>CM044562.2:5652170-7114670 GCA_024416835.2 Perccottus glenii
TCGATCCTGAATTTTGGACAAAATTTGGTGTGTTTTTGAGCATGTTCAGGAGGTCAAGCTCCAATAATAATATTATAATAATATAATATAATAATAATAATAATAATAATAATAACAAGAATAATAATAATAATGATAATAATAATTCTAGCAATTACAATAGAGCACCTGCACACTAAATCACAGAGGTTCAATTATAGTTTCATCTCCACCTCCATAAGGTATCTGTTAGAGTTTTGTCTGAATTGTCTGGGGGAGAGACTATTGTACATGTTTTTGGTGGTAGGGGAAACCGGAGTACCCGGAGGAAACCTACGCAGACACAGGGAGAACATGCAAACTCCACACAGAAAGGCCCTGTCCTGGATGGGAATCGAACCCAGGACCTTCTTGCTGTGAGGCAGGCGTGCTAACCACTTTGCCACTGTGCACAAAAGCAAATTCCACCGACTTGTTGTGTGGCTATTAAAATAATAAACAATTCTGATTCTGATTAAGAAAAGGAAAAAGTTATGTTTCTACCATTATCTTAAACATAATGTTAAGCTTTAGTCAGTGGATAATTTCTGGCATTTGTCCCACTTTAGACTTTGTTTCAATCATTTGAATTTATGATTAAAACAAATCATAAATTACAGACATACATTAATTCTGTCTGTAATTTTCAAAGTAAACTTATGATCAGAACTGGGTTTGTTCATAGAGAGCTGTACATCCATAGTGTGCTGTCTAAGAACACTGAAAACTTGCCACTGAAACTTGAACACTCTGGTCATTACTCAAAGAAAACCATCAATGAGTCACACATGTCCTAATGAAACCCTGCGGAGCTTGGCATGTGCTACATTAAATTCTGGGTAAAATCAAGATCCTAAACTGGGGACAGCCGTGTTGGGCGTGCTCGTATCAGTCCAGCAGTAATTAGAGACAGTCCCGGGCCCAGCAGCTGCTCGGTGCACACACCACTAATTGCAGGGTTGCCTGGTATTTTTAGTGAGGCATCCTCCGCAGCAGTATTTTCATCCCATTTCGGCCCGTTTGCTATTTTTCAGCGTGTGTCAGTGTAGCCTTTAATTCTGAGCAGCTGTGTCTCCACATTACATTACATGTGCGTAGGAACACACGCCCAGGTCCTGTTTGATTCAACTCGCATGAACTAGACTCTTTGATTCGATTAGGCTCCATATGCTGCACATCAGGAGAAGACTTTAGCTGCTCAAAACAAACACACAGCTTTGTATTTTAACAATTTACGTGCCTCTAACTTCCCTTAAAACATCTGCATAAAGTAAAGATATGAGCCGTGACACTGGCCTGCCCTGTGGGTCACTATAAAAGACATCTATTACACTGTTTACTAAACTCTGGAGGAGGTTTGGAGGAGGCTAAGTGGTGTTTTTGTGCTGTTGAAAGGTAAATTTCAGGGTGCATTTTCTTTTCCTAAACAGACAAAGTATAGGGACAGTCTGGTTTGTAAAAGGGGTCTATGAAACATTGGGGATAGGTCACAGTGGAGCAATGACACTTGACTTTTACACACTTTACGCTCTACAAAAGACTTCTCAGGGCTTCAAAAACCTTTAATGCAAGTGTGTGCTACTAAATAAGGTAAATACATGCATTAATTTGCTAAAGTAACAATTTACACTGTTACTTATTTATAAACGCCAAAACGTGGCACTATCCATTATTAAAACCTCAGTGTGGCCTGTCTCTGAATATCCTCTATGGACCACACATTTAAATGGACATTCACTGTTTTAAATATCAAGTGTTTGTGCTGACAACCTACTGTAAAAAACACATCTGAGGAGACCCTGAGCCACAGGACAGCACTTGTTTCCCATGACGACAGATGACTATCTCCTGAACCTACAGCGAAACTCAAGGAAGGAAGCCATTCAGACAATGTTTATAGTTTTGAATCTCAAACTGATAGGCATCAATCGGTCTGAGAATAAACAAAATGTCTGCTGTAAGAAAAACATTTTACTGCACTTATGAAAGTATCGGTCAGTGTTATGAAACTGTCAGTGCAAACGGTTTCTAATGAGTCAACTATCCATTATTAGGTCAGAGAATGGCATTCAACCAAACTGCACAGTCAACACTCAGAGCCACCTTTGTACAATACCTGGATCTTAAAGGTATACAGTCTTCGACTAGGATTTTGGGATTAAAAGAGCTATGAGGGCCACCAACTACATATTTATGATGTAACAACAGCCTGTCATTATCCAGTATCAGTTTATTACATAAGATGTGCTGTAAACGTGTCTGCCTCTGTGTTGGCCTCCCCAGAGTACAGCCACCGATAAAGAATTGTAAGTGGCTGAAAAATTACAGGAAATAAATGGTAGCAAAGCTGATCTTACTTTTAGCTGCTGAAGAATGGTCTATTTTATGGTTTGCTGTTATTTTACATGAACACATAAAGCCTAAAAAGCTAAATTAAATATAAAAATATCTCTAAAATCTGGTTGTGGCAGTGAAGTAAAGCTGGTTTGAAATAAAAGTGAAGTTCACGCTGACACTGGTCTTTGTGGAAACAGTTGAAACCGTGGATTAAACATGTCTGTCAGTGTTGTCAAGTTCATCACTTTGTAATCACATTCCTCCTCAAGGCACTCTTAAAGCAGTGACTCATATGAATCCTACATGTTGTGGGGATCACAATCCTTAAAGCCAGTTCTCATTGAATTCACAAACTCAAACATACTGTAAATTAAATAAATTGTTGCCACAGTAACAGCCAAGTATATAAATATTGTTTATATCACAAGTTTTAAATGTTAATTTAAAGCAACACTATGTAACTTAGAGGGAAACTGCGCAGCCACAAACATGGGGCTGTGTTTTTTTTTTTTTGTATTCATAAGAGTGTTTCAAGAGTTGTCTTTATCTGGACAAATGTGTTAAAAAGATGTGTTGAAAGATGAAAACATGCCTCATCAGTGAGAGTTACACATAAACCCAGCTATCTGTACTGGGTTTATAAAAGAAGGGTTATTCTAAGTTAGGAAAACATGAAAATGCCATTGAAGCTACATATTTTAAATGTTTTTGAGGCTTTATTTGTATGAAGTATTACTAAATAAAATGTTACTTTAACAAATGGATTCTATAATGACTTTTTTATGTTTATTTTGCAAGGTTTTGTGTAGACACTACAGACACTACAGCTCAGACAGATTTTGTGCCAAACTAAAGTCTGCTGTGATAAATCTGGTGAGGATGTATTTACCATTCCCAAATTTGGGTCCCTTGAAAAAAAAAAGAAGCAAAAAACAAAAAAGGGAAATGGCAACAATCTAAATATTAAAGAGTTAAAGAATAAAGTAAATGTCTGTTGCAGGAAAATAAATTTGACTTACATTTACAGTTTATATTTTTCCAGAACACAATGCTCTGTTATTTGAATGTAATTAAGGGGTAACTGTGTGTTGTGTCTTACCCAGATTAACGAAGCTCATGACAGTGTCGGCGTCAGTGACCACTGTCCCGAGTGGAGGGGTATTTGAAATGAGGGTGGGCAACGCAAGGTTGACTTGGGCCAGTTTATTCACTCCTCTGAACTGTCCTGTGCCCATCCCGGTCACGAGGATGTCGTTTGCCTCCTCCGAATCGTCCAGGTACATGGCGTGGTACAGGTCCAGCATGAAGAGGGGCGCAGATGAGGGGGGTCTGAGCGGGTGTGGCCTGGGTCTCCCCGGCAGTCCCAGGATAGACAGGATCTCCTTCTGCATCTCCTTCTTTTCTCGCCCGCTCAGCCGGCGAAAACTGGAGTGGACAGCAGCTTCAGTCTGGCTCCAAAGGGACAAGGGGACCAGGATCAACAGGGGCAAGAAGAGCAGAGTCCTGGGACGGAGAGGGGGTCGTAGGGGTCTCCTTAGTGTCTGTGTTCTGGTCCAGCGGCACAAAACACTGGCTGAGGACATGACTGTTTTGTCTTTTGTGTCCTGTTAGTCTCCCTGTTACAGTCCTGCTTCAAGTCCGTCCTGTTAGAAGAGCTCTGTCTCAGGACGGGACGTGTTTACTCCCTTAAGCTGCCTGTTTATCTTTCCCTTCCTCTCCCACCTTCTCTAATCTAAAATGAAAAAAACCCAAACAAACTCACCCCTCAGCAGAGCGGCAGACCCACAGCCATAATCAAAGACGGGGAAAATTACAAGTGTTTTTTGTGGGACGAAACAAACAGAGACCCTATAGAAAACTGGACTTTGAAGTTGATGAATCGAGATGAATAGATGTTAGAGCAGGTTTGTTGTGGATGTCCCAAGACAAGTCCACACCTGCACTGAAGTCATCTGGCAAAGTTTATACCTCACAAAAGTCAACAAAGGAGCAATCAAGCCTTCTCCCACTCGTCCAGATGTCTTAATCCAACTGATACAAAACTCAACTTCTGTCCCAGGATTGGTCCCAGGATGCTTTCAGTAGAAGCTATAAATCCACCCAGTGCTCACTCCTCAACAGCTGACGAATAACTCCAGCCTCCGTGAGCATCTGCGGCCTGAACATGTGAAGACGGGCCCCGCCCCGTGGTCTCCTACCTCCGCCCAGTCATCTTTTCATCTCGGCTTCCTCTCAGAGGCACTCACTCTTTTTCTTTTGGCAGTGTCTTAAGGCAAAACATAACCTTAGTTTAAACCCCGACCTGGAAAGAATTTGCCTTTGAAATTATTCCTGAGCTACTCACTGAGAAATTTATTCTGTTAAGTAAAACCTGCAGGTGTTCAGTAGTTCAGCCAAACACCTGTTTCTGGGCAAAGGACTTGTTTAAATATGTAAATTAGGTTAAAGGCGTAGTTTATGGGAACACATCAGTCAAATATATTTTTATAGTGTATAATAACCTCAACCGATCACCAAATTTTATTATCTTGGAAAAAATGGGCCGTAAATCTCAACAAAAACCATTGGCAGGAGCATTTTTAGTGCCATTACTTTGTCATATTTGTTTTGATTTTACTTATTTTGATAGAGCCATCTTCCACTACATGATATTAGACAATGAGAAAAGACAATATTTAAAGATTTTGAGCTAAATGATCAAAATCTGGAAAGTTTATTAAGCACTTTATTCATAATTTGCATGGCATTAGTCCTACATTAATAAGCACCATTGCGTTATGTTATTAATTGTTGAGTCTTATATAAAGCTCATTTATTAGATAGAAATTATGCTTCAAAATTTGTTACTCACTAGTTGCATATTTATTAATGATTTACTGCTGGATAGTTATATAAAGTGTTAAATTTATAATTGGAGGTGTTTTAAGGCGTGGTCTTGCTCCTGAACCTAAGCTAACACAATAACTTCATTTGTATTTGTAGTCTTTGTCCTTCTGGAGACACCTGGTGGTGAAAGTACAGAGTGCAGCTCCACCCCTCACGCTCTTCCTTTGTAAAGCATGTGAACAGCTATGGTAGCCCTGCAGGTACATTCTTTTGCTTTTCAACAAACTCAGTGGGAATAAATTTAAATTTTAAAGTTTGCTCAGATAGAAACATGATGGTGCTCAGTTGCTCCTCTCTGGGCAGCTGTAGAAACAGGAAGTAATGGAATTCCCACTTCTTTGGAGCCTTAAAGGTGTATTTCTTCCTTTAGTGGCCGGTCTAATGCAAACACTGTGGCATGTGAAGGATTTGAAGTGAAGAAAAGTCTCAAATAGAGCGGCGAGGGTTGCCCTGTGCCAGCTTGTGCTTGTGTTTTCTCCTCTTCAAAGTCACTGTGGTCACTTTGAAAGGCATGAATAAGACTGACCAAACCAAACTGACTGGTTCATTCTGTCCTGGCCCAAAAGGGCGAGTCCCAAATGCCAGGAATTAACGCTCCATGGCGTTTTGTTTTCTTTCTTTTGGTAAATCTGCACTCAAAGTTTTGTGTTGATAAAGGGTTCAGGAGGATCGACTTAAAAAAGAAACCTGGCTTGAAGTAAAGCAGAGAGTCCTTGAATGAATGAAAGCTCACATTCCCCAGAGACAGCCGTGGTGAAGATGACTGATGGGCTGTAGAGACTGGACACAGCTGCACAGACCTCTGCATCTCCAAATAAACACGTTATTCCAAACCCTTCGTCTGTCTCACATGAAATTAGACAGAGGCTTCAAAGTTTCAACTGTCTTACTTTTCCATTGACTGGGACCTGAGTTTAATCAGTGGTAACTAAATGGACAGATTTTGTTTATAGGCTTGTGTTTTAACGCATGCCCTGTGCTTATCCCATTTCTCCTCCTTAGCCCTTCCTCTGACCTCCGCCCTTAGCCTTAGACCCTCACAAAGGGAGCATTAAGGAAATAGGATTGGGCCAGGGAATTAAACCCAGAATAAAAAGTACTAAAGTCAAGGATACATGGGACAAAGCATGGGGATAAACCACGTCTAAACCAAAATTTAATCTAAATGAAAGATCCAGAAATTAAATCAACTGAAGACCAGGACTTAATTAAACATAAAATAGTTCCCCACAGTATGTTGTTTTCTCATGAATAATGCTCTGCTTCACCTCATTCTTGTAGCTGCAGTAAGGATCCTTCGGGTGTGTCCTTATCTCCTTAAGGACAATTACAGAGACATGTCCGGTCCCCGAGTCTGTGGTCAGTGTCACACATGAATGACTGTGAGCCTGACAAGATCAATAAACCCACTGAAATAAGGTTCATTACTGTATATCTACTACATATTTGTAATTATTCTACAAAGTACTCTATGTATGCAGTTAGTAGTTTAGAACTGAATGTACAGATCGCTAAGACTTATTTCCACTGGGTTTGTACAGGCTCACATCACAATACCTTTAATTAAAAAACCTGAATGAGTTTAGCAGTTCAATGTTTCAGAAGAGACATGAAAAAAGTCTCAAAATGCATTGGAAAACCCACACTGTCCTGGATAAAGACTGCTGTGGTTTACTGAATTATAACTGTTAGATGGCCATTAAGTTATGGTTAATGTGTGAGGCTTACTTCAACTTTTAGCTCCGAGCAACTGTGTGTACACACATGAGCATAAAGGCACAAAGACAGTGTTACTGCAAGCATATTTTAATAGAAAAACAGAACAAAAATGTTTATAATTTTAGTTCTTTTACACAATTGACTCCTGGTAACGCCCCTCTCTTCCCTCCTCGTCATCACACTGAGATTAGCACAGCATCAAAAGGTGGTGGACGCTCCTTCGTCCCGAATCCCACCTCAATAAACAATAAATAAATAAAAATCACCGTAAGAGGTCTTCAACCTTTCATCTCACTGTTAATTCATTCTTCATCTCTTACATTGAGATGACACAAAGACATCTCCGCCCTGCCACAGAGGACAGGGCATTTGAAAAAAGCCTAAAAGGAGAAAGAGACTGCTTGGGGGCGGGACATGAGGGAGGAAACCTGCTCTCATTGGTCCACACGCCTAAGTCTCCTGTCATTCAGATTTGTAGTTCTCTACAGATTAAGGGCAACCCCCTTTGGTCATGATTTGGAAACGTATCATTAGCAAAAGATGAGTAATGTTACACAGAAGACAAACGTTACACACAAAGAGCACACATTTTCTTGGTACAAAAGTCTTGAACCATAATACTCAATCTGCCCAATGATATGATGTGAACTCAAAATAAATAGACTCTTCTTATTTATTAAGCTAGATAACAAAAGTACAATTGGATATAAATTAACCAGACACAAAAAGACATTCGCAAATTAAAATGTTTGCATACAGTGACCTCTATTGTTTCTGTAACATGTGACGACGCTCCACCTTTTGAAAACAGGTCAAAGGTGGAGCGGCCGAGGAGGAGGTTAGTGCATGCTGGTTGTCGGCTTGGGTTAAACTGTTACTTATGTGCTGTTAGAATAAAAATAGTCCTTTCTTCAGCCAGTTTTATCTCGTGTTGTGTTGTTGCACTGGCCTTTATCTGAAATGCAGATCTGCGGGACATAGGAGCGGTCTAGTGCCCAGCGATCGGGAGGAGTCTGCTTTTCATTGTTGCAATCCTCTGCGTCTGAGGTTAGCTGTGCAGCAGGGCTTTTTCTGCTGAGGTGACACTTTTCCCACCGACCAGACCAGAGGAAGCGACATGGCAGTTGTTGCATATATTCTTTTTTAACTCATCCTCGAGGCATCTGGCCCGAAAACCAAAATAATATTTTTTTCCTGAATTTTTTCCTTTGTTTCCATGGTGTGGTCTTGGCGGGTAATAAGGCAGCATCAAGTCAGATCGGATATAGAGTTTAAAGAGAAAAGTAGACTTGGGTCGTGTCTTAAAAGGAAAAGTCACTTTGGACCCACAGACTCTGGCCTGGGACTACACCAGACCCCTTCTCTCTTGTGCGGGTTTATTCAAAGAAAGAGTGAGATGGAGACTCTTTGTGCTCTCCGTCCCAGTCTCTCTCCTAAAGTCGTAGTGCTAAGCTCTTTTATTTTTTTGTGGAGCTGGTTGTCTTCGGACTGGGGGTCTTTTTGGAGATGGTGGGGATCTTGGAGGGTTTAGCTCCGCCTCCTGGACGTCGCGGCGTGTCCGAAGTGTCCGAGCAGACGGAGCGGGCGTCCTGCAGCTCAGAGGCGTCCGAGGCGTCGCTGCCCCGTCGACTGCTGGCTCTGCTGCCTGCTCGGCTCCCGGCGCGGCTCGTGGGACCGCTGGCTGTGGACACACCGCGCTTTGGGTCTGGATCAATGACAGAAGACAAAACACACTGAGTTAAATCTTGGTATTTCTCCAGCTAACTTGTACTTAAACAGAATTTATTTCTAAAGAGGTGTGCATTCTCAATTGCATTTGGAGATCTAACGTCTTCAAGATACTCTTAAACTAGCCCTACACAAAGATTTAGTTTGGTCTCTGTAGATTTGAGCTGGATTTTCAGGAGGCAGTAAAAAAAAACACAGAATTAACTGCCTTTGGATAAACATAAAGAGAACAATATCAGAGAACTCAAGCATAACATAAAGCCCGAAAGGAAATAGTTGTGAAGGGAAGGGATTCCAGACTTTAAAAGAAGGCACTGGTAATCAATAAACAGCCAATAGTCACACCAAACCGACACGTGGTGCTGGGAGGATTTAATCCAGTCTCACCAGTTCGTGTTGTTTTGCTGGTGTGAGTTGTTCCTCCGTTTTCTCCGCTCAACGACCCTCGGCTTGAGTGGAAGGTGGGCCTCTTGAGCTTTGAGCCTGACGCTGCCCCCTACAGGAGCACACAGGAAATGTTAGGAGAAGGTAACCCCAGTGTCTTGACTTTAGAGCAGCTTAGAGGGAAGAAATGAATGGACACAACCCACATAAACTCATGATGGATGTGAGATTTTAGGACTTTCTCCAGTCTATGGGCAGTGTGCATTATTTCAACACATGCTGCACTAGAACATGACATAAATCCTAAAGAATATTAACAGCTTCATACACAATGAACAAAAAGAAGTCTACAAACAGATGTGTCACAACATTCACAAACAATAAATACAGACATTTGGGCACAAAAACATGAAACAGAATGGATGTCTACTTGGTGTTTGGTCTTTAGGGTTTCCACTGTTTTTTTTTTTTTTTTATAAATAAGGACAGAATCTTGTTAATAACATCAATACAATTACATTCTTGTTTTTTTATTTTGCAGAGTTTATGCATAGCTATTGCCTGGAGTTCCCCTCTGCTTATGGTCTACAAACTACAGAGGCCTCAGAGGGTCAAAGCACAAACTTAAACCTCCCTGAATACAAATAATGTTGCAGGGTTTATCTAAAGTTAGTTTACAGACTCAATCTTGAAAAAGATGAAGCACTAAAATGCCATTACATTTTTTCAGGTCAATATACATTTCTGGGATGTTCATTTAATCAATTTTCAAATCTTTTCAGTGACTGGAAATTACTCCAGGACAACCTTTTTTTTTTTTTTTTTTTTTTTTTAAAGAGAAAAAAAACACTTTCTTCTTGTATGTACGTTAATTCAGCCTCTGGAGTATTGTTAGTGCAGTAGCCTTTAGTGGGATGGGTTTGGGGCAGGATGGGGGAGAGGTGCTGCTGGGGTAGTTAGGGTGAGTGTGTTACCTCGTGGCTGTGACCGTCAGGGCAGCAGTGGCACTTGGATGGCGTCGGCGTTTTACTGTGAGCCAGCCACGGTTTGGCATAGTCGCGCGAGTGAGTGTGGGAAGACTGAAGGGAGCAAGGAAAGGAGCGAGGAAGGGAGCGAGGAAGGGAGTGAGGAAGGGAGTGAGGAGGCCAAGCAGCAAAGTAGAACAAATAAGGGTGTGTAGGAGCATTTGGAAAAGGAAGTGCAGTGTGATTTTGTAACAGTGGAGGACCCAACAATGATGGAGGGATGATTTAAAGCCAGTTTGCAGGAATAGGACAAAGTAAAACACAAGAAAAGAAAAACAAAGACACAAACAAAATTTCACAGTTAAGGATGAGGTGACTTCAGACAAAACTCATGTGTAACAAAAACAGACAAAGTGGGCCACAAACGTGGTACAGACATTTGATTCTTAACATGAATTAATTTTTGGCTTTTACCCGGGACGAGGCTGAGGTGGTGGGTGTAGCAGGAGCAGATGGAGCAGAGGGCACAGAGGCTCCGCTGTGGGACGCAGACGATGAGGAGCGGGTTGGCGAGGCGTTCCGGGAGCCCGGTTTGGAGCGGCGACCGCGGGACCTGAAGGCAGCCAGGCCCTGGGACGTTACCTCAGGAAGGATGAACTTCTCCCTCAGCTCCAGGTTTGTGCGTCCTCGAGCTGAAACAGACAAACGACTGAGTGAGACACAGAGCAGCGATGGGCCGCGGTCCTTCCAGCACGGGGCAGCAGAGCAGCGAGCAGAGTGAAGCATCTTCGAGCACGCCTCGTCTGAGGTGCATGTGTCGGGGTCTGTCTGTGCACTTTGGTCCAGTGAGAGTGAGCAAGTGAACTTAATACACAATGAAAGTTTGTCAGTCTTTCATTGTGTATTTCCTTTAATCAAGTTGTTGATGTAAGGCACAATTTACTTCAAGAGGAATCCAGGAGGAGTCTGCTTAGTTTTAAATGTCCGCCATTAGATTAAAGCATCTGGTTGAAAAGCATTAGCGAGCAAGTGCCATCTGTAACTGACTTTATCTAGGCCTGTGTGTTTATTCTTTATATTTTGGTGAAACTTGGTATACTTGTTGTAAACCTATATTCTATATAGCCTGAAATACTTTATGAAACTGTCATGACTCAATGAGCCTAAGACTGGGGCCTTGTGGCTGTCAGAGCAAAGCCAACCCTCTCTTCTCAGGCCATATCTTAGTTATTTTAGATGTTTCCACTTGTGCTGTGTCCATGTGCATATAAACAGTACAGTAGATGTGGGCTCATGCCTGTTAATGCCAAGCAGGAGACCAGGTTTTGACAGAAATATTAATGCAGCAGCCTCAGCAGACAGCCACAAGCCTGGAGCCAGCCACAGAGAAGAGGCCGAGTGAAACGTAAAGAGACAGAAGACAGTGCGAGGTGGGTGAAAAGATAAGAAGAAACAAGATGAAAATAATCAGAAATGTTAATAAATAAAAGGCTGTAGCTAGTTTTAGCCTTCAGTGATCAAACAGCAAGGCCAGTTAAATAAATGAGCGCACCCTGCAATTAGTCCCAGCTTCAGCGTCAGCCAGGTGCAGCCTGTAATCGAGTCCCACTAACAGCCCGAGCTTTTAGAGCAGAGTTATTAAAAAGCCAGGCTGGCCACGCCCAAGTCTCAC
This sequence comes from Perccottus glenii, assembly GCA_024416835.2. Classification (NCBI taxonomy): domain Eukaryota; kingdom Metazoa; phylum Chordata; class Actinopteri; order Gobiiformes; family Odontobutidae; genus Perccottus; species Perccottus glenii. Next base: position 5,663,880 of record CM044562.2, read on the forward strand.
TCACATGTATAGAGTGTATAGAGAGTGTCACTGTGGACCTCAATAGTCTATGTGTATAAACAAGGCATCATTGTCCTTGTTATTTACCTTATATGTCTTATCACTTTCTGTTTGTCTAATGTCTCACTTTATTCTAAAAGATGTAGGGCTTGCATTAGGGGTGTGCTGTCCTAACAGAAGGTAGTATATAAATGAGGTAAAACTGAGTATAAACTTGTACCGACCAGGGTTTGGCCAGATCCTGCTGAAGTGAGTGAGAAAAGCGTGACGCAAACAAGTGGCACACAGACAACACTGACACAGACACCTACACACAAAGCGTAACAGTTATAGCCTGAAACACAGATATAGACACACAGCTGTGGATTAAATGGCTGCAGATGGAGAGTGAGAATTGAAGGATGGAGACAGAAGAGTAGATACCTCGACAGCAGAAATAGCCAGGAGTGACTGTCACTAAGAGACACAAGAGACAATGTGAAATAATTGCATGCTGAAGGTGGGATGAGATCATTGACTCAGACATCACCTCACTTTCATTCATTCATTCATTCATTCATTCATTCATTCATTCATGACCAACAGGGTCCAGACAGGCTTCAGTGAGCCCTGAAACAGGTAAAAGGATGTGACTGGTCAGGATTTTAACAGGGCCACAGGGCAGCGGGTGCCACAGGAAACAGTGAAGAGCCACAGAGAGGTGAGCCCTGCCCCTTTCTGTACAACCTATGGGACCACAGCTTTGGGAATTTAAAACAGTGGTCAATGGAGAGGCTAACTTTTGATCCAATTAAATGTCTGCAGCTCAGACAGAACGCAGCAGCTCGTATTTTAACCAAGACAAAGAAATTCTCTCATAATATAGCTGTTCTAAAGTCACTGCAATGGCTCCAGTTCAGATCAAAATGGACTTAAAATAAACATTTACAAGGCCCTTAATGGTCACGCTCCTCTCGACATTAGTGCTCTGCTGACTCTATACAAGCCAACAAGAGCTCCCCGTTCCTCAGCAGCTGGTCTCGTTGTCGTAGCTTGTGTTCAGTCCAAAGCTGGTGAAGCTGCATTTGATCATTATGCTCTAAAAAACTTCCAGACAAAATAAAAAAATGCACCAATAACCTTGTTAACAACAACAACAACTGTAATACATCTATTCATGCTGTACATATGTTCATTTATTGCTTATTTTTATTGAATTTAATGTTTGTTCTTTGCTATGACTTGTTTTTCCCCTTTTCTGTGTCACTTCTGTAAAGGACATTTAGTTACTTTTGTTCTACATGTACTCTACATTTTTGTCATTGCAATATAATTGACAGATTTGAAAGTGATTGCAAATCCAATGGAAAATAGTTTTTCTCCATTGACCATTGTTTCATATTTTGTAAAAGTGAGGTCCCACTGGCTTCATTGTGAGGGGAAGGACTTGGCCTCTCATTAATGTTAATCAGGTGTCACAGTGAGCAAGGCACATGAACAAGACCAAAACCGTTATTGTGAAGGAAATGGCAACAGGCTGGAGAGAAAAGGGCCTTTTGACGGATCAAAAGGAGAAGGGTGAAGACATAAAGGAGAAACCCAACCTATACGAGATGAGATGGAGCTACTGGAATCGGAGCGGAGGATCTTAAGTCCAGGATGTTGCACTGAGGAAAGAGAAAAAACGGGGAAAGAGGAGAGGGATGGGAGAGAACTGAGGACCATGCATCATGCAAAATTAGTGTTTTAAATAAGAGAACAAATGGAGATAGGACGGAGATATGAACTACTGAGAACAGATAGAGTCGGTAACAAAGAGGTGACGAGCTCCTTTAAGACGAGCTCAAAGGAAAAAATGGACCAAGAAGAAGACAGCGACCAAAGACACCACTGGGAAAAGACCTAAGAGAGATTACACACTGAAGATGAAGAGTCACTGGAATAAGTTTGGTAACATTAAGTATGTTCATAGTGTAAGGCTAAACATAGTGTTTACTTGACAGAACACAAGTAGTGTCCATCATGTTTTATTAAAGTCATGTGAAATACCAACTGGCTCCTAAGCTATAAATGTTACAAATTAACTATTTCATAGCATTTTTCCCCATTTACAAGTCAAAGTCAAGTAATTCTTTAAATGAAAATGTAAGGCCTTTTGTTATTAGCTATTTACCCTACATAATATTCCTCATATTTGAGAATAACAAAAAGGCATGTTTGATTTGAGCAAAATCATTTTAGCTTTTTATGAGAAGAGCCAAGAGAATGTAGGAGAAGTCAATTAACACACTCCCACATTCTTGTTTGCACTATCCCATGTAAGAAACTGAATAAACTATTCAAATCTGTGCTTTAATCAAGGGACAGAGACTAAAAAAACAGGAGACACAGTACATGTAAACATCTGACTGGGGTTTTCCACGTGATGTAGCTGCTCACCTCTGCACGGATCGTTCTTCACCAGGAACTCGTCGAGAGCCATCCAACCTCCTCCGACTCTCACCATCACTGTGCTGCGCAAGATCCTGACCAATCGCAGCTGCTGAGAGTCTCCAAACTACGCATACAGAAATAAGAGAAAATCAGGAAATAATAAAAGTAATCAAAGGAATGTTGTTTATGACTTATTGGCAGCCATCACACCAAGCAGCCCATGACCCAAATCTAAGCAAATAATTATTTTTCTAACATGCAACGATAGAAAAAACATGCACTGGCAAATCTAAAGACAACTCTTAGCTCCCCAGCTCACTCACATCTACCATTGGAGTTAACACAACAAATCTCTGGCAGTTTACTTTTGAGGAGAGAAATTAAAGTTGTCCTTATGCCCAGAAAAGCCAAACCTTAAAGCAATACCGGCAAAAAAGGAAATTTCATTGCTCTCTGTCAAAGCAGCTTGATTTGCTTCCCAGCTTTCAGAGGTATATATATCACTATAAATCACTAAACCACTAACTACAGTTTGAGCCATGTCAGTGTCACCAGCTTCACGCAGCGCAATTTGTCACCGAACACCAAACAAATCAACACAAGAGGACGGTGAAACCTGCGAACAAGGAGCAGCCCACAATGGAGTGCTTCTCACTTTCCAGTCATGACTTCTTGTTTAAAATCACAACATTTTGTTAATGTTTATACAATGCACTCTCCAATGGGGGAAGACCAGGAAGCAGATTTCACTCGTCCAATCACAGCAGAGGTAGTCACTTTACCTGGTTTCCGAGGAAGAACTAAAAACAATCCAGACACGGAGCAGAGGAATAAGGAGAGAAGGAGAGAGGAAGAGTAAGACAACATGTAATAACATTTTAATTTGAATATTTCTGCTCAAAAATGTAATACAACTTCAATTTAAGTGTTGCTCTTTGGTGAATTAGAGGTGTAAGCAGGAAATACAGTGTAATGTTAATGAAGACAGGGTTAAGAGACACATAAGAATATAAAGGAGACAAATGGAGAAAAAGATGGCCGCAATGACAGAGTCAGTGTCCTGCAGTTAGACACTAGACATCATTGATCGGACGGTAATAAAGACAGACAGAAGTAGTTGATGATGGTGCATCCAGGAGAAGCTGCTGAAAATGAAGGACTCCTGTAAAAGGCTATAGATACAAACAGACTTTTGGGGCTTTATAACACACTATATAACATATTAAATCTATTTTTTACCATCTTTCCCTGGTTCTGTCTTTGTTCCCCCAAAAAATATTATGTCTTTGCTAAATTAAAATTATAGGTTCAGTCTAGAATGTCTTATTTATTGCCCAGAAGCCTGTAGTGTCTATGCAGCCACATTTACAAGGCATATTAATGTTGTGGTGATGAAAAAGGCACAGCCGACAAACCCGGTGCTCTGTGAGATGTTATTTTGACAGTAACATGTCAAACAAACATTTACACTGTAAATACATCATGACGTCATGATGTGACACAAAATAAAGCGTTGGTTATGAATGTGCAGACACAGCCAGTCCATAGATGGTAGTTATTTGTATCAACATCTGAGATGAACTTACCCTGTATTTGTTTTCTCCAATCTGCTCGACCTGGAACCTCTTGGCACATTTACACTGAGCCACCTGTCGAGTTACCTGTTCAACAAACACATCAGATTTTGAGTTACAACGCAATTAAGTCTGCTTCCAACTGGATTCACTCATTTTCCTTTTTCTGTCGACTATAACTCACCTCATCTTCGATCTTATCAGCGTCTGTGGTCGGTCTGTAGGCGTCTTTGTTCGGGTGAAGTGCAGCAACAAACTCATAGTAATCAATGTAACCGTCTCCGTCTCTGTCAAAGATGTCTGCCACTGCTGTCATCTCCAGTTTACTGGTGGGAAACTCTGCAGAAACCACCAAGAGAGTATGTTAGCTAAGATCTCAGTCTCCCAGATGGACATTCTGCTCATATATAGACATTACTCACTTGAGGCCAGGATGCCGTCAATGAACTCCTGCCGTGTGATCTTTCCATCCTGGTCTTTGTCGATGCGCCTGAAGAAGTCCATGACTCGTGACTTTTTATGGTTCATCCATCGCATGTACTTCTTCCTCCACACGTCAAAGTCGAAGTTGGCAAACTCTTTCAGCTGAAAATCAATCAAATGTGTTCTTTTTTCATGTCATACTATTCTGCCAAGAGTCAATAATTAGTCTAAATCTTTAGTTAGATGCAATTGAGGTCACTACAGATGTGTTAAATAATTATATATTTAGTTTAAGACTCTTTGACATGTGCCAGTACCTCCTCGAGTCTGTCCAGACCATCGTTGAGTTTGCGTTGTCGGTCGAGAGCCAGAAGCCACACCTGTTGCCATCGAGCACAGAGCTGGTTGAGTCGAGGGTTTCCCCCAGAGACCTGCATGGCCGCCTGCTGCTGCTGCTGTTTACCTAAAGAGAGCACAGTTTAAAGTCTCAATTAGTAATTCACCTTTATGCCAGGAAATGGGTAATGAAAATATTTGTGATGTTTAAGTTAAACATACGTGCTCCTCTCCTCTCGGCCAGGCTGCTTGGAGCCTCAGCTGGTTTTCTCTTGTAGGATTTGGTTACTTTGTCGACATCTGGCTGCTTCCTCGTCATCTCCTCCATAAACATCTGCAACAAACACCCCAGATGAGTAAGCAACTCCAAACAGATGTTAATGTAAAGGTCAAACAGTCAGTTTAGAAAAACCTGACCTGGTGCTCTGTGATGAGTGTTTTGAGTTGTGGGATGTCCTGAGGAAGGGGCTCTGTGTCTCTCTGGATCAGTGTGGTTTCAGACCACTGTAACCATGACAACAACTCCTCCAGCAGGTTAGCGTTGTTTAGCACCTCCGACAGAGCCGTCTCCAAACGCTGCTCGTGCTGTTTAGCCCACGTCAACACCTGAACCACAGATAATACTTTTAGTGTAACCTTGTACAAGACATTTTCATTTGTTAAATATGTTACTATCTCTGTATCTCTCCCGGACCTCCTCAAAGCGCGCCCTGATGATGGTGATCCAGTGTTTGATGGTGGTGATGGATTCGGGGTGGCACACAGTCAGGATGGCCTCTCCCATCCCAGCGGCCTTGTTGACGTCAGCTCGTTTGTCCTCCACGGTGCTCATGAAGTCACGGTGAGTGTGGAGCAGCGCCTGAAGAGTCTCCGCCTCCTCTGGCAGGACACCACGGAAACGAAGAGTCTGCTCAGCCTCGGAGAGCCACTCAAGGAGCACCTGCACCGCTGTTCGGAACTCCTCTGCCTGAGAGAAGAAAGAAACCATGTGAGGCATTAATACTACTTTTTAACAGGGGTTGGAAAAAAGCTCTGCATTTACTGCATCATTGAAATGTTGTGTTTAGCTACAACTGCAGGCTTAGAGCATAGAACCAATTCCAGCCACTTTTGATACAAATGGTTTTCTTTCACTGGATTATGTGACGCCGAGCTGCTGACCTGTTTGAGTGCCTGCTGAAGTCGAGTCTGTTTGCTCACAGACAGAGCACACACTGTGTCCCAGCGGTTGCTCAGCTCGTGGACTTGAACTTTGACCCAGGCTGTATCATCCCGTCCGGTGTCCATCAGATCCCGGGCAGAGCGCTTCAGAGCCTGGACACCGCTGGTCCTCTTGCCCAGATCCTTTTGGAAAGCCTGTCCAGACATTAGACCAGCATGAGCCATTTAGTCAAATTAAATGGAACATGAGCTGTTTTTATGCAGTGATGTATGGACTGACCTTATGGGAGTCCATGAGGTTGGACACCAGGTCAAGGTCTCCGTGGACTGGCTGGTCTTCAGCCAGCTGAGGCTCCACTCTGTAAAGCCAGTCAACTAGAGCCTGCAGAGCCTCGGCAAACTGACCTGAGAACAGCAGCGCCTCCTCCAGCTTGTGTTGTCTGAATTTTACACAGAGAGCAGTCATTATCATTTTCATCTGATCACATTAAAACATGCAACAGTATTTTTGTTTGTCTTTACCTCTCTACGCTCTTGCCACAGACAGTGTCCCACTTGTCTCGGACCTCTCCCACCAGATTGTCCAGTTTCTGTTTGTCGTCAGGCAGTTGGGCCTTGTCTCTCATGGCTTTTCCAGACCTCACTGTGGTGTCATAAACTGGCTGCTTAGAGCCCAGGGCTTTTTGAAACTCCTGCAGAAAACAGGAAGAAAAGTTTATAAGCAAATGTAATGTATTATTTAAAAGGGTACCCTGTAATACATTAATGTACAGTACCTTGTGTTTAGCCAATTGTACTTTGATCTTGTCAGGTTCATTTGAGATCTCCAGCTCAGATTCCAGTCTTTTCTCAGCTTCTTCGAGCCAATCCGACAGTTTCCTCCAGGCCTCATGAAACTAACGTAGGTCAATGTCAAAGGACAACATTTAATAAAAGTATCAATGTGATCATTCAGAACCATTTCAACTAATCTAACTATAATAGATTTAATAAAGTCTTCTTTCAAAGCAACAACAACCTTAAAGCGTTTGTCCCGTACCTGTTTGGCCCTCTTGCGGGCTTCGTCCAGGTGTCTTCCCCGGTCCAGTGACCTCTGAACCAGCTTGTCCCATCGTGCCTGGACGCTGAGCAGCAGGTTTTTGATCAGGACCACATCTTGTTTTAGGCTGGCAAAACGAAGCTGGGAGCCGGCCTTCTCCAAAGCCAAGACCTGCTCCCTGTGGATGTTCACTTCATTTACAAACACCTACAACACACAAGAGAAGTAGACTCACTCAGTAAACATTTATTAGTTAAAAAAACAATACATGTCAGAGTTAGATGAACATTTTCGCTGTACCTTGTGTTCGTCAATTTGGAAAAGCACAGTGTCCAGGATGAGGCTGGGGGGCTGTGCCATGTTCAGTGTCTGTTCAGCCTGAGTCAGCCAGTTGATGGTGTCCTGCAGGGAGGTCTGGAAACCTGTTGCCAACGCAACAGCTTCTTCTAACTTTGCCTGGAGACAGAGAGAGAACATTTATTTGAGATTATCTATGAAAGCTTCAAAACATAATCACATTGATAACAATATAAAATAGGTACAAGGCCGTCTTACCCTGCGGTCGTCCATCTTGGTGTTGAGACTGGCCCATTTGTTCTGAAGCATGGCGAGGTTTTGTTGTGTTTGAGTTGTCCCAGGACCGGCCTCTTCTCCTCCTCGGGCCAGCAGCATGGACTCTCCCTGGTCTAAGAGCCGGTGGTACTGCTCAGCTCTCTGGGCCAGCTGCGTCTGGAGCTCCTGTGGATGATTGAGAATGAGGTGAGGAGCAAATCGGAAAGGGTGTGATGTGGGCAAAGAGCAGTGTAGTCCGGTGTGTTCCAGGACAAAAGAGATTTGGGTTTCACATTCGCCATATGCTGTCTCTGTCTCAGTGTTCACAAGAGGCACGGAAACCCCTTCTGGCATCTCTTTTGTGCTTATTTAATGGAATTCTTCATTTGACTGGCCTTAATTGTAAAGCGACACCCTTTTCCTTACGAACAAAATACTTACTACTTGGCAAAGCAAACCAATGTCTTGAAAAAAAATATCTAGTGTAGTGATGGTCCAATATCACTTTCTCTGAGTGCTGTGCCTGACTCTGTGTCTATGGTTACCATGTGCTGTTGGAGCTGCTCTCTGGCCGTCTCTGGGAGGCCTCCTGTTGGTTTGGCGGCAGACAGCTGGCTGTCAGTCCTCCTCAGCCACTGCAGAAACTCCTCTAACTCTCCATGGAAACCCTCCGCCTGGACAAACAGGGTATTCATTAATTATTTATGTTTTATGTAACAGGATGAACTCAACATCCCAAATATTTGCTCTCACTGGTAATGTGTAGTATACAATAACAAAACAAATAACAAACTTGTTCTCTTGTGTGTGACCAGGACTGCCCTGGGTTTTCGTACCTGTTGCAGCGCAGCCTCCAGTAGTTTCTGTCGCTCCTGGGTCTTGAGCAGGAGACTTTCCCAGCTCTGGTTGAGTTGATCCAGTTGGTCTCGGAGATGACTGGCCTCGTCTCCAGGAGAGGACTCGAGCAGTTCAGTAGCAGCATTGTTTACTGTGTCCACTGTGGCATGATGGGAGAGCACATCGTTACGCAGCACCTGCAGCACAAGAGAGAGCAGAGAGTAGGAGTTTAACTAAGAACAGGGCACAAAGCCATAACTGTACCCAAACAAACAGAAGAAGCAGTGGTGGTTTGAGTGAAGCTTTGAAGTAAACGTACATGGTGTTTGGCGAGCTCAATCTCAATGGCCTTGGGGTCAGAGCTGACTGGCCGTTGTGTGTCCAGAGTGGCGTGAGTGTGACTGAGCCAGGACTGTATCTCCGACAGGGCGTGTTGAAACTGACCCAGGGCCAACAAAGCGGCTTCAAGCTTGTGCTGCAAGAAAAATGTGGTTTGGTTAAAAATAAATGGTCAAATATTTGTCAAAAAGCAGGCGTTTAATACACACAGTCTTCAGCAGCGGCACAAGGCGTTGACAGAAGAAGCAGTGGGTTTAGGTCAGTGCCACATGTGGTCCCTTTACCTGTCTTTGAGTGATTTTATCCCCCAAGTTCTCCCAGAGGTGTCTGAGCTCGGTCAGAGGCTCCTGGATCATGTCTCGGTCAGTCTGGTCTGATACTTTCTTTAACAACAGCTCCCCCTGGTGGCACAGCTTCTCCATGTCGATCTGCTGCTGGTAGACGTCCACTTTGTACAGCTACTCGGAAGGAAAAGAAGGCATCAGGGAATGTATGATGACCTATTGAATTAATCAAACTCTCTTAAAAATCTAAAAAGTAAAAAAGCCAACCTTCAGCTCCTCTATCTGTTGTTTGACAGTTCCCAGGTCAGTTCCCACAGTGGACATCTCACACAGTTTGATCACAGCATTGTCCAGGTAGTCAAACATGGACTGAAAATGACAAAGACGACAAATGATACATTATTCTAGGTTTAGACTAATCAAAGTAAGGTGTTAATTTAATGGTGTCTGACAATGATGTATAACAGAGACAAGATTGAGCAGCAAAGACTGATATTGTACAAACCTGGAGCGCATCTTGATACTGGACAGAGGCAGACATTGCTTCTTCCAGTCTCTCCATCCTCTCTCTCCACGTTCGGTTCAGTCCCTCCCAGGCTGTGTTCATCTAAGACACCACAAACCACAGAAATCCATTGGCATTCACACTAAACTCACTTCTCCACTGATAATAGTTTGAATGTCTCACTTCGTCAATGGTTTTCTTCACTTCTGGTTTCTCTGTTTCTCCACAGGCAAAGATGAGATCAGCTCCGAGGGTCCTGACAAACTCCAGCTCCTCCCGCAGCCCGTCAGTCTCTGCCTTAATGGCCTGGTGTAGCGACAGAAAGACATTGATTACATAACAAATAAAAACGTACTTGCAATCATGGCTTTTCAGTAAACATCATCCATACCTCTGCAGCTTCTATCTGTTGTTTAATGAGCGAGGGGTCGACTCCAGGGTCCTCTAACTCTCTGACTATGTCTTGTGAGTCTCTAAGAGTGCTGAGCAGAGCGGCCACATCAGACCAGAACTTCCCAGCCAGGTCCAGGACGTCGCTGAGTTTCCCTTCGCGCTCCTCGGCCCGCTGACGGATCTCATCCCACAGAGAGCGCAGGCGCAGCAGTCGTGTACGCACAGCTGGATGGAAAAGATTAGGTATATTTGATGAGTTGGACAATTTTCCCTTTCCATAGAGACTTTCTAATGCCATAATGTATATTAAAACGTGCATTATAAAAACACGTGAGGCCTTTCACGTTGATAAAAGTACAGATTGCAGGACCATAAACGCACAGTTCCTCTGAGCGCATCAAAAACAAAGACCTTGTGTTTTTATTCTGGTCTATATAAAGTTATGCAGTTTATTCTGGTGAATTTGTCCTACATTTACAAATTTGACAAGGACAGCCTTTAGTGCCATTACAGCTGGACTCTAAAATAAATGTGTTATTTTATCACATGCCGATTTATGATGAGAATTATAAAAATCTCTCTGTTGATAACGCACCTTGGGCAGCAGGGTCATCGTGGGCCGCCCGGCTGATGAGTTCCTCTCCTCGGGCACAGAGGGCGGAGAAGCTGGGCAGTAGTTTGTCCAGCTCCAGGCCCTGGGCGCGGTGCTCAGCCAGCTGCTCCCGGATCTTGTCCACCTCAGCTGCCACCGGAGGAGGCTGCCTCAGCCGCTGCACCGCCCCCTCCAGGGTCTCCAGCAGGGGGTCCATCTTGTCGTGGAACTGAAGTTACAAGTTAGAGTAAAGTGTTAAACTAATCTAGTGATTGGGGGTTAAGTTTTCAGGGTGACACACTGAAAACCTCATAGATAGACCTAAAGGTTTAGCAGAGGTAGTTTTAAAAAAGTGGAAAAATGATGCAGTGGTCATTTCAGTGTGTCACCCAGATCAACAAACACAAAATAAACTAAAGGACAGATCTGGGGACAACATGGACATGTTCCTGATTAATTAAGACAAAACAACCAGATGTTGGTTTAATGAAAAGGTTTTTGAGTTTCAGAAAAAGGTAAACAATCTAGTTTTAGAGACAGAAAAAAAGCCTAGAATAGATTAAGACTACATCCACACTAATGTTATTTTATTATGAAACACTATCGGATTAATCTTGGACCTCGAGTCTGCAACAAAGTATATCTATCTATAGTATTTTTTATAACTCTCTGTAAATAAGCAAAAAGATTACTCAGGTCACTCAGGTTTGACTGACACAGCTTAGTATAAAACTAGGAGTAGAAATAGCACCTGAGTGAACATCTTACCTCTATCAGCTGGTGATGGAGTGAGCAGTGACCGTGGAGAAAATGGTGGTGGGCAACACACACAGCACATCCACAATCAATGATGCAAAGGGGTGATGGTGCGGTTAGGGTGGAGTTAGGATGAAACAGGGGGAGGTTTAGGTGGGGTGAGGGATGGAGTGAGGGGTGGAGTGCAAGTGGAGTAGACAAGGAACCGAACATGATCGAGGGGGACGGAGGGTGGAGAAACAATAGCATGAGTTAAACCAGATACATGCATAAAATACACAGTGCCACACAATATTCAGCAATGTTTCAGTGATGCATTTTCAAATAAAGTGAAAAATGTAAAAGAGAGATTAAATGTGAACAAAACTATAGTGAAAAAGATGTGATGAAGCATGTATGTCTTACATTAGTAAAGCTCTACTCATGTAAAAGAGGCTGCTCAAAAATTACTTCATGTTTTTTTTTATCTACAATAAGTCTAGAAAAAACAAAACTGAACTTTTAAACTCGTCTTGAGCTCAGTGGATTGCAAGTAAGGAAACAAAATGCTAATATGTTCGGAACTTATAATTGTCGGGGAATTTTACCATTCTACATATTCTGTCCTTAACATTATTTAAGACCTGTTTATTAAGTTGTGACACTTTCCCTGTCAGAACTATGTGTTCTGGTCAGGGTGCCTTGAGAGGCCTTCCTTCAGACCAAGGCTGAGATTGTAGTATCTTTGTCTCTGTAGCTTTGTCTCCGTTTAGCTTAAACAAGTGCAAGGTTAGAAAACATTGCTTGATCAGTGACGCAGTACGAGTCTTTATAGGTTTGTGCTGTTCCGGATGTAAACCAGACTAGAATATTCAATGCTCATATTCTGAGTGTTCTCCGTCTCCGAGCCTGTATCCAATGGAGAATAAACCTACTCCTGCTCTAAGTCATACAGTGTCTTCAGCTCATTAATGTACAGTAGAAAAAATGTAATGATCATATTACAACATTATTATATATGGTTTGTCTCTAGGTAAAACTTAATCATAAATTCCAATGTTGCAAAAAGAGCGTGAAAGATATTAAACAATGGATATCATCCTGAAATTTTACTTTTTTTAGTAAAGTTACTTTTTGACCTGACTTTGTAAAAGAAAACGTATGGAGAAACTACTGTGGCTATATTAAATGAACAAATGGTTTTATATTTTACTGAAGCACACATTGGGATCTTTACGGTTTTATTGATTTGCTCTAAGCTCTCTGTGCAACTATTTCTCAACAGTTTCTCACTTTAGATTCAGAGTAGTTAACAGAAGTAATAGCACACACACAGCCCTCATGCTGTTCATTAATCACACCAAGCTTCTGTCTAATGTCTGGGCAGCTAACATTTACCCAAGCAGCCATAAACAGGCCTGGGCCAAAAAACATTTATGAATAATTAATCAGTCTGCACCGAGGCCAAAATGGACATAATTAGGTCAATTTCTGCACAAAATGTTTAATGTCTGCAGCACCAGACTGAAAAATTACCACTTTCGACCCTGGTCTCGAGGTAAATTGCTCGGGCAGAGACAGATAACAGTTTGTTTTTGTAGACGTACCTGTGCAGACTGGGAAACGGCTTCATCTAATGATGTAGCTCGCCCTTTGACCTCCTCTTTAATGGCCAGGTAGCGTCTCTCAGCGTTGTTGTAGCGCTGAGTCACTGCTTCTCCCTCCTGAAGACTGAGTTGTGCCAACTGTGGTCCAATCTTCAGCAGTTTGTCGATGTGAGGTTTGTGCTCTGCAATGGACTCCCTGAGCAGCTGGAAATGAACAATCATAACACAATAAAAGTTAAAACAGTTTTGACATATGATAAGATAATGCATCACTGAATGAAATAACAAATGTCTGAGCTACATTATTTGGTACTAGTTAACATCCACAAGGTTCATCCTACCCTCATCTGGTCCTGTTGCAGTCTCAGAGCGTCTGTGTCGATGGCTGGTGGAGGAAGCTGAGTAATGAGGGTCTCTGTCTCACCCAACCAGGGCTCCAGCTCCTCGCAGGTCTCCCAGAAACGGGCCACCAAGACTTGGGCCTGTTCCAAAGCCGAGAAGCGCTCGCTGTGAGTCTGACTCACTGCGTCGTAACGAGCACTGAGGGAATCTGTTTTCACCTGTAGAGCAGAAACATTTAAAAAATGCTTCAATCAGGTATCTCTTTACAGGTTTTTCTATTTTTTGCGGTATTTTTTTCAGTCCCAACCCTGTTTCCTTCCTCCATAAACTACAGGAGCCTCAGAGGGTCAAATCATCAGTAGCTGACTCACCATTAGGGCATCTTTCTGGGAGTCGCTGCAGGTTTCCAGGATGTCGTCTCTGGTGCTGAGCAGCTGGTCCACGGTGTCTTTGTGTCGAATGATATCAATGTTAAAGGCCCTCTGGACTTGCATCTGCGCTACCGTCACGTCAGGCTCCAGACTCAGGGGCCCCAAAGACACCAGTTTACGCTCCGTGTCACCGACCCAGGCCAGCTCTGCGTCCACCGTCTCCTCGTACTGAACAGGAAGGGTTACAAATGTAGTTTATTTTTCCACTTTTTGATAAACAACAAAAAGGCTCTTTTTGGATTTTTCCTTATACTAACAATTTTTCAGTAAACGCTAATCAAATAAGAAAAAGTGCTGATAAAAGCTCAGTACCTGTTGTGACCTCTGGATGGCGGCCTGCACCAGCTGCACCCTCTGAGTGATGGTCTCGTCTGCCTGGCGGTACCGTTGGTTTGCATCAGCGACCAGTCTGTCCAGACCCTCACGTGCTCTCCAGGGCACCAGGTCCAACAGAGCACTGCCCACTTCGTTCACTGTGTCCAACACCAGCCGCTTCTCTGCAGACACCTTCTTCAGCTCCTACAAAGACCAGGCAGACACAATGTTTCTCTGGTTGAAGATAATGCACTTTTTCCATGACAGATGCTCTCAAGACAGGATTAAACAGTGTATGAAATGTCATTTCTAAGCATAATTACAGTTGGAGCAGCTGGAAATGTCAATACAAAGTACATTTTTAGATGCATAACGCCCAAGGTACCTTCTGTCGTTCCTGATAGGCCGGTGCGGCATCAGGCTCTATATTGTTAAGCTCCGCCTCCACCGAGTCCAGCCACTGGTTGAGGTCTTCGTGAGCGCTGGAGAATCGAGTGGCCAGCTGCAGAGCCTGCTCCAACGTGCGCAGGGCTTTGCCGCTGCCTGCCGTCATCTCAGCGTAACGAGACTTGATGCCGTCCAGTTTCTCCTGGATCAGAAGGACCTCCTCACCTACAGGATGGGAAATAAGACAACGTGAAAACCTTAAATCTTACCACTAAGACTGTATATAGGCTGTGAGCTTTTGGTTGTGTTTGAAGCTCAAGTATAAGAACTGGGTACACTGGAAAAGTAGTTATGAGTTTGTGGGGTTGTTTGCTTTTTTATTTTAATATTAATATCTTAAAAAGAGCTCTTGCTGGTTCAAAGTGTATCATAGTTGTCCAACACATCTTAATAAAAATAAATTCAGACAAAACTGCTAATGTGGTTTAAATTTGGACGAGCACAAAAAAATACTCAAAATATTCTAATGGTAGCACTAAACCCACAAAACATTATCAGTCTTGTATAGTGACATTTGTTGCTTTGGTTTAATGGATTTGAATCAACAAATAAGAAGATCAAATTCTGGTTTTGTCCCATAAAAACTTGCTTATGTATATAGCTTTATCACCACAGTGTTGGTCCAAACATTTTATAGTCAGCAAACACACACAGAGAAGTGGTCATGGGGTAAATCAACAATCAGTCTTTATTAGAGCGGCAGAAGCGCGGTTAATGTCCCGACATGTGAAGACAGACCAGATGTTAATATCTGGTTAACCACTGATAGAAAAAATGTGTGGTCTGTCTTTTCAGTGTTTCTCTGTCTAAGCCTGGTCATTGCTTTCTGTATAAAACATTAACAGTGTATTAAACAGTTTAAGTGTATTAGTACGTGTATTAAACAGTTTAAGTGTATTAGTACGTGTATTAAACAGTTTAAGTGTATTAGTATGTTAAAATACACCGACCCGTCGTCTGTTTAAGTAGAGCTTGTCCATTCTTAATTGCCTGGTCCACGGTCTTCTTTCTGCTCAAAATCTCCTCGTTCAGAGCCTGAGGGAAGTAAACCAATCAATAAATGGAAAATATTGCCACATTTTTACCAAAGAACAACACTTTAGTAATTGTCTCTCAGATGCAATTATGCTTTAAGTTTCTTTTTTTAATGAGGCTTTATGATCCACAACAAATCTCCTATAGGCTAATGCTCTGATTAGGGTAATGCTCTGATTATCCAAAAGAATCTCATGCAACTGGACTTTAAAAGTGAAATATCTATATCCCATCATTCCTGTCTTAGTTCACATTAGTGCTGTATATTTCAGGGTTAGTTTCTGTTAGCATTACTGTGGACAGACTCATACCAGTGTGTGCTTGTGCTGTTCGGCCAACACCTGAGGCTGGTAGCTCTGGACCGAGACCTGAGCCAGCCTTTGGCCCACCTCTGCCAGCCAATTGAGCACCTCCACCTCGTCCTCCCCAAACAGCTGTGCGTTGGCCAGCGCCTGCTCCAACAGCGCCGCCCTCCTGGAGCACCAGTCAGCGAGCTCAGAGTGACCCGAGCGCACGCCCCCAACGCGGTCGCTCAACCACTCACGGTCAGCCGCGCAGCTCAGAGGGGTCAGACTCTGGCTCAGGGACTCAAGGAGGTCCACCTCGCTTTCATGTGAGGACACATCCTCCTGGAAAGCCTGGGAGGTGTGTGTGTGTGTGTCAGGGGCATTTGTGAAGAAAAGTGATAGATAAAAACAAACAAAACAGATGGATAAAAACTTAAAAGTGTGAATAAATGAAAATCATGAAGCATCAACAAATTAAATAATGAAATAACTAAAAAACACAAGAGAAAATAAATTATGAACTGAAATAAAGGTCAAACATGTGACACAAATGAAATGGTGGAAGCTGGTGTGTCTTGTTGTAAATAAATACATGGTGGGTGTAGCTGCTGTGATTTCTGTTATATCAAGTGTACCCTCTGATATTACGCATCCATAATTACCCTCACAGTTCAAAGAGCTGCTCTAGGGCATGTCAATAAGTTATGACAGGTTTGAACTGAAGTGTGTTGACTGATGGTCTTCTTTGTGACATGACAGTAGGGCTTTTTTAAGACTTGAACTGTCACTTGGTGCAACTGTAACTTGTCTTTCTTACTCCCCTCAGACGTTATGTACCACTAAACCTACCTTATGCTTGGCGATCTGCTGGGTGATCTTGGCGGTCTGGGTTCCCATGGGCTCAGCGGAGCTCAGGCGCCTCTCGGTGGCACTAAGCCATTCTCCCAGAGGCTCGAGCGCTTCGTGAAACTCAAGAGCCAAAAGCTGCAACTCCTCCAACTGCCTTTGCCTTCAGGGACACACAGAGACACGATGATATGAGACATGAGGAGGCGCATTTAATGGCATTTTATTGCTTTAACATCATTTTTGCTGCATTGCCCAATGTGACCCTGATTTTGTGTCAGCCATCTTTCATCTCTTCAGTAAATCCAATTCATGAGATCATTGTGAAATACGTATCATTACATTTTATAGGATTTCATACACCCTCCTTCTATCAAAGGCCCATTTGTGTTGTAATGCCCAAGACTGATCTGTGTTAGACTAGACTCATAACCACTTTAAGTTAAGTTCTTGGTCCTGTCTCAACACACCTTTACGTGGTCTTGTCCCACTCTTAAATGTAGACCTGCAGACTTCAAACCCTGACCTCTCATACAACTGGTTTATCTATACTTATGAATAAAAGTCTTAACATGTGTACTGATATCATGTTTCAGAGTTTGTCTTTTACGTTCTCACACTGAGTCAAAGAGACGACTGGTCAACCACAGAAACCAACAGTAATAACACAATCTTTGTCTAAATACAGTTGTGCAGAACAGAAACCTCAAAAGATTAAACCGAAAACAGAAAATAACCACAAAATAACATGCTGCTGAGGGACACTATGTATTACTTTACAAAACCACACATCCACAGCAATGATCTGTGATTTTTCACTTTGTGCGATGATTTGTGTGTCACTGCTTTGTCAAAAATCCAATAAAATCGGAGCGACCCCTGTGACAATCAAAATGAGAAATCTACAAATGTAATTAAGTATTGATTGGTGCAGGGTAATTCCTAATTTCCCCTTAGTTTACAGGGTCAGGAGGTCATGTGATGAGCTAAACTGCACATTTACCTGCCGCTGGCCTTGTCCAGAAGGTTGGTCCACCTCTCGGCCAGAATCTGGAGCTGGGTCTGGATCTTGTCCCGGTCCTGAGAGTCGGCTGTGGCTGCGATCCTCGCGCCCTCAGCACGGATCATCTCCACCGTCGGCCTGCGGTCATCTAGTAGTCTCTGTAACAGCTGGTGGCACAAACACAGTTATGTTCAAAGAGCTACTTATTGGAGTCCCATGGTTTTACTTCTAAAGCAGTGAAGTTATCTTAAGGCTCCTGGGTGGACAACAGGCCAAAGTCCCTCTAGTGGACAAAATGTCTGGATGTTATGTTATGTTTATGTTTCTCACTGTGGCCCAATAAAGGAAAAGCCAGTGTTTTTTATGATATTGGAAAATGTAAAGAGCAGAACTTACTATGTATGTTAATTTGGTTTAATTATGATCAAAAGCATATTATCTCTTATATGTCATTGTCATCATGTTTTATAATTGCTTCCTATTTTCTTGGGATCTCTTGACCCACTCTCAATGTGCTTTGAAAAGCTCTCAGTCCAAAAATGCACTACTTCTGATTTACAATTTTCTTATCAAAGTGGTGACAAAGCTCTATTTCGAGGATGTAAACACGTTTGATTGATCTTTCTGCACCGCTACAGCGCTCTTTCATGCACAATCGCAGGAAGTGTGTGTTAGATAAACAGGCAGAGGTGTGTGAGAGCATGAAAACAATGTAAACCCAGGAGGGATGGATGTGTGTTTGTTTGTGTCTGTCGGACTGACAGGCGGTCGGCACGGCCCTGAACACCAGACTGACGGATCACTGACTTGTTTAAATTATACCGTTTTGAAGCTAAAGGGCAACCAGGACATCTACTTTTTTATTTGATTAAACTTTGGTAGTGTGCTGTGGTAAAGAATAGAGCTAATAAATATGTTAACTCTTTAGCAACCCATACATTTTTTTTTTGTAATTGTTGACATAAACCGATTTCCTAATTTGGAGGCATGCGTGATATGAAAGGCACATATTACATTGTACTGTACCTTTTGTTCTTGTATCTGTGCCTTCACCACACGGTACTCTGCAGACGGAGGCCTCTGATTGGCTACCAGCTCCTCTGTGTCGCTGAGCCAGCTGAGCAGGGGCTCCAGTGCATCATGAAACTTCCCACAATGCAACAGAGCCTCCTGCAACTGGGCAATGCGCTCTGCAATCTAGAGACAGAAGAGAGAAAACTAAATGCATATTTACATTGTTTCTTCATTTTTCTTTTATACTTTGTGAGAAATTGATGGATGATCATTGGCTATATTTCTCCTAAGAATAGATTTTATTTGATTGTCGGGTTTGACAGAAATGTTCTCTCGAGTCGTACCCGTTTGTTGAGTGAGTTCCATCTGAGGTTGGTGGTGTCCAGGTCGTGCTCTAAGGCCTGAGTATCCGTGTGTTTGGCTGCGCTCTGGATCAGACCCTGTCCCACTGCGTTGACGTGCTGCAGCTTCGGCTGAATGCTGTCCACCTGCTCTCGTTCCACCGCCTATAAGAAAAAGACAGAGCGTGTGAGACTTGTGATTTTGTTCTGTAGACAGAATTTGATCTGGTTGCGTTTGGTTTCACCATAGAGTTTTTAAGAATGAACTAAAGCCCATTTCCGTTTAACATCCAGTTTTCAGTCTAAAAACCTGCATCACTCACAGATATGTAGATAATTGAGAAACATTGGCTGAATAAGTTTGCTTCTGTCAGAACAAATACTTTTGTTTTGGGACAAACCATTGTCTGCCTTATGTTTGCTGCAAGCAGCACAGAAATCAGAGTGTATTGAGACCAAGACAAGAATAACACTGTTAGACTTGATGATGACGACGAGACTGAGTCATGAAATGTGTGTATGTGCTGGAAGAGATCCCAAGGAACAGAGATAAAATCTAAACACTACAAATCAGGCCTTAAAGCAAAATCATGGAGGTATTTGTGTTTAGGGAAAGAGACAGAGTTACTGAGATGTATTATTGAAATTAAAATTATACAAAAGATGAAATCATAAGTTTTTATCTGATCACAAAAAAAAAATGTTTAGGTCTTGGACAGTCCTGATTCAAAATCAAGACACCAAGACCGAGATAAGCCTGATGAAAAATGAGTCTAAGATATGAGACCTAGACCGGTCTCCAGAACTACAACAGCAGTGAGGGATGTGCTGTTTGAGAAAAGAGGTGGGAGACGGAGGTTGGAGAGAGGAGGGGGCAGACGAAGGATTACTGGGATTAGATGGTTTAGACGAGGAGGGGTCTGACTGGAAAAGGCTGAGTCTGCAACACCTAATCACAAATTTAAACACTCCCAGCACTAAACCACCAACGCACACGTTTTACACACGAACTGTCTGAGCACTTTACTCAAAAACTCCCGAGGGAGGGCTGTAGTCGTGTTGGGCTGACAATAGAGGCAGCCACCCAATGCTAAAGACTTTTCCATCACTAGCTGCAGAGCACAAAGCCGCAGCTAAGACCCGCGCTGGGGACCTTAAAGAAACATACAAAAAACAATAATAATGTCTGGCGTCGTAGTACTTAAAATCTAGGGATGAATGGTGTCCTAAAGGAACAGCTCAAGACTCGGTAACTTTAGAATGAACATGCTATGCTTAAAGAGCAGCCATTATGCAAAATTAATGTGTGCTAAAACAGATTTTGACCAAAGACTCTTTCTTTACTTCTCTCCAAAGTTGTCCAATAAATCCCAATCAACATTTTAGAGATTGGACATTAAATACTCCATGTGACTAGCTTTAATGAAACCAAACTCAGTCTCACGAGTGAAAGAAATGAACAAATACAAACTCTATATTAAGAGTCGCAGAAAAGAGAACCTAAACACCTCCTCAGTGAAAAATGTCTGTTACATTTTTGATCAAAGCCAGCAATTAACCGAGCAATCAACATCTCCCACAATATCACTGTGTTCTCCACATTCACCAACAATCTCATTCTACGCTCTCAAAATTCCCTAAAATGGTGGAGTTGGAGGCAGGGGTGACATTAAACTGGGGAGCCCTGACATTCAGACTCAGGCGCAAACAGAGAAAACTCTGTCCCAGTGGTTTATTAAGCTGCAAGCCAAACCTCAAATGCCCACACAATGAGAAACACAACAAGGGCCAGCCTCACACAAACGGCAGATTTTGGTAAAGCCGAGGCTGGGGGTAACGCTGGTGCGACAAAAGAAGAGAGGAGTGGAAGGTTAAATGGAGAGAAAAGACACGAGTTTCAGTAAATACCACAGTCTCTTAGAAAACAGCAGATCGTGGCTGTTCTATAGTTAACAACCACACATCATCACTGACATTTGTAAAATAACATAATGAATGAGTTGGGAGTTGGATATGTTTGTAGGGAATTTTTCCATTGTTACTGTAGTTTGGGGACACTTTAGCTGGAGGAGCTAACCCCAAAAATGAGTTTAAAAGAGAATTAAAAATGAGCAAAACTATTTTTTCAACCAAAAGTAATCCAAACTGACAAAACCTCTGACTGAAGCTGTTCCAATGTATTAGAGCGACTCAAGACCAAGACAAGACCAAGCCTTTTAGGGTCTGAGTCCAAAATCAAGGAGGCATCTTTTTGGTGAACTGTTAAAGTATCTTTTCTCAGTCTTATGTTGCACATTACAGACAAGACTAACTGTAAGACTCCAGACTGTTTAGTCCCGATGGCACATCCTCATGAACACAGAAAGAATACAAGCTAACCCACAAGGAGTCGTCAAGTATTTGGCCAAGAATTTCACTTTTGCTGCTTTTCAAAGCCTAATAAACTTAAATGAAGAATGAACAGAACCCGTCTCTTGTGCTGTGTTAAAGACCTAGAGAGATAATTAGCTTGGTTTTGTTGAACGGCAGAAGTGTTTGCAGTTGTTCTTAATTTGATTTAAATGTAGCATTTAACTTTTGCCTCTCTTTTGAAATCTTTTTTGGTTTAAAAAAAAAGTACTTTTGCAAATCAGAGCATATATTTAGAGTGATTTGTGAAAATAAAGATATCCACCCCCTGTCATAATTTTGACCCATATAAAAAATATATAAAACTTAAAAACTTGAATCTGAAAAGACTATGTGGTGTAAGATATAAAAAAGAAAGAAGAATAAATCATCTGCTTTTTGAAGTTATTCCTGAAGTTATTGTACGATGCAGCGAAACCATAAAAGAGGCCGAGTCCGTTTTATAGTCCCAGTTTATGAAGGCTGTAGCTGTGTGTTTAAGCTTGAGTGAGTGTTTCTCTGTGGTTTTGTGCAGTGGATGGTGGAAACAGCTGTGTTGTGGTGACAGGCGTCACAGCAGCTCCAACAGGAAGTCTGTCGGCCAGAACAACAATGAGCTAGAGCCGTGACCCGCTCCACCCTGCGCCTTTATCCTGCGCTGGTGTATGTCATAGATAGAGCCGAACATAAGAGGAAAAAACAGGGAAAGTACAACCATTCATCACCAAACATTCACCCACACCTATAATTAGAGCGTTAGAAGTTTCAATGATATTTGAAAAATCCTTAATATGTGTAATAATAATGTTTTTGTCATTGGGCCAGTTTAAGTAACCACAGCAAGAGATAACTGTGCTTTTTTTTTTAGGCAAAGATTCAAATTCAAACAGAAAATTACTTCACAATAAAATTAAACACATTTAGGATTGTCACAAAATAAACCACATTTTACTAAGTCCAGGTCAGTTTTGGCCAGTTCCCTTTGGCTTTAGAGGGCAGAATAAGTGCCCTAGATTTCCCTGTTGCTGCTCTTCTGCGCAGCTCACTGTGTTTGAATCCAGAGTTAAACCAGAGCTCTGGAAAAAGTCCCACATACTTGTCATTCTTCTCCACCTCAGCCATCCGCCGGTCCTGACAGAGCTGGACCGAGGAGCCGTCACCACCCCAGTGTCACGCTCCTCCTCCTCCTCCTCCTGTGTCATGTTGTCACTCGGCTTCTAGCTCTCCCACTTCACAGCTACCGCCTCGTTTTAATAAAATCCTCAAATGAAATCCTTTTCCATTTTTTCATCTGGACCACAAACCCACACTGGCTTTCTCACTTCAGCGTGAACACGAGATAAAGGCTATGGGATGAAATCTGACTCACCACAGGGGGAGTCAGATGCTCGACGAGGCTAAAACATGGGTGCTAGTGAATAATGAATCAGTGAAATAGCTGTGGGAACAATTAAAGCTCACTATCGTGGCCAAGTAGAGACAGTACACAGATAAGAGTTTGTTGTATAAGTTTTGATTCCTACCAAACGTGCTTCATAAATAATTTAAGTTACAGTTTATTTTTATACGATGCATGCCTGCCCAAAAACCTGTTGTCTACACACATACAGTCAATATCCACATCTACAGTAGATGCCCTATATTTAGCCGTCATGTGGTTAGCCAATAAGATAAGGAATAAGATACATTATCCAACATACGAAGACCATAATGCTTATGACATGAACAGAATGGCGTCACTAATGTTATTACCTTGTTACACGAACAATTCAGCTCGATCTCTTGCCTTAACGTTACACCTTAAACCGGGGACAATTGACATTTGTAGTGACCTACTGTTTCTTTACAACATTAGTTTGTTGTGAACCTGTGTGATGAAAAGTATAGTGGCAGTAAAGGAAAGGACACAAGTCAAGCAAACACAGGAAAGTGAAATGATCTGAACAGAGAAGGAGGGCAGTAACAGACCTTAAAGTACAAGAGGGAAAGAAGAAAAATAACGGCAAATATTCAGAAAGAGCAATGTGTTTTTCTTTAAAGCACTTCTAGAGCCAGCCTGTTTCATTGGCTCTATGGGCTACATTTGGCTGCTTTTCCATCTTCCACTCCCTGTTTTCCTGTCACAGCCCTCTGCCTCCTTTTCCTGTCTTTCAACCCTCATCCTTCCTCACTCGCTCCTTTCTCTTTCACAGCACAACGTGTGGACAGAGAAATACAAAAAAAGACACTAACATAATCTCAATTAGGAAAGACTATTTTTCAGAAACACGTGCTGTAGTTATAGTGTACAAAGAAGAGAGTGCTATGTCCTCTGGAGCAGGCAGAAAATCTCTGTAAATAATTTAAGTTTATTTCAGTTTTGCACAGTGCACACCTATCCAAAAGCCTGTCGTCTAATTGGTACCTTTTATTGCATTAGACTTTTGGCAAAATGTGTTAACAGAGCTGTTCGTTTTTACTCAACTCAAGGAGGAAAAAAAATATTCTGGCTGAACTGAACTGCCCTGGTTACGCCATACATTAATTTTTAGCCCAGGAATATTTGCCCTTGTGCTTCCTTAGTCAAACTGAAGTGTGACTTTGGTCTGATTTTTAGTCTTTCTTAATAAACGTGGCACATGTTTGACACAGAGATGAAAGGGTTAACAGTTAGATCCTATTGGAGACCAGTAAGGTTGTTTGAACAGAAACAAATCTCATGCAAAATGTAGGAAGCATTCAAAGCATGTCAGCCACAGTAGCCTTTCCTTTCTTTGTCTTTTATATTTCTTTATACTCTTTAGGGATTTAGCTTTGATTTTTACTATTGGTCCTGTTCTGCCACTCATAGGATTACTGCTATTTCCATTTTGGTTGGATTTAGAGGTTGGTTTAGAGCTAATCATCTCTCTGTGTGGCAGAAGGAGACGCTTCAGCAGGCGACAAGAAGCAGGCTTCAATAATGTCTGATGAATACTGTATTAATTTTCTAGGCATTTCTTGTTGTTTTCATGTTTTATGCTGCTCCTCTGTCTCTCTGAGTCTTCCACTGCTTTATCCCAGAAGCACTTGTTCACAGCTACAATTATCACATCAATCACGACATAAAGGGACGAGCCAGAGACGTGCAGCCACCTGGTCCGCTCCAGCACCAAACATGTCTCTTTCTGCATCAACAGCTGTCTTTCAGTGCCTTGTATTCACCGGGCCATTTCTTTTTATGCATTACATTTAGTGTCGGAAATCATTTAGAGGGAAATTTAGGATGTGGAGATTTCAGGGAACCACAGCTACAGAAGGAGCTTTTTTTAACTGGTTTGGAGCAGAGTCGTTCCCAAATGTGAGTGTGAACCAGGTCTCCTAATCAAAAACCTTAAACAAAGTGCCACTAAAGCTTGAAACAATACAGATACAATAGCAGAAGTAAAAATAAAAGAGGAAGCAATAATAGATATAGATATAGTTTCCGGGACCAATGAGGATCTTTTCATTGAAAGTAAACTGAGCTGTCAAAAGAAGTCAGAGGTTGTACCAGGTGTTCCTCTAGAGCAGTGTTTCACAAACTGTTTTCAAGGAAACACATTTTTCAAAAGCCCATATGATTTATGACCCATTTTCCTGTTTGATTGTTTTAGCCAAATTTTGTCACTGGTTATTGTCATTGTCATTTTTTTTACCCATTCCTTTTTTACTTTCTAGTGTCATTCAATTGATTTTAAAGATAGTATAGTCATTTTTTTTCTCATAGTTTTAGTGTCCTTTTGATTATTAATTAGCATGTCATTTGACCATTACAATTTTACAAATACAGATATATTTACATTATATGCCCATTGAAAGGATATTCATGAATTATTTTTCTTTATTAGACAGTAGCTTGACAGGAAACGGGGTGAGAGAGAGGGGAACAACATTGGGCTAACGGCCCAACCGGGTATCCCACGTAATTGCTCTACCGACTGAGATACAGTCCCCTATTTATGATTTTTTTTTTTTATTAATGAGTATATATTTTTATAGTGACCCAAATAAAAACCACTGCAACCCACTTTTGGGTCCCAACCCACAGTTTGGGAACCAGTATGTCCAGATGCCTTTGTCATATCAACTTTTATTATATTTTGACCTAAATAACTGCAAATGTCCACAGACAACTTCGACTAACACACACTGTACATAAGATAAGATAAGCCTTTATTCATCACGCAGTGGGGACAGAAGAGCAGCAGTATCACACACACACAGTAAGAAGCCAACCTGGCCAGAACAAAAATTCAATTATAAACTATTCTGATACAAGATAATCTAAAACAGACTTTATAGATATGAAATTAAACTATGATAAAACAAATAAACCAAAATAGACTATACATAAGTGGGTTAACAACTATGCTAACAGGTATTGCACGTCACAAATAATGCACAATGGCACATTATTTGTAGAAATATTGCAACAGTGAAAAGAGTTTGTGTGTTAGCAGTCTTCATTGTGAAGTCTGACAGCAGCAGGAAGGAAAGACCTGTGGAATCTCTCCTTCACACATCGAGGGTGTCTTGTCAACACAGACAGGTGTGTGTGGTTGGGTCCTCATACTACACTTACTAAATAATATTCAACCCAACTCAATATCAATCTCCTGCAATTATGAACACATTTGAATAAAAGTTGGTAAGTTGCATTATTTTGGCAAGTTATTTTAATATTTTTTTTTGTAATTTACAGTAGGTAGACAATTGAACAGACTCAAACCAGATGCATTACACACAACAGAGCCCTAGTTTTGTGTCTGTATTGTCCATCCTCGACCAGTTCATAAAAGCATGTGGTGCCCGTCCATCTGTCTGTTTGTGGCATGCACATACAACCACGCTTCATACTAATCCAGGGCCCTTCTGCTTGAGCCTGGCTGCCAGCACTTCTCTTATCACTGAACTGAAGCCTCATGGGGCGCTTAAAGGTGCTCCCTCCCGCAAACAATAGCTTCCTCTGCCCAACCGCACAGTCGGCTGCTACAACAAGCCTTTTGTCTGTTAAACGTCTGTCACTGTCTCCTTGTCAACCATTTTTAATATATAACTAGCAGTTTCACGTTAAAGTAAAATGTTTTGGTGAGTAAATCAACATAACACACATTTTTGACAAAGCCAAAATATTCAACTCCCTGTTTCAGAGCTGGCACCGTTTTATCGGATATCTGAGTTTATTTTCCCCAGACAACCTTAGATACGGTTTGTGTAACCATGTTGGCAGGAGCAGCGGCAATCATAGTGAGCACGAAATTACGCTCTCACCTCCTTATCTCTGCAACACAAGCATTCAAGCAGCAACGACGAGCGAGAGGGGAGGGGGCTAAAGGGGAGATAAGAGGGGGGTGGGGGATTTCATCACATAATTATTACACAAGAATCACGTTGGGGCAAGGCCAGTTCATGAGAAGGATGGTGGTTTGAACCAGTGTTTCCCAAACTCATTTTTATGAGACTTACATTTCAAAACACTAAAACAACTGTGACCCAATTTTCTGGTCTGGTTAAGCATCGTTTAGTCCTTTTTCTTACTATTTTTTGGCCTAATTGTTTCCCTTTACTTCCTATGTAAAGCTACCTCGACTTTGGTCTTGTTCATTAATACAAAAACAATATGACCTGATATATTTCAATGCTCTTTGACATAATAAAAGTGTAACTGATTTCAATATACAGCTCTGGAAAAAATTTACAGACCACAAATTATCAGTTTCACTGGTTTTACTAAATTAATATTTTGTTTTATTCTATAAACTACTGACAACAATTTTCCCAAATTCCAAATACAAATATTGTAATTTAGAGCATTTATTTGCAAGAGGATAGTGATGACCACAGAAGTGTTTTTTTATACTTTTCCTTATTAAATACGATTTGGTTCAGGTGATCACCTAATCAGCACCTCATTCAGTAGAATGAGCTGTGCCTGTGTTGGGATTCAACAGACATTGGAATGGAATGGTTTCCATACTTGTAGAGATGCTGATTGCTAGAAAAAATTGCAGTGCTCTCTTCATTTTTTCCAGAGCTGTATAAGGACTCCACTCGTCAAAGCATGAGCTAAATCAATATTAAAGATGGAACCAGGTATAAACAATAAGCAAATGTAAGAATTAACCTAAACCTAGACTTTTTTTTTCCATTTAGATGAACTGCAGTTTGATTTATCGCTTTGTCTGGACAATGATTTTGACAAGTAAATATCACCTGGAGGACCATTTTGTGAGAATTATAAGAATTATTTTCAATACGAATATTACCATTGATCATATTGTGATAACAATAAATCAGTAATATATTGTTCACCTTTAGGTTTTCCTCTTGTTTTCTACTCTAGAGATATTTTAGTGTTACACAGCTATGCATTCAAACTGCCTTCACACCACAATAAAGGCAATAGTAAGCACTAGTAGTTCAGAATCAACACATGTGCATTAACACAATTAACCAATTATCTGCCTTCTATCCAGGTTTTATTTACCCTCTGTAACATTTAGCCTGATGCCCTCAGACCAGCTCAGAGGTAAGAATAAATGAGATGTGACCGAGCTCAGAGTCAACAGGTTGATGGAAACTGTAATGTAATAAAGTTGCAGCAGTTTATATCGTCAGGACGTCAAGAAGCACATCACTGCCATTGCAACCAACAACCAGAACAGGAAATGGTTTGTTCTGCCAGAGTTTTTGTTTCCATTTCAAATAGATTTAATAATGACTGAGTGATTTGACTTTATGCTGTTGCAATACATCGATGTGTGGTACAGTGGGGCATTTGTTTTCACTACTGCCTTAAAGCAAATACTAACAACACTTTAATTCTTAGTTGTTTAAATATTCCATAATTGCGGCTAGTAAATGTGAGGTTAAAAGTCACAGTTGGAGTTAACTAGTCTGGTCAGTCATCTATTTGAAACTTACACAAATTAGTTCTTGTTATGTCAAGAGCTTGAGTACAAACTTTGAGCATGAAAAACAGGGCTGAGATCACTTCAATCTGAGCCAGAGGCTGAGTCATAGCAGAGCTGCACGAAGGCCTGACAGACCGTCAAACACACGTTTCTCCGAGACAAGCTCAACACAAACAGACAGATAAGACGAGTGACGCTGCACAAACAACACACAGCAGACCATGAATGTAGATCGACTTGTGCGACAAACAGCTCGGCTAACAACAAGCTCTGTAGCATTAAAGAAGACATTTAGGATCGATATGTCCATAACACTGGTTACACTCTGCGGGACCAAATTAACTAAACGGTAAAAGGTCAGAAACATGTCCCACTCTAGAGGAAAAATCAGTTGATCAGAGCATCACATCACCCAAGAGCTTTCAGTGCTGTGTACAAACAATGCTCTCTATATTAACACATCACTCAGCTCGAGGCACAAACTTCTCTTCGTATCACACAACAGACCAATCTCATGTGCACGTACTCTCAACCAGACACAAGGCCTATGCAGCAGATAGACTGAATGACCCTGAGCCTAGTTTCCCATAAGTACCGACCCCCTCCTCTATCTTTCCTTGTGAGAGTCATATTTCAATCATTTAAAAGCCCCAAACACAACCAGCTAATTATGGCGTCTACATAACTTCACCCCAGCGTGTATTTTCCGTGCCAAGCCCACATCGGTTAGACTCTCTCTCAGCTACCTGACCCAATTCTCTTCTCTACGCGCTGCCTCTGTGTGTCCACATCTAATGCATTCACGACTATAAACAGCATTTTGATCAGCTTTCACACTTGACTAACAATCCTCTCTTAGTTGGCCAAACATTCTTGGGTCTCCATGTTTGCCCTTCCTGCCATGAATATGTGGAGGCATTTCTCACCAGCTTTTAATACAAACAAATAATAAATCTACACAAAAAAGCCCATGAAATTCACTGGAAACTGTGTCTTTTCCAATTGTGCAAAATCTCAGCGTGTGTACAACAATGTCTATTGAGTACGTAATCACATTACTTGTTTTTGCTGAATGTTTTAAACCATTTCCTAAGCATCAATTTGGCTGCACCACTGCAATCACTGTCAGCTGCATTTCTAAATAATTAAATGAGCAGTTTGAACTGAATAGAAAGCTTGGATGTTTTATGTGGAATAACTGCTTCTTAAAATAAAGTTAAGTTGATGGCATACCTCAGCAGCTGTGTCAGTGTTGGGACGGGGTGGTATATCTGGTGATTCACTGCCCGCTGCAGAGCTGTGTCCTGATTCTGGGAGGGGGTCTGTTGTACAAGAAGTGGCCACCATCTGGGGGCCCTCTTCCTGGGTCTTTAACACTTGTGTCTCACTTTCTGAAAACAGATTTTGGAGTAATCCAGGTTCAATATTTTCCCAGACTGGATCTGTTGTGAGCACAGGGAACTCCAAAGTGGAGCTGTCCGATTCCCAGTCACTGTCCCCTGTCATGGAGCCCAGGACAAACTCTACCCCAGAATGAGTCCCTTCAGATAACGAGTCTAAATCCTGCTCCGGGACATCGTCATAGGCTGATCCTACGTCGGACCGGCCCGGCTGCGGACGCTCAGGAGCGGCCATGTAAACAAAACTGTCAGGAGAAAGTAATGCTCCATCTTTATCCTCTGTATGTGTCCCACATGAGGGTTTTGGGATAGGACTGGGGGGAACAGAGTCCACCAGGGGGGAAGGGGGGCAGTCATTGGGGGATTGTGGAGGCACTGACACAGCCAAGTAAACAAAACTATCTGAAACAACAAAGGCCTCGAAGGAGTCTTTAGTGTCCAAACCAGCGCCGCAGGACTCTGGATTAGAAAGTGGAGAGGAATGAAATAGGGGATCTAAATGTTGAGACTTTTTGATTTTCTTGAGAGATCTTGTTTTAGATGTTTTTGGTGTTATTTCATCTGCAGTTTTTGACTCGGTCTCTGAGATTTCATCAGAGGGAGCAGCTAAAAGTGGAATCTCTGCTGCAAAGGACATCTCCTCTGCATCATGCTTTTCTAAGGGGACTGTTTCACAGGAAGATTGTTCGTCAACTTCCTGTGTACATTCACTGTCGCTTTCCTTTTCTTCTGTGTTAAGCACCTCATGGGACTGGTCCATGAGAACACCCTTGCTGCTGTCCAGACTTGGCTCAGATTGATCGTACACATCCCAGTCCGTTTCAAGCTCCTCATTTAATTCCACCTCGTCCGGTTTGATATCCTGCTCGACTTGTTCCTCTTCATAAGGGTTCAAAGGGATACAGGAAGTCCTCTCAATGCCGACCTGGTCCACATCCTCCCTGTCTTCGTGCTCCGATGACGCCCCACTATCCAGGTCGGTCTCAGTCTGGGCAAGTCTGTCCTGTTCACAGTCCGTCTTAGTGATATCAGTCCTGTCCAGCTGTGAATCGGACTCTAGCTGGGGTCCTAATGCGGAGTCTGTGGGGTAACTAAACAACTCCTCTTCTTCAATTTTAGCCATTTCAAAATCATTGTCACATTCATCAATTAAACTATGTTCGTTTTCACAGTCTTGTGTTCTCTTTAGGTCAAAGTCAGTCATCTTTACTAGGTGCTCATTTGAATCATTTGTACTAGTTTCAAAGTCTTGCTCTACTCCATCCAAAGGTGGAGTTCCTTCAAAATCCACCCACACTGTCTTTTCATCCACAATCTCCTGTTCCTCTAAACACGGGACATTGTAAGGATCAAGAGGGTCAGGGTCGACACTCATCTCGACCCCCTCCCCATATTCATCCTCTTCACATTGCCTCTCCAGCTGAAGGAAAAGGTCATCTGATTCAGCCGCGGAGCTGGGGCAAGGAGAGGCACTCATAGCCCCAGGCCCGCCGAAGCCTGTCGGAGGGGTCAACAAGGGCCAATGACCTGCAGAGCCCGTTAAATCCCATCCTTTTGATTCTAGCTTATCCCAACACTGATCGATAATGTCCTTATTTTCTAGTTTAAGGACTGCCTCCCACTCCCGCTCCTCTCTCTGGGCCAGTTCCTCCTCTTCACTTGGTCTCCCACTCGTTTTGTTTTGTTCTTCATCTTCCAATTCTTCAAGTATCCTACGTTCGTCTTCTTCAAATTTGAGCTCTGATGCTGTTCGCTCCTTGAGTTTGCCTCCTTCAGCGCCCCAAACAAGCAGCCCCTCGTCACAGCCCTCATGACTAACGCAGGGCGAAAGAGGGAGACCACCATAGACAATACCATCTTCCTCTTTTAAGAACGGAGAAGGGGGGTCCAGCAGGTAAAGGGACTCATCATCAGTGTTGTTATCCTCCCCCAAAAGAGGCGGTAAAGGGGGCAGTACAGGGAAGTTGTGTCTTAGTCCTACTTGAGCTTTCTTCCCTGTTGTGATGCTGCGTGGCCAGGTGCGGGCTTTTGTAGGCGGGAAAAACACTGGTTTGGGTGGAATAAGAGGGGTATTGTCTGCTTGGTCCTGCTCCAAAAGGGGAGAGTCCCGTTCTGAATCAGATGTTTTTATTGACTCTAATGGTTCTTCAGGGATCTGTTTAATTGCTGGTTTAGAGGAGCTCGTAGTCCGTCTGTGCGCTGGTCTGATTGCACGGGGGCTTTGCCGTGGGGCGTTTTCCAAAATCCCCGGTGCTGATTCTTTGGGAGATGATGGCACTAAAATGGGATGCTTGTTTTGTTTTTGCAGCAAAGGATGAACTGGTTTTTGCCTGAGAGACTGTGTAGGAGGCACAGGGCTGACAGTGGGTGTGACAGAAGGAGAGGAGACAGGAGGCGTGTGGGGAGCCGATGACAGAGGAGATGGGGTGTGCGGGGGTATTGAAGGAGTGGAGGAGGTAGGCGTTGATGGGACAGGGTGACAGGTGACAGCTTGAAAGGGAGACAGAGGAATCCCGGGTCCTGACGCTCTCCTCTCTATTTCAGCTGAAAACTCCAGCCTCTCTGCAAACTCTGGATAACTCGGGGGCATGAAGGCTTTCCAAGAGCGCCGGTTTGGGTTGTCCTTTTTATCACCGCCTTGAAGCCGTCTCTTAGCAACGGCTGCAATGACACCAGAACTGGACGATGGTGCAATAGGCAAACCGGGCCCGACAATGCCAACTGGTGGTGACATTATCTTTGGATCACCCGTTAGCTTTAAGGCATCAAATATCACCCTCTCATCGAGTTTCTTCACCCCACCTCCATGCTCAGTATTTCTGGAGACAAAAACTCCACCAAGATCTGCTCCAATAGTGCCATTGCTGGATAATGTACTTCCCTCTCCTCTGGCCTCCCCTCCAGAGCCTAGAGTGCTCCTGGATTGCTGACAAAGTTTGGTCCCTTGGTCAATTTGTTCATTAATACGCATTGTATCATAAATGGATCTCTGAGGGACATAGCAGTCCTCAATGTAGGCCTCCTCCTCGTCACCTTTTCCAAGGCAGCGAGTGTTCTGTCTCAAGCAGTCTGGACGGCTTAGGGGCTTTCCCATTGTGTCCTTTTAAGTGTGCCACAGCAATCCTTGAGGGGAAAACTGCAACACGGCACTCAGACGGAAGAAAAAAGAAAATGAAAAATGGGTCCTTGTGGGAAAGTCATTAATTTACATTAAAAAGTTCAGTAATAGCCAAAATCACATTGTCCAACTGGATGCAATTCACAATAAATCCAGATTTCACATCCTCAAAAATATAATACATATAGTATGATGTAGTGCCTTCATTCATTCTCAGCTATGTCACCTCAACAGTTGTGCATTTCCTCGGTCGGTACGAGATGCTGTGTGGCATCAGAGCGGGACAGGGGGTCAGAGTCATCCCCCTCGGCAACATATTAATCAGCAGGGCAGTTTATTTAAATGGCAGATAGGAATGAGGGAGAGGTGGAGGGCTGAACGGAGGCAACAGGGAAAAGAAATAGTCTCTTGCAGAAGTACAAAGTCCAAGGTGAGGCGAGAGCCATGGAGATAACATCTCTTTGTTTTGCTGTCACACAGTACTCCCACCTAGTCCATATCAGTGCACAACTTTCATCCCTCCTTCCTTCTCCTGCCTTGGTTCCCTTTCTGTGGCAGCATCTCCTTGGACGACAGTTTCAGTGAGAGGCAGGCAAGTGTAAAAGTCTCCTTTTAAGGTGAGAAAGCCCACTCCGTTATATAAAAGGTACACTGCGTGGGGTGAAATAAACAGGAACATGCAAGACACCACAGTTTAACTTTTAAAGTTCCACCTTCCACTTTTAAATCATGAAAATAATCCTTGCAGAAAAAAACGGATTGACAGAAATACTTCACAATAAATCCTTTTGAGATTTTAAGGCAGAAAAGCACAAACAAATATATATTATATTTAAGTCTTGGCACTTATCGTTTTCTCTTGTTTGCATCCATGACATTTCAGGTTTTTGAGTAACTCCAATATTGTCAGTGAGATTTCTCCATCCTCCAACAGAGCTCAGATATAAATGAACTTCATCCTCACGCATCAGTCCAGTATTTGAGTAATCCTGAACAAAGAAGTCCACTTCAGAGTGAAAGCCGCCTGTCAATGTTTTTAATTCCTGACTTTCATCTTGCAGCTCCAGGGGAGAGCTGCTACTGTAGATCCAACGCAGGCTGGACTGAAAGAGGGCATCTGGGGGTAGGAGATGGAAAAAGGGGGGCAGGGGGTTGAATTCTGGGGCAGCCAGGCAAAGCAGAGCAGCCAGTCTTGGAAGAGTATCCAGAGGGCAAAGACCCAGACAGTCCTTGCAGCTCCACACCAGCAGACAATCCCAGGACACGCTTGTTTCCGTTCCCTTTCTCAGTCTAATGCTTCGCGCTGAGATTAAAACAAAGTGCCACGCAATCCCAGCCTCCCTTGTTTTCTTTCTTTTTGTTGGCTTTTTTCTTCTTTCTCTTCAGTCTCCAGTCAAGCCACACTCTACTCCACAGCTGAAATGGTTTGCAGCTGCTAAAAAAATCTTTTCCTGCTTTCACACTCGCTCTCTCACTGGCCCCCCCTCCCTCCTCTTCCCTGTTTGTCCCTCCTTCTCTCTGCCTCGCTGTTTGTATTTGAATCCTGCTTCGTTTGTTCTGTTTCCTGCACTTGGTATTAAAACACAGGAAGTTCCCCAATCATGCTGATTTCCTCTCTCACAAAAAAAATGGAGAAAAATTTTGGGGAGTGTAGAGAGAGGTGCTCTGGAGTTAATAGTGAGGGAGACTGTGAGGAGATGGGGGGGTGGAGCTGGATAGAGCTGCGCAGAGGAGGATTTAGCTCAGACCAAAAGAACATGGGCTGGGATAGAGTTGACCATCCCACGCTGTGCAGCAGGCACCGCTTTGCCATCCAAACGCCTCCCAAGTCACAAGAAACAATGAAGCACAAAAACAACACCTTGCAGGGGCTGAATGTAGTTTTTGCATTGAAACAATGCCCCAACATATCAATAGTAGAGGGGGTAACATCCTCTAAAAGAATACTTAACCAAGGGCTTGTCTCTCTATACATGAATGTGAAGGTTTTTGTTTCAAGTGTTTAATTCTCCGTCAGATACAATCTCAGCTGTTGTTTTAAAATTATAAGTTTTGCTGTTTGACCTGTTATCGTTTCATCAGCCCAGTTTTACTTCCTTTTTTTCCTGCTAATTTTGTGAACTACCATGAGGTTCCATTACCACTGCTGACGTTTGTCAAAAAGCCATTTTAGTGAAACTCTTCAATAGTATAATACATCTGGACATAGTTTTATGTTCTTCCAAACAATCTAATTATATGATGACCCGAAGACAACCATTGGAAATCAAATGACTACATCTCTATGATTTAATTTTCCGGTGCAAAGTTCTGCAGTAGCTCACAACTCCATCGAGTGATACAAAGTCATAGAAGTGGATGGCACTTTTCATGACTTCTGACTCATGTCATGCATCATATTTTCATTGTTAGCATACCATTAATAAAAACATTTGGTTGCTTCAAACATTTATATAGTAAGAGTAAAAATACTAACTATTGTCAGATTTGGTGAAGTGAAATGTCTACATTTGCCAGAGCTTTGTAATCCACTCTAAATTCTCAGAGGGCATCCTGCCTCCCAGCTTGGAGCACAAAAACACTGTCCGCTGAGAGTGAAATGATACAGTCAAAGAAAGGGAGTGAAAAGGGAGTAGCAGTGGAGGTATGGGGAGTGGGGCGGGACTGTTCACTGACAGGAGAAAGAGGCTTATCAGTAATGAGCCAAGCTTTTATTCTTCCCCCAAAGCAATAGTCGGAGCAGACAAGAAAGTCCATGCAGCCTGTATGAATTCACCATCCGCCTTTGTCTAGGTTTAATAGACAAGCAAATGTACAGTGTGTCTGCTGGTAAACGTCTGGTTCTATGAACACTCACAAAGAACTAGAGATATTCACAGACTCCACTTGTGCATTCCCTTCACTGAAACCCAATCCAGCAAGTGTGAGCTGGAGCGAGGGGCCACAAGGAAAAGGGGCCGTGCACAAAACCAGTAAAGGAGGTGGGGTGGATTTGTTGCTGTCCGTCTCCTCAGGATGTCCCACAAACCTCAACACAGCCCCCAGTCAGTCTAAGGAGGAGCTGCACACACTTTAACCTATTAACGTGTAGGTATGTGAGGTATTATAGTTATTTGGGAAAATGAAGATGAAAAAGCCAACACAATTCAGTAATATTGTGTAATATAAAAAAATTCCACCACTTTTGCATTTGCATGAATGGATTAAAACTACTTTGCTGTTAGCATATAAACTTCTCAGTGTCAGTCATGTTGCCCTTCCTTCTCAGTATTTTTAATCTCCAGTCCTTTTCGGTTTCTTTAAAGCACAGGCCAAACAATTCCAACAAGAGTAGCTGCTTCTTCTTCAACTGTTGCACCGAGCTGTCGTGTCCTGCATGTCAAATATGCTAAATACTCCACTCTTTCTTTTTAACGGCCCACCCCCCACCCCCCTCGCTGTCATTTGCGCTGCAGCTGTCATTGCCGCGTCCAAGGCAAACGTCTCTATTGAAACAAAAGGGGTTTGTCGCTGGTTCCTGCACACTCCCACGCACATGCAGATGCACAGCTCACAAACTCTCGCGTGGCCCACGACTAACCGACAGACCGCTCTGCTCCGACCACAACAAGATTTAAATCTAGGAATTTAAACACGTGGGACGGCAGAGAGAAGGGCAGACAGGCAGCAAAAAGAGGCACATTCAACTCATTTTTTTTCTAATAAAGTCAATTACTTCTCTCCTTTATTGATGGGGTCAAATACTCTGAATCAAGCTGTAACCCCTTCAAGAATAAACCCGATTAGTTAGTTCCTCTGTGGAGTCACACATTCATTTATAACACAAAAGGAAGTGCAGACTCATTTATGAACACTCAAGCCTTTGACCAAAGATTAAGAAATGGAATGGGAATAAAGACTTAAATTCTGTTCAGAAACTGTAATAAAATCCAAGAGAAGCTGTGTTGCTGTGTCTGCAAATCTCACATATATAAAATAAAGACGTTTAAGTTTGAGCATAATTCAATCCTCTTGTTTTCTGGAGTGATTTCAGATAAGAATCATGTAAAATTGAAAGTTCTCCCCACTACATTAAAAAGAATCACTGATAGTCCATGCACTATTAGTATGCAGAAATCTCCCATGATACATCTGCTTTGGGAGACTGCAAGTATGTGTTGGATAATGTCAGGTGACTTGGTGTCTCCATAAAAGCACAGATCTGGAAACACTTGAAGCTACAAGGCAAAATGTAGTGTGCTGCTCTTAATCATTACCCATTTTACAATAGTTCCTCTCAGGGTTGATTCTGTGGAAAGCAGTCTCTCCTCTGTTTACCATTCATTTTAGTGCGTCACACTGCTTTTAGTGGCTCACAACATGGACCAACATTACCAGAATAGACTTTAATGTTATTGCCCCTTTTGCCCTGGTGTTTGTTTGTGCCATAGATAAACTGGTCTACTTTCACATAATGTTCTGTTTGTGGTTTCACCTGCGTTTTAAGCCTTACACCACCATCATCTGTGACTAAACTCCTTAAAGCACTTAGCTCAGTCAAGTGGTATTAACACAAACACAGGTGGGGGCTGCTGAGATTGTCTGGACCGTTTATTTGCTCATGTGGGAACACCTGTCAACTGAAAAATAGACTTTATTCTGGCTCCTCCCTTTCATAAAGCTATAAAACGTGACATTACTTTATCCAGCTCATGTAGGACAACAAAATCTGCTGACTTTTTTTACGCCTTTCTGTCTGTGCTTTGCCCTTTCTCTCGTCTGCCTCATCTCTGCCTCAGGGCTAGTTTTAGATTAACCAGCAGGAACAGTTTTACCTGCTTTACTCTCTTCTCTCGCTGCGTGAAGGCATTGATTGTTCTCAACTTTACGGTCTAACTTTGAGACACCTGGATGAGTAGCACACACGTGAGCTATTTCATAAAACACACCTGTCAGTCACGGCTACAGCTCATAAAATTATTTACACACTGGAGAGTTTCAGGCCAGAGCTAACTAGTATTGGCTTTCTCTATTTAAAGTGAAAGTTCAGAACTGGGTTTAATAAATTCAAGTAATAACAGAGAAAAGTGCACATTATCAGGCTATGTTACTATGGCAACTGTTGCTTGGCAGCCTTTGGGTCACCGTTCAGTTCTGTTTTAGTATTTCTCATATTTGCTTCTTTTTCTTTGTTTTCTTGCTGATCAGTGGATACCAATAGGAACCTCCATATTTGAAAATGATGCATAGGTACATAAAGACGGGACCTAAGATTACCAAGGAGCTTAGGAGGTGTAGGGGGTGCTATAACTTAAACTTGATTTATACTTTAGGTTTCTTGGGTTTAGCATCACTGTATTCACAGAGACATTGCAAACATACTAAACTTCAAAACAAACTAAATATGGTAAGGTTTTCCTATGGTTTCCTCCAGCTAATAGACACATTTACACATAAAACTATTTTTATTTCTGAAAATGTCTGTAGGAATTAAAAACAAGAATTTTAGTAGTATAAAGGACTTTGTCAGTCTTGTATAAATAGTGCATTTATAGTCTTTTTCCTCATTCATTTTAGCTAAGATATTGTAATGTTCTATTACAGTGATTTCTTTATGTTTTTTATTTGTGTAACTAGTAAATTTTGCAGCTGTGGTATAAATCCAGTTAAACGGCAAAGCATAGCAAAAGGCATGCCCCATTTTTTATAAATTAACAAAGGTCCAGACCCCTTTCACAGAGAGTTGTTTCAAAGTCAATGGGTATGGCTGGTCATGCTAGAATACAGGGTTTTGTCTGTAAAAGGAAACGCGCCAACCAGCCACAACTTAAATTACTGAAATGTTGCTGTATTCTCTCCATATGGACACACAGAAAGCCCAGTTTGTGCGTTTTTTAAGAGTTGGCAATCGGCCGACAGTCGACACTACAGATGGAGTTTAATGCTCATGTGTGACTAATGCAGGAAGGACTTTCCACATTATCAACACTTTGGAGGTCAATTCTCCACGGTGGTTTACACCATTTGGGGAGTTTCACTGTGGTAAAAATACTCTGCTGTTCTTTTCCTGCTCCTGTCCCACTCTCACCAAACAACACCTGTGTGGACGCCTGCCGAGGGTCAACGGTGGAGGTCGTCTCCCACTCACCACACACCCACCTGATCCAATTTCTTACTTTTTCACTCCATACATGGGATTTTATGTATATTATGTTGTTCTGTGTTGGCACCGTGTCTGTTTCTGGGCCTTTGTGGATTTATTTTAGGAGGTTTTTACTACCTATATTTCCATCAATGTAAGCATCAGATTAGAATTGAATTATTGAATTGCTCAAATTAGACAATGGGCAAACATCATTTATGTCTGTTACTTATTACTAAGAGTCTTGTTGTAGTATCAACTGTCTTTTGTATGAATAGGGCAGAAATTAAATTACACTATCATCTGTGAAAAGTGGAACGACCGTTTCTGTCCATTTGTACGGACAATCTCGGCAGTGGGTATATTTGAATCAAAGCCTCACTCTCTCATTGTTGGAGATTATGAAAAAAAAAACCCTAATTAAATTTAGGCTATAGATAAATGTGTCTCTATTTAAAGCACAAAACATATGCTAAAAAGATGTCCTTAATACTGATTTACCTTTTATTCTTCTGTGAGAAATGGCCACATAATTTAGTTAGAGTGACAAAAGGTGCATTTTCTAATAGTGATCTATGACATAAAAGCCTATGTCCTTTCCCATTGGATGGATAAATAATTCAATTCAAAGAGCTGAGAAAACAAAGTGAAAAGCCAGAGAGTGAGAGGACTGGGCCGAGCCACAGCATGCCTTTCTAATTCACAACAGCTGACACAATACGGGACCTGCGAGAGGAAAGGCCAATGCGTTATACACACAACGCAGACGGATGTGATCACAGAAAGCCAGACATAACACGCTCTCTCCGTACTGCGCAGTCCACAGAAGGGAAGTGTGTGTTACAGGTCCGGTCAGGAGGTTATGCGATTAGAGAAATAATGTTAGCTTGATCAAATCAGCCCCTTAGAGAGGCAGAGAGGGTGCACGCAAATATAGACGCAAACAGAAGCCATACACATGCAGTAAGAAGAGGGTCATATGTTGAAGGAAAAAAGAGAGATGGAAGAGAAAGCAGGAAATTGATCCAGAAAACAGCGCTTGGGTCCAGATGACAAATGACTTGGATTAGTTCTGAGTCACGGGACGTTTACTGGGCCCTGACACACTGAACTCTTTCTCTCAGTCAGAAAAAGGCTACCCAACATGGCCGCCAAACAGATGGAAACATGAACATAGTAGTCATATTTGACTAAAGTTAATTAAATGCAGTTAAACTTTTCCAACATCACTTCAGTTGCAGGGTTTTCAAGCATTCCTTCCAGATTGTTTTCACATTCTTAGTGTCAGACTTTGAAGGGTGATGACAATATAACATCTCTTAATATTCCTCCTTTTTTCAAAATTACCAAAAGGTACAAAATGACAAACACATAATGGATTTTATTTATGTAGGCCAGTAAGGTCAAAAGCTGTTTTATCCTAAAAGAAATTGCAATCCACAGGCTCAACTTAGGGGTGTGTCTTGTCACCTTTATATTTCTTTGTCATTGTCCTTGTTGGAGATTTAATGATGACACAGTCTGGTCTGTTACAAGATGGATAGGTTGATCATGAGCCAGTAATAACAGCCATTTTCTCAAATAAGGATACTGCTATTGGCTTCTCTGAGTCACCTCTCCCAACTACAGTCAAGGGCACAGCTGTGGAGCGTCCAAATACCTGTCTGACAATAACTGAAACCACAACGTCCCAAAAATGTCCTCTTTCATGTGCAGTCAGTGCAAAACTCTAGACCTGGCTGCATTGCACTGGATAATTTTAACTTGATTATTACACTAAATATATGGGGAATCCTAAATTAACCTGAACATTGAACATTCTATTTAAAAGAAGAAAGAATTTCTAGAATATTTAATGTTTTACAGTTGATATTTTAATGGTGACTGAGTTTATTTTATTGTATCCATAGAGCAGTCAGTGCTATATTAGTTTATACTAAAAGCCTAAATTGAATCTGCTGTGCAATCAAAAGTTTACATTGAAACGATATAAGTAGCATTACTTGGAAAAATTAGTCCACGTTCCAGCTTTCCAGAGACTAAAGGCTCCCAGCGAGCAGTTGGCCCCCCATCATTAAAGAGATGCTGACGCAGTAAATGGGAAGGACAGTGAGTCAGAGGCAACAGACTCCAAGAAGGAAAGATGGCAAGAGGAGGATAAAATAATATGGAAGGTGTGAAGAAAGAGGCGTTGAGGGGTGAGTCATGATTTAGGATGGATTTTTAAGACACACACTTGGTGCTGTGCTGTCAGCCAGACTAACCAGCCTTTTACAGGAATGTCCATTTGGAGCTCTGCGTCCACAGCCCCTAACCCTTATGCCCTGTGTGCGTTTGACCCACCCAGCCAGCTGCTCCGGGACGAGGAGAGCCGGGGGCATGCGGTGGGATGTTGATGCCGCACCCTGTTTGTGTGGGAGAACAGCTGAGATTCCGGTTGCACCCCGAAAAAGACCGGCATGACAACCATTCCGCAATGGACAGTGCACACTCATAGACACACACACGCCCGCGCAGCTCCTAAATACAAGCATCCACGGTAGCACATATCTGCAGGCGGGATGGCCGTGTAGGAACAAGGACATGATAAATAGTAAGGAACTCTGATGACAGTGTTCCCAATTCAAACAAATGTAGTTTAAGGTAGTAACATGCTGTGTTTAGGGATGGGCTCTTTACACAAGTCTAATTTTATATGATATATAGCACCTCTAACCCCCTCAGTTGACCTAAGT
Source organism: Perccottus glenii (assembly GCA_024416835.2). Taxonomy (NCBI): domain Eukaryota; kingdom Metazoa; phylum Chordata; class Actinopteri; order Gobiiformes; family Odontobutidae; genus Perccottus; species Perccottus glenii. The sequence continues at coordinate 5,705,406 of CM044562.2, forward strand.
GCTTTAAAAGATAAGGTATAAATAAAACCAACAAGCAATATTAAAATAACTTAATCACAACTGAATAAATAAGATGTCTAATACATTTTAAAATACAACAATACAATAGTTCTCTCAAAGGTCTTAAAGATCCAAAGATAATGAAACAGTTATGTTTAAACTCACAATGGAGCAGTGAAGATGTGGAAGCCAGCTGAATAAGTTTATGAAAGGATAAAAAAGTTACGTTAGCTAGAGATGCTAATGATAGAGTAGTGGTGAACTCTGAAGCATTAGTGGAACACATTGTTAAGTGTTTGGCTCAGGAAAGCTCTAACTCTAGTCACATTGAGGACTGCATTTGTCAGCAATGTAATAAATGAAGATTTGAATGTATAGTTTTGTTGTTAATAATGTAATGTGATGTTAACAGTTGATTGACAAAAAATTCAAAACAAAATAAAAATGTTCAAATAGAGTGACTTTTTTGGTAACACTTTATTTTACACTAAACTTGATAGAGTGTATGTAGCTCCTTGTGTAACAAACTGTAATAACATGTAATTACATAGTACATACATAATGGAATTGTGTGTACTTACATATTGTAGGTAGGGTTATGGTATGTACTATGTTGTTAGGGTTAAATTAATTACTTTTTTTTGTATAACTCCAAATAGCGTGGTTCATTATATATTCTTTCTATAATATCAACTCGAAATCAAATCAAGAAAGTGGGGTTTTTATTTTTATTTATAATTTTCATGTAATAGGATTAAACATGCATAAGGCTAACTTGGCCAGCTGCAACTAACTCTTTTCCTATTTTATACAAAATGTTTTATCTGGTACCCTGTTGCTTGCTTTCAATTTCAAGGGCGGGGTTTACTAGAGGAATGTTAACCAATCAGAAAAAAACAACGAACGTGAAGTGAAAAAAGGCAGTTGTAACCAGTACAGAGTAAAGAAAGTAATGAATATGTCTTTTTAACATGGTTTTATAAACACTAATAAAGCTGGACCAATGTGGACACAGGTTTCTACCTCAATGCCCCCTAAGTCTCTAATGTCAGCTCTTAGGACTTTAAACAATAATGTGCCTGACATCATGGCCCACTCCCATGACCCCTCACACACCCCGCCCCGAACCCCCACTTCAGCGTCTTTTTCTTAAGCACTGGCATGACATCATCTCTGTGGATTGAAAATGGGGTCTGCGGGGGGAGGGGGAGGGGTGGAGGGGAGTGGGGCGGTCGGGACTGTTTCTGGAGCCAGACAGACATGTTTAGGTTTGAAATGAGCCGAGCTGGATCAGTTACAGAGAGGAACGAGACTGAGGAAGGGAAGAAGGGACAAAGCAATAGACACTGTTGTTTTCTTGATCCCAATTAAAAGATGGGACGTGTGAATCTTGGGTTAGATTTATGATAATTTAAACTAAAATTAGCACTTGCCTAAACATTAATCAGATGAATCAGGTTCAGAACAATGAGCAACTTCCTATTGAAAATAAACATCATTCATTAGGATTTGGGTCCACTTAACCGATTATGGGTTTTTAATTTTCCAAAAAGGAGCATGTCCAGCGTGAAGTTATTTCTGCCCAGCAACTCCGTTTAAAAAGATGCAGTGTGATGTTTTTGGGGGCATTTGGTGGTGAAATTGCAGATTGCAATTTTACACCTCAGACCCCTCCTTTCTACAGCCTGTGAGAAGCTATGGTAACCCTACTGGGACATGTTAGATATAAACCAACCCAGTAGAGCAGGGGCTATGTCTATATGCTTCTACACTACTGTACTGTACTCTGGAACAAGTCCTTGAACAAAAATAAACATAGCCTTGAACAAGTCCTTGAGTTTTACATGTATGCTTCAGATGTCACTGCAATTTAAGAGAGGATAAACATGAAAAATAGGAAGGCCATGGGGTCATAAGGAGGACAGGACGTGGAAACAGCCCCTCACTGTATTGCCTCAGTGTCTTATCTGTGGCTCTACATCTGGACGCCTGCCTCGTGACCTGAACTCTACCATGAACTGCATCTTTCTCTTCCATTTGATTCAAATATGTCCTATTCAACATTATGCCCCTGCAGTCCTCCTATTAATACCCCCTTGCCCCCAGACTGAGTTACAGACAGTGGTAATTCTGACCCAGCACCAGTCTGACTCCAGGGCTGTCCACACCTCATCAGGGTCCCACTCTTAACAATTCAGGTCAGAATTTTTGTATTACTGCCTTATATTAGTCCACCACACACACTATAGCAGCCTCAAAGAGTGAAAACTCAAATTAAAATTTCCAGTGGACTTATGACAGCCATGTACCAAAGAAAATAATAATGTGTAGCCTAGCATACTTTATAGGAGCCAATTTTTTTTTCAAGAAACCCCAGGCATCACGAGTAAACTAGACTATATGGTTAGATTAATGTTAAATCATAGTTTAGCTTTTGTTTGCGTATTTGCTTAAAAAAAAACAAACAGGTTGATATCAAGTTCTCATATTTTTCCTGCACATCACTTTTATATCGCTCTATAAGTTTTACAATTTGAAGCATTATAATAGAAATTGTTTATGAAAACAGGACAGAAACATAATGGCAGCCATGTTAATTAGAACAACTCATGAACTGAAACTATTTTTACAGTACTTTCATTACTATCAGAAATTCATTTCTTTACACGCTTTGATTCATTTACTACCCAATACAAAGTAAATGTAACACATTAACATTGGTCTGATCTGCTTTCGTACAATAGTTGCTCATTGAGATTCACACCCCTTTCCCTCAACATCCTTTAATCTCCTCTGCCTGTTCCCTTCCACACGTTCACTCAGCCTGCTCTTATTAGCCGAAGAACGACAAAAAGACATTTAAAAACAACAGTGCGGAGGAAAACAGGCAGCCACACGGGGGCCAAGATGAGAGGGGATTAACACGCTAGAGTAAATATCCAAATAATGAAATTAAAGATGAAAAGATGAAAAGAAACACGGGCAACAAAGCAAACGTTCTTTGATCCGCCCACAGATACAAACAGAGAAGTCTCTTGGGAACAAGCAAGACTCCTACTAAAAGCTCCAAACGTATGAAAATGATTAGTGCTTAGATCATGAGTTATCTGTCTCTCTGAAAAAGCAGAACCTTGTGGGGTTATGGGCACAGAAGGGAGCTCACGGTCAGAGGGACGACCGTGGGTGAGATACTTATGAGAGTTTAAAGTGGACAGGATATTACATCACAGAGTAAAAACGTGCACTTTAATGCTGGTAGTGGAAGTGAAAGGGGAGTCTGTGCTCCTGAAACCATCAGCAGAGCAGTAAAACAGTGAGGGGCACATTCTTGACTCAGCTCCTGAACCACACATTAAACAGGGCTTCCTCATTAAAGGCAGCTGCCTGTGATACATCTGCAATACACAACTATTTTAAGATGTTTTTAGGCATTTTAGCCTTTGTTTTTGATAGAGACAACCATAACAGCTGGGACTCAGTCCTGCTTTATGTAGTATGTGCTTTACTGCATTATATTATAACTCTGAGTCACTGCCTCACAAGTTGTCAATGTTAATGCCAGGTGCTTAATATGTCCTGAATGTATCTTGAGAACTAAGGAAGAGGACTACAGCATACATGTAAAGTTAATGACAACATGGTAAACTAACCCATGGGATGCATTAGAAAAACTAAAACATAATTACAGCTTCCTTGTCTCTGTGCAGAGTTACAGCTGCAGAAGCAAGGACTAACACGGACTCATTACAAAGATGGGACTTGTGCAATAAGGTCCATGATTATTCCCCAATTTAGTCATTCAACTAAATAAATTAAATTAAATTAAATGAAATACAGCCCATTAGTCCAACATTATTTCTTTCTAAGTAAAAAGAACAAAATGTGATCATGGTCAGTGTAAAGTAAAGAGCTATTGTTAAAGCTAACTGTGAACACACTGACAGTAACTGGCCAGACAAAAATACATCTTAATCCAGAAACTGAATAGTCAATGTACAGTAGATATTCCAAACACTAGATGAGTCAATATGTAGTGTAGCATGTAGGTTTTTCTGGGAACCATAAATAACCAATGAATAAAGTCAAGAAATCTTTTAAAATGTCTAAATGTTAAGGTTTTGAGACACATTAGATGCATTTTACTCTGGTCTTAAAAATTTACACCAAAAGCCAATTCAATGCCAAATCAACTCCATCACCACGGCGACCAGGCTAACTGGTTCACAGCTCCGGAGGGATAATTCATGAACCACACAGTGTGTTGAGAGAAATAAAGACTGAGCACACACCAGCGTCCTTTAGAGAAGTGTGAGTGAGTGAGCGGCGTGTCAGGCATTTTAAAACAATGAGTGACTCAGCTAATGACCGTCTCCGAGTCCCGACAACCCACTGGGGTCCCGCACACACCGACCTTTACCTCACACTCTCATGAGGTATGAGCTAGACATCCTCGGAGAGACTACCAATGATCAATACAACCACAGTCATGACACACAGCTGCATCACAGATCAGGTTAAACTGGTCTTAGACATTCACACAAATCCAAAAACAAAATGTCCGTCCTACCTTAAACTCCTGCAGCTGCTGCTTGATGGTCTCCACCTCGGAGCCCACTATGCCCTGTGCGCCCAGCCCATCCTCAGCCTTTCCCAGCAGCCCTTGCAACTCAGCCACAAGTCGGTAGAAGTCTTGGACCCTTCCGGCAGCATCAATCTGGTCCAACCTGGCCTGACCACGTTCACTCAGCTGCCAGAGAACATGACAGTGAATCCATCAAACATAAAACTTAAGGTAAATATTGTTAAAAGTGAACATTTTATAGACATATAGGATTACACTGACCAAATGTATTTATGATTAATAAAGAAAATATTTAGCCTGCTGTTAGTTCACATTTTGTCATCCAACTAAAGCTTTTATTCACCTTGCCCGCCTGTCGACTCAGGGCCTCGGTCTCACGCCTCAGAGCCAGCAGGTCTGGAGAGGACCCCTCTCTGCGCAGCATGTTGCCACAGTCCACCGCGTGCCCCTCCAGCTCGGTCCGGAGGCTGGACAGACGGGACAGGAAGCCTCTGAGAGAATCAGCCTGTGAGGCGAGGGAGTCCGAGTCCCGCCCGACCGGGCTGAGAGAGTCCAGCTCATCGTCAAGGTCGGCCAGGCGTGAGAAGATGTCCCGCACATGAGACTGAACCTCCCCGACTCCCTGTAGCCGCGACTCGAGAGAGGAGCAGCAGTCCTCAATCTAATAAAGAAGGAGACAGATAATGGAGTAGTTAATAACTCTTACAGACAAACACTGACTGTTCTTGAATCTCAAATCCAGATTAATAGCTGTCAGATCATACATTTTATCTGCTTCTATGAAATAAAGTGGAGACCCCTGAAAACAGAGGACAGGACTGTGTGCATTTCCTAATATTTATAGCTGTAAAACACAGAGGCCTCATTGTGTCTCTGCAACAGATGCATTTCTTCCCAGTGACAAGAGGTAAGATTATTTATTTAAAAACATACATAAATAACAGTGAAGTGAAGGCATTAATAAACAATTTAAACAAAACTTTGTCCTTTCATGGAGTATTGTAAAACTGTATTAAATAAAAAAGACACAAAGGAGCGAATGCTGAATTCTTACAACATTTGTTTACATTTCAAGCTAAGACAAAGTGTTGGATGTCCACAATGACCATATAAGAATACTGTAACTCAAAAATGCAAACCGTCCTGACAGCTGTGGCTGCTCTGCTCTCTCTCAGCACTCCAACACTTAACATAAGCACCTACACACACATATGTACACAAATATAAAACACACTAGAGCTGACACCCTCTCTCAGTGACCGCAGGTATAAATAGTTCCACTGCTTGTACATTTCTTCAATCAAGACCACATCAATTATGGCAGTTATATTATACTGGCACTAAAGCTACCTGATGTCTGAGATGTATTAATTTGTGTAAAGTATTTGTTGGACATCCACAAGTTTTCATTGGCAGCAGGTTAATCCATAGGAAAACTTTAAACATTCAGGATTTGCGAAAGTTAAGTAGAGCGCTGACGGCGCTAAGATGCCCTGGACTATTTGAAAAACCTTGAGCAAATAAACCTTTTTTATAGATCAACAAGTCAGTCTTGTATTTTACAATCACATATAAAAGCTACACACTCTTAAACCTCACCTTCTCAGTAACGTCCTCATATTCCTTCTCTGTGTCTTTGGCCTGTTTCTGAAGCTTGTCGGCGCCCTCAGTACTGCCCCCAGGTGCCTGTGGGGCGTCCTGCACCAGGCCCTGAGCCAAGTCTCTGAGATAAACCACCTGAGGCTGTAAGGACCGCAGACTCTCCTGTTGGCTCCTCAGACGCTCCAGGCTCTTAGCGCTACACGCCTGAAGGGATGATAAACACGCATTAGCAGTGCTTACATATTGTATAAATCAACTCTGAAAGACAAAAGGTCAATCTCTAGTAGATGCAGACAAGATGAAGACTTTTCAGTCAGTACCTGGGGCCCTAGAGCTTCCTGGACTTCAATCTGGTGCTTGGCAGCTTCCAGTCTCCGCTCCACAGCCTGTCTACCCTCCTCAAACTCCTTCAGGCGACCGGCCAGCTCTTCCAGCTGGGACGTCCTGTTGTGTAGGTGCTCCCCCAGACGGTCCACTCTACGGTTCAGCTGGGCCTTCTCATCTCGGACCTGAGGAGAGTATTTGTTTATTATATTTTCTTAAGTAGGAAAAATAACAAAGCATTTGTCATCTCTCTCTGCTTGTAGAAAGTTCCAGCCTGTACCTCTTCGTCTCCGATGCAGCACTGCTCCAGCAGCTGGTCGGCTGCTGTGTTGAAGGCCTCTAGATGTGGCTGCCGTCGCTCCAGCTCCAGAGCCAGAGATTTGGTTTTTTGCACACATTCGTCCAGCTCAGAAGGCTCAAGAGAAGGCTGGATGTCACCGTCTTTCTCCTCACACTGTGTTAACCACGGGACCAGCTCAGCCTTGTGCTGCTGGTACGACTCTGCCTTGTTCAAAGTGCTCTTCAGCTTGTTTTCCCGCTCTGAGATCTTCTCGTTCAGTCCCTCCCAGTCTCGTCTTAGTGAGGTCAGACGGCACTGCAGAGCAGACTGCTCGTCTCCTCCAGCTGGGAGCGATGCGATCAAAGAAGCTCCCTCGGCTTGAAGCAGTTCGTAGGACCCCCGCTGACTGGCAATGCCCCGCTGCAAGCTCTTCTGTCTGGGCCAGCAGAGAGCGGATGCCCTCAGGCTGGCAAGGTAACGACACACTGGACGCGTCCCGGAGATCGGCCTGTTTGTCAAGCCAGGACCGCAGCTCCTCAAACATCTGCTGGAACTGCTGCGTGGAGGACAGGGCGGCCTGCAGCTGGGACAGACCGTCAGCTGGGCCAGAGCAAAGCAGAGAAAAATATTTCAAACAATGTTTCAAACAAGACAAGTTTTTGTTGCACTTGTTTTAAATAGGCTTGCTTTCTTGGATTCATTATGCTTGCATAACAGAATTAAAAGATTAAACCTGAGTAAAATGCCAAAAAGGGCAGCCATTACTTAGGGAAAATCAGAAAAAAACATTTAAAAAGCAGGGCATTTATTTTGTCAGTTTTGTTTTGATGTAATCAAAACACTATTACCAATAAAACATTAAAGAGATTATACTTGAAAGAAGAAACCAGTAAGAACATGTTGAACCGGACTATTTAAATTTTTCAAAGCAAAAATTTCAAACCTTGCCAAGACAAATAGGCAGCTCTATTACTTCACTTTCCAATTCTATCTAAACAAACAGGCAGTTATGTTCTTGAACTCCACCCACCAGCTCGCTCCTCCAGACTCCTCAGGGGCCCGCTGACACTGTCCAGGCGTTTCTTCAGCTCCTCTTTCAGGTAAGGCTCGGCCACAATGGCGCTCAGCTCCTGGCAGAGCCGCTCAGCTTCAGCCAGCTCGGACCGCCGTCGCTCCAGCTCAGATCGAATCTCTCCAGTTTCCTGTAGCCGTTGTTTTAGTGCCTCAGGCTGAGCGCTCAGTGAGGCCTGTGCGTCCAGCCTCTCACTCAGAGCAGACACACTGGAGGAGAGCTCTCTCAGTAAGCTCTGGGCAAGACAAGAGCAAGGTTAGCCTCTCATAGTGCTAATATTCCTTTAAATCTTAAAATGAGAGACAAATTGTACCTGGTATCGTTCACTGGTTCCTTGGGCCTGGTCGATGTGGTTTGACCTTTGCGTCAGTCGGTTTGTTAGGCCGTCCCACTGCTGAGTGAAGGAGCCCAGCTCTGCTCTCACCTCTGCCAAGTCTTTGGGCTCCTGTGAGGGGTCCTCTGACTGGGACAGGATGCCCTCAGCAGACTGGGTCAACTGCTCGAACTGTGGACGTCGGGTCTCAAACTCACGCAACATAAACTGAAAAACCAAACCAAAAAACAGTAAAATGTTAGAAAGCATGTTTGACAAACTGACCACAGCTGTTATTGTGTCACTAATGAGTAAATATTAACACAATCCAAATGTATGTTTTATGCTTATTGACTATTAGAACATTTTGAGGTATACATATTAGAAACACGATAAAAATATTAATGTTTGAATGTGAGGAAAAAGCAATACCATAAAATTCCATGTAATTTTAAGTCTCTCTTACGTACTCTCAGTAAGTGTATAGATAAAGCCCTTTTTAATGGACAAATATTTACTGAACTCTTGTTCACATGACATAATTAACCTGACAGCCCACAAACCTGCACTTGCTGTTTCTGTGTGTTGAGCATGTTGGGGTCGATGCTAAGGGGCCCCAGGACACTCATCATCAGCTCTTTCTCTCTGAGCCAGGGGCCGAGCTGATTGGCTGCAGAGGCAAAGGTGCCCAGCCTATCAGCGCATGTCTCCAGCTCTTTCTGCCTCTGGGCTGCAGTCTGATTGGCCGTCTGCCAGCGGGAGTCTGGGGAAATACAATTTGGCTATTTAGGTCATGTCTTTAACAACAAAATGGCAATAAAGGTAGTTTTTTTTTTTAACTGCCAAATGGAAAATCAGGTCATGAGTTTGCATCGTGTTGTCATTTTCTGAACATAATCTTGTAAATTCTTCTTATATTCTTCATATGCTGTCATTTCAACATATTGTAGGTTATGTTTATACTGAGCTTTATATGCACTGTGAAGCACTTTATATGCACTGTGAAGCAGACGGAAGGTGTCTATTTGGAAAATCACAGCTTTTCTTCCTTCACATCTTCCCACTAAACATTTAATGTAAAGCACAACAATGAGAAACAAAGATACAATTCTTATGTCCCTCCTACTTCTCCTTTTCTCAGTCCATGACTCATCCTCTGGGCATTCAAAGTGTCCGTGTGGATTATGAAATATAAAATATAAAAAGCCCCCATCTTGGATTTCACCTTAAATACTTCTGTCTCGGTTACCTCATTGGTCGCCCTGGTAAAAATATCAGATCTAGCAAATAGCTTAGACAGGAACACCTCCCACTTTTCTCCCAGAATACAACTCTGGAGAAAAATCTATGAGGCACTGTTTGGACTCAATGTGCTTTAAACCATTTTTGCACCAATAAAAGTACGGAAATCTGAATTTGAAACAGTCATACTTCATGAAAATGGCTGACACAATGCCTCTTTACGCTGAAACATAGTGGTTAGGACAGCAGCTGTTTTATAATTTGGAGTGATAACATGAAATCCCTCACTTCCCTAATTGCCCATATGTAAGGACAGCCATTATAGTTTGTTTGTTTCTAAAATGTCTAATACTTCTCATTAAAGGAATAAACAACCCAACCTCCACTTAGTGTGTCATCGTTTTCCAGGATTATCTTACTCTAAATGGACTGACTCAGGTCCTGAAGGGACAGTGTCTTTTGTCTGATTTGACACGTGTTACTGCTGCACTGCCTCGAGCTGTGACACCTTATACTCTCTTAATAATGACTCAACCCTCATGAGTTATTGTACTGTAAACACTGCAGACTATATCCACTGTTGGACTGTCCACATGCATTATCTGTGCTCACTGAGGCCATCAATCTTGGTTTGTTAAGTTTTTTTTCAGAACATACCTATCTCTTGAAGCTGCTGTCTCCAGGTGTCTGCCTCAGGAGAGTCAGGGTTTTCGGCTATTAGCTTTCTCAAAGTGCTCTTCAGCTCCTCGACCTTTCCAGAGCGCTCGGCCAGCTCAGACAGCAGCGCCTAAAGAGGAAAGTGAACAAGATGCTATAATGTATATGCAGCTAAATGGACATAAATGGTCAAAGCAAACATTATATACAACCAGTAAAAGCAAACAATTTTTTAAACAACACAGATGGTGAGGGAAATGTGGCACTAAACATGTTAGGCAATTTCTTTTAGTGAACAGGAAAGCTTTTACAAGAAACTGGCTCAATGCCAAGCTACGCAAACTAAATCAGGAAATGTAAGTAGAGGAAATGTTTATAATGGAAGAAAATTAAGATTCAGAAACAGGCACGGTTCCTGTTGCCTGATGGTTACTCTGTGTTAAGATCTAAGAGATCTGTATCCAGTAACTATAATGGATTTTAGTGGTACATATTCCTACAGAGTATAGTTTATTGATTAGTCAGTTCTTTCGTTAGTTCTTCTTGTTCATACGTCACAGATATAGAATACCTTGTTTTCTTGAGCCTGAGCGCGGACCACCTCAGACTTGGACGGGGAGGCGATCTGTCCCTGTTTGAAGCTGTGCTCTTTGTCAGACAGCCAGCCCCGGAGCTCCTCTGTGCCCTGACTGGCCTTCTGCCTCAACTCCAAAGACGCCTGCTGTCGGTTCAGACGCTCCTTTAAGTCCGACCCCAGGGCATCGTAACGACCGTTTACATCTGAGACAGCCACCTGCAGCTCCGTCAGGTCTGAGGAAAAATGTCAGAGAATAAAATTCAAAAATGAAATTCTTTAGTCAGACAAATTCTTATTATATTATAGACACTTATGTTTTGCATGAACAGAAAGCAGACAGAGAGCGCACAATAAAAGAGACAGAAATTAGTTTATTGTATAAATTATAGTGTTGAAAAAGTTTATGGCTTAAATGTACGTTGTCTTAATAGGAAACAGACAACATAATGGAAGAGAAAGAACAGTGGAGACGCCTGGAGAAGCCTTTACCTTTACAGGTGTGAATGCCATTGACACTGCTGGGACTGGCCGAGCCATTGATTTGAGGAGCACCTGAGAGAAAGACATACACCTGACTGAGACAGCAGCACAACACAAGGCCAGGGCCACCAGAGATTTTTCACACACAAGGAAGTCCTGCTAAAATGCAATTACTGAGAACACACAAAACAAAGGAAAACAGCCGACAAGACAGAAGCCATGGTAACGAGTGATGATAAAAGCATGGAGTTATGTTGTAGTACTCAGAACAGAACTTCGGATCAAGGCCACTTCTTCAAAGATTAGAGAGGTCTCTGTATTTTAATTTTGGACCCTCCAAGACCACAACTGATTTCTTTGTCCATATTATATGTAAGATGGATGAAGCCTTGTATCATTTTGTCTCTTGAGACAGAACTAAGTGTTTGGATTTTTAACATTTTTTTATGATGTATTTATCATAGATTGGTCCCGGTCTCTAACTGGTCTTAATCCCAAATGCTTTTGTCTTGTCTTTCAACGACTCCAGTCTTGATCATGACCTGGTCTCAAGTACTGTGACTATAATTATTATTTGTTTGGGACAGTGCATGTTAATGAACATACATGTAAACATGCTGGATTGTAGCCTTAAGCTATAGTCCATCCGTTGTCCCACATTCTCACACATTCATACACCAGAGCTGTGTCACTGGAGGCAAGGTGGGTTAAGTGTCTTGCCCAAGGACACAACGACAGTATGAACTCGGGAGAACCGCCAACCTTCAAGTTAGGATGACCGCTCTACAATGTGTTAAAATGAACACGATTTTCTTAGATTAAGGGCAGTTTTCCCACTGCTCTCATCTTTAGGCGTTTCTTACCAGTTTTGGTTTGAGGAGCAGTGATGTTGATGATGACGGTCTCGAGCTCTGAGCCTCTTTTGTTTAACTCGTTAACTCTGGATCCCTGTGACTCCCAGTCAGTCAACAAAGTCCTGAAGGAAGAGTATGTTTAGAAGTCTTTCAAGAATCTGACGTCACATAATACAAGACACCCTCAAATGACTTTTGACTGATGTTTTGTCAACAGATCAGAACCTTAAGCTGCTGCACTCGCCGCTGCAGGCCGTCCCTGTTCAGGCCGGCCTCTTTGGTGGGCAGTTGGTCCTGCGCTGTCTGCAGCCACCTGAGGAGGGAGCCGGAGAGCCCACGAAACTGGTGCAGCTGCTGTTCACAAGCCTGGATCGCAGCAAACCTGGAAAACACAAGAGAACAATGACGGAAAAAAATAAATCAAAGTTCAGTGTTTCTTTGTGTGCTAGTGGGGCAGGGGTCAACCAAAAATATTAAAATTAAATATTTAACTTTATTAATACATTTTGTTGGTTCTTATTGTAAAAACAAAAAAGCTAGATGCTGCACTATGCATTATGTAGCTACACAGCTTGTATAATAGAAATATATTCCAAGATACATATTTGGATTTAACACTCCCATATGAGTCTGCAGCAGTATTTTAGTGGGTTTAAATCTTGAAAAGTTTTGTAGTGATGATTAATATTATAAAATACAGGCCTACAGTTTTTCTTTTACGTTGACCTTGTAACATGAACAAACTCACTTGATTTTAAAGTAAATATTGTAGATTTATAGTGTCCACAGAGGCTTTGACAGGGTTAAGACTGTCTTCCATGGCATTTCTGGGAATATGGACTAAAAAGGGAGCCTGCTTTAGGTCAAAACAAATTCATCACTGTGATAACATGTGGCTTGTCCAAAACTGCATTCACAACATAATTATAGAAAAGCAGAAACTACACAAAGTACTTCTGACTGGCCCTTAGGGACTGCTGACACAGCCTCCGTCTTTCTCTGTGATCAGACTATAGACAAAGCAGGACAGAGAAGTTGTCTGGCACTGAACGGTGTCATTATCATGCAGCTATATTTTCCCCTCGGGATTCGGGGGGTTGGGAGTTTTCCAAAAGCGCAGTTTATAGGACGCACAATGAGCCATGTCCACTCTGCTTATATTAGCGCCCAGTGTTCACAGCCACACAGATGCAGTAACTAAATGCTGTGACACATAAAGCTGCACCAGAATCCACATCATGTTTGGTATGTTCAACAAGATCCCCTAAAGGTTCCTGAGGTGGCCATTATTTCTGATTATAGCTTTGTGGGTTAAGCCTTGTCACTTAATATCTGATCAGGCATTTTAATAAAGGACTTCTAAGTAGCAGATAAATCCAACCCTAAAAAATCCAACACAGGCGTTGTGGTATTTTTACATTTCCAATCTCCCGCTGACAGTGACAGGCTTTAAGTGTGGAGGCTCACGGATGCAGCGACTACAGGGTCGGCATAGCAACTGGTGCTCCGTGAAGGCTACACTTTTAGAAATGCCAGCAGCAAAGACATATCCACAAAGTCACTGGGAGAGTTTATAGAAGCAGGACTAATCCAGACATAATCCAATTTTATTTTTACCTGTTGGCTACTAAGTATGAATTAAAATAACCAACTTTATAACCAAATGTGACCTTAGGCTAGCTTTGTATCTTGAGCCCCCTTGTGCATGAGTGGAAGTGAGATAGACTTAAAGGGATAGTTAAAACACTGAACAATCCCAACACCCATTTGAATGAGGTTATTTTCCAGTCAATTGTTGTGAAAAGGCTTAGCTAGCAAAATTGCAGTGATTATTTAAATTGCTAATAATTATAGAGTTGTATTGATGAAAAAGAAGTACATTTTAAAAATTTTCAAACCTACAAATTCTTTTTTCAAACAAAGCCTGTGTTGTAGCACCTGTCTACTTCTCTAAACTGGGAGTGCGTTGACAATTACCTACTGGTGGGAATACTTACGGTGTGCACAAGTATCTCATTGAACCAAAATACTACACTAAGCCTTTAAGCACCGGACAAAGTAAAGCACAACAATTTTACCTTTTATTGACACTGGTTTCCAACTGGTTGAACTCATCCGAAACCCCTCTGACATTATCCATCAGGCTCTGGGTGTTACTGAAGGCTTTTGATTGGCTGAGCTCAGTGCCGAGGCCACAGAAGGACTTCAGCTGACTGGACTCCTGCTCCAACTCTGATTTGACCTCCTGCAAAAGGGCAAATACACAGAGACAAAAGGTACACTTTAACTGGTAAATGCAAATTGTGTATGCACAATAAAATTTGAGTGCTTGGATAAATATTGATATTGCATTAAGTCTTATAAAGTCTGTTTATACATTTGATCTATTTATGTTAATATTTATCTTTTTAGATCCTCAAAGATTAAGTAAACTGGAGCATAATCTTAAAGCCTGCATTTGGACTATGACCACAACTGGGTCAATAAGTTTGGAGATATTGTTACTGAAGTGTTTTATTGTCTGTTTATTTGAGAATAGTTATTATCTACACTGTGACTGCATCTTAGACCTTTTATTTAACATAATGCTGACCTCTATAGTCTGCCTGTAGTCCTCCACGCGGTCCGGTTGTCCCACAGGGCTCAGGGCCTTCAGTCGACTCTGGGTGAAGACATGGAGGTCACTCCCCAGGCGCTCATAGTTTTCTAGTCTGGGTAGTAACACCTTGAGTTCGGCCTCCCTGTCGGCCTGAGAAGACTGTGCTGCGGCGAAGCGCTGAGTCAGCTTGTCCAGTGAACGCTGAAGCCCAGACGCTGTGGAGGCGTCTGAGCTCTGCAGGAGTTTGGACACAGAGTCCCGTGTTGCTTCCACACTGCCCTGCCTCGAGAGCAGCTCCTGACGAAGTTTCTGAGAGAAAAGAGAATCAGGGTTTTAAAACTAGACTCAAACTAAATTACTATTATCTAGCATAGACTCATGGATCATTTATAAATTTGCAAACAGCAGCTCAGCATACTCATTTTTCTAACTCTTACCTGGTTTTGGGTGAGAGCTTCTTGTACAGCCTGTGCAGTGGCTTCAACGGGTCCAGAGCTCAGGGCGAGTTTGTCCAACCAGCTGAGCAGGCTCTTCAGACCCTCCTGGACGCTGACGGACTGTGCTACAGCCGTCTGGAGCTGCTCGGCCCGCTCAGTGACAGACGAAGACAAAGAGCCAAACCTTTTCTCCAAACCATCTGAAATACATAATAAAAACTCAATATTTCACCTCATTACAGCTGCACCTTGACATTTGCATTAAAATGTATTGTATTGACTTCAACATATTTATTTAAATCAACACCAAGACACTTTTCAGGATGTGCATCTTATAAATGACGTCTCAATATGTATTTTCTTTATTTTGAGTTGGTTACCTGCTGCACAGAGGATGTCCACAGCTTTGAGGGATGGGGACTCCTCAGTGCTGACCAAATCTCGTCCAGCTCTTTTCACCTTCTCAAGCTGCACAGAGCGCTCGGCCAACTCGTCCTGCAGCAGCTGAGGACAAAATAAAAACCCTTTCTTAAAAATTCAGTTTACATTTCCACATGCCTTTCTGTTCTATGACTAATACCTTACTTTACAAACTAAAAATGTGAACTGTAAAGCAACTAACTGCTTTTTAATGTTGGCTCCCAAGTGTGGGAAGTGAAGTGTTACCTGAACCTGTCGTAGTGTATTTTGCAGGTTCTGTGGGTCAGTGTCCACAGTGGGCTTGGTGATGCTTTGGTTTTGTTCCTGAGCACTGAGCCAGGAGTGAAGGGAAACCATTTCATCCTGGTACTGCTGGTAGCGTTCCAACAGACCCGACAAACGACCACCCAGCTCTGTGGACTGCAAGAACCATATCCCAAAGTTAAAATATGTTCCCAATACCGTGGGTAGACTTGATTACACGTCTCTTTGTGCACGTACCTTGGTATGTAGTGCTGTGTATCTGTGATTAGCATCGTGTAGTTTGTCGGACACAAGCTGCTTGGTGCTCTCCAGGGCAGGGTCTGATCCACCGACTTGCTCCAAAGCTCCTTGAACCGAGTCTACTACTTTCTGACCCGAAATGGAGACAAAGCGCAGATCTGCTTTGTGGCATATTACATCCTCTGAGAGCTGTCAAAACAGATTCAATTTACAGGTCAGTTTGATAAAGTAAGTTTGTTGAAATACAAAATGTAACCTTGAAAAAAAAAAAGTGCCAAAAGTGCAATCATCAACATCAAACTGACGAAAACATATGTAACACACTAATGTGGTGCCAGGGGGCTCCTAACGAGGGAAATGATTCCAGAGGCTCCTTTGTAATGCGTGTATAAATCACAGCTCGTATGGGGGAAGGCATGGAAACGGCGTCTGGGAACTCAGAGTTCCACGGGCAATTAAAGATGAAAAAAGGCTGAGCAGTAATTGTTTATACTGCAGTTAAAGCAAACACAGATGCTTGAAGTAATTTGTTTTCAACCGATTCTCAGAGCTGGTATTTTCATTATGATCCAAATACAGAGTGACGACAACATTCAATGAAAACAACTTACTTAGTATTATATTACTAATTTAGACCAGGTTGTAGTTTAATCCAATTTAAACCAACATTACCAATGTTTAGCTTCTATATATTCTTGAAAACTCACATGTGATTGTTAAGTGGAAATGTAGATCTATATACAGTATTTTAAAATGAGTGGAAAGTTGTGTTGATGTGGGGTTTAGGTAATCTTGTGTCATCTATGTCAAGCTTTACAAATATAAAAAAAACACTCAGAATAAAAGAACAACAGATCAAAGGTTATTGTAGTGCATTGTCATGTTTTTAACTGGGCCCAGATGTTTTCACACCTTTCTGTGCTCCTCCAGGCGGGCCTTTAGTCCTTGAGCGTCTGTTTCTCCTTCTCCGAGTGAACGCAGCTCGTGCTCACTCTGGTCCAACCACGAGCCCAGGTTGCCGTGCTCCTGGAGGAACTTGGTCAACTCGTCCTTCAAAGCCTCAGATTTCCTCAGTCGGTCCTTAGAGAGAATATTAGACGGGGGTTAGTCAGAAGTCAATGGGACAAAGCTGAGGTAATGCTGTGTACATACTTGACAGCTCTGGAGTCTGTCCTGGTGCTGGGACTGTAGCTGGTCCAGGGCAGCCCGGAGACGGCGCTTTTCTTCAGGGGGAACCGCGGAGTCCGGCTGCTCCAGAAGAGAGCGGACCGACTGTGTGACCTGCAGCAGCTGGGCCTGTTGGGACTGAAGCTGCTGGAGCTCCGACTAAAACAACAAAGATTAACCAGGTCAGATTATATACAGTTCATAATTTAAGTCTGAATCTAAGCTGTAACTCAAATATAAGAAGTCGGTTGGCTATTCTCACCTGGAGCATGTCTGTGTGTGATTTGACAGCGCCCTCCGGCTGTGACATGGCAGAGTCAGTGACATCAAAAGCCCTGTTGGACCCCACTCCTCCAGTACCAGGTCGGCTGAGGCTAGAGAGTTCGTTCAGGAGAGAATCGATCTGACCTCGAGTTTCCTGGAGCTCCTCCTCTGCCTTTGCCTTTGGGAAAGAAAGTCAAGACTAAGCCTAAAGACAGACTTTGCCACAAATCTCTTTCATCTCTGATTCCTTTTACCCTCTGTGTGTTTTGTTGGACTGTGGTGCTGATGGCTGTGTCAAGTTCAGACAGTGATGTGTTTGCTGAATCTGTCAGGGCACTGTACTGCTCCTTCATTTTTGCCAGTGACCTCTGAAGGTTTTGTCTTTCCTCGGGGCTCAGACTGTCTCCTTTCTCTGCCAATAGCTCCTCTACTGAGCGGATGGCCTCTGCTATTCCTTCACCTTTCCTCTGCAGGTCCTTTTGTACTTCCTGAACCAAGAAATGGGGACAGAAATAATAATGTTTCTGATTTAGATTTTATTTAAGTTAAAAGCAGTCACCATACCTTTAATTTCCTCTGCTTCTCCTGTAATGTATTCACATCTCCCGTCTGTCCTGCCATTGTATGACTGGCTAATAGGCTCGCTGCTCCCGCCAAATACATTGTTAGGCTTTCCAACTTTTGAGAGCACTCTGCTTTCTGCTGCTGGACCACCTGACGGAAACGAAACCGGGAAGGATATCTGAGTAACTGCAATTATGAGGCTTGAACCCATTCATGATACAAGCACAACTAGACACCTCAGAGCACATTTTATTTTCTTATTTTTAAGATTTGTGTGGTGGATATTTTGCTAAGCTTTGAGCAGATTGTGTCCAGAGTTCACACATTAGACACAGGCAAACACACACAGGACATACAGACAGGCAGTTGGACAAAGCCATAGATCAAACAACTATATTCCCCTTTACACTTTTTATTCAGATGACACAAAGAGTTATGCTGTAAAACGTGAGGCTTTTCTATAATAATCCCTAGCCTTTTCCCGTTGTTGTGACTCAAGCGATTTCCTTCAGAAGCATCTGGAAGAGCAAGGCAAACAGGTTAAAAGCACACACATGTTATGTCCACATGCAGAAAGCAAACACATGGCATTTGAACTTTTATAAAGAGAGTGATGTCATCGGCAAAGCTTTAGCAGTTGTGGGTTTTTGAAGGAAGTTGATTTGAGTGATGCTACATAGTGTGATGGAGGTTAGCTTTTACACGACAGGCATCATGTGCAGTAAGTTGTGTTTGTTGTGAAGTGTATGACAATAATACAAAGATGGACAGGTAAAGGTCAGTAATGAGGTCATTACCCTTCAATTGTGACTGCAGTACACATCCTACGCAACAAGCTAATACTAGAAGCCCACCAGCTATATTTTATCCAAAGCAGTTTATGGTATGCACTTTTTTTTTTAACTCAATGATAGTTTTTCATAAAATTTTTAATAGCTCATAGCTGTATCGACCAATCACTGTCCACAATTTACCTGATGCATAAATCACATGTGACATTTACATCAGTTTGTTAAAACTGTAAAACGGCTGCTTGTTTGACCTAAGGGAAGGAGGCAGGCATGTTTCTCTGTCCATCTTTACAAAGAGACATAATAGTATATGACAGTTAGCAAAGCACAGCTGTTGGATACACTGTATATTTTATTGTTGGCAGAGCATCTATTCTCATTCAGCTGTATCCAAACCTCTCTCTCCCTTGCACTTTCTCTGTCCCCCTGCTCTTCTTTGACCCGCTCCTTGCGCTGCCACTGCTCTTCGCGGTCCCTCTGAGCAGACAGGGCCCCAGACCAAGCCTGGACTTGACCCGATGCCCGATGGAAGGCCCTCTGGAGCTGCTGGAGCTGCCCCAGGAGCTGCCTGCTCTGCTCGGGGGCCAGATCCTGGGCCCGCTCCGAGATAAACACCTGAATGTCAAATGCTACACTGCTGACCTCATTGGAGTGGACCATGAGTGAATCCTGAAGCTCCTGGAAAAATAAGGAAGGAGAATTGTTTTTTTAATAACATAGGTTACTCTATTGGCTATGAAACTTTTTAGTGTCATGTCTAACTTACTTTACAAAGATTGAGCTGCTGGGTTAGCTGACTGTGACTGTCCACTGTCTGGTCTGTCTTTTCTGTCCCGGTCATGCCTGCACTCATTTGAGCCTCAGTCTCTGTGACACAGGACAGCAGACCATCCACTCGATCTCCCAGTGACTTGTGCTCAGCTGTTACTGCCTCCTGAGAGAGAAGAGACATTTACACAACAGCCCAAACATACTGGAGCCACAGACTTATCTGTAAAGTTAATAATGGTCTGGACTAACTAGCAACATAATCAATATTTAGGAGGATTTTGGGTGTACTACTGTATATTTGAAAATGTGGTTATTCATTAATATTAATAGGCATTTAGTTCATTAATGTTGTCTCGCTAAACTATATTATGACGCAGGGTATTAATGCTTCACACTAATTTTAAGAAATCATTTTCCTTACAATTTAGGACAGTATTTTCTCATTGAGGGTCATATTTGTGATTACAGATCCAGTTTAATTTCTCATTTTTAAAGATGTATGGTTTATGTTTAGCCATATCTGGATAAAACAAACAAATACAACCCTACAGAAGAAAACATTGGTGCAGTGACCTTGTATGAGTCTCTGTGGTCGCGTAGACTCTTCAGAATATCCTCTGACAGCGCTCTGGCAGCTTCATATCCTCGTGACAGGCTCCGCCCATCCTTTTCCAGAGCCAATAGGAGCTGAGGAGGAACATCTTTAGGTTTGGGCTTTAGGAGTTGCTCAGCGGCCTCAGTTCTCTGTTGATCTGCAGCTCCAAGTCTCGCAGTTCAAGGTTCAGACTCTGTGAGAAGGATTAGGTAAGTGCAGACATTAATCCTTAAATAAGATTACAATTTTTCAAATCAAGTATAAAATCCTACTCATAAATATCAAAAACACACTGTAGCGACCTGTTTGCAGAATAAAAATGTCAAATTGTTTAATACTTGAACGAGAACTCTTTTGTGGTAGAATTGAACATAAGGCCACGCATGTTGTATTAAAGAGTGGTATTTTTTACCTCAGTTTGTCGGATAATGTCGTTCTGGGCCACAAGGCTGCGTCCGACAGACTGCTGCTGCTGCTGTTTAAGCTGGACCTCGAGGTGCCTCACCATCGAGACCAGAGCCACTATTTGCTGATCGTGTTCTAAACATTCCTGTCGCTTTAATGATGACTACAAATGAAACAAGACATGGTAAGAATAATATCTTTATAAAAAACTGTGGTTATGTTATCAAAGGTTTGATTCATACCTTGCCAGTTGTAGAAGTATCAGCTTGGTTTTTCAACACAGCGCCCTCTGAACCTTTAGTTGCTGTTTCAGACTCGGAGACTTCAGAAAACTCAGTTAAAATCTCTTCTGAAACTAAAGATTTAGACTCTGGGAAAGCTAAGTGTTGCTCTTCTGAAGACATAGGTTCAGGCAAAGTAGATACAGTAAATTTGGGCTCCATTTTTTTACCTTTCCCTGTTGTTTTTTCTGTCGCAGGAGACATAGATCCAGTTGTGGGTTTGACGTCTGATTTATTTGCCTCAAGAGAAGTCTGGCTAAAATCTCCTGTATTTATGTGGTCATGTGACTGCTCTGGTGAGGTCACAGTTAACTGTTCCTCAGGACTGTGTTCCTCTGATGAAGTTGAATATGCTTTCTTTTGCTCTGCAACATTACTTTCAGAATCACTGCTACTGACGATTGAGGCACCAATATCTTGTTTTACCGTTAAAGGTTTCACACTTGTCTCTTTAGAAACCAGTTTTTCCTCAGTGGGTAACATCTCTGTGTTGGGATCATGTGTGTCTGCCGCTTTTTGAGTTTTAACCTTCTTGTGTTTCTTACTTTGTTTTGTTTGTTGGGTTTCTTTGAGCTGTTTGTGCTGGATTACAGACACTTTCTTTGACAGCACTTCAGGGAAATTTTCATTCTCCTTTAATCGAGCCTCATCGGGTTTAGTCTCTTTATGCTTTTTGGCCAGACTCTCTTCTACACAGACATCTTGTTTCTTTGGTGTCACTTTAGCCCTTTCCTTCTCATTTATTTCTTTTGCTACATCATCTGCTCTAACATCACCCTCTACTGGTCGAATCTGAGTCTTAACACCTTTTCTCATTTTGTCGTGACCCTCCTTTTTCACCCCTTCTTTTCGTAAAGCCTGCAGCTCCTCAGCCGCCTGCTTCTCACTCACTCCTTTTTCAAAAACCTTTTTCAAAATACTCTCCTTGGCTTTCAACACCAAAGCTGCTTTCTCATTTTCGGGCAGAGCAGATTTCTGAAGCAATCCCTCCTCCTTTTTCTTCAACTCTTGTACGTCCAGTGTATTTTCAGGTTTTTCATTTCCATCCTTTCCATCTGTCTTCTCAACTTTCTTAACCTTTTTACCATTCACCAGCTTGACCTCATTTCCACTTTTCTCTGGCTTTTTGGCAGTTTGTGAAACCAGGGCTGCCTTAACTTTTGGTTGTATTTCTTTCTTCTTTTCTTCTCCGAACCCATGCTCAATAGAAGATGTTTTTTCATGACTTTTGGCTTTCTCAGTTTCATTTACAGGGGATCTGAGGACGGCTGTGTCCACAGACTCTGGACATTTCTCAGTTTTTGTGTCGACTCGAGGCTCTACTTCTTGTAGCTGCTCCTGATCCTCTGCCTCATTAGCCTTGAACTTCTTTTTATTCTTCCGCTTCTTCTTACTTTTGCTGTCCGTCTCTTTAGAAGAAGTGGTGGTTATCTGATCGGCCGGCTCAATGTCAGAACAAGTCTTGGCTTGAGTTTGTAAAGGTTTAATTACTTTTTTCTCCTCGACAGCATCTCTTTCAGCTTTTCCACATTCCTCTTTGCTTTCTTTGGACAGTTTTTTATCATTGCTGTCATCACATTTCTTTTCTACTGTGTCCAAATCTTTAGATGAAGAGGTCATTATCGGGTCAGTAACCTGAATATCAGTTTTGCCTTGAATGTGAGGTTTTATTACTTCTGCTTTGTTTTCCTCACAACATCTTTCTCAGCTTTTGCATATTTCTCATTACTTCTCTTTGACTGTTTGCTAATATCACTGCGGTCTTCACGTGTCTCCTCTACTGTGCCCATATCTTTAGGGAAAGACGTCTTTATCTGGTCAGCAGCTGAAATTTCTCTGCAGGTTTTACCTTGAATGTGAGGTTTTATTACTTCTGCTTTATTCTCCATCTGAATTTCAGCATTTCCTTCAGCTTTTGCATATTTCTCTTTACTTTCTTTAGCCTGTTTCATTATAATATCACTGCTGTCATCACATTTCTTCTCTGCTGTGTCCATATCTTGAGATGAAGAGGTCATTATCTGGTCGGCAGCTGGAATTTCTCTGCAAGTTTTACCTTGAAGTTGCGGTTTTATTACTCAGCTTTTGCAAGTTCCTCTTTACCTTCTTTGGCCAGTTTTTGATCACTGCCGTCATCACATTTCTTCTCTACTAAAGCTTTAGATGCAGAGGTCATAATCGGGTCAGTGACCTGAATATCAGTGCAGGTTTTGTCTTGAATTTGAGGTTTTATTACTTCTGCCTTATTCTTCTTAATCACAACATTATCAGCTTTACTTTCTTTTGCCCGTTCAGGAATGTAACTGCTGTTTTCAGTTGTCCTCTCCATGTGTCCAGAGCTTTAGTTGAAGAGGTCATTATCTGCTCAAAAGCTTCCATATCACTGGGAGTTCTGCCTTGAATTTGAGGTTTTATTACTTCTGCTTTATTCTGCTTCTGTCTTTCAGCTTTTGCATATTTCTCTTCTTTGGTCTGTTCTAAAATATTACTGCTCTCCACTCCTTTAGAACCTGTGTCTATATCTTTTGATGAAGAGGTCATTATCTGCTCAGTAACCCGAACAGCAGTGTCAATTTCGACTTGAGTTTGTAAAGGTTTTGTTATTTTGGTCACAGCGTCTCTTTCAGCTTTCCCATATTCCTCTTTGCTTTTCTTTGCTGGTTTGTTTTGACTTGTTATTTTCGCTGCAGGAGAGCTTGTGCAGGACTTAACATGATGTATTGCTGATGGCATTTTGTCAGAGTCCTTGTCCGCTTTAGCGAGAGGTTCTTTGTCTGCCTTTAAGTCGACTGACCCCACTTTGTCTTCTTCCTGTGAAGAGGCTTTGCTTTGTTCGACAGCTACAACATGTTCTTGAATGGACTCGTCTGTCCCATCTCTCTTCTCTTGTTTCCCATCTATTTCTTCAGTAGTCATCTCTTCAGGTTGATTTTTCTGTGGTACAATTTCCTTAATAGCCTTCTGTATTTTCTTCTCAACGTTAGTAGTAAACTTTGCCAAAACGTCTAAAGCCTTGTCGGTCTCTGTCAACACAATTTCTTCTGCTTCAGGTTGATCTGACCCCACTGATGTTTTCCCAATGTCTTGTGCCATTATCAAACTCTTCTCATAAAGCACGGCTCTTGAGTCTGTGTTTGAGTCTGACCAGTTTTCAGGGCTGTCAGGACTGGACATTGACATTGTAATGGCTGGACTGTGGGCACTGTCAGATGAAGTGACAATAGTAGAGCTATCACTGCAGCTTTCTCTTTCTAAAGAAGGGATTTTCTGCTCTATTTCTGAAGCTATTTCATTGGATATGAGTCCTTTTGCAACAGCGTCACTAAGACTAGATACTCTTTGTCCAGAAACAGGATCAACTAAGCCCCCTTTCATTAACTGATTGGTGGCTATTACCTTGATCATATCTTCTTTAACTAAACCTTTCTCTGTGGCTTCAATTAAACCAAGTCTTTTTCCAGTTGTGATGTCAATAATACCTCCACTGTCAGCTTGAGTTTGAAGAAGTCTCAGCGCCGGGACAGGGTCAACCATTTTAGATGCAACAGCCTGAGAAAGATTCATGTTGTCACCCGTTTGCTCATCTTGAACGCCTCGAAATGGTTTTATTTCTAGGAAGCGCTTTCCTGTCTCGATGTCTATCTTCCCCTGGTTTACAAGCTCAGAGTAAGGCACAATTTGGGCAGTTTGTGGGTCCAGTAGTCCTTGTGTTACGGCAGGAGACGCCATGGCTTCATTAGCGATGTTCTCAGCTAAAAGACCTTTACCAACCGCCTCAGTCAAAGTCAGTTTACGGCCAGAGTTAGGGTCCAAAATGGCTCCAGTTGATGCTTGTAAAACTAAAGCTTCTGGATTTGAAGAATGGATGACTTTGCCTTGGTAGACCCACTCCAGCTCCTCTAGTCCTGGGGCACAGGATCGCTCCACAAGGCCTCGGTCGACTGCATCCGAAACAGACAGCCTCAGTCTAGAGTCATGATGGATTATCCCACCTTCGGCAACCTGCTTCGCCAAAACCTGATAAGCCTCCTCTGGTTTAATTAGCCCCTTCTGGACTGCTCTCTCCAAAGGAACAGGACTTTTAGACTCTGGGTCAATAACACCTTCGATTTGTAGCTGTAACATAGCTTTAGTGAGGCCTATTTCTGGCTCTGTCTTTTTGCCTTTGAAAGCCTTTTCCAGAGCAACTAGCGGCTCTCTTTGCTCCTCCTCAATCAGTCCCATGTTGGAGGCTAGTGTGACTGAGACTTTCTGGTCCCTGCGGAGGTCTACAATGCCCCCAGACACAACCTGGGCTTCTAAAAGTCTAGTAGAAGTGTTGGGGTCGATGAGTCCGGCCCGAGCTGCCTCTGTCACCCCAAAGATCCTCCTTTTTTCAGCATCCACAACCCCAGCGAGTGTTTTGTCTGACTTCAAGATACTCCACATCAGATCTTCACCTTCTAAACCTCCTGCATCAGATCATCCAGGCTCAGTGAATCTACGCTACTCGCATCAATGAACCCTCCGAACAGACCGGCCTGGGACATGAGTTTCACTGCAGTGTGACCAGGGAGGAGCCCCTGTGCCACTGCCTCGTCTGGGAGGAGTATGTCTCCCTCATCTGTCTTCAGGCCTCCCTGTTTGAGCTCTGTGACCAGTCTGGCCAGCTCCTCCTGTTCCACGTCCACTTCTGACTCAAGGATATTAACCTCAGCTTGGTCTGGGACAGGACTCATTTGAGGCACAAGCTGAATGTTTTCTACTGGAATAATAGCTTTTGCACTCAGAGGTTCAGTCAAAACATCTTCCTTCGTTTTAGTGGAGACTGCTGTT
The DNA here is from genome assembly GCA_024416835.2 of Perccottus glenii. Taxonomy (NCBI): domain Eukaryota; kingdom Metazoa; phylum Chordata; class Actinopteri; order Gobiiformes; family Odontobutidae; genus Perccottus; species Perccottus glenii. The sequence continues at coordinate 5,731,002 of CM044562.2, forward strand.
TGTTTATGAATTATAACATCTGAGAGCTCTGCTACTGTTTTAGATGAAGCTGAAAAACCTTCCAATTTTCTCTCTGTATTGTTTTCTTGTCCACCCATCTCACTTTCTACAATTACAGCCTGTGACAAGTTGACATCTTCTCCATTGTACCTCTCTTGTGGACTCCTAGTGTCACTGACTTGAGTGTTTACTTCTTCTCCAGCCTTTAGATGTTTCTTCTCTTCATCTTTTTCTTCCAACTGCAACACCTCCTCATCTTGTTTGCCCAAACTCTCTGTTCCTTCCTGTTGAATTTCATTGTCAGCAAACCGCTCAAGCGCTGTGACTAACTCCAGCAGCTCGCTGTCCAACAGAACCAAGCGTTTTCCGGTGTGTGCATCCATGTAGCTGTGAGTCATTATGTGAAACAGGAGCTTGTGTTTAGCCTGTTCTTCAGGATCTATAGTTTTTATTGGAGCAACATCCCAGACAGGAGCAGTGGGAAAGGATGAGGCCAATGGAGATGATGGAGGGGGAGAGGAACTAGCTGAGGTCCAGCTCAGACGGTTCAGGGATGAAGAACCAGACTGGTTCATAATGGGATTAACGTCAGGGATGTGGATGTCTTGAAGGATACTCACTACATTAGGGCCCAGAGTCTCCTCAGCCGTATTGTTGAAGGGCAGTATCTGCAGAGTTTCAGGGTTGTACAGAGCTCCTATGGCATGTCGCTGCCTGAGGATGTTTTTTGCTAGCTCTGCTGAGATCACTCCTTGTTGAAGTGCTTCAGCGATGGGCAGGATCTCTCCAGATTTAGGCCAAAGCAGTCCCATAAAAGCCCAGAGAGACTCCAGGACCGACAGGGCCAGACGAGGAGAGACCAGATCCCTGCGGATACTCTCAGCCAAATCCAAACGCTCACCTTCACTGAAAGGATCTAAGATGCCACCATTTTGTAGCTGTCGTGCTAACATGGCACAGGCCAATTCCTGGTCCATGAGCCCATGACATACTGCCTCATCGACGGTGAGCCGATGGCCTGAGCGGGGGTCTGTGATACCTCCTGCAAAGAGCTGAGCCTCAAGAAGTCGCACAGTAACTTTTCTGTCGATTAATCCTTCTTGGACGGCTCGGAAGATGCCCACTTTTCTTCCGGAGCGCAGACAGACAGTGCCTCCTGGTTGTTGTTTGACTGGGAGTAGGAGGATCCCCGAGTCCTCATCGAGAACACATCGCTTTTGAAGCTCAGACAGATTTAGTTTCTCAGCAGTGTTTGGGTCGATGAGCTCTCTGACACTTGACAGTGAGTGCAGTTTGTTACAAAGTCTGGGAGTTAAAAGTTTCATGTCCTCTGCTTGCTCCAAACTCATCTTAGAGCCTGTTGAATCAATCAAACCACCAGAGTTCACCTGAAGCGCTAAAATATATAGGCCCAGCTCTTCTCTGATGAGCTCAAACTCTACAGCTTTAGCAACCGGCAGAAAGTTATTTTGATGTTCAGAAATTGTGCTTTCCGCCAAACAGAGGGCGCTCTCGAGCTCAGAGAGGCTCTGTCGTGTTTGTGTGTTTATCAGCCCCTCGGCTTCACCCTGCTCCAGTGACAGAGGAAGACCGGAGTGAGGCTGAAGAAGACCGCCTGAAACCAACTGAGCCTCGAGGAGAATCAGGCAGGTGTCCTGATCGATCAGGCCACGCTGAGCCGCTTCAAACACCGGAAAGGTCTCCACTGTTCCCAGGTCGATGACCCCAGCAATGGCCGTGTGGCTCTAGGAGAAAAAGAGAACAAAAATATGAGCAAAAATTTCTAATCAAACATTAAAAATTATTAGTAAAGTATCAATGTTATAAAGTTAATAAGTTAAATATGTCTAAAATAATGTATATGTGAAAAGAACCACACAAACTAAATAATAGTGAGCTGGAAGAAAAAGTAAAACCCACATACCACGGCAAAAATACATAAAATTTGGCTTCAAATTTTATGTAAAAGAAGAATTTATTTTATTTTTCAAATTAAATACAAAACTTAAACTTATTAAATACTTCAAAGTTCATGTATACTTACCAAAGCCAATCTAAATAAGCACTAAGCATGCAACAAAGCACTAAGTAAAAAGCTGATAACACACATAAAAGCAAAGAAATAAAAAAAGAAGGAAGAAAAGAGCTCTACCAAAAAGAGGACAGGAAAATTTACTCACAGGCAACAGTAAGGAGAAAGCCAGCGCTACTTACCGTACGGGACTATCCCATGGCACACACACTATCGGGCCAGTTTATGGCTCGGCAGAGCGAGGCGCGACAGGTGAGAAGCTGGTAGTTAGCACTCGGCATGCCACTCTTCACTCGGACACTTAACCCTCAGTTAAACCTCTCACTGATAAGATCACTTTGTCTTATGACTGTTCCCATTAATATTAAAACAATTTACTCTATCGAACCATAATATTCACCTAAAAACTACAGAATTAAAGGTTTCCCTGTCTCTCTCCTGCCTTGTTTTCCACTGCTGCCTCAGAGCTTGATGTCCACAACTCTCTTCTGGCAGCTGTTAGTGATTTTCAAGCAAAATGCTGTTTTAAAGTGTCACACATTAATAGTATGCATTAGAACATCACAAACAAACATCTCACACAACACACATTTTGTGATCTGGACACAACATGCTCAAATGGTGGGGTTTTGCATAGCTGGCCTTTGGTGCACCTACACTCTGAGAAACCTGCTTCATCCCAATACTTACATGTATATTTGTCATCGTATTTACAAAAACAGTCATATGTACAGACCTCTTGTGCTTTTACATGCGTCATTATTTTCAATGTAAAGAATATTTATATGGATAAATGAACACAGTGGCTTCATGTGAAGTCGATATCAACTGAAAATGTGTTCACGCTTTGTTGAGAATATAGGCTACATGCAAATGGAAAACAAAGTAATATATAAAATAAATTCTGATATGTGCTGTACTTTTGCAGTGGCAGCATAAACACATAAACACTGTCGATGGCAGTGAAATGACAACACCTCTAAAATGCATCTAAAGGAAGAGACTATGGCTAAGACTAACGGCTACAGCAGCACTGATCTAGTGTGGCACCTCTACGGCCAATCATTAGCCACGTTAGCAGTTCAGCGGATGTGTTTCATTCTGATGAAAATGATAATGGTGATGAGGATGACAAAACTCAGATGACTATAATTAATGACAGGCTTTTAGGACGTGGATGTGAGACTTCATGCTAAAAACCCAGTTCAGACAGTAGCATCCAGTGAACTACTACTGAATAAATTTATATTGTTCTTAATGAATAAAACTCCCAAACAATGAGTTTTGTAACCAACTGAATGCTCGTCTGAAAGGGGTTGGTGCTCATTAATGAAACATGTCAAATGAGTGAATAATGCGATGGTGTAAAATGAACATCATGAAAACACAACATGCCGAACAACACACAGTAGCTGGCTCACAAACAAACCCGCGCTGAGCTCGCAAGCGTTTTACAAACATTTCATCAAAGTTCACAGTGACATTTTTCAAAATGGCAGATTAATGCCGTAACCTTTTATTAAGCACCTCTTTTAAACCCATTTACCTTTCTCTCCTCCTCTTTGGCCAGCTGCTGCTCGAGCTGCTGTAGCTGCTGGTTGGAGCTGTCGCACAGCTGAGTGTAGGTGGCCTTCAGCTCGTCCAGCTGGGCCTCCACCTGAGCGCGCTCCTCTGGGGACAGTCTGCACTTAGACAAGAGCAGGTTAGTGCTGGTATAACATGAATGACCACATTTGTTAATACCCAGTGATCCTTGTGTAACTAAGTGACATTTGCATAATAATATCACGTGGACGTACTTGCTGGCCTGCTTAGACCGGAGGAAGGCCTCGGTACTCCGGATAGCTTCAGCAACGTCATCTTTTTTGGAGGCAAGTTGTTCAGTAATGGCCTTTGTGGGACAAAAACACTTGGTTATTAAACTGAAATGTGGTTAAATACAGACACACAAACATTTTTTTTCTATTACCTGTTGAGCAGCAAGAGATGACTCAGCGCTGGGACCCCCAGCTCGACCCCGGAGGCCTTTGACCCAACCCAAAAGGTCAGACACCTGCCCTACTCTTGCCTGCTTCTCCTCCTCTACCTCTTTCTACACACATTAAAAACAGTATTTATGAGTTTAAATAAAAGTAATACAACAGCTAACATACATATACTATATTCTTTGTTAAATCACCTCCTCCTCTTCTAGTCGTCTGAGTGCGTCGCTGATGTACTTCACATGTTGAGTTGTCAAAGTGACTAAGGCTGTGTAGCGGGTGCGCAAGTCCATGAACTAAAACGAGACAATGAACTAATAAAAACTACAAACACACAAGCTGCACACTAACATCAATAGGATTAATAGTAGCAAATAAATGAATGAAGCAGTAAGTGTTAGTACAGTTTCTTGATCCTTACCTCCTGAGTAATAGCGTCTGAGGAAGAGTGTAACCTCCTCCTTTTGACGGACTTGTGAGTCGACTCAACAAAGGCTCTGTACGTCATCAGCTGTAGTTCATATTCCTACAGAAAAGAGGTTACAATGAGGCCATCTGAGCTGCATTAAACTTATTCTACCTGAACAGACAATACAACGTGGACATTTTACCTTGACAGAGGTACAGTATTGTTTGGAGTGGGTCTGACACTGGTCCAGTTTGGTCTGGTTCTGCTCAATCTCAGCTACTAATGCCTAAAGGAAAAGAGTCAATATTTAAAATTTACAAACCCATATCAGTGTATTACTTAAACTACACAGTCAGAGTCACACACCGTCTGCTGGGCCAGCTGTTCAGACAATGCTTTGCTGTCTGTCTGTCCTGGGTGTGTGTTTTCTTGTCTTTCTGTTGTTTCTTCAATCCATTTGATCAAAGCAGAGTGTCCGTCTCTGTACAGCTGCAGGGACGAGCCCAGAGCCTCCAGATCTGTTTGTCTGCAAAGAGAGACAGAAACACATTCATTTACATTTAAATAGTTCAAAAGAGTTTTCTCCAGATTTAACTGCAGCATTTGATGTCCTCACCTTGTCTCAATCTGTCTCTTGACTCCTGCCCATCTTTCTGTCATCTGATTGGCTTTCTCCTGATAGCGCTCGAGTTCAGGGCTGCGCTCTGGGTGGAGCTTGCTGAGCTGGGACCCTGCCTCTTTTGCCTGTCTCACTTCAGACTGTAGAGAGTTGAAGACGCCCTCTTGGTCGACAACCTGAGCCTGCCATTTCTGTAGCAGGATGAAAGCCACAAGTTTAAACACCAGTGTAAATACAAGTATTATGTTGGAGAGTTTGATGATGATCACTCACCCGCAGATGGTCTCTGAGGTTTTGAATGGCTGTCGTATCTGGAGGAACAATGTCTTCTTCACTTAACCTGCTCTCATATTTCCTGACCTGGCTCTCGGCTTCATCCAGGCTTTGTATCAGGACATCAACAGTCTTTAACCTAAAGGACAATCAACCATTTTATCAATAATTATTCTATGAATTAGTGAGCATATCATTAAAAGGGTTTAAGGCAAAAAGAAACAGTTGACAAACTTCTGTAAGAAGACAGTGGAGAGGTTGTGCAGTTTGTCGGTCTTCTCCACAGCGTAGTTAAGTTCAGAGCGAAGGGCAGGGATACTAGAAGATGAAGGCTTCTCTTCAAAAAAGGTAACGCAGCGTTGAGATACATCGCCCAAACTAGCGCGCAGGCTGTCCAGCTCTGACTGAAGCTCCTAGAGAAGACATTTTAAACAGTTTTCACATTGTTTAATACAGTAACAGAAAATCTACAACAAAACCATTTTTCTTTTGAAAATGTTATTGCTTCAAACAGCCTGCAGATGGAGCTAGTGCTCACCTCTTGCTCTGTGATGTGAATGGTGGTGTCAGTGTTGTCAGCTGACAGTAGGCCGGGAGGGGCGTCTGGATCCCCCTCATTAGTCGCTGCTCGGCCTCGTTTAGACGCAGCGTGATGTTCTGAAGCTCGGACAGATACGAACGGGACACCGACTCGTCCTTCTCAGCTGGAAGCACACCGAAAAAGTGACTTTTCCATTTGTTCGGACGGAAAATAAATCACAGTCTAGTCTAGCATATTATTCTAGTCTTGTATGGCATTTAAAGATTGATAAGCTCAATATGTATTCAGTCTCTGTATTAACTCAATCTAGTGTAGATTTGGCCTGTTACATATAAATAGCATGTGGCAGTATGAGTGTTTCCTCACCAGTTTCCATGTTGAGCAGCAGGTCCTGGCAGTGCTGTTGGGCCTGTAGGACTTCACTCTCCAGCTCCCGCCTCTCAGCCGGGGTGAACAGAGAGCTCTCTTTGCTGTCAGACAGAAAGTCAGCACACTGGGACTCGAGATGGTCCAGGATCAGCTGCCGCTCGGACGGAGACTGACTTCGCACCTGATATTCAAAAAGAAGAGGTTAGAGACTTTAACATCAGATTGAAATATAGACGGATGAACCAACGCAAGACTGACCGTGTCCAGAGTCCACCCAGAGACCGTCCTGATGTCTTTGAGCAGGTAGTGCCAGGACACCACACCCTTCATGTTCACGTGAAGCTGATGCCACAGAGACATGACCTTCTGGTACAACTGCTCTGCCCTGTGCAAACATGTTTTAGTAGAAGTTAAATGCAACTTTAGATAAACTACATCGTAAGAAAAACATTTTCAATGTGAGAATTCAAAATAATTTTAAAATGATCAGTGATAAGATAAGCACAAAATGTTCACGTTCTTTTGCACCCACTTTATATTTTTTCTGTTCTACCCATTCACAGTGTAACTGAATAACCAATGTCAGTTACGAAATGTGGCGTAATATTATGGCTGATTGTTTTTTTTGGTACTTTATATTTATTTTTGTCAACTCGATGACAATAGCTTTACATAACATCAGGGAAAATGTAATTATTTAGCAATGTGCACACATCACCAAAGATAAAAAAACTAAATACTGCAGATGTTTTTTTAGAGTACCTTTCAATGTCCCCTCTCTTTTCTAGAAGTTATTAGTTATAAACATGAGCATGCTCAGTTTTTCTCCAGGACGTGTGAATACTCTGATCTTCCTCTGTGCGCCTCACCTGCTGGCGGTGTCGATGGCGTCCTGGTTCGGAGGGGGGATGGTGAAACACACAGATGGTACCATGGCCTCGTTTCCCGTCGGACTGATCACCTTCCACTTGGTCCTGTGAGAGTTGTCCTCCAGCACGCACTCCTCTCCGTTGTTTATGGTGATCTGAGAGGCACAGGGTGAAAGATGGGAGCACGGGACAGAGACAAAGAAAGATGGAGGAAAAGTGAGGAGGAGAAACAGGGAATGAAGGTTGTAGATGATGGATGAGACATAGATGTAGAGAGAGAGAGTAAGGTGGAGAATGAGAAAATGTATAGAAAATTTTATAAGAATTAAAAAGAGTAAAAATGGTGGAAGAAAATAAGAAACCAGAAAAAAACAAAGAGAAAGAGGAATCAAACATGTAAAACAAAAGCCAATACCAATAAATGAAAATGCAACAGAAAATGCAGACGCTCGTGGATTTTATGAAGTTAGCAGAAGCTCCGTTTTACTGAGCTGTAAACGTTGCTGCTGGGGAAAGCTGCTTTGCCTTGTACATTAAAACTAAAGTTTGTTTAGCTAAAGCAGCAGTTTTCTTTAAGCTCAGAGGTAGTTTTAATGCCTTACTGACTTTCATCTGAACAAGGTTTCACTTGAAGCTGCATTAACAAGAGGGTAATAAGAAATGTGATGATTTTAAAAACCCAGCTTATGAATAAATGCAGACCAATGATATGGGGAGATTTTAGCTGCACATAAAAAGACTGTACAAAAAGCTTTAGTGCCTCCCACACAGCACCCTCTCTCACCCCTTCACTACACACATGTCAATACAATCATGGCGCTCGCTCGGCTGTGCACAGACAGTACATACAGGACGTTCACTAAAGCTCACGGCTCAATGACAGACCAGTTCACTTCAGCTCAATGCCACCTGCCCTTATGTGCCGATTTAATTGGGCCTGTTTTTCTTTTCAGATATATATTAAATATGAGGAGAATAAATGCAACCTGCACTTACAGAGGCTTTTTGGGTGAGTTCATTCTCCTATAGCTTCTTAATGCTACATTTTAGCAACAAAAAAGGTGTTAGTTTTAATCTTTTAGTCATTTTGTTATTTAAGACATTTCTTGTGATTGACTTAATAATATGACAATCTAGATTACTCTTACTTTACAAAACTGTAAACAAATCTAAGGCCCAATCTCAGTGTAACGATGATTACACAACTGACCGATAAATTTGAAATCAGCCGATAAGACCAGGCAGTACAGTGTGTGCAGTGTGAGAGTCTGAGGTGAGAGGGGGAGAATATAGGCAGCTATACCTGAACGTTTGTCTTGCCAGCCCAGGCGACAGACGAGACGGAAAGGAAAGAATACGTAGGACGGGGGGGGAAGTGAGAGGAAGAGGCAAAAACAACATGGAGGGATGGAGAGAGAGACAGAAAAGTGAGGGAGAGAAAGATTACTTAAGTCATAAACTGCAGGTCCAGTGCAGAGTGCAAGGTTTGAACTGAGGACTGGCTGTACAGTGGTTGGGACACTTTTACTGAATAATTTATCAGCTTTTAGACCATAGTGCTGACAGTCAGAGCAGAGATGCATAAAAGTATAGCATAAATAGACAGATGCACTTAGATTTAGTGGACTATTTTTGGTCTTTCTGCAAGAAATACAGAAACAAGCTTAGAGACTGGACACAGACAGAGATAATCTACTGGTGGTTGTGGGGAAGGCTCGAAACACAGTGGTGAGGTAAAGGCTGGTCAAGAATGTACTGGTTTCCTAATAAAGTAGGATGTTTTAGATTCCTGTACAGTGAGCCCGCTGTATCGACATTGTACGATACATGGTTTGTCATTACCTCTATCTGTCTGTAGTCACAGATGGCTTTGATGGGAGTAGTGGCTCCCAGGGGGGTCTCAGCACTTCGGGGCTGGAGCTGTACCACCGTCTTGGCCCGACCCACGAGACTGGCCACTGTGCCCCGGTACTCAATCAGCTGCTCCTTCTCCTCCTTAACAAAAAAAGAAAAGCACTGGTCATTTACATTGTCAGTGATTAAATAAAGTTTAAATAATACACAATTATTCAAGGGTTTCATCATAACATATTGTAGTTTGTCAAAGCTTATCTCGTGGTCAGCAATATATCTGGCTGGAAACAAAATCTACCTCCTTTAAAGAATAAAAGCATATTTTTGTGAGCCAAGTCAATTGATTTTGGGCTATTGGTTAAATTGCTAATAGCTTTGTGGGATATTTAAACAAAGATGAGGACAAAGGATATGTTTTGATAAACTCTTTGGAAACATGGAAAATGTAGTAAAGGGTTGGTTTTGTTAAGTGTTTAAAAAAACCTGTCATCAGAAATAGGCTAAACACTGGACTGTTACTTTATATTTCTGTCTAAGAGGAAATGTGGTAAGAAAATATGTGCTGTTTGAACAGCAGTGAAGTGTCTGTTGTAACAGTTTTATAAACAGAATATGAAAAAGAAAATGCTGATATTGTATTAAACATAATAAAAATTGAAATTAAGCAACTGTAAAATTGATGAGTGGTCCAAATGGCCTTTTAAATCTGACTTAGTTTCTCGTGTTAGCTTCAATGCTAATCATTAAACATTTAACTGAGAGCGTGACCTACCGACTGGCAAAACTGCATTTGATTTCCATTTCGCCCGCAGCACAAAGTGTCATTAAGGATTCATTATAGCAGTGCCACGCATCAGAGTGAACGGGACAGAAATACTGAGATGGATACAGTAGTGAGTGACGCAAACTCATTCAATCAAACACCAACAAATGAATTTCACACGACAATGATGTTCACTGCAGTCAGCAAAACAGCATCTCCTCTAATGAGAAGCGAAGTTATACAGAGGAAAATGTGTATACACAAGAGACAAATTACCAACAAACTCAACAAAAACAACAATATTCAGACAAACATTCTTATAGTTTTACATTATACAGAAATGTCCCAGAAGACTGTAGAAATTTAAAGCAATGATTTACCAAGCTCTGACATTTTAACCAATATTAGCCGCCCAATCTCCCAAACACATTTATGTGATGCTTCTGCAAACCACTGATTAATGTCAATGTTTGGACAGATTAAAAATGGCAACATTTGATCTCAACGTCATTATTTCACATTTCCAGGATTTGCAGAATCTAGACTAGATTGGAAACATTGTTGATGATTACCTGACCGCAGTAATAGCGTGAACTGTTCTATCTACAGTGCAGTATTTGTTTTTGCCAGTGAGAGATAGAGCATTGTGAACTGGAAACATCCTTAACGACAACTGAAACTGGAAACTGATTACTAAACAACAAACAGGACAGGTAGATGAAGGGTACATTAATGACTACGTTAACACATTAAGAAAAGCGACTAGGATTACTTGCTGAAAGCAACATAATTATTTTTACATAGATCTGTGGAAAAGCTAGCTTTATGGTAAAAACCTTTTTATTGGGTGTATTAGTCTGTTGGGTTATATGCTTTTTGCTTTGGCCTGTGGCCCACAGCGGCCGCCATCTGCTTGAAGTCAGGTGTGTGTTAATGTGGCAGTGAACACATGGGCTGCTGGGGGATGAATCAGCTTAGGCGCTCTCTAACACATTACTGCACGTTTTAATGAGGGGAGATACAGTGGTCTGACAGAGGCACAGCAACAGCCAGGAGGCGACTGGTATGCTAACACTTTAACACTTCAGTCAGGGCTCTATTTCTGCAAAGCTGCTAAAAGGTGTGGAATGAAGTCACACTGTTTCTGTTATGAGTGGATTATTTGGAATGAGTCATGGATACAGTTTACACACAAGAGTAGCAGAGTTTGCAAACCTGAAAAACAGAGACGAGGCTAAACACAGACTGTTAGATATACTACTAATTATTTTAGTGATGGTTTGATGGATAATCTAAGGACAGACTACATTGTCCAGTCTATATGGATGCCTTATAGGGGATCCTTTAGTGACATCTGCAACTGATTTTGCTGATTGCAATTTCTTACCTCACAGCATTTTGAGAGCATGTGAGAAGCTATGGTAGCCCTAAAGGGACATGCTGTTGTCTAGGACCAAATTCCATGAAAAAAGATAAAAATGTGAAAACAAAATTAATTTAGATCATGCAAGATTGCAAAAATATTGGGAAAATTGGGAAAATAAATGTGCTTCTCTTCCAGAAGTGCTCACTTTGTCCACCGTAGACTCAGTTTGTATGCTCTGTGCAGTTGTAGGAGCAGGACGCAATGAAACAAACAGCTACTTAAATGTTTATTTTTCATTTAAATGAAAACTATTCTATTCCTTTTAACTCTACTTTTTTTTTCTTTTTACAATTTTGTCTTATGTACTGTATTAGAACATAATGAGTAAAAAATCCAAAATGACTGAGGTAAAAATACCATAGAGTCCTGTAGCAGATCCTCCAGTTTGCTGAGTCTGCTGTTCCTGTCACAGGTGTACTGTCTCTTAATGGTGTCCTGAAGCTGCCGTAGGTACGACTCACAGTCCCGGGCATCACTCATGAACTGAAAAAACAAAAGGTTAAGCAGCTGTTTAGAGCCTAATGACTGTGGATGGTGAAATTACTATATCTAAAAATATATTACCTGGAAGTAAGCCATATTGTCTTTGAGATGTTGCTCGACACAGATACAAAGCTGGTTCACCCACTGCCACTGAGTCTGAAGAGCCGCACTGTACGCCTGAACATACACACACATATCACATTTTTATACAAACTTAAAGACAATAGTAATATTAACACTAAATCTATAAAATACATAACATATTATTGTATGAAATGGATTTGTTATACATCATTGACTAACATGCTTGTAAAAATAACATTGTTAAAATGTGCTGTAGGTCTTTAATTGTTTCTATTAGTACCAACAATGTTTGCCAAAATGGATTTTAATACTGAAGCCCTAAAAAAACCCACTGAAGGTAAAGGTTTACCTCAACAGTCTGTTTGGCAGGATGGTTCTCCTGACACAGACGGCTGGCGGTTTCCTGAAGAGACCGCATCACGTCTTGTTTTTCATCCAGCTCTACCTTCATTTCCTATAAACAGAACAGGAAGTGGAGGATTCTCAAAGAAATGACATGACCATGGACTTGTGTTCAATATGATTGTGTGCATTTGTACATTTATTATTACACGTGTCACATTATATTTCTATTCACAATGTTTGAGGGGTCACGTCTGCCTGTCCCACTCACAGTGTACATGTCCTTCTTGGCGTTCATGTTGGGGTTGTTGTCGCTCCAGTCGAAGGCGATCTCCTCCTCTTCTCTCTCGTTGAGCCAGATCAGCTCCTCAGTGCAGTGCGACACAAACCCGTGCAGGCTCTCCAGGCTCCGCAGGCGCCATGACGAATGTTCCTATGGCAACGACAAAAACAACACCGTCGTCACGCTGATCAGCCGAGCAGGGGCTGATGCTGCTGGTGTTATTTATAAGTATTGTGAGGACACACTGACGGCTGTAAACTTGGATCAGTGCATTTAAGACTCATCTTTAACTATATTATTGTTATATATTTATTATGTTTCCAGCAGGAAGATGACAAATTTTAAAAACAGTTGAAAACAGATATGTTGTAAGTTTAGGAGAAATTAAAAAAAGCATACAAAAGGAATGAGTGCAGATGAATAACTGTGTGAATTCAAATGAGGGTCTGGTCATGCTCTAATTGGATTAAATAAAGAATGGGAAACAAAGAGGAGTGTTGGCCCAGACAAAGCTCAGAGTGAAGTGGGACTGACCAGTAGTTTGCAGTATTGATGCTCCAGCTTGGCCAGGGTGTCCGAGTAACTGCTCTTGAAATTTGGAGAGACTTTAGCCTTTGAGGAAGAAAAACAATGGTTTAGTTCACACAGTTTTGTTTGTATGTCATCTACTCATGTGCTCCCGTGTGTTGTGGTTGCACCTTGTAGCTGCGAGCCTCCTGCAGGCTGCTCATCAGCTCCTCCACTGCAGTATGTATCGAGTTGTGCTCCTGAAGGTTCTTTTCCACAGAGGGGAGGTCAGCGCCCCATTCGGCCCGCTCCAACAGATCCTAATCAAAAAGTTTAAAGCAAACGTTGACATAAAAATGAAAGTCATGCATCTACACAGTTCTTGGATCTGTTAGAAGGTGGTACTTGCCAAATATCACTAAAGACATTTGATCTTACCACCAACACATCACTATAATTTATATTAATTGGGCTGTGTACATGTTTCAGAATAAAAAAAAGTTCACAGGTTTTATGCAAATATCAATTACAGTGGTTACAGACTCATTATTTGCCCACAAGGATAGCTCTGGCTCCGCTCGAAGGGATGAAACTTCAAATGGCTTCAATACCTCAGTTCACCCTAAAGTTGATATTTACACGATGATCTTGGGTTGCATTATTATCACAAATCCTACTAATGGACACTTTTGAAAGCATTGTAGAGCGTAGAGTACTTAGAGACCACTGTACAAAGAAAGTTAATATGAATACAGCTACTGACAGGACCCTGACATTGGAAGATAGATCAGTTTTATCTATCCCATCCCAAAACGGAATTTAAATATTATTATTACACCTTACATAAATCTCTTCATTTTACCTTCAGGGAAGTCCCAGACCTCATTCACCCAGTTTTAATTTTAAGCTAATATACACCACTGTGACTGACCTGCGTCTCCTCGACCCATCCGAGCAGCTCGTAAATAAACCTGAGGCTCCCTTCGTCTTCTGATGAAGACATTGCCACCAGCTGAGATCGACTCATAGGCCTTCGGAGCAGGGCGGCTCCCATTACGCCCACAGCTCCCACCACTCCCAGCAGGGTCTGTCCCAGCGAGAGGCCATCGTCAGTGGACCGCTGACTCGTGTAGTCGGACCCCGTGCTGCTCAGGGTCTGAGTGAAGTGACCCTTTCTGTAAAGACTAGAGCACTGCAGCCTGAGGGAGACCAGCTCCTCCTGAAGGCAGGACACTCTGGAGAGACAAACAGTAAAAAGAAAAAGTTACTTTCCTACATTTACTCCAAACTGCAGCTACAAATGCTTTTAAAAGTCTCTTCTGGACTCACCTAAAAGCCAACTGCTCCACCTGGTAATACTTCTCGTCCCGGAGCACTTTGAGCTCTTGGTTGAGTTGTCGGATTAGAGACTCACAGTCCTGCAGGTAACAGGCCATTTCTCCCTCACACTGCACCGACTCCCCAATCTCCACTCGGGACATGTCCTGGACCACAACAGACGACTATTTAGTTCATTCTTATTAAATGATTAAAGCATGATTATAACAGAGGAGCACAGTAGAAGACAGTTTGATGAAATGCTAGAGAAAGACCATCTTGTATTGAGATAATTTAAGGCTTCAACACACAAAGGCCAGAGTGTGTTTGCAGGACTTTGAGTAAATATTTATTGTTCGAAGCGGACACTGGCTTTAAAGCGTGTACACATTAGTACATTGTAAAACCTAAATGATCCTGCCATAAACACTAGGCTTTGTGAAAGTGTGCGAGACAAATTAAAAGGACATAAAGCTGGGAGAGTAGGCAGTACTTACTGCTTGCAGTGTGTTTTTAGCGAGTGTCAGTTTCTCCTCACAGTCCAGGGCCATGTTTTGGAACTTATTGGCTCTTTGTAGCAGCAGCTCAAGTCTAAAACACATGATTATAGTTCATTAAATGTGCCTACCCGTTGCTAGCAGATATAAACATTTGACAGATGTGTTTGTACCTCTCCACCGCCGGCCGTAGAGCCTTTTCTCTCTCCAGCATTTCCAGGATGAGTTTGCCCCACTCCTCCTCCAAATCATTGGGATGGAGGCCCAGAGGAAGCTTAATACGACCAAACTCTATCCACACCTGAAACACATCATCATCACAAAAGCATCATCACTATAAAGCAATAAAATTACTTCTGTGTTGTTTTTATGAAGGATCACACTCTGGTCTTATCAGCTGAGTGAGGACACAAGAGCATCCTTTATCAACCGTCATGTGTTTTTGTTCCAACAATCTGCTGCTTTGATAACATCACAACAACAACAGGAAAAATGACTCAGGAACACCAACACTGACAGAATTATGATCCCTTTGAGCCACATCCCATGATACACGGTAAGACGTGCACATGGGCAAATTAGTGCCCACAGCTTCCCCTCTTGCTCGGTGTTCACACTCACCTCCAGTAGTTTGTAGAGATGTTCAATGTGACCTTTTTCAGCCTCCTTTGAGGTGATTTCTGTCTCTTTAAAATGGACGTACTCGTTGTAAAGTGCCTGGAGACACAGATGAACACAGGTTGAGGTTAGAGATTAATGAACTAAGGTAAGTACTATAATATCAGTTTCTGTAAAAGCTTACAAAAGAGTAATGAATAAGTCATTCAAAAATACTGGGTTTTCTGAGAGCAGCTGCTACTTACTGATTCAGACTTATAATTGAATAAATGCCAAAGGAACAGTCTTGCAGATAACTACCATTTCTATCAAAATAAAAGACCAGTTTGAGAGTTCTCACTTTAAGTTCCACAGGGTTTTGTGGGAAGTTTTTGTTGGCCATGAGGACCATATGCTGGCGGCTCCACTGGAGCAGAGAGGAGAACCTGGACTGATACTCTGCCCAGCGCTGGTCCACCTCCTGACGACAGAGAAATGAGGAAGGCACATTTGGAACATATTGTTGACCATATAAAACTACCATCACCATAAATTACTTTAGTATGTGTCCAAGGTTGAGTGAAATATTATCTAACAAGATAAAACCATTACAATTCCATTTGAGGGATGTGCTTTAAGTAACATACGTGTGCGACAATGCCCTCGCCTCCCTCAGGAATTTTGGGAAAGGCATCATAGATGGAGGAGACATAGGTGATGACCGACTTCTCATCTGGAGCTGGGACGTCAACATCTACCAAAACAGAACAAGGTCAGGTTAGAAAAGGAAGCAAGACTCAATTTAATAAAATTATTTGAAGACAATACACTAAAGCTATACAGAAATGAGATGGTTATATTCAAATAGTGTAAAAATTAGCCCTAGTTCTTGACAAACTTGATTTGAATAGCTCACCTTCAGCGTCGAGCAGTCTGGTCACTCCTAGCGACTCTGCGATCTCAAAGGCCTGTTCAAGGTTTTCCCGGTTGCTCTGCTGCGACACCACCTCCATGTCGATCAGGTCTGGCCTGAAAAACACACAGTGAGGGGACGCGTTGGTGCACTATATCTCTGCCTATGCATTAATATGACCTGTTGTGGATTAGCATTCCTATCACGTTTCACTGCTACATTATCTTTGCATTGTACTGAATGTAAAAACGGATGTAGAAGCACTGCACATATTCTCACCTGTATCTGTGCAGCAGAGCGTTGAACATGCGTCCGTCTCTCCAGGACGAGCTGAAGTTGACACAGCGGAGGCCTGGGTAGCCTTCTGTCGCGTGCTGGCTCCATATCAACAGCTTCTCTTTGGCAGTGAGGTCGCCCGACTCCCCGCTTACATAGATCTCCGAAATCTGCAGGAAATCAGGTTTACATTAGAATTCCCACTCTTAAAAACACACAACAGTTTACTAAACAATCATGAAAAACCACAAGCCACTGTAAAACAGTCTGTTTAAGAATTGACAACCTAATGAAGCTGAGACTGTCACTACAGGCAAGAAACTAGCATTGTTTCCACTGATGTAACCAAACAGACATGAAGACTAGACAAGCAAGGTTTAACAAAAGTATTGTGGATCCAACATAAAAACATGATGAATATTTATTAAAATATAATAAAGTTTATAAAAACAAGAAAATATGTCACAACTTTTCCTCCATCCCACACCTAAACTAACAATAATAAGCAAATCATCACTTTGCTTTGTTTTCCACCTCTTCCTCAAACCCTTTAATAGCTTTCCAATGATTCATTCTTTTTTGACAGAAAGGCTCTCTGTGTTTGGGCCTGTTCATTAGACGCAGACACTCTGCTCCGTCTGTCTGGAGCCCCTCACCCTCCATACGCCCCCTCCCAACCTTGATGTGTCTCCTCAGTTTTTCCCTTCCTTTCATCTGTTCTGCCTCAGATGTGGATCAATCTGCCCTGCCCCGTCATGCTCCATCGCCTGTGTCTCCAATAGTCATAAACATAATTTATCCATTGTTTTACAAAAATCAGTGAACAAGCAGCACTGTGGGCGAGTATTCATCTGTGGCAATACAACATTTCAAACAACAACAGGGGAAAATGTGTTTCAAAAAGACATAAGTGGAGGTTATGTATTTATTTTGATATAATTTTTATATTATAAGTCTTTCCAGCTCCAGTGCATACAAACAAATAAGGCTATAGCACAACACCCCCTTGTCACTTAAATAAAACAGACACTTCAGAATCAATTTAAGGTATGCTACATCTACAAATATTTTTATTCACAATAATGTTCTATCCTTCTACTCTAGCAACATTAAGATGCCGGGAAGGAAAGCATATCTTCTATCAAATGTTTTGAGATGTGGTTGTGATGGGACATAGGAGAGCATTTTGTTCACTCATACAAATACATTTAGTGACATACTAATGTGGATGCTACCTGAAAGCATACTATAAATGCTATAAAACACTATCAAATGTCCTAATGTCATTGAAGTAACAGGCCAAAATGATATGCTTATTACCTCATTATCAATCTGTTACTATGAATACAACCAAGCTAGACTATGGATATAATGTTTAACTGGGGACATAGTCAGCATTGATCAATAATAATCTGCTCACAGAGTGAAATATATTGCAGCCAAACAAATGCAACACAAGCAGTCAGTGTTGTGGCACACAATTCCTGGAAGACACCAGGACAAAGGTGTTTACTTGTGGTGTACTGAAGCTTCCATGGAGACACTATTGGTTTAACTGTGTTTGAGTCACTGAGCAACACTTGGGACATTTTCTCTCTGTATTTGCCCACTTTAGTCCCATCTATCAATAAAGTGATGTGCAGTATGTGCCAGTGTTTGTCTCATCAGTATTCTGGTGTCATCCCTCTTGTCCCGTTTAACCGTCCAAAGCAACTGCACCCTTTACCCCTGTCCCACTCTCTGTCCAGGCCCTGCTGATGAATTAGGGCAGGGAAAAGTCCAGTGAGTGCCAGGAGACTGCAGCAGAAGCCAAAAGGACAAGAGAGGAGACAGAGTGGAGCGATGTTAACGGTTGGCCGAGGCCGATGCAGTACAGTGGACATTTATTAAAGTTAAATATGCATCGAGAAACAACAATGGCCTTTTTGTGACATCAATCAATCTGCTTGAAATGAGTCTATGAAGCTTTTACGAGAACATAGCATCAAAGTACTCAAACAGTTTGTCAGAGATTACCAGTCTGTTCACACCAATGACAAGACGCTCTGATAAACCATGTAGCGTGCAGCCAAGTGCAAAGTCACCCTGTGCAATCTTGACCATTGGCTGACGACGTGTTAATTAGTTGTGGTTTGAGATTAGAGATGAGTGTGTCTAGCTACAATTTTTTAAAATGGTCAACCTCAACTGAACAGGCAACCTCAACTTTAGTTGTGGTATTATGAAGAAACAAAAGAAGGACTTCTGTCTTGTCCAGCTTATATCACAAAGAGAGTTTGGGGTGAGTTATACATTAACATAGCCATCAAGCTAACTGTTACAAATTATTATATAAAAAGATATTATACCTTTTTAGGACGTTGCAGGATTTGCTTCATTTGTCCTACATTTCTGACTGGAACATCGTCATCTTTAATCCCGTCATACTGTAGTACTATATACTGTATATTTATGACCACTGATAAAATTACAATGTGACAGAGATAACAGACATACAGGACATCCACTTTTTGTTCATTCTGTTTATATCTTCAACACAACATAGTAACTTACTTTTAAACGTGCAAATAATATGTAGATTTAATGTAAGGTCTAATGAACTCCTCTATACAAGCACAAGCCCTGCTCACTGAAATCACCTTTCCATGCTACATACCTAAAATAATTGCATGACCCTAACACTTTCTTAATGCCAGTGCTGAAAAGGCCATTGACATTTTAAAATAAAAAGCCACAGTTTGCTTTAATGCTTCTCAAATACACATTTCTGAAGTGAGAACAGCTCGTCTTTTACACATCACTGTCTTTTTAGAAAAACGACAGAGAAAATCTTCTGCAGCACGTTTCTTGCCGATCTCTTTGTATGCTTCAACAAACCCCTTTGCAGAGAAACACCCAGCACTAATCCTCTCTGAATATTGATGCACTGCTGTGTGAACGCCGTCAATGCATAATACAGCATCACAAATATATCATCCACTGAAACAATGTAAAAATCATAAAGAAGCTGCCGTTTACTGCAAATATTATGTTCTTGCTTGTTAAATATTATTTGGCATCAGCCCATTGATGAGACATTAATTCAAAAGTCATTTGACCCCAGAGTCTTCAGAGTATTTGATCTGCTGAAGCTGAAAGCCCTTAGTTGTTTTACTGCAGGAGCATACACACCCACTCCAGGTTATACATAAAACAGAGCTAACGATCTGTACGCCAATTAGAAAATGTCAGCATTACTTCTGTGTGCTAAATTAGCCTTCTGGGCATTTACAGTGAGAGAAAAATGCAACCGATTAGTGAAGAAACTGCTCTTAAACTTTAACAAGTAGCTTTAGATTAACAGTAATTGATCGGCAACTATTTCAGCTTAAATGGAAAAAACATTAGCGGCTTCACTAAACTTGAGTTAATCAATGGCAAGATATTTTAGACTAAATATAAAATGTGAAATGAAATAAAACCTCAACTAAGCAGCACACATTATTACAGAATTAACATGGCTATCCAAGCCTAAAAAGAGTGTGTTTCGTAAAAGGCTCTGTTAAAGGCTGCTGTAAATTATTATTTTTTTGGTTGAAGGTTATATACTGAATAATGTAGATCCCTGTAAGTCTAGAGGAATTTTACAGTCTGGAATGCCCCTACTTATTTTTCCATAGTTTCTCTAAAGGTTTCAGCGAGTTATTACAAGAGTAAAAGTGGCTCAGACTTACTCTAGTCTTGACGACCTATTTTACAGAATGTGCAGGTCATACATAGTGGGTTTCCCAGCCCACACAGTCAAGCTCAAAACTTATTATTTTCTTGATTTAACCACATGCCATAGAGTCCTAAATCAGTTAGAACTAGGGATAGTTATTTCAACATTCATTTTCCAGTGTGGATGTAAATAGTCAATAGGGCTGTCAATAATGGATTTTAAATGGCAACTTGGACATAAAGTAGAAAGAATCAATAAAGATAATGCTAAAAAAAAAATGACATCAATAGTTCTATGATTGAACCATTTTACTTAATTTGATTTAAAATAAAATTTAAAAAGGTGTTGTTTTAACTTGCTAAGGAAGAAGCAGTAAATTTGGATCCATACTCAAGAGGGCAATGCCTGACTCCTAACCATCTTTATTTACAGTCTAATTTCTGACTAGTCCTACAGTAGTCTGAGGCTATGTCCACACGAAGCCAGTGCATCCCCTATCCGATCTTGAGACGGCGTCCTCTCAAGAAAATATCTCTGCGTACACGGCCGGCTGAAACGATGTAGTATATATGCCCGACCAGTATGGGGCGCTGTAATTCTGCCACAGATATACACTATACACGGAGAAGAAGACTTTGAGCATGCGCATAACCTTGCGCGCTGCAGAAGAAGACGAAGACCTAAATATTTCTTTTCTAATAAAAACAAGTTCTCAAATTGTTGCAGTCATATATTTAGGGTGTAGTAATTGGTGCCCTCATGTTTGTTGTTTGCTCTTCAATATACGGACTGAGTTCTGAGTGCTTTGGACATGCGGAAATTCTCTCTCCATTCATTTTCTCCAGGTTGCTCTCCTGGTTCTCTTTCATGGTGGATCTAAGAGCATGTGGCGTATGGTGTTGTCCATTATACGCTTGTTGCTCACCACAACTGCATAGAAGCAATAGATTTTGCTGTAATAAAGCTAGTAGGCTTAGTAGCTTCTGCAGCACGAACTCAATCATGTAGTCCGCCATTATTGTTGTTGCTGTTACGTGTGACGAGGCCGACACGTGATGCGATGACATCATCGTTTTCACAAAATATACGGATTGGTTGTACACGACACATCTAGGTGTTGTCGAAAGATTTATCCACTTTAGAACCCTGTTTCAAAAAATAGCGGATTCAGTCTCAAAATGTATATGGATACAGTGATTTTTGTCTCCGTGTGGACAGCCCCTGAGTGCTGCTGGGTGCACCCCCCTAGGCTCTGGACACAGCCCTTTTTTAGAAACATGGCCCCTTTGAAGTTAGTGCAGAAAAGGACAGACAAACAGAACAAACGAGGGAGTGCCCACAGCGATCGAAACCAGACAGGCGATGGAAAAAATATGGTTTGATGTTGATAATGTTGCTTTAGGCCATCTTGATATTCAAAATGTAGGATTTTTAATTTTTTTTTTAATTGCACCTGGTTTTAAAGCATTATTAATACTATTGGCCACATTAATGGATCAATCACATTCCTGTAGCCCTGAAAAATTGTGTGACATCCTCAGGAGGCTCAACACTATGAATGCACATTTCACTGAGCAGCTTTAAATTCCCAGGGCTCAGTTTAGCAGTCAAACACAAAACACTGAATTCAGCCTCATCCCTTTGCCTTTAAATACAACACATTTTGTCCATGTGAAACTGATGAACCAGTTGTGTTGCTGCATTACAGGAACTGCCAATTAAACCGTCTCTTGCCTAATGTGTTTTCTAAAAACTCAGCAGCTTCAAAACATGAGACATCAGTAAATGTTAACAAGTGATGATAAGTGTATAGATCTAAACTAAGTCTGACATTAACTGGTCTTTGTCTTCATTGCTGACCTTTATTTTTATGTTATGATAGAACCGGTCCATGAAATGAAATAAGGAGAAAAGGTGGTACTGTGTGAATAAAGTGTCTGACTAGAACACAATCAAAATATACTGCCTTTGTAGTCTGTACAAAGAGTGTTTTGCATAACAATGACATCAAAACCTCCTCCATACAATAAACTGACTTCCAACTCTCAACTTAATGTGGCATATGCTGTACAATGCTGAGGAAAAGAATAAAGCAGCATCTGAGCTTTGACAAATCCCCCCCAAAAAATCTGAATTTTGTTTATTTTTAGTGATTGCAATTAAAACATTTGATATTCAAAATGTAGGATTTTACTTTTATTTTATTTTATTTTTTTAATTGCACCTAGTTTTAAAGCATTATTAAAACTATTGGCCACACTAATGGATCAATCACATTCCTGTAGCCCTGAAAAATGCATTTGTGTGAACAGATCCTCATACTGAGAAATACTAGTGCTTAAATAAATGAGGTGTTTGCGTTATGTGTTTTTAGGTAAAATCAGATCTAGCAGGTGTTTCACTGTGACCTGCTGATGCAGCGACTGGTTTTGTCTTCATTGTCTTCAGTGAGGTGTGAGGCAATAAGAAACAGGAGATGAATGTAAGGGTTACATGGAAGGAAAGGATGGGGGGAAGGCTGTTTGGTGCTGATTAGGCGCCAGGAAAAAACAGAGACAGACCCTTTAGTGGTGATAACAACACAGAGACACACATTAAAAAAACTAAAAATATGTTCTATAAAAGGAACAAAGCCTTGACAACCTTCACTAGAACTGGTGCAGAGCTATGAATCGCACAGCAACTAACTACACTTAAGCAAAGTCTAGAAAGGCATTTGTAGGAAATTGACAGCATGATCTCATGTTTCAGCTAAAAAAGGTTCCTTGCTAATTTGCTTTAAATAAAGTGTAGTTTCTTGAGATAAAATATTACTGGATTGATTACAGTCTTTACAGTTTGTATTTTGGTTAAATTTGAAGGTTTAAAGATACTGATACAAATACTGAGAACCACCACTAGTGCTTAAATAAATGAGGTGTTTGCGTTATTGTTTTTAGGTAAAATCAAACCTCAGGCAGGTGTTTCACTGTGACCTGCTGATGCAGCGACTGACAGCTCTCCATCATAGAGTCCAATCTCTCTGAGGAGCTGCTGGTCAGGCCGGCCCAGTCCGTCTGACTGGGGGTGGTCCCTGTGGTTCCTGGAGAGGTCAGAGGCAGGTCGCTGGTGTAGCCTGACTCCAACAGAGAGGCACGGTCTTGTGCCCAAACAGGGGTTTCTAAGTACATTCCCTTCACTTTATTATCTTGAAGTTGTGTTTGGTTATACGGCACAGGGTTGTTGTCTTCAATAGAAATTTGAAGAATGTTTCCAGGGGTTTCACTGTTACCCTTCCAAACTGGGGAGCCATAGTCACTGGGGTAGACCGTCCTCACGACACACAGTTTACCGTCCACCTCTCGAATGTGGACCACACCTTTACGCTCTTTTTCAGAAGGTGTCCTAACTGTGGATGTCCCGTCATGTGGCTGTTTTAACTAGTGGGGTTGTTCCTGCGACATGCCCCTCTGGAGGAGGTCGAACACAACCAATTGAGTTTCCCATTTCTTTGATAAGAACAGTGTACCAGCTTAAACCTGTATAGGGACAATCAAACCACTGAAAACTCAATCAACTTTCTGCATGCATTCAAGGTGTTTGCGAACATTTTGTAAGGCCTTAGTGAGCCTAAATGTTCATTTGGACTGACAGGTGACTGATAGCTCTTCATTTCCTGGATTTCTTGACCTTGTGCTTACGCCTAAAAGTAAACGCCTTTTTGGTGAAAGTGGGGTTGTTCCTGCGACATGCCCCTCTGGAGGAGAGTCGAACACAACCAATTGAGTTTCCCATTTCTTTGATAAGAACAGTGCTGCAGCTGACAGGTCACAGTACCTCTTTTCCATTTTCTCCACCTGACATGTATTCACACTGTGCTTTGGCCAGCGCTGTGCCAGATTGTACGTATATGCAGTCAGCTGGCTGCTTTAGTTGATCCCTGAAGACTTGTGGTCGCAGTCAAGGACACAGGGCCATGTTAGCAGAAGGAGAATAGATGTGTAAGGCTCAGGTGGCTGATTTATCACTGGGATTTCAGCAGGTAAGCTGTCGCCTGTCGTGAGCCGATCTGTTAGCCAAAATGACAAGTGTGGGAGAGAAATATGAAGTCTGGTACAATCTTATTCAGCCCATTAGTTTGGCTTCACTGCTTCATGAAACATCACAGGGGTGTGTAATATGAACCTAGAGTGTAAAAATATGTAGCTGAAATCAATCATTAATTAACATCTGACTTTAAAAAGATGGTTGCTACTTTGTGATGGAGGAGAAAATTATAGCTCTTTATTATTTCCAAGAAGCAAAGGCTGTAGAGATTTGTCGTAAATTCCAGGTGGTATCCTGTAGCTCTGGAATGCCTTATGACCAGTAGCTTTCCAACTCATGAATTTGTGATGTCTCCATCCAACTGTGGTGACGTTATTGCAGAGCAGGTCAAAACCAGTATTAAGTCAGTCTCACAGCAGAGGCCAGTATGAATCCTGTCTGGCAGTAGTGGAAGCAGCTTTAATGATGCTGTCGATATTCTTCGTAGTAAAACATGGGTGTCTCATTCTGCAGAGGCAGCACTGACTGGTAGTGGGGGTGAGATAGTGAGCAGCCAGCCAATGCTGCCACAGATTACTGGGAGATGTAGCCAGTACTGTGACAGATTGGTGAATAGTCTCACAGTCATTCCCAAATGCTGCTTCTTGTCATTTATCCAAAATTTATCCAGATCAGAGAGATAATGTTGTAAGTGTTCATCCACCGCTTTTCCACCTAGTAGGCACTCAAAGCGCTAATGAACAATACATAGTCCACAATCCTTTGGGTCATGTTAAAGAAATGACAAGTCTGACAAACCTGTGAAGTAAAAACCTCTGACTCCGACAGTAGCATCTGAATGTCGCCAAACTTAATCTCCTCAGATACTTTGATGTCACATGCCTCTTGACTCCTGTGTAAAGTCTCCCTTCCTCGATGTCAGACTCCCTGCAGTCCCCGTGTGTGTTCCCGTACTGTCCGATTATAAACCCTCTGTGTGCTGCTGTCAGTCCGCCAGACCAGCTTCATCAGGTGGTGCAGTGCGACGATGCCTCCAAAATCCACAGTTTGGGGAGGTGTGGGGGGGTTTCTCTGGTCTGTAACACTTCACCCAAATGGCAGGGCATTACATAGTGCAAAGAAATATACTGTTCCTTCTTTGTGTCCTTCCTCTGTGGTGCTGTGACTGCTCCTAATAGCTCCTTGTGTCAATTCAATCTAATTTGCAAAAGGCATCTGGGGTAACTGCACCCTATGGTTCGATGGGAACAGGAAACTGGTTCGCTGTTGGCTTATTTAAAGTCTTGAATCAATGCGGTAAAGGAAATACGACCTAGTTCACATCCAGGTATCACTGGAGCAGAGCCAAAAGTACTGAGTGTACAGCAAAGGGCAATCCTGAAGTTCCCACATCACAGCAGAGAGGGAACAAGAGGTTCCCGATTTTTGGCGTATCCTCAGAAAACCTTAGACCAGGGCATCCTCAGACGAAAAAGAAAAGCAGAGGAGCATGACTGTGCTGATCCAATTGAAACGGTGAGAGAAGCAGCAAGTGAGCAGCTGTAAGAGACAAGTGTGTCGGAGGCTGGGCGGTCCCTCGTCAGCTGTTTTGTGCCCTTCTACGTACATGCATGTAGTCAAGCTGAGGCCTGTGGTTTAAAGGAAAGCCTGACGCTTCACTGACAGTGCAACGCGTGGATTCGTCTAGCTCTCCTGGCTCGGCTGCTTAGTTTCATCCCCCGCTTGCAAACGCCAGCAGAGGCAGGAGAAAAGCTTTTATCTCCCAGTCGCTGCAGCTTCATACTGCTGGGTCTCTCCACCCCTCCCTCTTCAGCTCTCATACTCTCCTCCTCCCTCGTTTCCTCATTTCTCGTGATCTCTCCCTCTCTCTCTTGCTCTCGTGGCTGTTAGAGGGAGATTTTTATGCTACAAAACCACACAAGCACACGCACTTGACCCAAAAGCTCTACCGAATGACAGGCTCAAACGAGACTGAGGGAAAAAAAAACATATGGCCAGAGGCAAAGAAATCAAATTTAAACCAGACAGTTTCATCTCTGCAACAAAATGAGAATCAGGTGAGCTCTTCAATCGGTTGCACTGAAGACGCTATCTATCTGTCCATCAAGCTACAGGTTAAGAGGTTATGGGAAGCATCGGAAACAGAAATTGGAGGAGAATTGATGAAAGGTTAAAGGTAAACAAAAATAGGACTAGCAAGCTGACACAAGGAAACAACAATTTATGTCAGGCATTTTGCATTTTATACATACAGTATCCAACTATAGTTAAACCCATGCATGCAGTTGAAAATCAAATTGTGATTATGTTATTTTTAGGATTACTATAATTCACTTTCAAGAGTGAAGACTGAAGCAAAATAATCCTTGGTATTAGAGAAAAGCTGGTTGTTTCAATATGTTTTAAGAACAATTTCCCACTGGGTCAAACGGTTTAATTTTGACACGCAATGTTTCTGGGGATAATTTCAAATAGGGTTCATTAAGTTATGCAAATTACAGTGGCACACTATGATCAAAGTCATGGATTTAAGAGATGTATTGTGTAAAAAGGTTTCAACGGTTTGGAGATGCAGACAGGAGCACCAACACAGGTTTAATGTAATATAATGTATGACAGAAAATGAAGCCAGGGAAAACAAACAAATATTCTCTTTGGAAAAATTGATAAATGGTAAATGGTAATGCATTTATATAGCGCATTTTTGCACCCTTCTCGGGCACCCAAAGCGCTTTACATCGTGCTTCCACCCCATTCACACACATTCACACACATTCACACCTGGGGCAGACAGAGATGGGGGCTGCCATACAAACGGCGCTCAACCTTCTCCTACCACCACCAAACACACCTCTACAGTCACACACATTCATACACCAGTGCTACAGACACTGGAGGCAAGGTGGGTTAAGTGTCTTGCCCAAGGACACAACGACAGTATGAACTGTGGGGCGAGCAGGAATCAAACCTACTACCTTCCGGTTGAAGGACGGCCGCTCTACCACTGTAGCTCAGTACCACTGAGCTACTGCCACCCCAGTCGTAAATCGTTGTTTTTTTACAAGCCCAGATGTGAGAGTCTGAACCAAAATAGATGTGAAGTCTTTCAGCAAGAATAGTGTCTAACTTTATGTAGCATATGTTTACATCAACATTGGTCTTTTTTGCATTTTAGTATTTAAATAAATACGATTTAAAGCACTACACAGTTTAGTCGTCGAGTTGATGCTCCTGACTGCTGATCCAAACTGGGAGCAGAAGGACAACCATCAGCTTCAGGAAATACAGTAACTATACTGTACATAGTCAACTTGTGGGACCTCTTCACACACATACTATCTCTTTAAGTCTGTGAAAGTCTCCTTTAATTTGGAATATCAATGTTTCAAAAATATGTAAAGAATTGACCTTTAACAATTCAATTATGCATAGGTTTGCCTTGTTTAATTAAATGTGATCCTAGCCTTTTTGCTGATAGGCTGATGGAAGGTTAATGAGTCGGATGTAGGATGGCATAAAATGTAACAAAAGAAACAGGATTTTGGCAACAGAGGTTACAATGGTAACATGGTTCAAATTAGGAGAAAGGTCAATGTGTTAGACAAAATATTACTTACTGTTTATTATAATCTACAGACTTTCTATAAAACCTGACATCTTTCCTGCTTTAAGCAACTCTAGTTCTCCATTAACCACCATAAATGATCTATTTATGACTAGACTGAGAAGCCTCACACCCCTCATTAACCTTCATTCTCAAACAGTGTGCACTAGTGCAAAACCCAACATATCCATGTGACTTTATAGAGTACAGTTCCAACAGATGCATGAGCTCACTCCACTTTACATACAAGGGGCTAATGTATGGGCAGCATTTCCACAGAGACAGATATGGATGGGACCACTACCAGGCAGAGCTCTGGTGGTGAGCACAGCGTAATCCATCTCTTTTCATTAAGCAGAAAGCATCAGAGACTAAAACTCACAAAGAGAGATGAGGCAATGGAGAAAAAAAGGCCTGTTTGATCATATATTAAGTTTAAACCAACTGAATAATTGAACATGTACAAAAGAAATGACTGATCTTAAATTTCAGACTCAAAAATTGGTAAAACATCGAAATCTAATACTTAAATATTGATAACCACCAGAAGCCGAAGGTAGGGCAAAACACTTGTATAATTTACTGTTGGCATGGAAATATTCACTTTCATCAAAGCCCTGTTTAAATTCAAAACAGGAATAGCATTTATGTATGTTTCTACAAATAAGCCATGTGCTTTTTTGGTTTCTATTCAACCACATTGCGCTTTTTGTGTTGTTCATTAGCCTACTTTTGACCTACTGTAATCTGTCACACTTGAAGCTGGTTGGTGTTATTACAAAAGGCTCGGATGCAAACAAAGGGACAGGGGCGGGACAACTGTAAGAGAGTTTCCCACCATAATCACAGTGAGGTGTATAAAAGATGTTTAACACTTAAGGGGCATGCAAAAACACTGAGAATAGTTATCTGTAATAGCTGTTGAAGAATCATTAATAATTTGCTCTTCTATTGTTTTATATTGCTTTGGTACCAGAGTGTGTTAATGGGTAATAGAGCATTTAAAGTACAATTTTCTTTCACTATATTTTTCATTATACACATGTTGACATTGCAAAAAACATCAGTGCTTTCTATCACATTGCTTCTTGTTTTCATAAGCAGTAATGAGGAGGAAGTAGGGCTAATGCCATGTACTCAGTTCAGTACAGTGTGTTCTGACAGTGACTTGGAGTCTCTTGGCACCATTTAACTTAACTCAAATGTGCCTCTTCACTAAATAAGCCTAAATAACTTCATTTTAAATCAGGCACAGACTGAGATGAACTGTCGTAATAAGGAATAAATTACTAGAAAACAAATAACAGCTGTATTAAAGTGATCCCTGGAGTTTATTTTGGCCTAAAGCAGCTCGAGATACAAGGAGATGTATTTCCTCAGCAGCTCATGAACTACAGACTCACATTAACAATGACCTACAGCCACACGAGCCAATCACAGACGGCCACAGTAGAGAACGAGGCGGGACTAAAGATGTGAGGGCTCTGTAATACTGAGATAACTGGTGACACCTAGTGGTTGGAGAACTATGGACAAGGATAATGGTAGGACAAACAATGGACAATGTGACGTCAAATATGTAGTTACAGATACAGATCCTACTTTTTAACAATCTTGTTACTGTTATGCCAAGTTACTTTCTTAAACTCCCTACAAACTGGAATAGTGGAAACTATAGATTGCATTGCTGATCAGTGCGAGTTGCTACCCACAAATATACAATTACCACAAATATACCACATTAATTGAACCAGGCACTACAGTAACTGTGATAAGGTGATAACCAGGACTCATGTAAGGCTATGTCTTGTATAGAGTAAATAGAAAAGATAAAAAAAGGATAAATTAGTTTGCTCTGAAAGCTGGAGTTCATAAGTCGCTGAAGACATTGCAGAGAGTTGTACGTGACTGGACTTCCTCACAGCAGTTTGAAAGTCGCTGTCATCTGTGTCCCCCTCCCTTTCTTTCCTCATGATATTCTTCTTATTAAATTCCTAAACACCCTTCCTCTCCCCCCGGCTCCCTCTGTCCATCATCTGTGGGTTAGTCCTGCATCACTCCACTTCCTCTAACTCTCTCTGTAACGTAACTGTTCTGCTGAATCATGCTCAGTGTAGCACTGGCTGGGATGTCCTGCACTGCACTGCCGTTCCCATGGAAACCGACTGGCAGTGTCACCTTGCCAAGGGTGTAGTGATAGAAAGCAGAGGTTGTTTTCCCAAAAACCTACTGCATGGGACAAAGCTTATGCAAACACTAAGTATTTGTATTGTCTGCCATGTTTGTAGCTGCCCTGAGGAGAAGAAACAGGAGGTGACTTAACCACACTGTCTTTAGATATTCAACAACTCAATAACATGTAAAATTTTCCAAAACTTACTAAAAATTTAATTTGAATGAATAATGGAATAGAAAATGAATGAATGACAATCATAACGCAACTCAGAAGTTAGTTTTTGGTCAGGGTTGCAGGGTTGTAGGAACTTTACTATAAGCATTTATTATTGTCAATTATGACTACACTCTACTGTTAGAGAGTTGTCAGGTGACTTGTGGCCCTTTAGAGAGCAGTAACAGTCACTTTCTTAAGAGAAGGTCAATGCTTTTCTCGATTTTCTGAAACATGTTTTTTCTTTTTGTCTCCGTTGAAATAATTTGATCAAACAACCCTGACTGAAGGCTGCCGTCATCCAGGGCCAGTTGTCACCAGCAAAATCTCCACACAACTGACTTCTGCACACTGCACTGCCTTCAGAGCGATAAAGACCACTAGAAATCCAGAGTCTTGGCTCAGAGGGAGGGTTGAGGATTGGACATGTTGTTCCTGTTCAATGCCAAACTGTGATAAACTGTTCCCTCTTGTGGCAAGAAAGGAGGGCAACAACACAACCAACAAACACCACCAATTAACAAAAACAGATTCATTTAATTCATTAATTAAATTGTACACACTATATACATAAGAGAACATTTTTCCCAATATGTAAACTCAGTGTACTGGCAGAACGCTACATTTACAACAAAAATCTAGACTATGAGCAGCAAAATTAAACAGAAAACCCATCCAGTGGCAGAAAATCAACTTAATTCTTATATAAGTTAACATGGACTTGGCATCATTTTCCCACAACAGTGTAAAGCCTCCAGAGCCAAAAGCTGGACAGAAAGGTCTTCAGCTAGATAACACTGAGCTAAAGCCCACATTTGGAACAATTTGCTGTCAATTCACCGAAGATTGAATAAAAGCTGTAATGACCAAGGCCACAACTCAATTATTACATAACCATCCAGAGCTGTTTGGTCGTTATCAATCGGATACATTAGCAGTTTATGGCCTGATAAGTATTGCAAACAAACCTAGAGTGAAAAACTAGAGCAGAGTGAACCGACACAGACCTGGAAGTGGAGGATGATGGTCCAGATAAGGCCTAGAGTTAGTTTAGGGTTTCCATCGGTGATGTCATCGTTTCTAATGTTCACAAGTTTGACCTAAAATGGGAAAAATAGGATTTAGTTTAGGTTTGAAACAGTGAAAGGTGCTTGCACATCATATTGTATCTTTACCAGTCTGGTTACCATCAGTAAAATGTGACTAGAACCAACATGGAAGGAGGGTTTGAGCAGCAGAAAGACATTTACTCATCTGCTTTACACTTCCTTTACACTTTAGTATTGAACTAGACTAGCCTTTACACTATGAAGAACAAAGCCTTGAAAGCACTTGAGGCCTCGTTAAATCATGTGTATGTAGTTAAACCCAGCGGACCATGTTGTATAATTAGATCTGCAGTGAGAGTCAGACAGAAAAAAGACCAGTGTTGTCACCAGGAAACAAAGCATTGGAGACATGATCTGATTTTAGATGCACAGATAAGACATTGGAACATGAGAAGACGCTCAGATGTGTAGTTTAGTTTAGTTTCTAATATTGCAGCCCTCTTAGCAGCTAAAGCAGGTCACCAGGCTCATGATCTTGGCCCTCTTTTTTCAGCAAAGTGGCTGATTTTACCCAGAATTTGGTCCAAGAAAATTTTGAATAATTACAGTAAGACTCCTAAAAATGTCTCTGCAGATCTAATTTTGTCTCTTAAGCTGGTCATAGTAAATAACACAACAGGAAGTAAAGACTTTGCTTATATAACACCAAAATAAATATATTTCTAAATGTGATAAAGGGAGGTCAGATATGGTGCGACACATAAATACCAGGTGTGAATAGAATAAGCCTGGCCACACGTGTTCAGAGAGAGAGGAGAGATTGAAATGCATATTCTGAAGTGTCGTAAACAGAATGTGAAAAACATACCTGTCTCTGTTTGAGGAAGTCCAGAGCAATTTGAACATTTTGTAGTCGATGAAACCTCATCCGCCCCTTTTCTCTGGGCTAAAGGAGACAGAGAAATGAATTTAAAAAGAGTAAGGGATTTCTCCTGAACATTTTAGTTAGAGAAATGCCAAAAGCAGCATTGTGTGCAAATGAAGCAGTGGTCCTCCAGGGGGCGCTGTCTTCACTGGAGCTGCTAAAGACAGACCAAAACTGTGGAGTCTCAAACCATGCTCGTTAGGACAGAAAAACTTTACATCAAACCAGTTCTACTTTTGTTCATGTGGCAGTTTTTTTGGGAAAAATAAAGACAAGACACAATGGCTTTGGTTAGAATAAAATAAAAAATACATTCATCAAATTAGAGATAGTTTAGTTTAAAGTGCACCTCTGACAAAACATGCTATACAAACGTTTAATTTGTTTTATTTAAACCTAATTTATATATAGTAATGACATATTGACTTAGGGTTCATAACTTGTTCCACCTTTCCTCACTTTATTATTTTAAAAAAGAATAATATGTAATGTAATGTAATATAATATATCAATTTTACTGCAACACAAGGATTCATTTTACCCATTTATTCTTCTTTGATGTGATACTATGTCCAACTACTATGTAAAGTCAAGTATGTTGTGGGGAAAGGAGATACTGTTGGTGAAGACACAGCACTCTCATGCAGTGCCTGAACAAAGGTCAAAGGCCAAAGGTGAGTGTTGTTAAAGGGACAGAGGTTCAAACATACTCCCTGAGCTCCTTCGTCCTCCTCATCCTCCTCTACTCCGAGCAGGATGAGAGGAGGGGCCCGCAGGACGGAGGCCCTTCTTGATGCAGGGACACTCTTCTGTTGCTATAGTAACAGGAGGAGGGACATGGGGAGTAAAGGGTTAAAATAAAAAAGATGAAGTGGGAAAAAAAGTGACTGTGGAACAAAAACGAGGAGTAAAAAAAAAACAGAACAGACCAAACAATAGTGACAGCGTCCTTGGAGTCTTTTGTTAACGGTACAGTTCAGAGTCAGCAGTCCAATCCTCGCTGTAGCTCAGGTTTGTCTGTTAGCATTAGCATCAGTACTTCCATCATCCCTGCTCTACTTCACTGTACAGTGTTCAGAGGCTGTCCAGTGTGTCCAAACTCATTGCATCGGTTCAGCAAGTGCTGATGTCAAATGATGAACACATTATGGCATTGCCCAAACTAATGTCCCACTTTCATAAAAGACTGTCCCAATTAGCATTTACAGTTTTAGCAGATTCAGTACATTTGCCTGACATGAGGGCTGTCCCCATATGACTCTTGTCAGACTGAGAATGAGTGAGAGTTATGTTTGTGTACTTGCAGAGACAGACAGCTGAAAAAAAGATCTTAGTAATTACATGTTTATGTGACACAATTGTGATTTTTACAAACCTGTGGCAGCCCAACAATGCTTACTGTTACATATCTATGGTTATGCTTATGTATAGGGACTAGGTAGGGATGTGAAAGTAAGAACTACTGGAATAACATAAAGCAATGACAATGTAGTCTGTGCAACATACAACCACCCAGGATCAATAAGGCTTATGATGAGAGACTAGAACATTTAGCCTGTAAACCGCTGGTCCTGTTTTTAGTCACTAAAGCCAAGTGTTACATACATACCAGTGTGACTCCAGAGAGAACTTCTAATAATGAGATCAAGTTGTGTCCATCCCGCAGATCCTCGTACAGGTCGGTGATGTGCTTCCTCACCTGGGACAGAACCAGCCAATGGGATGAGGAGAAAGAGGAAAAAAAAAAAAAAAAAAAAGTTAATCTCAGTGAGGCGGATGTTGACACTTGTTGCTCATGGCTCTACAGCTGCCTGAGCTGGTGACAGGCATTTCCATGTCGACTGAGAGGAAGCACCAGCTGTGGCCTCTGTCTCTGTTGCCATGACTTTGGGATGAGGGGGTTGTTGCCGGTGGCGACAGCTGACACTGTGACTCAGCAGAGTTTGTAAGTGGGACATGGACAGACTCAACAAAAAGAGAATAAAGGATTAACTGAGCTGTTAGATAATGTGTGAGAGCATCATTCATGATATGGTGCCCAAACTAAGAATTTAGATTTATATATTACAATATTTTCCTGCCAAAAGGGTGAGAAGCAGACATTTATTCACTGCTTTTTGAATCAATTTAACAGAATTTCTATAATATGAGACCATGCACAAATATGTTTTAATTCACAGATGAAACCTACTTATAATGACAGTGCTGCATTTTTATGTAAAATAATCATTTAAGGAAAATCTGAACGTCTTACTGTGTTTTGAAAGTATTCAGAAACTTTTCAATTCCTTCGTCTTAACTGTAAAAAGTAGGACTGGGAATCAGAATAAACCACTGAGATATTTGATACACCAATGTAATACTATTATATTAAAGCAGACATGATGCATTTATTCAGTGACTAATATGTACAATAAAGTGCATAGTGTTTTTAACATACAGCTGTCTGTTTTTTTTTATGTTAGTGCCATAATTTAACTCAATACCATTTAACAAAAGAGTATTCAGAAACCTTCTCATCCTCTAGTTACCATTTTGTTATTAGAATAGGTGTTACCAAAGTTGGGGTTGCCTTTTATTTGTGATACATATTGTAGGATTTGTAAGTTCCGGGTCATGGTATTCTACAAACATCCATAGTTTGGCACCTGGATAAGATTTTAAACTATTGCTGAAATGCATTTGGGTTCTGATGATGCACTCTTGAAGTGTATGTTACATTTTGGAAGTGAACAGAGGAGGAAGTGGCTCGCTGCAGAGGTCACTCCTTGTTTGGACAAACGAGGACACTTTTACTTGCATTACAGCAACTCTGTGGTTCACTCTGTACCTGCAAAATTTACTGCAGTCCTGGACTTGAGACAAAACCAGACACTGCACCGTTCGACCAGAAGAGGGCAGAACGAAAAACCAGCCCTGTGCTATTATGAACAGTGCCAGCCAATTTCCATCTACATCAGCTGCTTCACTGAAATACAACAGGTGTTAATGAGTTGACAAAGAAACGCTATTTTCATCGCTGACTGGAAACAACCCGTTATATTTATTATGTCTGAGCAATCTAGTGATTAATCCCAAGTCTGTGTGAATGAGTGATGCTCCTGGACTGTGAATAGGCCCATTACTGGAAGCCTTTAACACACTATCTAATTAACAAACTATCTGGACTTAATAATGCTTCTAAGGCTGTGTACTGGTTTCTAATTTTATAATGCAAACTTTATTCTGAGTCTGATCCCTTGTTAGCAGCAGCTGTCCGTCATAAACAGGATGTGTTTCTATGCTGTGTAGTTCTTATGGGACGTCCCTTCCTTCACAGCTGTCTCATGTCGAGTCCAGGCTTGAAGATGGCATATGGGTAACAGCACTGCTCCACACCCGTGTGTGAATACACTGGAGATACTGTAATGGCTTTAGATACAGGGTGACATGGTGAGGACATTTGTTGCGGAAGGCCATAAAGGTTTGTAATCATAAATAATAAAGACGCAGCTGTGTCAAAGCTTGAACAGATCCTAACTCAAATCCATTCCAGTTGCTCGGATAAATTGTTTCAAAATGCTGGCTGGTAGCAGAGGGATCTTTCACAAAGCAAGCTGACCTGATAAGAGAACTGTTGATAAGTCTGGTTCATTATATTTTTGTGATTTTGGTTCCACTTTGGTTGCAATCAATGCTGCAGCTTAGCCAGGTCCAGAGCAGGCTTAAGGTCAGACTGAACGCTTGGTGAAGTGGGAAGGTTTTAACACAAATTAAGTGGAGAAACAATAATTTTACAACCATTCGTTTAATGTTTAATCACATGAATAAAAGTTTGTGACCAGGAAGATCAGAAATTTTATACTTAGCCAACTGAAAAAGAGTAATCAACATACATTATATAGTTTCAAAGTGTAAATATCACACATCTGTAATAATATCTTGTACTACACCTACAGTATTTATTTCTCTTTGTGGTATTCTATTGAGGATTTTTATCCATTCTCTGAAAGTTATACATAATGTCTTAAAAAAACAAACCAAAAATGTTTCTTTAGAAATTCTTTCCTTTCATAAACACTTGCTGCTGTCGCTTGTTAAACAGAAAGTCAGACTGGTTGTAGTGGAGCACATGGTTTGCCAATAATCTATAACCCGCTCCTGCCACACTTGATCTAAAGGGAAAGCTTCCTCTTGACTTCTTAATCCACATAGACCGGATTTATTGTGACTGTGTCAACAAAGTCTTGGTTCAGACTCAGCAAGTTCATGCCATAAACATTGCATGTGCTGGTTACCGCCCTGAGCACCTGAGCAGCAGGAGAACAGGAGAGCATACCAAACAAGTTTGATAACAGAGCATACCTGACAAGTCTCTGAGAACAAACAGAGAGTCATGATGTCACCTGTCAGGAAGCCACAATGCACCAGACTGTTTCTGCTAGTGTCTCAAGCTTCAACTCAGAATAAACTCATTATTTTGTGACTGGATTAAAACTTGTAAAATGTATTCTTTTCATAATAAAAAAAAAATAACTGAAACTATTAACTCCCTCCATGAGTTTGGACTAAGGTTAAGTGTAATAACATATCTACTGTACAAACATTGTCAGTAAAAATGTGGAGAAAAAAACAAATTCCGCTAAGCCTATCTGTAAGGTTTTTGTTTACACATTTTTATTCTTAGCCTTTTTTACCACCTTTTATAGTTTAACTTGGCTTTATGTTATCTCTGGGTGGGGCTTAAAGAAGGCCTTAGAACCAAGTTAGCGTTAGTTCGGTCAAAGGTATTGTAGCCCAGTAGACTGTTGTAAGATTTATTTTGACATATGACAGCGGGGACCCCCTCCTAACTAATTCTTTTATTTTGTTAGCTGGTATAGGTCCTGGTCAAACCTAACCTGCCCCTGTCTGTGTCTCCGTCTGTAGGTTCAGGCTGTGACCTACATTGAGCTGTGTCCTGGCACTGCTCTTGAAACTGCCCCTGTTACAACGTCCAGCGCTGGCACAGATCGTTGTGACGACAGTTGCTCTGCAGTTATGGGGCCAGACCAATGCTTGAGTCATGTGACACAAATACCCAGCATTCTCTTCTCGCTCAGTAAACCCCACCACGACAGAGACTGTACACTGTACTTTATAAAATTGATAGAAGGTACATGTTAGGGTTCCCACTGTTAAACAAATAGTCATAGCAAAAAGAAATAAGGACAGTGGCTCAGGTGGTAGAGCAGTCGTCCTTTAACTGTCATTGTGTCCTTGGGCACGTTACCTCCTGCGTCTGTGGCTCTGGTGCATGAATGTGTGAGTGAATGGAAGTTTGAATGCCCAGTAGGTGGAAAAGCGCTGCATAAAATCTATGCTGTTTACCATAGGATATTGTTTTTTTTAGTATTTTTTTCTCATTATGGCTGTTTCCTCTTTAAAAATCCATACTGCGTCAATTGTTCTTACAAATTTAATTGATGATTCTTGTAAATACCAGTCCCTGAATGCAGCTAAATCATTTGTCCATACATTATTTATAAACTGACATTCATTTAACTTATTTCAATCAATATTCAATAAAATATTCATCTGAGATTAGTGTTCATTCACTCATTAAGTCTAAAGTAATGTGCATCTGATGGACACATGTGAATGGAGTTAAAAGTTTATGAAGAGTTATTAAACTAATAATAGTGCCTTAATAATCCAAAGTGGAAGTGTCCATTCTTTGTATCTGCAGTGACCAAAAAACACTGGCAGTGACTGAAATCCTAGTGAGACGCACCTTTATGAGATGTTTGTTGACCCATTTCGTAAAGGTTTTCTTCTGCACCCTGTCCCGCTCATCTGTAGGAGACACAAACAGAGGGATAGACTTTAATGACATGATCCAATCAGACATTATATCAAAGAAATATCTCAGTGATTAAATCAAAACAAAACATGTAAAATGAAGGCTTTGTGGAGGACTAATGTCTTTTGTAACTCCCTTAAATAAAACTAATAAAGTCACTGATCCACAACAAGCTGTTCTCCCAGTTACACTGAGTGGTTCTGCCTCATGCTTCAAGTATTCAGACAAAGAAGGAGTAAGGCCCTCTGAGAACAATAACCTCGGTAACAAGACGACATTATATCCACAGTGTGACCTTTGGTTAAAGTTTGGTCACTAAAGCTAAGTGCTATCTTTACCACTAATTGCTTTTGAAGTAGTTATCATCTTGGAAATGTCTGTGCTTAGACAATATGAGAGTTAGGAATAAACTTTAAAACACAATATTAAAAAAAAAAGCATGCAACATGAAATAACCAAATTTAACATATCTGTGAGTTTCTTGCAAAGTAAATTAAACTGAATAAAGAAATACCAGGCTACTGCTCACACTGGTGCCACTAACTTTTACTTTTGGTCACATTTTACATTTGATTCCGATTTAAGGCTCAGAATAGTTATTAACACAAAAAGTCTGACACATGCAGGACAGTGAAAAGGTTCAAGCTGTTCTTTCCAAGACTGATACTTTGAGAGTGTTGTGCTCCTTTCTTGTTATAAGAGTGTCATGGAGAGTACATGCAAACAGCAGAAATATGCAAGAAATACAGCTGTTGTGAAGTAATGTTTAGAAATATTTCAAAAGAACAAACAAAAACACCAGCCAATTTCAGAAACGCATAATCATTTGCAAGCAAGACCATCTAAACTTTATTCATACAGCAGTACTCAGTGAAAACAAATGTATTTGTGCTTGACATGACCAATAATAATTTAAACTTCAGCCACTAAAGTACTCAAATGTAACAGGTGTCCAATAACGCCTTTTACTGTATTGAAAAACAACACATCTACAAACTGGATTGTTTCCAATAAGCAGTCTGACTTTGAAGATTTACAACATAAACCTTCACAGGATTCATGTTTGTCTTGTAGTTTAGTTTTGAATTCAGT
Source organism: Perccottus glenii (assembly GCA_024416835.2). NCBI lineage: Eukaryota > Metazoa > Chordata > Actinopteri > Gobiiformes > Odontobutidae > Perccottus > Perccottus glenii. The sequence goes on from CM044562.2 coordinate 5,770,044, forward strand.
GTTTTAGTGTCTGTTTCTACCAGCCGTCATTTTGTCTCCTCATAGAGCAGTCTGCGTCAGGCCCGGGGAGTGAAGCCAGAAATAGACCTCGATACTGACCCACAACTGTGTTATCTACTGCCCCCACCTCTTCCTCCTTCTCCAAGACTTCCCTTAAGTCTGATTCTGGAGGCTTTACGTTAAAATTCACAACACTGCATTTAATATCTCACTCAGTAAATAAAAACATTTCTTCAGTATGTTTTGCAGGTTCAGGAAAGTAGTTTGTGTACTACAAATGTTTGAGTAGACCGTTAAGATTTGGTGATGTCACTGTCAGAGCTTGTGGTTTGTGATTAGATACTCTATGTTTGGTTTTCATATCTGGACTCAAGAGGCTTTTCCCTCCAGTTTCAAAGACAACCAATCAGAAAGCAGCTGGCTGCAGGTACTTCCTGTATATTTGTTGCCATGGATGCATGAGGCCAAAATTTATCACTACCTCTTTCCTCTTTCACAGTCTTTTTTTTTTATTTATTGTTCTTTTCACCACAGCTGAACAAACACATGGACAGATTCAGAGCTAAACTGTCCTGACACTGGCTCCTAAGTAAAGAGGATTTCTAGATCGATTTAGGATTAAGTGGGTCAAAAAATCTCACCTGGATCAAGTCAATGTCAAACAGAACAAGGAGAGTTTACATTAAGAGCAAGCCTCGGGTAGTGAGCACATATTTCAACACACTCTTGCAAAATAGTTTTAGCAGCGCAACACGCCTTGTTTCCTTGAACCTACTGGAGCAGCAGAACAAGTTAGCCTGGAGAAACCCTGAACCTGTAATGACTTATCAATGAGATAGTGGGATAATAAATGTGTCTAGTGTGGTTTAATTATTTCCTCAAAGGTCTGACATAACTGGGGTTAACGTGAGAGTGACAGTCGGAGATAGGCGCTCATTCATTGACAGAGAAGGGCATTGTTTAGACGCACACACCCCCTTTCAGTGTCTCAAACCACTAAATCCCACTCAACAACCAACCTGCATTCACTATAAACAACAATGATAAAGCACAGTGTTGTCAGCAGTGAGCCCACAGTAGGAAGTGTTCAAACACGTGCTGACAGGAGCCTCTCTGCACATGTAAACAAGACAGACATATGGGCACTGACCTGCGCAGCACATGAGCGAATACAGGTGCGCATTTAGGTGGCACTCATTCCTGTAGTCAGGCCACATACTCGTCCAAATCACTGCTTCAAATGGGGCATAATCCAACGCACAAAGCAGTTAAATACAGTCAGGTAAAAGCTGTAGCAGGTGTTTAAATCTCCAAGGGAAATGTAACAATCCTCTGGTTATAAATCCTCTTTCTCCTCCACAGTTCTTGCTCTTGTTGCCATTTCAGCCTCCTCCCTCCTTCTGCCTCAGCCGGCTTCTCACTCAGGCAGCAGTTGTTCTTCCACGTGTGTCAAAGTCACTGCGGCTCCTCCCTCTTCAGCCAAAAAAAGGATTGCCTGCCTCGTTGCCTACTTCCTCCACTGTTCTGTCTTATGCTTCGCCGCCCTCAGCTCAAAACAAACCCCTCTGTTCTCTCACTGCAGCTGACGTTGTTTCTGCTGCGACAGGGAGCTTGCACTGCTTAGCTGTCACTGCAAAGGTAAGCAGCTCCTGTCAGTCAGCAAAGAGACGATCGGTTTAGCCTCTTTTTTGGGTTGTTGATGCTGTAACCCTTGTTGTCAAAGGTGAATAGGATGTGTAATCATTGGAAGAGGTGATGAGAAACTTAGCAAAACAAGCCCTGGCAATACACAGTGAGGTAATACAACATTACGTCAAGTAAGCAAACACAATCATCGCATAGAAACTGTCTTTAAGGATGACAGATAACTTTAGTCCTCACATAAAATAGCTTTCCCCTAATCATAAGCCACTCAAAGCTAGTCTGCCCTTTGCACACAGACTTTGACTTTTCCCAGGACAAAAAAATAATTTCTCAGCAGTATCCCTGATCTTGTTAGCTCTAACCGGCTACTCATGCACTAACACAAACAACACAATGCTAAATCACTGCCAGAAAAGCCAGGTTCTGCCTCATTTCATCTCACTCTTTCAAAACCACTCGCTTCACGTTTAAAAATAGCCCCAACAGCACCACAGCACTTTTCTGCTTTGTCATATTTTCAAGCCCAGATACAGCAAAGTGAAAGCATCATCTCTGTATCCCACTCGTAATTCCCAGCAGGTCATGTGACACGTGACATCATCCGAGTGAGCAGAGGTTACTATGGCAGCGGCCGCCCCCGAATCTTAAAAGCAGGTGATGGACACTGAAGTTAAAAGCCCGTCTACATCCTCCTTCAAACGAGACATCATCCATTTTCCTTTTTTCCCTTTCCGTCTTTCTCCTTCAGTGAGTGTTTATGCTCTTTCAGCCCCGGAGCATCCAAACTAAAAATACCAGACGAGGCTTATGTCCTTAATGCAGCACAACGCTGATCAGCACTAATCTGCTTTGTGTCTGTGTGGCTGTCTTTTCCGGTAATCTGGCTTCTCTCCTTATTTCATTAAAACTTAATTGGGAAGTGGGAAGGGTGCTTTCATTCTCCTCTCTTCATCATTCAGCCCTCACTGTTTCACTTTCTCTTCTGTTCAGTTCATTCACTGGCACATTCACTCATTCCTTTTCATGCCTTTCTCTTCACTTCTGAATCCCGTAACTCTCCTAAAGCTACAACTGGTGCATACCAAGTGTTCACAGCCGTGACACTTTCCTTTGTTGACACTATGTTGCATAACCAAGCCTCACACTTCCTGGTTGCTGTTAAATGTTGCTTAGAAGCTAATCTAGCATAGTCTATTTCATTTAAAAATCACAGGCTTGTGATTCAATCGACCGCCTGTGTCCAGAGAAGAGAGACCTCTAATGGTCAAAGCAGACAATGTTCTTGTAAAAAAGAAGGCAGCTTGAACTATTGCAAAGCAGGTTTTATAAACATAGAAACTTCACTTGCTGTTAATGTTTGCTATAGCATTTGGGCAAATTGATACTGCAACAAGGAATCAATTAGTACAAGAGTTTAGTTTAGAGAGCTAAAAATGTTAATCCAAGTCAAACCTTGAGTGTAACCTGGTTATATGACTGAATACAAAGTCCATGTCGATACTAGAGGTCAGTCAGCAGGGTTTGTTTGATCCAGATTTAAATAAAGGCATCACATGATTAGCAGAGTGGTCAAATCAATGTCTGTCAATCAGAACATGGCAACTGCTGCTATTGGGAAAGCTTCAAATCAACGCTGACCAATATACACATTTAAAAGAAAGGTCAAATGATCACATAATATAATCAGACGATCCATTAATGTGTTTTTATTGATGGGGGTCACTGTCATGTGTAAGAGACCACTCCCAATAGATTCCTGTTCATCTTATCAGTTCAAATAAAATATATTTACATATTGTCTCAGTTTCATATGACACACGCCCTGCTGCTTAAAACTGCACTGCAATAAAACAAGGCCCTACCAGAACAGCACAAACTTTTACTGTGACAAAGAGCTGACATAATACTATTTAAACCAAACTATACAAAACAAACTCTTCAGATGTGTTTTTTCATATGTCAATATCACACAGAAATGAAAAAAGAAAAAGTAGACTTATAATATACAGTGTTTAACAAAGACACACATAAGTAGTTTGTTAACATTCAAGAAACAGATGAAAATAGTGAGAGTGAAAGATAAGTTTACCAAAAGTCAAGTTTGGGGAAAGTCCCAAAATGACTCAAAAGGACAAACCTCCAAAAGTGAAACACGCCCAAGGCAGTCATTATAATACAATCAAGCACTTAATATCAGACATTTAGGATTGAAACACACTGATGAAACTAGAACACAGGAAACACAGGGGCCAAGAGCATTATAGTTCTTGCTCAGTTTGACAAAAGGTGCACTGTGCAAAATCATACCACACATTCAACCGTTAAAATAAAACTCCATTTAACAGGAGAAGGAGTCACTGTAGTAGAGTATGCATAGCATGATCTAAATGAGCACTGCTGGTTGGTAACAGTATGTCCCTGCAGGGCTCCTGTAGCTGGTGACATGCTCTAAAAAGGAGGACGTGTGAGATAAAGAATTGCAGTTTGGACTTTTGGCACAAGATGTCACCAGTAAGCCCCACAAAAACTACACACCCCACCTTTAAATGAACACAAAACAGAAACAACACTTATGCACATCATAAGAAAGAATGCAACTACAACATTAGCATGCATTAAATATCTGTTCAAACACTGCTTAAACTGCAATAAATGTTTTGCTGTCCATATACATACATAGTTACAAGTTACATACATGCATTATCTGTTATCTATTCTATCAATATTATCTAATACAGTTTATTTTAAAAGAAGCCAGCAGCCATATTAACCTCCACAGCTGGAAAAATTAAGTATTAGTCTCACAAACTTTCCTCTTTTGAAAACTGGAGAATGAATGTTATGTCAAAATTAGAGGCTGAGGTTAAAGGAGAGTTAAGAGGGGTTTGAGTAGCCCTGCTGAAGCTAGGTGTTACAATAGTCTATTCACCAATGACTGTAAACAATTAGTCCCAAGTGAGCGGCTTACTGCACAGAGGAACATTGTTTGCAGTAATAAATATTGAGGACCTGATGTTGTTGCAGGTTGAATTACTCAAATGTAATGGTTTGAAACAATGAATTGTATCAGCTGCTTCTACACAGAGCCTAATATGGACAACTCTGCCTCTGACTCAGACGAGAGGCAGATGACCACAATAAGAGTCCTATGGTTAAAAAATTAAAAATAAAAAGGAATTGCCTCACTGGGATCATGCCAAGTAATGCATACAATGTTTGCAGTTATGCATTATGTTTAGGATAAACCCCTTCAGTTTGCATTGATAAGACAGGAAAGATGAATTCTGTCTCTACAGTTTCCATATAAATGTTTTTTTGTTAAGTGATTAGTCTAGTCAACTAGTTTAGTTAACTAAACTAATCTCCACGACCGCTAACTGTATATAAAATACATAAAATGATGTCCAAGTACAGTCCTAACTTAAATAAAACTGAAATCCTGTCTAGTTCTGCAAGTCAAAGTTTGTGTCTAACACTACAAACTGATCATAAACAAAAGGACACAACAAAAAGGCGGGGCTTAAATGGGAAGTACAAGTATGTAATATTGAATCTATAGATGCAAGACATAAGGAGCAAAGAGGAACTCTGTTTAGAACAACCGTCCATTTCAGCAGAGACAAGTCAGTCCCGACTTTACCTTGTTCAAAATGATAGGCTCGTCTACGGCGGCGGCGGCAAAACCAAAATCCTGCTGCAGTCAAGAAATGAGCCGTCACCACCAGGATGGGTGCTAGAACAGCAGGGTCTGACAGCAAGTCCATTTTGTCTTTTAAATGACTGTATAGTTAATGAGTCTCACAAAAAAGCCAGCAGCAATTGTCAGGTTTCACCACTTCTTCTCTGTCACAAGACAATGTCCCTGTTTTTCCTCCTGCCCGGTGTTAATAACTTTCTGAGACCTCCGCTGCCCTCATGCTCTGCCCCATGCTTGTCTCGCTCTTTCCGTGGCTCTCTCTCGAGCCGTGACTCTCGAACAGTGAATTCCTTTCCACTGAAGCAAACCTCCAGCCGTTGCTCAGCGCTGCGTTTTGAAAACCAGTAAATAAAAGAAACACAACTAAACAGACGGAAATGTGATTGTGGTGACGTTATAGTTTGTGGAGGAAACCACATGGGAGATACTGACACGCTCTTCCTGTGTGTGCCAGTTTATGAATAATCAAGTGGTATTGTGCAGCATCAAACGCTTTCTAAGAAAAACAGTATATGACAGACATTTACACAAACAGCATGTACTTATTCATTAGTAAAAAAATGTATTAAGTAATTTACAATTCCTCTCTGCTCCAACCAAGTTCCAGATTTTGCAGGATGCATTGAAACCTTGTTTATAGCTTGAGACATCAACTTTAAAAGCAACTTAATTTAATTGGACAGTTATGATAACCACAGCAAGCACATAACAGGGGTTATTAACTATGACATAGGGACCTCAGAAAAAAAAAGTTAATATAGTCATGCCATGAGGATTATTCAAGTAGGAGGACAAAATGTTGTTTTGACTAGTTTGAACTGTTATTAATAACGTTACAGGATTAGATTAGAGTTTTTTTTTCACATGACCGAATGTGATCATCTTAAAACAACCTTTACCCATATATGGCAGTCACTTCTGAATGAAAATAAAAGCAAAATTAGGGGCTTCAGAGCTCCATTTGCAAATTAATACTGTCCATTGGTCCACTATTCATCTACTGTCTATGATCTGCAGTCGATAATAACATGATTATCGTATTAATGCCGCTCAAAAGTAATGCAAGAGTCTTTTAAATTAGGCACAAAAATACATATTGTAAAAGGAACTGTACAAAAGACAATTTAAAAATAGCTGTGACCGTACAATATGGCTGCCATTATTTATTAGTTGCTAAGGCTGAGCAATCCTTAGAGCTATTAATTCACAACTAACTCTGAATGATGCAGCAGAGTCTGACTGAGTTAGACTTAAGAATGTTCACATTGGACATTTGAGAGTGACTCAGTGTGATTCAGGCTCTGCCTAGAGTTACTGTCACCTTGCAGAGAATCACTTCTATGTTTGGGGCAAGTTATCAAATGCACTCAGAAAAGCACCTGCCATTTTGGTCCTAGCAACCTCTGCACAAACAATACACAACCTCAGTCAGTCTGGTAGGATTTTATTAGTCAGGGGGGACACAACTCATAAGTCAAGTCCTATACCCTTTAAAATAAACGGGTAAAATGGAAATGTTATGATGGCAGATGTTTAAAAAATGTTATAAAGAGCTGGTCAAGGGGAAAAATTGATTGAGAAGCCTAAGCCTAACCCAGTAAGAGGAGACCTTACAGCCACAGTGTTTTGTGGTTTACAGTGTGAAATGACCACTGTGGGGCAGAAGAGAGCCACAGGCAATGTGTAAACCACGGCCCATGTGCTGCACTGTGACTTTACACATTCATACTTTAGCAACTTAAACCCACAACCACAATGGACAGTGGTTTGACACAAACACTCTGCAGCCACAATCTGCATTAGGACGCTCAACTGTTTCCTCAAAAGCATTCATCCAGTGTTACTGACCTGCAGGGATTTTAAAGCCATTTAGTGTAAGATTGTGTAGTATTCAATCAAACTAAGCAAAAAGTATATGTTTAAAAGCTCTATAGAAAGTGGAAGGAGCTAATATTTTACATTCTCACAACTGGCCTGAGGGAAAACAACTGAGTCCAAAGTGAACATACAGAGCACTGCTGAAGTAGAGGAGCGTTAATGCCACATTTTTGCATAAAGACTGAAAAAAAAATAAAAACACATTATGATTTTTGTTTCTTATTTGGAAGTAAACTCATAACTTGAGCCATTTACACTGGGTTTGTTGAACATATATCTCTGCAGGGCTTCTCAAGGGAGGTTAAACATAGCCCCTTCAACTCTGAGTTTAATGTGTTGTATTATTCCATGTGAGAAAGCACATAAGAAAGACTGTGTGTAATGCATTTGACTGCCGGTGTTGTTGCTGCTGCTGCTGTCTGCCTCTTTCACTCAGAGCTCAGGGGTCATCTCTCATGTCCCAGACAGTTGCTGAAAAATGCTGCGTATGGAAATGTTTAGCCCCATACACACGAACAGACAGTGTAACAAAGAGTGGGTGATGTCAGACTCCAACATGAGCGCAGCACAAGAGGAAAGAGGAAAAAGAAAGGATGGATAAGGAAATGTCAATTGAGTTTTATTATCATGATTGATCTCTTATTGAGATTACTTATTTCTATTGTCTATGGTTATGACATTGTCCCATGTCACCCTGCCCCCAGTGCAAAGATATTCTTTCTGTCAGCATCCTGCTCACCGACAACCAGGACACAGCAAGGTCAAATGTAACACATCTAAACAGACAGGAATACACTGTAGTTTCAATGTCATGTGTGCTTTTTTATCTGTTAAACAGGATAAAAAAGCAATAAGCAATAGATAATGACAGACATTTAGGTAAATCTTGTGTGTTTCAGTCCTTCTTCTGGAAATGTACTGCTATCAGCCACAACAAAAGAACATGTAAATAAATCAATATTGCAGAAACCTTTTCATCAAAACTAACCAAATCCTTTAGAGATGTAGCAGTCACTTCCAACAGAGCGAGCGAGAGGAAACAACTGCAGGAAAAGGCAAGAGAAAGTAGAACTGAAGTGATGGATGAACGATGCTGAGGAAAAGGAAAGGGACATGGACAAAACTATGACAAATATCGGCCTTGGCTTTAAACTCCAAACAGCTGCTGCTGCTCCTCTCGCTGCAGAATCTGAATGAACTCAGTCACCTTTACATTTAACACTAGCCTTATTAGAAAACACCAAAGACTTACATAACCAGGACTGTGTATGATCTTAAATGTCTCTTAGTAAAACCTAACATATTTTAAAACAACCATCTGATAAAAGGTAATCAATATAAATCACAAGATAATTCCATGAATGTTTCTATGTGTAAATGTAAAAAGCCATATGAAGGGCCAGTCTCTACACAGATGCATGTACAGTATGACACATTGCTGTTTCTCCCACACTTTTCCCAGCAACGGTTTGACCTCTGACCTCTCCGTTGGAAAAAGCAAAGCAGAAACACTTCCGGTCTGAGCCAGAGAAGTGACCTCTGGCCGGATCAGTCAAACAGAAAGAGGAGAAGAGACAAGAGGAAGTCAACACTTCAAACACTATGAAAAGATATATTTTTATACCAGGATGAAGTACAATGAGGATCTGACTCACTGTTAAGCTCATGACCAAGAGTAAACATTTAAAAAAGTTGCCTTCTTCTTTATGACACACTTGCTAATACCAGACTCTACAGTTAGGGGGCGCCCTTAGTTCAACTACAGCTCACTCTGCTGCAATGCCTTTTTTGACATCTCTTTTGACATCTTTTTTGCCAAAAACGAGCCCCTTACCGACTTCTCAAACGGTGAATATTTTGATTTGTTCAGTAACTAGACAGGTCCCTTGGTTTTACTAAGAGACAAAACAATTCCTGGTTGATTGTTAATTGTTTGATGAAGGATGAGCAGAGCCACTGAAGCTAAAACAGTTTAGGGCAATCCAAATAAATGGATGTGGAACAAAATACTTAACATTTAGTTGTCTTTATGCAATATGAGACAATTTAGGCCTTGAATTGAGGAACCATCTAACTAAATCGTCTAAATTGCTGGTTCTTTCTCATATATGTCAAGATCTAGAGACATTTTATAGACATTTGAGGACAGCATTGTGATCACGTGGATACATCATTTGGCTGTGATTTCTGAAACCTTGTAACCCATTGAACAGAAGGAAATCAATCAATGAATGAAACGGTTTAATGAATAGCTGGTCAGTAACTGGCACATTCAGACGTAGCAGTTTAATGATTTTGTTTTCTCTGTTTTCATGGCAAATTGTTTCTAAAAACGGTTTCTATTTGGGACATTGTAGAGCCAAACATATAGTTGTGTGTATATATCATATTAGTGTGTGTTGTTAAGGGCTGAAAGTAAAGTGAAAAAGATTTTGTAGAAACCATGGGGCTTGTCAAGGAAGAAGATAATAGTTTCTAAAATAATGGCTAAGTATAATGATATTGTCTTCTCTGTCTTCTCCGCATTGAGTTCTTATTTTTATAATCTACTTTTTAGCATTTTACTGGAAAGAAAAAGGAGCACTTGGGACTGAGCCGGGATTGCTTGATGTAGCAAAGTCAGCTTATTACCAAAATGAAATTAAAGAAGCACTGAAAGCTTTACACTCTGTCCAGCCTGTCACAGAAACACTTTGAGTCTGCTCTTTGGCCCGTCACTGTGTCATTACCTCTTCACAGACAGACTGGATGGCCCCGCTGACAGATGAGTTAGTCTTGTTTAGAGAAATGCAAAAACCAAGCCTTCAGTGACAGACTGAGATCTACAGACAGACAGAATGATACCCCCCAGATACTATTAAGCGATTACCGAGGCCCCCAGATAATCTAATGAGGCTGGATTAACACGGGTTGACCTCAGGCTCACTCAGGAGCTGATACTAGACGAGCCTGAGGAGGAACTTGACCCACATAAGAGTCTGGACTTGAGTGATCCTGGTGCTCAAGTTTCCTTTTTGCTGCTGAAAGCAAACAACCTAAAAAGATAGTATCTTCAAACACATCCTTGTTCTTTCTTTGTGTAATGATATATTGATGTCTGGCTGCTGCTCTGACACCGCAGTTAAAGCTAAAATACATTACTTACATCATATTCCACAACTGCTTTATGAACTTCTGTTGTGTTTCTCTAGTTCTTAGCGTTAATAACAAGCAAAAAAATAAATAAAAATAAACTTAACTTTTAAATACAACCCCATAAACTCAAAATGGTGTAAAGAATTCAGGGAAAAAAAGTGTTAAAGTTATCAGTTGCCTTCTCTTTATCACCAACAGATAAAAAACAATCTATTGCCTTCATTGGCCACGCAGCTCACATTTCTACTCATTCAATGGATCAGATACTGTCACAGTCAAAGGTGTAACATTTCCCAGTATTTTAGAAAATGTTAAGAGTTCAGAGAACTTTTTAAACTGGGAATTACCCCGGGTCAGTGATTCAACTTGTCCTAGTCTCGCACCACGTGACAATGCAACACTATGGAACTTATTTACTGTAAAATTCAATTTGATTCATAGTTGTTCTGGTGGTTTCCTGACATAAGAGTTAAAATAACACCAGGTTTCTGTATATCTTACAATTACACGTGCAGTTGCAGAAGGAGTTCTCTAATAACTTCTAATAAGTCTGAAGGATTAGTGTTGCTTTAAGACTCAACAGATGTGGATATGTTACTGAACCTACACATAATGATGACCATGGAAATACATGAAGTAGTAGCTCCAGGGCTGTTGTTTCAGAAAACAAAGCATCATAACCTCTGTCCTCTCCTTCACCCTGAAAGAACAAAGGAACAACAAAGACTAGAGGCTAACAAGCCGGCTCTAGCCCCTTTAGACCACAAGAACAGGATCTTTGTGACAAATACAACAACTCAAATCAAGACAATTTCATGCTTCAAGACCTTTGGACCTCTTAATTTACATCATTAACCATCACAAATCATGCACCAAGGTCAATCTGTGTCTGTTCAGCCTTTGTCATTAACTGTGACCCAGAATATCAGAGCAGTTTTTTGTGCATTTGGAAGTTATTCTTGCTTTGTGCATGGTTCATACCTCGAGTGACCTGCTGTTACAGCAGCTATCAGCAGTTATTAGTCAGTACAAGATAAGATTAACGTCTAATTGTTGTGATGACAGTGGACAATGATCTGCAAAACAAACATAACTGGAATCATGAACATAACTTGATAATTCCCTAGTGCTGTTGTTTCTGAGAAGGAGTTCATCTCTGGGAACAGATATCGTCACGGTTGTCGTTTTCGTCATATCACAAAAGCTAATGTGTGTTTTGAGCTGTAGATACCACAAACAGACTAAGCCGAGTAGGATTCACCTCTGGATGAAACCCACGACCTTTATGACCCCTCAGACTCAGCTTTGAGGCCCAGCAGAAAAGACGAGTAAACGGTCAGTGACTCTTCAGACTCAAGGCCAGAGATCATGTTTGTGTGTGAAGGTTTAACAAAATAATGCCATCATAATGCTATTCCTAAAAATACTCAAGGGTTCTACACATTTTACAATCCAAAGTCAGTAACTTTTACATTATTTAATGGGACAAATATACATTTGAGATATACTAAGGTCATTAACTGCATCACTAAAGAGGCACAACCTTTCTGTATTGTGTTCAAACTGTTATTTTGTTTCCCAAACCTGCACTGGAGAGGAACACCCAGGAAGCAGAAAAACACCCAAATAGATGTAAGGTGGGAACAGAGGGAGGAGACGGTGTTAGATAATAGAGTGATAGATTTATGACTTTGTGAGAAAATAGAGTCTTGAACCAAACTCGCCCTTTGTTAATTATAGGTTAATGAGAAGGAAACCATGAGAAAAAAGACACGGGGATAAAATGAGAAGGAAAAGTGTTTTAATTGAGATGAAATGGAGACATGCTAAAAGTAGAGAAGGGTAAGGGTTACTGTGAGTGCAGGGTTTATAAAGGCTCTGAGATAATAAGAGATCAAAGTCTGAGAGAAACAAAGCAGGAGATAAATAGACAAAAGTGAAAGTGAAAGACTGAGGATAAACATGGATTAAAATGTGATAAAGTGAACGATAAGGACCAAAAAGGTTAATATATCACTACCAAAATGAGGTTAATCTAACAACATGTTAATATGGCCTGAGCCACCATAACAATGTAAGAGAATGTACATTTTCTATCTTGATTTTACAGAAACATCATTAGTCTCTGTCTCTGTATTTGTTTTAACACTGGATTTAAATTTATGCTAATGTTGTGCTATACATTCATTGAGCCAGGGATGACATTAAAGGTCTTTGAGTTGTCTTGTAAAACCTGTGGCAGAGACACGTCGAGGGCCGTGAGAGAGTGACGGAGACGAAGAGGAAGGAAAACAGAGGGGGTGAGGCCGGTGGATGGGAACAGACCAAAGACAAAAGTGACTCAATGAAAGGGACAAAGACTGTGAAGAGTGTACACAAATACAGAGGACCCCGGCCCATAACCACGGAAACCAGGCCCTTAATTTTAACCCCAGCTATTCTCGTTACCACGGACACCTCTTAATTAGGACCCCCTCCTTTCCGGCCCCTGTCTTTTCCTGAGGCCTTTTTCAGAGGGCACTTGACCTGGAGTAGTAATTATGGGTGCCGTGACGTTGGGGTTTATGCCTCAGGTGGGACAGGGCATCACAGCATTTTAGAAAAGACTAGGACCACAGAACTGTACATCAAAAGAATCAGGACCAGACGACCAGACGGAGGAAACGAGAGGTCTCACCGATGCAGGATTTGCAAAAGCCTATTTATTTTATTTTCACAGTAGGTTTTCAAAACGTAAACAGACACAGTTGTATGAACATTTGATTAGTGAGGCTGGGTTGCTTCCTCCGATTGATCTGGTGAAAAGGATGTATTTAGGGTTTGACTGTGAATGTGATGAAAGTCTTGTAGCAGAGCGGGTCATTAGTGAAACTGAAAAAGGGGCTTTTGTGCCTCTGATGTACGCGTGCTCACCCACCCCCCCCTCCCCCAGTCTTGGTGGTCTTTGTCGTCGCGATGAACACACACAAACATTCATGCGTCGAGGCAATCGTCCACTGTCCATCCAACGATTACACTCAGCTCCAGTGACTCCACAACAGACGGGATTCCCACAGAAAGCACCTGCGACGGGACACGAGGCTTAAAGGCTGTTAAAACAGAACATTTCACGAGCTGCAGAGAGTTTTATTATCTTTCATCTGATACTTTTAACAAGCTGTTCTCGGGACAGTTTTATCGGTAACCATTAATACATCAAACACAGAGCCAGAGCTGTTTAACAAGGACAGGACAAAGCACTGACTACACATCAGCTTATGTTCGTTATGTATGGTACTACTACTATACAGTCATTCAGAGTATTATACTAGTCACTCTGGTTCTACTAACTCTTTATTGGCACCGCATTATAAGTCTTTCTTTGCACAATTTTTTTTTCTTCTGCAACAAATCAGTGCAGACAACCAACCATTGAATACAGATGTCAGCATATTGTTTTAAGGCATCACCATTTTTTTATCCACATTATAACACAACTCAGGAGTCTAAAACAGGCGCTACACTCTGTATTTCACATTTCCCAACATGCTAAAGTGGTTCAGACCCTTGTGTCATTTGTTTGTTGGTTTTCTGTTTAATCTTTTCTCCAGGAGTCTGAAGACATGTTTCTGGGAGACTGGGTTGACATGAACTGTGCTTGATGGACCATAATTAGAGAAAGTGATCAATGAGAGCTTTAATTGGTGCACAGCAGGGAGTCAGGTGCCTTTAAGATTAGTCTGTTATATAAAAAGGGACAGTAATCCACTTTTAATGAGCTCAAAGGGAGAAGGACATGAGTGTTTTGTGAAAAGGTTTGTGGAAAAGTTTGGCTTTAGACGATGTAAGGGACACCTGCTGCTGTGCTGAAACAACGAGGCTTTGTTGACCTATAACTACACATAATACAGCTCTATCCTCAATACAGCTCAGACGGCCACTGTTTTTCTACCTGCAGATGCATTTTTTTTTTTTCCTAAAGTACTCCAATAATGTCACCTACAGCCATTAAAGCAGCACAGACACAAGCTGTGGGTCATGACATTTTCAACACAGACCAGATCCAAACACACATTAAACATTACATCCACAAAGTTTGCAGACTCAAGGGACATTATCTGAGCCTTGAAGCAAAAACGCAGACCCACAGCTGCTTCTTTAACTTCAAATAATCTAAAAATACATCTTAGAAATACATCTTATCTCAACCCTCAGGCTCGAAGATGTTTATATCCTGCAGAGATCGAGATAAGCCCTTTGTACCGTCTCTCTCAGCGTTAAACAAAAATCCTTTTACCAGTATTTTCTAAGTGGCTGCCTGTGCGCAGCGGTCAGCTCAGTATCCCGCCGAGATAAGGCTGTGTTTCCCTGACTGCAGCCCGTCTCCAGGAAGCACAGCTCATGTAGGTGGAGCTTGGGACATCCGGAAGTAAACACAAAGTAGTCAAAGACACCTCTCACAAAAAAAAACAGCAGGAAATTAACTCATAGAAGATACAGGACACATTGTAACTCTTTTTACAGATGCTCTGCAAAGTACGTACAATATGTTCTAACAGTGTGTGTGTGGGGGGGCAGTAACTAAGTTCCAATTGTCAGAAAAGAATCCAGAAGTCAGTAACATAAAAAGGAAAAGTATGGAATCAGGAATCAGTCACTATAAACTTAATTAATTAACAATTAATAAGTGTGAATAATTAACAAAGCTTTTACAGACAAAAGTTCCGCTAACTTTCATAGACTACTGTTCCAACTTAAAAACATGTTAAATGAAACTGTACGGCCGGAGAGTTGATACAGTAACAGACGTTTAATTCAACACAATCAGACAAATCATCATTATTCATTCAATGGTCGTCAAATAAACCGTCAGACCCACAGCCATCTAAAAATACACACTGGTCCATTTAGAGACATCAATCATTAACAGGGTTTGACAAAGTGACTCCAGAGCCGTTTATCCACAGTCGGTCAGTTTTAGAGCGAGAGTCAGGAAGAAGTCAGGTTTAAGGGGTTTAAAATGGCTGCAGTGTGAAAGATAAAAGCATGTTTGTTAAATCCATGGGAAAGTTTTGGGTCAACAGTTGTTAATCCGGACAAACTATTAAAATAAGATTAGGTTTTACAAGCAATGCCATTCAGGTAAACACAGGGAAAAGGGCAAACGTAGAATTGCTGCAGTGACTAAGCTGAGTCTTCTAAAGCTCGAAAGCCATCAAGTTCTTTAATAAAATGCATGTAAACAACAATGAATGGGATGTTTATGTAGTGCTTAGACAAAAGACACTACTTAACTTCATGAGAGTCAGACTGATTGAATTTAAAGTGAGACCAATCTGGAGTTGAATGTGCCGGACAGGACACAAGACAAGGTTATTTTAAATCAGCATAATTGCCTATGAAATATTAGATGTTTATTGACCTCCAGTGGATGGTTTGACCTCCTACAACTGCCCAGAGAGGACAAACTGAGCACAGTAGGAGGAAAAATATTATTTTTATTTAGAACACAACCTTCTTGAGTGGAGTTTCCATGTTCTCCTCGTAATTGGGTGGGTTTTCTCCAGGTACTCCAGTTTCCCCCACCAGCATCAAAACATGCTATAATCTCCTGTTAGTGACATGACCAGGGTACCTGGGTGCCCCCCATCCCACAAGGATAATAAATTAACAAACAAAAATTCCAAGAAAGAAGGACATTATTCCTAGGGATCATGAGTTTAAACATTATTGGAAAAGATTTATGTAACTACCAACTGAACCATGAGTTTGTAATGGTAATTACATGGTTATAACATGTACTACAGCATTTTTTCACTATAACTACGCAAAGGTGCTACAAAACATGAGCTGTAGGCTGCAAAGACGTTCAGTGCCATTCAGTTAATTGTCCCACCAGCATTTTGTGCCACAGTCAGGTCATGGTTAGGTATTGTCCTGTGGGGGCGCTATAGTCTTTGGAGCTTCCAGTAGACCTTAAAGAGACACAGTAGTAACGCAGACAGCGGCAGTAAACAGTGCATGACGTTGGGGCCACACCCGGCTGCTCTGACGCTGATAAACACTAAACTGAGCTTATCGGCATCAACACGACGCTGCAGAGTTACTGGAAATAAGTCCATTTAGGAGCAGCTGAAGCAGAGTTTAACGAACCAATCAGAACCGAGGATTGAGACGCCAAGGCGTTAATGTTATTTACCACCTTACATGACCAGAAATATGCTAATTTTCATTAAGAGACACATTTTAATGCCGCATTGCTTTGTATTTTTTTTCTATATTATTTCTCATCTTTTTTTTCCCATCTTCCCCTGATATTATTCAGATGAGTGATTATTAATGGAGGACATGCTTAGTTCAAGTCGGACCTATTTGTTCTTTAGAGTAACAATATGGTTAAAGATATAGTGATTAAAACAGTCGCTGCATCGCAATAATGAAAGGGAAACAACACTAAAATCAGGCTAAATGTGCACTTGTTTTGTTGCCCCAGGAGATGAACTAGACTAACTTCTCCTGATCTTCTGGGGTTGAGCAGTCAAATAAAGATGGGAAAAAATGCTCTGCTGATAAATAACCTAAATAACCTTAATCAACAAGCTTTGAGGTTTGCAAGGCCAACACATCTGACCCTGAGACAATATACATTCAGTAAAACTGTTGTTCACCACCAATTACTATTTAACTATAATTGGCAGCTGTTCTCTCTGTGAAGCAGGTGAGAAATTAATCTGAATAAAACTGGTGCTGTGGAGCTCAAAGCCTCTTACAAAAGCCCAACCCAAACACAGCTTAGGGCTACAGTATTTACTTCAGTCGCTGGGACATGTGAAAAGGTTAAATACACTACAAAGAAGATAAGACCATTGGATGATCTACTACTGCACTTTGAAATGTTACACAAATACACCACAAAAGACTTCCAACCACAAAACCCCTCAAATTACCAGCTCCACCACTGATCCAATCATTTTAAATGCTGGCCCAGCGGTAAATGCAGCTATTTTAGGATGGTTTGGGACTTTTTTCCAAGTGCTGGTTGATTTGACCTCCAGCATATGGTGAAGACATTAAATGTAATTGAGGCATTAACGTCAAAACCCTGCTTTTCTTGCTTATTTTATTCAAGATTAAATGCAACAAATTCCGCCAACTAAACCTCAAAACGAGGTATTTGAGACGAGTGGCTGAATCCAGGGGGTTTTAAGGCTTTTAAGTGTGTTATTTTACTGGATTCAGACTCTCCAAAGGGCAGCGGGGAGAAAGCACTGGTCTGTGGTGACTCAGAAGCTTGTTGGAAGTGACCTCATTCAGGTCTAAATGGATCGATTGGAGACTAAAGGAAGGTTATGGACAAGGTGACAGTCCACAGTGAGAGGTCTTTTACATTGCAGAGCTCAGGCCTTTAGGGAGATTGTCAGGTGCCAACTCTGATAATGATCCCATGGTCATATTTTGAACACTAGGTTGCCTTTTTTTCTCTCATCTAAAGAAATTAATTGGTTAATTTTAGTTTTCCAGATTTTAACTATTGAGGGTCCTTTTTTGTTGCTAGGAAGCCATTATATTACCTGTTATATATTTGCCTTTACCAACATTGACAAAGAAGATAAAAGATTTATCTCTTAGGGACCAAGTTATTTTTAAAATCGAATGCTAGCCCGACATAAAAAGAGACACAGCAAAAGAGGCCAACAGCATGAATTGTCAGTAAGACCTGTGAATCCATAACAAAATGTTAGATAATACAAAGCTATAATTATGATGAAGCCTGTCTTTGTTTTACCAAAGTGCCAGGAGCAGGTGGAAAGTTGGACAAAACTATCAACTTAGAGTAATGTTTGAATTTGGACTCTGAACATTTTAAACTTACTTAGTTTTCAGAGCTACAACTGCAACTCATGCTATAAAAATAAACCAAATGGCAAAATGGAAAGCTTAATTGTAAAATTGAATGTTAGAGGTTGTTTGTAGTGAATAAAAACTGGGTGGAGACTTAGGGTCAAATAAAAAGGAGGACCATGGGCTCGTCTACCTGCTGCTGTGGTGTTATTAGAAACACTTCATCTGCCATCTGTCCATTGCTTTACAGATGATCCATCTCCTAAATGAGCTAATCTCCAAATGCACTTGACCTGAGGCTGTCTTTCATATGTCATTTTCGCCGTGTGGCACTGTTCGCTGTGATCAGAGTCAGGCATTGGGTCTAATTACATTAAACAAGTCGGGTGTGAAAAACATGTTTTCAACTTCAGCCACAAGATGAATGCAGCTGATAGAATAATCCACACATGCATCGTTTTAATCCAACATAATCTTAGTGCAAACAGCTTCCCATCATGACTGTACCAGCGAAAGACAAACTCATGATGGGAGACAACAATGGAGCTAATGTTAGGGAGCAGCACTCATATGACTGGACCGAGCCTCTGAGCGCCGAGAAAACAAGAGCCCACTGTAAGAACCAGACCAGAGTTTGGTCCGACTCAGACCGGACTCAGACCGGACTCAGACCGGACTCAGATGGCCAAGAGTCAACTGGATAAATTATTGTCAATGAGCGGCAATCTGTTCATTTAGTTCAACATATTTTTAATTTCTAATATATGACGGAGCGGCTATTAAAAACATCATACCCGTGATTAAGAAAACTAAAAATAGTACAAATATTTTAGTTGTTTCTAAGTTACTGGGCGTAAAGATTCAAGAATGTGTTTCTAAAAGCCGTGAGAGGTGTGAACAAGGGAAGTATGTAAATAATGAGCAGATGCATACCTCGTCCTCGGTGACTCAGGGTCACTGCTCTTCTGTCATTATTCCAACAACTCCAAACTATATGAAGCCTATTCTCTAATTAATTTGTTTTTAGGATAGCATACAAAGGCTTTAGTAGACGAGACTGGTCTGGTTTATTTGTCCACATCATTTTTGTGACTGGATGCAAACTAATTTTAACTTAATTTATCCCTCGACCAAACACCACTGGAAGAGTTTGAACTTGGTCCTAGACTGGACTTTAACTGTTTTCTATCCAGTGTATCATACATGGTCCTGCTCTTGACCTGCTCTTATCAAGAACATTGTGTTTGAATCGGATTTTTTGAGGGATAGGCCAAAATACAACATAATTAATAACGCAGTCCTTAAATAAAAAGAGTACTTAAAAGGTTAATATCTGACAAATAATTAACAGATAGCATTGGTTGGAGATTGAAAACTGGGGCAGCTGTTTATAGAAGTTCCTCTGACTCTTTCAAGATAAACATAAAACATAACCCTGTTGTTAACTCTGAGGGCACTGACACAGAAACACACACTGTACACACAAGACTCACCAAAGAGAAACAGAAGATAAACCATGGCATGTACAAATAAACAGCATGACTCTACCTGCAGCTCGTATCATGTGACCAGAGCGGACAGGAAGAGTGTGAGAAATAGTAAAAGAAACTGTCCGCCTTAACCAAATCGAGCCCTGGACAGTTTTCTCTGTAGTGTCATAAGTTAGAGTTATTCATCCGGAGGCAGGTGACAGTAGATAAACCACAGCTCCAACAAAAGGATTTTCACAGAGGAACAATTTCAATTTAAAAAGAGAAACGTGCCCGGGCCGCTCCCAGAGGTTAGACCATTCACGAGAAGAGATGTGAGTGGATACAGATGGCAAAGAAGAGCTTTGTATGGTCCCACAAAAGGAGGTCAGCTCTTAAAACGATACAATAAAACGATACAACAAACTGAATAGATCTAAGCCTCTTCACTATTCAGTCAATCAAAACAGAATCAAATAGAAGATGCCTTTGAAAATGAGGCACATTCAAAGTATAGAACCCTTTTGGACAGTGGTTCATTCATTCAAATATAGACACACATATAGCAGTAGAGAAGACATGCAAAGTTGACAGATATTTAGTTGATAGAAACAGATTTGGAAAAGAACATGCTCTGGATACAAAGTTAGCCCATGTAACTAGTGATGCTAACACTTGGTAAAGTTGCAGTAAACTTCAGAAAGCTCTAGAGGACAATATAAAAACGGGGGCTGACTTTGACACAACCCAAATTCATAGAAATCTGCCTCATTTTAATACTTAAGTTAAAAGGTCTGAGAATCATTAAATATCTTTAATGCTCATCAGATACAAAAAATTCCAAAAAGCTACAGTCCAGTGCAATAGTTACTTGTAAATGCTCCATACAATTGTCTGACAAATACAACCTGAAATGTACATTTATTTCAGCATACTACTACTCTTTATTTAATAGAATTACGAAATAATGTTGAAATAAGAAATATTTTTTACTTCTTCCATGTGATGAACTTACCATGTTGTATTTACCTCTAACTAAGATGTTTGTTTTTTTAAGCCAGGGGACAATAACCATTTTACCTGACTGTATATTTTGTGTCAATTATTAAATAGTAGTCCTCATCTTTGATATCTCCTGGTCTTTTAGTTTATTCATTTTAGTATAACCTTAGCCACACACAAAAAGGAATGTAAACCAATTAAGACACACCCTGTTCTTCTCAATATGTCATCAAGTCCATTACATAATACAAGACACAAGTGATAGGCTTTGGTTAAGTGTGTGTCGGATGCACAAACCTCAAACACACAACGTGGCATTGCTCCAAGAATAAATTGGAAGCTGATTTCACACACCAGTGATTGACTCTAGTGTGAATAATGTTGGCGTCCACCTCACAGCCCTGCGCTAATACTTTAATTCACAGCAGTGGTTAGTTACAAGTGAATACAATACAGTGTTTGTCTCATTAATATTTTGTCACACAAGGATCCAAAAGCTGCTAATGTGTTTATCTCAGCTGTGATTTAAGGACTTAAAGCAGATTGTGGGTGAATGTAACTGGGCATGACACCCACTACACGAGGCTTAGACACAAGAACAGCTGCCGAGGGGGAGACTCTGCCACTTCAGATCAGCAAAACACAAGGAGCAGCAGCAGGTGTGGCCTTGGCTGTGGCAAGATACAGACAAAAGAAAAGGGGTCAGATTCCCAGTGTGAACGCAGCCTTGACATTGGGACAACTGTGGAGGAGCCTCAGTGAACAGTCTCCAGCCAAAAGGGTGGATGGTCCTTTGGCTTTTGAATGGACAGGCCTCATCAGCTGTAATTAGCTGCAATGATATGGGATTATGGTTAAGAGACTAAAGTATACAGCTGTTGTCTTGGTATGAGCAGAATTTCAACCTGTTACAGAGGCTCATAATTACACTATAGCACTATTTTTTTTCAGAAAGAGTTTTCAGGATCTTAAGATTTTTACAGCTTAATATAACAGTCAAATCATGAGCTTTAACAGCCCTAAGCACTGTAATGGTAATGCTGTCTGTCAAAGAAAATGTGTTTGAACAAAAAAGCAGAAGCACAGACTGAGATTAGTCCCACTGTCCATCACCAAATCCACAGCAACACATTTTATTTTAAAAAGGTTCCCACTGTTTCCAGGCCTTTTTAAACAAAGTTTTATCTCAATAATCAAATAATTTACCTCAGAGCCAAACCCTTACTAAATTATGCATTGGTTTAAACTCCAATCCCCAAACTACAGCTACCTCAGAGGGTCAAAACTCTCCAAATCCCCAATGTGTTTATAGAACATGTCACGTTATCTGCACTTTTCTCTGTTTTTATTTGTATTAACATAGTACTAATTTACTTTACTAAGCCCTTTCTATTATCTAAAACAAATGAGTTACAATCAATAATGTTTATTTATATTCAGAATAAAGACAGTGAGGGACAGGCCCTGATGTCATCTCTGTGGAGCAGGACTTAAGTTTATGCTATGTTTGTAAAAGCTGCAGCGAAAGTGGTCCAGCTCAGCACCTGACATCACTGAGTCAATGCTTAATGACAAAGCTGCACAATATCAGATAACACAATAAACTGTGATGAATAATGAAACAATAATATGACCTGCAAAATTTAAAAGTCGCACAAAGTCACACTTGTGCCAAAGTCAGATTTTTGGGTCTAATTGACTCAATGTATGTCACATGTAATACTAAAACAGTGCCTTGATAAAAGCAGTACTATCTGCTCAGAGAAGAGTCAAGTGAAGGTTTAGAGCAGAAACTAGCCACAATTAGACATGTAAATGTATTAAATCATTCTAGCAGCAGTCATCTTTGTTAATGGTGCTTTCCACTGAAAGAACAACATGTGTCTTTCTAGCCCACATATTATCTGAGGTCCAGTTGGCTGAGTAAACACACATAAAGTTCACCTTAATGTGAGCCACTGTAACAAAAGCATGCAACAAATTGCTGCACAGTCGCTGTTACATTATGTAACAAAAGTAAACTACCTATAAACCACAAACTCAATCTCCACTTTCATTACCAGTTTGATCAGACACACTTGTCTCGTTGCTCAAGTTTCCCCGAGAGCAGGTATGGCACTAATGAGGCCGAGCCCACATTTACGCTGATTCACAGAGAGTGAGTGAGCAACCCACACGTGCTGCTTGTCACTGCTCAGGAATCACACCTCAGCAACAAAAAAAGATATTGCTCCATTACACAACAATAGCCTCGGGAGGGTAAGAGTAGAGGCGTTTTGATCAAAGGCTATAAATGACAAGTGACACTGACCTCGCTTCTCCTCAAGATCTTGGAGATATTGTCTGTAAGAGGCTGCTGAGTTCATCCCTCGCTCCAGGAAATAAATGAAATGAGAACTATTTAAAAGTGGTTAAGAAGAGTGGAAGAAGTCATTTAGACACTCGAAAGGATAACTGCAGCTGTACGAGGAATGAAAATGACTAGAGCGTAAAGGGAGTGAGGCGAGTTTAAAGTCCAGAAATCCACGCTGTCATTGAAGTGCCATCCTTAATCTCAAAGGTAATCCCTCATCCAGTAAAAGCGTCTGTTCTCCTCCTAGTGTCACTTCTCCTGCTGTGTGCCGATACTGTCCGAGTGTTGAGACCGAAGCGTTAGCAGCAGCTCTAAGCCGGATCGAGTCTCTCTGGACTTTGACCACAAGGCGGGTGGATGTCAGTTCCACAGCAGGTCGCATGTGTTCAAGTGCCGCGAGTGAAAAGAGTGAGTGAGTTTCTAAGAAGGAAGTGAAAAAAAAAAAGGGGCGGGTTTTTATGCCTTAGCGCTCAGCTGTGGGTTTTGCTCCGGGCTGCATAGTTTGTTGACTCTGTGAATGTTTGACTCTGCTGCATTTGTCCCTGAGAAGCAGATATTTCAAGGTTCTTCACAGTCTTTGCAGGAGATCCTTTTAGAATAAGTCAGTGTCACTTGCTGGGACTCTAAAATTCTACTAAAATAGGCAAATCAACTCTAAAACAAACACAAATGAATCCAGAAGGAATAAAATCTCCAGTAAAAAGCTCAGAACCACTTAAAATAATGAAAACACTGATCATTAAACTGTATTTGGTCCAGCAACATATAACAACTATAAGCTGTATTGTTATTAGTTTGGAGAATAATACATAGCATTTCTTCTACTTTTCCCTGACTTTCACAACCACTACATAAAAAAATCCAGTACATTTGGGAATCCTGTCATTGTCTTGTACTTAAAATTACACAATATTTTTGAAGAATACAGAACAACACCATGTCATACCTTGTTTTCCAGTTTTACAGTAAATAATACCATTTATCACTTCATGCATGTGCCTTTGTGTAATGTAAATATTTTGGTTGTCTGTCACTGAGCCAAAGTGTGTTTATTCACGGAGTTTGGAGCTTTGATTTGTCATCAGTGGGTCGAGATAAATCCAGGAATATGTAGAGCATCAAACTTTTACTTTTGTATTTGTAGCTTTTGAAAATTAAAGAGTCATTCAAATGTGAAAAATGTCACTTTTTTCCTTCAGCAAATATTCCAAGTTTGATTAAATATATTTATTACATTTTAACCAATAAATGCAAAGTTTAAAAAATTCTGATTCATCTTACAACATCTGATCTAGACATTGAAATTATCAGAATATTATTATATTTTTTTTTATTAGAAATACTAGTCAACACAGTTCATACAACATGGGGCTTCAAATTGTAATCACAAATTCCACACATTCAAATGACAACTTGGTGCTAATCTATAACAATGATGTCAGTAAATATTTAAATAAAAGGCCAGTCTTCCTCTAACTTTCTTTTTTTACGGTTCTTCCAGAATATATTCTTAACAATTCAATACAAAGTCAGATATTCCTGTTTTGTATTTTTTAGGTTTCATGTTCTCTCGTGCCATCACTACAAATGATCCTAACTATTCCCCTCCACAAACTACAATAGCCTCAGAGGGTCAAAACGAAAAAATCTAATTATCCTCTCCTCCCGGGCATTGATGATGCCAGCTGAATTTCAAGAAAATAAGTACAGACCTTTATAATCCCATAACTAGAATGATATAATATTTTCTAAATTTCCAACCCTGTCTTTTTATCCTCGTCGTCCTATCAGCTTGTTTTTTTGGCTTTGAGACATGGAATTTAGAAAAGGTGTGTGTAGTAAGTAACACACGACAGAGGAGATTAGAAATGGGAAGAGTCTGGTGTCATGGCAACCAAAATGACGACCTGCGATAGTTTTTAATGCCTTTGTTCATTACAGTAAGTCTTATACTGCAGCCATTACACAATTCTGTTAACTTCTTGGGCCTAAGATCGACTTTGGTGCAATTCTGTGTGGGTAAATGGACGGAAAGACATCATCTGTGTCGAGATAATAATGAAAATTAACTTAAGCAAAAATAGGAAAGACACCAAAATGTTACTGACTCGGACAAATAATTGTGTAAACTCTATTTTTCTATTCAAGTGTGCAATGAAATAAGAAAGAAAATGGCAAGTACATTAATCATCATTAATCTTCATCTTCACAGTGAAAATCCAATAACATTGATCATAGTGGTCTCACATTCTCAGTTACATTGATTTTTTTTAAAAGACATGGCTGACTGCTAATCTTTGTCTTACACCAAGTTTTCATTTCATTTCATTTCCTATATTTCCCTAAATATTTTTACTCGTGTAAATCTTTTTTACGCTGAAGGATAATGCTAGGTAACATTTGCAAATAAAATAAAAGACATTTGACTGTGCTTCATCCCGACACACAACTGTTCTTTCAGCGAGCTGTTAGCTTCCTGTTGTGTTTCCACTGAAAACATGATGTGGTCCAAACACATCAGACAAAACAAAGACATACTGAGACAGGAAGGCAGTTTTATATAGGGGCAGTCTTTTTTTGTCTGGAAGATAAAACACCTCAGATTTCAGTTTTGTCTCTCACATCAGGGTCACAAAAAAATAAATAAATAAATAAAAAAATTCCTTTTCCACGACGCCAACACTAAGTTTCAACTGGACTGTGCTGGTGACAAATGGCTAAAAAAAAACGACACCGACGGCTTTTCTCTTTAACATTGAGTAAGTACAAATCAATGAGACAGATACATCAGGTTCGAGGGTGAGTGTGTGTTTTGTGTGGGCTTCAAGATGACCTCTGATAACAATGTGACCTGCAGAGTTCAAAAGCTAATGGCCTTCAATTTCTAAGTGTTTCTTCAAAAACAAAAAACATTGACGCTGAACAAAGGACCCCCGGGGCTTTTTAACATTTAACTGTTGCTATTAAACACAAGATATTCAACAACAAAAACTTAACTAGAAGCAAATTGTGTAAAAGGCAGGTTTCTTATCAAGGATCAGGCCACTTAGAGAATCCAAAAAACAACAATAAGTGACTGTAGAAATTACTCGAAACTTACTCAGCAGAAAAGATTTCACTAAATCCCAGGAAAATCCTTCTTAAAAAAAAAAAAAAAAAAAAAAAGAGTGGACTTCAAAGCAAACAGCTCTGAAATCCCAACAAACCCCTGTTTGAGAGCTGCTCAGTGAAGCCCGTCGCTCCCTGGAGTCTCCTCTTTCACAGAGCCCCATCAACGCCACATCAACCCCTGCTTCAAAGGGTCCCTGAACGCACCGCACCCAGAAGGTTGGCACACAACACATCAGTGGGCTGTAAACACAACACCGTAACTATAGCAACCAAGACAAGGCAATTGTCAAGATGTGATAAGCTCAAATTATGACATCTCTTTGCCCAAATATTGGACCGGACAAAGATAATCCATGTTCAGGGGCACTGCAGGTCCTGGGAACTTCCCCAAAATCTTACTGACCCCAGATTGAACCAATTATTCCTGAAGTCTACATCATTTACTTCAGGATTTTAGAGTCCGCTTCATGAACTCCATCCACAAACAGAAATGATCTTAACGTCAAGACGATTAAGAGATAAAACCGAAGAAAAGACAATGGGAGCCAAAATCTCAGCAATTAGGAAAAAAAGGGTGCGTTTACCTTTTGTTGAAAGATGACATCAGCAGCAACATGGAAGAGAAACAAAAAAGGAGGAAATCTTGGTTAGATAACTTTGCAATGATCTAATAAAACATAATATATGAACTAAACATATACCCTGAATGTGCATATAGTCTGCTTGATATAGTTTGCTAAATATCTTCTTCATCTTATCCTGTCTCTGACTGTTCTCTTTAAGGGTCCCCACTGTGAATGATCTGCCTCCATCTAGCCCTATCGCCTGCATCCTCTTCTCTCAGACCGACTACCTTCATTTCCTCCTTATTTCCCCAAATATTTTGACCATTATAGACCCAAAAGATGCAAACAAATACTTTTCCTTCTTGTGCTATAGGAGCAAACAAAGTCAAGTACCTCCTGAAATCAAAAGGACTCTGAACACAAGTGTGTTTGTGCAATAAAAAGATGTCTCTGAAATTTCACAAGCATCAGAGTTTAATGCCAAGTCAGATTGGGCACAGTTCAGGTTCTGTAAGACATGATAGTAAATATGAAAACCTGTGTGGAGGCTAATCAGACAAATGTACTTTCTGCATTCCGCTCACAGCATCAGATCTGAGAGAAAACAAAGCAGCAAAGGACCAAAGGGCAAGATTTAAATTATGTTCCAACTTAAGCCATGTGCCTCCATTCAGCTCATTTGTCCAATAAGAGCTCAGCACATTAACACCAATCAGACAACATCAACAGAGTACCATACACTGTCCAATCTCCAGCCAATCAATGTATTAGAGTCAAACAGTAAAGGATCAAATTAAAATCCATTTGGGCAGATCTACTTTGCAAAAGAGTAGGTGTATTTAAATTTTTTAAAATATTTAGCCAACAGTTTGAAATATTTTGTTTTATTATGATATGACAAACATTTGCTTTACTATAATAACCTTTTTTCATTTAGTTTTTTGTAAATCTTAGAGTTGTAGTAATTTTAGTTTTGGATAGCAACCAACAGTAGCTTTAATCTAGTTTTTATCTACTTTTCAATTCCACATGAATCCACAAACTAATCTAATAGAGCTAATCCGAGCCCTGTTTAAACAAACATTGTGCAGATGTTAATATACTAAACAGAAAATACTGTGTGTATTTCTCCATACAGTGATGCTGCGGTACACTGCCGCAGTAGGCCTCCTCCTCGTGCCAACATTCATTTTTAAAGCCTGCGGTTCTGCTGAATGAGAGGAGATTACAGATTGAGGTTTCTCACAGCAACAAATTACCTTATTTTGGAAAATTTAAGCCAAAGTGCGGTCTGTTTTAGAAAAGTGGGACAAATAAAAGCTTAAGTAAAGTAAGTGTGATGGGTCAGAGAGCAGACAAATGGACGGAAACGAGGGCATCTCTGAGTGAACTACAAAAGGACCACTGAAAAGGGGAATAGAGCGAAGCACCACTCTGCCAGGAAAGAAAAACCCCTGTTGTTCTTATTTGTTTTACAATATTTCAGCACTTTCACTTGTGACTAATCTTTCTCACAGAAGTGCAATGAACTTGAAATGGTTTGGAAATGGTCTTGTAAGAACAAGTGTATAAAGTGCACTTGGAAAACACCAGATTCATAAATGTGTTTTCCATTTCCTTGTAAAATGTGGACTGTAATTTGTCTGCCCAATAAACTCAAAATAACAGATAATCATTTTAACCTCCTTTGACTAAAATATTTACAAAAGGAAACTCCTTTAAAACGTTCTGTCAGTTCTTGTAAGTAATGTTAGAGACTGGTTGTATCTGGCCCTCTTCCAACTCAGACCATGATTCTTTAGACTGCAGCAAAAGACGCTTCAACACCATTTAAAGTTACGTGTTTTTAGTTTCTGCTTGTATCTATTTATTGTATTGTAAATAATTAAATAAATTAAACGAGTTACAGAGAAGACGAGCTGACATCTAACACCAGCATCCATCCATCATAGAGTTGAGTTTTTAAACCAGAACCAGGCCCACGCTGTTTTTTTTTTTTATCCTTCAGAGCCAGACTTATGTGACTTATGTCACTGAAGAACAGCTGAGCTTATGGGTTTATAAAAATAAAAAACATTAATCTTGACATGGCTTTCCGGACAGACTCAAATATAAATAGAGTGGGGAAGTACAACCAGTCTGATTTCAACAATGACTGTGTTTTCCATACACTGAAGAGACCCTCTGCCATCCTCTTAAACAGAAAAGTAGACTAAGATTTCCTCAGTGCGACCAACATGGACGTCCTGTCAGTCCGTCAAAAACACAGACGACATAATCCCTTGTCATTACTGCTCCACATGTTATGATTTGTTTTATAGACCGTACAGTTGTGCGTTATATTGTTGTGTCATGGCGCTCACTCCAGACTCTGCACCATTTTACTGGCTTTGTTAGAGTCAGCAAAAACAAGCCAAGGCACAAAAAGAGGGGTCTTCTCCAGAACAATGCCTTCTGTTTGAAAAGAGTAAGGCACAAACACAAAGAGCAGTAAGAATAAAAAGGCTGACGCAATGTAAGGTCAAAGGAGGAAGTGGTACACTGCAGAAAAGCATCGGCTTCTTTCACTTTTCTACAGCGTAACATAAAGCAGGTTATTGGAAAAAACGTTGCATTAGTCATGTTTAGATCAAATATAAGGGGAATTTTAAGTAGGGCATATAGCTTTTGAAGTATTGCAAAGAAAACTAGCACCAAAGCCAGAAAAAGAAAGATATGCACTGGTTTAAATTTGGCATACAAGGAAATTGACAGCAAGGATCAATATAAAGAGGACCCCTACAGAACTCTTTAAAATAATCACTTCTGCACTTTTCACATATTGTTTAATGTCTCACATAATGAAGAGGATTTTTTTTTGTCTCATTGTCCTGTACAATGTGTGTTACCAGATATTGGTCTCTGAAACTGATGAGTCCATGCGCTCACTATTTTGTTGGAAAAACAAACAGCTAATTTACTTTAAATCTGTGGAGTGACCATAAATATTTTCTGAAGTAACAGTTTTAAAAGAAGAATTGAATCCACTCATTGGAACCACAACCACCTTCCTCTTCGTGGTTTTTCGGAGAAGTGGATCCTAAATTCAATAGGATTTCTTGCAGCTCGTCGAAGCTTTGTCTTACTTTTGTTGAGCCGACAGTCAAATCTACTGCAGGCTTCAACATGTCCATCCAAATAACCTACCACAGACAAAGAACAGACCACTTTATAGCTGCTTCTCAATCACCAACACCAACTTCGACAGCCCAATCAACATTTAATGCATGAATAAATGTCTCGGCTGCACTTTGTATTCATCACATCCGTCACTTACAGCAGCGCTTTAACAACGAGGCACTCGTCTAAATATAGTCAGAGTTGAAAATTGTTCTGGAGAAATGTTTCATGCACAGCCAATTACCTGCTGTCAGAGGGTTCAGTGGTTTTTATGTGGCCATTACCTCCAACAGCCTGCAGTTCTCCACCGATAAAATTATAGACGAGCAGAAGGAGTGAAGTCGAGCAAAGACGCCTTATTTGGATTTAACAATGAGCCACATTTAAAAGGTCTTTTGGTCCAAATCGTTTGTTGGCTGGAGGTGAATTGTGGTTGATATTGTCTTGTGATGGCTTTTGTTGTTCTTATACTCATGATAGACTGTTTATCCATTTAGAAGATATAATAATAAAAAAATAGAAAAATTCAACCATGGATATTTCATGTCGTGCTAAGATGGAAAATGTGGTCAAACTTAACATTTCCCAATAAAAAAATTTAAATAAATCAATTCTACTGTTTAAGATTGTTCAAACTGACTGGATATTTAGCGTTTAGTCAATGTGTGGCGTCATCCAAAGGTTTGTGCAGTGAAATATAGCACTGTTTTAGTGTGACAGACACTTACTGAACTGTAAATTGTGTTATTGACCGTGAGGTGAGCAGTGCCGACCTGCAAACAATCAGTTCTGATGTAGGAGGCATGTGGAGGTGGCTCTATAACAAACAGTGAATAACAATGAATAGCAGAGCAGAGAAGAGCGTGGGCGAAGAGACAAAGACAAAAGTGGATGAGAGGTGAGTCGGACAGGCCCGAAGACAGGCAACAAGAGGAATGTCTTTGGAAAAATGGAGGGAAAATTAGAAAGTTTTGGAAGGAGGACAACAAATGGCCTTTCTGTCTAATTTTCAAAGGTTTTTAGTTTTTGCAGGAACATGTGGAAACCCTGATTAAAGTGTTTCAAACCACAGATTGTGTAACTCAACCGTGTTAGATATATTCAACATCATTTTCAAAGACACGGGCCATTAACAGTTCTAATATTAAAGTCACAGTCTCTAACTTTCCTCTGTATAACGCTCAAACAGCTGTCAGTGTGGCCCACTTTACAGAGAAATGCACAGCTGCTTCAGACACAGAGCCAGACACATATAGATCCAGACTGAGTCACACAACACATGATACAAACTGCAAACACCCTGTCATCCTCTGATTGGAGCTAATGTGAGGCAGGAGGTCGCACATAAGAAACGCCATGATCATTACACAAATCACAACCCAGTCAGTGTTTCTGGAATTTCAGTCGTGTGCTTCTCAAAAAAGAAAATGAAGCTGTTATTACACCTAAAAGTCAAAAAGTCACTCCAAACTGTGTGGATAGTTAATAGTATGCAGAAATTGCCTTTAAGTTTGTTGTTTTTTTGTATCGTCTATTTGCATTTTTTTCCATAATCAGAATCAGGTAAAGTGAAGATGTTACACAATACAATGAATTTGTTGTAGCATGTTGGTGCAAAAACAGACTAAAATAGGTTAAATACTATAAATTTAAAAAGTAAGATCCAAGAATTTACAAATATATATATACACACACACACACACACACACACACACACACACACACACACACACACACAAAAGGCAGGTAAGGTGCATGAACATGTACAGAATCAATGCTTCATTGAATTACCCACATGTAGGATAAATGTCAGAATAAATGAAAATGAGAAGCTGGTGTCACCATTTTTGTAAAGATGTAAAAAGCCTGGCTCTGTGTGTATTACATACGATTTCACGCAGGCGTTTAGTAATGGGCTTCAGTGGGCAGACTGGATGTGTTTTAATGGCCTGTACGGAAGATGAAAATGTGAAGACTGCTGTGCCTCTGAGTGTTATTAAATATTCACACATTCATATTTATGAGAAATGGCTTGAAAGGAACACGGTCGGCAGAAAAAGAGTGTCGGGAGAAACAGTGTTTATGTTAAGGTTTATAAGGTCAGCCTTTAGATAAACCTGCACCAGTCAGAGATGGGAAGGATTGGTCAGGATGAACGGGTTGGAGACTCGTATTGTACTAGAAATGACTTGTGTGTGACTTGCTCAGAGAGAGTCATTAACTGTGGTCATGCTTAAAGAGGACAGCATGAACACAAAGCTACTGGTCATCATTTCAATAAAGGGATGTAATTAAAAAGACAAGTACATTTCAACTTAAATTAAAAAGAAAAGAGAAATAAAAGAGTGGAAGAAAAGGCAGATGTTTTGACCAACAGAGGATTTGAGAAAAAAATAGATTCAAAATAGACGTTCAAATTAGTGTTTACATGTGGAGCTATGAGGTAGGATACTTCTTTCTTTTGGCTTGCATTTGTCTTTTAAAACCAACATAGGCATACACCAGGATCTGCGCCATCTTTGTTCTTAAACCATATTTCATATTGATTAGAGTGAAACAGCTGACACTAGTGTGAGTTTTATGTTTGACACCATTTCTATAAACAATTTCTGGTGTGATATTGCAAAGTGCAATTATAACTCAGTTTATGAAACATGACTTACAAGCACATGCCCTGAGGTGGTTTGGTTGTATCTGTTATAAGCAACAATCTTAAGTTGCATCAGTTGTCAAAGATCTTAAAACTATTTAAACATTTCCCCATCAGCCCTCATTCCATAAAACAGTCCCACCCCGAAATGTGACAGCAGTCAGCAGGACAGTGCCCCGAGGCCCCTGACACGCCCCGGGACCACAAACAGCTGGGAACAACAGGGAGAGGCTCAACGATATCCAATATGTGTCAAGATATGGGTCTGGCACCCGGCCCGATGGAGGGGGTACATACTCCAGCAGTGAGCTCAGCTTTATGTGGGGAGCCCAATGCTGCAGTGCATTTATAATTCATAGACTGTGAGCTGGACAGTACAGCCAAGATATAGTTTAAGGTTTTGTTCAACATTTGATTCTATAAGAGGTATCTATGGACAATAATAAGTCTTTAATCTGTACAATTTCAGAAAGATTATCAGCAATCTTTACTCTCAAAGCCCATATTAAGTGTGTGGAAGTGGAAGTCTACAGAACTGTATTACTTTATATATTTCAAATAAAAATGGTTGCTATGCCCTGTCAAAATAAGATATTGGAATTCACATGTTACACGTAATTTCTAACAAAAAAGTATTGTTAAATTAAACAATTTTATTTATAATATATTGTGCATAACATTAAATTAACATAAGCTTGACTAACATGTTTGTTTTAACATTGCACAGTTGGGGACGTGTACCTCCAGCCAGTCTTCATCATTAGAGATGTTATTTATTTAATGGAAGGTACCTAATTTGCATTTCTCTCCTCAAAAATGGCTTTACAATACATCAAAACACATACAGCATTACGCTCAAAGAGAACAGCGCATTTCATTGTAAATGCCAGTTGTGGAAATCCCCTTCAGAAAACTGGGTCTGCCACAGAGACAGGTGGCACAAAAAGGCTCAAACAACTGGCAACATTTGACAAACATACCACCTCCAGTCCCCTTCTATAGCATCAGTCGTTGTGTCATGTGTCTCACATCACCGCTCTGGCCTTCACACGTCCCACCAGGAGGTGGTCCGGACGGCAGGGCAGCGCTCAGTTGTCCGGTTGGCTCGGATCCAGGACTGAGGGGAATTTGGGCCCGAAACACCTGCTCGGACCGCTCCCAAAGTCATTCAGTGAGCTCATCACATAATATACTGTACAGCTGCAAGGAAGCATTTAATGTCCAAATAAAGTGGCTACATCATCCAGTATCCTCAAAAAGCATAATGTTTATAGAGAGTTGTAGATGGAGTAATAATAAGTCCAGATCAGGAGCCGATCACAGAACAAAGTCAGAAACCAACAAGCCGACCGGCAGTGTTCTATTAAATATACTGAAAGAATAATGAGCAGTTCCCCTTTTCACATGTTGGTGGCAAAATTAAAAATGGGATTTCCAAGAATCTCAGACAAAAACATTACAAGGCTACTAAAAATGTAGCTGTGAACATAGGACATTTATTATACAACTCTACATTCCCATGAAGTGTCCAGGATGTTGCAGATGCCTGTATTTATGGCCTGTACACAGCGAACAGGAAATTGTGTGATTTACTGCGAGCCTGGTCCAGCTTTAGTTTCATGATGAAGACGCTGAGGGAATCGGAGTCTGTGAAAGAAAGGCTCACCACAGTCCTCGGGGTAATTTAAACCCGTGTCGTGAATCAGCCACTGATTCCAGGACAATGCACAGTGAGAACCTGCTTCTGTATAAACTACCCGTGTGAGTCAGCTCATTTAGCTCCGAGGTATTAAATACAGCGTGAACTATGTTTTTAACCCGAGACACAACAAAAACAAACACTGAGAGAAATAGCTGCAAAATGGATGAATAAAAATAGCCTTTTGTTCGACTTGTGGTTGTGTCCTTACTGTTCCCTCCCTCTTCCTTTCAACTCGTGTGACATTTCCACAGAAATCTGCTAAGTTTTTGAAAACGCTTGTCACACATTACTTTTAACTCTCTTAAAAATAAAAATAAATAAATATTGTTTAAAATAATAGCAGTACAATGTGACTAACCAGTAAAATCCAGGTTTTTGCTAAATGGCAAACAAGTTACCAGTAGGTGCAGTAGATTCTCAGAAAACAAACAAGACCCAGCATTCATGATATGCACGCTCTTAAGGCTGTGCAATTGGGCAATTAGTTGAAAGGGGTGTGTTCAAAAAAGCAGTGTCTGCCGTTGACTGTACCAACTCAAAACTATTTTGTACAAACGTTTTTGTTTCTAGGATTTAGCAATCCTGTGAATCACTAAACTAATATTTAGTTGTATAACCACAGTTTTTTTAAACTGCTTCACATCTGTGTGGCACCTCTCAGATGTTATTCCACTCCATGATTCTTTAACAACATTCCACAGTTCATTTACATTTCTTGGTTTTGCTTCAGAAACAGCTTCTCAATTGTTTGTTTGGAACCAAGACTTTCCTTGTTTACTCGTGTGTTTGGGGTCATTGTCTTGTTGAAACAAACATTTCAAGGGCATGTCCTCTTCAGCATAAGGCAAAGGCTATTTGTTTTTTTTTGTTTTTTTATAAACAGCGGGACTTTGCGGGGGATTCTTGAAAATCGATTAGTTTCACACAGACGTCTTCTAACTGTCACAGTACTTACAGGTAACTCCAGACTGTCTTTGATCATCCTGGAGCTGATCATTGGCTGAGCCTTTGCCATTCTTCGATCATTTTGATGGTTGTCTTCCATTTTCTTCCACGTCGCTCTGGTTTTGCTCTCCATTTTAAAAGACATTGGAGATCATTTTAGCTGAAACGCCTATAATCTCTTGCACCTCTTTATACGTTTTCCCCTCTCCAACCAACTTTTAAATCAAAGTACACTGTTCTTCTGAACAATGTCTTAAACGACCCATTTTCCTCAGGCTTTCAAAAGCATGTTCAACAAGTGCTGGTGGCTTCCTCCTTAAATAGGGGCCACTTGTTTTTTCACAAAATTGATGACGTCAGTGATTGAATACCACACTGCTATTTTTTTTTTTTTTTTTACACACCCCTTTCAACTAATTGCCAAATTGCACAGCCTTAAGACAGTGCATATAATGAATGCTGGGTCTTGTTTGTTTTACTGGTAACTTGTTTGCCACATAATAAAAATATACTAAAAACCTGAATTATTCTGGTTAGTCACATTAAACTGTTATTATTTTTGAACTATACTGTATATAGCAATGCCAGGGCTTTGTACAATAGACAGCTCCCTTAATCTCACTGACCATTCGCAAAGATTTATTTTATTATTTTGACACATTTAAAACAATTTAAACTGAAACTTAAACAGTCTGACATTGAGAACTCTGCTCTCTTGTGGCTAAGTTCTGTTTTATATTGTCCTCCAATTTCGACTTCCCTTTAATTTGTTGAAAAATAAACTCATAAATGACCAGACTCTCTGTATTTTGTTCAGTGAAAGTTAAAAAGTTGAGTTGAAAACATAAGATCAGAAAAAAGGGTGCTTTTTCTAAAAACATGCACTGATTTCTCACTCTTTCATTGAATGTATACTCTGTCTTTTTCTCATTTTGTTGTTATTGTTCTTGTAATGTTTCTTTATAATTCAATTATAATTCAAGATTGCAGCATTCTCTGTGGCCTGGCTGCATTCCTTCACTTTATCCTTGGGCCTAAACACCTCACCTACACACACACACACACACACACACACACACACACACACACACCTACACACACACACACACCTACAAAACCTGGTGACATTTGCCGGACTTTGGTTTAATCTTGGAACAAAATGTTAAGATCAAAATGTTCTTTTCCCAGGATCAGAGTGTTTTATGTGCGTTATGTAATGAGACTGAACAGGTTCTTATACTTCGGAGCGAGGCCTTAATGCCAAGTCATTCAGGCGTCGCCTCAAGTGGAACCAGGAGGTTTCCCACAGAGAGGCGATTTATTCAGCCGTCAACTGTGAGGGCTTTGACAAAAAGAGTCACACAGAAGTGAAGAAAGACAACAATTCAACTGAATGTCACATGAAGTTCAGCTTTTTTTGCAAATCCCAGGAATTCAGTTTTAAAAAGTTTGACAAAACCCAAGATTATTAACATTTAGAAATATATCGCAAGTTATTTTCCGACAAAGAAAAGACAGATTCAGGTGAGAATATAACATTAATCTTAATATGACTGATAAATGCAGTATGAGGTTTAATAATATCCTATGTATCAGTCAATAAATCTTGTTTGTTAGCAGCTTACTTAATGAATTAAGGACAAAAAAGAAAGAGTGAGCATGATTTACGGGAGCAGCTTGGTCCAATAGATAAAGATTTCATTCACTCGTCCCGGGACAAACAGCACCACTCTGTACCCTCCTCTGTTCTCGCTCTCTGCCTTTGTAGAAAAGCAAATAAACTCTTGGTGTAGCTGTGCCTTAACACCTCCTGAAACTGAATATACACAGATTTGGCACAGATCTGAAATCCCATTGACACGTTTGAGGCTGAATCACAAGCTCGAGCTGCAGAGATAAACTGCAGGAAGCCTGAGGTATTACATTAATGTCACACTGAACCAGTTACTGATGCACAGCCAGAGATAAAAAAATTAAATAAAAAAGGCTGTACAACCTCAGCCTCCAGCACTCGGCCCGAGGAGAGGGTCCACTGGAGCGAGAACCGCCGCTGTCAGCACCAGAAAGACTTACACAGTCAGCGAACGATGGGGTTTACAATCACAGAAATTCTTAAATAAAAGTACGACGCAGTTAAAACCAGTGTCTTTCACAATGGCCTGAAAAACAAATTATAGATGAATATAAGTGTTGGACGAATAAAGCCTAAAATTATGCTGAAATTAATGCTTTTTATTTTTATTAAAACACAACTGAGCTGCACCAAGAGCTTTTTTCGTTTCTGCAAGTATACGAGTTCAACTCCTTCATAGTAGCAGGAGCATTATTTATGTTAGCGTATGTATGGACTAATAATGCTGTATAACAAATCAAACCAACAACAATGCAAGACAAAAATGACTAGATGTAACAATATTGAATGAAAGGAGCAGCT
This sequence comes from Perccottus glenii, assembly GCA_024416835.2. NCBI lineage: Eukaryota > Metazoa > Chordata > Actinopteri > Gobiiformes > Odontobutidae > Perccottus > Perccottus glenii. Next base: position 5,807,610 of record CM044562.2, read on the forward strand.
GAACGTCCTTCAATCTCCAGCATCTGACTCATTTCATGTTGTTGAGCGTCGCTACCAGCTAAGGACTAACCTTTGACCTCCCTGCTGGGCTGTAAAAAAAATGAGCTATCTATAACATAAGCCTATATGCAAGTGGAATATATAATGTCTGAGAGCACTATGGACTGAGAGAAGATAAAGTTTGTTACATGCAGTTATACATGGTACAATGCACAGTAAAATGTATTCTGTACCTGCAAAACAAATAAATATGGATATAAATATAAAAACTACGGTCTGTTTTTTAAGATACATACTGTACTTCAATTGAAAATTAATGAAAGTTATTATTTGAAAGCTACAGATTTTTGGTCCAAACCTAGATGTATTCACAGCATGTATCAACATTTACTGATCCAAAATGTGAAGCTATAACACCATCTACAGAGAGAGATGTGGGGTGTTATGTAGATGTGGGAGGCTTTGAAGTTGACACTGGGAAACAACAGAGCAGCAGTGAAAACAGAGCAGAGTTATACAATCATCGAGAGAAGAAACTGGGGGAAAAGGGTGACACAAAGTGCAGATGTAAAACAATAAAGAGAAAATAAAGTGAGATACTGACTGAAGTTAAATAGCAATAATGCGGCAGGCATGGCACATAAAACAGATTTGTGGCCCATTAGGGAAAGACAGACAGGGGTCAGAGGTCAAGTGCTGTATACCTGATCCTAATAAGACGTTTCCTCCAGAGAGATTTTATCACTAACACTACGTCCTGGGGCCAGACCAGAAACATTGACAAAATTAGGAAAGAGCTACATTTACACAAAGTTCAGTTTAAAAGATGTGTCACTGGGTATTTCCTTGATACATCGTATAAATGAGTTCTTGCCGACACCAACAACAGACCATTGCTAACCATTCTCAGATTTTAGAGCATCTTGACACTTTAACAGCGTTATCTACAGTTTGCTCTGCTTTAATATTCTGTTTACAGTAATATATTCCTAAATTATGCTTTTTATAGAGAAAGAGGAACAGTAACTCACACTTCAGTGGAAAAAATAGTTTAGGAGGAGGATAAATGAGTACAAGAGGCTCCAAAAACCAGCAAGAACCAAGAACAAATGGATTTATTTGGACAACCTTACCTATATCAAAGTATTTAACTCAGAAATAAACACTTAAAAGGATAGAAAGAAAGTGTAAGATTAAATAAATGGTATACAAATTGACAAAAGATGTACAGGTTACAATATAGTCTCCTTGCAGTGCAGGCCTTTTTCTACTTCTTGTTCCCATACTATACACAAAGTGAAAACAGAAGTGGAGCAGACAGAGAACAGACAGCTCCTCGCCTCTGATACGCGTGTGTTTTACATCTTCAAGAATGTTTCTACAAAAGCAGCCAGGAGCTATATGTCAGAGCGCGGATAAAGACCCACGCTCTCACAGCACAGCACAGCACAGCACAGCTTCCGGTCGATTCACGCAGAACACCCAAAAGCAGAATAATGTGATGTCTGAGGGTTTGTTTTCAGCAAATCTCTCACACAAAGACAAAGAGACAGTATTAGGACAACAGGATTTCTGTGAGATCTAAACAGTCGGAAGTGGAAGAGTCACACAATGCCTTCGTCCTGAAGCGTGTTGTTGCCTTTACATAAAGAACATCTGCGTCTGAACCAACATTACACGCTCCGACATGAGGCGCCTCGATCGCTGCTGACCTCTTTTTAGAGACGGACAACATGTGCAGACACCCACAAAAAAGGGGACATGCTGTGCTTACCGACACTGATTCAATATTCATAACTTTGTTTAAAAATATCTACACTTTGGGACAGAGACCGGCGGCTGGAGAACTTCTGAAAACCAGACGAGAATAAATCCTCAAAAGTCTCTTCAGGCAGGAATAGGAGAAAAGAGACAGAAATCACATTCAATTATGCCACTTTGAAGAAAAACCTTCAGCACTTTTTCTGACACAAAAGTGAGGACTTTTTTATTCAAATGCACTCATAACATTAACTAAATATTTTTTTATTATCATAGGAAGATTAATAAATATAACAAATGTACCTCATTTTAGTTAAATAAATATTTTGAAATTGTATTTTTGTTATTTGATTTTTTTAATACAGAAATGAGGGAAATGATGTATGTGCAGGATGTTTTGAAGACACCTCAACAATGTGGACAACCTTTAAATGTATAAACTTAAATCTACTGAGACGTGTAACATTGATTAAACACAAGACCTTTTACACAGCTCAGCTAATGTGTTACTCTTCATGTGTAACACTTGTAGTGCAAAAGCAATGTTACAGATACAATTAGACATTGCCTCTTTCATATAAAGCAGATACAACATCAACAATCTCTAAGGCAGGGGTGGACAATTATTTTTCCCCAACATCAGAAACATGGGACTCTTGTTGAGAGCTGGTCCAAAACAGTGAACTCACTTGGGCTCAGAAAAAATACATTATTTTACCCACAGTTTGAACTGCAGGCAAAACCATTTGTGCAATAAACACTTCAACACCACAGTCACAGCTGCACTCATCTTCCTCAGTTTATTTTAACTGACTTTGTTTGTTTGGTACAAAGCACAAACCCATATAACAGTTAGTCATCGATGTATCATAAAAAGACTAAATCACTTCTAACATATTTTCAATTGGGTCTATCTAAAGGACCACAAAAAACATCCTGAAGGTAGGTTGTAATCCATTTGATGTTGAGACAGAATGGAGCCAAGTGGATTGAGATAAATGGTCTGTCAATTTATTTTAAAAAGGAAAACAGCTGATTGCTTGAATTGTAAATGAAATAGAAAAGGATGCACAGATATGTTTGTAGTTTATAGAGAGTGTGTGTTGAGCCTTGTTTCAGCATACTCCATCATAGTCCATACCCCACAGCAGGGTTTGAATCTCTCCCAGAGCCCGTGGAAACTCATTTAAACGTAAATGTCCTCATATGAAGCTGGATTTTCCAGCTGCCTCTCGCTGATGCAGTGCTCAGTGAGAAAGATCCAGTCAGCAGCAGAGTTACATTTACATCGTAATGAAACAGATCACATTTCAAGTGAAAAGTGGGTCAAAGCGAAGAGAATAAACCAGATGTGTGCTCATGTGTAAACAGTGTCGAGAGAGACAGCGGCTGGAGAATAAATGTAGCCAGACTAGACATAATCTGAAATGCACTGTAGATGAACACAGACAGGGAATATGTGTTCTAATCTATCCTTCTTCTACTTTGTAAAATGATGAAATTATAGATTACCACCACTGTATGCACTCTATACTGTAAATAAGACATTAATGTTGTGACTGCTTTGCTTATGTGTAAGATTGTATGACTTTTTTTTTTTTTAAATCATACGTGAGCATTTCCAACTCATCAAATTCTTGCAAAGTGTTCTAATTCTGATTTTGTAACAGGTTTTATGTGTAACTCTTACTTCCACATAGCGCCCACAACACTTTTTCAGGATCTAAAGCTGATGAAACTGAAACGTCTGAGTCTGGAAATACTGTTCACCATGTTTTTCCATTATTTATTTTAAGGCAATATTTCAAAATGCAGCTGAAACACATTTGTGGAAAATACAGCTTATAAATTAGAGCAGGTCTAGGACTTTAAGACAAGTTGACTTCTGCAGGAGTCTCGAAATATCAGCGCTAAATCAGAAACACGCAGAACACTGCAGAGAACCAAGTGTGAACCAAGAAGAAAATGGTTCAAATATAGTCAAGCCGTCACCTGACGATAAAAGGATAGAAGTATAAGTGCTCAATCCTTGAATCCGAGTGTAATAAACTCATCCACCTCATCTTGTCTCAAAGCTAGACGTGACGCTGTAGCTTTAAGAGCGCTAAAACAAAAACAGTCCCACTTCCTCCTCTGCTCTCCTCTTTGTCGACTCTGTAATTTCAGGAATGTTCTCAGGCCTCACTTTCACTGCCTTGTGCTGCGTCACGTCTGCCACAAATGCATTTTTTCTCAACCTTGCAGTCTATAAACACTAATAGGACTTACATGAACCATTTCTCTGTTTGTAGCAAAAAAGATATACATACATATAGACCAGACACCTTCAAGATACAACACTACTCCATCACAAATTACACTTTACTCACTATTAGTGGCTCAAAGTCAGCTGCAGACAGTGACGAACGCTGATACGATGCTCATTACAACTTGTTCTGTTTGTTTTGCAGTCAAGCGTTTAATTTTATTACACTCATCAGTCAGAGAGACGTCTTGTTCACGTCTTGTCTGCTTCATAAATCCATCTAAACAACAGCTTATTTTGTGGTTGCGTTTTGTCGAGAAGCAGCCAGTCTGGACTTGCCCTGCACGTCATTTTAAACAGAAAATCAAATCTTTCGACAAAAGCCTTTCAACAAGTCAACTAATTATGGACTAATTAAGAATAATGAAACATTTTTTTTGATGTGTGTTGCTTGTTGAAGGTTTAAGGATACCCGACCAGGACAAAGCAGGGATAAAACATTGAGGTGTGTTGGGGATGGGCTGCATTAATGGTGGACCCCCATCAGTCTTTGGGATTTCCCATCTGTCTCCCTTTATTAATCCCCATCTCTCTGTCCCAGCAACACGTTCCCTCACTCTGCCTCCTCGGCTGTTTTTTAATCTCTGCATTTAATCAAACCATACATTCCTGGAGGGGGATGGACCCATTGGACACACCCACAAAGGCGGGGAACGGATGGAGATGGAGGCAGGGAGGATGGCTCAGACAGGGCTTGGACTGGTTTATAATTTATTGATGCATAGAAATGGCAGCAAGGGCGAGTCAAGATAAGACATCAGCATCTTGGAAACATTCCAGTCTCCAAGAAACCCAAGAAATTCTGAATATGCCGACTGCTGCTGGGTGGATGACCCAGAAAAGCTCAAAGACAACATCGAGCTAAATCAAACTGCCCACTGGGATTTTGTATTAAGTGGGCTTCAGAGAACTAAGAGGTTGTGCATTTTTTGGAGCCGTTAGAAAAACAAAGCAGGGGTCTCCATGCAAGGACCATTGAGACCTGGCTTTTGAAAGATCCTTGTGTTTAAGTGAAGACAACATTAAATGAGACTAAATCATGATTGAGACAAGAATGTACTGAGACCAAGACAAGACCAAGGCCAGGGTATGATATAAAGAGATAACAAGGAACAGTAATAAAATCCAATAGTGGTCCTGAGTACTAGCAGTAATAACCCTCACAGACGGAGTAGGTCAGGGAGATGCTGACACACTTTTCCTGATGCCATTATACATGCACATATACAGATTATATATGTACATATACTTCATTAGTATGTGGAGCATGTGACAGGATGAAACGACCAAGGACGGGTGTGAAAGTCTCACCGTTTAAATGCACACACACTTTTCTATTTTTATGTGTGTGGAGTCGATATGTGCCATCGATTTGTCGACCCAAAGCTAAACGCTCACTTTAACTCCTCTACCTCAGCGTCCGTCATCACTTACAGTCGTACGTTGTCAGCTCACTAGAATGACTTGCATCAAACTGAAAGATCAGACAAAAGGCCTGCAGTGCTTAGAGCGAGCATCTAGAATTGAGATTTCTCAGCTCTGGTGAAATAATAACCATTTGGGCATTATAACAGAAGATCAATACTTTAGATCTTATTAAAAGAAAATGGATGGTGCCAGAATTGCGTTAGACCTGAGAGAGTCGCAATTGTCCATTGCCTCAATTTTATTAATTTGCAGATCATGGTCTGTAACGTAACGTTTTCACATTTACCACAGGAAAACACTTAGATACAACCTACTTGGCGTTTCATAGAGTGGTTATAGTTAACCTAAAGTGGCACTACCCGATATTCTCTCTGCCGTCCCCGTCTCAGACACCTCTCACTCCCAACAGCAGCCTTTTCTTGCGATTTCTGTTTTAACTTTTTTTTTTTTTATAAAAATACTAATACATTACATCAAACTGCAGTTTAGAGCTGACCAAAAATTTTTAGCCCCGACTTTACGACAATTAGCTCCGCCTCCTTAAACTTTACGACAAAGATGCCAATATTTGTACCCGTTACACTTTGCCTTCCTTTTTTCTGTCTGTTTTTCCATTTTGTGTTGTTTCACTGTAAGACATTTAATGCTGAATCTACCCTTTCAGTTTTATCAGCGTCAGGTACTTCCTTATTGACATCCGTGTTGACCAATGAGAGCGCCCTTTTTCCAGAAGCAAGCTGTGATTGGTCAAAGCTCTACTGAATTTATTGTCTATTAAAATTCCTGATAATTAAGCCCAGTTGACATTTTTAAGACCTTGTTTTTTCACAGATGAGTCAATCTGCTATTAGGTGATTGAATAGTTCTTTTTTTCATAAGCAGAAAAAGAAATCACATACTTCTCATTAAATTCAGAAAGAAAAGCAATGACTGACTTTAATGCTTTTAATTTGTAAGGGTCACGTATAGTATTATATCCACAACTATACGTGCTGTGTTTTCTCTATCCTGGCACCACTGTGCATGTAACAAGGATGTAACCATGCTGCTGCATGGCCAGGACACAAAGTAAAAGGTTGTTGCTGACTAAACGGGCATCAAGCGACAATATAAAAATCTGATAAAAATAGTATGACATATTGTAACTTTTCAGAACCATTATCCATTTTTCAATCCAGTGTTTTCATACTAAGGCTATTTTGTCGATTCCTGTGTACTCTCTTTTCTCTTGTTCTGCATCACTCTCTTGAGCACATCACAAGCTTTTATGGTGTAGTAACAGTCTGCTGTGCTTCAATTTAACACTTAGGAAAAGGCAGAAATAACTTTGGAGGGAGTCACAAGACAAAGGTGTGAGTGCTGTTTATTTAATAATGCTTAAAACATCATCTTTTTCTGGACCATTTCAAGCCTCTACCAGAACCAGACCATCTTTTCACAGAATAGCTGCTGATTAGCACCGTCCCCACAAGACACTGCAGTCTTTTGGAGCTAACGAACGGAATACAAACACCGGCGTTCACTGCAGGGCTAGGCTTTTAAGAGTTTCTCAATTAGAAGCAAAGCCTGTGAGAGAAGCGAGACGAGATTAACAGCTTCACAAACTACTGAGCTAATAAGTAAAGATTCGAAAGAGTGAGTGCTGAGCAGGGAAAGACAGGAATGAAGGCAGACAACAGAGGAGTGAAGAAACAGGACAAGAATGCTGATTTGTTGAAGGTGTCAGACGCTGGGAGAGAAGGAGACTGTGCAGTGCGTCATGAAAACAGTGTGATAAGACTTTCATCAAGGACAGATATAAATACAGTGTGTTGAATTAGAAAGGTCAAACACCCCACACACAGGACACAGGAGCGACACCGCAAACAGTAGCCTACGCTTTACTACAGTCAGACTTTGGGAAAAACTGCCAAATGTATGAATCACCACAGACGTAGTAGAAACTATACAAATGCTGACACAAAAAGGCCAAGGAGCTGGGATTTAAGACTCAAAAGGGATTGTTAGGATTTTAGATGGCTCTGCATTAAAAAGAAAGACTTAAAAACACAGCATCTTAATGGGACCTATTGGGAGAGTCTGTTGTGAAGCTCAGACCTTGTTCTGATGTTACAAGCCGATAGGACAAGGCCATGACACATTATCAACATTCTCAATTATTAAAACTGCTAAAATACTTTTATATAATAGTACAATGTCGTATCTAGACTCCAACAATGCATTGAATACTGTACGTTTTAAATGTGGGAGCCAAGAAAACCTCAAACACAAAGAGTAAACTCCCTGATGGTCTTCAAAGTTACAAAAAAGTAACATCAACTATCAAATGCTAATTTAAAAAAAAGGTCTTAAGTCTACCTTTAAAAATTGTAGCCCTGGGATTCTCTAGATGGCGGCAGAGAATTAAAGGACAGGAGCATAAAGAAAAAGCCCTTAATGGGACCCATAGAGTCTGTTGTGAAGCTCAGACCTTGTTCTGATGTTAGAACAAGCCATGACACATTATCCTCCGAGTTGGGGTATAGGAGTTAACAACTCAGACAGATAAGCAATCTGTCATTGGAAATAAAACTCACCTTGGTATAAAAAAAAAAAAAAAACAGAATAAAATTTTTTGCTTAATTTGGGCTAATATAGTCCAGCATTAATAATAATCAAACATGATCATCTAGAGACAAGCCACTACAGCCCCTGTCCTACTACTACAGCTGTTCCATAAGCTCTAAAGTGTCTGGAGTCACCCCTGTGTTGTTGTATTGGTACAGGCCTGAGGACATAAACCTGAGCCTCTGGGACAGTCCACTGTGCTGTTCAGGGTGTGGTTGTAGTAAAGTGGATGAATGGGATGAGTCTGTGAAAGGGAGGAGGGGGGCTGTGTGTGGGACATGGATTACCTCACAGTCTTATTTGAATGGCAAATCCTGGTAGGACACACACTGAACATCAGCGCATGGCTCTCAGATATAAACAGTGGCAGTGGGACAGAGTATCTTCATTACAGTAACAGCGGTTGGCTTGTTGGTTTGTTATTAGACTCATAATATGACATAACACTGCTATATGGTTCAAACTGTAAAAATGTTGGCAAAAAACAAAAAACAATTCAAAAACATTAGCTATGTGCACTTTATACCAATGGACATTAAACTATGTTTTCAAAAAAGCAAAAAAACTGGGACCACTAAATTTATTCAGTCAGTGAGTCTATCTTCATTTATACTACAACAGCTAAAGGCTACAAGCTACTAATTTACTGAATGTTTAGAACAATGCTAGCAGCAAACCCTACATTAAGGTAAAATGCTAAATGAAAAAATAAAACTATAATCTAAAAATATTTAAAGTCTTTAGTGTCTTTGCATTCTTTATCCATCTGCTAAAAGTAAAAAAAGAAGTCTGTATTTGTAACACAACGCCAATAATTCCCACACAGCAAACGCATCACTAGAAAACTCCTCACAGCTGCTGTCAAAGGCTAAAAAACAGTAAACGGTGACTTGCTCACACAGAGAGAGTGTGTGTGTGATGCCTGTGGCTCTGTGTGGCTGCTGTGCTCAGTGGGTGACCTACTGTCCCGCAGCGAACAGTCAGCTGAGAGTCACAGGCTCGAGGAATTGGAGCAGATTAAAAGTCACTCTGCTTCTTTTTCCCTCTCAGTCACAGATCGAAGGGAACTCAGAGCCATTCAGCGCCGCCTTTCATCTCCGCGGATTTGAGAACAGAGCACACGTCCGATCGGATGGCAGCGAGGGTTCACACAGTCACACAGAAGGCCTTGTATGTTTAGATGGCCCCACTTTGTCCAGAATGTACATTATAAGTCCTTTTTGTTTGGTTTTCTTAACCTTGAAAACATTTCAATTCCATTTTGGGCACTCCATCCAGAGACATGTGTGTATAAGTCAGAACTGGTGACTTGGTCTGTTGTGTAAAAAAAGTGAGTGTGCAGACTGGCAACTGTCCACAATAACAAGCAATATGATATAACAATATTTGACATTTCTTGTTGATAATAAAAGTAGCTGTAGCCTAATTCTCAGAAGATACATTGGCATGCAAACAGTGACTAGTGTGAGTAAGTGTTTATACTGTATATTTATGTTCCTTTTAACTAATTAATGTGGCATAGGAGTAGGGTAATAGATAATAAGTATAAAGACAGAGCTTTAATCAGCAACTTGACAGATTGTATATTCACATTTTATATGGCTAGAACATATTATGGTCTTAAAGCTTCTTTATTTGTCATATGTTATCATCGTGTATGTGTTTTGGCAAGGGTTGTGTGTGCTTTTCTTATCTCCAGTCGCTGAAGGAACAGCGTCACAGGGCCACACTGACATTGACCTGAAAAGTCAAATACAATTGTGTCCTGTCCTCCTCCTGTCTTTTTAAAGCAGCCAGATTCACAGGAAGCATGTCTTCCTTTGGTCAAGACAATAAAAGACCGGTTTTCTTCATGCATAAAGCACATGTAAAGCAAACCTTTTGTCATGTCACTGCTGTATGCAACATTCAAGCAACTAAGCATGTTAATAGACTTGAGACTCTGATAGATCTGAGACTCATCCAAAGCAACAATGTCAGCGTTTGCCCTGAGCATCACTCTTCACCATCACACCTTCCTGTCCTTGTTTGGGCTGCTTCCTGGTGTTCTGTAAACTAAGAACTGAAAGGCATGTGGCTAATTTGCATAAATAAACATCTGTGCATTTTATTCACACACTGTTCTTGCTTTTAATTTGTATGTTAATGTGCGTATTTCACTGCCACACCTTATACTTCATCAATAACCTGTAGGATGAGGCAAGATATTAGAAAGACATGAACAAAAAAAGAGCATAAAATGAGCTTGTGACAAAAACTAAAAACCTGGAAAGAAAAGAGATTTGGCCATTTGATAATGAGCTAAGTAAATGAGCCTTATGTTTGGCCATTTCTCTTTTTTCAATTAATTTCTGAAAAGCACCTGCCTCCTCCATCATTACTTTTATTTAACACACCCAGTTCGTCTCTTGTAAAGTTGAATATCCTCTTGTTAAAATGCAGTCTGATGACTTGTGTGGACAAAGACTGAGACTGGATGTGTTGGTGCCACAGAGGTCACCGCCACACACCATGTCTCCATCCTCACAGAGACATGGTATTGATTCACATCAAGGCTCTGCTCCAAGAAGCCTTCAAAGAGAGCGAGAGTGAAACGATGTGGAAACGCACCAGTATTCATGACCCACTTTCCTTTGAGAAATAAACACAGCCAGTATTTTCCCACTTTGAAGCGATTACATTACATCAGGAAGTGCAACAGCAACGGGACAAACTGCTGTGTCCTTGCAAACAAAAAAATTAAAAACAAAACAGCACTAACTTTGGCAAGGCGTCTGGAGATGTGGGTCGTCCTGTTACAGTGATGAATACTGCCTGTGTGCGCCGTGAGAAGAGAGGCCTGTTACAACAAACCGACACAAAACACACACAGCTACGCATCCGGGAAGATATTTCACACTGCATTCAGACGACACACAATGACGCTCATTGATAATTTTGCTAAAAATCAGCTTGCCATCGCTGTTATGCAAGAGGCCCAAAGGGAAACATTGAGGAGGGGGACATTTATAAAAGACAAAGCACCTAAAACGATGTAATACTGACCAACAGTGAAAGCCAACATAAGACTCACACAAATAACTGTTATAGCATTTTTAACAAGCACTTTTCCTCCAATGATTGATCATTTTTAGGTCACCGAGGGTTGAAAGTTTTGAAATCTAAAAATGTAAAAGAAAGTGCTTTCTAGGGAAAAATGTTACTAAAAGATTTGTCAAAAATGTAGGATGTTAAAGTGAGTTCTATTTAAACTCAAATTTATAATGCTTATTTGATTGCTCATATTGAGATCAGAGCCCAGTCATGACCAAGACCAGTGTGTGATACATTGAATGAGTCAGTATCGAAAAGCAACTCGTGAAGGGAAGCAAAGATAAAATTATCTTTTAATTATTAAAAGATAAAATAAAATGTAAGATTAAAAGATAAAACGTAAAAAGTTCTTATTCAACCACAAAAATGAAGTAAACATTTCAATCATAATAATTGTTAAGAAAGTTATAAATATATTTCCATTCAGGTAAACACAATATCCTTTTTCCAGCTCCACTTTTGATATTTTCCATTTAATTGATGCATGTATTCCTGTCTGTGATATATCCACATTCTCTCCTGCGGTAGGTTTTAATGCATTCATGAGGAGCATTTATAGTCCCAGCGGGGAGTAGGGGCCTCGAGGCCGAGCCCACAGCCCCCTCTCTCCCTCTTCCACTCTTCACTCAGTCAGCGTTTGCTTTTCCCTGTTGGATGGAAGATGAAACTGCTGTGGCTCTGACGGTGATTGCTTTTCCTGGTTTTCTGATGGCGTCAGGTGCAGCTGGAGAATGTGACTAAACAGGAAACAACGCTGGGAACAACTGGAAGCAGCGATGGGCCTTTGGAAAAAGACTGAGTGGCTGCGAAGTGAGATATAATGAAATGAAGGAGTCAGAATGTGAAGGAAGAAATCGATCGTTGAAGAAATGAGCCTAGGGGCAGCAGTAAAGACAGAGGATCAGAGCGAACAGACGGCAGCAGAAGAACGCAGCACTGAGACATTCTTATTCATGTCTGAGCTGCTGTATCGGCCTCTCGCAAATATTTTATCAACTGTACATTTACATAAACACTATTTAATCAAGAGCAAGCAGCAACATTTACTACAAGACACTAGGTACATATTAATATAATTTGTGCTGCTTTAACCTATTAAAAGCATCTTTCAAGGAGCATTTTCATGTCACTTGCTTACCACTTATCTTTACAAATACAGACAAAGAGTGAGCCTCAAAGTGTACAACATTAATGCATAAACACACACCAATCTTGAAAACAGAAGAACTAGACAAAAATTTAACATTGTAATTGTTTCTTGAAAAAACGATGCCAAGAGACCTGATAAATTACGTATTAGACCAGAGAAAAGGTTGATAGTTCAAACTTAAAAACAAGAAATGGAGCTACAGACTACAGTCTACTGTGAGTTAAAGGCAGGGGTGAAGGGAAGAAACTAGGCCACGTGGAAAAATCCTGCTGTAACGATTCAACCTGGGACTGAAGTAAAAGACATGCTTCTCATTTTCTCTGTCAGTCTCCCTCTTTACTATTCACTAAACTCTTCAACTTCACTTCAACTCACTATATTCCTCTCTTTGCATTTCATCCAACATGGAACAAGCCATTTTCCACACTGCCCAAATCTAAATGACATTTCTTTCTCTAATTGTGCCTCTAATGAAGTCGTGTTAAATCCTGAAGAAGCGTGACATTTCTTACAGACTGCTATTACCAACAGGAAACATCAGAGGCTGAGCTAAACAGGCTTCCTTTTGTTGGTCCACAGCACAACATTCAGAAGCAGGTAGCAACAGGTTCACACAGCTCTAGAGAGACAGGAAGAGTTGGTCTGTCACTTCCGGTCTGCAAATGGGCAACTCCAAGGCTTTCCTAATGCGCAGTAATCTTCTGGTCTTTTTACTTAGGTTGCTAAGGACACGACTACAGTCAAGCTGCAAAACAAGTTTTTGGAAATATGGCCAAAGTTCAACAGTTGTCCTCTGAATGATGAAATAATGTGGAGTCATTAGGTCCATTAACTGTTTCTAAAGAGCTCTTCTTGAGCTGATCAGCTGTGAGAGTAGATTAGTGGACGTATACGGTGTGTATTGTCTAAATATTGGCTACTTCAAAAAGGTGAAATAAGGCACAGAAGACTAATTTTTTTAACACTTTACCTTTGTGAATTGACATTTTTCAATAACAATTACTAACTACACAGGCAACCATTCTGCGTGAGGATGGTTAATAAAATGCAGCTTGTCATATTAGACGTTTAGGCTTTATTTTTAAATAAATGTCTAATACAGGCTACTACCACAAAATAACTACAACTAGTAAGAGAATAAATCAATTGTTAGTGATTGTCATTCTTTACTGCCTCAGAGAATATTTGCCTCTTACCAGCCCTTCTGTCTTATTTTACTCACTCAGAATATTTTACAATAAAATAGTCTACTCTTAGTAAACTATACAATAATTTTAAAATGAGTCAAGTTTGTTTTTTTATATAAATCAATTCCACTCAGTAGTCCTCGTACCACAGTTTGAGAACCACTGGTCTAGAGTCCAGAGACTTTGATTTAGCGGTGGTTAGTACTGCCTTGATTCGGTCCAGTCCTCATCCCATAGCCTATATTTTACAACCGTTCCTTTAAAGACTCCATCACTTTAATGTGTCACCTCAAAGGGAGGGTTTTATAACAGCATACTTCAGGAGGTAATGTACAGCTTGATCCAGTTGTGTCTTTGAGCATCACTTCAGCCGTTCTGTACTTCTGTGTCAAGTATAAACCTTGACACAGGACTGCATCAATCCTGAGATCGACAACAATGTTCCCTTCACGGCCACAGAGCAGAGTATGAGGCAGAGGTCGCGCTAGACTCTCTCACTCTGTCATTTTGATGGACAGACTCGTAAAATTTCCGTCCTCGTCCATCATTATCTGTCATTTTTAAATTTTCATACTTTAATAATACTTTTAATGGCTTTTTGTTTTACTCGTTTCAAAAACATTTCAAGGCGAGCATAGGCCAGATTATTTGTTTTATGTAAGTACAACAAATAACGTTACACAAAAAGTGAAAGGATATTTTGTGATTGAACTCTAGAGCACACAGTATATTACACAATGATTCCGACAAAAATGAACTGAACTTAATTCCTTTGCTGTTGTTGTTACTTGCGTTAGCTTTTCTACAGATGTCGCAGAACATTTTTCCTCCTTCCCACCTCAGCCACGTAAACTCCTGTTCACACTGAACACGATACTCCCTCTTCTTCACCTCCTTTTTGCCGCTTGTCCTGACACCTGTCACCTGTTGGTGACTGCTCAATGTTCTCCGTTTGTCCTTCTTCACCCTCCACTGCATCATGTCCTCTTTCACCTTTATTTACAGTATCAGAACTTTTTGGCGGTTTGAAAAAACTACTCGCACTCAGCTGCCGTGACCTTTTTGCAACTGTATTGCACCGCGTGACAAAGACGACACGATTCAAGATAATTGCTGATTGATATATGTACATTCGCCACCAATTGGTCAGGAGTAGGAATTACAATAGATCACCCGAAGAATAATCCGTCATAATGACGGATGGCATTCAGATTTTTCCGTTCCTGCTAAAAAAAACCTGTCAATGAGGGGAAATATTTGGTTAATGCGACCTCTGGTATGAGGCCAACACTCACACTCGCGCAGAAGGACGACTGACACGAGCTGTATGAGTTACAAGTTTACAGCGAGGACAAGAACAACCCAGACAAACGCTCACAGCAGAACAGAGCGCATGATGTAACAGGTTTTTCAAATGATAAGTGTTGAAAAGGCTGCAGGCAAATGATTGTAAATTTAAATTAGCCAAGTGTTTTCTGACTTGTAGACACATGAAGATGGTCTAGAGTTTATTTTTGTAAAAGGTCAATGTTAGGGTTGTGTGTTTCCTGTTTATATGTTCTTCTAAATGTTCAATTGTTCTGCTTCCTTTCAGATGATTTCCAACAACAAATGTGGCACACAGTTTCAAGGCATTTTCTCCAAAAAAATGGGAAATGTCATTACAATCATCTCAGCAAATTTTTGAGAACGACTATAATAGAGACAGGTTCAAATCAAAGAATTTCATCATCTAGACATTGTTGTTCATTTTTCAACATAAAAGTTACATTTGTCTCATAAAAAGTCAAAAGGTAGGTATTCTTGTCACGTGTTTTGGACAAATATTAATGAAAGGCATTTATACCGTGGCATAATATTGTCTATAATGGAAAGACTAAAGATATGTAAAATCATGGAGGAAATATCCTGAAGCACAAACTGAAGAGTCATTACTCTCATTCATATTTTAATGCTCTTTACGTTAATCATGTCTTCAAAAAGTGAGAAAGTAATTTTACGTTGCATCATTTGTTCAACAATATCCACAAGTAAGTGGTTTACAGAAATGTCCGGAGATGCATTTGATTTGTGAGACTGGGACTTGTCTAATTAGGATTACAGTAAGCCTCCTCTCATCCCGCGGTACACTGTACACTAATGATGCTGCCACTAAAGCAAAGCTCATATTACTGCCATTCTGTCTCAAACCATGTGCGTTTCCTCTGACTCAGTATTTTCTGACTCATGGTCCAGTGTTTTTCCATATAAGCCCCTGTCACCGGTGCTGTAGCTATATCCTGTCATTGTTTAGCAGCATTTTCGCGCATAAACACTCACACACACGCGCCTTGTGAATTATTTAAAGTGTATCAAATGGCCCAGGCTCACATTGCAGTCAAGTGATGCCTCCAGCAGGAGTCTAAGTTCAAATTTCTCCACGTCCATTCTTCCTGATCAAAGCTACAAGTGAGTCACAAACAGCTGACAGACAAGACTGATGCTCACAAAGATATGGGACAGAAGAAAAGGGTTTGGCTCAAGTTCCCAACAGTAAAACAATAGTAAACTTTATGACTACCAAATATAGGTTTCATAATAAGGGTTTTTATTGGACAATTGATTTGTAAGACTAAATACTTAGATACCGATTATGACTGGGACTTGGGTAGAATATTACAAGTAGACAATTTCTTGTTGTTTGAGTATGAAAACAAAGTCTACAATAGCTTTTTCATTGAGTTTCAAACATTGAGTATAATGAAATGTAGAATATGTCTTCCATTTAACCCTGTTACATATTTTCACTCACATACAGCCAACCTAAATTGCACCAAAGGCACATTAATAAAGCAGACAACCATGATTCAGATCACATGAATCAGAAATAACTGGTTGTCAAGGATACCATTTTTTTGCACTGGCCTGTGAGCAATATACATAGGCTGTATTTGTAAAGTCTATCGTTTTTGTAGCTACTAGTTAGCAATAAGGGCTGAACAATTAATCGGATTTGCAATTAAATTGCAATATAAAAAAAAAAAAAAACATTTTCAAATCGCGAGGCCTCAATTATTGATAATGTGACATGTTTTGAAAAATGCAGCTATATTTGCTTCGGGGTTGTGTTGACTCAGACAGCGCTGTCTGAAAGATGTTATTTCTGAACATGAGTGTCTAGGAAGGTGGGGGCCCATGGGTTACAACCATACTTTGGGGAGGTCTCGGGGGCCCCAAAAGAAAATCACTGTCAGAAAAAAATTAAAGTAGCGATGCTAATGGACTAAAGTACACCTTAATTAAACTTGAGGGTAAAGTATCAATCCTGAGCCTAACAACAAAGTCCCTTTCATTTTACAGCCACAGAGCATGAGGCCAACACTTGGAGCCGATGGACGACTGACACGACCTGCATGAGTTTATGAAGAAGAGGACAACACCATCCAAACGCTCGCAGCAGAACAGAGGGAAAGACCTAATCAAAGGTAAACCAAAGGAGGCCGTCATCAATTGTTTTTTGGTAACATCAGGTTCAGGAGCACTAAGGCCCTATATTGAAAAAGTGTTCAAATACAATATAAAACCACAGTTAAAACCTGTAACTTTGACTACATTGGTGGAAATATGTCACATGTCAGGCTAACCTGTAACAGTGCTTTATAAATTGATTACCTCAAAATGCTATTTACTCTTGACTCAGGTGAGTGAGGACTTACAGCTGTTGTTGCTCAAGAGTCGTCCTCTCAATGTCAGGTTCTGTGTTCAAAGGGTTGACTATCATTAGACGGTGACACGCTGCTGTCCTATTGTTGTGCACTGACTCTGGAGGATAAAAGACTGAGCCTATAGCATTACAGCCTCGTTATGACTGCAGCACGGGACGAGGGATTGACTCTGACAAAACACAGACGCTGTCCTGAAGAATCTCAAAAGGCTTGAAACAACAAGGTATTAGCCAAACACAGTGCTAGTGCTCTATCATTAGAAAATGCAGTATTGAGAAGAAAATGCTACTGCTGCTGGACTGCATTGTATTGAAAGATCTATTTAGCCGCATTTAAAAACCACACATGTCTGACAGATGCTGTATCAATTGAACAATTCATGACTAAGGATCAGTTTGGGACTCTTTAAATCAAGGCCAGTAAAAGGCTCTCTCAGTTTAATCAATAAGTTTATATCATTTCCGTCTTGTGGAAAGCATCACCTCTAATGCAGTCTTTATTTATCAAAGACAAACAGTGGTCAGTGCAGATAAAACTCAACTTAGATAACGCTCAACAAATATAAATACTGCTTGAATGCAATAAATTTACAATATTATTTTATGTGCTGGATATTTATGTTTTTTTTTTTCTCATTAGACCAATCAGATGGACATAACACAATAATGTTTTTATGTAGCCAAGAGAAAAAGAAAAAAAGAGTTATCTCATGATCACAATATAAACAGTCCTACAATTAAAATATTTAAAGTTGAGTATTTTCTGATAATAACTACTGATTGAAATGCAAATGTTCATGAACCTTACACAACTACTGAAGTGTGTAGGGTTTTACATGTTTCACTGGGACAGTTCTTGGCCTCGACACTTTTTGTTTTGCCTTTATTAATAGTTGACAATAGGTTGACAGGAAATAAAGCAAGTGCAAGCACTCTACCAACTGAGCTAGGGGCACCCCCTGTTTGTTCTATTTTTATCATCTTCACTAACAACAAGAAGTTTCTAAAGCAGGCTGTGGGGAACAGAAACTCACTGCAGATGGTGGCGTACGCTCATGGCTGCATGTGAGGGAATGAAATGAGTGTAAATACAAGACACTCCAATATATAAAATACTACGACCTATATAAACTGTGTCTGTAATATTGGGTGTATGTCTAAAGCATTCCAACCCAAGTTTTTTGTTTCTCAAAGCCATACATTTATATTTATATTCAATAACCTGCTCCCCTCTTAATTAAAGTTTCTTCTTTTGTGGTTGAACACAATCATTTATTACATCCTGCTCCATCTCTTTCCTCCTGTCACTTACCAAGACACACTAACCTTCTTCCAAAACAACCCAGAGGAGTCTCATTACTATGATCAATAATTAAAAGCCACCTCCTTTTAATCAGCACCAGCTTCATTGATGTGACCTGATGCCATTGGCTGCACCATACCCCCCCACCCCCCGTTCTGCCACAAACACTCCTCCCCCTTCCCCCTCTCCGTGTCGATTTCTGTAGAGGCATTCATTTTTATAGCACCCCTGTCACTGGGATTATAAAACACAAGACTAAGCCTGCAACCCCGTAACAATACCACACATAAAGAAAGAGGGCTGCAGTGCGTTTGGAGGCGACTCAATGTGTGTAAAGTGCAACATTTCCTCCCATTTAAACAGCAGCTGCTTTGATATTTACAGGACAAACAGAAAACGCAAGGCGTTAGAGGAAAATCCTTTAATGCTGGTGGGCTAAAAGACTTCATAAAACTGTTTCCTTTGTGGTGACTCAAAAGGCACTAGTGATTACGAGAAACACAGGACACACAGCATGATCCCGGTCAGTGGAGGCCAAGGCTGGCGCGAGCGTATCCCAAAATATCAACAATGAAGAAGGTAGTCATAAGGAACTGTTCTAAGGAGTGTTTCAAAAGACAAATACACATCTGAAGCCACATAATCCTTGTGGAAACACAGGTAATATAAATATATGTGGGTCTTAAGAGAGGCTATTTATCAATTCTGTCATCTGGATTGTGCATTAATAATAATGTTCAAAAACGGGGACCAAAGTAAAATGTTTATCCCTATCAATGATCTAATAATTGATTCAAAGTTGACTTGTATTTACACTAGGCTAATTTATTTCTCTTTTCACATTTTTCTGCATTCTTCAGCTGTCAAACCTTAACGCCAGAGGCTTATATGAGCAACAATTACAATGCTCCCTGTTCGGTTTTTAACCAATTTACCTTTATATCTCTCCAGAACATCTTCATAAGCCTGGGCAAACTCCTTCTCCTGGCTGTGGTTGGTGGGCAGCAACCCGGGTATGAATCCGGCCATAGTGGAGTGAGGTCGGCTGCAGACTACCGCAGTAAGTCCCTATTCCCGGTGAATACTAGTAAATATAGCAAGGCATTGGCGCTTTAAAAGTCCAGTAGTACACTTCCAGGCGGGTAAGATAATCCGTAGACACACTTAAAAATAGTCAAAAAAGCATCAAAGTAGTACGTATTTATCAAAAGTGTTACATAAACGCTATCTATCCATTATCGCGGCTTGTCGGTGTGCCGCCAGGGCGCACGGTCGCATCGCTCGGTAGCGCTCCCTCTTCCAACACCAGCTTCCACCCGGCGACTAGTGCTTTGAGCGGCTCCTGTGATTGAGAACGGGGTGTATATCCTCTAAAGGGGGGCAGGCAGGGTGTCCGTTTCCTTCCCCCGGGCGGCAGGGAGGTGGACTTCCTATCCCAGGCTGAGTCGGCGTCCTTTGGTAGCTAAGAGAGGAGTCCGAGCTCCCAGCATGCTCCCAACGCAGCAGTAATGGCCGCTTCTAACCAGCAGCTTTGCGGCTTGTGCCTCAGTCCTCGGTCTGTGTGAATGTGTGTGCGTGTGTGTGTTTTTCCTCCCTCTCTTCTGCTGTTGCTCCTCAGGTTTCTCAGCTTTCCCTGCAGTGCCTGTCTTCCATCTCTCTCTGCCGGCCACTCCAGGAAGCTCCGCCGCAGGAATTCAGCAGCCGGTTTGGGCAGAGCAAGCCCAGCGTTTAGGCAACTACTGGGAAATAGAGCCGGGGCGCCCTCTCATGGTGGGATCAGCTGCTACTATTGAAGCTAAAGTGTTTTTGAGACATTCATTTGACTCATGAGCCACAGCTGCGGGTTGTATCTTCATGGAAACGACAGCATCCTTCTCAATGCAATAGCCTAAGAACTGTCCAGACAGATGCCAATTGATTCATGCACTGTTTAAGAAAAACGTGCCACATGCAATAATTATGTTTAATGAATGCGATAACGATATGAACTACACTGCGATATTTGCATAATCTTTTGAAAAAGTAAAGGTTCAACTAAATTCAATTTTATGAACAGATACAAGGCTCTAGGCAAACTTCCACTGAGGTTAAAGCAAACTAAACCGAAACTAAACCAGGACTAAGTTATGTATATGCATTTGTTCATATTGTCATAATGATAAATTTGCAATATGTTGTTCAGCCTTAGTGCAGTAAAAAACAAAGCCTTTTTATTGTGCATACATTGCATTGTTGCATAAGTTTCCAAGTTATGTCTTAACTTTTTCAAATCTGGCAAAATAAGGTGCACTATTCTTAGTAAGATGTCTTCTTTGAATACCTCTGCAGAAAATGGTTTTGCTGAATATTAATCTGTGCTTTGTTACAAGAATAGTTTAGAGTCTTAATTGAATCCATTCACACTAGACTAAAATAAGTCTGGTGAGGTTCTCGGTCATCCAGGACATATTCAAGTAAGGGTTTCAACAAAGGCTTCTAAAGGTTGATTTGCAGGTGAAGACGATGAGAGACAAAACATTAGATATAAAATGCACATCCATACGCTGCTGAAAACCATTTTACTGCTCACAGTTCAAGGTCAGTGACACGCAGACACATTTTGCCAAAATAACTATTACACAATACCCAGGTCCAGCAGTGTTAGTGTCAAAAATAATACAGGCTCAAGCAAGGTTTGGTAATTGCAGATGTATTTTCTCAAAGTAGAAATAAAGAGTTGCTTGGTCTAGATGAATATGTCTTTAATTCTTTTGTCCTGCTTCACCAACTCACTTTGCTTTTAGTGAATAATCTCAGCACACAATCAAATCCCTATAGAGAGGTCAATCCTATACTGTAACATTATTAAAAAGGTTCCCAGATTAAGGCATTAATCCCACACAGGACAACCTCAAACTGACATACACTTACATTGTATCTTTTGGCAACAAAAATATGTTTGCCTTACTTTGAATTGCCTGCTGACTACACAAGCAATACGTTTATTGGGGGGAAGTGGCTCAGTGGTAAGAGCGGTCGTCATTCAAAAAGGTAGGTGGTTCGAATTCCGCTCTCCCCACAGTTCATACTGTTGTTGTGTCCTTGGGCAAGACACTTAACCCCCCTTGCCTACAGTGGTGTTCCAGCTGTAACACTGGTGAACTTAATGTAAGTCGCTTTGGATAAACGTGTCAGCTAAATGAATAAATGTAAATGTTTATTTATCATATGTTACAGTATCCAACCTCCAATGTGTGCCACCTTTATATCCCCACCTAGTGGCGAAGAATAAACATTACAGTGAACTCTTTGACCTCTGACTGTTCATTTTATTTAAGCAGTCCTCCAATTAGGCTACCATTTGGCCTTTGTAAATTATTTCAGTTTGATCATCTCTTGCATTTATGTGGACACAAGCCCTGACTGACTCCTTTATTCAACATTAAATGTATCACACAAACTCTCATTAGTCACAGAAGACCAGGAAGAAAACTAGGCACAGAGTAAGTCAGACAGTGTCATGTAGAGTCCATTGAATCATCTCGTTTGTCTGTCTCTGTCTGTCACCCATTGTTTTCCTCCTCAGGCCTGGTGTTTGTGTTGTCGAGCATAGCTGCACTGTGAATGCACTCCTGCAGCCAAAGGGACATACAGTCCTCATCATAACTACAGCTTACAAACAAGAAACTCATGCGTCATGTACCTTTACAAAACATTTCTTTGCTAAAACATCAAAGCTATTCGACTTCAAACAATATGATCTGATTATGAATGGATGATATTTATTACAGTGGCTCAATGGCCTAAATTACCCAGAATTGAGCATTGTGCATGGCTTAGACTATGGTGTTATTTAGCCACATACATCTCAGATATTGTTCAGTAAAGTGGGCCATTGGTCATTAAAAAGACACAGGACAACTCGGGGCTCAAATAAAAATTTAAATGCCAACGTAACAATTCCTAAAACAAACTTGGAAGGATATGCAGCTCAATGTTACATCTGTCCACCAAAAAGACCAATACTTTATGAGATTCTAGATTCTCCTACCGTACCGCAGATAGCTGTCATGCACATTTCCAACTTGGAAAAGCAAACAGGAGCCCTTTAATGGGGTCAATATGATTATAATATTAGAACAGCTGACTGTGCTACACTTCTTTTTTGAGTTAAAAGAAGAGTAGTACTTAAAAACACGTTTTCTATTGAAAAAAGGAGAAAGAATGATAAGAAGCTATAACCGTTCCATATTTCTATAGTCTTTAAGCCTTGTGTGTTTGAGCTGTACTATGTCTATGCTGTTTTACCTTAATGTAACTTTTAGCAATGTGTATGCTTAGCCAATCAGATAAATCCCAGTTTAACAGTCTTTCATGAAGAAGCACAGGACCTAAAATGAGTATATTTGCAGATCCTTAGTGTGTGTTATTTGGCCTTCTGTACAAGCACAATATACAGTGACTTAGCTTGTAGCCTTTAGCTGTTGTAGCCTAAATGCTTGCATAAACAGAGCAGCTCAATCACTCGCAAATGTTCTCTACTGACAGTCACTTTCCATTTCCACGTAATTTTTAATAGCTAATGTGTTTTGTTTTTTTATTGAAGATGTATTGTGTTCTGTTAACCTTTTATTCTTACGGTTTATGCAGTTTATCCAATCACAATAATGCTATTAATAAATAAGATGTGGTCTTTTGTGGCAATTATGTTTTTAAAATCCAGAGTAAACAACAAAGAGATCTTTAGAGCCAGATTTATACAAAGTCAAGTACATTATTGTGTTAAACGAAAACATCCCACATTAACAGATTTTAAATGTGTCCCAGTTTAGCCTCTGCTCCTCAAAGGACTTTTCTTCCTTCCACCAGATCTCTCTCTGCAGTTTCTGTAACGTTAACACCAGACATAACTCATCAACTGTGAGCACTCGTAAAGGTAACTGCTTGTGCTTCGACTGTGGGAGGTGCCAGAGACCCACACTGTCTATATGGGACAAACCCTATCCATTATTTAGGGTTATCCTCAGGAAGAGAACATTTTTGATCTGTCTCCAACTACCCAAGATATAGTAATGGTCAGAAGAGGAGCTTCATTTGTGTAGCTGAGGCAGTCCTAATGAGTTAACAGTTCAATCAACAGCCACGAGACAAGGATATACAATCAACCTATTCACAATATGTACAGCTTAGAGGATCAACAGATAGATTTAAGACTAATAGAGCTTTTCAAAGTCAAAGTGAAGGTTAAAGTATTGTATTAGGATATAAATGTGTTAAATATTATTTTAAAACAAAATCCAATACTATGATGTGCAGGCTGTACACATCAGTCCTAAAAGCTGTTGCTTAAAGAACACATTAATCGAACTTGATGCCATGTAACCTTTTACTGCTGACCACTTCACATTCACTTTTAATTTACTCAACTCTTGAAAATAATACATTAATGAAAATTGTGAGAGCTGTTTTACAATATGATACATGAGTCAGTCTTTTGACTTTAGCATGAGAAAAACGCTTTTTGTTCACCTGTTTTATCCAAATTCCTTACTATAAAAGTTCATAAACAGGTCAGCGTGTTGTTATTGGTGACATCTGACATTCTTCATAATTGTCCCTGCCTGCTCCACAACCTTCCCATGTTGCAGTGATCATTTCTCTGTCACTTCCACCTTCTCACAGTCCCTTCCCCTCTTCATTATTTCTTCCTTCAGTCCATCAGTCACTCCTCTTTTTCATTCTCTTGCTCCGAATTAAAGTTCACTCTCCTTCAATCTTTTCTCCTGTTTAACTATTTGTTTTGGCTCCTTCTATTGTGCCCCAGTCTCAGCCGCTGTCACCCCCCGCACCATTGCTTTTCTCGCCTTCCCGCAGCCGTGGAGACGAAAGCCACGTCGCCACGGCAACGGAGGGCCAGGTTGGGGTTCAGTTGAGGCTTCCTTGGAGATGCCTGTCGAGAAATGTGTGAGGAATAGTAACAGCAGGCAGGACACAGGACGACTATGTGACATGCAGGCACCAGAGTCTACACTGACTCACGTTACTCAGGTTTTTACTGCAGCAGTTTCTTTACACAGACAGTATTTATGTAGGGAAAACTGCCATATGGCCTTATAGTGCAGAAATGTGAAAGTAATAAAATATTGACAATAAAAGCACACCTTATAATCAGCTTGTTATTCAGGATTGTTATTTTGCCACTATTGAGGTACATTTGTAGTACACAATTAAACACTGAGTCAACACAATGAGTCAATAGTGTATAGGCCTAATAGTCTTAAAATAGGACATTTTACATTTTCCTGTCTTGGAAAAATACACATTAGTTTGATTGCTTCCTGTTCCTACAACTCCCAGCAGCAGACAAACTAAAAATGAAGAACATTGATGAAGAAATTTATGAGCTAAATGTCTAACGCAAACATAGTTAAGGGCTGTGCAATATGGACTAAAACATAAATCTAAATAAAAGTATTCATAGTATAGTTTCAGACAGAGTGGGGCAGAGTGAGTGGAAAGGACAGTGGGACAAAACAGGCGTAGCTCCACAATTAATGCATCAATAACTATACATCGAGATAAATCAAAATGGTCTCATTTTAAATGTCATAGATAAAAGATATATCTAAACTTGAGATATCGCCCAGCTCTTTTTTTTTAACTATTTTCACAGTGTTTCACATGTCCCTGCAGGGCTACCGTAGCTGCTAACAGACAGTAGAAAAGGAGGAGTGTAAGGTGTGGAACTGCAGTCTAAAATGTCACTATCAGATGCTATCAAAGAACTAAACACTGCACCTTTAAATACTAGGATGGTGCCTCACAATGATGAGCTATAACGTGACAGACGCATGATTATTTATTTATTATTATGTATGAACAAAAATGAATTGCAGAGAACAGAGAAGCTATAGCCTTTATGACTTAAATATATTGATTTAAGTAAGGCTGATAATCCCTTTATGTTCATGTTATCATAGTTATTAACCAGCAACAACCATAACCAGACAAAATGTCCCTATGTACAAGTTAATTCTATTGTTCAAGTTCACTGTACAAATGTTGATTTTGTAAGTTTAGATGAATGGGTTTTAACAGCAACTAATACATTGTTTTTTCAGCTATACTGTTCTTTATGTTGTGTTCACTTGAAGATAGTAAGAAAGAGCTTTCTGTCTGCAAAGTGGAACCAAACACAATACAATCATAAACCATGTCCTTCTCAGTCAGTGAACTAGTGCTGCATCAAGAGTGTCACATCTCTCTCTCTCAGTCTAAAAAGGGGTCAACTGGTTCACTTTACAGCTATTTCTAATTCAAACGGTGTTCATGAAAAGTCTGACTCAAACAGAGGGAGCAGCAACTGTTGGGGGCTTCATTGACATTCACTGTGAGACTCAGAGAAGCTGAATAAGAGCCCAGTGAGTCTTTATCCTGAGTCACGTCCTCTACTACAACAGCACAGCTGGCAGTTTCTTTGAGGGTAACGTCTTTTTACGATTTATTGACATTGTCTGTCTTGTGTGTCTATGTTATTGTGGAACCCTTATAGCCTCATCACCTTATATGTCTAAAAGTGTGGCTGCACAACTTCTAATGTATGTTCAGTGTAAGTGGCAAATAAACTGAGGTTTCTCTATGAGCTCTAAGCTCCTCTGTTTTATAAATCAACTAAAGTGGGTCACTACAAACTAAATGCAGCGTACAATATGCATATTGCACTTTTTAGCCTCTGACTGAATGGAAAATGAGGTCAGTGTAAAGTTTGTAAACAGTTCATATTAGGTCAAGTGTATGATTGTAACAATAGCTGAGTGTGTACTGTACAAGACCAGACTGAGACGGACGGGACAAGAAGCTCATGTAGAGTACAGAGTGGCAACCAACATACCAGGCCATACATTCTGTAAAGCCATGTTTCTATAAATCCTTTTTGGTATTGCACAAAAAGAAGTGTAATGAATAAATGTTGTGATGACTTTCTGATGTATAAAATGGAAAAACATGGAGACCACAATATGATGCTTTCAAGTTTAATGTCAGAGCTCTGGACCATCTTTTGTTCATCATGACAGAAAGAAGGATCATGGTACACTTACAGTCATGTCGAAAAACAACCCTACAAGCTCACAAGTTCTTTCAGCATTCAACTCAACATACGTGAACATACAGTATGTGGACATGCATCCCAGTCCCAAATCTGCTAATCTTTCAAAAGTATGAACCAACAATAAGAAAAAGTCTATTCTCCATCTACTTTCACGCTCACTCAGGTCAGTTTCTAAGTATGAGGTGGTATTGTGAGGAGTGTCACCACAGAGAAGTTTCACTTCCCGTTCACAGCAGCAACTTATTATGTTACGTTTGCATGAGTCTGGGTGGGGTTGTCTTCTAATGCTCCTGTTTCCCCGGTCACGCAAAACGAAAGAAAATGGCTCAAGATCTAGATCGGTTTTCTGTTTTCCCCAACAACACTGAAAGATGGACAGGTTAAAGGCAGAGAACATTGCCATGGGGATCAATAAATCTTAACTTACCTTATTTACAATAATTTCTCAGTTTGGTCTCGAGCCCCAAAACTCCTAAAGCAGTGAATTGGGCTACATGGAAATTAACTTTACAGTATAAGCCTGAATACATTTCTGCCTCAAACGATTCCAGTGTCAGTGAGGATAGTGTGTACTTTATGATGATGCCAACATTAACTGAGCCTGTACCTACAGCCGTCACTGCCAAATATGTCAAACAAACAACAGTGGGCTGACTCAGCCCGCTCTGCTGCCAGGAAACGACTACCTCTCTCTTAATAGAGACCTAAATGTTTATTTCACATTGTCCTTACGAACCTGTGCAGACCGAACCCACAGCTGTAAGTTTCCACTATTTCCACATGTTGATCTCGGAAAAAAACATGAAAAAAGAGGAGTGGGAACAAATTTTATGAGATCATCTGGAACTACGTCAACAGCTGTGACAGATGGATGAGACGAACACATAAGGATCTCTTTGTTTGAGCTAAAAAAAGAAATACAAAATAATAAAATGTATTGTTTTTTCTCAAAAATGGCCTTGTCTTGCTTCCCTTCTGATACAAATCTAGCAGGAATATGTTACTTTAAAGGGAAAAGACAGACATAATAGAAACGCCCACAGTCGGTCTTTAACCAGACACCAGCGCAGATCTGGTTCTGATTAATCCAAAACTTCCTCAAGTCACACAAACAGAATAAAATGAGTGGGTCTGCAGCATTTCGCAAAATACAAGGTTTTTAACTATGCATAAGTCTCCAGAGCGTTTAATAAAGAGGTTAAAAGTTTGTGTTTCCAGTGGCCATCCATAAAAAAAAAAGAAAGATACCTCCAAAATATATAACACGCCCAATTTCTACTTGCAAAAGTTAAAAAAATGGAAGAGGCAAGTAACTTTCCAGTGTATATGCGCACATAGATAACGCAACATGGCATCACTCACACATGGCATGGCATTGTTTTTGTGACATTTTGCTCGACTTAATAATATGTGCAATAGTACTGTAAGGTTTGCAACACTGACCAGCAACTTCTTTAGGACCTGAGCATCCACTTATTTAAAAATAGACCAGTTATAATAATAAAGACAAGGATGATAATAATAAGATGGCATTTTGTTTCATTTGTAACAGGCTGTAAAATTTTAATAAAACATGCAACAAAGAAAGCACAATATAGAGAAAACAAGGATTATGTCATATCTTTTCATTTACTGTTTATTTAAGGGTCTCCATTAGTCTTTATCCCAGTAAAGAAACTGCCTGTCTGAAACATGAAAAACCATAATATTATTGCACTTTAAGCAGTGATTTATGTCATAGATATTAAGAAAGTCCTTTACATTGTGCAGTCAGTAAATTCTGTTTAACTTGTTTGCTTCATCTTTCTTTTCAAATCTGTGTCTGTAACTTTTCCATCACTCTCTCTTTCACAAAAATCATCGGCTGAAAATATAAAACCAGACAGACAGAAAACTTGGCATGTTGCCTTGTCTTGCACATAGCACTGTAAAACAAACCATCTTTTTATAACGTACTGTTGGCATGATGTGTTGGATATGTTTAAAAGATGAGCAGCTTCCTCTACATCTTATTTACACAATGAGACAAAAACCTCTGTTATGTTCAGCAAAAAGATAAATTCCTCCTGAATGTGGACAGGTTTAAAAATAACTGGGCTGTAGTTAAAGCTGTAGCTGCTGATAAACGCAGGCTGCTTCCTGTGCATTTCCTCCATGTGTTGTACATTTAAGAGTATTAACATAAAAACGATACACAGTGAACCTTGTGCTGTGACCTACATGAGCTCTGCCTCGTGTGAAGTAGGTCTCAGTGAACTGTCATCGCCGTCTCACTCTGTCACAGCCACTTCAGCCCCAACTGGCACCAAGCGTCAGTGACATTAGGGCAGAGCGAGTTTACACATGACCTCAGAGCTACAGCGTTTACATCGTTGTATCTGTGTCTAATCTAACGGTCAGGGCTCACACTGGTGTCAGTCCGAGTCCAAGGCCAAAGCACATTGGATAAAAATATTAAACACTCATTTAAGTCTTATTTCAATCATTATTAGGCAACAAGAAAAGGTACAATGGGGAGGTGTTACATTTCCAAACAGAGGTGAAGATACTTGAGTTATTTTGGGGATATCTTCCACTGCTGTCCACAAAACGGTAGTCACAATAAACTGCTGAGTCTTGCCATAGAGCATTCACTGAGCCTATTCCTCACGGAGGTACAACTTGGACAATCTGCCCTATAACATCCCCTGAAGGGACATACTCAATGCACATTTACGATGGACAGTTTAAATTTCAGCTTTACTGTGCATGTGTGACCTTGGACAGTGAAAGGGAGCAGGAGTCCATAGGGAAGACATGCACACATTACATCAATCCCACAACCATTATCCTCACCACAGCCACTATACTCTCCTCCGATTGTAAGCAAACAGGCTTTATTTGCTCCAATATGTATTTTAAATCCCCACATCTATTGACCCAGTTTTCTAAATGTGTGGGAACACTTTATGCAGTAAGACTTGCAACTAAATATCTTTAAGAAAATGAACAAAACAGCAATACAAAATGAAAATACTTGTTTATATACTCACTCACACAATTTGTCATAGATGTATTCCACTGCTTTGCTCTAAAATATATTACACACACCATAACAAGCTTATTTTAATCAAAACTTATTACTTAATCCAAATAAAGACAGCTACAGTTGAAAGGGTCTTAGGGATAAATGGTTATGGTTTCAGGCTTTGTGTCTAACATCAGGGATTGAGTACAAGGCCAACAAAAGAAAAGCTGATCCCAATTCTTTGTGTGAATGACGAGAATTTGCCAGTGAAGCATTTCTGAGTGGCATAACTTTTAAGCTGATCTCACGGTTTACTGAAATGCAGTGGATCCGTCCGACCACTGACAAACATTAAAGTGATAAAAGCTCCGACAGTAAATAGGCGCTGTTATGAGAGGATTTGAGTGACAGAGCACAGCACATTAACATCATTAGCCTCCATTACACAGCCCAGAGCTTTTTCTCTAAAAGCTTGTTCTGCCAAAGTGACACGAGCAGTGAACGGGAAAGGCCAGGCTTTCTCTCAGGACCGGAGTCACCTACAATTACCTCCTTCTTACAAAGATGAACAGACTAAGAAACTGAGAACAAGTTATGGTTGAGGCACAGACCAAGTTTATATTTTCTTCTAAATTTTAAGTCCATGCTGTATAGGAGACAATCTGTATCCTTCCGTTGTGATTTGGTAGATTTCCTCTCATCTGTGTGACATTTACTGACTGTTTTTTCTGCTTTGAGAGCTTTTAATGACGCACTTTCACATCAGAAGCACTTAAACAAATGTCACTTCAACGAGAACGGGTTTTAAATATGGTTTAGTAGAGGAAAAAGTGCTTTACAATGACTCTTTCTAAAACATGGCTAACAAGACTTATTATCTTTAGAGCTCAATGTCCAGTTTCATCACGCTAGAAATTCTTTGCATCAGATTTTTTGCATTTGGGAACATTGGCTTTGGTTCAACAACATCAATAAATAAAAGCATTACATTCCAAAAAGGTAAAATGGTCTCCCTTCCTTGTTTAGAGGAACTTGGTGAAAGTCTTGCCAAACCAAAAATGGGGTGGGTTTATTAAATACTGTGGTTCTGTATCTAAGGAATTTTGTCCAGTGGCAGTTTATTCTCTGTTCATTTTTACTTTCCCTGGAAATCCAACTCAAATCCAAAAAGACCAGACTAATTCTTTGTACAAAATAGAAAAAGAAATTGTGATGAATAAAACTCTGATATTTATACATATGATTTGGTCATGAGGCATATTTGGATCCTGTTGATGCTTTTATATTCTTTGTTGCTCTATATATTCTGCAGATATGGAGGTGCTATTATTGGTTTCACTGCTACAATAGAAGGTTGCTTGCCCAGATAAACATATGGTCCTTTCTTATTGTACATTACTGTAATTAAAGTGGCACAGTTCTTTCAGAAGGAGAGCACTTGGTATTTAACGTGGTACTACTGTGACATTTTTTGACATTTGGAGAAATTGCAGGTCTCTCAAAGCAACAATTAGAGGAAGACAGTAACTAACCGAGTCAGTAGCACTTTGGTCTAAAATAAATAATGTGTAGTTATTTATACAGCAAGCCTCCGCTCTGGACCCTTTTTGCAGCAAGACACTTGACAGTTAACATCACACACCAAACATCGACAACAACAACTAATAATTTAGTTTTTTGGTTTGCCCTCTCTACCTGGTGATCTCTGAGTTTTAAGTTCATCTGAATTTCTTTTACACAAAGTGCACTGAGCACTGATAAATTGTTACTTTCTATCCATTTCTATTCAACAACAAAGTTAAATGTATTGTTTTATGATTATTTTATATCGTTCTGACGCATATTAGTTAAAGGTCAGCTGCACAGGAGGCCTCTGCCTCAGCACAGCTCTGAAATCCTTCCAGACAAAAAATACAGCCTTATGCCGTTTCCAAAATCTGTTTGCTCTTTTGTTGTGTTATTGTCCATAACTTCCTGCATTTGGTCCAAAACATCACCAGACTTTCACTGTCTCGCTGGAGCTTTCAGACCTGCACATTTAGCTTGAACCAAACAGGAAAGTCCAAAAGTCTAAACACAACAGCGTTGGTGTGAAAACAAAACAAGGCTGAGTACAGTTTGGTTGTGAGGATGTGCAGCAGAAGCCACTGAGTTGGACAGAAAGAGAGAGACATTTGCAGATCAGACTGAGACCAAAACAAAAGCTGGATGTGGGGCACTATAATGTTTTGACTCCAAGCCCTGCCCAAATACGCTTCTCTGTTTCCCATGTCCAATTATCAACAAGCAACTTAAACTTTGATGAGAACAATAAATACACCTATTCCAGTAGTATATCAATCAATAGAAACTATTTTAACACTTTTTATATATGTGTGTGTTTCACGTTTGAAGGAACCTGACAAATGTCTCAAACAAACTGAACAGAAACATCACTTAGAATTAATCCCATCCCTGTGACCAGGACCAGTGAAATTTTAAAGCTCCTCTTACCTGCCACTCGTACCACCGCTCTCTCGGCTGGGTCTAAAACCGAGTCCTGGCTCTTCCTCTTCCTCCTCTCGTGTTTGGACAGGTTCCATGGCAGAGTGTCTCCAGGCGGTCCCACGAATCCCGACGAACACGGGGACAGGGACCTTGTTGATCGCTCGCTCCGAAATGACGGCTCGCTGACGCACGAACGCTCGCTCAAAGTGTCGTCGTCCGAGGACTCCATCTCTGTTCGGAGCTGCTCAAATGAGAGGAAAAGACAAGGAACAAGGGAGTGATGGGGGAGGGAGGGGAAACCGGGTCAGGACAGAAAAAGGAAACAGAAGAGAAACAGCTTTAGAGAAAGTGCAGGGCCTGTATAATTCATTTCACAGAGTTCAGGCAGAAGCATCAATGAATGAATGATGCAGCAGGGATCAGCTACAGTACGAGGCAGAACAACATCAACACAAAACAGCTGGGTTAAAGAGGTGTCTAGTCAATTGTATACCAGCAATTCCATTATGGATTTTTTCTTTCACTTGTTGAATTGACCTTCTATGTAAGGGGCAATGTTACATCCATTTCTTGTACATCTATTTTTTCAGTTTCTGCCACAATGACCTTGAACTATGACCAACAAACTCTGAACATCTTTGAGTTTAAGTAAACATTTAATTATATCAGAAAAAGAGTTCATGTGAAAGCGACACAATCACTGCCAAAAAACAGACGCTAACCATCCATCTGTACAGCACTATTAATTAGTAACAAGTCCATATTTTCACCATCAGAGTGTGTCTGTTCAGTGCTGGAGGATGGACAGAGGGGTTTTCTACACAGTGCAATACTTGGAGCTGAGGAGTTGTGAGTGGGCGATGGGATTTCAAAGCTTGTCTAGTGTTGCTATTTTTAAAAGAACAGTCGATATTGCAGTCATTGAGGTCTGTCTTTATCATTACACTGAGACAGATGCCTGATCAGACAACCACAATGTCAATAAATCAATAGCTTTAACCTCAGCAAACCAAAATGAAATGACTCTTTATACTGTCTCAATTATTTCCAAAATTAACTCACACCAAGATATTTCTTACATTTTAATCTTTAAAAGAGACCTTTCATGTCTGTGCATGACACACAAAACCCGTGTTGAACATGTGATAAGAACTCAAGGTCAAAAATGTAACACAATCTCTATCTCGAGTGCTCAAGAGAGTCTTAAAGAGAAGGCACAGCATCTTCCCGAACAATGTGCGCAAAGACAATGTCTAAAACAGCACAATTTCAATTTAAGTCTAAAAGAATCAATTACAATTACAAAACAAATGTCTGGGAGTTGTCTGCTCAAGGATAAAGAGAGTGAGGTCACTGAATGGACAAATAAAAGTTACATGAATTACACATCTCCAATCTTCTCCAGTGTTAATGTGAAAAAATGGGTTGGCAGCCTTATGTTTGTGATGCACCAGGGACATTATATGGGACACTAATGCTTTACTGTATATGGTCCTCGGAAATGTTCCAATCATGTCATAGGTTTCCCACTGGAACACCAGGGCACCTGTACAGGGCAGTACACCCCTGTAAATGAAGTTTGCAATCTCATTTTTTTTCTGATTAGATAAAGTTAAAAAAGAATAATCAATAACTTGGTTCCTGACATTCAGACTTGACTCTATTTGTGTCATCAACATGAAGAATAGAAGATGTTTTACTCTTTTTCTAAATATGCAGTTACTTTTTTTCTGCTGCTGTGTGTTGGAGCAATAACATGACAGCTGAGGACTGTAATAGGTTGGACAAGCTGGTGAAGAGAGGAGGACACTGGACTGGAGAGAGAAAGACCAAGGTGCAGGCCACAGTAACAAAAAGCCCCTATACAAGACACTTTGGTGGCTCAGCAGAGCAGTCAAAACACTAGGCTCCTTTCTGAAGCACAGAGTGGTACAGGAGTATTTTTATATACACATGTATTTATTTAGTTATCAGTGTTGTATCTACTTGTTTGTATTGTCTGTGTGGCTCTTTGCTGCTGGACATCTGAATTTTCCTGAGAAGATGAATAAAATATCTATCTTTCATTTACCCACAGAGTAATTTGTCTGTATTTAAATTGCATTCTCTTGTTTTGCTTAAAAAGCAATAGACTATTGTTAGCCCTGGATCCAAGAGTAGAGGACCCTGTATGATCTCGGGCCTGGAGTCACAAAAGCCACACAAGATAGCCTTAACTTTTGCACAAGACCAAATAAGAGTCCACCTCAACACTATATCTAAAACACATATCAGGCAATTCAGGCACAACTGATGAAGAAAAGCTTGTATTGTGGAAGTTTGTGACTAACACAACTTGATTTAAATGAGTATCTGCTGAATTTGATTAAAAAACACTTGGATACAAACTTTCTAACATTAGTTGAAAGGAAACTTGTGTTAAACTAACTTGTGTGTTTCTCTCTGGAAAAGTCCTAATTAAAACCATTCTTCCTGTTTCTCCTCACAGCTCATGTCATGTCTGGACCACTTCACCCTCCACGCGTTTCCCCGACTAAACCCCTTGCTTCAGCACATCTGTCTCATTCTCTCTGAAGCTGTCCAGACTGAACTGTATCAACCGGAGAGGCGTTAGTGAACGGGAAGGTCTCTGCGTCCTGCACAAAAGCTGGGATTTACATTTGGCCCAATGGTTTAAGCGCTGACAAAACCCCATGTCTCGCCTGTCTCCACGGCAACGCTGCCAGGAAGAGGTTAAACTCTTCCCAGAATGCAGTGGGTTTCGCTGGAGTGTGTTTTTGGTGTGTTCAGGTCCCTGGTGTTGTGCTGACAGTGATTCAGTGCCACTGCAGCGAGCGTTTTTATAAATAGAGCCAGTGCTGAGCTTCAAAAGCCACAACATGTTATTACGGAGCAGAGAAGTATAAAAAAGAAAGAGCTTTGACAAAGAGTGCAAACGAAACAGAGGAGCAGAAGAGAGGAGTGAGATCACTTCCTGTTGGAGTCTGAGGCGTCTTAGTCACATCACATTATGAAGACAAACAAACATTCGCACAACAGGATAAACTGTAAATGCAATTTAAATATAAATGAAGCCTTCTGTTTCTCCAGGTACTGACACATGAGCTGTAGAAATACGTAGAAGAAGAATGAGGGACCAAACTCAAAAAAGAAATATTGTGAAATAGTGACTGCATCCAGAATTTTCTGCAGATTTGTTGGTAGTGTTCAAGACCACACTAACTAAGACCAAATTATGACAAGACCAGAGTGATGATTATGACCGGGGCGAGTCAGAGTCTGAGTATGATGACATTAAAGGAAATCCCAGAGAATAATCCAAAGACTACAATCCAGTCTAAGACCAATTCAGAACTCTGTGGACAAATAAACCAACTTTTGTCCTTGTTGATTTTTATTTAAAATTTAAAAAATAGATGTCTGAGATAGAGATACGAATCTGAGACCAGATTGAGACCTTTTTAAAGTGGTTTTATAAACAGTTAAAGACTCTCAGAAGTCGACTCTCACGTGAATCACACTTTTTACATGTTTTAAAATATATTTAGCTACTGTCACATAGATTTTCAGGAGCAAAGGCAAAGGATCCACTAAACTCCTTCCTCCTTAAACCTGATGTTACCATTTACAACAAACCAGGTCTTCGAGCAACATAATTATGTTTAAGGTTACTTTTCTATACGCAAAACAAGTGTGATATTTTCAAACAGACATTAATAAGATCCTTAAACCCCCAGTTCTAGGTCTACAGCAGTTGTTCACATGTGTTTGGCAGATGTTGGAGTGACCCTGATTTATGACACAGATTTGCCTGGAAGCTCAATCTTAACAGTGTGTCTATACACTTTACACACTTATATCGTGCAAACATTAGTGTCAGAAACAAGTGCAGAAGTGACGTAAAAACAGGAATGTCAGGAGAACAGAGAAGATATGAGTTGACATGGGTTATTTCAGAGCAGCATTCCTGGAGTACAGCTCTGAAGGGAGTCACACTGACCTCATGCTCAGTTTGACAGAAGATATAACACTGTGTCCTGCTGGACCAACTCCACAACTGAGCCTTAAACCTGAATGTTCAGCGTGAATTTACAGCCACAGGGATTCAGAGATGTGATACTGTAACAAGCAATAAAGAAATGGCACACCTTAAAGGCTGGTAAATGCAAAAAAACAAGAATTAGTGCAGTCTGTCAGGTGTAAAAACCCTGTCAATGAATCCAAAAGGCATGCAGTTGTTTATAATGTATAGGACAAACCCATAGACACAGTGGACACAGGCTCGGCCCACTCCCAGAGGGAAGAAACAAGCCTCTGTTCTTTATAAAATCTGAATAGAAATACATTTTCTGCCTGTCATTTTCTCTTCTGGAAAAAGCTGTAAAGGTTTGTGCTTGTTACAGAGTCCAACCAGCAGAAGTGGTGAAATGTGCTGATCCCTACAGGTCAATTAATGTCTGATCCTATATAACATGGTAATTACTCAAGACATGGGACTAATTAGGGATCACTCCAAATGTATGTATCTCTTTATTGTTTCTATTGTAAGACATTAAAAAACACAAATACATTTGCATTTCTGTATTTCTTCCCAGCTGCCTCCAACAGTAAGTCCAGTATGACTACTATATTGTCTTCTTTTGTTCTTAAAAACACAGCCCCCAGTCGTAATGAGTAAGACAGAGATGGACTGAATGAATGTCTGGACTGAGCTCCTACACTCATTATTATACTCACACTGTCAGCTGTAAATATAAACAAATGCTCTACAAATGAAACACAGTACTCAGAAACAAAAGAACCTAATAAAGAGAAGATAACGAAAGAGGCCAAAAACTTTTATTAGACTCTGGATAATAACAGCACAAGACACTACTTGTATATTAATAAGAACCCTGCTCAGGGAAACCACAGGGAAAGAAATAATTTACCCGGACAACACGGGACATTTTCTTAACACATCATTTACTAAAGTGTTATCTCATGTTACTATTATACACAGGGTTAATGTGTGCAGCCTCAGAGGGTCAAAATTCAAGCTATAGCAGCTTCAGAGGGTCAACACTTAAACTACAGCAGCTTCAGAGGGTCAGAAATCAAACTACAGCAGCTTCAGAGGGTCAAAAATCAAACTACAGCAGCTTTAGAGAGTCAACTACAGCAGCTCAACTTTTTTCTTAGTTTATAAAAGACATACACACATTGTTCCATCATGTACTGAAATCTAGTCTTAAACTAAATGTGCACCAATGTTACAGAAACATTTAGATGATTGGTTTAATTATCCAGGTCCATTTGCACGAGTACAAAACTACTCTCTATAGTTTCCCATGTTACGTCTGAACCTTGAAACTCTTTTGACAAATGCTGTTGCTTGTCTCTCTTTTTTTTCTAAAAGCTGGAAGTGCCAGAGAAAGAAGAGAGACTGCTTCAGTAACAACAGCTGAACAGCTTCTTTAAAGTGATATATGTGTCATACAGTCGAAACACACAGAGCGCCTGCAGACATTTAAAAAAGAAAACTGACATTTAAACCTACTCTAGACAAATTACTGACACGATGTTGCCCTTTAGTCTTAATGAGTGTCATCTGTGGCCTATATGTTCAGGATGAACTCCATTTCAACAGGTCCTTCTGCAGTCTGTCCAAAAGCCTGAGAAGAATAAGCTGCACAGAATAACTGAATAAATGAGCAACCACAATGATATTTATTATTATCATGTGGTCATCATAATATTATTGTGTAACATGTTAATAAAGCATGAAAGTGTAGCTTGTCTCAATGATAAGTATATTGTGACAAAAAAATTGATCACCTGATTACTGTGCTTCTAAATCTAATCACATACGTCTCCCAAAAGCAGAGGAAAAGCAGTAAAAGATGGCGGATGATATGAAGCTAATGAAAAAATGTCTGTCTGTGTGAGGGTCAGTCTGTGTTTTATTTTTCACTGAACATGATGTATTCAAGGCCTAAACATGAGGCTGGAGCAGTGTTTGACCATCTGCTTCTAAAGCAGCAGGAGGGGAGTTCTGTATTTTTTTCACACTCCACTATCACTTGGAATAATATCAGCGAGGTTTTCCAGACAGACAATCACAGAGGCAGACTCGGTGAAGGAGTCCATTGGGATGCATTTTCCAGCAGGTGCAGGTGATGGTGGTGGAGCCTCTGGGTGTAATTGGCTGTGGGGGATGAACAAATCAATAACAACAGCCTCTCAGTGCTGTGTTTTAGAGCACCTAGTGTAAGTTAAATGCAGCTGGTGCGTTCAGTGGCAGGCCTTTCAGAGTCTCATCCTCTCTTTGATTGTGATTGGGAATGTGTTTGCATGAATGGACACGACATGGCCCCAGTCGAGGCTGTGCAGTGAGGCAGGCTTTCAGGCTGTGGGCAGACAGCACACTGATCAGGCTGTTTCTTTGTCCATTCTGGTCCACACTCTCTCTTTGGATTTCACCAACTAATCACATTTATCCATTTGTGACTGTGAACCTGCTGGTTTCTGCTGAGCTCTCTCTCATTTTAGGGAACAGTCTCAGTGAGTAGCAGTCTTTTCACCACAAGAAATCCAGAGTTTTACTGTTGTATTTGTAGCCAGTCCCTCGGGCACAGTGTAGCTTACAAATGGGTTGCTTTGGAGCTAAATCACACTGAGTATTGTAATCAAGCTGAGGTCATTACATTGAATCTTGAGCCTGTAATCAACGTGTTATTGCTACAGCCTCATGTCAGCACAGTAGTCATCTGCATATCTTTTGAATATGCATGTCCTGGCAGCGTGAGTGGCACCATTCCGCTTTAAATATGTGCTTAAATTAGACTTCACAAGCCTCATTTTGTTCACACGGCTTCGTATCTAACTGAGATTTAATGGGTTAGTAGGAAACAGTGTGTACTCTACAGGTTTTGGTTATGTAAAGACATGATGGCATGCGCTCCAGTGTGGCTTACCTTCCCCGGGCAACAGCGGTCCTTGTATCCGAGCACAGAGCGCCAGAGGCCGGGGAGATGCTGCCGCCGCCGCTCGCTCCCCTCCTGGATGGACTCACGGATGAAAACGATGGCGTATTGCTCCCCGTTTTTTTTTTTTTTTGTGTAAAAACGGCAGGATGTGTGGAAAAAGTCCGTGCGCTGCCCTGGCCGCAGACAGAGGCGGCGTGTTGCTGAATGGTAATGGCTGTCTCCTCCTCGCTCGGTTCCCCAGCGTCTCTCTCGCCGTCCACAACCCCCACCAGCCCACAGCCTGCCAGCCCTCCTCCCGCTTTCACACTTTCTTTAGCTCCAGTCTTCTCCCATAAAAGCTCCCACGTTTAACCCATGTCCATTCGGTGCCGTAGAAAGTGAAATCTTGCTAAAAACCAGCCAGTGCTTTAGTGGTTTGGGCTTTTTTTAGGGCAGCAGAAGGGCGTTCACGTTGATTCACAGTGGACACTCATTCATTTATTCCACTGAGGAAACACACGCTGGTCTTTTACATAACAGCATATAGTATTAATCTGATTTTTCCCTTCCCACAGGGATACACCCTCCCCTCTTCTGAAAACAGCTGGCGGAGCACTGGGGACGGGTCACTGCAGCTGGAGACGTGTGTTTGGGCAGACCCTCCCTCTCAGCTGGAAACAAGCTGAAAAAAGTTGGGCTGAGGTCAAGACTCTGGATCAGAAACACCCAATGGTACCGTGACTGAACACAGGGTTTACGAGTCAAAAACACAGAGACGGTTCTAGAGACTGTGCAGTCTCTAAGCAGAAGGAACCCAGTGCCCCAATATCCACCAGAATAAATGGTAGAAAATAAATAGGCAGAAATAAAAACTACCATTTTGTATGATTATTTCTGCATACACAACTTCTGATCAATAGGTTTTAAATGGATGATTTATTTTTCTGAATAGATTTTTTAAGCATCTTTATTCTTAAAAAATAATTGAAAAAAAGGTGGAATTATAATCTATTTTGTAAAATGCTTTTCATCATTGAGGGCCCACTCTTTACGGGGCTACTCTCTGCTAATGCGTCCCCTTGAGCCAAAAAAAGAGCTGACACTTGTCTAAAGGTTACAGGTTTCTTTAACAGACTTCCAAAAGTAAATCTAACAAAATATATCCAAAACATTAGAATAGGGTTAATATTTTGAGAAAACTAAAACAACACAGTAGTTTTTTATTTTATTTTTTGTTTTAAATATTTGAATTGCCCCATTCTCACATTTGTCATGTCCCAGACACTTGTTGAATGCATGGTCTATATCTCGTTATACGTATATGTCCATTACAAAAAAGTCTGAGCGACCATTATTTTAAACAAATAGCCATATGTAACAAGTTAAATTGATAAAAGATCTTAAAAGGTTTATATACATGCACATACATTAGAATATAGTACATTGGGTTCATTTGTTTGTTTGTTGGTCCTCCAGTTCCTTCTCAGATTTCATAAAAGTACAGTCCCATTTCCGCTCTCATTTGGAAATAATGTCCAGTCTTCTGTAATCCACTGGTTTATCATTACATTTTGTTGTGATGCATGTAAACTGTACTATCAACTTGGTGACACTTGATTATTGTCCACTGGGAGTCACATGTAGGCCTATGAAGGGGGCAGGCAGGGGTCACTGGTGTCTGCCCTTTGTTGCAGGATAATCCACGTTTCCCTTCACCGAGCGCTGGGATCCAGTCGCTGAGGATTATGAACCTGAGCTGGAGCCTTTTAGTCAAACAGCAGCTAACGGTCCGACCCAGACAAAGGGAGAGTTCACTTGTCGTTAGAATATTTCATTATTAGGTAATTATCAAACAAAACAGTCATTGTCAAGTCTATCATGTAGGCTACATCTTTATTTGTGCTGTAAGTCTTGTACCTGGTGAACATGATGTAATTGAGACCATGTGATGCATAGGCAAACTTTTTTCTTCTTTACTTTTAGTATGATTTTCCATTTTATCAAACATTTAGGACAAAATGGTTTTGTCTGATTTAATGCAAAAAAAGAAAATGCTTCAATTAAGCAACGTGATACGAAATGAATGCATAAGATGAGAGTTGGATCTGTCTAAATGTGTGAGTACTTTGAATTTATGTGGGGACAGATCATGTGACCTGCTGCAGCGGGACCTGTGGCCAAACATGGACACTTCAAAAGAATAAAGTGTCAGAACTTATCTTTAAACACTGACAGTGAAGCTGTACGAGTCACTCTTTATAGAAAAACACTTGAATCAGATTTTACAGTGTGACATTAAACCCAACACACAATCGACTTGGTTCAGATTGAGTCTAGTCTCTGTTTTAGTTTGTGTCAAACATCCTTCACTTTTACTTCGACTGATATTCAGTTTGAACATTTAGCTCATACTTTCACCTGGAGGATTGTAACCACTGTCATAAGCCGTTACAACACCTCAGACTGAAAAGAGCTCTTGTCCTAAATTTGGAAATAATGAGGTTGTGTGGATGGAACTGAGTTAGAAGTAGGCTATATACAATCATCTACTGTACCTATCATGAACTACAGATGGAAATGTGTAACTCCTACTTGCCTATGGCCTAACTGACTTTGTCTCTAAACTTCTCCAAGAGATTTTCAACCAGTAATACCTTTTATATTATACGTTTATATTACAATATTGAAGAACTAATAAAATAAATAAATGCTAAGTCTTTTGATTTTCCAACATTTAACTTTTGTAGTAGTATTTATTTGAGTTGTTTCTAAATCATAATACGTTGAGCTTTCCAGGAATTTAGTTTAACGCTGAGTTTTAGTGTGAGGTTGCGGTGCCATCTAGTGTTGACTGATGGAGACTCTTAATCCCATCATTCCTCTGATGAGCCCCTGTAATTGAATTGAGGATGTCAAAGAGCATCTATTCATCTCAGCAGCCTCTCTCCGGGGCAGTGCAGTTGTCCCGTGGGAGCGTTTATTCAACCATTCACTAAAATTAGGTCAGTGGGTTTAAGAAAATGGACTGGATTTAACATCCACTGAAGACTGAACTGTCCACAGTCGAGACACCGCGATAACTGGTTTAGTGGAAATTATTTAGTCAACGGCAGAGAGGTTATTAGAGAAGGATGACAATACAGTTTAACATTAAACAGACTGTAGTCTGAGAATATACAAATAAATAGGGCGGTTCAATCCCCGCTTGAAACATCCCAAAACATCCCGCTCTCCCCCACAGTTCATACTGTCGTTGTGTCCTTGAGCAAGACAGTTAACCCACCTTGCCTCCATTGGACAGCTGTAACACTTGTAAAGCGCTTTGAGTGGAAACTATGGGGAAAAGCACTTTGTAAATACAAAATAAATAGTTAGGCCTGAACAGTATATATCTTAAATGTATCGTTATTACAATATTCATATCACAAAGAGCAGCTTAATTTGCAAAATGATGGTATTTCATATTTTAGACAAACTTTGCATTTTAGAATATCTAGCTAAAAAAAAGGATGAGAAGAAGAATGGCATCAATGTGAACAGGAACAACCTATTTTTTTGCTAAAAGGATGTTCTCCTCAAACCAAGCAGCCATTACTTTGCAAAACCCCACTTCTTTCCATCAAATGGGTCTGCATCCCTTCCCAGTTGAATATTAGACCAATTGTAATTGTTGATGTAAAATGAGACAGTTCTTGTTTCTCTGACTGATTGTACTCCATGTCCATCTAACTGCACACAGAGGCTTTTTTATTTTTTTTTAATGTTTTTCTGAGTCTGTTAGTACTGCCTCCTGGAATACCAACTCAAATCTGCAGTCCTGTTTAATTTAAAGAATAGAATAAAAAAAAGAATTAGGATGGCTGGCCCAGTTTAGCCATAAAAACAAAACACTGGAAGATTTTCTTTTACATATAAAATATACTGTAGATTATGCTAAATCAACAGAGTACTATATTTAGGAGAGAACATATACTCATAGACAGAACATACACTACAAATTATGACCTTTACAGTTCTTAACAGCTTCTAAAGTTCCTATTAGGTTTAAATGAGAAAAAGTGAATAAAGTAGGAAACAATTCAATTTACTGTACTCTGTACATTTTTACACAGCTTACACACAATTCAAGAATAAAGATAAGGCAGTCTGTGAATGGGGGCATTATAATATTTATTTTCAAACTGAAACAGGTGGAACAGGGAATATTGATATCTTATTTACTATACAGAACAGAGTCTCTCCTGAAGGTTACTCATCTCCTTTGCCCGTGTGACAAGGCGGCGGTTTGTAAGTGCCCTCTTTCATCATCTTTTCTCGCTGCTGACGGATTGCATACAACCTTTGATTCTGCAGAGAACAACGACAAAGCAAAGACAATTATTAGGTGCGTTGACAATTTGTTGCTCCATGACATGAGCCCCCCTTTTATACCCCCACTGCACCTCCACTATTTAACTCAGAGCGACGACAGAGCACACTTCATTGCATAAAAACATGTATCTAGAGGCTTACAAGGCAACCTGGGCTGTGCTTAGCATCCCACACACTTTAAACTTTGACTCAGGTTCAGACAAATACAGGCTAGAGTATATGATCCCTAAAAGTATCCCTGTAAGATAAGCTTTTTTACTTATTTTCTTAAGCTTGACGAGACAAAAGCTTAACGGTATTGACTAAAAATGTAAATTTCAAATGAATTAGTCTTAGTTGTTGGTCAAATTAAAATAAATCAATACAAAGCTGGTGACATTGACAAAAAGCTGACACACATGTCATGTCCTGAGCTTTGGGCCTCTAATATCCTACTGGTAAATAGATTTTTTCCCCACTAATGAATGATAATGGGTGAAATCAATGTCAATATACAAAAAGGGACACAGAGCTGACAAAGGGAGGATATTTAGTAAAGCATCTATCATCCCTGTAGTCTTGTAGTTTAATTAAAGAGCTATGTCTTGCTATTCTTATGCTTTTTGTTACCTTGTGTTGTTAAAATTCCATTGTTTTCCTCACTTGTAATTTGCTTTGGATAAAAGTGTCTGCTAAATGACTAAATGTAAATGTAATGTAAATGTATGTCTCAATACTATATATTAATACAATATTAAATAATTACAGGCTACACTTCTTAAAT
Organism: Perccottus glenii; assembly: GCA_024416835.2. NCBI lineage: Eukaryota > Metazoa > Chordata > Actinopteri > Gobiiformes > Odontobutidae > Perccottus > Perccottus glenii. Next base: position 5,851,811 of record CM044562.2, read on the forward strand.
ATTGTGGGTTTGTCTTTGGGGCTCACATCAAGATTAAGAAAAGTATGTTTAAGAACCTCTTTTTTTTTTTTGAAAAGGCTCTTTGATCCTTAGCCTCATTTCCGATAAGATTCTATTCTAAACGAGACTAAATTATATTTCAAAAGGTGCAGTGTGTAAAACATCTGGTTAAAGTGCATCACAAAAAAAAAATAAACAGGGAACAGTGTCATTATTTCCAGAACTTGTAAACTGACACAGCACAGTCATGTTTCTTATATAACACACATTCTTGCTTCTAAACGTTCAAGTGAGCACAAGATTAGACCTTTTTCTGTTGGGTTTGTTCATAGACAACAGAATGTCCCTGAAGGGCTACTGTAGAGGCTAACAGTGGAAATAGGAATGTAAGATGTCACCAAAAACTACACACTTCAAGTGAAACTATATTAAAAGAAGGGAATAAAGTGTTGTGTGTAGTGAAGAAGCTCAGGTAATCTGGCTGGAACTTTCAATAACAGTTACACCGTCTTGGTCGCAATAAATCTGCACCAGAAGTGGGATGGAACTGAACAATTTTTGACATTTCACTAAAACCAAAATGAAAAATACTGTTTGGTGGCATCATAGCCTCTGTGTTCACTCACCAGCTTCTCCCTGTGCATGCACTCATAGAAGTCCTCAAACTCCAGCTGGCACTCCTTCTTGGCGCGAGTCTGTCCGATGCCGTGGGAACATTCGACCCACTCTTTCTCGAAGGTGTGGCAGCGTGCAGGCCGTTTGTTCGGCTGAGGTCCACTCTGCAGCAAGATCCACTGATCCAGGTTTATACCCAGCCGCGACTGAAGGTCCACGAACGGCATGATGCTGAGAGAGGAAACACACAGGTATAACACAATCCATACAACGTATGTGAATAGCAACAACAATTATAATAACAATAATAATAATAATCATCAAGAATGATAACCACTTAGGGTTAACTTGTTACTACTGCTACTACCACTACTAATAAAATATCCTGTAAGAAAATAAAGCATCTGTACCTAGATTTTTTTTATTGTTACTGAAACTAAACAGAACTGAAAAAAGGATGCCCATACAATATAGTAAAGGAGCTTACTTTAAATCAGACTGATTAAATTGCTTGTATCATAGGCTCTGATAAGTCTTGTTGACTTCTTAACTGGGAATATACAATTATGTAAACCTAAGCTTTACAGGTTATGTAGCAGATTGCAAAAAATGAGCAAACCAAAAAAGATGATAAAAATACCCCAAGCTTTAGTTTAGTTTAAAATATTAGACCCTCAAACCATGCTTCATGATATATTATAAAATATTGTTCTATTTTGTTGTGGTGACTGTAATAAGATGGAAAAAAGTAGATTTGTGGAATAAGATATTGCAGTAGATGATACACATCTTGGTGACAAATTTGTGTTATTCACAAATAATAAGTAGATGATACTCAACACAGTCACGCTTTATAAACATTAATGCCTCCAGACAATTCATTTGTAAACATTAGCCGTCCCCTTCACAAAGCTAATGCTAAAGCTAACACAAGCCGATAGTAATGGTGCTAAAGCGGATGTTTTTCAAACTAAACAACACCTGTTTTAAATCCATACAGATGCAGATTCAGAAAAAGTTCTAATTAACGCTAAATATGTCCGTTTATTTACCGTGAGTGCTGGAGTCACTTTAACCTTCCCAGAGTCCGTGCGTCCCACTTTACGACAGATCAAAACACGACCATAAAGCGGTGAATGCAGCCGTAAAACGCGCGACTGTCTCCTTCTTCTTCTTTCCTTAATGGCGGGTCGCAAGCAACGGTTAAGGTGCATACCATCATCTACTGTACCGGGGTGTGTATCTCTCTAGGGTGAGTACTTCAGGTTAGTTTAATTTAATAAAATTGTATTAAAAACATTTTTACCTACACATTTTGTATTTAACCTGTTATTTTGACGTACCCCATCAGTGCTCTGCTACATTCCTTAGTGTTCTGTCTTCTTGACGAAGCAATAGATTTTCTTTTCAATGGCTCCCCTCTACTGTTTGTAGGGTTTGTTATTTGTGTCACCTGTTCAGGTGGACCTGTTTATTATTACGGGTTGTCAATGATTTATAATTTGTAGTTCAGTTGATTATAGCCCAGTTTGTTGTAACTGCAACTGTAGTTGTGTTTGTTGTCTGATGTATGTTGTCTGCTATGTCTGTACAATGCCTTATTTCATTTTCCTGAAGATCATTGCGCCGAAATATGGCTGCATTGGTGTAGTTGCAATCTTTGTGTGTCTATCTATGTATAAATGTAATATATTGCACCGTTATCACCGAAGCAAGTTCCTAGTTTGTGAATTTTGTTCACTGACAATGGCAATAAAACCTTCCTGTTTCCTGATAGACTTATGTGGGATCAAACAAATATTCCAATTTTTGTTACAAGCATCAGAACCACACTTATTGACTCACAGAACTAGAAGATAAAAATATAAAATAACATAGCATACAAAGATAATGTGGCGCTTCTGTGAAAGATCATTGTGATATATTAATATCAACAGTGTACATTAATGAAACAAGAAAAAACATGTGAAGCAAAGGAAAGACAGTGAACAAACAAGTTTGTGTGTGAACCTAACTGTTTTTCGGACTGAAATATAATAATTACTTTTTTTAAGTTGAATGTTTTAGTAAAGCCAGTTTAATAAATCAATTAAATGCACATCCAACATTTATTACAACTTAACAAGTGGCAAAAAAAAAAAAAAATTACGAACAGTAGAGGGCAGCACAACGAGTATGAGTCTATTCTTCATTATCCAAAGAAGAAGAATAACAGGAACTCCGTCACAATTGCACATGCGCAAAACGTATTAGGCTCCTAGCACAGATCTGGTACTGATTATTAGCCATGGACACTTTCACTTTTTTTCGTTATTTGCAGCATTACCACTTAAACGGCACAATGCACCCGGACCTCGATCGTAAAATGCGAGGGAAGCTGAAAAGAATTTCTCCAAATTTTATTCTTAAAGGTGATTAAAACTAAGAAAAGTAGTTATAATGCTAAGCTATTTGCTACCTAACTAACGTAGTTACACTTCTATTTAAATATGTCTTTTCCTTTATTCCTCTCTTCAAACAGACCACAGACTGTTTTACACCGGGCCCAGCAGACAGTTCATGCGCCTGGTCGTGCTGTCCGAGGACGAGCGGAGGTCTGCGCTGATGGAGAGTCACGTTGACCCCGGGACTGGGACTCACCTGGGCGCGCGCAGCACGAGGGACAGGGTGGTGTCGGGTTATTATTGGAACACGCTCATGAGAGACGTGGAGGAATGGGTAATGAACAACAACAGGACACTAGTGCTAAAGGGCATTAGGGCTCTTGTGATAATGTATTTGATTATTCTCCCAACAGTGTAATAAAGTGATTAATATGCACCTTGAAAACGTCTAGACAGAAATATTAAATTGTATGTTAAAGATTTTTCTTATAATATGATTCAAGTTAAACCCTAAGGAAAATATGAGTGTTTTCAGACTTGTGTCACTTAGAAAACCACAGAGATATAACCAAATAATTACATTGCATTAATCTGTACTTATATAAACTTCATGATTATTTAGTTTGAGCATGTTTTTTGAAAGAAAGTGCAACACATGTTTCCCAAGAGCAATGCATGAAAATTTTATTTTTAATGCATAGGAATATTTCCACATTAGATTCAAGATTTTATTTGTCACATACAAAATTATATACAGCATATATAACCAGCAGTGAAATGTGAGTCAGGTCCGCTCCATGGACAGTGCAACTATTTAGGAAAACACACAGATGAAAATATACATAAATGTAGCTATGTAAGAATGAGATAATCTGCCGAGATTATCTGTGAGATTATCTGCCGGGGCTGGATTAATAAGAAACAGAATATTTTAAATCTGTGTTTCCACAGCTCTTATTAGAAAACAGAAATAATACACAATACTACTACAGTCTGTCTTTGGTTTCTACCACTGGGGAGCAGTGGCTCAATGGTAGAGCGGTTGTCTTATAACCAGAAGGTTGGAGTTCAATCCCCGCTCTCCCCACAGTTCATACTGTCATTGTGTCCTTGGGCAAGACACTTAACCCACCTTGCTTCAAGTGGTGTTCCAGCTGTAACACTGGTGAATGTAAGTGGCTTTGGATAAAAGTGTCTGCTAAAGGTTTACTAATGATTCTCCTTGATTTTGAAGTTGGCTTTATTCTCCTTATCAGCATTTAACAACTGGTCTTTCTTTACACCAGTCATAAATTTAGTTTAATAACGTACTATTTGTGTTTCTTTGTTTTCCAGGTCAAATCTTGCCACCACTGTCAACTGAAGAACGCTGTTAAGACTGTACGGCCTGTTTTACCTGTCATTAAGGTACGGCTCATAGCTTTTTATTAGTAGCGAAATGTAAAAGCCAGGCCAGTGTTTTTGTCCTACAGACTTTATAATTTGAAACAGGCCAAACCATTGTGTGGTTTTCCCACAAAGTAATAAATGACTCGTTAATTACTGTAGCCTTTCAATCAGTGTTTTTTTTTAATTTTGTGTCACAAAAAAGGCTTAAAAGCTACACACAATGCCTTTAATTTCATTGTCCTCTTGCAGGTGAAAGAGGCCTGGGAGGTGCTCGGCTTGTATTTGATTGGACCACTGCCAGAAACAGTTCGCCAAAACAAATACGCCCTCACTTTAACGGACCTTTACACCAAATGGGTGATCGCTGAGCCTCTTCAGTCAAAGTCAGCTGCTGAGGTGTCTGCAGCTATAATTACAAAGTTATATATGTTTGGTTTAGTCAGAAAAATTATCACTGACCAAGGCCAGGAGTTTGTCGACCAGGTAATGTTTTGTAAAAAACTGTCATTGTTTTGTTTGTGTTGCTTCATTTTCTTTAAATTTTCAACGGTACTTTCCCTGCAGCTTAATGAAAGTATTGTCAGCACTTTGAACATCAAGAATGCTGTCTCTATTGCACATCCACACCAGACAAAGAGACAGGTAACACTCTAGACATGTTGACAGGCACAATGTTGTGAATTTGTGTCTTTTTAATTATTTAGTATTTATAGGACGAAAGGACCTGCAAAAACATCAAGCGTGCTTTAAGGACCTATGTGAAGCACGGTCACTGCGACTGGGACCTACACCTTCCCGCTGTGGTTTATGGACATAACATCACCAAACAGGTTGTCCTTATACTGCCTTTGCAAATAAGTTTATTAGTATTATGTTTATTATCAAAAAGCATATACACTGCTTCATACATTACGTTTTTAAAAGTAATGAGCATGAGCTGTAAGAAAAACGAGAAAGTGTCTTATTAGTTCCTTATGAAAAGCTGTTTCTCATCCTTCAAAAATCCAATTAAAACCTCTTCAAGTCTCTGAAATCACACAATGTTTATTTTACTGTGCATCTTATCAGTTAGTAGGGCTGTTAGAAAAAAATATAAATTAAAGAAGTATGTTTCTGAGCCTTAAATATTCTGAATTGATTCAGAATGCTAAAAAAAAACTTTATTTTTAGTAAAAACATGCACAATTCTATTTTTGTTGGGATATAAAGTTGATATAAAGATTTGGTACAGGCAGAAACTAAAAGTGATGTTTAAATAAATGTTCTCTTTGGTTTTTTCCTCACATAATCTTTGACCAGTTTTCTTAGCAAAAGTTGCGTTCACTTGAATTTAATCAGGGACTGGGGCATGTTACAGACTGAACACTCTGTAACAGTGTTGATTAAACCACTGGATATATTAGACTTTCTTACTAATGCTAGTCTTTTTTTGTGTTTAGCGCTCAACCAGACACACGCCCTACTTTCTCCTGTTTAATCGACACCCCCGTCAGCCCGAGGTCATGAACGCCTGTCCCATGGGAGACGACTTCGTAGTGGCCGACTCGGAAGAGGACGAGGAAAAGAAGGTAAATGCAACCTATCATAAAACTGATACATTAATTATCACAACATAGTGATAATGTAACACTTTCTTTTATCTCCATAGGGTCTTCACAGCGACAGAACACAAGCGTTACAACAGTCAATCTCCGAAGACCACGACTATTGTATGAACACGGGCGGCGATAACATGAGTCTTGTTATTTTTTGAAAGCTACTAATAGAAGCTTTATGAACTAACGCAACTGTTGTTCGTTTGAAGACGTCTTGGTCTGTGACACTTGTACTAATGTGGTCGTCCTTCTTTATGAGTAACCCAGTATAAAGTATAAGAGGAGTGTAAACCCACCAAAGAAGAGGTTAAATGGCTCAGTATTAGAGGTTTTAACCAGAATGTATGAGCCAGGACTGAAAGGACTGTCCAATGAATGAATTTCAGACTAGAACTCTGACATTTTGGGGCATATCCTGGATGAAAATCTGTATTTGAACTAAGCCTTATTGTTCAGTTTGGTACAGCACAGTTTTAGTGGCAGCTGCACTGTCTGTGATGGTATAAAGGGCCCTAAAACAAAGCACATTGTACCATCCCAATTTTAAGGAGGAGGAGCTAATCCTAGTTGAAAAGAGGCAGAGCTCAAAGACACTGGTCTTGTTCTTGTAATAAAGAGCCAAAAACAAAACATGTAATGCTATGTTTATTTTTTTTTATTTTTAAATATACACAGGAAACCTTAACTCTCATCAGCTGTATGCAATTTAACATGGAGTTGCTCTTACTGGCCCTTTGTTTTTGCGAAGCTGCGTTCATTAGAAGTAAACACTAGTGACATGAGAGAATGAACTATATTTATGATTAATGATAGAACTCTCATGTGTCCTAAAAAAAAAAAAAGGAAATTTAGAGACCAGATTTCCTGTTCCTAATGGATTTAAAATGACCTGGAAATACCCTGCAGACTACATTTTTGGTTCAGTGTGCAATAGGCTTTAGGTTCAACATCACATTCAGTGTATGTTCTTCTGTAAGCCCCATTACAAAGTGTTGATCTTCTGGTGCTACTGTTGTTTTGTGGAGTCAATTTCTACCAAGAGTTAAGAAAAGTATATGAGCTCTAACACTAAGTATTATTTGTAGTAGCCCTGAATTAACAGAGAACCACAGAATTTCACTATTTCTAAGGAATTTCTATGTCTGTATGGTTAAGCAACAAAGGACTCATCTAGTGTACTGCTAATGCATGTACTGTAAATATGTTTATTTATTAAAAAGCACCATTTTTTTTCCTAATAAATATCTCATCTTTTAGTATAAAAGACAAAGACTCAATGTTTTTGGTGCAACATTATTTATTTCCCCCCATAAGTTTTCTTTCACATTCCTGCTTTTATCACAGAACAGCGACAGGATACACACCGACAGTATAGTAACACTTAAATATTGCTGTCTAAATACTCTTTTTTTATCTTTTATTTTTTTCTCCAAATAAAGACAGGGCCAGCTGCGTTTTTAATGAGACATTTCTCCAACAACAAGTCAACATTTTCAAAGGAAGCGTGTCTCCATCTGTGGTACATTCATGTGTTTTCTCGCAGGCAGAAATAAGTGAACAGCAGACTAACAAAGCACTGGTAGGTTATAGTTACAGAGTAAATAAGCAGCTGAATCCATAAAGAGACTCAGATGCCTCCTTCAGACCTAGCATTTCAGTCCGTCTTCTGTCTATCTGGACAAAGGGACAGCTTGACTTGTATGTTTTTTCCTCCAGAGTCCACATTAGATCAGTTTTTACTTTCCTCCTCATAAGCAAAACAACACCAGCTTATTGCATTTAACAGTGCTTTTCTGACCATTAACTCCAACTGCTTTTACTAACTTTACTGTGTATAAGCCTCTATTAAGCCACAAAAAGAGCATTTCCTTTCTGTTGTTCATTGTCACATACTATCTCACAGATGCAGTTCAGCAAGAGTCTTAAATACAACTGGAAGCTGCTTCTACGATCAGTTCTTTGGCTAAAAAACTAAATGTCACTGATGTAGAAGGTCTTTTAATGTGAACCAGCAGGACTCATACCCATTTACACTTCCACATACATGACATAGGACACCTCCAAATGTGTCCTCAGGTCCCATCTCTCTTAGGATATACAATATTTAGGACACATTCACACATTGCATTAAGGCAGGCTATACATTAGATTTAATCATTCTGTCTGGACTTTAATGCTGGGTCTGAAGGAGGCCTAACACCTGGTGAATCTTTTTGACCCGAAGCACAGAGGTGATACAAGCAATGATTGCTATGAAGCAAGTCAAGTGAGTGTGATTCAGAAGAGCTTATTAATGACAGACATATCCGGTTCTAAAGAAACAAAGAATAGAGTAATAAGTAATACAATAGAAAACAGATGTTATAGTCCTTGGATAATATTGTTATGATTCAAAAACAGTGAATAATATTCAGGGCACAAGGTTTTAAAAGTTTTAAAAGGCTGTTTAATTCGTCAATATCAAGTTTTTTCATCACCATTGTCTTAATGTTCAGAACCCTTTATTGTATTAATAAACTGCAAAATAATCATTGTCATATCTGGCTATTAAAGTTATTTGTTTTTCACTTTTCCATTTATTCATCCATCTTCTACCACTTGTCCTTTGTTGCTTGTGAGTCCAAAGAAATGCATGTGCAGATGAATCAGTGACTTTAAATTGCTAAAAGTGAATTGTAAATGTGTCTGCCTCTAAGAGTTAACCCTGCGATAAACTGGAAATTATCCAAAAGTAAACCTGGAATGGAATTGAGGATAAATGGTAGAAAATGCATGAATAAAATAATGTTTTATTAAAAGCCATTGAGATAATCTGGTGTCCCACTGGGCTGCAGCGTTGGGCCTTTTATATTTGACCAAAAAGGGGCTTAACATTAAGAAAAAAGTAAATTAGGTTACCTTTAAGGGATATGTTGCTAACATTTTGTAGCAATATCCCAAAGCACACCTTCAGAGTCTATCACTGATTGTTTTGGGACAGTAATGTGGTGTAGGTGGTTGTTACTCTTCTTTAGTTGAACGTAAAGGCCTTGTGGTGTGTGATTGGTTTTGGTTGTACCACAGACATTTAGAGGCAACTGAAGTAAACTCGCTCCAAGCAACTAACAAACAGCAATACAAAATAAGAAAAAAAAAAGATACACTGAGATAAAGTGCACAAGTGCTCATTCAAAAACTGAAGTGGGACAAACAGTACATTTATCACAAAAAGGGCATTATCTCCTCACATTGTGTTTTTGTTTTTTTAAAGGACTTCACTGCAGACGTCTCTTATCAAACCCACTTTTGTCCGACATCATGTGACCCTCCACACATTACGCTGTAAACAGTTTAATGTTTCCGTAAGAGAGGAAAGACGCACATTCACACATAGGATTCAAGTGGGTGAGAGACAAAAACCAGTCTAAAACCATTTTGACGCTTGTTAAATACTGGTCTGGTCACATGACACACACCAGCACCAATCAGAGACGAGTTCTGACGATGACCAGGAAAGCAACTGTGAAGAGCACTAGGCCAAAACTTTAAAGAAGTTACAGTTTAAAGGGTACATCCAGAGTTTAAATAGGCGTCACACATTTTCAAGTCAAACTCAAGTGTTTTTAAGGCTCTTTTTCAAGCTTTTCCAGCAGCGGTGGTAAACTTATTCTAAAATGACTTCAATCTTTATTTAAAGTTTTTTTGTCATTATATTAAACACAATTTATGGTAAAAAAAAACATACATTTCAAGTATTTTATCTAAAATATAAGCACCTTTTAAAACCTTGAAAACACAACATTGAAAATCATAACGCAACTGTGTAAAGAAACAACAGCTTGCGTTATTCTCTGTATTCTGTAGTCTTCCAACTGCCCTTAAGGCCACAGTTGTCTTTTCTATGTCTTAAAGAAACAATCTGACAAATTAATATTAATGAATCATCTAGACTTATTCCACGTTCTCTGATAATACCACACGAGTACTATACAACACTGACTGAAAATATTTGTATGATAAATGAAGAAAAAAAGTAGTAGAGCCAACTGCAAATCATAATAAAAATAAATATTAAGTAACTGTGGATGCTCCAAACAGCAATATTTTCTTTCTTTGACATTACATTTAATCAGCAGAAATAGATTAACATTTTCCTTGCTATGTAGTGGCTTCAGGGAAACAATGTTACAGCAGCACTGTTTTACTGTTTCAAGTGTATTCTTTAATAGAGCTGTGATGATGACAAATGGAACCGTATTTTGTCCTGTTGGATATGAACAATAGGTCTATAGGTTATTAGAAATACACTGTATGCCTTGTTAAGTATTGTTTAATGTCAATTTTATATTTTTTTGTCATCAGCAGCACTTAGTATCGGAGAGTACTCAATGTGAAATACTTGCTGAGTACTCAATTTAAAATACTTGTTTAGGAAATAGGACATCCTAATGAATATAACACTGCTGTTTCTTTCTGGTCATCGTCAGAGCCTTTTCTCTTTAAGTGTTAGTCTGTTGGTCCGCCTTCTTTTTCCTCTGATGTAAACATGTAACAGGAAATAACTTCCTCTAACTGTGTTCACTCAAGGCAACGCTCATGCAGATTCATGCTCACAGCAAATAATACCATCTCAAGGTCGTCTGAATATAAATAGAAGAAAATGAAGAAATCCACTCACACAAGTTTCACAAACATCCTGTCGTCCAAAACCTTATGTAACAAATTCAATCTCTCTTTTATCTATATCTTTTTTTTTTTTTTGCTTAAGGAGCCAAGGCATTTTGCACCAAGGAGTAAACTTAAAAATCTCAGAGGTAGAGCCCGGACAGTTTTCGACAGAACAATAATGATTAAGAACAACAGACACGTGTAAACAATGTAAAACGGTCTCTGTGTTTTGATAAAGCAGCGACAAAAAAGCTTCAAAAGATAAAAGAGATTGTTGTGCAATCCTCAGACGTAGAGGATGACGTTTTCGGGACAGTGAAGGCCTTCCGTGGAGGGGTGTGTGGCGCGGCAAGACGGGGGCTGACAGTTCTTGGGATGGGGCGAGTCGCAGTCGTCGGACGTGAGCTCGGCGATGTCGTCCGACTGAGTGTCCGACATCTCCAGGTCGCTGCGGATGCTCTCAGGCTGAGCCAGGGTCACGTCCCGGAGCCCGTCCCGCACCGAGGCGCCCGGGGAGAGTCCTAAAGCTGACCCGTTCAGAGCCCCGCCCCTCCTTGAGCTGCAGTCCTGAGGCTCCTCCCCTCCTGAGGCTGTTGCCATAGCAGCAGAGCCTGGGGGCGGGGTCAGGTCCTCTTCGCTTGTCAGACAGAGATGGCTGGGTTTGGTCTCGATGTCGACCTGGATCTCGAGGTTTGTGCCCTCCCTACAGAGACGGGAACACCAAAAATGAGTACAAAGAAACTTATTCAGTGAGTGACACGTTTGTATTTCCTCTGTGCTTTGTGAACGATGACATAATACAAGCACTACTCAAGTTGGGTTTGTAGAAAGAGAAATAAATCTGATTTGAAGTTAAGTCAAAACTTAGATCCATTACCAATAATAATAAAGAGAGTATGATATAATCATATTTTATAGTTGAGCAAGGAACTGGAGGAATAACCATAAACCTGCTGCCGGACCAGTTTCGCTTTGGATAAAAGCGTCTGCTAAAAATGACTAAATGTTTCCAACTCTAAATGTTGAATTTGTTTTTGATTATAGTACTTTTTATTCTCGAAATGTATTTGAAATAATATTTGGCAAGAACAACACAAGGTTCATTTGAGGAAAAACATTGGATTCTACATTAGCCCATTAAAATACATTCATTATTTCAAATGAATGAGTCTGTGAAATACATTTGTTAATATAAAGCTTCAACAGACCCATTAAAGAGTATTCTTGTATTCTTGTTTCTGAATTAATTTAGCTACTGTCTTCTATAGTGTAAATCCTTCTACATGTTGTTGTTGTTTCCTTGAAATTAAAAATAAAATGAAAGCAGTGTTAGATCATTTGTTCACACTTCATGTAAAGCTTCAGTGTAAAACTGTCTCTGATGTAGAGCTATGTTTATTGAGCTTTAGAAATTTTAGAACAAAATCAACTCCAGACTGAGCCGACTCGATTAGTTTGAATCCTCTCCTGATTATGTCTGATCCAAATCTGATGAAGCACCATTCGGCAGCAACTCAAACAAAGTCTGAGGCTGGAAAACTAATCAGTGGATTACTTTAGAAAAGTTGGAATTAAAAGAGTAGAGTCATTTTAACAGAATAAACACCATTTACATGTGACTCTGTGTCTCCAAAGTTAGTGCCCCTTCTTTGAATCATCTCTAAAATCCTCCTTTAGCAGCAGTACTCAGTAACAGTGTTAGTTGTGTCCTGTTGTGTTACCTGTCGGGCAGTGTGTAGGACGAGATGATGGACCCGGCCATGCCCCTGGTACTGGCACAGTCACTCCCCGCCCCGAGGCTCCCTGTCTCCCGCTGGGACGCCTCCTTCGCCAGCTCCCCGGCCTGCACCTCCAGCCTGAACCACAGAAGAAAATGTTAACGACTTATTCTACAAATACAGTAGTTAGACCATGACATATAAACAAACCCAGACTGTCCTGAGAGTTATGTACCTGCTGTATTTCCCGGCGCGAGTTCCCAGAGCGCCTCCTGCCAGAGTGTTGAAGTGTGGTGTTTCATTCAGTGTCCCAGGAGCCCCAGAGAGGCCCTCACTCGGGGACGTGGTGCTCAGGCCGCTCACTGCTCCGTCCATACTGCTCTCACCGAGGCTCGGGGACTTCAGCGCCCTCCATGCGTCTGCCACTGCGGGATTTAAGGAGGGATATGAGATACTGTAAGGTGACTTTGGGTAGTACTGTAGTTTGACAATAATTGTGTTTATAGGTTATGATTAAGTAAATTCAGTCTAAAAGGGAAAGACAATTTGTGTAAGTATCAAACAAATAAGCCATCTGTAGTCAGTTTTGATTTAAAATCCCAAGACCTGTGAGAACTAGACAAGACTGAGTAAAAGTTGAGTGTAAGACTTGTAAACTGGTCTTGATTGTCAATGAGCTTTTTGCAGTGAACTTAATCCAAACCCTTTGCTGAGACAGAGGGATATTTGTTCAGTGTCGTCACCTGTGATTGGTCCATCGTCTTCGTCAAAGTCGATGCGGACGCCCCGCCCCTTTCCTCGGCTCACCCCACAGCCGCCTCCTCTGCACAAAGAGATGGGCACCACGCCATAAACGTAGGCCAACATGATGGGGACACCGATACCTGCAGAGATTGGAAGAGAGGACGTTATAAAACCAAAAGTAGTGCATTTTATTGATGCTGCCTGGTGTTGGCGTTGTTTGCCTGAAATGAAGACGTTCTAAGATATTTCTAGCAGGACGCCAGGTGAAGTCATTTATATATTTAGGCCTGGGACAAATGTCTAGAGCTGTAAATGTTTGTTCAGAGCCAACTGTCTACACGTCAGGGTTTGTACACAATTTAAAACGATTAATTCCTAGCATATTTAGGATCCACTTTCAACCAAAGTGAGTGGCACATGATATGTAGACTCTTAGTTCATATCTCTTTTACAAAGCTCCTTATTTATTGCCAAATAAATACAGTTACATATTCACTCTCTTTATCATTAAAACACTTCTTAAACCTTGATAAGGGAGGATTTAAATCCAAGCTGATTCAAAGATTTGCATCATCTGTGGATCACTATAAATGAGAAGTTAAGCCTGATTTGTAATTCGACAGTGGTTACACATGCAGCACACAAAGACACACTGTTTGATAAACATATAAAATCCTTGTTTAATCAATCAGAGGTGTAACATTTTGTTCATGTTGACAATTTTTTCTCTCCAAATCCCCTTCAGTCGTGTCTAGACGCTGAAAAACAAACCTCGCTGTTTTGTCTGTCAGCTTTCACACTTTCAGGCCACATCTCGTCGTGACTTACCGACACTGACAGGCTGCGATGACGGGGGCAGTGACAATCGACAGGGCCACACCTCCCGTTATGGCCAGGTTTCTACGGTGAAGGGACGATTTCTTCAGCTCGTAGTGAGCGTGGATCTGCAGCGGACGGGAGAAAGACAGGATTTAGGATGACTCAGGGAGAGACGAGAGCATTATATGTCATGTCTTAGGATTACATTACAATACATTACATTACTGGTGAATTGTTAAGGGACCTCTTTACAAAGGGTTTAAAATAATGTAAGGGTTATAATAGTTTATTAATTAGGGATGATAAGCAGATTGTACATTTACATTTAGTCATTTAGCAGACGCTTTTATCCAAAGCGACTTACATTAAGGTTCCATTCACCAGTGTTACATCACCACTGGAGGCAAGGTGGGTTAAGTGTCTTGCCCAAGGACACAATGACAGTATGAACTGTGGAGGAGAGCGGGAATTGAACCGCCTACCTTCCAGTTGAGGGACAACCGCTCTACCACAGAGCTATTAGTCAATAGAAACCATGACCTAAGTGTCATAAGTAATCACTAGTTTCACCAAAGAACAGTCTGACACAGATGTTCCTCTTCTTTAGAAAACAGGCCATAACTTGCTTCGGAGGGAAAATATACTTCTCAAAGTCATATTACTGAACTATTACTCAGTTCTGAGTGACTGAGGACAACAGAGCTACCAAACATTTGGAGAGCTTAGAAAATAATCAGACAAACAAACAAGCGTGAACTTGTCTGTATTTAGACTCACGTAAAGCCATCAACCAAAAGAAAAGCCAAACAAAGTCTACAGTTTGGATATTGTCCAGCAGAGTATGCACCAGGCTTTAGTCCAGCATCATGTTCAGAGAGGGACAGCTTTGATCTGGATAAATCTGCCCAATAGTCTCTTATGAAACACTTCAGAACGATCTCAACTCAGATACTTTTTTGATGCTAATAATCCTATAATCCTTTTATATTCAAATTATTATGGCAAATAAAATCATGTCTGTTAACACTTTAAGTTGTAAGTAGCTCGATAAATAGTACTGATATTAAATATATTTGCACTTTGTTCATTTGGAAGTCAAAATTAACACGGATTTCTGCAGTTATGATGTCACTCTGCAGGTTTTATGGGTGACATTGCAGTTCTGCCATAGAGAGCTGGTAACTCTGAGTTTGATCTGGCAACCCAAGTCAATTTGAAAGAGATTACAACATGGAAAAGAAATTATGAAATAGTTCTAGTTTTAGTTTTGGCCCTAGACTTGTCAGTGAGGTTATATCCCTAATGGAAAATGTACATAAACTAAAAAAAAAAAAACTATTCATTAAGTCATTCAGTTTCTACCAGGTAACAGGTTGTGAGGGCTGGATTCTATCCCAGCTGCTTTGGGACGTGAGGCAAGGTACACCCAGTTAATGACAGGGTCAGAAACACTTATAGACAAGCACAGACAGGAAGGCCACAGGAAACTACTCAGTGACATTAAAGAGGCTATTTTGTGTTTCAACAGAAACTCTTAACACTGTAGTTCCTGTGAAGTATTTTTGGGGAACAGACCATAAAGCAAACAGCATCTTATGAGAGCCGTTTGTGAGACCATGCTTTAAAACCATCTCATGTTTATAGGCTCACATCGAGATAGCCTCAGAGATTATGAACGTTATAAAAAAAACTGTTTCTCAGTTTCTCTTGAAAGCCTTCTTTACTTGACTTTGCTAAGTGTTGCATGCGGTGGATGTTTTCTCACCTTGCGTCCGACGTAAACGGGAATACCAATGACCATGGCGGGGACAGCGATGCCTGCGATGAGCGTGATCCCGACCGGTGCTCCGATCAGCGTTCCCAGCTGCCACAGGATCTTCTTTTTCCTGCTCCAAGGCTTCTTCCCCCAAAATGTGCAGCCGGACGGACTGACGGACACAACACAGGAGGGAGAGGAGTGAGAATAAGACTAACACCCACACATTAACAAACCTTACACAGGTTCAGGTGTGTTGTACCTGAGGTAGTGCAGGTCAGAGATCTCTTTCATACAGAGCCAGCAGAACTCGCAGCCGCAGACGGCGCAGGTCATGTGATTACAGCTGCCGTCGTTCATTTTGATGATGTAAGCGCCGCAGCGAGGACACGGTTTGATGTCATCTGCTGGAGACAGAGACGGGACAAATGTCATTTTAACTTTCAGGATGCAGACAATGAGCTCCACTGTTTCGACTGAAGGTCCATGCCTTTATTTTCTGTCACCGCATTAACAACTTAAAATAAATAAAGTTTACCACTGACCATGGGTTTATTAGTTATTAATAGTAAAAAACATGAAACAAGTCTTTCTTTGCATATTACATGAATGGAACAGTTTGATTATCATTAAACCATAAAGAGGCTGTTAGATATCTATATTTTAACGGGAAGGAATACCTCTAAATGTTGTAGAAGCTTTTTAAAGTTATAAAATATAAGGCCCATGTTAGACATTAGACATAGACCTTACTGATGATCTACAGGTGGCCCAGACGATTTCTATAGCTGTATTTTTAGTTTCAGACTTTAGTTTGATGTGAATAAGACTGTCAGATGCGAATAGTTTGATGGAACAAGGCTTGGACACATGTTATTTTGAGTTGGGATGATGTATTTGATGCGGAGAAAAGTTATTTAATCAGTTTGTTTTCCAAATGTCACAAGGACATTTTAAAATGCTAAAACAAAGTTCACACTTCAAACAACAAAAAATCACAGCTCATGACAAAGCTACATTAAACCCACCTGAGACTATCACAAAATGTTGTTTTTGGACTTTCAGGCTAGTCAGGTCGATCAGAATAAAATAGTATTTCTCCACTTTCAGATAATGTATACATATCTGTGTTTGCAGGGTTTAAAGTTTCAAGTATTCCAATACAAATACAACATAATCCACAGAGTTTAGTAAAAAGAAATCTAAGCCCTAACCTAGCCCTAGATTCAGGAGATTGTGTCTGAAGCGGAGCAGCTGAAAACTGTCCTGTATTTGTTTTTTGGCAGCACAATCAAAGCCCATTAGTTTTTGAATTGGACAATTGCAGCACAGGCTCTGACGCATTTCAAAGGAAAGAAAAGTGAGTTGATTGTTTGGAGAGTTGATGTTGGGAACACTCTGCTCTTTTAAGGGCATTTTGGCTTTTGAGCTCAAACAGACTCTGATGTTTTGTCTTGACTTGTTCAGTTCTCCTTTTACATGTTTCCTCTCAGCGTTTTCTG
Source organism: Perccottus glenii (assembly GCA_024416835.2). NCBI lineage: Eukaryota > Metazoa > Chordata > Actinopteri > Gobiiformes > Odontobutidae > Perccottus > Perccottus glenii. The sequence continues at coordinate 5,868,980 of CM044562.2, forward strand.
CTCATATCTTTGTCTGTACAGTTATATTTGAAACAGGTTTGTTGTGACGAAGCTTGCCTCGACTGATGTCTGGATCAGCCAAAAAGATTTAACTCATAAGATTCTTTTACTAAATGGGTTTGGAAAAAGCCCAGATTTGTTAGACTTATTTAATTCAATCTTTATTTCAGACACACAAAGTTGGTCCATAACAAACAATAGATTAAAAAATACATAATAAAGTTAAAATACTGTTTAGTCCATTAAATGACGTTAATATGAAGTCTCTTAATCCACTGTTTTTTCAGTTCAGATGTGTATCTGTAGCAGCTCAAGTCAACAGCTCTATGATAGAGTCCTGCAGCCGACTCTAAAACTAGCAGTGCCTCATTAGTTAATGTCCTAATTCACTGGTTCTCAAGCTGTGGTACGAGGACCTCCAGGGAGTGTTTTTGGACCATTAAACATAAATATTGTTTAGTTATGGTTTTAATCCTAATTTAGTTTTTGTTTAAGTATTTTAAAAGCAGTTAGTTAGTTATGTGGTTACCTTTCAGTTATGATTTGTTTTCCTGAAGTGGATAATAAATAACATTCACATAGAACTACTCTTGTATAAACTACAGCATATATTTAATGTACACTTCTGTATTTTCTTTCTATTGCACTACCTTTTATGAACTGTAAAAACAGTAGGTGGTACTGGAAAAGAGAAATACAATAAAATAATAATAATAAATAATGTGCTTTGAGTGCATATGCTATATAAATCATAAAAAATAAAAAAATAAAAAAATAAACAAATACTCATTGTGAAAAAGGTCCTAATTCAACATGAGAATCAATTTCTTAAGAGTAATTTATTGTTTTACTCTCATCTATGTTGCTTAATCTTGTCTTAAACAGAGTTCAAATCCATTTAAACCAGGTCAGAAAGTTTCTAAATCTTTTGTTCCTACGTGTTTCAAATGGGAGCAGGTTATTTTGAGGTGACTTGAGGTTAGGTCTTGAGCGGATGTATTTAATCATTTTCATTTGTTGGAATTTCCAACCTAAGGGAAAAAGACTGTTTCAGTGACATTTAAAAATGCAGTGTGACGGGAAAGTGCAAAGTGCTTGTGTCATAAAAGTATAGAATAAGAAAAGCAGATGAAAATAGTGCCTCATGCTTGGCTGATCGTAACGTGTGGTTTTCCTTCAGCGCCAGGTACAATAGAGCGAGACGTTTGAGTCAGCCATTGACAGCAGACAAGTTTTAGAGACAGCGCAGTGTGAAGATAAAAAATATAAGGAGAGTTTTGATCTGTTTGTGTCTGGAGAAAGAAAACCTGAGAGTCTGCAAGAGACAACGGTTAGATTGCACTTAATATAATTCAAGTAATCCATGTCCAAGAATTTTTGGGAATTTATGTGACCAAAAAAAAAAAAAAAAAACATCCCTTATTAATCCCTTGAATGTTTCTTTATAGTGTGCCTCTTACCCGGCCCCTGATCCTGGGTGTAGCTCGGTGAGTGGTTGCTGTGCGTGTGAAGAGACTGCGCCCTCTGCTGGCGCGCCGAGTCGCACGTCTGGTTTGGGTGCCAGGCCTGTTTGCAGTGGTAACAAAACTCCGCCCCACAGCCTTCTCTGCGACACACAAGTCTGGGACAACTGGCACATCCCGATGCAATCACCGCAAACCTGAAACACAAAGAAGGTAGACGTCAACCTCAGTAAACCAACTCTGTTTTGAACATCTCAGTCTGATACTGTGCACATGTATTTGTGAAATCATCGACGCAAAACAAGGACAATATGCATCTAAATGGGGTAATTATAGCTACATTTGATTAACATAGTTGAAGGGATGCTAAAACATAAGAATATATAACAACTTTATCAATAAAGAGTTAAAGACCATGTCATTTCTTTTTTTTTTTTTTTTTAACTCGAGTCATGACTAAGTCTACTTCCTTTTTTTTATCAAAACTAGTGGAGCTGAGAAAGATGAAGGACAGCAGTGAGTGGGCAGTTTGTAGGATACCACAAAGCATGGGCGCTTGTTGGTTGGATAACCGGAAGTGAGTATTTAATCAACAGATGTTTGGGCAAAAGGACAAGGTTTAAGGATATTGTCCAAATCTCTAAGTTATGGTGATTTCACAAAACGGGCACTGCCTTTCATTCAATGTTTACACTAACCATCGAATAAGCATCCAATAGACTTGTTTCAATACACCTTCTTAGTTTAGTAAAGTCTAGTTTCACTCATTCCCTGGACTAAATGTACACTTTACTGTCGTCATAGTATTGTCAAAAATGATATATATATTTTTTTTGCTCCATTGTGGTTGGCCCTTATTGCTCTGTAGTTTCCCAGATATGGTGCTTTTCTAACTACACTAGACCAGACTACATTGCTCTAGATGTGAGGCAGGGCACAGCCTGAAAAATCATCGGTTTTCTCACTATAGGGGCTTTACATTCACCTATACATGCGTGTAACTCTGCAGCATGTGGTGTATTATGTAGAGCAAGAGGAAGTATAGCAATATATGGTTTTGTATCAACCTCCAAAATATCTAAAAGTGTTCAAACAAAGTACATTTTTTCACCATAGGGGCTTTACATTCACCTATACATGCGTGTAACTCTGCAGCATGTGGTGTATTATGTAGAGCAAGAGGAAGTATAGCAATATATGGTTTTGTATCCACCTCCAAAATATCTAAAAGTGGTCAAACAAAGTAATTTTTTTCTGTAGGTGTGTTTCGTTCCTTTGACGAAAACTACTCCTACACTAACCTTTCTACATTCATTGTTGCTGCATTTTGCAAAAGTACTTGACAATAAAACCGTCACAATTGTCTCTTCACTAAACCAGTCACTTGAACCAATAGTAATTGAAGCGTAAAGGCAGAGATGAAGCCCTCTAATATGTCCACTAATGGGAACATCACAGAACCGGAGAGTCCTCTATAGTGGGAGATAATTTGATCAATGCAGTAACTGCTGTGGAGCAGTGCTGTGAGAGTCAGGGTGAGGTCAGTCAATAGGGATTTGACAAAGTTCAATACAGAGAGAGAAAACAAAGAGGAGTGGACTGTGGACGCCAAGAAAATATGTCACATTTGAGACATGGTTTTAACCAGCAGGTAATTGGGTTGTATATCAACTTAAGCTGTGGCAAGATGAAGCTTCAGGGCAGAGTAAATCCATTTTAATCTATAAAATTACAGGAATAGGTGCAGGGTGTAGACTATAATTCCACATATGGCACCCCTTTAATTCTGCAGCCAGTAAGAACCTACAGTAGCCCTGCAGGGACATGCTGTTGTTCATGAAAAACATGTAACAGGTCAGATGATGCATTTGCATTGCTTTGTTAGACTATTGTAATTTTGCTTGTTAGATGAAAGCTGTGTATCTAATATTATCCTATAAGCTGCTCAGTGAAAGTGGCTAACATTACACCCACTCAAACACTTAATGTAAAGTACAATCATCACAGCAGAATTAGCTAAACAAAAGCAGTAGAGTCTGCTTCAAGAGGCTGTCAGTCATCAGACAAACCACAAAGGAGGCCTGTCATGAAATGTGTCACAAACCTAAGTTGGACTAAATATGTTGAAGGAGTGAAACAAAATAAACAACAGCGACTTTGAAGTGTTTCAAAATAACACAAACTAAAGACTAAGACAGAAACGATTGTAGAAGTGTCATGTAGTTGTTTTGGCACGCCTCCAACAGAGTGCCCAAACATGTGCCTAGTTAGCCCTTCTTACAAAGCTGTGGCAGGTTTGGAAAAATGAACAAAGATGAGAACTCACAGCGGACTTTTCAGGACAAGATGAGACAAGACAAGGCATTCATGCAGAGAAGAAAAAAAACAGAGTCTGGAAAGATTTAACCATCTGGTAAAGTAAATCTAGTGCTAATATGTTTTTTTTTTGTTACCTTTTGATATTAAGAGGGTTGAGTCCTGTTGAGGTACAGACAATGAACCTGCTTGTCTCAAACATCTAAAAACTCAACCTTTTCTCAAACTGAGCCATGGTCATTTTCAATGCCAGGTTTTTTTTTAGGAATTTCTTTTTTTTTTGTGTTTTATAAATCCCCACATCACACAGATCAGGACGAGTGCATTTAAGCAGGCTGTCTACTTGCATGTAGCATCATGAAATAACTGGCAATGCTGGTGTTCATGTTTCTAAGCCAAAAACTGCTCTAACCAAGAAACGGTGATATAAAAAGAGAAGGCGTGAGAAAGGCATGTAAAGCAAAAGCCAAAGTGAAGAGGCAACGTGCAGAGACCGTCCTGCCACATGGCCTCAAGTGTAACTGCAACACTATAATCCCACATAACCGGTATCAAATCCAAAACGGCATTACATTATGTAGAAGAAATGTATTTGTAGTTTACTATTATTTGAAATTCTAGTGTGATATTTTTTCCAGTGCTTTTGTTTTTCATAAAATGCTTTTCATTTTCTTAGTATGACAATTAAGTACTGAGATAATCAGGTGTTTAAAGCAAAAAAATATCTGTTAGCTTATGTATAATACTAAATGGACATTGCTAGCGTCATTACCTTAACATGTGCTTACTTGACATTTAATTAAAAAAAATTCCTTAGAGTTTAATGTTAGTCTATGATCACACAACTTGCGTTACCTAGGATACATATTTTAATGAAGGATTTTAAATTGGCAGCTGGATGAGCCACAGAGAGACAGGCAGCGATAGGTTCTCATTACGTTCAATACAAGCATAAAGTCCAGAGCCGCTGAGCACGTATTGATCTCTTTAATTAAGTCGCCACTCCGGTTACCCCTGGCGACGCTCCCTCCATTCCACATCATCGCTCGTCGCCGTAGCAACTGACAGATAAAAATGAGATGACCTCAGATCAGACGAGTCCAGGTTTAGGAGGCTTTGTGCTCAGGAAACTAAAGACTCGGGCTAGACTTGTCGGGGCGTCTGCGTCAGGAGAGGAACAGATGAGGTTTATAGACGCTTGGCTTCTGACCAGAGCTGGAGTTATGTGATCTTTTAGCCAATACTTTCACCTAGCTATGCTTTAGTCTGGATTTAGTTTTCTCCAAGAACCACCCACACGGCTGTATTATATCACTGACCATGAAATGAGAATATTAGACAAGTGAGGTCTCCGGATATATACAGTAGTTTTAACAGTTATTGGGACAGTTATTTTCATGTGTGAATAGTATCAGAGCCATTAAGTGACCAACTGCATTTCAAAGGCTTAAACTTGGATGGTACAATTAAACATGTACCACAGTCTGGAGAAGCACTTCTAAAATGAAATTTGCCTGATGCTGTGATTTAAAACAATAATCAGCCATAACTTTATGACCACATAAATATTTTGCTCTTGATATGCTGCAGGAGATTTATGTGAGTACAAATACATTTACAGCAGGTCAAGCTTCACTTTTAGCTTAAGGCATGGCTGATAATTAACATTAGTTTGGTCAGGATTGCTCTCTATGTTAAATGACTGTTGCTATGGAAAGAAATGAGTGAGTTCTGTGTTAAATCATCATTACATTTTCTGAGGTTCACATCCATCAGAACAGGTTCTTGTTCATTAGCCTAAAAAAGTAATAGAAGGCTCAGTATAACATTATAGACCGGTTTAAATGTGTGTGACCAGGTTTAAAATAGGCTTAAAGGGAAAGTGCATTGTGTAAGACTTTGTAGGAGGCCTATACAGTTAAACCTAATAGAGCAGTAAGTACATTTTGTTATAACTCTTATTAGCATTTGCTTCTCCACAAAATGTAACATTTAAAACTCAGTATAAAGCAGAGGATTGACTAGGTCCCTCATGTTCACTGCTTTAACTTTAAAATACTTTAACATTCATCCAGTGCTTTCTATGTGTAGCAGTTATTGATTACAATTAACCAGTGCTAATGCTAATGCTACCATGTTTTAGGAAGTTTATATTTTGAAAGAACTGTCTTTTTTATGTGTTATTTTAGCAGTTTATTCATTAACAAAAACATGTGTGTATGTGTGTTTCAATCTTTGTTCTACAAGGACTACACTAAAAAAAAGGAGTACACCTTTATCATGTTGTCAATTAACACTAAAACACCTTTCCATCAGTCAGTTTTACTTGTCAGGTGTTAAGAAACAGAAACCAGGCCACTTTCGCGTAACTTGCTCAATAACCCACAGACAGACGTGGGCAAAAATCACCTGCCTTCAGAGCTTCACTAAAGAGCCTCACACCTCGATGTTTTATCTTGGCTCTGTCTTTTCTCTCAGCAGGGATTGAAGAGTCGGGTTATTTCCCCATTGTCTGTTTTTTTATGAATCATAACTAAATTGATTTGAGTTTAGGGATGAGTCAACATTGGTTTCAGACATAGGATGATCCTGGTGATTATGTGGGTCATCTGTCGAGCAGTCGTCGTCCTAGTCTTATCACTGACCTACATTTGACTGACTTGAGGCCACTTTTAACAACAATATCTCACTCTCAATTATGAATCTTTTGTAGGAGCTGATAAGATTTTTAAAAAAAGCCTCCATTGTAAATCAAATGCCTCTAAAACTGCATGAGTCTTTAATGTTTATCTAGTAATATTCTCAGTACACAGCTAATATCACACGGACACGGAGGACACGGCTAATTAATTTTTTGTGCAACGAAAGCAATATTAAAACAATTTCCGTCCATGTTTTAATTTGCTGTCTTAGTAGACTTGAGTGAGGCTTAATCTCAAGCCATATAAATGAAGTGGTTGTCAGGGTAACCATATTGTTTTCCTCTGAAATGAACCAGAGAAGATGAGCGGTGTCTGCCACATCTCAGGTTGTCAGTACTACAACACAGTAACTGTTTTAAACTAAGAGGATGTCCATTTACTTGTTCCTAAAACAACAGGGCAGTGTCATAACACATTAGTCTACTGTACATGTTAAAGGTCATCATCTACACAACATACTTGTTTGTAAATTAAATATATCAAACTAAGATATATCACATAGATTTAGTTGTCTAATATTAAACTGAATTAATTTGATAAAGAGGTAAAACATCTTCAAATGCCAAACAGCTTTATTGTGCAATGACCTGATGAATAAGAATCTTAACCATCAGCATTAGTCAACTGTAAACGTCATAACTGTGTCTCTTATCTTTCTGGAAGTTAGCCCTTCTGTTTTATCTTCACAATTTACATAATGTAGAAATGTTAAACCTCCATTTGTGCACTGGTCTTTCTTTTGTGGAAGAACTGTGCTGAATGAGGACAGATGTATTGAGAAATACCACACACACACACACACACACACACACACACACACACACACACACACACACACACACACACACACACACACACACACACACAGACAGTACATCTATGGCCTTCCCCTGCGATGACTCCAGCACTGAGCGCAGACCACATCAGACAAATACCACCGACTATAGATCTGCATTTCTTCCCACTCACTTGTGCACTAAACACAAACACGGTGAGTCAGTCCTCTCCCAGTGATCACACAACGCCTCTCATTTGTTCCAAAAACCTTAAAGCATCCATCTGACAGTCTCCGAACACAGAGTTTCAAACCAGCAACCCACAAACTCCACTTCCTCTCCACAAAGAGAGCTGATTGGTGAAAGTGATCAAGGCTAAAACTGAAACTGAATAAGAAGTACATTTTAATTTTATGAGAACTTCAGAATTCCAGACCAAACCCAGGGTATGATCCACTGGAAGAGCTCACAGTGTCAACAGTCTGGCTGATCTTTAACACTAAGAACAACAAACAACAGCTCTAGGTTTGCACAAATGTTTTTTTGTTTTGTTTTGTTTTGTTTTACAAACAATGTGTTGGAGCACAGTGTTATTATTTGGTAATTTTTGTTCTTGCTTTTCCTAAAGTAGCATCCTCAAAAACAACACAAACACTACACAATCACAACAACCACTAACTACTTTTGTACAGCCAAGTTACATTTGTAGGTGAGACAGTGGGAGGGCTGGAAAGTGTTGCATATTAACATTAGAGCTGGTAATGTGTTAATAGCATGTAGAACCACAGTTTCCAAGGCTTTCATATTCATTGCAATGTTCTTTAACTAACTTCTCAATAAATTTCTTGAATATTAATGTTGAGTAAGAAAAAAAAAAACATATTCACTGCCATTACCACATATCTTTGTCTAAAACACCTTAATCACTTATTGTGAGTAAATCTTCATTTTAAGTGCAGCATAATTTAACACTTTAGTGGATTATTATGAAGCAACACTTGTCTCTTCTGGTGTATACCATAGAAATAACAAGAGAGAGCAACTGCAGCAAAACAAAAGAGGAAGACTAAAAATTAAAACTGTTAGTGGTCATTTTTTCCTGATAATGGTGAAACAAAACCACTTCTTGAGAAAGGCTAATCAGCTATTCTCACATTTGAGTGTCATCCTTTACTTCGAAGTCAGTATTGCTTCCTGCGGGCGATAACAAACGCCTCACAGAAGGTTTCACTTTGGTTTCAATCTTTCTCATAGACACCTCTCTGTTTGTCTTAACTACAATAAACAGCATGATGTCAGCAGAGAAGGTTTAGTTTTGACAAGACCCTAAGGGCAAAACAACAATGTGATTTAAGTTTAATCTCATCTCCTCATATCTCAATCAGATAAATGCTGTAATATAAAACAGAGGGAACCTCTGAAGCAGTAATACAATTCAGGCCTCATGACGTAAAGACTCTAGACATAATTCTCATCTCAGTGAAACCTAGTGACACAAAAAGCCAGCTGTCCTTTTGTCTTGTTAACCTTTTCCACTGAAAGACATTCATTTGTGGTCAGTTCTTGTTTTGTGAGTGCTTTATATGCTTCAAAGATGTGGTGAGTCAATTATAATGACGCTTTTTCTTGGCATAAATCTATATCTTTAAACAATAGCAAATGAAATTGAAAGCACAATTCAAATGGGATCAAAAATAGCAAATTATCAGCGTTCACATCTTTCTAGTCCCTACCTACAGATTAGTGGCCACCAAAACTTGTAGTACCTTCCTTCTATTGTGTTAATCCTCTTACTTATCTAATCTCCGTACTTTAGTGTCTATATAGCCTCAAAATCATAAATAATAATAAAAAACTAGGCTCAGTCCTCTTAATGCAGTGTTAAACAAAAAGGATTAATTAATTAAAGGAATATTGCACCAAACTCAACAAGTCCTTAATTTAACTCTTGAGTCACACTGACACTGTCATCTCAGACCCATCACATTTTAAATATATAAGATATTGACACATTAGTTGCACTTTGAGTGCTTTTGTGTTGCTTTAAAGGTGCAGTGTATACATTTTAGAGCTCTTACCCGCAGTCTGGAGCAGGGCACCAGCGACAGTCGGGGTCTGAGGCGAGGCACCTACGCAGCAGAAACTCCTCGTACTTCTCCAGGAGCGCAGCATCATCCAAAATGGCAGCCACCTGTCGCGGGGCAAGCCGCTCAGCACACTCGGGGCAGCTGAGCTGGACACGGCTCTCTGTGATCTCGATGCGGAGGTACTGCCGCAGGCAGCAGAGGCACGAGCGGTGGCTACAGCCCAGCAGCTCGGGCAGCTGCTCTGGGGGCTGTCGCACCAGGCACAAGGGGCACTCCAGCAGGTTGGCCTCGCCCAGGGACGGCTGGCTGGAGGACAGGGGCTGAGAGGGGGCACTGGAGGCAGCGTCCTGGGGCGTTGTGGTGGCTGTGGGGGGCACAGCTGTCGTGGGGTCCTGTACTGAGCTCAAGGCGGACGGCAGGAGCGGCTGGGATTGAGGCTGGGACAGGGGGCCGTGGCACCTTTGGGCCCCCTGTTGGCCCGGGAGCCCCGTTTACTGTGGAACAGGCTGTGGAAGGAGATACGGCCCTGACGTTTGCCCGCCGCACGGCACTTTGGGTTTGGGACGCCACTCACCGAGGAATGTGGCGAGTCTGAGTCCTTTTCAGATCCCATTTTCCCAGGAAAAGGGGTTAATGTCCCTCGAGTTAATGTATCACCAAGGGGCAAACACTGTTGGCTAAAATACACAGGAGACAACCTGTCCCTCGTTAAAAAGGCCAACTGTTAATGCTGCTTTTAAAACAAACTCAGATGCCTCCTTCACTTCCCTTTCACAAAAGACCAAACCTTATCAGCTCACACAGCCTCAAAGAGAAACGAGACAGATTACAGAAGTTTAAAGAAACAGAAATCCCCTCCTGCTGCGTGAGTCTCTGTCAGAGTGGTGTGAAATTATTCAATAGAAAGATTTTTAAAAAGCCTTGTCTTTTAACTTCCAAAAGATAAGATACAAACAACACTGTGCTTTGTTCTGCCAAACAAAATAACTGATGAAATAAATGAATCTTGACTGGAAAGACTAAAAGGAATCCACCAGAGAGTCCTGCGATTGCAGTAAATCCTCGATGTGTGTCTAGCCTCTTCTACAGCAGCAGCAGCAGCAGCAGCCTCTCGTCTCCTTCTCTTCTCGTAAAACACCGGTCTGAGGGAGTCAGTCACTGTCAGGAAACACAGAGGAGGAAGTTAGCCACAGAGCATGCTCAGTATGACACTCACCTCTCTCTCTTCCTAAGCTGCTCTGATTTGATCATTTTTAACTCTTCAACTCCTGAACGTACATTTTTCTGATGCCACATTTAAACAAGACCTTAGCAGTGGTCAATTACCTATTTCCAAAATGATCAGTCTTCATTTCTTGCTCTGTGACTTTTGACTTGTTCCATAAACTATTCTTTCTGATGAAATAGTTTAAACTTTATATGAAAATGAATATACTGCAAGTCATTATTACAAATTTTGTTCAGCCCTGTTTTTACTTTACAGCTGCAAAAATTTGTGTAAATGTAAGTGTAAATCAATTTTACTACGATAAATGCCTCAAACATGTTCAAACTGGCAGCTTAACAAATGCTTGTGGACACGACTCACAGACTCCAAAACTGTATGTAATTATCAAACCCTATATAATTATCACCTCATAGTAACGAGACAAACTGTAGCTCGTCACTGATACATTTAAGTGTAGCTGTTACATTTTCATCCGCCTCTCACTGTTTTTGTTTGTGTTTTCATGAATCCAGGAGTGCATCATCAGAAAGCATTGTGTGTGCAGCAGCAGCAGCGTAAGTGGAGGAGTCACAGTAGGAGAGGGTCGCTGTTTGCCGTGGCTCCCTCAGTGAGCGTCGCCATGGAAACGGCACTAGCAACGCAGCGTGAAGCGGAGGAAGAGCCGGAGATCAGGCTCAGTGGAGAGAGGGGCGTCTGCCTGGTGACGCCATTCATTTAAACTGGTCCTTTTAACACATGGTTTTGTATCATTTACCCTCTTCATTAAAGGTGCATCGTCAAGGTATGTTTCTACTTTAACAGAACAAATAGCAAACACAAGAGTTTGATTAAGTTGAAGTCTGGCAGTGGGATTGGTACCAAGGCTGTGCCGAACCACACATATACACTACATTTGGACCAACTGTGCTCTCAGACTCTTTTATGTAAAAAACAAGACACAAGTCAAACAGTGGAAAATTTCAAACCTAACCTGTGACTACCTTTAACTTGTCTTTTACTGTCTTGGTTTTATAGAAATGCCTCAATATTTGTAATTTATTGTGTATTAACTACTATCTATCTTATTATTTTGTTACCTGCCAATGTTCATTTATATGCATTAGAAAAAAATGCACATTTAAAAACTCCACAGAACCCAGTGAAAGAAGCCGTTAGTTTCTGTCGGTGTTTCTGCTGAGCCCAGAGAGGACAAACAATGAACTATTTGTGATTTGTTTATACACAGTCCCTGCAGAGAAAAGGGTGTTTGTAACTTGCAATGTTGCCATAAAATTACACACTGCACCCACAGTATGTTTGCCAAATCAGATTGTGCTATTAAAAATACAGTTTACAGTAAACATTACTAATTACAGTATATTTTATTAAAACAAATTGGCATATAAGTAAAATGCATACCCAATGCTGTAAGACTCTTACTGCTCACATAATTAGCTATAAACCACCAACGATGACTCAATAAAGTCTTATCTGTTTTTTGCCACATTGCATTTGCTACAACCTGCCCACCCTGCTCTGTAGTTTTATGTTTTTATAGCTCTTTTATAACTCATAATAATAATCTGGCAAGTAAACCTGTTACATACTCGTTTTGTCTAAGCATCAAATGCCAAGCCTCACAATAATTTAACAAAACATTAAATGTGTCATAGTTGTGGTTTTGTATTTGGCTTCGATCTTGTGAGAAACTCAGAGCTTTACAAAATGAGTTTCTGTTTTGTTTGTTTGTCAGAGTTTACACTTTGAACCTTACCATATCTTAGTTACCATATTTTCTTGTGTTTAATGACTATATGCATGGTTTAAAATGTAAAAAGGTGTCATTTCATAATAAAAATCTAACACAATCTCAGTTCTTGTTCTATTTTAAATGAATCTGGAATTTAACTTTCCACTGCAGTCCAAAAGAAAACAACCATCATAATTTTCCAAAACAAAGCTTAACATTTTCCAAAGAAATGCTTTTGTTCATACATTTCCCCGAGAGCCAGGCTGAGATCAGATTACAGCTTAGAGAGAGAGAGAGAAACGCTGACCCTGTCAACATCACAGCACTGAGGGGATTGAGAGCAGACAGTCGGGACAGGGATTCAAGGACTGACCAATTGCTGAGCAGCAGAGTTCAAAACTATGACAACGTTATGCCATATAAGCTACAACAAGACTATGACGAACTTCAGGTCATTAATCCACAGCACAGTCAGGCTTCATTCCAAGTCAAGTACAAGTCCAGACTAAAGTCTAGGGAAAAATATGTACTTGCTCAATACTAGCCACACTTTTTTTAATTGGATCACGAGGTCTGTAAGATGAAGTCTGGCTCGGGTACATGTCACCAGCTCCTATTTGGAGTAGGCTAACCTTTGTATTGTATGGAAATGTGATGGACCAGTGTAGTTTGGTGGATACTGCCCAAGAGAAATTGGAAATTGGATTTTAAAAAACAGGAAATTTCTTTATATTTCAAAATACAAGTCAAATATCACAGCCAAATTGTTAAAGTGTATTTCCTGACTGAAATTTAATCCCTAGAGCAGGAGTGGGCAATTATTTTTCCTCAAGGGCCACATTAGAACATGGAACTCTTGTGGAGGGCCGGGCCAACACAGGGAACTCACTTATGCTCATTAAAAACACGTTAATTTAAGCTATAGGAAAGGTATTTACCGTTGGGAGCATGTTGTATAGTGGAATCATCTGATTGCTGCAAAATATTGAAGGAAAAAGCAAAATATATGCAGTGTTTAATCATCAATAAAATATTAGTAAATGCTTGGCGGGCCACATTGAACAGCCCAGCAGACATGTAACCCCGGGCCCACCACTGCCCTAGAGTTTGCATAATCTTCTTGTCTTAGGTGTTCTCTTCTGCTCTGGGTTTTCCTTATGACATCCTAAAACATACACACAATAAGTTCCCTGTAGGGCCAGGGGAAATGGAATTAAAAGTTGGACTTATTTAAAAAGCTTATCCTGTTAAACAATGACTGGTGTAACAGGACTTCTACAAAGTAGAATAGCTGAGGAGAGAAGGGATTCCAGACCCATTTTACTTCATAAGTGAATTGTGTGGGGGAGAATATGTTGGGCTTCTGGTCTTGTTAATGAATGGAAAGCACTGCATTTACATAAACTGTTTCAGTGTAATGTGAATGAATGCATTCCTGGACGACATGGGCCCGAAGCCAGGTGCACGTTTATGACCTTTGTGGTTTCAAAACAGGAAACAAACTGATGATTAATGATAAAACCCAAACAAATACCTTCGAGCTGGTCAGGTATTGTGCAACTTTTTTTTGTGAATCTGTACAAACACCACACAATAAAGGAAACACATACAAGAGGTTACTACAGCAACCAATCAATGCAGTTTCTGAAAGGGGTTGAACCAGGTTGTTTTTCCCAGAAATACGCTGAAGTGAATAAAAAGCCTGAGGTCTTTAAATATAACCTGCTGTTGCTGCTGCTGAGCGTGTAATAGCACACTTTTGAGTGTCCCAACGTCACACACATTTTACACTCACATCATCCCACGCACAGGCCGCCATCTGCGGGAGTTGGACAGTACAGCCCTGAGATTTAGAGGCTTTTGTACTGAGATTCTGGTTATGAAACGATTTCACAGATATCATGGTCATTTGGTCAAATTTAGCCGAGTGATTTGTCCGAGGATTTTGTAGTAGTTAGTCTTTTAGAGACACACTTTTGCCAAGACTCTGCCTTTGTGACATTGTTCCTTATCACTTGTAGTCTTAGATACAATCAATATGAGTGGTAGGACTATGATTATGACGCCAGAGCCACAGCAGCATCACTCATCATCCTTGTTTTGAACAGCCTCCATAAGTCAGTCTTCTTGATTCTTGGACAAAACAAAAGTAGTGTCTGGAATGTCAGCTCAGCACATCGTCTAGTCAAGTCCATTGTGTTCCTTGAAAATGCTTCTTCAGGCTAACACCATACTAGGGTTTGCTGATAAATGCATTTGAATTGACAAGGTAAAGTCATTGTCAGAGTCTTTACAGCATGTCTTGTGAAAAAACGAGTAAAAAGATACAAAAAAGAAATCCTTAAGTGGGACTTTCTTACACCAGATAATAATTTACTGAAGTAAGAATATTATTTTATTTTACGTTTAGCATATACTAAAAAAATTAACAAGACTATGTGCTGCTGTGTTAATTAATTTGAAGACCCACTGTGATGATCTGACACATCTGTTTGGGATATAATGAATCACTCTATGGTGTCTTTGTGGTATATTGTTCATAAAGTCGCTGTAAGGTCTTGTGTGAAGCCTGTGGCGAGTCTTGGCCTCCTGCTGCCGTTTGGCAGATGGACTCAAACAGCCTGAGAACTTCCAAATCTGCACTAGATTCATTATCAACGTCCTCCCACTGCACTGCTGCTCCGCTCAGACCGAGGCACTCCACATATAGAGCATAGAGCTACCACACACAATCCTGTAGACCTGACTTTAACCCAAATCTAACAGTCATTTATCTCTCATTCATGTTAACCAGCTCTTGCTCACACTTAGAGTTGGCTACAATATTTCAGAATTTAATCAGCGCAAGCATCAAACAATGGCTGGTTGTTTTTATTTATTTATCAAAGTCTGAAAACAAATTAGTCTAGTTCTGTAAAATCATAGGACTCAGATTCAACCTGTCAACCCTGACCAGAGGGAGCCCCATGACATAACACTGCCAAAACGTAGAGAACTGGTTGCCATAGTAACCACTTATGTCCTGTCTCTGGGTTGACCTTTGTCTCCATTCTCATATAGTCCTCACATTTTACGTCAGTCAAGGATTTTTGGAAACTATTGCATTATTATATGCATTATTTTTTATAATTTATAACACTGAACTACTTAACTGCTTTATAGAGGATATTTTAACTAAATATGGAGCTGGGAAAGGCATTTTGAAGTGCTTGTACTGAGGGGTGCTAATGTCTGAACAAAATAACCACAGTCATATGTCAAAATAAACACATGTAAATTCCTTCTATGTAAAACATAATTGCACATGTGGGTGGGAATAACATGATACCACATGATACAATACAATCTTTCAATAGACTGTCCACAACATTGATCATATACAGTACATAGACATGAGTGGACACATTCAATCTGTGATAATGTAGTGTAATGGATTTTGTGCATTCACATGTATTCACAGTTAATGTAATTGTGTGCTGAGAATAATTTCCAGTAGAGAAAAAGTTACTCAACCCTACAATTCTCATAAACCCCCTTTTAAAAAATAAATAGACTGACTCTTTGTTGGTTGCAGGTTGTTTTGGCCAAATCTCTTCATTTTCCAAATTAACTTTATCTCTGTGCGGTAAACAGATCAACTAGCTCTGACTGTCCAATCTCCAGGTGCAGGAGCCAACGTGCCATCTGTGCAAGGTGAAGGCAATTAAATGCAATTAACTGCAATAATGGAGTTGACAGGATGGAGAAAAAAAAACTGTCTGCCCTCTGAGCTCCCGGGAAACACACGCAGCTTCAACGTCTGTGACATTGATACGCATTTACCTGAGTCTAGTAACATCACCACCTGTACTCACATTAGTGTAGTGTCCCACTGGGGGATGTTTTTAATGACTTCAACAGCCCTGACTCTGTGTCCCATGTCGTGTTATCAGGTAAAATGTTTGGGGAACGGCATGTCTGTCCGTGAACAGAGACTTAATGACCTGAACATGTTCAGGACACTTTTAGTGGTTGTTATCAGAGTCAGAGTATAGTCTGAAGTAAAAAGAGTTAAGTGCATAACAATTGGAAATGTGCACCAGGGGCAGCAACATAAAAATAGAAGAGAAATAGAAATATAAGCCTAATAGTATATAAAATAAGTGAAGTGACTCAGCGATTATTTATCTGTTTATTTCACACTCTGATCAGTTGAGAGCTACAGGTGCGCCGCTATGAGTGCTAATTACAGTTATGCAACGAGATGATTCAGCCCCGACTTGGACACGTTGACACAGGATTCATGCTACTCATACAAACTCATGTTGAAGCCAGTCTGAGCAGTTCAGCTGAGGCGAGCCAGCCACTGAACCCGACACCCGCAGGTTTGATAGAAAGAACTCATTTACATCAAAGACAGAAAACAGAAAATAATGGATCAACAGACTTTGACGTCAAACGGACAAACTCACATCTGCTGCAGAGGTTTGGCAGAGTTTACTGAGCCAGAAAGGATCACCATATTTGGAAACAGATCTAGAGTTTGGAGAGTGGAAAGCCTGATTGTTGTAGCTATAGCCTTTGTAGCTAGTGATCTTTGTCCACGTGGGGTATGTCAAGCTGGGTGATTCATTTGAGTTTTAGTTTTATTATTTAGGTTTTAGGTCTAGGAGATGTATATTGTCCCAAAATAATGGTTTGATTGAATAGCTCAGCGAAATATATCTGTCCACTAACATGTTCGACACCAGTTTAGAACGAGTCCAGGCAAAAAACTCTTTGGTTAGACCAGACGCTCAAAACATGCAGTTACAAAAATATCCATATTTGTGTAGCTTTGGCTCTCATTTCAGCCACTGTCCATAGTTATATATATTATGAAAACCACAGTCATTTTCTATTGTGGTTCCTCCATTGGTCAGTCACAGTGATATCTTCAGTCACAGTCTAAATTTACTGAAACCAGAGCCTGGTCTAATTTCCTCAGACTCAATGAACACAGAGGTGGACTAGTCTCAACGAAACACCTATTGTGTACTGACCTGGTTTACAAAATACTTGCAGCACCTAATTTTAATCGGCCTAAAAAAATTGATTAAAATCTATGAGTTGTTTCCTTTACGAGAGCTGTTCCGTTATTAAAGTAAAATGGGTTCCAAGGAAAACACCATAAAACATTCAAATTGAGTTTTCAGGTCACATTATCTGTGAATTGTAAATGTGTTGGTGAATGTGGGCACTCATCACTGACGGAAACATTTCTCTCTGGTCCTCTATTTAGCCAAACTTATTATTTATTCAATGGTTGGTGCCTGTCCTTCCAGAGAACTCCTCTGTTTACTGTATGAGCACATTTCCAGGAAAGCTCAATGCTTCAGTAACTAACAAGGCTCCCTATGTAGAGTATGAGGAAGTCTAAGCCTTTTTATATTTCTCTGGAAAAAGGAAATGTAAGAGCCAGGTTTTTTCCCTTTATCAAGATCAGATTAACTCTCAAGATTAATTTTTAACAGTGTCATAAAGTTGTGGTTAATTAACTATTTATCAAAGAAGAGTAGAGCCACTATTTCTGTTCAGCTCACTGTTAATCTCCGTCTCATCACAAGCCTGTGAATCTGAACTGAAGACATTGTTTTGACAACTGTGCAGCTGACAGGGAGCTGAGGTCCACCAACACATGGCGGTTTGTTGTGAAACTCACTAAAACCCTGCTAATCTTCAGGGTCTGGGACAGAACAGGTGGTCCCTTCAGGAGCTTTTAAAGAACTCTGTGTCTTCGGGGCAGTGCTCATCAAAGACAATTAGCTAATAACTCGCAGTAAATCAATCTGTCACTGACAAATCTGTTTGTATCTGCACTTTAAGCCACTTAAGTCAGTTTCAATAAACCCTTGACCTCAGCACTTGAATATTTAGGTAACTATCACAACAGGAAGGTCTAGAGTTTTCTCTCCTTGGTTTCCTTTCTCTCATCTGACCTGGAAAACATGTTCCAAAGCCCATGATCAAGGTTCTGGCTCAAGTCTGAAGTTCAATTTAACCCAGTGTTTCTCAAACTTTTTTTCACACACAGTAAAGTCGAGAGCAAGATAAGCGTTGTCATATTTGCGTGACTTAGTCTTTGATGTATGTCTGCTGTTTCCGCCATCTGGATTTGTATTTTTCTTCGTTTTGCTCCAGCAGTGTGTTTCTCCATGTCGTAGTCTCTCTGTCCGGACAGTCACCATGGAAGCGTGGTATTTTTGGTGTCACCTTAAAAGAGTCCGTTTTGCAGCACAACTCAACATTAGTTCTGCGCATTTTTTGTTGGCTCCCAAACGGACACACCCCACACTTTGAGAAGCACTGGTTTAACCAATCCATCATCGG
This sequence comes from Perccottus glenii, assembly GCA_024416835.2. Lineage (NCBI taxonomy): Eukaryota > Metazoa > Chordata > Actinopteri > Gobiiformes > Odontobutidae > Perccottus > Perccottus glenii. The sequence goes on from CM044562.2 coordinate 5,887,629, forward strand.
TGCGACCGATAATGAATGGGTTAAAGGCAGATAATCTGGGGGTTGCACTGTTTTAGTAAGAGTAGGACATAACACAATGTTGAGACTGAGAACTGAACAGAAGATGGCACCTCATTACCCAAAATAGCATTAGCATCAAAGACATATTGTGAGGGTGCGTTTGGGAAAACAGACAGCTGTGCTTTTGCCAACATTAGCCTTTTTAGGTTGCGATTGATGAAAGCACTGACATTATTATGTAAAATGTACTTCTTTACACTAAAACAAAGGGGATGTTTTTTTTTTTTTTTTTATAAAAGTTATTATGCTTTTATTTTACTGGTCAGGCCCAGAGATCAAATTGATCTGTATGTGGCCCCTGAATTAAAGTGAGTTGTGGAGTTAAATCTAAGTCAGATGTTGGTAAATGAAGTCATAGCATGTGTATTTAATCCACCGAGCAGAATGTGCCAACACATTTTCTAATGTCAATACCTCACTGATTTTCATTTTGGAGAGTCACTTTTTCTTTTATTTATGAAATATACAACCACATTATCAGCCAGCCATTTTCACTTAGACAGATCTGTGTTAACCTTTGGTTTCACAGACGTCAGGGCTATTTGTGCGAGCAGTCTTTCCAGCTGTGTCACCAGATAAGGCACTGGGTTAAAAAAAATACTGAGGAGCAGCCAAGGGATTATTCTGGGTGAGTTCAGCTTGTCCGGCCCACACAGCTGCTCCATCCGACGACACACAAATTAAGGCTGAACTAATGGTGTTTCATTAATAATGCACAAAGGCCAGTGTTGGATTTGACCTGACCTGAAACTGATCCATACGCAAACAAGGAGGAAACGTTTGGCTGTCTCTCTGTGTTTACAGTTTGTCCTGTGTCAAAAAATTATCTTAACAAGATGAAAGAACAAACCAAGAACTATTATACTACTGAACAAAATTATTTGAAAATGTTTACATAGTTTAAAAAAGCAAAGGACTTGAAAAAAAAAATTTTTTGTGCTGAACAGTGAAAGCCCTCTGGGAACAACTTAAGTTCTTGACTTGACCTAAAAAAAAAATTATAGCACTTAAAAAAGCAGGTTACAGCCTCATTCCTCAGTGGTTTGTCTGTTTATATTTGCAGCAAAATTCTTATAAAACAGTGTATTTATATGTACAGACTTCTTTACATTTTCAAATTCAATACTCCTTCACACTCCTTATTTTAAAGGTCAGTACGTCTAAACACGGACAAAAGCCTACAACATTAAAAAGTGTCACTTCTTAACATAACATGAGAGTACAAATGAAACAGGAGATGTTTACGAGTAAAGCCTGTTCTTGAAAGCCTTCCCACGTGACATTTACATTTGTAAATACGCAATTATTCCTAATTATGTTTGGTTGGCACACGTGGGCGTTTTTATGAGTGCTACCGGCCGTAACAGGAGCCTTCAGTTGAAAAGCATTTCCTGACGAGACGTAATGATTCCCCACAGTTCCCAGGAATCGAGGGTGAGTGATACTGTGCCAAGAATGCTCATAAGAGTTCCTCCTAAAAACATTCATGTAAGCATGTGTGATAGTCTTGCTATCACTTCCCTTTATAAGAAATTAATTAAAATGAGCACTTTTTGTCTTTACAATGTTTACACACATCTCCAGTGGAAATTAATTCAGATTTCAAGTCAGCACAATGTCTGACACTGCATTTACAACACTGTCCTTCCTTCTTAGTTCATAGACAAAATCCTAATAATAGTTATAACATCTGAAAGGGTATTTATTTGGGGTATTTCTAGAAATAAACAGCAACAACTTGAACACTATTAATTCTACAAGAAAGATATTAACATTTGGCATTTGCAGGAAATATAAGAACTTAAAATGGCCTCACCACCCAGCCATGTCACTTAATTCATTTTTGTTTGCAGAGTATGCTTGTCAAATCAAATAGACTTTATTGGCTTTTTTTATTTATTTCACTAAGTAGCCCCCCTACGTTTTAGAGTTAGGGGGCGCAGGCAGCTCCGGTTCCCCTGCCTTGATAAGTTTCCGCTGATGCCAGGTGCGCACACTTTTTGTTTGTCAGTGTGGTGAATAACCACAGATACGCTATTGTTATCAACTGTTAAGTTATCTGATTTTTCAACACCTTCCTGAACTTGAATAGGACTGAAGACAACATATGACAAGGCTCAACTCGTTTCCAAACCTTTATTTGGTAGAAGTAGAAGAAAGAGCCAATAAAGGCTCAACAATGGTTTAGATAAGACTTACACTATTCAGATTATTAAAGAGCTGGGTCTGTTATTTTTTTCTTGTTTTTTTTTTTGCAGTGTAGATTTAAAAAGGTGTTTTTTTTTTTATTGTTAATCAACAAAAAATTGCAAGGTAACACTAAATTATACATAAGATTGTGAAACAGTTGAGCTTGAGAACCACTGTAATAGGGAATGTCTACTTAATATGATAAAATTATTTTTCACAGATTCATTCATTTACTGAATAAGCAGGGCTGCATTATAAGCCATGATGATTTAGCCATAAACAATGAAACTGAGTTAGAATTATTTGCTCTGCCGTATGAGAAATTATTGGGGATGGCCTTCAGAGCCTGAAAACACAGCAGAAATCAACCTGACACAGCCTGCACTGATAATAATAGACAACCTATAGTCCCATTCAGTCCCACTTTTCAGCTGAGTTTTCATTTGAAAACTTCAAACACATAAATAATAATTTAATAATAAAAGGGTATGGATCATCTTGGAGCTTGGATCCATTCGGACCTGAATGAAGTGGCCACTTGCGGTATTGCAGCAAATGATCTGATCCCCAGTTTTGTTCGACCACCTGGGAACCTACAAAATCCAAAATAGCTGGATATTGTACTGTTTATTGCCTATTTTCCCATCATTAACATTTAAAAAAAAAAACATTGACCAAGTGGAAAATAGCTTAATCATTATGGTGTTACATGTCCCGCCTTTGAGTCTATTGGTCAGAACAGATCACACAAGACTCAAGGTAAAAACACAACACTGCAGTGGCTCAGCAGTCATCCTTCAGGTAGATGGTTTGATTCCCGCTCTCCCCACAGTTCATACTATCATTGTGTTCTTGGGCAAGACACTTGAGACACTTGCCTCCAGTGGTGTTCCAGCTGTAACGCTGGTGAATGGAAGCTTCATGGAAGTCACTTTGGATAAAAGCGTCAGCTAAATGACTAAATGTAAATGTAAAAGCTGTTCCTCTACAGCGGCAAACAGGGCATCAAACTAGCCAACTTTAGTTGAAGAAGCCACACGAAGGCTGCTCAGTCCAAGACAGACTTCAAAAGCCTTGAACACACATGCAGCAAATGGACTTCAGCTCTGTCTCTCATTAACAGGTCTCCTCACACGGCGCGATGCATTCGAGGTCCGGCGAGATGTGGAGGAAAGCGAAGAGCTGCTATAATTAGAGAGGCTTGAGGAGCTACACTGCTGAGATGATGAATGTTTAATGTCAGTGGCTACAGTGGGAAAGCTACAAAGCCCTTAACAACACTTTTAAACTCACAAGCCTCCCTCCCCTGGTCGCAGTAGTCGTCTGTGGCAAAAGAAAAAGGGCCATGCACTGTAAAGATAACTTAACAGGTGTACTGTGTATGAACTTTATTTTTATTTTATTTCTAATGATCTGATGACAAAAAAAATGAAATGCAGCATTAGCATTAGTAACATTAGCTAGAAGTCTGCAACCTAAGCTGAACAGGTAAAATATATATATATATATATATATATATATATATATATATATATATATATATATATTTGGGCGACGGACAGTGGTTTGATTAAAAGCTTTGTTTGAAAAGGTTAAAACAAAGGCATCTGGACTTAGTTTTCAAGGTGAAGACATTTTGTCTCTTAATTACAAGAGACTTTTTCCATTCTGAGTTCAACAGATACGAGAGCTGCAGCTTTATCTCCAGAGGGAGGCCAAAGTTTGTTTGGATGACAAATTTTGACAGTGAAAAAGTAAATGTTTATCACAAAAGTTCAAAAAGTATAGAGCACTTTCAGCAGTACAGAGTTAAGAAAAATTACATAAAATCAACAAAGTAAGTGATATTTCTCCGATAAAATAAGTGTAAAATAACAGGCGTCACTTTTCAGTCAGTAACAGGCTTGTCCCAGTTCTTTGGAAGTTGGAGCAGGTGAAAACTATTTGAAACATTAGCCAGATGTGATGTGTGTTGTTAGGACAAAGTTGTTTGAAGCAAATGCGCTACTTACAAGTCATTAGAAAACTGTGTAATTGCCTTTAGACTGTGAAAGCATGTTTAAAATTCAAGCTATTTAGTCTAGATTTAAAAAACATAATAGACGGTGCATTTCTGTCTGAGGCAGAAGCAAAGAGGACAAAGGGTGTGAAGTTTCAAAGAAAAGAGACACAATGCATCAACACAGACTAAAGTAAATCTGACAACTGAGCATGTGATTCCCAGCCATTGTCTGTAACGTGAGAAGCGTAATGGCACGGGAACACTAACTGCCCCTGAATCAGGTAACGGTCAGACACATCGAGCGTGGAGACCTTCACCTCATGTTTCATAAAGAAGTCTGTCTTTTTAGCAGATAATGTTAGAAAAAATGTAGTGATGAAAGAACTGAATTCTCTTTGAATCACAGTTTTATTTCAAAGAGACAACTTGAAGCATGTCATGTTTCCCAATAAAATACATTTTGGCTTCACTTTTTGAGGAAGTCTGTTCAATAAGTCTTTAATTACTATACAATTTAGCTTCCTCTGGTTGTAGCCTATTTTGACTAAACTTGTGTTTTGTCTACAGCAAACATTTCCAGCTGTTTGTTTATGCTTTTACTGTACCAGCGTAAGTGAATGACATGCTTTTTAAATCATTGTTCAAGGGACATTAACATTTTTCCAAATGAATTCAAATGCTCCAAGTACAACAAACTATAACAGTTTCCTGAGAATAAACCATCTCCAGTGACACACAGCCTACTTTAGCATTTTTACAAAAAATACACAATGTCCTGAAGCTGGGGAGTGGCAGGGAAATGATTGGGAGAGGAATTTAACTCTTCCACAACCTACAGGATTTGGATTGTAGCTGCTCCGGGTAAAGACTATTGTCAAGACCACACATACATTTACATTTACGTACATTTAGTCATTTAGCAGACACTGTTATCCAAAGCGACTTACAGTAAGCTTCTAGTCACCAGTGTTACAGCTGGAACATGACTGGAGGCAAGGTGGGTTAAGTGTCTTGCCTAAGGACACAATGACAGTATGAACTGTGGGGAGAGCGGGAATTGAACCGCCTACCTTCCGGTTGAAGGATGACTGCTCTACCACTGAGCCACTGCACACAAAGCCAAGACCAGGTTATAATCCGGAGCAGAGTGTACCACAGCCATAAAAACATCAAGACCACTGCAGGATACATGGAAAGAGCAAAAAACAGCCACCAGACCAGTCTACCCAATAAAAATGAAACTCAGAGTCCACTATGTCATGAAGAAATATGATTGAGGTAGTGAATGTAGCCTATCCAGAATGTTTCACACTATAATTAAGTTATGTTGAAGTGTTTCTAAAATAACAGAGAGCCTAGTTATTCAGCCAAAGTTAAGCATTTTGGAATATAAAGGCAGGACATAGTCAGTAATCTTATCTTACAAATGAATAGCCTGTTACAAATTGTTAACAGCCTACTGATGGTTGTCACACAGCTGTTTCAAATGCATCATGTCATTGCACTAACTGAGAAACTGAACTGGTATAAAGTATTTTTTGGACTGATAACATTTCTGCCTCTTGCACCTTTAAAATGGGAGATGTTTGCAGGGAGAAGTAACTGGATTTATTTGAAACAGGTTTGACATGTTGATGTGGCTGTTAATTATATAGTCTTAAATGGCTGGTTATTATATATGTCACTTGTCAGAGGCTGTATTCAGAGCCTGAGGGGAGCAGCTATTAGTCAGAAGCGTGGCTTCATCCCCGGACACTTACCCAGCTCAAGACCGATGCGCAGCGGCCACTTCACCAGTCCGGTTCCCCGCAGTCCGCCTCGCCTTGAAAGACAAGAGCTGTCCGTGGAATTGGTCCTTATTTGAGCTCCTTAACCTCCGTCTCCGCTCCGTCACGGGGATGGAGGCAGGGATAAGGCGGCCTTTAGTGAGTAGCAACACACAGGAGCTCAATATTAACCTCGGCAGCTTTCTTTAAACCAGGTCTGAACCAGGTCGGTCTTTCGCCGCCTCCGTTACTGCTGTGCTCTGACGTCATGGAGGAAAGCCCCGGTGCTTGACGTAGCGGCGTCGAGGGTAAACAGAAAGACCGCCTCTTTTCAGTAGGCTCACTGGGCTCCGTGGCTCGTACTCTTGGATAATAATAGCCTACATTGTCCATGCTCGGACTGAAAGCACTGTAACCAATGTAAACCATTTTTGTAAAATAAGATCATCCGTATATAACTAGCATATAGGCCTTTTTTGGTGTGACAGTTAGGCTACCCACTAGTCATCCTCATGTAGGCTATTTATAGGGACCACAAACGTTAGACTCGTTTATTTGACTACCTTATTGACTTTGATTTAAAACTAATGCTGGTTAAATCGGTATCATAATTAACGTAAACACAAATTATTAACAATTTGGTCCATGATTCTGATTTTTTCTGTAACCATGGCAACACACGCAGCAATCACATCACTACCACAGTATTGCTCTAAAAGTATAACGCATCATTTAAGGTTTAAGGTATTTTAGAGAAACCTACAGCATAAAAATACACAACTGTGTCCATAAACCTACAGCATAAAAGTACACTGTCTATAAACATACATAAAAATACACTACTGTGTCAGTAAAACCTACAGCATAAAAGTACACTAGTGTCAATAAACCTAGAGCATGAAAGTACACTGTCTATAAACATACAATATAAACAGTGTCCATAGAGAACTTAATGTGGTCTGTTTAAGACATTAAACCAAATGCATTTTTGTGAATTTCCCCTTAGGGATTAAATTTGAAACAAATTTGGATTTTCTAATATAAAGTGTTAGGAGAGCTAAAAACATTTGTTAAAAGTAATCATTTGTAGCTGGTCTATACTTAAATATAGCTCTAAAAGGCTTAGGTTTGTGGGTATCTCAAATATATAATGCTTGCGTAAACACCAAACAGAAACTGTAGTAGAAAAGCAGATTTATTTGAAGGGAAAACTTTTTTGATGGTTCTGTCTGTTGCTGGTAGAATCTACAGAAAATAGAAAGTCATGAGCACTGTAAAAACAAACTTGTAAACTACATGGATTTCTCTTTGATTTTCTCCTTCCATCTGTCCACCTCTGAGTCCAGGTCTGGTCCAGGATCTGGTCCAGTCCTTGGGACTGCTAAAATTGGAGCATCTCTGGACTCAACCAGCTGAAAGACAAGAGAAGATGGGGGGAGGGGGTAAGAAAGAAATCGCTTAAACTACAATAGAACATGACATTATAGGACTAAAGGTGTGTCGAGTGCAATTAACATTCAGATAAACAGAACAATCTAGTATACGCACAGGTTTCACAAAAGAAAAGAAAATATTCAGCACCGAGTCCCAAAAGCATGAACTATTTGGACAATGATACAAGAAACTGCCTTATTGAGTACAATAACCCAAACAGAGGAAGAGACAAAACAAGCTCAGCTTATTTCAAATGGAAAAAAGAAATAACTCTGAATCATTTGTTTGTGGTTCATTGCAGTTTGTCTCAGTTAGCCTTAGCTTAACAAGAATCTCATCTGTCACAAAAATATTACAGAATTATTTAGGAATTTTTATTAAAAAAGTAGGGTTGCATGAGTTACCAGTGGATAGATAATATGGGTTTAATTTTGTTGAAGAGAAAGTAGCCAGACCAAAGGTCAGGTTGTCAACACAGGCCATATCAAAAACATATTTTAAACACTGAACAAAAGTGGACTTTAAATGAATGCCATTTTGTGTCTTAGTATCTTACAAACACTAAGTGTAAGAACCATGCAGAATTGTTTTTATGTGCCATTTATCCACAAACCCTAAAACAACCATACTTCCTTACAAAAAAACCTAGACAATTGGTGTTAAACTGACCTTAGTATTTAATTTGTATTATTTGAAAAGAATTTAAAGTGCCTGTATAAGTTAATATCAAAACCAATACATGTTGGCAAGTGCAATACACAAGACGACAAATATTTACAACTAGTTTATAAAAAAAAAAAATGAATCAAGACTTTGGACATATGTTTCGTCTTTCTAGCATTAAAACGTGCTCCAATCTGAGATGAGGTTTTGCACTGATGGTATACAACACTTTACTTTTAAGTCATCTTTAAGTTAGTTAGCTAAAATAATGTGAAATCTCTGAATATTGTGTCTGTGCTACAGCTTTTTAACTTATTTGTTGTGTTGTTGCACACTACATAGTCTATAACTTTAGTACTACCACTGATTTTTTTATTTCAGTCCAGCACATTAACTCCATTTCGGAGTGAATTATGTTACTTAATTGATCTGAGATATAGGGTTATCGCTTTCTTTCCATCTGTATCTATATTCAGTGGGTGTATTTACTTTTTACAGCTTGCTCTTGTGACTGTGTTGATGGAAAGTAAAGGAAAGAGAAGCAGAGCTACAGTCGAGGCACAACAATCAAAAAGGAGAAAAGTTATTGATTACACAAGAGTAAACCTGTTCAGAGAAGGCACACAATATGCAACATGGTAATATATTGGGGAAAGGCTCCTGTAGAAATGAGATTTCACAGGCCAAATTGTGTGTTCTCATTGATCAGTTAGCTTTAGACTTGAAAAAGAACAAAGATTTCTTCAGTTTGTTCTAGGGCTGGGCATTTAAACAAAAGTTACTTCAGAATCTCTTTACATAACTTATCTTTACAGTTATACATACAGTGATAGTCTGTACAATCAAGGTTAAATGTTCAATTAATTGTTGCCCAGTCCTAGTCTACACTTCAGAAATTATGCTGCATTGTTAAATATTGTTGCCATAATGACACAGCTCAACTTCTGCGTAACCTCCAGCCCATGAAATAAAAAGGGGTTTTAAATGAAGAACACTTGGTCTTTACAGGCCACAGCTCGAGCAGTGGTGTCCGTGGCGGTGGTGAAAGCCGCTACGATGGAGGCAAACACAACACTTGGTTTCTGAGCGGCGTCAACGGCAGTGTGTATCCCTCTGGCTCTGTAGTACTCCACCAAGGGCAGGGTCTGTCGGTGGTAGGCGTCCAGACGGGAACGGAGCGTCGTCTCGTTGTCGTCACTGCGGCGAATAAGAGGCTCGCCTGTCACCTGGGATTTAACATCAACAAGAAAGAAAGATGAAAGCATCAGTGAAAAATTTTAATAATATCCTTTAACAATGAAATCTGTCACAGATTTCAAATAAATTTAGACTGCAGTCAAATTACTTTTTTTGTTCAATAGAAATATAAATGCTATGACAAAGTTTTAGCAAGTCCAGTATTATCTGTTTTTCCTAGAAGCTCCATTTGTTGTCTGAATTAATTAATGAACTGATGAGCTTGTGCTTATTAATGTGCATTACCTTTTACAAATAAAGGAACACTTTAAAATTGAGTTTTTCTTCCCATTAATTATTAAAAAGTGACTTGATCAGTGTCAATTTCCCTCAATTTACGTCACCTACTGCTCTTAAACTAGTCTGTCTTTAACAAAAAAACTGTAGGTAAAACCACTCCACAGGAACAAATCGGAAGCTACTGTAGTTTGATGTCTGGCAATGTAGCCCAGGATTTACATACATTTGTGTTCACACGTCTATCTTAATAGGATCATAATGACAGAACATGGAGGGTTGGCTCTGGCAGAATTTAATTAAATGAGCCTGTTCTACCTTTAAATCATCAGAGGGATAAGTGAGATGGAGGAGGTGAAGGCATATAATGTGTGCGGTGTGGTGTCCTGCGTCAAGACGTGGCTGACATTGCTAACCACAGACGCTTAAGTTTTACTGCACATTTAACTAGGATGGGGGCAGAGTGGGATACTAAAATTCACAAGGAGATTTCTCAGAGCCTGGCCTAGCAAGGCTCCTGGACTCAGCGTGGTGAGAACGGGCAGAGCAAAATTGTCCGGAATCCACTGACAACACTACAAGAGATCACAAGACAAAGAACTAATAAATGTGGGTAATGTTTGTCTGGGGCACACACCCTTGAATACAGTTTTGGATAACAATTAAGTCAATATGCAACCTGACCCCTAGATGGCAGTATAACAATCATCCCACAAGACAGACCACAAATTATCACTTTAAAAAAATAGAAACAAAGTACAGTAAACTGATAACCATTGTAAAATAAATCTTGTTTATCTCTTGTTTTGTTTATCACTGTTAAAGTCTAAACAGTGACACAATGAATAATTTTAGGGAAAAGAGGAAAAAAAAAAGTGGTAATTCTCGGCATACAATTAATGTTATGTTTATCAGTACTGGTATGGTGTTAATTTCTTGCACGCGTTTAATCTCCAATGTGATGTTTTAGGTTAGTATTGCCTGGCATCTGCATTTTTAATTTGTGACATATTTTCTGTAATAAAAAAAAGACACTCTTTGCCTGCCCATAATTTTAGAGCAGTTGCCTTGGGTAGGTGGTCGTTTATATGTGTAAATTGTAAATACTTACATCATCCTTCATGGGCTTTTTTGGGGGGTGGAACTCTTCGTGATAGGAGCGGCCACTCGGTTGATGGATTAATCTGGAAAAAAACAGGAGGGTAGATGATGAATGGGCCGAAGGAGGACAAGACAAGGACGAAAAAGACATAAGGATGAAGCAAAGGAAGTGGACAAATGGGAGATAGAGAGCCTCAGTGACTAACTACTCAACTGTTCCCTCTTCCATCCTACACCCTTGTCCTGTATGGGCTCCATTTCTGCAAACTAATGCCACCTATTCTTCAGATGATATTGTACGATAAAAAAGGGAGTAACAGTGGAATACCACAACAAGACTCAGTTTCACACCAGATGCCCAAAAGTTTGACATTTAACTTACAAAAGCATCTCACGAGCATCGCGTGTTACTCACGTCAGCTTAAAAGCATCAATTTACACTAGAAGTGTCAGCATCCCTGCTACTGCTCTTCTCTTTTGCAGACGTCATCCATACTTTTGTGATACTCATGCTTCTTCAAATGGCTAAGCTACATTATCTACTCCTGTGTTTGTTGCACTATATTGTACTTTTTTATCTTTTAGTTCAAATAAAAGAGTTATGGCATATTTATAGTTGCTACAGTTGAGCTTGCTCGGTGATCAGACAACACAAACTACCAGAAGTGCAATGTTTACATCATCGTAATGTTTTAGTGAGCTTTAATTTTGATAGCATAGCAGAAGTTTATTTTGAAACTTGGTGTCACACATTTATATTTAGTCCTGTTAAGGTTGAGATATGTTTAAGAGAGGAAAGTCAGTTAAAAAAAGGACCTCCTCAGAAAGTTGTATGTTGTTCATGAGAATTGCAAGTATTTATTCTTAATTTAACATTTCAAACCAAGAGAAAGATGAGTGCAATAAAATAAGCGGCTTTCATCATCACAAGGTTTTTGAGCAGTGACGACCCTAAGAAATAAACCCAGTTGAGGCTTTTCTTCGGTGTTAAATTATTTCTCGTACCTGCCGCAAATCCTTCGAACCAACAGAGAGTCCTCAACAGCAAACTCAATCACAGAGTCCAGTTTCTCCTGTCTCTTGTCCAAAAGGTCGTCAAGCTGAGGCCACAGACAAATAATAAAATTATAAAAAAGTCTAAGCTTAAATTTTGTACTATAGCAATATGTTACTTAGTTAAAATGTTTGTGAAGGACAAGCTACAACCCAAAGCAGATACTAACCATCTCTGCCTGTTTGACTGTTCGAGGAAATCCGTCCAATAGGAAGCCTTTGCTGCAGGGGGGCGTGTCTAGGTTCTTCTCTATCAGCTCCACCACCATTTCATCACTCACCTGAGAGACAACACAACATCTGTTCTGTTAATACTGGTCTGCTGCACGTCACAGCAAGAGATGCAGTGAGTCCACATTTGATCACCACTGCCACGAGCTGAAAAGTAAAGAAGTAAAATACTGAATATACTAAGTAGTTCAAGAAACACAAAGCAATAGAGATAAGAGAGGCCCTTTCTAGACCTTTTAAGGTTCATTGATGTCAAACATGGTTACATTCATGGCACCAATGTCATCGATTCCTGGCACATTCAATACCATAACATTATTGTAGATCAAGTAGTCTTTGCATAACTGCTAAATAGTATTTAGCCCTAAATACTTTGTTGTAATTTCTCTCATTGACATATTTTCTTTTTATCCACGGTGTTTGTCTTACTCCGTAGGCTTTTGGTGTTACTCTGTTCAAGTTCTTTTATGCGTGTGTGTAGTAACAAGCAGCTGCTGAATAAGGCCTATGTTTGCACAGTGTCATCACACTCTCAGAGTAATGAGCAGAGGCGTTACCAGTTTTCCAGCATCCATGGTTTGTTTGAGCCTTTTTCCGAGCTCGGAGCCTGAAGCCACCATGGCCCTCAGCATGTCTCCTGTGGCCAAGTGGCAGACGCAGTACTGCTCCGCCAGCCGAGGGGCCTGCAACAAGAAAAAAACATTGACTATCGGATAAATCCAAAACACAAAGCTGGAGGTTAACAAAAGTGTACGTTGACTGTGTGCAACAAGATTTATTAGGTCAATGGTAGCTTTGTAGGAAACTGTGAAACATTTCAACTTCATCCACAATGGGCCATTATCCAAACAGAGGCAATGTTGCAAAGTAACTGTTGTGACATTTGACTTGGAATACTCCAATCTTATTTACACTACTTCTTTCTTTAGCCTTAAGTTAAATAACACACCCTCATGCCAGTTTACCTGCAGCACTGGTCTGACTTGAGGAGTTTAACCAGGTTTTACTTGAAGTGTGTAAAACAGTTGCAGGTAAATGTTGTTGTTTTTTTTCAACAGAAATGGACAAACAACATTTTAAGAAAAAAAATGTAAATGCACTAAACAAAAACACTAGTAACAGATCTGTCATTTCAAAGAGCACCCTTCGGCTCTTGTTTCTGGTCATCACTGTTATTGAAACATTTAATGCACAAGTGCCACATGCGTTCAGAGCCCTCAAACACACAACGGTAACTATAAAACAGAAACCACTGTGGTAGAGCGGGTTGTCCCTTAACCGGAAGGTTGGTGGTTCAATTCCCGCTCTCCCCACAGTTCACATTGTCGTTGTGTCCTTGGGCAAGACACTTAACCCACCTTGCCTCCAGTGGTGTTCCAGCTGTAACACTGGTGAATTAAAGCTTAATGCAAGTCGCTTTGGATAAAAGTGTCAGCTAAATGAATCAATGAAATGAAATAAAGGCTATACATTTTGAGGATGTCAAATTCTTATTTTAAGTCACTATTTATATTTTCCCTCAAATAAAAGAGAGAAGTCATTGGTGCTGTTGATGATGTGCAAGTACATTTTGAGCATGTTTAATCATTTATTTTGACAGTGAAGGAGCCGTACATGGAAAGGCCAGTTTTTACCCACCATTAACATGTCTTACTAAAACTCTACCTAAAATACATTATGACGAAATTCAATCAGAAGGCTTTAATGGCTTTTGTCACGATTTTTATTGATTTGGCTAAATGTGCTACAGGCTTAACTCATCTTGTCAGTCAATACTTTTAGAGTAAATGGTTCTAAATGACTGTAATGACGTTGAATGACAAACTGTTGCTCTGTTGTCGATTGTTTGCCATTCATACAAAATTACACAATTATACAATATCATTAGATCGTGCATGCTTTTATCAGTAGAACGTGCATGCCTTAACACCTGAGTTGTGTTAGCATTAGCCTCCTCTGGACGGCTAACGACCATGCGTTTAAAGCCACAGTCAGAAGAAGCTAATGCTAACAACCGATGCTAACAACCGAGGCTAACAACCGCCCGCAGCTCACTTGTGTCCCCTTCCCGGCTCCCGGAGGTCCGAGCAGAATGGCACGGATTCCCTCTTTGACATCGGCCACGGCCTCCTTCAGCTGCGTGCTTGGGGCCATGTCTGAAACGTGACAGCTGCGGAACACAAACTTTACTAAAGTCCGTCCGTGTGTAGTTCTGGCGACAGCTCAGCTGAGTTGGACAGAAAGGAAGCAGCACCGCCTCCTTTTCGCTACGAGGAATAAATTCCGCCTACATTATGGATTTCTATTGGCCACAGTATTAGTCAGTCAGGTGTCTGTGAAGGTTCTCAGTCATCCAGGACATCTTGAAAAAAAGGTTTACGTAAAAGCATCTTGACTCAATTTTAAGGTGAAGACGTCTCTAATTCCAAGAGACTTTATCAATTCTGAGATCAACTGGTAAGAGAGCTGAGCTTATATCTCTTAGCTCAGCTTTTTACCAGTCAGTCATTTAATCCTGTGATGTGATTGGCTCAAAGCTTTCTCCAATTTACACTGCACGCAGCTCCGCCACGAACTCAGCGGCAAATACGTAACGTTGTTTTCAACAAGACAGTTAACACAGCGTCCCCTCAGCTACTGTCCGGTCTGATATTTTTTCCGGACGACCGAACCAAACTGCATAAATCTAAACAGATCAGTTCGCACCAAAACGGAAACTGTACCTGCATATTATCACTATTTACAAAGTAATAAAATTATACCGAGAAATTGTCCTCATTCGAATATTTATGTTTATTTATAGAATTAGCCCATTTTTTTAATGCAATAACAACTACAAAAACAAGGCATTTTTGTATGGGGTACCAAATGTAAAAAGTAAAGTGTAAAAGCCTTAATATTTAGGAAAAAATGTACATGAGGTGTACATCCTTTGGAGTGCCATGTGCAAAGTTTCCCAAAAGCCAATTGTGTTACGGCAGAAAAAGAACTTGCTGTGTGTAAAATAAAGATTCACTCGGTCTTCTCTTTAGCCTCTGTTGGGCATATTTATTATGAACAGACCACTTGAGATGTTGAATTTATGTGCGGTGCAACAACAACTTTGTGCTTCCAGGGTAGTTTACCAGATGGGCTGTTTTTATTGTAACCTGCAAAAATCACTGGAATCTAACTTGCCTTCTTCATGCTTGTAGCTGAAACATGTTGATCCAAACTTTTGCATTTGAGACAAATTTGGTAGATTTCCTGTGAGTTTTTGTCTGATGTTTTCTTTCTTTGTCTGTTATAACATCTGTTCCTTACATAGGCAGCTGTCTGAATAGCATAGTTCCACAAACTGTCTGGTAACTTGCTTTCAATCAGTAAGTGCGAGTAAGGTGCAGATGTCTCGTGTCTGATTTTATTCATTATTCTTTAACACTGTCTAAAAACCTCTGTTTGTAAACTCAGTGCTGTTATCTGAGCATATGCACTTGACTTCTCAAAAGGATGAGATGTCAGCTAAGAACTTTTCTGTAGCCTGAACTGAATCACTCTTGGACTTTGGGAAGTACACTAATATGGCACCTGAACCTGTCATCTGTGAAGGAATGTTCATATTTGTAACCATCTATGCTCACTGTTTTCATTGGGGCTCCCAGGTCAGTCTGGACAAGTCCCAGGGGTTTCTTTGCATTTCTCTCTGGCTCTCCACTTCTTGTTTAAGTGAATTTTTTTTGAGTGAATGTTTCAGTGAATTTATTTCAAAAGTTGGTAGATAATACAGTTTCTCAGATTCAAAAATGTTAAATCGTAACCGTCTTTGGTGATCATGGGAGCATCTCCTAATTGTGCTCTTGTCCATCCTTGCCTTGTAGATGTATTAATGCTGTTCCTCTTTCTTGAGCTATTCCACTGCATCTGGTCCCATGTGAGTTTTATTAACTTAAACTCTGGTTGGAATGTGTCATCAAAGCATATATATTCTGTTATGATGTTTATGATGTGAGATGTTGCTCCAGCATCTCTCATAATGCCTTTCATTTTCACTTTGTGTGTTGAACTCTCATCTTTGGCATGTTTAGATTTGAAAAGGGTGTCTGGGGCTCCATTCGGTACTGCCCAGCCCCTGCCCCGGTCTCAGCAGTGCTGCTCTGATGAGGTACTACCAATGTGTAGAAGATCTCATTTACATATTCTCTTAATATTTAGCTTTATACTCTGCGAGTCTTTTTTTTGATCAACAAAGATCAACAAACATAGATTGGGAGACTGCACACACAAACAAACTCTATGTTCCAATAATGTTAAAATAAGCTACACAAATGTATTTTTGTCATAGTGACTAAATCATTAAATATTTGCATGACAACAGACTCAAGGCACATAATCACAAGGAAGTAAAACTTTTTCTGAAAACTGAGGAGTGAATAAGCCATCATATTTTAGGAAACAAACTGTAAAAAAAAAACCCTTCTGGTTTTTGACAGGAAGTTTCAAGTATTTAGCAGACAGCTCAACAATGTACTGGTCACTCTAAAACGGAGGACAGGGTGTTGGTAAAATGCCGGGAGAGTTGGTCTATTCTGATGTGAAGTTTGCAAAGAAATGTAAAAAAGACAATGGTAAGACACTGTTTATTTGCTTTCTTTTCTATAAAGTTATTACAATGTTATACTACCTTTATCCCTAATAAACTGGTAAGATTTATGAATGAAATGTTTTGTTCATAAAGTCAAATAAAGATATGCACTTCTTTTAGAGAATTGTTTGTCGCAGGAGGAAGATGTGACCTACGCTCAGGTCAAAATAAGAACTGCCCCCAAAGCAGTAGGTGAGTAAAACTATTGATATAATGATATGTCTGGATCAACTCAATAACAAAACTGGGCACTTATTTAGACAATGCAGACACAAACAACAACACAAAAAAGCTGCGAAAAATGAGATGTAAAAAGAAAAGAAAGTGCTTCTTAACAACATATTTTTTTGTGGCAGACGCTCATTCGTCGCAGGAGGAAGATGTGACCTACTCCCAGGTCAACATAAGCACTGCTCAGCGTTCTCCAAAAGCAGCAGGTGAATGTAACTGATGAAAAGTCATTTAAGCTTGACATTGGACAATAAATATTTACAACTGCAGTAAAAGTGCCACATGAAGTGCCACATAATTCAATATGAATCACAATCCGCACAAAAAAAATTCTGATTAGTTTTGATACAGTTCTGTGATGTAGGGTCAAACATTATATTTACATTTACATTTAGTCATTTAGCTTTCATCCACAACAACTTACAAGTGAGGAAAACAACGGAAGCAATTGTTAACAACACAAAAAACAAAAAGCATAAGTGCACTAAAAACTTGTCAGTTAAAACCCAGCACAGTATACAAAGAATTGTATTATTTATTTATTTTTTTAAGAAAAGGAATAGATAGAGAGGGAGTAGAATTTAATAATTATTGTTATTTTGGAAGTTGAAGTGGTATTTAGAATAACACAGTGAAGAATTTAGTTGAGTTCTTGAAACTGCTGTTATTATGTAAGAAAATGTGATATAAAATTATAAGGAGCGTTGTTTGACAGAATATGTTTATGCAAAGACATAATGATAAACTCATTTAGACACAGCCCAGACTGTGACAGAGGAACAATACAGAAGTAAGAACAGAAAGAGGATCACCACAAAGAATTTACCATAACGACTTCTTCATTTGTGGCAGAGGCTGGATCACCGCAGGAGGATGATGTCACCTACTCAGAAGTCCGAATGGGTGAGTTTGACCTCTGACCTCTGGTCTTTGTATTTTAGATCTGTAACTGTTGGATCATGCACTGGACTTGGTCTTGACGTGATGTTGGTTAATGACCTCATTTGTTTTTTAAAATATCATGTTGAACATTTTTCACAAAAATCATGAGGAACATTTACAACTGAACTTCCTAAAAGCTGAACTGTGTGACTTTACACCAACTCATCTACAGGCTAAACTTAACAGGCTTCAGGCTGGTTCCTTTGATACTTTACCTCAAGATTTTCCAGAGGACTCTTTTTAGTGTCAAAGCATTTTTTATAAAATGCTAAAATAACCAAGAAACAAACTGGTAAGGAGAATTAGTTTACAGTAAAATGAAAAGAAATAAATAAAAAAGAAATGGAGAAGTAAACTCAAAGTAAAATTAAAGTCTCATGTTAACATTACTATTAAGTTTCTATTTTGTATTTAATTTAAAACCACCTGAAACCAACACAAATCAGTTTACATCCCATCCTAAATAATTTAAAACTATTATAAATCTCTAAACTCCTCCAACAGTACTGTGTCTAAAGGTCTGAAATTTACTATTCATGTCAGTCGTAAAAGTCTATCACTTTTTTACTTAAACTTATCCTAGTTTAATACTGTTAGCTTCTTTTAGATTCATCAGTTCACCTATAAATGCACAAACACACTTCAAATGTTTTCTATATCTTAATCAATATGTATATATTTATGTCTAAAAAGATTATATATTTTCTTGATTGAGGTAGTCTTTTAAATGTAGAAAGGTAAACTAGTGCAGTTCTATGGAAAAACAAGATAGAACATTACACAAACAAACAAACAAACCAGTTATTTCAAAATAAAAGCTGGGCATGACCATTTTCTTTTGGTTATGATGGACATAAATAGTGATGCCTTAAGTTTACTGCCTCAGCAACAAGCAACCATTTAACTTTTTTTTTTCTTTTTTACCTCAGCCCTTGTGATTATAGCTCCAGCTTCACTGCATCAACATGTTCTGCTCTAACTTCATAAGACATAGTTGTCCTCATCAGTGTTAATTTTCTCTTTTATTAAACACCACATGAATTCTGACACTGTCATAGTTTCTCATCTTTATGAACTTGTTGTTAGTGTAATATTGCAGAACAAGGAGCCTATCCCAGCAGCTGTTGGCCCTGAGACAGTTAGTCAGAGGCTGTAGTCAGTCAGGAACTCCTAGGCCACTTTTCCTCACCAGTCCCCTGCTGACAGTCACTCACTAGACTGACTAACTCACCTACACACACTCCTCACAGAGAGGCTGACAGTCGGCCGGCCCGGGGTTTGACCCTGTGACCTTCTTGATGTGAGGCAGGAGTGCTAACCACCCCTTCCCACTTTATATCATATTGATTCAAAAAACAACCAGACCAAGTTAAGTACGGCCGAGGCTCAGGAGATTCAGCAGTTTGTCCAATAACTGTGGCTACGTCCACACGAAGCCAGTGCATCCCCTATCCGATCTTTTTTTTTCCCCGTTCTAAAAAAAAATTCCGTAAACACGGCGTCGTCTCAAGAAATATCTGCGTACACACGAAACCACTGAAACCGACTGAAAACGATGTAGTATATATGCCAGACCAGTATGGGGCGCTGTAATTCTGCCACAGATATACACTATACATGGAGAACAGTGTTGCCAGATTGGGCGAGTTCCCGCCCAAATGGGCTCCTTTTGGTCACGTCCGACCGGAAAAAAATGCATTGGGCTGGTCTTTAAAATTTGGGCTGGTTTTTGATGCAACAGGCGGGTTTTTATTTTTGACTATAAACAGTATTCTTCATTTTTTTTTATGAAAACTAACTATAAAATAAATTATATAATGTAGGATGATGTTTAAATTAGGTATGGTTCAGGTTAGCCAATAAGGTTCAGGGGAATCCTGTCTAATCAGACTTCAAGCTTGATTGGCGGGTTGTTGTAGGCTAATTCGTTATATCGTCAAAACTGCATTATCATCATCAGTGATCATCATTCATCATCATCATCATCATGCCAAAGTGGGGTAAATATAAAAAGTCCTACAGAAAGGAATGGGAGAGCGACCAGTCTTTAAAAACATGGATTACACCTGTGGTAGGCGATGATACAAAGGCATTTTGTAAATACTGTCAATCAGAAATCAGAGCACAGTTAAATGATTTGAAAGAGCATGCTAATACAAAAAAACACAAATCGCGCTGTGCAAACTTTTACTGTGTCAGTGGGAGCAGCAGGGCAGTGTCCGATTAAAGATGACCAAAAGCGCCGTGAAATTAGAATCGCTGCTTACATTGCTTGTCACAGTTCAATAAATGCGGTGGACGATTTGTGCTCTCCAATGTGCGATTTGTTAGTCTGGTTGTTTAATAAGAAAAAAATTTTATTTTATTTATTTTTTAATAAAAACAAGTTCTCAAATTGTTGCAGTCATTTATTTATTAATCATGTAGTCCGCCATTATTGTTGTTGCTGTTACGTGTGACGACACGTGATGCAATGACATCATCGTTTCACAAAATATACGGATTGGCTGTACAAACGAAACCGCAAGGGTGTCGTTTTCAGATTTATCCACTTTAGAACCAGGTTTCAAAAAATAGCGGATTCAGTCTCCCAAAACGCCGGATCCGTGTGGACGAAACGCCAATACGATAAAAAATGTATACGTATACAGTGATTCGCGTCTCCGTGTGGACGGCCTCTGTAATGTTGGAGGTGTGATCCCTGCTCCCCCCAAGTCTTGCTGTAGTGTGTCGTTGGGTAAGACACTTCGCCCACCTTCTCTCCAGTTTCTGTGGCACTGGTGTTGAATGTGTTTGTGTTAGTGTTTGGTGGTGGTCAGCAGGGGCGCAACTACCCAGTGCTGGAGGGGTATGCAGCATCAATTTTGCTGAAAAAAAAAAAATAAAATAAAATAAAATAAAACAATGTTAGCTACGAAATGTTTGCTACCACAAAATCTAGAGCGGTCTTTAGTTCATACCAGCCTGTATCATGAGCCATGTGTATATTAACTACCTATACACATAGCAACTGGATAGCTCAGCTGGTAAGCAGTAGGTTTTACATTTAGTGGACCCAGGTTCGAATCTACCTTGGGACACTATGTATATTATTAATTTCCAAGTTTTTGTAATTTATTGATCATGGCATGCTGTCTTATATTTTCCAGTTTTCAGCTCAGTAACCTCAGTTTTGCATTTAAGGCTAGCCTTAATTTAAACCCCATTTGGGTGCTGCATTCCCAGTGTTAGCAAACGCTAACGCTAAGTCTGTTAACATGAATATTGCAAGCCTCCAAGCACAGACGTCTCACTTTAAGTCCTACCTGTTGCTTTTCACTATCCACTTGTTTATCAGCTGTCCCATAGATTGACACCATCTCCTGCCATCTCCTTTTCCCTCTTTCTTTATTTTTTTTGTTTTATCCATCTTTTAAAGACAACTGTGTGCATACTGTGACAACTAACACATAACGTTACCTGCTCGCTTCGGGCGCTCACGGCGCCCCCGCCGGCCACGCCCACTCTTGATATTATATTAATTCTATTTATGGAATCTAATGAGGGCGTCTATTGAAGCCTGTTAGTCCTATAAAATGTAGTTTTGAGGAAATACTGAAATGATTTAGAAACACACAACAGCAGCTAAGCTACATTTAGAAAATACAAAAAAAAAAAAAAAAAAGTTTTTTTTTGTACCATCGCTTCGGCGCCCCCCAAGGTGCTGCGCCCCTATGCGCCGCATATGCTGCATACCCCCTTTTTGCGCCACTGGTGGTCAGAAAGGCCAGCGGTGTTGTATGGCTGCTGAGCCAACTTTGAGTCCTCTGAAAAAAGCACTATATAAATCTAATCCATTGTTATTAGTTAAGTCCAGACTTTGACCAAGTCCAAACTCATAAAGAGTTGAGAGTTTTTTGAAGAAAGCAGAGTGACATTTAAATTCATCGTGGTCTTTGTTGGTCTGTGTCTGAAACTAAGACCAAATAAAATTTGATTCCAAGTGTATTTTAAAAAGTGACTTAATTACATAACATTACTTTTACATATTTCGGACTAATCTATATTCTTAATCAATATTCATTATCTTTCTCTCTATATATGTTATTATTATCCACAGGTTCCAAGCCTCAAAAAGCACCAAAACGAAGGTCAAAGTGCACAAAGAGAGTGGTGCTGCTGGTTGCCACTGCTGTATTTGTACTTGCTGTCATTGCCATCATCATTGCCATCAGTAAGTTTCTTTTGATGTAAAGTGAATTTACTGAGTTTTTTTCTCTCCCAGCCCCAGGTATGACTCAGGACCTGGTGTTTATTTTGAATTTCTTAACATATCTTAACACTGTATATGCATAAGAAATTATATATACATGACAAAATTTGGGGCGTACAGCAGGACAGCATTATAGTTCCTGTATGGCTCTGGTGATTGACTCTTTGTTCACAATAACCTTAAACAGTCAGGTCTTGACACTAAATGAACATACATTACTTCACAATGTTTTAACATAATTTATTTCTCCAGTACAAATGACAAAGTGTCTGGAAGTGAATCTAAAATATGACGTAATGCACAAAATAAAATATAATTAGATTGTAGACATTGGACACAATACATTTCTACAGTCAGCACAAATAAATAAACATTTAATCCAAGGCTGTTGAGGATTTGTCACTATATCCTCAGCAGGACTCAGTGAGACACATTATGTTTGTCAATAGCCTGGACTTAGATAAAGATCAGATCACATTTTAAGACAAATTTATTCAGAAAACTTGGAAATTCCAAAAGGTTCACATACTTTTTCTGGTCACAGTTTTCATGAGCCTGTGTTGAGGCAGTACAGGTTCCATTCCTCATGAGAGAGCTGCAGAGTGGAGCTTTTCTTTCTAGTATCAGATTTCCTGGTTTGTAACAGGGTTCCATCACCTCCTCAACACAGGCTCAGGAATAATTAATGAGCATTATTCTTAATTGTGACTTTTGGATTGTAAAAGCAAAGGATAGGAGTGTAAATGTAGTTTATATTACTCAAAAGCCTTTTTCACGTACAAATATTTTACCTCCCTCTGTCCCGTACGGCGGCCGTAAAATGCAAACAAAATAACAAAACCCAAACCAAAATAACAAAGAAAGCAAATTAACAAAATTGAAAACACAATGACAATTCAGACAAACTGGAAAAGGTAGGTACTGTTTGCGAACAGAATTCTTACTGCTGATTGGACGAGACATCTGTCACTAAAGATATACAGGACGTAGGTATCTGATTTTATTTCTTATACATGTGTTCTGCCTTCATATTCAATCTAAGAAAATAATGAACATTTCCATTAGAGATTAAGAAGAAAGTGGAACTCATTCAACACTACTTTGAAAAAGGATATTTATATGCTGTGATTGTGGATATGCTGAGAGCATTTTATGGTTTAAAGATTAGTTGGCCATCTTTAAAAAATATCCACATTAAGGACAGTACATGTTTGCACATTTATATACACACACAAATCTACCGCCTCAGCATGTTGTACTTCCTGTATCTCATGAGTGACAGAAGTCTCGTTCAATCAGCAGTAAGAAGTCCGTCTGCAAATGATACCTACTTTTTCAGTTTGTCTGAATTGTCAGTGTGTTTTTAGTTTTGTTAATTTGTTTTCTGATTTTTGTTATTTTGGTTTTGTTAATTTGTTTTCTGATTTTTGTTATTTTGGTTTTGTTAATTTGTTTTCTGATTTTTTTTTCTTTGCACTCCACAGTAACTGTGGTCCTGTACAGAGCTCCTGTGTATGAGCCCCGCCCCTCTCTGTTTAAAATAAGTAAATAAATTAAAACGGTTGCTGACTCGAGTTGGCTCCCATTGTTTACTTATTGTTAAGACCTGGTTTGAACCATGTTTAAGTCTGGCTTTAGTCTCGGTTTTAGTCCAAGGTTTTATTCTCCTTGAGAAGAAAAAAAAAAAGTATTTATAGAGCACATTTTGCAGTGACTTGTGTGCTTTACAAAAGTGACACCAAAGTTGTAGCAAAGAACAAACTTAGAAAAGAAAAAAATGAATAAAAATAGTAATAGAATAAATAAACATATGTAAAACATAGACAGATTATTAGGAGCTTTTTAGACCATTAGAAGAATTTTGATCCATTGTGATATGAACAGGAGCCTGTGCAGCGACTTTAGAGCAGGTGTAAAATGAGAGAATTTCTTTGTCTTGGTCAGAATACAAGCTGTTGTGTTCTGAATGAGCTGCAAACATTTAATTGATTTTTGATGGAGTCCAGAGAACAGAGAATGACAGTTGTGCAGTTTACTTGTGATAAAGACGTAAACTCATTTTTCAGCATCAGACAGAGATCCAAAGGCTCTGATTTTAGAAATGTTTTTAAGATTGAAAAACGCTGACCTGGTGACACTGTTAATGTGACGATGAAAACTGAGATCTGAGTCCTGTTTAATCTTGGTTCAGAACTGGTTTTATTCTCAGGTTTAGTACTTTAGCTTTAGTTTTCTAATAAATAAACTGGAGCTTTGGCCAATCACTGATCACTTCCTGAAAAAGGAGCTCTCATTGGTCTGTGCAGCTTGTCAATAAAGAAGTAAAGGCTACAGATAAAACAGAAAAGGTGTACAACACTTGATCTGTCTTTTATCACCAAGAAAACAGCACAAAAACA
The DNA here is from genome assembly GCA_024416835.2 of Perccottus glenii. Lineage (NCBI taxonomy): Eukaryota > Metazoa > Chordata > Actinopteri > Gobiiformes > Odontobutidae > Perccottus > Perccottus glenii. The sequence goes on from CM044562.2 coordinate 5,912,047, forward strand.
TAAACAGAAAAAAAGGGAGACCGAGTGAAACAGGGACAAATATTGTCAATTCAACCACATAATGTTGCTTCGGCCCATTGCTAAAGTCAGAGCTTAAAGTTTAAGGTAATCTCTCTTGGTGTAATGTTTTAGTGTTTTGTGGAAGAAAAATTGTGTAAAATTTTAGTGTAAACCACACCAACATTATGATATTTATTTATGTATTTATTTTTAGAACAAACCACATTAAATACTGAAGAACCAGAAACAAGTCCAACCGGCTCAAGTCCAACCAGCTCAAGTACAACCGGCTCAAGTCCAACCAGCTCAAGTACAACCAGCTTAAGTATGACTCAAGTCAATAAAACACAAAATCTAAAAGAAGAAAAAAGCTAAATGTGTGGTTACATCAAGTACAACATCATCTGCTTGTATTTATCCACTGGCAGGGCTGTAATAAGAAAAGAGAGTGCTGATGGCAGAATGAAGTCCCTAAATTATTACCTCATAACATCCCGCTCTCCCCACAGTTCATACTGTCGTTGTGTCCTTGGGCAAGACACTTAACCCACCTTGTCTACAGTGGTGTTCTGTAACACTGGTAAAGCGCTTTGAGTGCTAGGTGGAAAAGCGCTATATAAATAAATAAATAAATAAAATGTATAAATAAAAATAAAAATATTAAAAAATGGAAGAAGCTCTAAAGACCTTGATTGGACAAAAAAGTTTCAAATTAGCAGTTCATCTCTGTGTTTATGAATAGTTAAGAAAAGCAAATGATTCACGTTGAGATACAACCTATGACAAATATACTTATGCTTTTCTGAGCTCTTCCTGAAACTAACATGAAACACTGTCCTCCACAGTTACACCATGTACAAACATCACGGTCCAATGTAACGAGGGCTGGGAGCTTCATGGAGAGAAGTGCTATTATTTCTCCCCAAATACAAGTAAATTATCCTGGAACAACAGCAGAGAGAGGTGTCAGGAGCTCAGAGGAAACCTGGTGAAGATAGAAAGTGAAGAAGAGCAGGTACTGTACTGCCAAGTCTCTGTCAGTCTGCCCCAGGGCAGCTGTGGTTACAGATGTAGCTTACTACCACCAGTGTGTGACTGTGGAGTGAATGAATAATTGATATGTAAAGCGTCTTTGCGTCCCCAGAGAAGCGCTATATAAAATTGATGTAATAATATTAATAATAATAATACTGTCCACCAAACTGACTGTTGACTTATATGTTTCATTAGAAATAATCAAATCTCACTTGTTTTAGACATTTCTGTTCAATACAACGAGAGGTTTAATGTCTGAGGGTGAGGACAAGTTCTGGATCGGACTGACAGACTCTAAAACAGAAGGTGTGTGGTTGTGGACAGACGGCTCTCAACTGAACACAACGTGAGTTTTGGTTAAAACACAGTCATTAAACAGAGGCGGAAGTGTTTTTTTAATGTTGGACCATATACTGTAACAATAAATAGCTAAAGCTAAATAAAAGTTACTAATATTTACTGTTGCCTTGGTAACAGAAGTCCTGCAAACATTGTTTCTATTGTGCACAAACTTAGTCAGCGCTCATTTTGGAAAAGTTTTCATTCTTTTAATGATGTCATTCATAAAAAATGTAGGTGTAATTTAATCTATTTACTAATATCTTTCCAAATAAAATCCTTGAAACAACTGTAACCTTAAGCTTCTTTATTTATTCTTTTTTAGATCCTCTTTTTGGTTTAATAATACTGCACTAAACAAAACGGAGCCGGACAACTGGACAAAGGAAGATCCTGAAGGAGAAGACTGTGTGAGGATGGGAGAGAAAGGAGAAGGGTTTGAGCTGAAGTGTTGGTTTGATCAGTCCTGTTTAAAGAGAACAGATTCATCTGTGAGAAACAAGCCTGTGAATAAAAACAATGAGAAAAATACTCGTGTTTATAATGTTTTGAAAAAGTTTAAATTTTTTTGTAACGTCTTAAATAATATTTAATGTGACTTTGAATTGTTTGAAAATTATATTTCAATAACACAGCAGTATAAGTATCTAAGTATATCTGTCATTTATGATTTATGAATTTATCTGATATTTTTGTATTGTTTTTTAGAAACGCTAAAAATAAAAGGAAAAGTATTTAATGTATTTCAATTTTTTCTAAGTCCTATTACCAAAAGCCTCAGCAGTTTTAATAGATTCCAGATTTGGTTGCTTTGTGTTGCTAAGGCCATGGGACCCTCTGATTGGTTTGTCATTAACCAATCGGACGTCAATAAAAGTAAAAAAGATGAGCTCAGCAGGTTTTCAACTTTTTAAAAACATTTTATAAAACTAAAGTTCTGCAGAAACACATGACTCTCAGTAAAATGAGAAAATTTAACTTGAATCTGATCTTCTGCAGTGATGTAGTCAATGTACCGGTCTGTTGTGGTGAAGAAGAATCTGAGCTGTAGGCAAAGCTCTTGATTTAGAGGTTTATTTATGTTCCGATCAAGAGGAGCCAGCTGAGGTGGCTCGGGCATCTGTTCCGGATGCATTCATCTTCTTCCACTTTTTTTAACCTAATCTTATCCTAGTTTAAGCCTCTTTTAGCTTCTTTTAGATATACCAGTTTATCTATAAATGCACAAACATAGGCACATACCTCCAGCATTTGAGTTAGAGTCTATATATTTTTTTGATTGAGGTTGTCTTTTAAATGTAGAAAGGTAAACTAGTTCTATGGAAAAGCAAGAAAGAACAGCACACCAACAAACAATCCAGTACTTTCAAAAATACGTCTTGGCACCCCTGACATAGGCTATAGATTCTCATTAGTGGGAATTTCCTCTTTTATCAAACACCACATGTATTCTGCCAGCATCATAGTTTCTTATCTTTGTGAACTTGTTGTTGTTGAGTAATAGTGCAGAACAAGAAGCCTATCCCAGCAGGTTTTGGGTGTGGGGTGGGTACACCGTGGACGGTGGATGGTTAGTCTCAGGGCGGACACTTAGAGTGAGTTCACACCAAAAGCCACAAAATAACTTGTTTCAGCTCAGCTCTCTCTTATTTGTTGCCAGCCCTCATTCAAGTTGCTGCAGGGGGAGGGACGTTCAAGGCAAGGCAAGTTTATTTGTTTAGCACATTTCATGCAGCAATTCAAAGTGCTTTACAAAAAGAAGAAGTGCAGACCACTACTATTTTGCCTGACCTATTCCTCTCAGGTGTCTATTAAATCCTGTTCTGTGATTGGCTGTTGTCTTGGCGATGTCCTACCTGACTTGTATAAAATTGAGTTCTGCTCAAATGAAATTTATGCTTGTGTCGCTTTTGGTGTGAATTCATTCAGCTTCATTCACTCTGACATTCATTAGACTGACTAAATGAGTCCTCACAGAGATTCCCCAGGGTTTGACCAAGTGACCTTCTTGCTGTGAGGCAGGAGTGCTAACCACGTCTGTCATATTGTTTGAAATCAATCCCTGCTCCCTCTAAGTCGTGCTGTAATGTGTCCTTGGGCAAGACACTTCTCCCACCTTCTCTCCAGTGTCTGAGGCACTGGTGTGTGAATGTGTTTGGTGGTGGTCAGAGAGGCCGTTGGTGTTGTGTGGCTGCTGAGGTACCTTTGAATCAAAATACAACCACCTTAGCCCCAGGTATGACTGAAGATTAGAGGTTTATTTTGAGTTTCTCAATTATACATGCCAATATATTTGAGAATGTATCATCAAATCCTCAGCAGCCTCGAGAGAGCTACTTTTACAAAATGAAAATGGCAGAGCTACTCGTGTTTGTAACATTTTTTCCATAGCATAATTCAACACAAACAAAATGAATTTTGTTTTGCTAGAACATTAACCTTGAACCTTTACAAACTGTTGTTGTAGCCTTAGGTTTACTCTCATGAACTCATTTAAATATTTATCTGTCAGTCTGCTTCTGAACTTACTTTTATGGTCCTGAATAAAGTTTCAGCCATCGCAGTCATAGACTCTTTTATCATCCCACCATCAGTGAACAGCTTTTTGTGCTTCATTAAGATGTGCTAAACGGCTCTTTATTTTACCCTTTTATAAATCAGCATGAATTGAAGTGAAGTGCATGAAGCACGTGTAGCATGAAGATCATATCTTTCTGCCTTGTATTTGTCAGATTTGGCTTTAGGACACAAAAGAAAAACACAAGAATGTTTTGCAGTTCTTTATAGAAAACTCCAGAGCTGGAGCAGAGGGCCGGAGCTGGAACTGTGGTTTTTGATGCGAGTCCAGAGAACAGAGAATGGCAGTAGTCCAGTTTACTTGTGATAAAGACATGAACTCATTTTTCATCATCAGCCAGAGATACAAAGGCTCTGATTTTAGAAATGTTTTTAAGATGAAAAAACGATCTAATCTCTAAACTTTTGTTTGGTGTAATGTATTAGTATTTTTTAGCTCAAAGCACAGGAAAGACTGAAGCACCACAAACAAGTACAAGTCCAACCAGCTCAAGTATGACTCAAGTGAATAAAAGACAAAATCTAAAAGAAGAAAAAAACAAAACGTGTGGTTACATCAAGTATAACATCATCTGCCTGTATTTATCCACTGTCAGGACTGCAATAAAAAAGAATCCTAAAGAGTGCTAGTGGCAGAATGACTCTGAATTATTATGAAAAAAGAAGAATTTGCTCTAAGAACGTTAAAAAAAAGAGAAAAGTTTCAAATTAGCAGTTCAACTCTGTGTTTAAGAATAGTTGAGAGAAGCAAAAGGTTCGAGTTGAGATACAAAATAAGACAAATATACTTATGCTGCTCTGAGCTCTTCCTGAAACCAGTGTTAATTTGGAAATATTTATTTAGTTAAAATTATTTTTAGTTTTAGTCATCTTTCTTGTTTTAGGACTGTAGGATATTCCTTATGCTACATAAACACTGGCATCATAAACATCAAATGCAAATATTTATTTACTTCGAAGACTGTAGTTGTCCATATTACTCATAATCACACCAAATATTGACTGAAGACAGATGGACAGGCTTGAATAGAGCGTCAGTAGTTGCTGTCCTCGCACCGACTCGGGACAACAGGTCATCGAACTGGGGTCGGGTCAGTGGGAAGTACCGCTGAAGGCGTCCGTCATCCAGGAGCAGCTCCTGGAGAAGTTTGTGAAACTCACGGAGCTGGGTTTGCCACTGAAGCATCTGATGGACCCCCGCACTTCACCGAACGGGTTCACATTGTTTTTCAGTCCTCCAAAGCAAATAGAGTACTGCTACTTTCTCGACAAAATCCATCTCAACCATTCTTCAATAAGACCGGAAGACAACCCGCCTGGCAGAAGCCCCTCCCATGACGCAAATTCACATCTGATGTGAATTTCACGCAGGAATGAAGCGCTTAAACTCAAAATGTTCAAGCGTCCAACTTGTGTGAATAGGGCAATTTATTTGCAGACTTTTTCCGGGACCACTGCTTGCAGAAAGTGTCTTCTAAAATTTGTCAGTAGGTCTGAGAGTTGATTTTGAGTCTATTTTCAAACCAAAAAGGTCTAACTGGCACATCTTTAATAATACCTGCCCATACCAGTACCCCTCCTCCACCTTGCTGGTGTCTGAGTCGAAGTTGAGCTCTGTGTCCGTTACTGATCCAACCACGGGCCCTTCCATCTGGTCCGTCAAGAGTCACTCTCATCTCATCAGTCCACAATTTTTTTTAAAAATCTGTCTTCAGATATTTCATATATTATGTGTCTTGTTCAGAGGTGATTGTGTTTAAGTCTTTCTTACCTCGGTCATGTCTCTGAGAACTGAACACCTCGTACTTCCTGACACTCAGGTAGGTTGCAGTTGTGGAATATGGCAGCACTGGAGGATAATGGGTCCCTTGTAGCTTCACGTTTGATTCTTCGCTAATCTTTGGCAGTTAATTTGCGACTTTTCTTCTCGACATGTTTCTTGCGACCCTGTTGACTATAGTTGACTAAGTTGAATATCTTAGATATTTAAAGAGTGCTGCATCCCTTTGAAAGACATTTTACAATTTTTGACCTTTCAGAGTCAGTTAAGTCTCTTTTTTGGCCCATTTTTCCTGAGGAGAAGAATCTGCCTAATAATTATGCACACCTTGATATAGGTATTGATCTCCTTAGGCCACACTCTTAAGAGGATTTAATGCATATCACCTGATATGCATTAAATCCAATAAGGATTCACGTTTATACAGCTAGGAGTTGGAAATTATGGATAAAATGATGATATGGTCAAAATAATCACTTGCCTAATAATTGTGAACACAGTATGAACACGAGCTGAAGACAGGGAGCAGCAGAGAGCAGAAAAAAAACTCCAAGCGCATGATTTTCTGTGGGGCACTTGCTGTGCTCCTTTTAGTTTAGCTTCTCAACCCTAGTTTAATAAATTAGTGTCTCAAATGGGAAAAACCATGTCCCTACTAGTGCCATTGCAGATTCACACAGGGGCTTGCTTACAAGTGTGTGCTCACTCTGTCTATAACACATGGAGCTTGTGAAAGAAGCTTTTCCTAAAATGAATCAACAATAGGTGCTCTCTTTCACAGCAGCACCTGGAGGCTTTTATGCTCAGCCAGATGTGCTAAAGATGCTGGAGAGTGAAAATATTATAGATGGTGAAGCAAAAAAAAATCAGTTGCTGCGGTGATTACTCGTGAAGTGAACAATGTAGGTTTACATTAGCCTTTTAGTGTTTCTTCCCTTCTTTTTTGTTTGTATCAGGTTTAGGTTGATGAGTTTTAAAGTTATATTATTAAAAAGTAAGTAATTATGTGGCATCTGTTATGGTTAGTTTTAGTTATTCTTTAAAAATAAATCTTGTTACTGTGAATTATTTGGTCATTTTATTTGTATTTATTAATATATAGAGAGGTTTCTACATCATTAAAGCTTAAGAATTTCTTTACAAATAACCAATATGTTTTAATATTATAAATATATAATGTTAAATCTAAATGTGCATTTTAAATGTCTTTTAAAATGTAAAAGCCTTAATATTTTGGAAAAATGTAAATGATGAGCATGAGGTGTACGTCTTTTGGAGTGCCATGTGCAAAGTTTGCCTAAAGCCAATTGTTAAGGTGAAAAATTTGCTGTGTGTAATGAAGATTCAGTCGGTCTTCTCTTTAGCCTTTGTTGGGCATATTTATTATGAACAGACCACTTGAGATGTTGAATTTACGCACAATGCAACAACAACCCTGTGCTTTCAGGGTAGTTTACCAGATAGGTCGGGCTGTTTGTATTGTAACCTGCAAAAATGCCTGGAAATGCCTCTAATTTGCAGTTTTTATGCTTGTAGCTGAAACATGTTGATCCAAATTTTTGCATTTGAGACAAATTTGGTAGATTTCCTGTGAGTTTTTGTCTGCTGTTTTCTTTGTCTGTTATAACATCTGTTTCTTACATAGGCAGCTGTCTGAATAGCATAGTTCCACAAACTGTCTGGTAACTTGCTTTCAATCAGTAACCATCTAGCCATATCATACAGGGTTGACCAGCCTCTCTCTGCTGTGCTCTTTTGGTGGGGCGAGTAAGGTGCAGATGTCTCGTGTCTGATTTTATTCATTATTCTTTAACACTGTCTGAAAGCCTCTGTTTGTAAACTCAGTGCTGTTAAGGATGAGAGGTTGAGATGTCAGCTAAGAACTTTTCTGTAGCTTGAAGAACTTTAGGAGGAACACTAATATAATACCTGAACAGTTGTCTGTGAAAGACTATTTTCACTGTTTTCCTTGGGCCTGCCAGGTCAGTCTGAACAAGTCCCAGAGGTTTCATTGCATTACTCTCTGGCTCTTTACTTCTTGTTTGAGTGAATTTGCCATGGGTGTAGATTTTACACATCTGATCTGGCTTTACAGGACTAATTTTTATCTCCATCCATTTAACTACATTTTTGAGCTTGATTACATCTTCAAAATTACAATGTCCAACAATACTTTACGTTGGTCACTATCTCTTTCAAAAGTTGGTAGATAATACAGTTTCTCAGATTCACAAATGTTAAATCTGTAACTGTCTTTGGTGATCATGTGAGCATCTCGTAATTGTGCTCTTGTCCATCCTTGTCTTGTAGATGTATCAATGCTGTTCCTCTTTCTTGAGCTATTCCACTGCATCTGGTCCCATGTGAGTTTTATTAACTTAAACTCTGGTTGGAATGTGTCATCAAAGCATATAAATTCTGTTATGATGTTTATGATGTGAGATGTTGCTCCTGCATCTCCCATAATGCCTTTCATTTTCACTTTGTGTGTTGAACTCTCATCTTTGGAATGTTTAGATTTGAAAAGGTAGTCTGGGGCTGGGCAGTACCGAATGGCCCCTGCCCCGGTCTCAGCAGTCCTAAGTCCTGCTGCTCTGATGAGGTACTACCAATGTGTTGGAGAACTTTCATCGGCAATGAACCAGCCTCGTCTGGCTCGCTGCAAACTTTGCACACGGCACTCCAAGGGGCGTACACGTCATGCTCATTTACATATTTTCTTAATATTTAGCTTTATACTCTGCGAGTCTTTTTTTTGATCAACAAACATAGATTGGGAGACTGCACACACAAACAAACTCTATGTTCCAATAATGTTAAAATAAGCTACACAAATGTATTTTTGTCATAGTGACTAAATCATTAAATATTTGCATAGCAACAGACTCAAGGCACATAATCACAAGGAAGTAAAACTTTTTTTAAAAACTGAGGAGTGAATAAGTCATCATATTTTAGGAAACAAACTGTAAAAAAACCCTTCTGTTTTTTGACAGGAAGTTTCAAGTATTTAGCAGACAGCTCAACAATGTACTGGTCACTCTAAAACGGAGAACAGAGTGTTGGTAAAATGCCGGGAGAGTTGGTCTATTCTGATGTGAAGTTTGCAGAGAAATGTAAAAAAGACAATGGTAAGACACTGTTTATTTGCTTTTTTTCTATAAAGTTATTAAATGTGACAATGTTATACTATCTTGGGGCGGCAGTGGCTCAGTGGTAGAGCAGTTGGCTTTCAACCGGAAGGTAGTGGGTTCGATTCCCGCTCTCCCCACAATTCATACTGTTGTTGTGTCCTTGGGCAAGACACTTAACCCACCTTGCCTCGTATGAATGTGTAAGAATGTTGAGTGAATGTATGTGGTGATGGTCAGAGAGGCCGTAGGCGCAAAATGGCTGCCACGTCTCTGTCAGTCTGCCCCAGGGCATCTGTGGCTACAGTTGTAGCTTACCATCACCAGTGTGACTGTGTATGAATGAATAATGGATGGACTGTAAGCGCTTTGAGTCCCTTGGTCCCTCGGGAGAAAAGCGCAATATAAATCCAATCCATTATTATTATTATTATTATTATTATCTTCAGGCCGAATGAACTGGTAAGATTTAAGAATGTAATGTTTTGTTCACAAAGTCAAATAAAGATATGCACTTGTTTCAGAGGCTTGTTTGTCGCAGGAGGAAGATGTGACCTACTCTCAGGTCAAAATAAGAACTGCCCCCAAAGCAGTAGGTGAGTAAAACTAATGATATAATGATACGTCTGGATCAACTGTGATCTAAACAAGGAACAGAATATGTTTATGCAAAGACATTGTGTCATAATGTGTCAATAACAAAACACTAGACAATGCAGACACAAACAACAACACAATTTTTTTTTTAAAGAAATAGAAGAAGTGCTTCTTAACAACCTCTTTATTTGTGGCAGAGACTCGTTCTTCGCAGAAGGAAGATGTGACCTACTCCCAGGTCAAAATAAGAACTGCTCAGCGTTCTCCAAAAGCAGCAGGTGAATGTAACTGATGAAAAGTCATCTAAGCTGGACATTGGACTATAAATATTTCCAAACTGCAGTAAAAGTGCCACATGAAGTGCCACATAATTCAATATAAATCACCATCTGCCGCACAAAAAATATTCTATTCTGATACAGTTCTGTGATGTAGGTCAAACATTATATTTACATTTACATTTAGTCATTTAGCTTTCATCCACAACAACAAGTGAGGAAAACAATGGAAGCAATTTTTAACAACACAAAAAACAAAAAGCCTAAGTGCATCAAAAACCCAGCACAGTATACAAAGTTTATAAATTTATAAAAGGAATAGATAGAGTAGAGGGAGTAAAGTAAAGGGAGTAGAATTAAATCATTATTGTTATTTTGGAAGTTGAAGTGGTATTTAGAATAACACAGTGAAGAATTTAGTTGAGTTCTTGAAACTGCTGTTATTATGTAAGAAAATGTGATATAAAATGTTAAGGAGCATTGTTTGACAGAATATGTTTATGCAAAGATATAATGATAGATAAACTCATTTAGACACAGCCCAGACTGTGACAGAGGAACAATACAGAAGTAAGAACAGAAAAAGGATCACCACAAAGAAGTTTACTATAACGACTTCTTCATTTGTGGCAGAGGCTGGATCACCGCAGGAGGATGACCTCACCTACTCCGAAGTCCGAATGAGTGAGTTTGACCTCTGAACTCTGGTCTTTGTATTTTAGATCTGTAACTGTTGGATCATGCACTGGACTTGGTCTTGAGGTGGTGTTGGTTAATGACCTCATTTGTTTTTTAAAATATCATGTTGGACATTTTTTACAAAAAACATGAGGAACTGTTAGCAACAACTGAACTTCCTAAAAGCTGAACTGTGTGACTTTATACCAACTCATCTACAGGCTACACTTAACAGGTCTTAGGCTGGTTCCTTTGATACTTTACCTCAAGATTTTCCAGAGGACTCTTTTTAGTGTCAAAGCATTTTTATAAAATAACCAAGAAACAAACTGGTAAGGAGAATTAGTTTACAGTAAAATGAAAAGAAATAAATAAAAAAGAAATTGGGAAGTAAACTCAAAGTAAAATTAAAGTCTCATGTTAACATTACTATTAAGTTTCTATTTTGTATTTAATGTAAAACCACCTGAAACCAACACAAATCAGTTTACATCCCATCCTAAATAATTAAAAACTATTATAAATCTCTAAACTCCTCCAACAGTACTGTGTCTAAAGATCTGAAATTTACTATTCATGTCAGTCGTAAAAGTCTATCACTTTTTTACTTAAACTTATCCTAGTTTAATACTGTTAGCTTCTTTTAGATTCATCAGTTCACCTATAAATGCACAAACACACTTCAAATGTTTTCTATATCTCAATCAATATGTTATATATTTATGTCTAAAAAGACTATATATTTTCTTGATTGAGGTTGTCTTTTAAATCTAGAAAGGTAAACTAGAGCAGTTCTATAGAAAAACAAGATACAACATTACACAAACAAACAAACAAACCAGTTCTTTCAAAATAAAAGCTGGACATGACCATTTTCTTTTGGTTATGATGGACATAAATGGTGATGCCTTAAGTTTACTGCCTCAGCAACAAGCAACCATATAACTTTTTTTTTCTTTTTTACCTCAGCCCTTGTGTTTATAGCCCCAGCTTCACTGCATCAACATGTTCTGCTCTAACTTCATAAGACATAGTTGTCCTCATCAGTGTTAATTTTCTCTTTTATTAAACACCACTTTATGAACTTGTTGTTAGAGTAATATTGCAGAACAAGGAGCCTATCCCAGCAGCTGTTGGCCCTGAGACAGTTAGTCAGAGGCTGTAGTCAGTCAGGAACTCCTGGGCCACTTTTTCTCACCAGTCCCCTGCTGACAGTCACTCACTAGACTGACTAACTCACCTACACACACTCCTCACAGAGAGGCTGACAGTCTGGGTTTGACCCTGTGACCTTCTTGATGTGAGGCAGGAGTGCTAACCACCTCTTCCCACTTTATATTATATTGATTCAAAAACAACCAGACCACAGTTAAGTACGGCCGAGGCTCAGGAGATTCAACAGTTTGTCCAATAACTGTAATGTTGGAGGTTCGATTCCTGCTCCCCCCAAGTCATGCTGTAGTGTGTCTTCGGCCACCTTCTCTCCAGTTTCTGTGGCACTGGTGTTGAATGTGTTTGTGTTAGTGTTTGGTGGTGGTCAGAAAGGCCGTTGGTGTTGTATGGCTGCCTGAAAAAAACACTGTATAAATCTAATCCATTGTTTTTAGTTAAGTCCAGACTTTGACCAAGTCCAAACTCATAAAGAGTTGAGAGTTTTTTGAAGAAAGCAGAGTGACATTTAAGTTCATCACAGTCTTTGTTGGTCTGTGTCTGAAACTAAGACCAAATAAAGTTTGATTCCAAGTGTATTGTAAGTGACTTAATTACATAACATTACTTTTACATATTTGGGACTAATCTATATATCTATATTTATATTATTATCCACAGGTTCCAAGCCTCAAAAAGCACCAGAGCAAAGGTCAAAGTGCACAAAGAGAGTGGTGCTGCTGGTTGCCACTGCTGTATTTGTACTTGCTGTCATTGCCATCATCATTTCCAGCAGTAAGTTTCTTTTGATGTAAAGTAAGTTTACTGAGTTTTTTTCTACCCCAGGCCCAGGTATGACTCAGGACCTGGTGTTTATTTTGAATTTCTTAACTATACATGACAAAGTTTTGGGCTTACAGCAGGACAGCATTACAGTTCCTGTATGGCTCTGGTGATTGACTCTTTGTTAACAATAACCTTAAACAGTCAGGTCTTGACACTAAATGAACATACATTACTTCACAATGTTTTAACATAATTTATTTCTCCAGTACAAATGACAAAGTGTCTGGAAGTGAATTTAAAATATGACGTAATGCTCAAAATAAAATATAATTAGATTGTAGACATTGGACACAATACTTTTCTACAGTCAGCACAGATAAATAAACATTTAATCCAAGGCTGTTGAGGATGTGTCACTATATCCTCAGCAGCCTTATGAGAGCTACTTTTACAAAATTAAAATGGCAGAGCTACTCATGTTTGTAACATTTACTCTCATAGCTTTTTTCAAATTATTTCAACAAATACATTTTGTTATGCCAGAATATTGATCCTGAACCTTTACAAAATGTTTGTGTCCACAACTCACATTTTGTAATAAAACCATTTAGTTCATCTGCTGTGCATTGTATATATTAATGCAAGTACAAATGCACAGATACTTGTGTATTCAGTGACTGCATGGAGTCAACGAGAGAAGTGTGCTGTGAAGTGTAGCCTCAGGTTTTCTCTTATGAACTCATTTAAATGTTCATCTGTCAGTCTGCTTCTGAATTTCTTAATTTTATGGTTCTGAATAAAGTTTCAGCCATCGCAGTTATAGTCTCTTTTACATTTCCGCCATCAGTGGACGATATGGTGTCAATACAGGGTCAACCTAGAAGCATAAACGTAAGCTTAGAAATGTAAATATAAATGGAATTGTAAATAAAAAAGGCTTTTTAGTAACAATTACTACAACTACAATTACGCTGCTTATTCTTTATAATATTCTTTATATATAACTACTTACAGTATTCATGAGCCTGTGTTGAGGCAGTGCAACACCTCATGAGAGAGCTGCAGAGTGGAGCTTTTCTTTCTAGTATCAGACTTCCTGGTTTGTAACAGGGTTCCATCACTTCCTCAACACAGGCTCAGGAATAATTAATGAGTAGTATTCTTAATTGTAACTTTTGGATTGTAAAAGCAAAGACTTCACTTACAAATATTTTACCTCCCTCTGTCCTGTACGGCGGCCGTAAAATGCAAACAAAATAAGAAAACCAAAAAAATAAAAAATAACAAATCAGAAAACAAATGAACAAAACTGTTACAATGACAATTCAGACAAACTGGAGAAGGTAGGTAATGTTTGCGGACTGAATTCTTACTGCTGATTGGACAAAACAGCTGTCACTCAAGATATACAGGGCGTAGGTATCTAACGTTATTTCTTATACATGTGTAGTGTATATGAATGTAATAGAGATATTAATTTATTAATTTGGGTAAATTATCAATTAATATTTTTATTATCAAAATTATTGTCTCGTTGAGGGCACCACCCAGATAAGTTCTGGGAAACTGATTATATTTACTAAGTCTCAATTAATCTGAAATAATAGAATTCTCGAATTCTCTGTTTTCGAATATGTCTTATATAAACATTAAAATACCAAATCAAATAACGTTTTATGGGGTTTTATTAAAGATTATACAAAGTTAACATATTAATGGGGAATGATGGGCTAGGACACAAAGGAAAAGATTATTGACGGATAATGAAAATGATTAAAACAGAATAATAAACCATAACATTCACTGATTAGAACTTTGTGGAAGAAAAGGTGAGTTTTGAACCATTAAATATGCCGTTTACCTAAGGGACGTTTACGGGATTTTAGAGGGAAGTAGATAAAGGTATAGTGACTTGAGCTTATAAAATACAGTTTAGAACGCCAAAACTCCTGCTGTGTCACGTGCGGCTTACTTGGTTCGCTGGTACTGGCCCAGTTCGATTTCCATCCCAGGTCCAAAGTTTTGCTTCGGAGCTCTGAAGCGGGGCGTCTGGGTTTAGAAGAGACCGCTCTCACAAGCCGTCCGTCACGTGACGATGCCGCTGGCTGGTTAGCGATGCGGCTATTGAAGTGGAGTTGATGTGAAGGCGTCACAGTATAAAGCTATCTATCTCTGCCGTTAGCATTAGGCAGAAACAGATTAGAGTCTTTGAAAACTGTCGCTAGACCACTGGAAAAAGGGGTCTTGGGAGTCGTTCCTCTGGCTTAAAGCGTCTGTTAGTTCAAGCGGAGTTCTTGGTCTTTCACAAGAACTACCAAAATGTCTTCAAAAGAGTGTCTTACAAAAATAGGCAATGTGTAGCTTTAAAGGAAAAATCACGTTTGCACGGCGTGTGCAACAGGTCTAGAAAAATTTAAAAGCAAGTTAATAGTTAAAGAGGGTCCGAAGCGGACAAGATGGGTTGCACGAAAGTAAGCAAAAAAACAAATAGACAAAAAGAAAGAGAGAGCAGGAATCAAAAGAGTTTCCGGCGTACACACGGTTTTGTGTGCCGCTGAATGAATGAATGAATGAATGAATGAACACAAAAGTTGTAGCAAAGAACAAACTTAGAAAAGGAAAAAAATGAATAAAAATAATTTAAAAATAAATAAACATATGTAAAACATAGACAGATGTATTAAGAGATTTGTAGACTATTAGAATAATTTTGATCATTTGTGACATGAACAGGAGCCTGTGCAGCGACTTTAGAGCAGGTATAAAATGAGATATTTTTTTTGTCTTGGTCAGAATACAAGCTGTTGTGTTCTGAATGAGCTGCAGACATTTATTGGATTTTTGATGGAGTCCAGAGAACAGAGAATGACAGTAGTGCAGTTTACTTGTGATAAAGACATGAACTTATTTTTCAGCATCAGACAGAGATACAAAGGCTCTGATTTTAGAAATATTTTTAAGATTAAAAAACGCTGACCTGGTGACACTGTTAATGTGATGATGCAAACTGAGATCTGAGTCCTGTTTAATCTTGGTTCAGAACTGGTTTTATTCTCAGGTTTAGTCCTTGCTTTAGTTTTCTAATAAATGAACTGGAGCTTTGGCCAATCACTGATCACTTCCTGAAAAAGGAGCTTTGTCATTGGTCTGTACAGCTTGTCAATAAATAAGTAAAGGCTGCAAAAAAAAACAGAAAAGGTGAACAACGCTTGATCTGTCTAACACAGAGAAAACAGCACAAAAACATAAACAGAGAAAAGGGAGACCGAGTGAAAGAGGGACAAATATTGGTCCAACCAGCTTAAGTATGACTCAAGTCAATAAAACACAAAATCTAAAAGAAGAAAAAAACGAAACTGTGGTTACATCAAGTATAACATCATCTGCCTGTGTTTATCCACTGTCAGGGCTGTAATAAGAAAAGAGAGTGCTGGTGGCAGAATGAAGTCCCTAAATCAGGGGTGCTCACACTTTTTCAGCACACGAGCTACTTGACCAAGCTAAAATGACCAAGTCAAAATGATCTACCCACTACAAAAATACAAAAGATATATTTATTTACAAATATACTGAGGATTCTTTATATGTACAATGTATGTTGATGTACCTTGCAAACCGTAATACTGCTCAACACAACATAATTAATATGTACAATTTTCAATCTTTACCAGAGTTTACTTTAATGACTTGCACTGAATTGAATCAGCCAGAGATGCATTGTCCTGACAGTAGCTGCTGACAAATGAGGCAAACACACTTTGAAAATGTCATGGTGACATTGTGTATAAAAGCGCTAAGTTTCTGTCTTTTGTCTTAGCGTCGTTGTTTGCACAGATGTCATCTGACTGGCTGTCCTGTATATCAATCAAGAGATTCGATGGATGTTTGGCAAACGTCTATTTTTTTATTTTATGTCATGCGATCTACCAATACTACCTTGAGATTGCCCGGTAGATCACGATCGACGTATTGAGCACCCCTGCCCTAAATTCTTACCTCATAACATCCTGCTCTCCCCACAGTTCATACTGTCGTTGTGTCCTTGGGCAAGACACTTAACCCACCTTGCCTCTAGTGGTGTTCTGTAACACTGATAAAGCTTTAAGTGCCTACTAGGTGGAAAAGCGCTATAAAAATAAATAAAAAAATAATAAATTAAAATTAAAATATTACAAAATGGAAGAAGAATTTGCTCTAAAGTCCTTGATCGGAAAAAAAAAGGATCAAATTAGCAGTTCATCTCTTTGTTTATGAATAGTTGAGAGAAGCAAATGATTCAAACAAACTATGACAAATATACTTATGCTGCTCTGAGCTCTTCCTGAAACTAACATGAAACACTGTCCTCCACAGTTACACCATGTACAAACATCATGGTCCAATGTGACGAGGGCTGGGAGCTTCATGGAGAGAAGTGCTATTATTTCTCCCCAAATACAAGTAAATTATCCTGGACCTACAGCAGAGAGAGGTGTCAACAGCTCAGAGGAAACCTGGTGAAGATAGAAAGTGAAGAAGAGCAGGTACTGTCCACCAAACTGACTGTTGACTTATCTTATGTTTTATTAGAAATAATTAAATCTCACATGTTTTAGACATTTCTGTTCAATACAACGAGAGGTTTAATGTCTGAGGGTGAGGACAAGTTCTGGATCGGACTGACAGACTCTGAGACAGAAGGTGTGTGGTTGTGGACAGACGGCTCTCGACTGAACACAAAGTGAGTTTTGGTTAAAACACAGTCATTAAACAGAGGCTGAAGGAGGTGAAGTGTGTTTTAATGTTGGACCATTAAACAATAAATAGCTAAAGCTAAATAAAAGCTAGTTCAAAACTGATATTTACTGTTGCCTTGGTAACAGAAGTCTTGCAAACGTGGTTTCTATTGTGCACAAACTTATGTTTTGTCAGCGCTCATTTTAATCAATTTACTAATATCTTTCCAAATAAAATCCTTGAAACAACTGTAACCTTAAACTTCTCATGTGTAAACTGTAAAAAAAAATAAAAATAATAATGCTCTTTATTTCTTATTTTTTAGATCTTCATTTTGGTTTAATAATACTGCACTAAACAAAAGGAGCCGGACAACTGGGCAGGGGGAGGTCCTGAAGGAGAAGACTGTGTGAGGATGGGAGAGGGAGGAGAAGGGTTCGAGCTGAAGTGTTGGTTTGATCAGTCCTGTGTTAAAGAGAACAGATTCATTTGTGAGAAACAAGCCTGTAAATAAAAACATGAGGAAAATACACAATTTTTTTTTCTTAAATAATATGTAATGTGACATTGAAATGTTTGAAAATTATATTTCAATAACACAGCAGTAAGTATAAGTATCTAAGTATATCTGTCATTTATGATTTATGAATTTATCTGATATTTTTGTGTTGTTTTTTTAAGAAAAGTTGACAATAAAAGGAAAAGTATTTTAAGTTTTTTAAGTCCTATTACCAAAAGCCTCAGCAGTTTTAATAGCTTCCGAAACTTTGGTTGCTTTGTGTTGCTAAGGCCATGGGACCCTCTGATTGGTTTGTCATTAACCAATCGGACGTCAATAAAAGTAAAAAAGATGAGCTCAGTAGGTCCTCATCTTTTAAATTTTATAAAACTCAAGTTCTTCAGAAACACATGACTCTCAGTAAAATGAGAAAATTTAACTTGAATCTGATCTTCTGCAGTGATGCAGTCAATGTACCGGTCTGTTGTGGTGAAGAAGAATCTGAGCTGTAGGCAAAGCTCTTGATTTATGTTTCTACTCTTACCTAAGGTCATGAGCTGTGGGTCGTGAACAAGAACAAGATCCTGGATACAGGCAACCAAAATGAGCTTTCTCCGCAGGTTGGCTGGGTGCTTCATTAGTGATAGTGTGAGGATCTCAAAGTAGAGCCGCTGCTCCTCCACATCGAGAGGAGCCAGCTGAGGTGGCTCGGGCATCTGTTACGGATGTCTCCCACCGGTAGAAATGCGGAAGTAAAGTCAAACTAAAACGGAAGTCTCAGTCTCTTTTGAGTGTCAAAACATTTTTACAATCAAACAGTTTACTTCCTAAATAATATTCTGAAAGTCTGATACGAATAGTAAATGTCATCTGTCAACTTTACACAATCATTCATCTTCTTCCACTTTTTACTTAATCTTATCCTAGTTTAAGCCTCTTTTAGCTTCTTTTAGATATACCAGTTTATCTATAAATGCACAAACATAGGCACACACCTCCAGCGTTTGAGTTAGACTCTATATATTTTTTTTGATTGAGGTTATCTTTTAAATGTAGAAAGGTAAACTAGTTCTATGGAAAAGCAAGAAAGAACAGCACACCAACAAATAAACCAGTGCTTTCAAAAATACGTCTTGGCACCCCTGACATAGGCTATAGTTCTCATTAGTGGGAATTTCCTCTTTTATCAAAGACCACATGTTTTCTGCCAGCATCATAGTTTCTTATCTTTGTGAACTTGTTGTTGTTGAGTAATACTGCAGAACAAGAAGCCTATCCCAGCAGGTTTTGGGTGTGGGGTGGGTACACCGTGGACGGTGGACAGTTAGTCTCAGGGCGGACACTTAGAGTGAGTTCACACCAAAAGCCACAAAATAACTTGTCTCAGCTCAGCTCTCTCTTATTTGTTGCCAGCCCTCATTCAAGTTGCTGCAGGGTGAGGGACGTTCAAGGCAAGGCGAGATTATTTGTTTAGCACATTTCATGCAGCAATTCAAAGTGCTTTACAAAAAGAAGAAGTGCAGGCCACTACTATTTTGCCTGACCTATTCCTCTCAGGTGTCTATTAAATCCTGTTCTGTGATTGGCTGTTGTCTTTGCGATGTCCTACCTGACATGTATAAAGTTGAGTTCTGCTCAAATGAAATTTATGCTTGTGTCGCTTTTGGTGTGAATTCATTCAGTTTCATTCACTCTGACATTCATTAGACTGACTAAATGAGTCCTCACAGAGATTCCCCAGGGTTTGACCAAGTGACCTTCTTGCTGTGAGGCAGGAGTGCTAACCACGTCTGTCATATTGTTTGAAATCAATCCCTGCTCCCTCTAAGTCGTGCTGTAATGTGTCCTTGGGCAAGACACTTCTCCCACCTTCTCTCCAGTGTCTGAGGCACTGGTGTGTGAATGTGTTTGGTGGTGGTCAGAGAGGCCGTTGGTGTTGTGTGGCTGCTGAGGTACCTTTGAATCAAAATACAACCACCTTAGCCCCAGGTATGACTGAAGACCTGAGGTTTATTTTGAGTTTCTCAATTATACATGCCAATATATTTGAGAATGTGTCAACAAATCCTCAGCAGCCTCGAGAGAGCTACTTTTACAAAATGAAAATGGCAGAGCTACTTGTGTTTGTAACATTTTTTCCCATAGCATAATTCAACACAAACAAAATTAATTTTGTTTTGCCAGAACATTAACCCTGAACCTTTACAAACTGTTGTTGTAGCCTCAGGTTTACTCTCATGAACTCATTTAAATGTTTATCTGTCAGTCTGCTTCTGAACTTACTTTTATGGTCCTAAATTAAGTTTCAGCCATCGCAGTCATAGACTCTTTTACAATCCCACTCAAACTCAAAATGTTTAAGCGTCCAACTACGCGCGAATAGCGCAATTTATTCACAGACTTTTTCTGTACCAACTGCTTGCAGAAAGTGTCTTCTAAAATTTGTCAGTAGTTCTGAGAGTTGATTTTGAGTCCATTTTCAACCCAAAAAGGTCCAACTGGCTCATCTTTAATAATACCTGCCCATACCAGTTCCCCACCTGCACCTTGCTGGCGTCTGAGTCGAACTGGACGAGTCCTTCATATTTCTTTGTCCACAGTTTCTGCCACTCACTTCCCTTTTTTAATTAGAGCTTTTCAAGCTTAATATGAAACTTTGAAGTACTTGGTACAGTGTTTATATTTCACACTGTGAAGAGTTTTTAAGAAAACAGAAAAAGAGAGAGATGGCTAAAAGTCAGTGTAAGTTACCAGAATATTAAACTTTTAACATTTTAATTCTTCTCTCTGTTACAAGTATTCAAAAGTCTTATTAATAAAGGTTTTCTTATATTACCTTATGTTTTAGAGTATTTCATTTTAAGGTCCCTCCCCCAAAACCTACTGTGTTCTGATTGCTCAGTGTAATCAGAATGTTCTCAGACAAAATAAAATAAAAGAGAGTAAATGTTCGGTGTGTGGGTATCTCTCTGACACTTGTAAAGCTTCCTTTTTGCTCGACTTCTGCAGCAGTGTTTTTCAGACGTATTAGACCGATATCTGACACAATCAGAGACAAAATATATCAGAAGTAACTACTTTACTAACAGAAGTAATCTAAAGTCATCTCAACTAAAGTGGGTGGCTGAAGCACATTTGAAAGTTTATTTAAAGATTCTTTTAAGACTTTTCTGAGGTCCACATTTGCATTGGTCATATTACAAAAATATTAAATTATAAATATTACAGTTGAACTAATATGTGGTAGCACCAACAAGATATGTTGTCTTATTTGTTGCCTATTTGTGTTTCCTATAAATACTAACTTAACCAAAACCTAACTATTCTAACTAAAAATGTTGTTAGAAGATGCCTATTGCAGTGAACAATGGCTTTGTACAATACAGTTTTTTTAAGAGCATTGGTTCTGGACAGAGGTAGTGTAAAGTGTCCTGTTGTGTATTAAAACCATGTCTGTTACTGACGTGTAGTAGCTGTGAGATTCATCTGTGAACAACAAGCCTGTAAATAAAAACATGAGAAAAAGTTTTGCAAAGTTTCATGTATTAAACAATTTTTAATTTGAATTTGAAATGTGGGAAATTTATATTTAAATAACACAGCATTAATTATCTGTGTCTTTCTGTGTGTGGTTCTTTAAATTTGTCTTATATTTTTGTGTCATTTTCAAAAACGTTGAATAATGTTAAAGAAAGTTTGAGTCTAAAGCTGTGACAGACCAATGACACAGAGCTCAGCAGGTCCTCATCTTTTTAAAAGCATTTTCACACCTTATTAAAAACCATGTTCTGCAAAAACATATGACTCAGTTCTCAATAAAATGAGGAAGTCTAATTAATCTTATAAAACTCAGACTGAGCTGTGAACCTGACACAGTCACTGTTCATTTTCTGAAAACGAGGTGAGCCGAGATGGACGAGACGGCTGAAGATCTTGTGTACGAGAACAACTCTATAACACCTGGAAAAAACAAGGGTGAGTCTCTGAAGTTTTCCAGTTTCAATGTTTAATTTTTAACTTGTCTCCTTCAACGTCAAAGTCAATCAAATCAGTTTGTGCTTTATTTAAACTACAGTCACATATTTGAACTTACTCCCATTGATTCATTTGGCTCTTTCAAATTATATTGTCAATTTCTTTTTTATGTATTTTTTTGTTTGGAAATAATAATAATAATAATTAAAGCCGCAAGCGGCGATAAAGGCCCTCGCCTCCCTTGAGACCGCGGGGACACATGCACTCGTGCTTTAAAGCGTAAACTTCACGGTAAAAGGATTCTGAGGAGTTTTCTAAGACTCTAGCCGTGGCTCTGGAGGGGCCTCCTCTAAAGGAAGGATCCTGGCAATTGGGAAATGGCATTTATTTCCCAAAGGTTGCCTCTTCACAGACCCATTACGACCACAGCCACAAATGTATCAAAAAACAAATTGATAACTTTTTGCACGTGTCTAGATGATACTCACCAAATTTGGAGCTGTTTAGACTTTAGACAGAAGGGGTGCGATTTAGGTGGTCACGCATTACACCCAACATAGTAGATTTTCTGTTGAGTTTACGATATGGCTGTAATAAACTTTTCAGTTTGCCCTGAGGTGTCCTATGGATGTACCAAGTTTCATTTTTCTACATTGGAATAAAGTTACTTTCACTTTCCATAGGCCCGATGTATTTTTACTTTTCTAGGGTCGCCACTGAGTCATTTTTCGTATTTTTTTCGGGGACTTCAAATACATAAATTTTTCGCTGGGCTTGAAATCTGGGACCAATAAAAATGACTTTTAGTTGTAACGTTTACTGGGTTAAATTGAGGATCATTTTGCAGAAAAAATATGATAAAAAATATATACCGAATTATAATATAAAAAATATAACTCGAGCAAAAAGTCTAGAAAACACTTGTCTCATTTACATACATGTGTTTAGCTCATTTTGCCCAAGTTTGGTGTCTGTGGAATGAAGCAGCTATTTTCTGAGTTCTTTTAAAAAGAGGTGTATTTTAAGTCGGTTCACATTTTCAATTCAAAATGGCCGCCTTCCCGTGTGTGATAGGTGTGGTCCCCATTGGCTTTTTGTTCATAAGCCCATGGTGGATGTGTGTACCAAGTTTCATTTGCCTACGACAAACTAAAATTTTCACTTCCCATTGACTTTTTCCAAATATTTGGGACGTTGCTATGGCAACACATTTATAGATAGGGGTGGTTGTCATTGGCTTTTATGCTCGTCATGACATAAGAGATGTGTGTACCAAATTTTATGTCTCTATGACAAACTAAATTCTTGGGTCCCATTATAAGTTTGTAGGGGCGCTGGAGAGCCATTTCTAAAGATAACCCTTTTATTTACATATTTTTGTGTTCAGGTCATGAATGTGCACAAACGCCTTTTTGGGTCCAACTCGATCCGAGAAGCCGTTTGAGAGTTAAGAGACGCTTATTTTCACAAAAATGGCCACCTTGTTACAGACTTGCCACACCCATACCCGATAAGATATCAACAACAAAGTCACAACTTTGGTTGGCACATGTGTCTAGATGATACTCACCAAATTTGGGGCCATTTAGATTAAAACACAATGATTTGCATCTTTCTGCGCAAGGGGTGCGAATTTAGTGGCCGCCTTTCACCCCACATGGCGGACTTCCTGTTAAGTTTAGGTGTGACTGTCATTGACTTTTCTGTTTGCCCTGAGGTGTCCTATGGATATACCAAGTTTCATTTTTCTACGTTGGAAAAAGTTACTTTCACTTTCCATAGGCCCAATGTATTTTGATTTTGTAGGGGTCGCCACTGAGTCATTTTCGTATTTTTTTCGGCGACTTCAAATACATAAATTTTTCGCCGAGCTTGAAGTCTGGGACCAATAAAATGACTTTTCGTGCATGTTCACTGGGTCAAATTTAGGATCATTGGGTCGGAAGAAAAAAAAAAAAAAAAAAAAAAAATCCGAGCAAATAGGCCCTCCCGGTCATCACCGGCTCGGGCCTAATAATAATATATATATATATATATATATATATATATATATATATATAAACATTGTAACCCAAATGTATGGAATGTAGCCTTTTTCATCCCTTCTAATACTTTTTAAAGATAATTTGTGTTGTTTTGATAAAGTTAAATTCACTCGGTCGATCACTGATCTAGACTGTTTATGTTGATTTGCTTTAGACCAGGTCTTAGTCCTGGACTGTTCTTATAAATAACTTTAAACTTGTGTTGAGAATATAAATAATTAATCAACAGCATTACTTTAATTGAATAAAAAACATTTGCTCATAACATCTCCATGTAAACTTTTCTGAGCTCTCGTGAGTTTTTGTTGGTGTCAGACTGGACTCTTCTCTTGTACCAGGCTCTGGTCTTGACTCAAGAAGTGTTCACAACTGCACCTTTTGTGGTTGCTCTGTCAGTGTGGTTTATTTAATTGTGAATGTTGTCGTGTGAACCACAGTGAGAACAAAACATGCTCCAAAACCCTTTGAAACCACAGGTCTCACTTCCACCTGAACCTGGGTGTGGTTCAATTGAAAAGTCAACTCCACACAGACCACAGACGTCTTAATGGACCCAAAGAAAGATAAAACACAAAAATCATGTGATTTTACAGTTTTATTGAAAGTAGAAAGAACAATGTCTGTGAAGATAAAACACAATGAGCAGTGGTCCTTCAGACTGAGCCTTTAACTCACAGCGCCATCTAGTGTTTCTCTGAAGAAAGGCCTAGTTTTTCTTTTTTGATCCACAGTTGAAACTTCCTGTGCACATGATCAACCAGGGCCGCGGGAAGTAATTTTGAACAGGGGGTGCTGTGAATTTTTTTTTTTTTTTTTGACAAAAAACCTATGAGCCTATAGGCCTATTTAAAATACATTTTAAAAATAAATACATTGAGATTTACTACTTTATTGTCATATACACTTCAGTGCACAGCCAGCCAGGGTCTGAAACACAGACATCAGTTCTCAGATATGCGCAATGCGCTATTAATCTGAAGCAGAATAAGACATAGCCTATACATACGTGCAACTTATTTAGATCAACAAATAATATTACAACAAAATATAATATTAATCAAGCTTCACAATAACGCTAAAACAACGCTGACAATTTTGGTCAGCTGGCTTGAGTCACTGCACGTTTGTCACACGCAACTCTATTAACTCTAGAATCTTTTACGCACACCACAAGGAAATAATCTCTGACTATTTAAGCAATTTGTTTATTGAACAGTTCTCCACATCCATTACGCAAAAACACACGCACAGTATAAAAGCTTTCTGTCTCCATCTCCAACCTTTTACACAAACCACAAGGAAATAATCTCCGACTATTTAAACGTTATTTAACAGTTCTCCACAACCATTACGCAAAGAACACACAAACGAAATAATACTCTCCATCTCCATCCCCACCACCTTACAAAAATACTATAGTGCACTACTTACAATTGCTTTGCTAGTCGAAGCTGATCCCACTCTTGTTGCAAAAAAAATAAATGTTACAAGCGCGGCAGCACCATGCTCTTACCTGAGCTACATGCAGGCGGGGTGCCCTGGTTACAGGTGTCCAAATGTCGAGGTGCGCTCTGGGGTCGTGGAGATAAAGTCTCTCATGAGGGGACGAATGTCCAGAGAGTTCAGAATGTCTGTGTTGGTATGCATCAGCGAAAGGTGTGTGAGTCTTTTCTGGGTCATGGTGCTGCGTACCCATGTCTTCAAAAACGCAAGGCGGAGAAAGTGCTCGGATGAGGCCACGGAGATGGGTAGGCACAGACATAACTCTCGATCAGTTTTTCTATCTCTGAAAACATGGCTCTTGTTTGTGGCTGGAGCTTTATCAAACATGATGCTAAATCTTGGACTGTGACACATAAACCCTCTGTCTTTTTGTGACATCGGCAAGCTGCTTGGCGATGCTTGGCCTAAGCATTTTGAGCTGGAGTTCAAGGCGGTGACCTGCCTGCCTGACGCTGACCACGTAACTCCAACCTGATGATTAGGCCTCAAAATATGAAATAAAATCCAAAATATACGTAATAGCCTACGTGTGTCAAAATCATTTTCTAAAATATTCATAAGGAATTTATAAATTGTGCAAAATATTTTAATAGGTCTACATTTTTTTTAATCTCCCTCTCGTCTCTAGGGGGTGCTGCAGCACCCCCAGCACCCCCACTTCCCGCGGCCATGTGATCAACCCAATGCTGTGACTCATCCTTCACCTTGTAACTGTGTTTTTAAAACAATTACATGTTTAATATATGAATACATGTGATTTATCTAATGTTAACTTTTCCACAGGTTCCCAACATCACAAAGCCCCAAAGAGAAGGTCAAAGGTGACGGTGGTGAGAGTGGCTCTGGTGCTTACTGCTGTTCTGATCTTAGTTTATGTCATCGATCTCATCATGTTCTTCAGTGAGTTAAAGCAGGAGCGAGGGATAACTACATTTACTCAACATCTGACAAAAGTGTACTTTAGGTTTGATTGGTCCACAACACACTCCACAAGTGTTTCCTCAGATCATCATTTAGATGAATACTTTCATGTCTACAAGAGGAATTTGCAGGAGGTCTACTTTTACTTAAGGACAGATTTTGGATTATCTACTTAACCTTTTGATTTTTCTTCCCATTTTGTCTTTTCTGTTTGGACTCAGTGTATCGTAACACACAAACCAAAGAAAAGACTGAAGTAATGGAAGACACCACGACTGTCCCAGGTTTGAACCAAAAACACAGAGACCAAACTCTCAGTCGTACAACCTGTAACTGTCTGTGACATGTTTACAGTAATTATTCAGGAATATTACACACTAACATTTTTTGACTTAACTGCAGCACTTAAAGAGAAACAGTAAATTTTAAGCAAAAGAGTTACAAGAAGTAAAAGATTTGAGCTGAAACTACTTATGCTGCTCTGAGCTCTTCCTGAAACTAACATGGAACACTGTCCTCAACAGTTACACCAAGTACAAACATCATGGTCCAATGTGACGAGGACTGGGAGCTTCATGGAGAGAAGTGCTATTATTTCTCCCCAAATACAAGTAAATTATCCTGGAACAACAGCAGAGAGAGGTGTCAACAGCTCAGAGGAAACCTGGTGAAGATAGAAAGTGAAGAAGAGCAGGTACTGTCCACCAAACTGACTGTTGACTTATCATATGTTTCATTAGAAATAATTAAATCTCACTTGTTTTAGACATTTCTGTTCAATACAACGAGAGGTTTAATGTCTGAGGCTGAGGACAAGTTCTGGATCGGACTGACAGACTCTGAGACAGAAGGTGTGTGGTTGTGGACGGACGGCTCTCGACTGAACACAAGGTGAGTTTTGATTAAAACACAGTCATTAAACAGAGACTGGTTTCACAAACGTCATGTAGACTGGTCTAAAGTGTGTTTTAATGATGGACCATATAACAAAATAAAAAACCTAAAGCTAAATAAATGCTAGTTCAAAACAGATATTTACTGTTGCCATGGTAATATTTACTGTTGCCATGGTAATATTTACTGTTGCCATGTGTTGTCTTGCAAACATGGTCTCATCCTAAATGACGGTCTTCTTTATTGTGCACAAACTTAACTTACTTACTTGTTTTGTCAGCGCTCATTTTGGATTTTTTTTTTTAATATCAATTATAAATAATGCAGGTGTAATTTAATCTGTTACTTTTTTAGATCTGCATTTTGGTTTAATAATACTTCACTAAACGTAAAGGAGCCGGACAACTGGACAGGGGAAGATCCTGAAGGAGAAGACTGTGTGAGGATGGGACAGAGAGGAGAAGGGTCGAGCTGATGTGTTGGTTTGATCAGTCCTGTTTAAAAAAGAACAGATTCATCTGTGAGAAACAAGCATGTAAATAAAAACATGAAGAAAATACACAGTTCTGTAAAGTTTTATGTCTTAAACAATTTGTAATGTGACTTTGAAATATGTGAAAATTTAGCATTAAGTATCTGTCATTTATGGTTCTTTTAATTTTGTCTGATATTTTTGTGTCGTTTTTCAAAACCGAGAATAAAAGGAAAAGTATTTAATCTATTTCAAGTTTTTTAAGTCCAATTACCAAAAGCATCAGCAGATTCAATAGAGTCTAAAACTTTGGTTGCTATGTGTTGCTAAGACCATGGGACCCTCTGATTGGTCGGTTGTCCTTAACCAATCAGACTTCAATAAAAGTAAAAAAGATGAGCTCAGCAGGTTCTCATCTTTTAAAAAAACATTTTATAAAACAGTTCTGCAATCGTTTATCTTCTACCACTTTTTTTTACTTAAACTTATCCATGTTTAAGCCTCTTTTAGCTTATTTTAGATTCACCAGTTCATCTATAAATGCATTAACATAGGACCATACTTCCTGTGTTTTCTATATCTCATTCCAGATGTTATATATTTATGTTAGAAAATGCGGGACCCAAGTTAAATTAGGACTCTAACTTAAAATGAGTTAGAGTCCAAATATTTACTTGATTGAGGTTGTCTTTTAAATGTATAAAGGTAAACTAGTGCAGTTCTATGGAAAAGCAAGGAACAGCACAAAAAACAAAGCAGTCCTTTCAAAATAAAAGTTGGAAATGACCTTTTTCTTTTGGTTATGTTGTCTGTACATAAACGGTGATGTTTTAAGTTTACTGCCTCAGCTACAAGTGACACAGATTTTTTATTTATTTTTACCTCAGCCCTTGTGGCTAATGCCGCAGCTTCACTGGATCAACATGTTCTGCTCTACAGGTCAAAGGCCAGGGGTGCTTAAAAACAGGGTTTGATTTTGTCCACCAAGGGTCTTTCATGTTTTGTGACTGAAATTGCAGACTGACTATTGATTTACTCTGCGGTGACAGTCGAGCAGGCTTATTGGTAAGGTAATGGTCTATTCCAATAAAGAGGAGCCAATGGGTGTATATCCCAGAAACAGCCCTCACTCCTGGTGCTCACATTAACATAATAAACTGGTCTTAAAAAAGAAAAAACAAGACAGTTCAGGTTGGTTTGTGCATACTTGAGTCCACAACTTGTACTATTCTGATGGATTTTTGAAAGGTCTGGGTCAAAAAGCTTAAGTTTGTGGGATTACAATTAGGTGCTGGCAGAGGCAGTGGCACAGACAAAAAGCATTTTAAACAAACCTGGGAAGAGTTAAATATATTTCTTTTTTGAATTTCTTGAATGTCTCTACATCCACAGCAGCCTTGTGAGAGCTACTTTTAAAAAACTAAAGTGGCAGAGTTACTTTTGTTTGTAACATTTATTCTCATAGCATTAACCCTGAACTTTTACAAACTGTTGGTGTCCACAACTCACATTTTGGAATAAAACATAACAAAAAAGCTCATTTTTGAAGAGTGGTGGTGTGATTTTATCTATTTACTTTTTTCACACAACACATTTCCAAACCCAATTTGTTAGTTGCTCTGATTTAGCTTTTTTTTCTGATCATAAACTCCTAAATTTTAGTTTTAGTTTTTCAATAACTATATCACCTACAAAAAAATGCTCACCTATCGTAAAATCAGTTTTAACGATAAATCAAATGTTCCCTCAATGTCTAAATCCCTGTTTACTCTGGTAAACAATCTCTCTAAACCTCCACAACTTGTTATCTCTGGCTCTGATGTGCTGGTGAAAAGCTTTTCTCAATTCTTTTCAGATAAATTGAAGTTAATCACTGAATCCTTTGTTATTCAGTGATTGATGTCATGACTGGGCTCGCTCAAAAAAACTCGTTCTTTGCTTTCACTCTCACCACTTCTGCTTCATAAGTAATCTAACTGTGAAGTCAAATTCCACACCCTACCAGCTTGATCTTACTCCTACTGTTTTGCTTCAGGTGTGTTACGCTTATAATAAACGGTAGCATCTGTTATTGTCAGATGCTACCTAAAATGGCTGCTGTGACCCCCGTTCTTAAGAAACTGGGCCTTGATCGTCTAAATATGAACAATTACAGACTGTAATAGCGACTCCTTAGTTCATTTTTGTCGCTGGAGAGGCCGAGGACGGGCCCTGTATATTGCGTGACGCGCTGAGGCTCAAACAGATTTACACCGAGTCCCAGAATGAATGCTTGTGACGTTTATTCAAGTAACTGCTCTGTTGACACATGTACACAGTTATAAAATGTATCTGATGAAGAATGTTATAAAATGCCTGCGGTCAACAAATATTACAGCTACCCCGTTCCCCGCTCTCCTCCTATACCTGTGTGACCGTGAGTGAGTGCCACCTTTGAAACTAATGGCTGTCACCGTCTACACCCACGTGACCCACACATCACCCTGGCAACCAGACAAAAGCAATCTGTAAACGAATATTGTTCTGGCTCCTACACAGACCACGACATGTTGCTCTCCATAAACGCAGTTATGTTACACATCACAAAATACTTGTGTCAGTCTGTTTTAGCTTACCCCCTGTATTTTTACAAATAAAATAGTTGAATATCTCTGTGACTGCGTAAAGAGCTTGATTTATTTAAAGTAGTTACATCGGTGCGGCCAAGAGCTATTTTGCTCAAATAAATGCAGCGGAAAACTTGAAGTTGGTTTAAGCTGTTAATGAGGAAATGGAGACAATAGTGTAGGTTGTATGTTGACTCTATACAAGTGCAGTTAGAGAATGTGGAGAGTGGAGCACAGTTTTCATTAATGACTGCTTCATTAGGTCTAATTGTAAAGGCTGCTATTTGTCTGCTATAACGTGCTTTTGTGATATGACGGATATTATCACCACAATCACCCAGTCTCTCAGATCATCCCAGCTTGGTCTTCTGTCCATCCCACGTTTTTGGTCGTCCACTGTAGGTGTCAGATCATTCAGTGTTAATTCACTTCCCTTTACACTTTGTAATATATCACCTGTCTACTTTTAAGACTCAGCTAAAAACATATCTATTCAACATGTATTTTGAATAATGTGACTTGTATGTTCTGAATGTGTTCATGTATAAATGTAATATAATGTACAATGTAAAGCGACCTTGATCTATGGAAAGGCACTATATAAATAAAACTTATTTTAAAATTACAATTACATAAAATTACATTAAATATGTTTAGCTGTGGCTATGTGGGGCTTTCATAAATAATCATCTAAAATGCCCCAGAATAAAGGGAATTACCGTTTTGATTAGAATTTTTCAAAGGGAGGAGCCCAAACTGTTAACATGCTTCTTTTGGTGACTACTGTAGTGAGCTACTGTTGTGGGGTTCTTATTTATAAAGATTGTTTTACTTTAATACATTATATATAGCGCTTTATTATGGTCTATTTAACGTAAATGTAAATGATGTCAAAGATGTATCTACAGCTAAAATATAATACTTTTTGGGCTGGTCTAAAACATAAAATTCCAGAGTTGAAAATAAGTCCCATTCCGGCCATGACTCATAAAGAAGCACATCACTAAAGGTTGTCGGTTTATAAACGTGCAGCTTTAAAAGAGTTTTACTGCACACATTTGAGACTGAAACAACAATGTTTTGTGTTAGTGCTTTGGTCAGATTATGAAGCAGCTGCTGTAATTCCAGTCTGAATTGTCTGAATTGAATCGTTCTCGGGACAAAAAGAAAGAGAGCCTTGATGCTTCGACCATCACTTGCTTATTGTAGCTGCAGAGTCTTTTATTCTTGGCAGGTTTACTGTCCATTTTGGTTTATTAAACCAGAATATATTTTCTGCCAACATAACCTTATCCCATAATGCAGTGTGTTTTCAGTGACTTGCACACTTAGTCTGTTGGATTATTAACAAATATATTAACAATATTGAGGTTCTGATTGGAATATGGGACAAAAAAATTACCCAAAATGACCCAAGTTAAAACACTTAAAATACATTCACACAAACATATACATATTTTTTTTTTTTTTTTGGGGGGGGGGGTTTGGAGAGAAACTGCACAGACGGACTTACTTCAAATATTGACGATAATAACAAAAATACAGTAACAAGAGCTTAAAGTGCTTAAAAACTGGTAAACTAAGACTGAGATAGACATGACTCTCTTGAATGATTAAGCTTTGCACCATTTATTTAAAAGTACTGTCAAATAAAGTGTTTTCTTCTAAACAATAAGTTCTTAAAGTGCTTAAATAACAAGTGCTCAAAGTGCTAAAGAACTGAACTGCTAAACTAAGCAGCATTGAGTGAGAACATGCATTTTTTTAGCTTCTCAGCATGTAACTCGCATGTTGATTTGAAACCCACAGGCTAGTTAACGCTTTTTTGTCTTCTGCCAGTTTTCTACACAGGGTGACCAGTGGCTGCGAAATTCTGAATGACAAATCATGTTCTGCTATAAATGTGCACAAACGTATTTTTAAATCGCAGACAGTCAGTCAGTCATAGACAACGGTGTGTCAGCTGTAACAGTTGCTCCCGGCAACATCGTGGTAAGTTTAATTACACGGGCAGCGGCTCTATGACCGGGATCTAAATCATGACGAGCAAGCACTTTCTTACCGCTGCTGGCATACAGTAGCTTCCTCAAGCAAATCGTGCAGAAACAAGCCCCGGGCTCTCTCGGTTTCTTGCACCAACTGCCAAAAGGCTCGCCATCTCTACTTTCTTCAATCCACGCCCAGCGCCATTTATTTTTGAGTCCTTTATCTTCTGCTAGGACATTATCCCCAGGCTTCATAAACTTGCGCTCCATTTTTTTTCTCCGACAACGCTAACGTGACATTTACGTATGGGTGTCAATCATACTGTGTTACAAGGACCCGCCCTTCTCTGCTTCTGATAGGCTTGTAACATTAGTTAAATCTGTGTTCCTCTCATATGATTGGTAGGTAAAATAAATTGGCTCGAACATATTAAACCGCATGTGCAGGCTCTCAAATATTATTTTTTTCCCTCAGACGGACGGCAGAGTTGGTCTGTAACGTCTCTTTTTAGCCCGACAGAGTCCCACCACGTTTTCCCCGTGCTCTTTACG
Source organism: Perccottus glenii (assembly GCA_024416835.2). Taxonomy (NCBI): domain Eukaryota; kingdom Metazoa; phylum Chordata; class Actinopteri; order Gobiiformes; family Odontobutidae; genus Perccottus; species Perccottus glenii. The sequence goes on from CM044562.2 coordinate 5,944,565, forward strand.
TCCCCGGATAAACGCTATAAAATGTATGTAATAATAAAAATAACATGGCGGCGTAGTAATTGTATAAATGTATTTATTTTTCTATAAAACTTGGGTTTACAGTAATGGGGCTTTTTGAGCTGTGTTCACCACAAAAGGGCCCAACCCCCAACTTCACACCTTGGCCTGCTTTTTCAACAACACGTCTGTCCTCCTTCCTCCCCCACCAGGGAAAGAGCTGAAAAGAAAAAACACAGGTATGTAATGTAGAGGTGTTATGACGAAGACAATACATTGTCTTCACTCTGGGCACATTACATTTGTATTGCATAAAATGTAATATGCCTCTCTGCTTCATCCTCAAAAAAGAACTGTTTCATGTTGTGGCATGCTGGGCAGTAATAGAACCTGACCAACTTTGTAAATAATGTAAATAGTTGTTTGGGTTTGTGTCATGAAAATTTAGCTTTTTTACATTTCCATACATGTTCTATTTAGATTTATTATTACTAAACCGTTTTGGTAAAATTTCTACTTAAACTACTACTAATTAAAAAAAAAAATAAATAAATAAAAAAATTTTTATACACAAATTATATAAAATATATTTTTTTTCTATAATGCCCAAAACAGTTTTATTTACTGGTACTGAACACCATTAGTGATATAAAAATGAAATATACAGTTTTTACATGACTAAATTCTAATGGAACACACTGTGCCAAATTGTGCCAAATTGTGCCAAATGGTCCTTTTTGAACTCCCGCCTAATCTGTCTTTACTAAAACCTCTGTAGTTTTATTCTGCTTCACATTATCAGTTCCAAACTTTGCAGAAATAATGTCAACATGTTTTATTAACATTTTATGAAGTAAAGTAGCCTTTTTATCAGCATTTCAAAAATTTACTCATCATAAAATATGTTTTTTCTTTAGGCGGACTAAAAAATATGAATTTTTGCTGTGTGCCATCTTCATTTTCTCTTCATAAGTAACACATATGCATACAAAAACACATTTTAACAAATCTTCACAATGTTCCCTTTACAATGACACCAAGATTATTCAAATACACCTTCTGGTTGCTGAAATATATCATTTCTTCATGGGTATGCATTTTTCGAGCAATGGTCTTGAAAATAGGATTAGTTCTGAATTAAGAGAGCTGCTGCAGCTAAATGACTCTTCAAAATGTGGTACCTAAATACTACTGTGTTTACTAATGCTAATATTATTAGATGTAGAAAGCACAGGATAATAACCCTGGACTACAAACCTACCATAAACTAATGCATGTGTATAGTTTAGAAAAACAAGATGGGGTTGTGTGCTGACAGCTGGCCCAGTGATTAGACCATGAACTGATAATGGAGAGGGTCGAAGCGCTTTAGGAAGGCCTCTGTGGGACCTGCTCATGCCCGTGGACCAGTGTATGTAAATATTTTAAGGCTGTTAAGAACTTGATAAAGAAAGATGTAGTCTAAATGGATTTTTTTGTTTGATCTTTACCACATTTACATTTACTGTAACCTGGGGTGTGAGTATTACCTTGTTCATCAATCTATTGATTAGAAAGAGATCCTCCGTACGACGAAAATCCAGTGACAACCTTTGACTGGATTTAAGAGGAACTTGATTAGACACACTATCTGCATTATAGTGGAAATCAGCATTAACTGATTGAACGTATGAATAAAATAACAACAAAAGGTAAAACATGCCACACACATATTTAAGAACAGGGATCAGCTATGTCACACGACTGAATATGTCTAAGAACATGTATTGATCGTAAGAAATCTCTACTCAATGACCTAACCATCAATAAGAACTAGCTTTAGATCCCACCCTGAGGGTATTCACTGAACATGTACAAATGCTGCCATTACAAAGTCCCAGTAGCCATTTCACTCCTGGTGTACTTTACAGTTATGCATCTAAATATCACACAAAAAAAAAGAAATAAAAAAAAAAGAAAATTGGTATAGCCTGCAGTAATACACACGCACAAATGCACCATCTGTCATATCAGAGTAGATGTGAATGTGTACCTGTTTCATCCTGCACCCCTGCTAGTGCCCCAACGGCAGCTGCTGTTTCTGCCAGGACAATTTCTCCACCACCTTGTAGAGTGGCCTCGGCTAACGTTGCCACAGCATGAGCTGCTGCCTCACTGCAACAGAAACATGCTCCATCAGGTATTGTAAACAACACACATAAATTTGAAAGGGCAAGAGATAAATGCACTAACACACAAGTATAGGCAAAGGTTATCAAAGACATGAGATGAAGAGGTAAAGTGCAAGAGCTGTAAGAGGCTTTTCTTGTCTGGACTTATGGAGAATCTGTTACATCTCCCTAATGGCCAGGTGCTGCACTCTAACAAAGCGGTTTGATTGACCAGATCTATCCAGTGGACTTAGCTGCGAGCCTATTACATGTCAGCTTCATATGAACTAATGGAAGTGTTCCCAGCTTTGTTCATAACCACATCTGAGCTAGAAATACAGGTGAACACAAGATTCTATGTTAACACTGAAGTAAATTTGTATCACTCCAAACGTAATCTTGATCAGGATTAAACCTATTGACTGAGACCTCTTATTCTTGTTGTGGAAAGGAGTTTTTTTTTTCCACCTTTGGAGCAGTAAGTCTGAGACAAAATGTTCCAAAGCTTCGCAAGCGTGAGGCTAGTCGCTAAGCAAAGGCAAACAGTTGGAGTGGAGGGAGAAAGGAGGACCCAGGTGGGTGCAGGTAACTAGCCCCAAAGGGCCATACCCAAGTGGAATTAGTGCCTTGACACAATCACTGTGAAAAAAACTGATAACATCTCTGCTTTTGAGTTTAGCTTATGAGATTCCAAATAAACATATTGTAGAGTAGTTATGTTAGCAAGACTAAAAAAAATATATCACAGATTGTAAAGTGGCTATGCTTACAAATGGACTTTAACTTATATCAATAGACAAAAGTCAGTCTTTATTTTCAATATGCTGGAAACTGATTATGTAATAAAATCTTATAGATGATTGGCTCTCTGAGGGCCAATACTTGATATCCTTTTAGGTCCCTTTTTGAAAGTGGGTTGTGTGTGTGTGTGTAACTAATTTCCCTTCAGAACACTCCACAAAATAACTTTTGAACATGGGAATATCATTTACATTTACTGACTGCTAAAATTAGTGCTAACAATCATTGCAGAACTGACTACAGTGTGTCATTTGGTCTGGACAAAATATGAACATTTCCAGTAGCAATGATTCCCACAGACTGTGTGATAAAATTACCATGTAATGTGTGTGTAGAATTAAAGGTTTATAACAAGTATACATTAGTGCTATTTAGCCTTCACTAAATGGTGTGCATTAATAAAGCGCTTTTTTGTACTTGGCTAACAAAGCTCTACAAAAGGCTAAAGGCTTCCTGAATGGAATTTCTTCCTGAAAACATTTTACAATGTTGTACTAAATTAACTGAACAGACTTTGCTCAGTTAATGCTAGTTTTTTTTACAATTATGAAGCCTCCTACAGTTTGTCTACTTTAAATTGCTAAAATATTGAATATGAGGTAAAAAGTAAAATATACGTTTGATTTGTTTTTTGTACCCTCTGTGGAAGGATTTTGTAAAAAATGTTGAAAGAAAATAAAATGGAGACATCTCATTTATGTATACCATATTCTTGTTTCTTCATAAAGGTTTTGTTTTGTATTATTGTATGTATTTTTTGGCTTTTGTGAATAAAACTAAACTAAACATAACGGTGTGAAATAAATTGTACTTTTAGCACACAGTGATTTTCTGTATCACATGTTGAGTGCCATTGTAACAGTGGCCCCTGGCTGAATCTCCTGACCGGCTGCAACAGCTGCAGCTTCAGCTAAAGATCAAGTCAAAGTCAAAGTCAGCTTTATTGTCAATTCTGCTATATATACAGTACAAACAGAGATTTGAAATTCTGTGACTCTCTAACCCTAGGTGCCTACAATTAACGACAACAACAAATTAACAGTAACACAACAGATGAGTACGTGAATTATGAGATAAGGTGCGAAAAGAAATAGTGCAAACAATAGTGATAATAATAATAATAATAATAATAATAATAATAATAATAATAATGCAATTACAGGTCAGTGCAGTTATAAATTATAGGAGTGAATGCAAGAGAAGCAGCATAATGAGGTAGATAAAAATGGAGGAGAACTAATGAGGGAGGGTGATCCAGAGATCAGGTGTGTGGGGGGAAAAGGGGAGAGGGGGCAGAGACGGTTGAGCTAGGTCACCTCTCCGTCAGTTACATTGGAGGAGTTGACCTGTGCCACAGTCACACCAGGGAGCTCAGAGGCATCTGCCAGGGTAGCCACAGTGTGACCCGTGCCATCCTAGGTAAATGATGAAGCAATAAAATACATATATTATTGTCAGAAACCTTGAAAGAAATGGACTTAAACTGGCACTGTCCTTACAGACCAGCACAACAATATACCTGGATGAGTGAGACAGTTCCATCTGGGTTATTGATGACTAAGGGATATCCTCGGGCCACCACAATGGCTTGCAGCTTTCTTTACCCCAGCCAGGCTTCCCTCGACTGGTTGAGTTCTTCAGCATTTTTGGGATGAACGTTCGCAACTGGGCCTGAAGCAAAGAAGCATGGAGAAAACAGATAATACATGTCATGGCCAATGGCCCAGAAACCGGAAGACTGCAGCGCAAACCCCAGACACAGGCAAAGAGTTCAAAAAAGAAGGTTTATTTAACAAATAGTACAAAACAAAAACCAGGAACCAGAATCAAATAAGGCAAAGGTCCGAGCACAAATTATCCAAGACAGAAAATACCAGAAAAACACAGGCTAAAAATCCAGGGCATGTAATACAAGACAAAAAAACCAGACTAGGAATATCCACAGACCACACAAGGAACACAGAACAGACTCACGGGTAGGGAGAAGACAACCTGGCAAAGAGCAGGGGAAAAACACACAGGTTATAAAGACACACAGACCACAAGGAACAGGTGCAACACATCAGGGCGGAGCAGGCAATCACACAGAAGGGGAAGACAACAGGCAGGAAGTAAATCATAAAACACAGACAGGAGTAAGACATATCAAAATAAAACCAAAACCCCACAACAAGTTGAAACAATAATCAGAATATAAAGAAACCACTAAGAAACTTAAAAGAACCACAACATCAAACAAAACAGACAACTTAAACATGAATCCTGACAATACAGACACGAAAACTGCAGCACAGAAACATCCACACCTGTTCATCTGCCCTTGAGAAGGTGTGTATTGATCTGACCTCCTGAAATAGTCATGGGCTGCAAATAAAAACAGACTCTAAAGAGGCTATGGCTCCAGCCTGATGTGACAGAGTTAATAAGAGCATTCAAATGATCCACACTGGTCAGCTGTCAAACAGTCTGGGTCATTGTAAGGCTCCAGTGCACTCAACACAGATAACAACAAGGACAAGCTACTCAATGTCCATATCAGGACAAGCAATGTGAAACAAAAACATATTTTAGTACAAAAAAGCTGTAAGGAGGGATCTTACTTAACACAGAGCAGTTAAAAACTTAAGGTGTGACAGAGATTGGCATACCAACTCACCAACACTTTAAATTCACCCAAGTTAAAACACTTAAAATACATTCAAACAAACATATAGCTCAGTTTTATTGCACAAAAATAGTTGTACATCTAATTATTGTCTTTCTTTGCCAGGGCTGAGCATGGATCATTTAAAGTGCTCTTGTGCTAACTGGATCTACAAGACAATCAATAAATACATTTTAAAAACAAAATCATGTGCAATTATTTAATTAATGTATATGTGCAAATTGTGCCATTAAAGTGCTGGTACTCTAAAGTGCAACAGTCAAGTGTTAAAGTGCTTGGTGGTTAGATACAGCAACTTTAAGCCTTTCTTTTTTCTTGGTTATTATTGGTTTGTTATTACCAATTCAGACTCAATAAAATTCAAATGTATTGTAAACAAACTTCTCACAAAAACATTTTAAATGTGTTTTCTATATTTGAGTTTAATGTTGAAGAATGTTTAAGTTTGAGTCTAAAGGTGTGACAGATCAATGACACAGAGCTCAGCAGGTCCTCATCTTTATAAAAAACATTTTAAAACCCAAGTCTTTGAGAAACTGTCAGTAAATTGAGGAAGTTTAATTAATCTTATAAAACTCAAACTGAGTGAGCTGAAGCTACTTATGCTGCTGTGAGATCTTCCTGAAACTAACGTGAAACACTGTCCTCCACAGTTTCACCAAGTACAAACATCATGGTCCAATGTGACGAGGACTGGGAGCTTCATGGAGAGAAGTGCTATTATTTCTCCCCAAATACAAGTAAATTATCCTGGACCTACAGCAGAGAGGTGTCAACAGCTCAGAGGAAACCTGGTGAAGATAGAAAGTGAAGACGAGCAGGTACTGTCCACCAAACTGACTGTTGACTTATCATATGTTTCATTAGAAATAATTAAATCTCACTTGTTTTAGACATTTCTGTTCAATACAATGAGAGGTTTAATGTCTGAGGCTGAGGACAAGTTCTGGATCGGACTGACAGACTCTGAGACAGAAGGTGTGTGGTTGTGGACAGACGGCTCTCGACTGAACACAACGTGAGTTTTGGTTAAAACACAGTCATTAAACAGAGGCGGAAGTGTTTTTTTAATGTTGGACCATATAACAATAAATAGCTAACGCTAAATAATACTAATATTTACTGTTGCCTTGGTAACAGAGGTCCAGCAAACATTGTTTCTATTGTGCACAAACTTAGTCAGCGCTCATTTTGGAAGAGTTTTCATTCTGTTAATAAGTAAGTAAGTACATTTTATTTATATAGCACCTTTCACAGCTATAAATCACAAAGTGCAATAAAAGAACAATAAAACTGAGAATAAAAATTAAAACCACAAAATATTAAAAACATAAAAACATAAAAAGCTTAATCAACTAAAAGCTTGTTTAAATGTCCATGCAGAGCTCTAAAAGACAAGACTAAAATTTTAAAATCATTTCTGAATTTGACTGGAAGCCAATGTAATGAGGATAAAACCGGGGAAATGTGAGCCCTTCTGTTGGTTCCAGTTAAAAGCCTGGCTGCAGCATTTTGCACCATTTGTAGTCGACTCATTAATAATGTCTTTCATAAAAAATGTAGGTGTAATTTAATCTATTTACTAATATCTTTCCAAATAAAATCCTTGAAACAACTGTAACCTTAAGCTTTTTTATTTCTTCTTTTTTAGATCTTTATTTTGGTTTAATAATAGTGCAGTAAATAAAACGGAGCCGGACAACTGGGCAGTGAAAGATCCTGAAGGAGAAGACTGTGTGAGGATGGGAGAGAAAGGAGGAGGGTTCGAGCTGAAGTGTTGGTTTGTTCCTGTCAAAAGCTACACTCGATGCCGCGTAGCATTACGCTATGGGGAACATTCTTTGTGTGACCGGTTGTGAAGCACGTGTGTCAAACACGCCAAGAATTGGCTTATAATACCTCTGTTGGTGACGCAGCTCATCAGTGGCAGCTGTGTGATTGCGCGCACCTGAACAGACCGCGTGAAGTTAGATGAGACTTAGGACCGTCAATAAATGACGATCACGGAACAAAGTAAATAAATAAATTCAATAGCTTCAAGATACACAAATTTATTTTCACCAAACTACTTTAAAATAATAGATATAATCTAGTGGCACCATGCACACCTCTTTTGTTTCACTTTTATGTTTTTTTGAATTTTATATGAATTTTTAATGAACAAAATCAAGGATTTTTTTCAATAGCTTTCAGGTCATGTGACCTAGTTTCTTCAATCCACTTCATATTCATAGTACTAGTCTAGTATTATCATGCACATCACTTTTTTCCAATTTTTCTTTTTGAATTTTATATGAATTTTTTAATGTAACAAAATCAAGGATTTTTTTCAATAGCTTTCAGGTCATGTGACCTATTCACTTCAATCCACTTCATATTTATAGTACTAGCCTAGTAGTACCATGCACACCACTTTTTTTCCAATTTTATCTTATTTTGAATTTTATATAAATTTTTTATGTACAAAATCAAGGATTTTTTTCAATAGCTTTTAGGTCATGTGACCTACTCTCTTCAATCCACTTCACATTCATAGTACTAGTCTAGTATTATCATGCACACCACTTTTTTCCAATTTTCTCTTTTTTTGAATTTTATATAAATTTTTTATGAACAAAATCAAGGATATTTTTCAATAGCTTTCAGGTCATGTGACCTAGTCACTTCAATCCACTTCACATTCATAGTACTAGCCTTGTAGTACCATGCACACCAATTTTTTTTCCAATTTTTTCTTTTTTGAATTTTATATGAATTCTTTTATGTAACAATTATGGATTTTTTTCAATAGCTTTCAGGTCATGTGACCTAGTCACGTCAATCCACTTCATATTCATAGTACTAGCCTAGTATTATCATGCACACCACTTTTTTTTCCAATTTTCTGTTTTTTCTCACTCAAAAAAGCACTCTGAAGACCTGCGATTAAGAATTGTTGACTTGTATAAAGCCGGGAGAGGTTACAAAACCAACTCTAAAATTCTGAAAAAAAATTCTAAATGTTTTTTTTAGACAGTGGAGTCCTCCCATGAACACCATTCTTGGCCAGTGTTTTACATATAGTCGATGTATGCACAGAGATATTGGAGTGGGTTAGTGATTTCTGTAAGTCTTTAGCAGACACTCTAGTGTTCTTTTTACCCGAGTATTCTGTGCTAAATTCTTGTTGTCATTTTTTGTGGATGGCCACTGTTTGGGAGAGAAGCAACAGTGCCAAACTCTCTCCATTTGTAGACAATCTTTCTAACTGTGGATTGATGAACATCCAGAATTTTAGAGTTGGTTTTGTAACCTTTCCCGGCTTTATACAAGTCAACAATTCTTAATCGCAGGACTTCAGAGTGCTTTTTTGAGTGAGAAAAAACAGAAAATTGGAAAAAAAGTGGTGTGCATTGTACTACTAGGCTAGTACTATGAATATGAAGTGGATTGAAGTGACTAGGTCACATGACCTGAAAGCTATTGAAAAAAATCCTTGATTTAGTGCATAAAAAATTCATATACAATTCAAAAAAACATAAAAGTGAAACAAAAGAGGTGTGCATGGTGCCACTAGATTATATCTATTATTTTAAAGTAGTTTGGTGAAAATAAATTTGTTTATCTTGAAGCTATTGAATTTATTTATTTACTTTGTTCCCGTGATCGTCATTTATTGACGGTCCCTAAGTCTCATCTAACTTCACGCGGTCTGTTCAGGTGCGCGCAATCACACAGCTGCCACTGATGAGCTGCGTCACCAACAGAGGTATTATAAGCCAATTCTTGGCGTGTTTGACACACGTGCTTCACAACCGGTCACACAAAGAATGTTCCCCATAGCGTAATGCTACGCAGCATCTCGTTCCCGCTTTTTAAGGGAAAAGGGTTACAGTCAAGTAACCCGAGACAAGGCTGGACTGGGACAAAAAAAAGGCCCTGGCATTTTTGCTCAGACCGGCCCACCACAATCGGTCAGACACAACCAACTTGTACACCATCCTTGCGGTCCCTGTAGATATGCATATCTACTGTTCCATTCCAAAAACCCCTACAAAGCTGAGAACGAAATGCCATGGACCAGTGTACTCACTCTCTCTTGACAGACTCCCTGGTGATCAAAGGTTCCTCCCTGTCTCTCTCCTCCACTGCTAACTCAACCTGGCTTGACTATACATAAGGACAGAGAGGTCCCTTTTTGAAAAGTGGGTTGTGTGTGTGTAACTAATTTCCCTTCAGAACACTCCACAAAATAACTTTTGAACATGGGAATATCATTTACATTTACTGACTGCTAAAATTAGTGCTAACAATCATTGCAGAACTGACTACAGTGTGTCATTTGGTCTGGACAAAATATGAACATTTCCAGTAGCAATGATTCCTACAGACTGTGTGATAAAATTACCATGTAATGTGTGTGTAGAATTAAAGGTTTATAACAAGTATACATTAGTGCTATTTAGCCTTCACTAAATGGTGTGCATTAATAAAGCGCTTTTTTGTACTTGGCTAACAAAGCTCTACAAAAGGCTAAAGGCTTCCTGAATGGAATTTCTTCCTGAAAACATTTTACAATGTTGTACTAAATTAACTGAACAGACTTTGCTCAGTTAATGCTAGTTTTTTTTACAATTATGAAGCCTCCTACAGTTTGTCTACTTTAAATTGCTAAAATATTGAATACGAGGTAAAAAGTAAAATATACGTTTGATTTGTTAAGCCAGATGTTTTTTGTACCCTCTGTGGAAGGATTTTGTAAAAAATGTTGAAAGAAAAGAAAATGGAGACATCTCATTTATGTATACCATATTCTTGTTTCTTCATAAAGGTTTTGTTTTGTATTATTGTATGTATTTTTTGGCTTTTGTGAATAAAAACTAAACTAAACATAACGGTGTGAAATAAATTGTACTTTTAGCACACAGTGATTTTCTGTATCACATGTTGAGTGCCATTGTAACAGTGGCCCCTGGCTGAATCTCCTGACCGGCTGCAACAGCTGCAGCTTCAGCTAAAGATCAAGTCAAAGTCAAAGTCAGCTTTATTGTCAATTCTGCTATATATACAGTACAAACAGAGATTTGAAATTCTGTGACTCTCTAACCCTAGGTGCCTACAATTATCGACAACAACAAATTAACAGTAACACAACAGATGAGTACGTGAATTATGAGATAAGGTGCGAAAAGAAATGGTGCAAACAATAGTGATAATAATAATAATAATAATAATAATGCAATTACAGGTCAGTGCAGTTATAAATTATAGGAGTGAATGCAAGAGAAGCAGCATAATGAGGTAGATAAAAATGGAGGAGAACTAATGAGGGAGGGTGATCCAGAGATCTGGAGAACTGGTTGAGTTCTTCAGCATCTTTGGTATGAACGTTCGCAACTGGGCCTGAAGCAAAGAAGCATGGAGAAAACAGATAATACAGACACGAAAACTGCAGCACAGAAACATCCACACCTGTTCATCTGCCCTTGAGAAGGTGTGTATTGATCTGACCTCCTGAAATAGTCATGGGCTGCAAATAAAAACAGACTCTAAAGAGGCTATGGCTCCAGCCTGATGTGACAGAGTTAATAAGAGCATTCAAATGATCCACACTGGTCAGCTGTCAAACAGTCTGGGTCATTGTAAGGCTCCAGTGCACTCAACACAGATAACAACAAGGACAAGCTACTCAATGTCCATATCAGGACAAGCAATGTGAAACAAAAACATATTTAGTACAAAAAAGCTGTAAGGAGGGATCTTACTTAACACAGAGCAGTTAAAAACTTAAGGTGTGACAGAGATTGGCATACCAACTCACCAACACTTTAAATTCACCCAAGTTAAAACATTTAAAATACATTCAAACAAACATATAGCTCAGTTTTATTGCACAAAATAGTTGTACATCTAATTATTGTCTTTCTTCGCCAGGGCTGAGCATGGATCATTTAAAGTGCTCTTGTGCTAACTGGATCTACAAGACAATCAATAAATACATTTTAAAAACAAAATCATGTGCAATTATTTAATTAATGTATATGTGCAAATTGTGCCATTAAAGTGCTGGTACTCTAAAGTGCAACAGTCAAGTGTTAAAGTGCTTGGTGGTTAGATACAGCAACTTTAAGCCTTTCTTTTTTCTTGGTTATTATTGGTTTGTTATTACCAATTCAGACTCAATAAAATTCAAATGTATTGTAAACAAACTTCTCACAAAAACATTTTAAATGTGTTTTCTATATTTGAATAATTTTTATTTGAAATCTAGTTTAATGTTGAAGAATGTTTAAGTTTGAGTCTAAAGGTGTGACGGATTAATGACACAGAGCTCAACAGGTCCTCATCTTTATAAAAAACATTTTAAAACCCAAGTCTTTGAGAAACTGTCAGTAAATTGAGGAAGTTTAATTAATCTTATAAAACTCAAACTGAGTGAGCTGAAGCTACTTATGCTGCTGTGAGATCTTCCTGAAACTAACGTGAAACACTGTCCTCCACAGTTTCACCAAGTACAAACATCATGGTCCAATGTGACGAGGACTGGGAGCTTCATGGAGAGAAGTGCTATTATTTCTCCCCAAATACAAGTAAAGTATCCTGGACCTACAGCAGAGAGGTGTCAACAGCTCAGAGGAAACCTGGTGAAGATAGAAAGTGAAGACGAGCAGGTACTGTCCACCAAACTGACTGTTGACTTATCATATGTTTCATTAGAAATAATTAAATCTCACTTGTTTTAGACATTTCTGTTCAATACAATGAGAGGTTTAATGTCTGAGGCTGAGGACAAGTTCTGGATCGGACTGACAGACTCTGAGACAGAAGGTGTGTGGTTGTGGACAGACGGCTCTCAACTGAACACAACGTGAGTTTTGGTTAAAACACAGTCATTAAACAGAGGCGGAAGTGTTTTTTTAATGTTGGACCATATACAGTAACAATAAATAGCTAACGCTAAATAATACTAATATTTACTGTTGCCTTGGTAACAGAGGTCCAGCAAACATTGTTTCTATTGTGCACAAACTTAGTCAGCGCTCATTTTGGAAGAGTTTTCATTCTTTTAATAAGTAAATTTTATTTATATAGCACCTTTCACAGATATAAATCACAAAGTGCAATAAAAGAACAATAAAACTATGAGAATAAAAATTAAAACCACAAAATATTAAAAACATAAAAACATAAAAAGCTTAATCAACTAAAAGCTTGTTTAAATGTCCATGCAGAGCTCTAAAAGACAAGACTAAAATTTTAAAATCATTTCTGAATTTGACTGGAAGCCAATGTAATGACGATAAAACCGGGGAAATGTGAGCCCTTCTGTTGGTTCCAGTTAAAAGCCTGGCTGCAGCATTTTGCACCATTTGTAGTCGACTCATTAATAATGTCTTTCATAAAAAATGTAGGTGTAATTTAATCTATTTACTAATATCTTTCCAAATAAAATCCTTGAAACAACTGTAACCTTAAGCTTTTTTATTTCTTCTTTTTTAGATCTTTATTTTGGTTTAATAATAGTGCAGTAAATAAAACGGAGCCGGACAACTGGGCAGTGAAAGATCCTGAAGGAGAAGACTGTGTGAGGATGGGAGAGAAAGAAGGAGGGTTCGAGCTGAAGTGTTGGTTTGTTCCCTGTCAAAAGCTACACTCGATGCTGCGTAGCATTACGCTATGGGGAACATTCTTTGTGTGACCGGTTGTGAAGCACGTGTGTCAAACACGCCAAGAATTGGCTTATAATACCTCTGTTGGTGACGCAGCTCATCAGTGGCAGCTGTGTGATTGCGCGCACCTGAACAGACCGCGTGAAGTTAGATGAGACTTAGGGACCGTCAATAAATGACGATCACGGGAACAAAGTAAATAAATAAATTCAATAGCTTCAAGATAAACAAATTTATTTTCACCAAACTACTTTAAAATAATAGATATAATCTAGTGGCACCATGCACACCTCTTTTGTTTCACTTTTATGTTTTTTTTTAATTTTATATGAATTTTTTATGAACAAAATCAAGGATTTTTTTCAATAGCTTTCAGGTCATGTGACCTAGTCACTTCAATCCACTTCAAATTCATAGTACTAGCCTAGTAGTACCATGCACACCACTTTTTTTCCCAATTTTTCTTTTTTGAATTTTATATTAATTTTTTAATGTAACAATTATGATTTTTTATCAATAGCTTTCAGGTCATGTGACCTATTCACTTCAATCCACCTTATATTCATAGTACTACCCTATTAGTGCCATGCACACCACTTTTTTTTCCATTTTTCTCTTTTTTTGAATTTTATATGAATTTTTTATGTACAAAATCAAGGATTTTCTTCAATAGCTTTCAGGTCATGTGACCTAGTTTCTTCAATCCACTTCATATTCATAGTACTAGTCTAGTATTATCATGCACATAACTTTTTTTCCAATTTTCTCTTTTTTTGAATTTTATATGAATTTTTTATGCACAAAATCAAGGATTTTTTTCAATAGCTTTCAGGTCATGTGACCTAGTCACTTCAATCCACTTCACATTCATAGTACTAGTCTAGTAGTACCATGCACACCCCTTTTTTTCCAATTTTTTCTTTTTTGAATTTTATATGAATTTTTTAATGTAACAATTATGGATTTTTTTCAATAGCTTTCAGGTCATGTGACCTAGTCACTTCAATCCACTTCATATTTATAGTACTAGCCTAGTAGTACCATGCACACCCCTTTTTTTTCTTTTTTGAATTTTATATGAATTTTCTTTTGTAACAATTATGGATTTTTTTCAATAGCTTTCAGGTCATGTGACCTAGTCACTTCAATCCACTTCACATTCATAGTACTAGCCTAGTAGTACCATGCACACCCTTTTTTCCAATTTTTCTTTTTGAATTTTATATGAATTTTTAATGTAACAATTATGGATTTTTTTCAATAGCTTTCAGGTCATGTGACCTAGTCACTTCAATCCACTTCATATTTATAGTACTAGCCTAGTAGTACAATGCACACCCTTTTTTCCAATTTTTTCTTTTTGAATTTTATATGAATTTTCTTTGTAACAATTATGGATTTTTTCAATAGCTTTAGGTCATGTGACCTAGTCACTTCAATCCACTTCATATTCATAGTACTAGCCTAGTAGTACCATGCACACCAATTTTTTTTCCAATTTTTTCTTTTTGAATTTTATATGAATTCTTTATGTAACAATTATGGATTTTTTTCAATAGCTTTCAGGTCATGTGACCTAGTCACTTCAATCCACTTCACATTCATAGTACTAGCCTAGTAGTACCAATGCACACCAATTTTTTCCAATTTTTCTTTTTTGAATTTTATATGAATTCTTTATGTAACAATTATGGATTTTTTTCAATAGCTTTCAGGTCATGTGACCTAGTCACTTCAATCCACTTCATATTTATAGTACTAGCCTAGTAGTACCATGCACACCACTTTTTTTTTCAAAAAATTTTTTTTTTGAATTTTATATGAGTTTTTTAATGTAACAATTATGGATTTTTTTCAACAGCTTTCAGGTCATGTGACCTAGTTTCTTCAATCCACTTCACATTCATAGTTCTAGCCTAGTAGTACAATGCACACCACTTTTTTTCCAATTTTATCTTATTTTGAATTTTATATACATTTTTTATGTACAAAATCAAGGATTTTTTTCAATAGCTTTTAGGTCATGTGACCTACTCTCTTCAATCCACTTCACATTCATAGTACTAGTCTAGTAGTACCATGCACACCACTTTTTTTTTTCCAAAATTTTTTTTTTTGAATTTTATATGAATTTTTTAATGTAACAATTATGGATTTTTTTCAACAGCTTTTAGGTCATGTGACCTAGTTTCTTCAATCCACTTCACATTCATAGTTCTAGCCTAGTAGTACCATGCACACTACTTTTTTTTCCATTTTAAATTTTATTTTTATTTTATATGATTTTTTTATGAACAAAATCAAGGATTTTTTTCAATAGCTTTCAGGTCATGTGACCTAGTCACGTCAATCCACTTCATATTCATAGTACTAGCCTAGTATTATCATGCACACCACTTTTTTTTCCAATTTTCTGTTTTTTCTCACTCAAAAAAGCACTCTGAAGACCTGCGATTAAGAATTGTTGACTTGTATAAAGCCGGGAGAGGTTACAAAACCAACTCTAAAATTCTGAAAAAAAATTCTAAATGTTTTTTTTAGACAGTGGAGTCCTCCCATGAACACCATTCTTGGCCAGTGTTTTACATATAGTCGATGTATGCACAGAGATATTGGAGTGGGTTAGTGATTTCTGTAAGTCTTTAGCAGACACTCTAGTGTTCTTTTACCCGAGTATTCTGTGCTAAATTCTTGTTGTCATTTTTTGTGGATGGCCACTGTTTGGGAGAGAAGCAACAGTGCCAAACTCTCTCCATTTGTAGACAATCTTTCTAACTGTGGATTGATGAACATCCAGAATTTTAGAGTTGGTTTTGTAACCTTTCGGCTTTATACAAGTCAACAATTCTTAATCGCAGGACTTCAGAGTGCTTTTTGAGTGAGAAAAACAGAAAATTGGAAAAAAAAGTGGTGTGCATGATAATACTAGGCTAGTACTATGAATATGAAGTGGATTGAAGTGACTAGGTCACATGACCTGAAAGCTATTGAAAAAAATCCTTGATTTTGTTCATTAAAAATTCATATAAAATTCAAAAAAACATAAAAGTGAAACAAAAGAGGTGTGCATGGTGCCACTAGATTATATCTATTATTTTAAAGTAGTTTGGTGAAAATAAATTTGTTTATCTTGAAGCTATTGAATTTATTTATTTACTTTGTTCCCGTGATCGTCATTTATTGACGGTCCCTAAGTCTCATTGCTCCGTGCTAAGGGCGGTGCTTCGAGTGAGTTCCCGCAACCATGACACACTAGTCGGACACAGACAACTAAGCCTCCCGCTGAAAGTGCGGAGCCGAATATCCAACGTCAATCTAACTTCACGCGGTCTGTTCAGGTGCGCGCAATCACACAGCTGCCACTGATGAGCTGCGTCACCAACAGAGGTATTATAAGCCAATTCTTGGCGTGTTTGACACACGTGCTTCACAACCGGTCACACAAAGAATGTTCCCCATAGCGTAATGCTACGCAGCATCTCGTTCCCGCTTTTTAAGGGAAAAGGGTTACAGTCAAGTAACCCGAGACAAGGCTGGACTGGGACAAAAAAAAGGCCCTGGCATTTTTGCTCAGACCGGCCCACCACAATCGGTCAGACACAACCAACTTGTACACCATCCTTGCGGTCCCTGTAGATATGCATATCTACTGTTCCATTCCAAAAACCCCTACAAAGCTGAGAACTAAATGCCATGGACCAGTGTACTCACTCTCTCTTGACAGACTCCCTGGTGATCAAAGGTTCCTCCCCGTCTCTCTCCTCCACTGCTAACTCAACCTGGCTTGACTATACATAAGGACAGAGAGGTCCCTTTGAAAAGTGGGTTGTGTGTGTGTAACTAATTTCCCTTCAGAACACTCCACAAAATAACTTTTGAACATGGGAATATCATTTACATTTACTGACTGCTAAAATTAGTGCTAACAATCATTGCAGAACTGACTACAGTGTGTCATTTGGTCTGGACAAAATATGAACATTTCCAGTAGCAATGATTCCCACAGACTGTGTGATAAAATTACCATGTAATGTGTGTGTAGAATTAAAGGTTTATAACAAGTATACATTAGTGCTATTTAGCCTTCACTGGGCCTGAGAACAGCTAGGGCCAACCTGTCCCGTGGCATCAAAGAGGCTAAGAGACAGCACTCCAGGAGGATAGCTCACCAATTCAGCGACAGCAGAGACACTAGGAACCTGTGGCAGGGGATACAGACCATTACGGACTACAAGCCCCCACCACGGACCTGTGACAACAACATCTCTCTGCTGAGCAGGCTGAACACCTTCTTCGCCGCTTTGAACAACAAAACAACACCACTGCACAGAAGACTCCACCTCCTCCCGCGACCAGGTGTTGATGAGGAGATCCTTCAGTAGGATCAATGTCACTGATGTCTTCACAGACATTTTTAACATCTCACTGAGTCAGGCTGTTGTTCCCACATGCTTCAAAACTACCACCATCATCCCAGTCCCGAAGAAGCCATCTCCATCCTGCTTCAATGACTACCGTCCTGTTGCACTTACCCCCATCCTCATGAAGTGCTTTGAGCGGCTAGTCATGCACCACATCAAGTCTGCCCTCCCCCTCCCTGGACCCCTTCCAGTTTGCAACCCATCTGGACAAAAAGGACTCATATGTCAGAATGCTGTTCATAGACTTCAGTTCAGCATTCAACACAATCATCCTCAACAGCTCATCTACAAGCTGAGTCAGCTGGGGCTCAACACTTCGCTGTGCAACTGGCTGTTGGACTTCCTGACTGGAAGACCTCAGGCAGTACGGGTCGGCAGCAACACATCCAGCACCATCACACTGAACACTGGGGCCCCCCAAGGATGTGTGCTGAGCCCCCTCCTCTTCACTCTGCTGACCCATGACTGCACACCGTCACACAGCTCTAACCTCTTTATTAAGTTTGCAGATGACACGACTGTGGTGGGTCTCATTAGCAACAAAGATGAGACAAACTACAGGAGTGAGGTGAGCCGCCTGGCTGGGTGGTGCAGTGACAACAATCTCTCTCTGAAGCGTGGAGAAGACGAAGGAGATTGTTGTAGACTTCAGGAGAGCACACACTCAGCACCTCTGACCATCAACGGTGCAACTGTGGAAAGAGTGAGTAGCACCAAGTTCCTGGGTGTGCACATCACAGAGGACCTCTCCTGGACTGAAAACACCACAGCACTGGCCAAGAAATCAAACCAGCGTCTCTACTTCCTCCGCAAACTGAGAAGAGCCAGAGCCCCACCCCCCATCATGCACACCTTCTACAGAGGCACCATCGAGAGCATCCTGTCGAGCTGCATCACTGTGTGGTATGGCGCCTGCAACGCGTCCTGCCGAAAGACTATGCAATGCATAGTGAGAACAGCTGAGAAGATCATTGGTGTCTCTCTCCTCCCTCCAGGACATTTACGAACACGTCTCACCCGCAAAGCCCTCTGCATCACAGGTGATCACTCACCCATCACACAGCTTTTTCAGCCTGCTACCATCAGGAGGAGACTGCAGAGTCTCAGGCCAGGACCAGCAGACTGAAGGACAGCTTCATCCACCAGGCTGTCAGGAAGCTGAACTCCTCCCGAACCTGCCCCCTCCTCTTCTTCCCCAGGCACCACTGAACTATGACCCTGAACTATGACACCCCCACTAATTATATGATGACATGCACTAGTCACTTGTGCAGCATTGGTCTGCCCACTCACCGCACACTACCTCATTCGGCATGGAACTGATGTCATTCCACTACCTCATCAGTCAGTAAATAACTGCTCTTGGACACTTGTCACTTTAACCAGACAAGATATTTTAATAAGTGATTCTTTTTTGCACTAAAAGAATCTTTCAACTCACTGTTGTTCACTTTATTGATTTGCACAATATCTGTCACTCACCTTGCGCTGCTTTATTTAAATTGATTTTTAGCTTTATTTTTTAATTTTATTATGTCTTTTTTTTTTCATCACTCCCTTATTGTATAGTTGTATCTACATTTTTAAATTGAGTTATTTTTTTTAGGCTTTAATGATAATGTTATCTGTATGCACCGGGGACTGAGAGTAACGCAATTTCGATTCTCTGTATGTATGTACTGTACATGTGGAAATTGACAATAAAGCAGACTTTGACTTTGACTTTGACTAAATGGTGTGCATTAATAAAGCGCTTTTTTGTACTTGGCTAACAAAGCTCTACAAAAGGCTAAAGGCTTCCTGAATGGAATTTCTTCCTGAAAACATTTTACAATGTTGTACTAAATTAACTGAACAGACTTTGCTCAGTTAATGCTAGTTTTTTTTACAATTATGAAGCCTCCTACAGTTTGTCTACTTTAAATTGCTAAAATATTGAATATGAGGTAAAAAGTAAAATATACGTTTGATTTGTTAAGCCAGATGTTTTTTGTACCCTCTGTGGAAGGATTTTGTAAAAAATGTTGAAAGAAAATAAAATGGAGACATCTCATTTATGTATACATATTCTTGTTTCTTCATAAAGGTTTTGTTTTGTATTATTGTATGTATTTTTTGGCTTTTGTGAATAAAAACTAAACTAAACATAACGGTGTGAAATAAATTGTACTTTTAGCACACAGTGATTTTCTGTATCACCTGTTGAGTGCCATTGTAACAGTGGCCCCTGGCTGAATCTCCTGACCGGCTGCAGCAGCTGCAGCTTCAGCTAAAGATCAAGTCAAAGTCAAAGTCAGCTTTATTGTCAATTCTGCTATATATACAGTACAAACAGAGATTTGAAATTCTGTGACTCTCTAACCCTAGGTGCCTACAATTAACGACAACAACAAATTAACAGTAACACAACAGATGAGTACGTGAATTATGAGATAAGGTGCGAAAAGAAATAGTGCAAACAATAGTGATAATAATAATAATAATAATGCAATTACAGGTCAGTGCAGTTATAAATTATAGGAGTGAATGCAAGAGAAGCAGCATAATGAGGTAGATAAAAATGGAGGAGAACTAATGAGGGAGGGTGATCCAGAGATCAGGTGTGTGGGGGAAAAAGGGGAGAGGGGGCAGAGACGGGAGGGAGTTCAGTGTCCTGAGAGGGGGCAGAGACGGGAGGAGTTCAGTGTCCTGACAGCTTGGGGTATGAAGCTGTCCTTAAGTCTATTGGTCCTTGCCTGGAGACTGCGTAGTCTCTTCCCTGACGGCAGCAGACTGAAAAGGTTGTGCGATGGGTGGGTGGGGTCGCTCGCAATGACGAGGGCTTTCCGGGTGAGGCGGGTGTTGTAAATGTCCTGGAAAGAGAGACACCAACAATCTTCTCAGCTGCTCTCACTATGCGTTGAAGCGCTTTCCGGCAGGATGCTACTGCCTGTGTTGCCTCTGAAGCCTGGGTGGTTTGGATTGTCATCTCTCCACCTTGAAGTGTTGCCCAATTCTGCTCCCCCTGCAGGAAAGTGAAAATTCATTTTTAATCAGCCTGACATTCTTCATTCATTCATTCATGTTGTGTATGTAAGAGCAAAAAAAAAAAATGCATCGTTAGTATTCTGTGTTGTTTGTTGAGCTAGGTCACCTCTCCGTCAGTTACATTGGAGGAGTTGACCTGTGCCACAGTCACACCAGGGAGCTCAGAGGCATCTGCCAGGGTAGCCACAGTGTGACCTGTGCCATCCTAGGTAAATGATGAAGCAATAAAATACATATATTATTGTCAGAAACCTTGAAAGAAATGGACTTAAACTGGCACTGTCCTTACAGACCAGCACAACAATATACCTGGATGAGTGAGACAGTTCCATCTGGGTTATTGATGTCTGTACCACAGTCTGCGATGGCATAAGATGAGCATTGCTCTGTGCGGTGGTTAGGTGGTGCTGGGTGGTCGTTGGTGAATGCATTTGTTGATTTTCAAAAGCATACAACAAATCTTCACGACCATGCTGCTTGTAACATTTTTTCACAATTGTGCAAAGGGCCTGCATCCAAGACACCTTTGGGGGTAACAGAATGGGTCTGGTTAATCATTATAATAAAAATATTGAGCCACATTTAACATGTAAAATGAATTATTTAATTACAAAAACATTAAAGTATCATCCAACTCTCCTTAACATTTGCTGTCAACTGTGTTTATAAAACTACAACTGAAATTTAAATAACTGATGTTTTTTTTGGCTAAAGGCTAAAGTCCCACTGCTGTATGCGATTAAAGTTAAAAGGGGAACAGCTCCAAATTTCATCAGGACCACACTCACCCTTTGCTTTTGTTCCTTTGTGCGAACATCACTGCAGACATTGGCCCAAGGGATATCCTCGGGCCACCACAATGGCTTGCAGCCTTCTTGACCCCAGCCAGGCTTCCCTCGACCTGTTGAGCTCTCCAGCATCTTTGGTATGAATGTTCGCAACTGGGCCTGAAGCAAAGAAGCATGGAGAAAACAGATAATACAGACACGAAAACTGCAGCACAGAAACATCCACACCTGTTCATCTGCCCTTGAGAAGGTGTGTATTGATCTGACCTCCTGAAATAGTCATGGGCTGCAAATAAAAACAGACTCTAAAGAGGCTATGGCTCCAGCCTGATGTGACAGAGTTAATAAGAGCATTCAAATGATCCACACTGGTCAGCTGTCAAACAGTCTGGGTCATTGTAAGGCTCCAGTGCACTCAACACAGATAACAACAAGGACAAGCTACTCAATGTCCATATCAGGACAAGCAATGTGAAACAAAAACATATTTTAGTACACCAAAGCTGTAAGGAGGGATCTTACTTAACACAGAGCAGTTAAAAACTTAAGGTGTGACAGAGATTGGCATACCAACTCACCAACACTTTAAATTCACCCAAGTTAAAACATTTAAAATGCATTCAAACAAACATATAGCTCAGTTTTATTGCACAACAATAGTTGTACATCTAATTATTGTCTTTCTTCGCCAGGGCTGAGCATGGATCATTTAAAGTGCTCTTGTGCTAACTGGATCTACAAGACAATCAATAAATACATTTTAAAAACAAAATCATGTGCAATTATTTAATTAATGTATATGTGCAAATTGTGCCATTAAAGTGCTGGTACTCTAAAGTGCAACAGTCAAGTGTTAAAGTGCTTGGTGGTTAGATACAGCAACTTTAAGCCTTTCTTTTTTCTTGGTTATTATTGGTTTGTTATTACCAATTCAGACTCAATAAAATTCAAATGTATTGTAAACAAACTTCTCACAAAAACATTTTAAATGTGTTTTCTATATTTGAATAATTTTTATTTGAAATCTAGTTTAATGTTGAAGAATGTTTAAGTTTGAGTCTAAAGGTGTGACGGATTAATGACACAGAGCTCAACAGGTCCTCATCTTTATAAAAAACATTTTAAAACCCAAGTCTTTGAGAAACTGTCAGTAAATTGAGGAAGTTTAATTAATCTTATAAAACTCAAACTGAGTGAGCTGAAGCTACTTATGCTGCTGTGAGATCTTCCTGAAACTAACGTGAAACACTGTCCTCCACAGTTTCACCAAGTACAAACATCATGGTCCAATGTGACGAGGACTGGGAGCTTCATGGAGAGAAGTGCTATTATTTCTCCCCAAATACAAGTAAATTATCCTGGACCTACAGCAGAGAGGTGTCAACAGCTCAGAGGAAACCTGGTGAAGATAGAAAGTGAAGACGAGCAGGTACTGTCCACCAAACTGACTGTTGACTTATCATATGTTTCATTAGAAATAATTAAATCTCACTTGTTTTAGACATTTCTGTTCAATACAACGAGAGGTTTAATGTCTGAGGATGAGGACAAGTTCTGGATCGGACTGACAGACTCTGAGACAGACGGCTCTCAACTGAACACAACGTGAGTTTTGGTTAAAACACAGTCATTAAACAGAGGCGGAAGTGTTTTTTTAATGTTGGACCATATAACAATAAATAGCTAACGCTAAATAATACTAATATTTACTGTTGCCTTGGTAACAGAGGTCCAGCAAACATTGTTTCTATTGTGCACAAACTTAGTCAGCGCTCATTTTGGAAGAGTTTTCATTCTTTTAATAAGTAAGTAAATTTTATTTATATAGCACCTTTCACAGATATAAATCACAAAGTGCAATAAAAGAACAATAAAACTATGAGAATAAAAATTAAAACCACAAAATATTAAAAACATAAAAACATAAAAAGCTTAATCAACTAAAAGCTTGTTTAAATGTCCATGCAGAGCTCTAAAAGACAAGACTAAAATTTTAAAATCATTTCTGAATTTGACTGGAAGCCAATGTAATGACAATAAAACCGGGGAAATGTGAGCCCTTCTGTTGGTTCCAGTTAAAAGCCTGGCTGCAGCATTTTGCACCATTTGTAGTCGACTCATTAATAATGTCTTTCATAAAAAATGTAGGTGTAATTTAATCTATTTACTAATATCTTTCCAAATAAAATCCTTGAAACAACTGTAACCTTAAGCTTTTTTTTATTTCTTCTTTTTTAGATCTTTATTTTGGTTTAATAATAGTGCAGTAAATAAAACGGAGCCGGACAACTGGGCAGTGAAAGATCCTGAAGGAGAAGACTGTGTGAGGATGGGAGAGAAAGGAGGAGGGTTCGAGCTGAAGTGTTGGTTTGTTCCCTGTCAAAAGCTACACTCGATGCTGCGTAGCATTACGCTATGGGGAACATTCTTTGTGTGACCGGTTGTGAAGCACGTGTGTCAAACACGCCAAGAATTGGCTTATAATACCTCTGTTGGTGACGCAGCTCATCAGTGGCAGCTGTGTGATTGCGCGCACCTGAACAGACCGCGTGAAGTTAGATGAGACTTAGGGACCGTCAATAAATGACGATCACTTGAACAAAGTAAATAAATAAATTCAATAGCTTCAAGATAAACAAATTTATTTTCACCAAACTACTTTAAAATAATAGATATAATCTAGTGGCACCATGCACACCTCTTTTGTTTCACTTTTATGTTTTTTTGAATTTTATATGAATTTTTTATGAACAAAATCAAGGATTTTTTTCAATAGCTTTCAGGTCATGTGACCTAGTTTCTTCAATCCACTTCAAATTCATAGTACTAGCCTAGTAGTACCATGCACACCACTTTTTTTCCAATTTTATCTTATTTTGAATTTTATATAAATTTTTTATGTACAAAATCAAGGATTTTTTTCAATAGCTTTTAGGTCATGTGACCTACTCTCTTCAATCCACTTCACATTCATAGTACTAGTCTAGTATTATCATGCACACCACTTTTTTCCAATTTTCTCTTTTTTTGAATTTTATATAAATTTTTTATGAACAAAATCAAGGATATTTTTCAATAGCTTTCAGGTCATGTGACCTAGTCACTTCAATCCACTTCACATTCATAGTACTAGCCTAGTAGTACCATGCACACCACTTTTTTTTCCAATTTTTTCTTTTTTGAATTTTATATGAATTCTTTTATGTAACAATTATGGATTTTTTTCAATAGCTTTCAGGTCATGTGACCTAGTCACTTCAATCCACTTCATATTTATAGTACTAGCCTAGTAGTACAATGCACACCACTTTTTTTTTCCCAAAATTTTTTTTTGAATTTTTTAATGTAACAATTATGGATTTTTTTCAACAGCTTTTAGGTCATGTGACCTAGTTTCTTCAATCCACTTCACATTCATAGTTCTAGCCTAGTAGTACCATGCACACCACTTTTTTTTCCATTTTAAATTTTATTTTTATTTTATATGATTTTTTTATGAACAAAATCAAGGATTTTTTTCAATAGCTTTCAGGTCATGTGACCTAGTCACGTCAATCCACTTCATATTCATAGTACTAGCCTAGTATTATCATGCACACCACTTTTTTTCCAATTTTCTGTTTTTTCTCACTCAAAAAAGCACTCTGAAGACCTGCGATTAAGAATTGTTGACTTGTATAAAGCCAACAAAACCAACTCTAAAATTCTGGAAAAAAATTCTAAATGTTTTTTTTAGACAGTGGAGTCCTCCCATGAACACCATTCTTGGCCAGTGTTTTACATATAGTCGATGTATGCACAGAGATATTGGAGTGGGTTAGTGATTTCTGTAAGTCTTTAGCAGACACTCTAGTGTTCTTTTTACCCGAGTATTCTGTGCTAAATTCTTGTTGTCATTTTTTGTGGATGGCCACTGTTTGGGAGAGAAGCAACAGTGCCAAACTCTCTCCATTTGTAGACAATCTTTCTAACTGTGGATTGATGAACATCCAGAATTTTAGAGTTGGTTTTGTAACCTTTCCCGGCTTTATACAAGTCAACAATTCTTAATCGCAGGACTTCAGAGTGCTTTTTTGAGTGAGAAAAAACAGAAAATTGGAAAAAAAGTGGTGTGCATGGTAATACTAGGCTAGTACTATGAATATGAAGTGGATTGAAGTAACTAGGTCACATGAACTGAAAGCTATTGAAAAAAAATCCTTGATTTTGTTCATTAAAAATTCATATACAATTCAAAAAAGAAAAAAATTGAAAAAAAAGGGGTGTGCATGGTAATACTAGGCTAGTACTATGAATATGAAGTGGATTGAAGTAACTAGGTCACATGAACTGAAAGCTATTGAAAAAAATCCTTGATTTTGTTCATTAAAAATTCATATAAAATTCAAAAAAACATAAAAGTGAAACAAAAGAGGTGTGCATGGTGCCACTAGATTATATCTATTATTTTAAAGTAGTTTGGTGAAAATAAATTTGTTTATCTTGAAGCTATTGAATTTATTTATTTACTTTGTTCCCGTGATCGTCATTTATTGACGGTCCCTAAGTCTCATTGCTCCATGCTAAGGGCGGTGCTTCGAGAGTGAGTTCCCCGCAACCATGACACACTAGTCGGACACAGACAACTAAGCCTCCCGCTGAAAGTGCGGAGCCGAATATCCAACGTCAATCTAACTTCACGCGGTCTGTTCAGGTGCGCGCAATCACACAGCTGCCACTGATGAGCTGCGTCACCAACAGAGGTATTATAAGCCAATTCTTGGCGTGTTTGACACACGTGCTTCACAACCGGTCACACAAAGAATGTTCCCCATAGCGTAATGCTACGCAGCATCTCGTTCCCGCTTTTTAAGGGAACAGGGTTACAGTCAAGAAACCCGAGACAAGGCTGGACTGGGACAAAAAAAAGGCCCTGGCATTTTTGCTCAGACCGGCCCACCACAATCGGTCAGACACAACCAACTTGTACACCATCCTTGCGGTCCCTGTAGATATGCATATCTACTGTTCCATTCCAAAAACCCCTACAAAGCTGAGAACTAAATGCCATGGACCAGTGTACTCACTCTCTCTTGACAGACTCCCTGGTGATCAAAGGTTCCTCCCTGTCTCTCTCCTCCACTGCTAACTCAACCTGGCTTGACTATACATAAGGACAGAGAGAGAGAGGATTACAATTATTTGGAAGAGTTATTAAAAGTACACTTAGTAAGGATCCATTTTGGTTATATAGTCCTGTATTCTTGAAGAGCAGGATTTCTAGATGGACAAAGTGCTCCATGTTATAAAAGTAAGTTAACCCTTTAGAACCCAATATAATGTGGATGTAGAATACTGCTAATTCTTAAAAGAAATGTTTTTTTTTTTCCAATGAACCAGACAACAGAAAAACTAGTTTACAATTGCAAGTATAGGCTACTTTGTTTTAAAGAGCACAAACCCCTCTTTAATATGACACCAAACAAGATTTACCTCTCATTGTTGATACTCTTTAAAAAAAAAAAGAAAACCAACCTATACTACCAAATTACTCAAACAAAACGTCCTAAAAATATATGATATTCATATTATTCACTCACCGTAAATATATGTTGAATTTATGCGCAATGCAACAACAACCCTGTGCTTTCAGGGTAGTTTACCAGATAGGTCGGGCTGTTTGTATTGTAACCTGCAAAAATGCCTGGAAATGCCTCTAATTTGCAGTTTTTATGCTTGTAGCTGAAACATGTAGCTGAAATTTTTGCATTTGAGACAAATTTGGTAGATTTCCTGTGAGTTTTTGTCTGCTGATTTCTTTGTCTGTTATAACATCTGTTTCTTACATAGGCAGCTGTCTGAATAGCATAGTTCCACAAACTGTCTGGTAACTTGCTTTCAATCAGTAACCATCTAGCCATATCATACAGGGTTGACCAGCCTCTCTCTGCTGTGCTCTTTTGGTGGGGCGAGTAAGGTGCAGATGTCTCGTGTCTGATTTTATTCATTATTCTTTAACACTGTCTGAAAGCCTCTGTTTGTAAACTCAGTGCTGTTAAGGATGAGAGGTTGAGATGTCAGCTAAGAACTTTTCTGTAGCTTGAAGAACTTTAGCAGGAACACTAATATAATACCTGAACAGTTGTCTGTGAAAGACTGTGCATCTATTTTCACTGTTTTCCTTGGGCCTGCCAGGTCAGTCTGAACAAGTCCCAGAGGTTTCATTGCATTACTCTCTGGCTCTTTACTTCTTGTTTGAGTGAATTTGCCATGGGTGTAGATTTTACACATCTGATCTGGCTTTACAGGACTAATTTTTATCTCCATCCATTTAACTACATTTTTGAGCTTGATTACATCTTCAAAATTACAATGTCCAAGAATACTTTACGTTGGTCACTATCTCTTTCAAAAGTTGGTAGATAATACAGTTTCTCAGATTCACAAATGTTAAATCTGTAACTGTCTTTGGTGATCATGTGAGCATCTCGTAATTGTGCTCTTGTCCATCCTTGTCTTGTAGATGTATCAATGCTGTTCCTCTTTCTTGAGCTATTCCACTGCATCTGGTCCCATGTGAGTTTTATTAACTTAAACTCTGGTTGGAATGTGTCATCAAAGCATATAAATTCTGTTATGACGTTTATTATGTGAGATGTTGCTCCTGCATCTCCCATATCTCCTTTCATTTTCACTTTGTGTGTTGAACTCTCATCTTTGGAATGTTTAGATTTGAAAAGGTAGTCTGGGGCTGGGCAGTACCGAATGGCCCCTGCCCCGGTCTCAGCAAATGATTCAAGTTGAGATACAAACTATGACAAACATACTTATGCTGCTCTGAGTTCTTCCTGAAACTAACATGAAACACTGTCCTCCACAGTTACACCATCTACACACATCATGATCCAATGTGACGAGGACTGGGAGCTTCATGGAGAGAAGTGTTATTATTTCTCCCCAAATACAGTTATATTATCCTGGAACAAAAGCAGAGAGAGGTGTCAGGAGCTCAGTGGAAACCTGGTGAAGATAGAAAGTGAAGAAGAGCAGGTACTGTCCAACAAACTGACTGTTGACTTATCATTTGTTTCATTAGAAATAATTAAATCTCACTTGTTTTAGAAAATTCTGTTCAATAAACTGAGAGGTTTAATGTCTGAGGATGAGGACAAGTTCTGGATCGGACTGACAGACTCTGAGACAGAAGGTGTGTGGTTGTGGACGGACGGCTCTCGACTGAACACAACGTGAGGTTTGGTTAAAACACAGTCATTAAACAGAGGCTGGTTTCACAAATGTCATGTAGACTGGTCTAAAGTGTGTTTTAATGATGGACCATATAACAATTAAAACTAAAGCTACGTAAATAAATGCTAGTTCAAACCAGATATTTACTGTTGCTATGGTAATATTTATTGTTGCCATGGTGTGTTGTCTTGCAAACATGGTCTCATCATAAAGTTCCTCTTTTTTATATAAAAAAAAAAAAAAAAAAAAGAGGATGACAGTCCTTTTATTGTGCACAAACTTAATGTTTTGTCAGTGCTCATTTTGGAAGATTTTTTTAAAATATCAATTATAAATAATGCAGGTGTAATTTGTTACTTTTTTAGATCTGCATTTTGGTTTAATACTGCTGCACTAAACAGAAATGAGCCGAACAACTGGACAGGGGAAGATCCTGAAGGAGAAGACTGTGTGAGGATGGGAGAGAGAGGAGAAGGGTCGAGCTGAAGTGTTGGTTTGATCAGTCCTGTTTTAAAAAGAACAGATTCATCTGTGAGAAACAAGTCTGGAAATAAAAACATGAAGAAAATACACAGTTTTGTAAAGTTTTATGTCTTAAACAATTTGTAATGTGACTTTGAAATATGTGAAAATTCAGCATTAAGTATCTGTCATTTATGGTTCTTTTAATTTGTCTGATATTTTTGTGTCGTTTTTCAAAACCGAGAATAAAAGGAAAAGTATTTAATCTATTTCAAGTTTTTTAAGTCCAATTACCAAAAGCATCAGCAGATTCAATAGAGTCTAAAACTTTGGTTGCTATGTGTTGCTAAGACCATGGGACCCTCTGATTGGTCGGTTGTCATTAACCAATCAGACTTCAATAAAAGTAAAAAAGATGAGCTCAGCAGGTTCTCATCTTTTAGGGCGGCAGTAGCTCAGTGGTAGAGCGGCCGTCCTTCAACCGGAAGGTAGTAGGTTCAATTCCCGCTCGCCCCAAAGTTCATACTGTCGTTGTGTCCTTGGGCAAGACACTTAACCCACCTTGCCTCCATTGTCTGTAGCACTGGTGTATGAATGTGTGTGACTGTAGAGGTGTGTTTGGTGGTGGTCGGAGGAGGTTGAGCGCCGTTTGTGTGGCAGCCGCCATCTCTGTCTGCCCCAGGTGTGAATGTGTGTGAATGGGGTGAGTGGTAAGCACGTTGTAAAGCACTTTGTGATCTATATCTGTGAAAGGTGCTATATAAATAATACTTACTTACTTACTTTTAAAAAAACATTTTTTAAAACAGTTTTGCACAAACACATTTAAAATTATAAATCTCTAAAATCCTCCAACAGTGGTGTGTCTGAAAGTCTGATACAAAATAAAAATGCAATTTGTCAACTTTACACTAAAATCATTTATCTTCTACCACTTTTTTACTTAAACTTATCCATGTTTAAGCCTCTTTTAGCTTACTTTAGATTCACCAGTTCACCTTTAAATGCATTAACATAGGACCATACTTCCTGTGTCTTTCTATATCTAATTCCAGATGTTATATATTTATGTTAGAAAATGCAGGACCCAAGTTAAATTAGGACTCTAACTTAAAATGAGTTAGAGTCTAAATATTTACTTGATTGAGGTTGTCTTTTAAATGTATAAAGGTAAACTAGTGCAGTTCTATGGAAAAACAAGAAGGAACAGCACAAAAAACAAAGCAGTCCTTTCAAAATAAAAGCTGAAAATGACCTTTTTCTTTTGGTTATGTTGTCTGTACATAAACGGTGATGTTTTAAGTTTACTGCCTCAGCTACAAGTGACAGCAGTTTTTACCTCAGCCCTTGTGGCTAATGCCCCAGCTTCACTGGATCAACATGTTCTGCTCTACAGGTCAAAGGCCAGGGGTGCCCAAAAACAGGGTTTGATTTGGTCCACCAAGGGTCTTTCATGTTTTGTGACTGAAATTGCAGACTGACTATTGATTTACTCTGCGGTGACAGTCGAGCATGCTTATTGGTAAGGTAATGGTCTATTCCAATAAAGAGGAGGCAATGGGTGTATATCCCAGAAACAGCCCTCACTCCTGGTGCTCACATTAACTTAATGAACGGGTCTTAAAAAAGAAAAAACAAGACAGGTCAGGTTGGTTTGTACATACTTGAGTCCACAACTAGTCCTATTCTGATGGATTTTTGAAAGGTCTGGGTCAAAAAGCATATTTGATGTTATGACTGGGCTCACTCAACAAACTCGTTCTTTGCTTTCACTCTCACCACTTCTGCTTCATAAGTAATCTAACTGTGAAGTCAAATTCCACACCCTACCAGCTTGATCCTACTCCTACTGTTTTGCTTCAGGTGTGTTACGCTTATAATAAACGGTAGCATCTGTTATTGTCAGATGCTACCTAAAATGGCTGCTGTGACCCCCGTTCTTAAGAAACTGGGCCTTGATCGTCTAAATATGAACAATTACAGACTGTAATAGCGACTCCTTAGTTCCTTTTTGTCGCTGGAGAGGCCGAGAACGGGCTCTGTATATTGCGTGACGCGCTGAGGCTCAAACAGATTTACACCGAGTCCCAGAATGAATGCTTGTGACGTTTATTCAAGTAACTGCTCTGTTGACACATGTACACAGTTATAAAATGTATCTGATGATGAATGTTAAAAAACGCCTGCGGTCAACAAATATTACAGCTACCCCGTTCCCCTCTCTCCTCCTATACCTGTGTGACCGTGAGTGAGTGCCACCTTTGAAACTAATGGCTGTCACCGCCTACACCCACGTGACCCACACATCACCCTGGCAACCAGACAAAAGCAATCTGTAAACGAATATTGTTCTGGCTCCTACACAGATCACGTGCAACATGTTGCTCTCCATAAACGAGGCAGTTATGTTACACATCACAAAATACTTGTGTCAGTCTGTTTTAGCTTACCCCCTGTATTTTTACAAATAAAATAGTTGAATATCTCTGTGCACTGCGTGGGACAGAGCTTGATTTATTTAAAGTAGTTACATCGGTGCGGCCAAGAGCTATTTTGCTCAAATAAATGCAGCGGAAAACTTGAAGTTGGTTTAAGCTGTTAATGAGGAAATGGAGACAATAGTTTGAGCTGTATGTTGACTCTATACAAGTGCAGTTAGAGAATGTGGAGAGTGGAGCACAGTTTTCATTAATGACTGCTTCATTAGGTCTAATTGTAAAGGCTGCTATTTGTCTGCTATAACATGCTTTTGTGATATGACGGATATTATCACCACAATAGTCTCTCAGATCATCCGAGCTTGGTCTTCTGTCCATCCCACGTTTTTGGTCGTCCACTGTAGGTGTCAGATCATTCAGTTTTAATGCTCCTAAATTATAGAATTCACTTCCCTTTACACTTTGTAATATATCACCTGTCTACTTTTAAGACTCAGCTAAAAACATATCTATTCAACATGTATTTTGAATAATGGGACTTGTATGTTCTGAATGTGTTCATGTATAAATGTAATATAATGTACAATGTAAAGCGACCTTGATCTATGGAAAGGCACTATATAAATAAAACTTATTTTAAAATTACAATTACATAAAATTACATTAAATATGTTTAGCTGTGGCTATGTGGGGCTTTCATAAATAATCATCTAAAATGCCCAGAATAAAGGGAATTACACCTGTTTTGATTAGAATTTTTCAAAGGAAGGACCCCAAACTGTTAACATGCTTCTTTTGGTGACTATTGTAGTGAGCTACTGTTGTGGGGTTCTTATTTATAAAGATTGTTTTACTATGATACATTATATATAGCGCTTTATTATGGTCTATTTAACGTAAATGTAAATGATGTCAAAGATGTATCTACAGCTACAATATAATACTTTTTGGGCTGGTCTAAAACATAAAATTCCAGAGCTGAAAATAAGTCCCATTCTGGCCATGACTCATAAAGAAGCACATCACTAAAGGTTGTCGGTTTATAAACGTGCAGCTTTAAAAGAGTTTTACTGCACACATTTGAGACTGAAACAACAATGTTTTGTGTTAGTGCTTTGGTCAGATTATGAAGCAGCTGCTGTAATTCCAGTCTGCCTCCAGATGTCACTGTTGTCCTCAGTGTGAAGCCCCAAACCTTTGAATCATTCTCGGGACAAAAAGAAAGAGAGCCTTGATGCTTTGACCATCACTTGCTTATTGTAGCTGCAGAGTCTTTTATTCTTGGCAGGTTTACTGTCCATTTTGGTTTATTAAACCAGAATATATTTTCTGCCAACATAACCTTATCCCATAATGCAGTGTGTTTTCAGTGACTTGCACACTTAGTCTGTTGGATTATTAACAAATATATTAACAATATTGAGGTTCTGATTGGAATATGGGACAAAAAATCATTTAAAAATGACCCAAGTTAAAACACTTAAAATACATTCACACAAACACATAGCTTAATCTTATTGCACATAAACAGTTGTACTATTAATTACGGTATGTTCTTTCTTCGCCAGGGCTGAGCATGGATCATTTAAAGTGCTCTTGTGTAAACTGGATCTACAAGATAATCAATAAATACATTTTAAAAACCAAATCATGTGCAATTATTTAATTAATGTAAATGTGCAAATTGTGCCATTAAAGTGCTGGTACTCTAAAGTGCTACAGTCAAGTGTTAAAGTGCTTTGTGGTTAGATACAGTAACTTTTTTCTTCTTCTTAACTTTTTAGCTTTTTTCTTGGTTGTTATTGTTTTTTTTTAATAACAATTCAGACTCAATAAAAGTCAAATGTATTGTAAACAAACTTCTCACAGAAACATTTTAAATGTGTTTTCTTTATATGAATAATTTTTATTTGAAATCTAGTTTAATGTTAAAGAATGTTTAAGTTTGAGTCTAAAGGTGTGACAGACCAATGACACAGAGCTCAGCAGGTCCTCATCTTTATAAAAAACATTTTAAAACCCAAGTCTTTGAGAAACACAGTTGTCAGTAAAATGAGGAAGTTTTATTAATCTAAAAAAACTCAGACTGAGCGGTGAACCTGCCACAGTCACTGTTCCTTTTCTGAAAACGAGTTGAGCTGAGATGAACGAGACGTCTGAAGATCTTGTGTACGAGAACCACTCTATAACACCTGGAAAAAACAAGGGCAAGTTTCTGAAGTTTTTCAGTTTCAATGTTTTCTTTTTAACTTGTCTCCTTCAACGTCAAAGTTAATCAAATCAGTTTGTGTTTTATATAAACTACAGTCACATATTTGAACTGACTCAGATTGATTCCCATTGATTGTTTTTTTTATTGGTGTCATTCTGGACTCTCCTCACGTACCAGGCTCTGGTCTTGACTCAGGAAGTGTACACAACTGCCATTTTTGGTGTTGTAAACTCTGTTGCGGTTGCTCTGTCAGTGTGGTTTATTGTGAATGTTGTTGTGTTAACCACATTGAGAACAAAACATGCTCCAAAACCCTTTGAAAAGACAGGTCTCACTTCCACCTGAACCTGGGTCTGGTTCATTTGAAAAGTCAACCTTAGACCACAGACGTCCTAATGGACAATTTTACTGACGGACCTGTTTTAGTGTTGGACCAACTAGTAATCGGGCCTGGCTTCCGCCTACAGTGATCTGTCAGCCGCAGAAGAGTCTGATAAAAATAGGAAATAGCAGGGAGGAAGCCTTCACAGAAGAGGGAACTCCCAAACATTGTAACTGACCACGTGACCATTAAAGTCCTTCGTAACATGGTGCCCATTGATAGGGCTGTTAAACTAATTATTAGGTTCAGATCACAAACGAGACAACAAAGACCGTAAAAGATAAATGTAGGATTGGTAGACCGGTTTAATTCTTGCAAGAATGAAACAAATCTGACAACATGCAACAATGGTACATGGTGATTTGCTTAATAAGTTTTACAGCCCATGAAGCTTTTATAGGTGTACATTATGCCCACCTCTCAGCTCCAGGGTCGTGGATGGACGTGTAATGACCGTGTCAGTCATAGATGTGAATAAGTTTACGTGCACATGTCACTAAGTGTACAGGACAGAGTGTCCCTGAACAATGATTAGATGTAGTGCAAAGTGATGTCTTTGTCTTGTTTGGATTAGCCTTGCGCCAAAAGGAGATACAGCTAAAGACATTAAGTCATACTTGTATGTGGATAAGCATATAAACTGGAGCAGGAGTGAGAATATAATATATAATATAGAATTACTATGACAAGGCCAGTGAGAAAAAGTCATACAATAGGTAAGGTCCCTGTTTCATAAATCAATATCAACCAATGTTACAGTCCTGCTTAAGCCACAAACCGCTTCTAAGACCCTGAGAGAGTTAAGTTTAGGGAACAAAGCCCTGTTTTAGGAGGCAAAATAGCTGGGAGCGACTTCTGGTTGGAAATACAGGGAACCATTGTAAAAAGGGACAGAGGTGGGTAAACTGTTAGGGACTTGATCACTTCTATAGCTACTACCTTTAAGCTAATATGCATTAGCATTACTCTTGTAAAGTCGCCATTGGGTTTCTCCTTATATTTCCGCTTTTGGTGCGCTCTGGTGGACGGAGGTATTTCGCTGTAAAATCACCGTATGGCGGCGCCCTTACACGAGGACCATTTTAGAGGTTCCATGCGAGAGGCTTGGTTTCAACCTAGTATCTGAAGGAATGAGGCGCATTAGGCCTCAGAATCAGAAACAGGTTCCTGTGACGTTAGGACACAGGGAGCTGACTAGCCAATATAAAATAACTGTATGATTTAAATGCTGAAAGAAAGAGTCTTCCTGGTTTGATGTGTGCTGAACTGACCACTCCAGAGGGATGCCATGCAACTGCTGTAAGGCAGGAATATATAATATCAGAGCATGTAATTCTGGGCAGATGCCTACCATGTATCACATAGGAGGATTAGCTCATAGATCAGGTCAGTACTACGCCTTACAGAAATATGTTGATGTTCTACAAGACATTCAGTGTTTTCGTTTCTAAATCCCTCAGTTTGTGTAACGTGACTGTTGATTTTTCTAAAGACATACTCACACTAGGCAGTCTGTACTGTACCAAAAAAATGTGGCACAGTGGTAAAGCGGTCGTCTTTCAACTGGAGGATAGGTGGTTCGATTCCCGCTCTCCCCACAGTTCATACTGTTGTTGTGTCCTTGGGCAAGACACTTAACCCACCTTGCCTGCAGTGGTGTTCCAGCTGTAACACTGGTGAATGGAACCTTAATGTAAGTCGCTTTGGATAAAAGTGTCAGCTAAATGACTAAATGTAAATGTAGGCCTCAAAAAATGGTCTACTACCTATAATTATGGCGAGTGTATTTAAATTTTAAATGCGTATATTTTTGGAAGTTGTCTGAGTTCAAAACTGTCAAACTTGTCAATTCTTTATAAGAATGTAATGTTTTGTTCATAAAGTCAAATAAAGATATGCATTTCTTTTAGAGAATTGTTTGTCGCAGGAGGAAGATGTGACCTACGCTCAGGTCAAAATAAGAACTGCCCCCAAAGCAGTAGGTGAGTAAAACTAATGATATAATGATACGTCTGGATCAACTGTGATCTAAACAAGGAACAGAATATGTTTATGCAAAGACATTGTGTCATAATGAGTCAATAACAAAACTGGGCACTTATTTAGACAATGTAGACACAAACAACAACACAGTTTTTTTTTTTTTTTAAGAAATAGAAGAAGTGCTTCCTAACAACCTCTTTATTTGTGGCAGACGCTCGTTCTTCGCAGGAGGAAGATGTGACCTACTCCCAGGTCAAAATAAGCACTGCTCAGCGTTCTCCAAAAGCAGCAGGTGAATGTAACTGATGAAAAGTCATCTAAGCTTGACATTGGACTATGAATATTTCCAACTGCAGTAAAAGTAAATGGTAAATGTAAATGGCATGCATTTATATAGCGCTAGTAGCTGTGATTTTCAAAATATTCTCTTAAGTGTGTGTATCATAATTATAATTTAATATGAATCACAATCTGCTGCACAAAAAACATCTTATTCTGATACAGTTCTGTGATGTAGGGTCAAACATTATTGTTATTTTGGAAGTTGAATAATACAGTGAAAAATTTAGTTCTTGAAACTGCTGTTAGTATGTTTGTAGATGTGATATAAAATTATAAGGAGTATTGTTTGACATAATATGTTTATGCAAAAACATAATGATAGATAAACTCATTTAGACACAGCCCAGACTGTGACAGAGGAACAATACAGAAGTAAGAACAGAAAAAGGATCACCACAAAGAAGTTTACCGTAACGACTTCTTCATTTGTGGCAGAGGCTGGATCACCGCAGGAGGATGATGTCACTTACTCTGAAGTCCGAATGGGTGAGTTTGACCTCTGAACTCTGGTCTTTATATTTTAGATCTGTAACTGTTGGATCATGCACTGGACTTGGTCCTGAGGTGGTGTTGGTTAATGACCTCATTTGGTTTTTAAAATATCATGTTGGACATTTTCCACAGAAAACATGAGGAACAGTTACAACTGAACTTCCTAAAAGCTGAACTGTGTTACTTTACACCAACTCATCTACAGGCTACACTTTCCTTTAATACTTTACCTAAAGATTTTCTGTTTTTAATGTCAAAGCATTTTTATAAAATGCTAAAACAACCAAGAAACAAACTGGTAAGAAGAATTACTTAGTACAGTAAAATAAACAGAAAAAATAAAATAAAAATGGAGAAGTAAACTCAAACTGAAGTCTCATGTTAACATTATTATTACTGTAAGTGAGTATTTTGTATTTAATCTAAAACCACCTGAAACCAACCCAAATCCCGCCCCAAATAATTTAAAACTATAAATCTCTAAAAATCCTCTAATAATACTGTGTCTAAAGGTCTGACATGAATAGTAAATGTCATCTGTCAACTTTACACTGCAATCATTCATCTTCTGCCTCTTTTTTACTTTAATTTATCCATGTTTCTTTTAGATTCACCAGTTCACCCATAAATGCACAAACATAGAAGCACACCTCCAGTGTTTTCTATATATCAATCAATACGTTATATATTTATGTAAGAAAAGGCAGGACCCAAGTTAAGTTAGGACTCCAACTTAAAATAAGTTAGAGTCTAAATATTTACTTGATTAAGGTGGTCTTTTAAATGTAGAAATGTAAATTAGTGCAGTTCTATGGAAAAGCAAGAAGGAACACAAACAAACAAACAAACAAACAAAAATACACTTTCAAAATAAAAGCTGGACATGATCATTTTCTTTTGGTTATGTGGGACATAAGTGCTGATGTTTTAAGTTTACTTTCTCTGCAACTTTTGTTTTTTGTTTTTTTACCTCAGCCCTTGTGATTATAGCCCCAGCTTCACTGCATCAACATGTTCTGCTCTAACTTCATAAAAAATAGTTGTCCTCATCAGTGTTAATTTTCTCTTTTATTAAACACCACATCTATTCTGACACCGTCATAGTTTCTCATCTTTATGAACTTGTTGTTAGAGGAATATTGTGGAACAAGGAGCCTATCCCAGCATCTGTTGGGCCTGAGGTGGGTATGAACGCAAGCCGAAGACTGGAGAGCAGAAAAAAACACTCCATTAAGCCCGGCCCGCGACACAAGTACCCTCTGGGCCTGGGGCCCTAATCATGATTTTCTGTGGGGCAGTTGCTGTGCTCCTTTTAGTTCAGCTTCTCAACCCTAGTTTAATAAATTTGTGTCTCAAATGGGAATAATGTCCCTACTAGTGCCTTTACAGATGCACAAAGGGGCTTGCATACAAGTTTGTGCTCACTCTGTCTATAACTCATGGAGCTTGCGAAAGAAGCTTTTCCGAAAATGAATCAACAAAAGGCTTAGGTGCTCTCTTTCACAGCAGCACCTGGAGGCTTTTATGCTCAGCCAGATGTGCTAAAGATGCTGGAGAGTGAAAATATTATAGATGTGCAGCAGAAAAAAGTCAGTTGCTGCTGTGATTACTTGTAAAGTGAACAAGTAGGTTTACATTAGCCTTTCAGTGTTTCTTCCCCTCTTTTTTGTTTTTTAACAGGTTTAAGTTAATATGTTTTGAAGTTATATTAACCCTTAACACTTAACCCCCCTTGCCTCCAGTGACACAGCACTGATGTATGGATGTGTGTGATTGTTGCTCTGGTGAATGGTAAGAGAATGTTGGGACAACGGATGGAAATTAGCCTAGAGCTACCATCTGTGAGGTTGTGTCTCATATATGTTCATTAACATGCACTGTCCCAATCAAATAAATAAAATTAATAATAATAATGATGAAAACATAAGCAATTATGTGGCTTTGTTATAGTTATTTTTAGGTATAATTTGATCATTTATTTGTATTTATTAAATTCTGTAATAATAATAAAACAAAAATCATCACATTAACATTGTTATTATTTTATAAATATTTTTTTTTACAAGTTTCACAAAACAAACCCAGCAGTTGACCAAGTGGGCCAGTCAGTCAGAAACTCCCGGTCCCTCTTTTCTCACCAGTCCCCTGCTCACTAGACTGACTAACTCACCTACACACACTCCTCACAGAGAGGCTGACAGTAGGCCGGCCCGGGGTTTGACCCTGTGACCTTCTTGATGTGAGGCAGGAGTGCTAACCACCTCTTCCCACTTTTTATCATATTGATTCAAAAACAACCAGACCACAGTTAAGTACGGCCGAGGCTCAGGAGATTCAACAGTTTGTCCAATAACTGTAACGTTGTAGGTTTGATCCCTGCTCCCCCCAAGTCGTGCTGTAGTGTGTCGTTGGGTAAAACACTTCCCCCACCTTCTCTCCAGTTTCTGTGGCACTGGTGTTGAATGTGTTTGTGTTAGTGTTTGGTGGTGGTCAGAAAGGCCAGTGGTGTTGTATGGCTGCCTGAAAAACACTGTATAAATCTAATCCATTGTTATTAGTTAAGTCCAGACTTTGACCAAGTCCAAACTAATAAAGAGATGAGAGTTTTTTGAAGAAAGCAGAGTGACATTTAAGTTCATCATGGTCTTTGTTGGTCTGTGTCTGAAACTAAGACCAAATAAAGTTTGATTCCAAGTGTAATTTAAAAAGTGACTTAATTACATAACATTACTTTCACATATTTGGGACTAATCTATTTTGTTGATCAATATTATTCCTCTCTCTATATATTTTATTATTATCCACAGGTTCCAAGCTTCAAAAAGCACCAGAGCAAAGGTCAAAGTGCACAAAGAGAGTGGTGCTGCTGGTTGCCACTGCTGTATTTGTACTTGCTGTCATTACCATCATCATTGCCATCAGTAAGT
This sequence comes from Perccottus glenii, assembly GCA_024416835.2. Taxonomy (NCBI): domain Eukaryota; kingdom Metazoa; phylum Chordata; class Actinopteri; order Gobiiformes; family Odontobutidae; genus Perccottus; species Perccottus glenii. Next base: position 5,984,528 of record CM044562.2, read on the forward strand.
TTCTTTTGATGTAAAGTGAATTTACTGTTTACTTCTTACTAATGTGTTTTTTTTTTTCTCTTTGCAACAGTTCTTAAAACACAATGCAAGGAAAAGAGTGAAGCACAGAAACAAAATAACACCACCCCAGCCCCAGGTATGACCCAGGATCTGTGGTTTATTTAGAATTTCTTAACTATACATGACCAAATATTTGAGTGTTGATCCAAATCCGCGTGGCTTACAGCAGGACAGCATTATAGTTCCTGTATGACTCTGGTGATTGAATCTTTGTTCACAATAACTTTAAACAGTCAGGTCTTGACACTAAATGAACATACATTACTTCACAATGTTTTAACATAATTTATTTCTTCAGTACAAATGACCAAGTGCCTGAAAGTGAGTCCAAAATATGACGTAATGCACAAAATAAAATATAATTAGATTGTAGACATTGGACACAGTATCTTTCTACAGTCAGCACAAATAAATAAACAATCAATTAATGTTTCAATTAATAATGTTGAGGATTTGTCACTATATCCTCTGATGGACAAAATGAGACACTTTATGTTTGTCAATAGGCTTGACTTAGATGAAGATCAGATCAAATTTTAAGACAAATTTATTCAGAAAACCAGGAAATTCCAAAAGGTTCACATACTTTTTCTGGTCACAGTATTCATGAGCCTCTGTTGAGGCAGTGCAGGTTCAACACCTCATGAGAGAGCTGCAGAGTGGAGCTTTTCTTTCTAGTATCAGACTTCCTGGTTTGTAACAGGGTTCCATCCCCCCCTCAACACAGGCTCAGGAATAATTAATGAGTAGTATTCTTAATTGTAACTTTTGGATTGTGAAAGCAAAGGATAGGGAGTGTAACTGTAGTTTATGTAGCTCTGTGGTAGAGCAGTCGTCCTTTGACCGGCGGGTGGGCGGTTCGATCCCCGCTCAAAACATCCCAAAACATCATTACATTCTGCTCTCTCCCACTTACTGTCATTGTGTCTTTGGGCAAGACACTTAACCTACCTTGCCTCCAGTGGTGTTCTGTAACACTGGTAAATAGTTTAATGTAAGTAAAGCGCTTTGAGTGCCTACTACAGTAGGTGGAAAAGCGCTATAAAAAAACTGTTCAGAACTGGTTTTATTCTCAGGTTTAGTCCTTGCTTTAGTTTTTAATAAATAAACTGGAAATTTGGCCAATTACTGCTCACTTCCATGAAAAAGGAGCTCTGTCATTGGTCTGTGCAGCTTGTCAATGAAGAAGTAATGGCTGCAGAAAAAAAACAGAAAAGGTGTACAACACTTGATCTGTCTTTTATCACCGAGAAACATCACAAAAACATAAACAGAAAAGGGAGACAGAGTGAAACAGGGACAAATATTGTCAATTCAATCACATTAATGTTGCTTCAGCCCAAAGCTAAAGTCAGAGCTAAAGGTTTAGGGCAGGGGTCCTGAATTAAAATCAGCCGAGGTCCGCTTAGTAACTTTCCTCCCCGTGAGGGGTCCGGAAATTTAAATGAAAGGATATGTGTTTGAATATAATTCTTTAAAGTAAAGTCTCATTTATTCCACACCTACAGCCTTTTAAACAAATGGAGATGAATGTTGATAATCCACTGTTTTCTGTATTTTATCCTTTGTTTACATGAGGAGGATGTTTGAGTGTTTAGCTTTAACCAAACACAGCTCACAGACAAAAGTAAAAAACTACTAAATCAAAAGAGGCTAAAGCTAAAGCTCAGGACCTGGTGGTTTATTGACAACAGCCTGGAATTCTACATATAATGCCTAATACTCCTTTTAAAACATGTGTGAGAACATTTTAAATACATACAAAAAAATCATCAATTCAAGCCAAAACATATTTGTTAAACAAATATGACAAAGATGCCTGTCATAATTCATCTCTTTCTTTTGTCATTCCTCTGAAAACAACAGGAACGAGGAAAAAATGCACTGAGCATTTCTTTAGCATTAGTTGTTGCCAATAATTAACTGTTACTGTTTAATTTGCAGGTTCATCTTAAAACAAAATTTAGAATAGAAATATTTATTTCCTGTATTTTCCCCGTGTGGGGTAACATTTTAATTAAAATGCTTATGATTAGTTCTGTAAGAGGATTTAGGATTCACACAGAAACTGACACAACTTAAGGAAGACTTAACATGTGTCACTCATTTCCAAACCCTCTGTGGTTTCAACACCCTCCTTTCACACCTTTTCTGTTTTTAATCACCCAAATAAACACATGTTAGGTTCAAATGAACGTGAATGTTAATTACTCACGTTTGTAAATTAGGTCAAATAAGTACCTAACCTACGACAGAATAAAGAAGTTGACAGACAAATGTACAACTCACCACATTATTAGACGTCCTCACTTTCCTCTGAGCTGAGCCTTTTTAATCCTGACATGAAAACTGTCCAGTCCTGGTTCAGTTCTGGATTCATTCTCTGATTATCAAAGCAGCCGGGACTAGAGGGTAAAGGGCTGTTGTTCAGCTTTGACACTGACACGGAGCTGAGGAGCTGAATAAACTAAAATAAACGTTCCCTCTCCGTCCATAACGTCAGTGAATCTTCGTTATGTTTTGCCAAGGCTCAGCTTTTAGATTTTAGTCGTTTCTAACGCATTATCAGGCTACGCTAAACATGTTGAAATTTCCCGCTGCTCTGTCCGTAACCATAGTAACCAGAGGACCCGCGCGTGTAGACGTAGCTGTCCTAGAAGTGCCGGTTCAAAAATATGTTTTACACAATGCGCTTGTAATTATGAATAATGTCTTGCGGTCCAGATCAAAGCCTCTCGAGGTCCGGATCCGGACCGCGGTCCGCCTATTAGTGACCTCTGGTTTAGGGTAATCTCTAAACTTTAGTTTGGTGTAATGTTTCAGTATTTTGTGAAATCCAAATTGTCTTAACATTTAAAAAGTGTACACCACAGCAACATGTTTTATGTATTTTTATTATATTTTTTTTTAGCTCAAAGCACAGAAAAGACTGTAGCACCACAAACAAGTACAAGTCCAACCACCTCAGGTATGACTCAATAAAACAAAAAATCTAAAAGAAGAAATAAACTAAACATGTGTTTACATCAAGTGTAAAAATTCTGCCTGTATCTATCCACTGTCAGGGCTGCAAGAAAAAGTATCCTAAAGAAAAACAGAGTGCTTTTGGCAGAATAGATAATAATTTAGAAAATAAAAAAGACAGTAAGACTCTCCTGAGCCTTAATGACTCTTACATCAGGAGTCACACTTCCCTTTCAAAGTCAACGACTATGAGACCAGAACAACCTTCCATCAGGTTTGGTTTCAGGGGAGACCCCGCCCTCGAGAGATAAAGCTCAGCTCTCTTACCAGTTGATCTCTGAATTGACAAAGTCTCCTGGAATTAGAGACAAAAAGTATTTTAAAGAAAACTGAGTCCAAATGCTTTTGTTTTAACCTTTTTTTCAGAACTAATACTTACTCTTGCAAACATAGCCTCTTCAAAGCCCTGCAGGAACATGTCTATGAAAAAACCCAGTGGAAATGATGACTTTACATCATATTACTTTAGATCATAAATGTGTTTAGTCAAATTAATAAAATATACTAAACTAAGCTTGTGCTGAAACTAACATGTAACACTGTTCAGAAAATAAGCCCCAGTGTGACGAGGACTGGGAGCTTCATGGAGAAAAGTGCTACTTTTTCTCCCCAATTACACTTAAACTTTCATGGAACAACAGTAAAAAGATGTGTCAGTGGCTCAAAGGGAACTTGGTGAAGATAGACAGCAGAGAGGAGCAGGTACAGTAGCTCAGTCTAAACTGATATTTAAATCTTTATTTAAAAGTCCTTTTTTGATAATTTTGATGTTTTAGGTTTATCTGGATGTTAAAGCACGATCATTGATGAATGACGATATGGACAGGTTCTGGATCGGACTGACAGACTCTGGGACAGAAGGTGAATGGTTGTGGACGGACGGCTCTCGACTGAACACAAAGTGAGGTTTTAATCTTATTTTTATTTGGCTTTGTGAACACCTTGTCCCAGTAGTTTTTATCTGGTACTTTTCTAACATTTCTATTTTTGCTAAAAATGTAATTGTATGTCTTATTTTATATGTCTGAGTTAAGTCCTGTGTTCTTTCAGCCATAGGAACGGTTAAATTATGAGAAACGAAAAGTTATTTTTACAAAGTAAAAGAAGGCAAGAAGGTCAAGGGTCAATTCCTGGTCTAGGAATTATTTTTGGGTTTTCTCTGAGTTTCTCTAAAGAGTTCAAAAACATGCATTAATAAATGAATAGATTAATCTAATTGTCCAACAACTAACTGGATGTTGTTCTCATTTAGTTTAACGTTTTGGAACACAGCGCCGGACAACTATACAGAGGGGGGCCTTGACGAGGACTGTGCAATAATGGGAGAGAGAAAATATATTAATGGAATCCGGTCTTGGTTTGATGTTTTCTGCACAAAAAATTACAGAATGATCTGTGAGAAACCTGCCTCGAGACCAAAGACCTGCAACTAGAAATGTCATCTGAAAAATATACTGTGTGTAACGAGAGTTTTGTTTTTAAGAATGTAACATTGTAAAATATTATATTTACAGTGCATTATAGCTTCAGTGAGCTGACCTGTTCATCAAAGTCCTGTCATTTGTGTGTTTTTTTAATTATTATTAAATGTTGTATGTCAGTATAAAACACATGTAGACATTATTCTGTCAGCAGCTTTTCACTTGAAGCCATGGTTTAAGAATCAGGGACTGGGACTGAAACTGGACGAGTCCTTCATATTTCTTTCTGTCCACAGTTTCTGCCACTCACTTCCCTTTTTTAATTAGAGCTTTTCAAGCTTGCTATGAAACTTTGAAGAACTTGGTATGGTGTTTATATTTCACACTGTGAAGAGTTTTGAGGAAGAAAACAGAAAAAGAGAGAGTTGGCTAAAAGTCAGTGTAAGTTACCAGAATATTAAACTTTAACATTTTAATTCTTCTCTCTGTTACAAGTATTCAAAAGTCTTATTAATAAAGTTTTTCTTATATTACCTTATGTTTTTGAGTATTTCATTTTAAGGTCCCTCCCCCAAAACCTACTGTGTTCTGATTGCTCAGTGTAATCAGAATGTTCTCGGACAAAATAAAATAAAAAGTTAGTAAATGTTTGGTGTGTGGGAATCTCTCTGACACTTCCTGTAAAGCTTCCTTTTTGCTCAACTTCTGCAGCAGTGTTTTTCAGACGTATTAGACCGATATCTGACACAATCAGAGACAAAATATATCAGAAGTAACTACTTTACTAACAGAACTAATCTAAAGTCATCTCACATAAAGTGGGTGGATGAAGCACATTTGAAAGTTTATTTAAAGATTATTTTAGGACTTTTCTTTCTGAGGTCCATTTTTGCATTGGTCGTTTTACAAAAATATTAAATTATAAATATTACAGTTGAACTAATATGTGGTAGCACCAACAAGATATGTTGTCTTACTGCCTAATTTGTTTCCTATAAATACTAACTTTACCTAACTAATCTAACTAAAAATGTTGTTAGAAGATGCCTATTGCAGTGAACAATGGCTTTGTACAATAGTTTATTTAAGAATTGGTTCTGGGCAGAGGTAGTGTAAAGTTGCCTGTTGTGTATTAAAACCATGTCTGTTACTGACGTGTAGTAGCTGTGAGATTCATCTGTGAAAAACAAGCCTGTAAATAAAACATGAGAAAAATACAAAGTTTTGCAAAGTTTCATGTATTAAACGATATTTAATTTGAATTTGAAATGTAGGAAAATTATATTCAAATAAAACACCATTAATGATCTGTGTCATTTGTGGTTCTTTGAATTTGTCTTATATTTTTGTGTCATTTTCAAAAACGTTGAATAATGTTGAAGAAAGTTTGAGTCTAAAGCTGTGACAGACCAATGACACAGAGCTCAGCAGATCCTCATCTTTTTAAAAACATTTTCACACCTTATTAAAAACAATGTTCTGCAAAAACATATGAGTTTTTGAGTCAGTTCTCAGTAAAATGAGGAAGTCTAATTAATCTGAAAAAACTCAGACTGAGCTGAGAACCTGACACAGTCACTGTTCATTTTCTGAAAACGAGGTGAGCCGAGATGGACAAGATGCCTGAAGATCCTGTGTACGAGAACAACTCTATAACACCTGGGAAAAACAAAATGAGTCTTTGAAGTTTTCCAGTTTCAATGTTTACTTTTTAACTTGTCTCCTTCAAAGTCAAAGTTAATCAAATCAGTTTGTGCTTTATATAAACTACAGTCACATATTTGAACTGACTCTGATGGATCCCATTGATTCATTTGGCTCTTTCAAAATAATGTCTATTTCTTTTTATATTTTTTTTTTAAGTTTGAAAAGATACTTCTATATCACTCGGCTGATCACTGATCTAGACTGTTCACATGTTTGTTTTGTGGTGCTTTAGACCAGGTCTTTGTCCTGGACAGTTCTAATAAACTACTTTAAACTTGTGTTGAGATTATAAATAATGAATCAACAGCATTACTTTAATTGAATAAAAAACATTTGCTCATAACTTCTCCTTTTAAACATTTCCGAGCTCTTTTGGGTTTTTATTGGTGTCAGACTGAACTTCTCTTGTACCAGGCTCTGGTCTTGACTAAACTGCCATGTTTGGTGTTTTTGAGACAAACTCTGGTGCGGTTACTCTGTCAGTGTGGTTTATTGTGAATGTTGTTGTGTGAACCACAGTGAGAACAAAACATGCTCCAAAACCCTTTGAAAAGACAGGTCTCACTTCCACCTGAACCTGGGTCTGGTTCAATTGAAAAGTCAACCCCACACAGACCACAGACGTCTTAATGGACCCAAAGAAAGATAAAACACAAGAATCATGTGACTTCACAGTTTACTGAGAGTAGAAAGAACAATGTCTGTTAAGATAAAACTAAATGAGCCTTTAACTCACAGCGCCATCTAGTGTTTCTCTAAAGAAAGGCCTAGTTTTTCTTTTTTGGTTCACAGTTGAAACTTCCTGTGCACATGATCATCCCAATGCTGTGACTCACCCTTCACCTTGTAGCTGGGTTTTTAAAGCAATTACATGTTTAATATATGAATACATGTGATTTATCTAATGTTAACTTTTCCACAGATTCCCAACATCACAAAGCCCCAAAGAGAAGGTCAAAGGTGACGGTGGTGAGAGTGGCTCTGGTGCTTACTGCTGCTCTGATCGTAGTTTATGTCATCGATCTCATCATGTTCTTCAGTGAGTTAAAGCAGGAGCGAGGGATAACTACATTTACTCAACATCTGACAAAAGTGTACTTTAGTTTTGATTGATCCACAACACACTCCACAAGTGTTTCCGCAGATCATCATTTAGATGAATACTTTCATGTCTACAAGAGAAATGACACAAGAGGCCTACTTTTACTTAAGGACAGATTTTGGATTATCTACTTAACCTTTTGATTTTTTTCCCCATTTTGTCTTTTCTGTTTGGACTCAGTGTATCGTAACACACAAACCAAAGAAAAGACTGAAGAAATGGAAGAAACAACAACTGTGTCAGGTTTGAACCAAACACACAGAGACCAAGCTCTCAGTCGTACAACCTGTAACTGTCTGTGACATGTTTACAGTATATATTCAGGAATATTATACACTAACATTTCTTGACTTAACTGCAGAGCTTGAAGAGAAACACAGTAATTTTTAAAGCAAAAGAGTTACATGAAGTAAAAGACTTGAACTGAAGCTACTTATGCTGCTCTGAGCTCTTCCTGAAACTAACATGAAACACTGTCCTCCACAGTTACACCAAGTACAAACATCATGGTCCAATGTGACAAGGGCTGGGAGCTTCATGGAGAGAAGTGTTATTATTTCTCCCCAAACACAAGTAAATTATCCTGGACCTACAGCAGAGAGAGGTGTCTGGAGCTCAGAGGAAACCTGGTGAAGATAGAAAGTGAAGACGAGCAGGTACTGTCCACCAAACTGACTGTTGACTTATGTTTCATTAGAAATAATTAAATCTCACTTGTTTTAGACATTTCTGTTCAATACAACGAGAGGTTTAATGGCTGAGGATGAGGACAAGTTCTGGATTGGACTGACAGACTCTGAGACAGAAGATGTGTGGTTGTGGACGGACGGCTCTCGACTGAACACAAGGTGAGTTTTGGTTAAAACACAGTCATTAAACAGAGACTGGTTTTACAAACGTTTTGTAGACTAAGGTCTAAAGTGTGTTTTAATGATGGACCATAAAACAATAAAAACCTAAAGCTAAATAAATGCTAGTTCAAAACAGATATTTACTGTTGCCATGGTAATATTTACTGTTTCCATGGTAATATTTACTGTTGCCATGTGTTGTCTTGCAAACATGGTCTCATCATAAATGACGGTCTTCTTTATTGTGCACAAACTTAACTTACTTACTTGTTTTGTCAGCGCTCATTTTGGAATTTATTTTTATTTTTTATATCAATTATAAATAATGCAGATGTAATTTAATCTGTTACTTTTTTAGATCTGCATTTTGGTTTTATAATGCAGCACTAAACGCAAATGAGCCGGACAACTGGACAGGGGAAGATCCTGAAGGAGAAGACTGTGTGAGGATGAGAGAGAGAGGAAAAGGGTTTGAGCTGAAGTGTTGGTTTGATCAGTCCTGTTTTAAAAAGAACAGATTCATCTGTGAGAAACAAGCCTGTAAATAAACATGAGGAAAATACACAGTTCTGCAAAGTTTTATGTCTTAAACAATTTGTAATGTGACTTTGAAATATGTGAAAATTCAACATTAAGTATCTGTCATTTATGGTTCTTTTAATTTTGTCTGATATTTTTGTGTCGTTTTTCAAAACTGAGAATAAAAGGAAAAGTATTTAATGTATTTCAAGTTTTTTAAGTCCAATTACCAAAAGCATCAGCAGTTTCAATAGAGTCTGTAACTTTGGTTGCTATGTGTTGCTAAGACCATGGGACCCTCTGATTGGTCGGTTGTCATTAACCAATCAGACTTCAATAAAAGTAAAAAAGATGAGCTCAGCAGGTTCTGATCTTTTAAAAAACATTTTTTAAAACAGTTTTGCACAAACACATTTAAAATTATAAATCTATAAAATCCTCCAACAGTGGTGTGTCTGAAAGTCTGATACAAAATAAAAATGCAATTTGTCAACTTTACACTGCAATCATTCATCTTCTACCACTTTTTTACTTAAACTTATCCATGTTTAAGCCTCTTTTAGTTTTTTAGATTCACCAGTTCATCTATAAATGCATTAACATAGGACCATACCTCCAGTGTTTTCTATATCTCAATCCAGATTTTATATATTTATGTTAGAAAATGCAGGACCCAAGTTAAGTTAGGACTCTAACTTAAAATGAGTTTGAGTCTAAATATTTACTTGATTGAGGTTGTCTTTTAAATGTATTAGGGTAAACTAGTGCAGTTCTATGGAAAAACAAGAAGGAACAGCACAAAAAACAAAGCAGTCCTTTCAAAAAAAAAGCTGGAAATGACCTTTTTCTTTTGGTTATGTTGTCTGTACATAAATGGTGATGTTTTAAGTTTACTGCCTCAGCTACAAGTGACACACATTTTTTATTTATTTTTACCTCAGCCCTTGTGGCTAATGCCCCAGCTTCACTGGATCAACATGTTCTGCTCTACAGGTCAAAGGCCAGGGGTGCTTAAAAACAGGCTTTGATTTTGTCCACCAAGGGTCTTTCATGTTTTGTGACTGAAATTGCAGATTTACTCTGCAGTGACAGTCGAGCATGCTTATTGGTAAGGTAATGGTCTTCCAATAAAGAGGAGCCAATGGATGTATATCCCAGAAACAGCTCTCACTCCTGGTGCTCACATTAACTTAATGAACGGGTCTTAAAAAAGAAAAAACAAGACAGTTCAGGTTGGTTTGTGCAAAGGTCTTTTTGAAAGGTCTGGGTCAAAAATCTTAAATTTGTGGGATTACAATTAGGTGCTGGCAGTGGCACAGACAAAAAGCATTTTAAACAAACCTGGGAAGAGTTAAATATATTTCTTTTTTGAATTTCTTGAATGTCTCTATATCCTCAGCAGCCTTGTGAGAGCTACTTTTACAAAACTAAAGTGGCAGAGCTACTTTTGTTTGTAACATTTATTCCCATAGCTTATTAAAAAAAAAAAAAAAAATGTTTTGCCAGAACATTAACCCTGAACTTTTACGAACTGTTAGTGTCCAAAACTCACATTTTGGAATAAAACATAATAAAAAAGCTCATTTTTGAAGAGTGGTGGTGTGATTTTTTTCTATTTACTTTATTCACAGAACACATTTCCAAAACCAATTTGTTAGTTGCTCTGATTTAGCTTTTTTTCTGATCATAAACTCCTAAATTTCAGTTTTAGTTTTTCAATAACTATAACACCTACAAAAAAATGCTCACCTATTGTAAAATCAGTTTTACAATGAATCAAATGTTTAATCAATGTCTATAACCCTGTTTACTCTGGTAAACAATCTCTCTAAACCTCCACAACATGTTATCTCTGGCTCTGCTGGTGAAAAGCTTTTCTCAATTCTTTTCAGAGAAATTGAAGTTAATCACTGATTCCTTTGTTAAAGACACCACTCATTCAAGTGACTCAAAAGCATATTTGATGTCATGACTGGGCTCACTCAACAAACTCGTTCTTTGCTTTCACTCTCACCACTTCTGCTTCATAAGTGATCTAACTGTGAAGTCAAATTCCACATTCTGCCAGCTTGATCTTACTCCTGCTGTTTTGCTTCAGAGGTGTGTTCCGCTTATAATAAACTGGGAACCTGTGGAAAAGTTAACATTAGATAAATCACATGTATTCATATATTAAACATGTAATTGCTTTAAAAACACAGTTACAAGGGGAAGGATGAGTCACAGCTTTGGGTTGATCAGGAAGTTGATCCACAGTTGAAACTTCCTGTTTTAACTGTGGATCAAAAAAGAAAAACTAGGCCTTTCTTCAGAAAAACACTAGATGGCGCTGTGAGTTAAAGGCTCAGTCTGAAGGACACTGTAGGTGTCAGATCATTCAGTGTTAATGCTCCTAAATTATGGAATTCACTTCCCTTTACACTTTGTAATATATCATCTGTCTTCTTTTAAGACTCAGCTAAAAACATATCTATTCAACATGTATTTTGAATAATGGGACTTGTATGTTCTGAATGTGTTCATGTATAAATGTAATATAATGTACAATGTAAAGCGACCTTGATCTATGGAAAGGCACTATATAAATAAAACTTCTTCTCTTTCCCTGCAGTAAATTACATAAAATTACATTAAATATGTTTAGCTGTGGTAGGCTATGTAGGGCTTTCATAAATAATCATCTAAAATGCCCCAGAATAAAGGGAATTACATCTGTTTTGATTAGAATATTTCAAAGGGAGGAGCCCAAACTGTTAACATGCTTCTTTTGGTGACTATTGTAGTGAGCTACTGTTGTGGGGTTCTTATTTATAAAGATTGTTTTACTTTGATACATTATATATAGCGCTTTATTATGGTCTATTTAACGTAAATGTAAATGATGTCAAAGATGTATCTACAGCTACAGTATAATACTTTTTGGGCAGGTCTAAAACATAAAATTCCAGAGCTGAAAATAAGTCGCATTCCGGCCATGACTCATAAAGAAGCACATCACTAAAGGTTGTCGGTTTATAAACGTGCAGCTTTAAATGAGTTTTATTGCACACATTTGAGACTGAAACAACAATGTTTTGTGTTAGTGCTTTGGTCAGATTATGAAGCAGCTGCTGTAATTCCAGTCTGCCACCAGATGTCACTGTTGTCCTCAGTGTGAAGCCCCAAACCTTTGAATCGTTCTCGGGACAAAAAGAAAAAGAGCCTTGATGCTTTGACCATCACTTGCTTATTGTAGCTGCAGTCTTTTATTCTTGGCAGGTTTACTGTCCATTTTGGTTTATTAAACCAGAATTTATTTTCTGCCAACATAACCTTATCCCATAATGCAGTGTGTTTTCAGTGACTTGCACACTTAGTCTGTTGGATTATTAACAATATATTAACAATATTGAGGTTCTGATTGGAATATGGGACAAAAAAATTACCCAAAATGACCCAAGTTAAAACACTTAAAATACATTCACACAAACACACAGCTCAGTTTTATTGCACAAAAATAGTTGTACATCAAATTATTTTCTTTCTTCGCCAGGGCTGAGTATGGATTATTTAAAGTGCTCTTGTGCTAACTGGATCTACAAGACAATCAATAAATACATTTTAAAAACAAAATCATGTGCAATTATTTAATTAATGTATATGTGCAAATTGTGCCATTAAAGTGCTGGTACTCTAAAGTATTACAGTCAAGTGTTAAAATGCTTGGTGGTTAGATACAGTAACTTTAAGCCTGTCTTTTTCTTGGTTATTATTGGTTTGTTATTAACAATTCAGACTCAATAAAAGTCAAATGTATTGTAAACAAACTTCTCACAAATACATTTTACATGTGTTTTCTATATTTGAATAATTTTTATTTGAAATCTAGTTTAATGTTAAAGAATGTTTAAGTTTGAATCTAAAGGTGTGACAGACCAATGACACAGAGCTCAGCAGGTCCTCATCTTTATAAAAAACATTTTAAAACCCAAGTCTTTGAGAAACACAGCTGTCAGTAAAATGAGGAAGTTTAATTAATCTGAAAAAACTCAGACTGAGCGGTGAACCTGCCACAGTCACTGTTCATTTTCTGAAAACGAGTTGAGCTGAGATGAACGAGACGTCTGAAGATCTTGTGTACGAGAATAACGCTATAACACCTGGAAAAAACAAGGGTGAGTTTCTGAAGTTTTCCAGTTTCAATGTTTACTTTTTAACTTGTCTCCTTCAACGTCAAAGTCAATCAAATCAGTTTGTGCTTTATATAAACTACAGCCACATATTTGAACTGACTCTGATTGGTTCCCATTTATTATTTTTTTATTGGTGTCATTCTGGACTCTCCTCACGTACCAGGTTCTGGTCTTGACTCAGAAAGTGTACACAACTACCATTTTTGGTGTTGTAAACTCTGTTGCGGTTGCTCTGTCAGTGTGGTTTATTGTGAATGCTGTTGTGTGAACCACAGTGAGAACAAAACATGCTCCAAAACCCTTTGAAAAGACAGGTCTCACTTCCACCTGAACCTGGGTCGGGTTCATTTGAAAAGTCAACCTCACACAGACCACAGACATCCTAATGGACCCAATTTTACTGACGGACCTGTTTTAGTGTTGGACCAACTAGTAATCGGGCCTGGCTTCCGCCTACAGTGATCTGTCAGCCGCAGAAGAGTCTGATAAAAATAGGAAATAGCAGGGAGGAAGCCTTCACAGAAGAGGGAACTCCCGAACATTGTAACTGACCACTTGACCATTAAAGTCCTTCAGTAACATGGCGCCCATTGATAGGGCTGTTAAAATAATTATTAGGTTCGGATCACAAATGAGACAACAAAGACCGTAAAAGATAAATTTAGGATTGGTAGACCGGTTTAATTCTTGCAAGAATGAAACAAATCTGACAACATGAAACAATGGTACATGGTGATTTGCTTAATAAGTTTTACAGCACATGAAGCTTTTATGGGTGTACATTATGCCCACCTCTCAGCTCCAGGGTCGTGGATGGACGTGTAATGACCGTGTCAGTCATAGATGTGAATAAGTTTACGTGCACATGTCACTAAGTGTACAGGACAGAGTGTCCCTGAATCATACATGTGTTTTGAAAAGTTTATCTTTAAGGTAGGAGACATTGTCTGGGTAAACCAAGGGTTTGAAGGACAAGAAAGGACAGTAACACATTCTAACGAGGGAAAGGATATAATCACTGCTATAACGAGTGATCTTGTGACTTTACGAGATAAAGGGCATGTTCACCAGAAACAAATAACTTTTTTCTTACAGAAAATGAAGAAATTGTTATATCCTTTGTGGATTAGCCAATATTTCTGAGTGAATAAAACCCCTTTGTGTGACTGGAGGCAAGGAGAAAATCTCTGGCGTGGGAGAGGTCAATATATTTGTGGGAGTGACAAAATCTGGACACTTGGATGGTAAAGGTATTTGTTGGGACAGTACTGCCTATGTGGGCATCAGTGTTTCAACAAAGTATCTGAAGGAATGAGGCGCATTAGGCCTTAGAATCAGAAACAGGTTCCTGTGACGTTAGGACACAGGGAGCTGACTAGCCAATATAAAATAACTGTATGATCAAAATGCTGAGAGAAAGAGTGTTCCTGGTATGATGTGGGCTGAACTGACCACTCCGGAGGGATGCCATGCAACTGCTGTAAGGCAGGAATATATAACATCAGAGCATGTAATTTTGGGCTGATGCCCACCATGTGTCACATAGGAGGATTAGCTCATAGATCAGGTCGCCTACGCCTTACAGAAATATGTTGATGTTCTACAAGACATTTAGTGTTTTCGTTTCTAAATCCCTCAGTTTGTGTAACGTGACAATGCCTCTGCATTTTTACAGAGGGTCCTCTTATTACAGGGGAGTTAATTGTCTTGTACAGTCCATAAACAATATATATTTCTCTATTTCAAAGTGATTTAGGCCTGGAAGGGGCCCCAGGGCTGACTACCAGGGCCATCAGATGTGGGGGTGGGGTGGCCTCATGAACAATAAGTGGCCTCCAAACCTTTGACTACAAGGACTGTTGACTCTTCTAAGGCCGTACTTACACTAGGCAGTCTGTACTGTACCCCAAAAATGTGCCACAGTGGTAGAGCGGTCGTCCTTCAACCGGAAGGTAGGTGGTTCGATTCCCGCTCTCCCCACAGTTCATACTGTTGTTGTGTCCTTGGGCAAGACACTTGCCTCCAGTGGTGTTCCAGCTGTAACACTGGTGAATGGAACCTTAATATAAGTCGCTTTGGATTAAAGTGTCAGCTAAATGACAAAATGTAAATGTAGGCCTCAAAAAAATGGTCTACTTCCTATAATTATGGCGAGTGTATTTAAATTTTAAATGCGTATATTTTTGGAAGTTGTCTGAGTCAAAAACTGTCAAACTTGTCAATTCTTTATAAGAATGTAATGTTTTGTTTATAAAGTCAAATAAAGATATGCATTTCGTTCAGAGGCTTGTTTGTCGCAGGAGGAAGATGTGACCTACGCTCAGGTCAAAATAAGAACTGCCCCCAAAGCAGTAGGTGAGTAAAACTAATGATGTAATGATACGTCTGGATCAACTGTGATCTGAACAAGGAACAGAATATGTTTATGCAAAGACATTGTGTCATAATGTGTGTTCTTAACCACCTCTTTATTTGTGGCAGAGACTCGTTCTTCGCAGGAGGAAGATGTGACCTACTCCCAGGTCAAAATAAGCACTGCTCAGCGTTCTCCAAGTAGCTCTGTGGTAGAGCAGTCGTCCTTCGACCGGCGGGTGGGCGGTTCAAAACATCCCAAAACATCATAACATCCTGCTCTCCCCCACATACTGTCGTTGTGTCCTTGGGCAAGACACTCAGGGCCTACTCACACTAGCCAGTTTGAACCGTGCCCGAGCGCGTTTGACCACCATAGCGCGGTTCGTTTGACTAGTGTGAGTGCTCCGAACCGTGCCCGGCGCGGCTCGATTAACCGCCCCTGGCCGCTTGGAAGAGGTGGGCCAGAGCACGGTTAGTTGGGCTCGGGCGCGGTTCGCATGTAGTGTGGCGCCAACCGTGCTGGAGCATGGAACAAGGCAGCGTGGCGTCACGGTTTTGCGACGCTCCATGCGACGCTCCAAAACAACTTGAATCTGTACTTGAGTGGATTATTTATAGCTGTGCTGACATTTACACTAGTCTGGTGTGGAAAACTCAAGTCTACACTCTCTTTTGATTCTGGCAATACTAGTGTTTTTCACGACAGGGGAAATGTCACTCTTTGGATTCTTAATGTACATACCTGTTATTTTCTCTAAATGCTAGTCTGCAGACCGTTCATTTTATGCATGTTGCAATGTGGTAATGCACTTAGACTTGATTTAGGCTTTACCTAAGTTGTAAATTTAACTTTTGCTTCCAAAGTGTAAATCATCTGTGCCTGTTCTCCTTGGTTTAAAAGTGTACTTTAATGACAACATATTACATCTATATAATATATATATACAGTAAAGGCATTACAATACATTCATTCCCCTTGGCATGTTAAAAGAATTGACAAAGTTGACAATTCAGTTCATGATTATTCTTTGCTATTATGAAAAAGTGAAGTGAAAATGTAAATGAAAAATGTATTTTAATCATAACATTTCATCATGTAACACCCAGTCTTGCAGTGTCTATGCACCAGGGCAGGTTTCTCTCAGGCATATGGGACTGAGGTCTTGTCCAAACAAACTCATGAATCTAACGTCTTCTGTGCGGGGTATTTGAAGCCAGGATGAGGCTGTTGTTGTTGTTAATACTCTTATTTGCTTTCAGAAGTTGTTTAATATACCGTAGCATATATTTACTATGCACTTTAACCTAACACTACCTCAATCCTCTACACTTTATAATTCGACCTCGAACCTCTACAATATATACCACACACTTCCATAAATTATACACCACACACACAAGGAAGCCTATTTTGTTTCACCACTGCATATGGTTGTGTTGTGTGAAATACTGTTTTTTTTTTTTTGTGAGAAGTGCTGACCAATCCCAAATAAATGGGAGATGGTTCTGAACTCTACATTTGTGGCCAGTCTCCATATGCATATTGCAACACACGTTGGTCCAAGGGCACTGGTTTTCTGAATGAAGTGGTCTGTCTTTGAAGGTGCGGCTGCAGGCTGTTGCACAACTGCAAGAATGATGTCCTTCTCATTCTGAAATTAGCCTTCCACTCACAGTCTGTCCAGCTGCTGAGAACATGCTGCCACCACACAGCAGATCTCTGCCGAATCCATATGGTCCTGCAGCAGAATGGAAAAATATTGTTAACTGTATATAGTTTATGCATACACAATTACCTTACAGCACTTTGAAGTGAAATTAAATAAACAACAAACTACTACTCCAGTGCATACATAACAGTTATGTGTCCCGTTGAATACGGTGTCTTAATACAAGAATGTAGCTAATATTAACCAGCAAATTATATTAAGTTACATGATTATTACCTTTAGAACGCTACTGTCGTAATTACAAAAAAAACATTATACACATATTGTATTTCAAATTTCACAATACACTTTTCAATTGTATTCAATAACATTTCATTATATTAATTCTTACCATGTCGATGTATCGGAACTGTAGTCCGTAATCAAAGCTGCAAAGTCCTAGCTGCACTTCAGCTGGTACCTTGCAAACCTCCTCATACGAGCAGCACGATTACGTGAAAATTTTCGCGCCACTAAGGCGACAAATCTGTTTAACAACAGGCTGTGAGAGGGCTGTGGACCACCGTGTACCAAACGACACAAAATTATCCACAAATAAAACAGAGCGATGGACTCCGTTGTGTTCAGAGAGCGCCGCTCTTCCTGTTTATCCCGAAACCGTCGCACCATAATGGACGTAAGCGCGTCGCTCCGGCACGAATGCTGAAAGCCTATGTGAGTGCAGGCCAGAGGGGAGTGGGGAGGGGGGACAATCGTCCTCGGGCCCGGTTCATGGCAACCGCGCCTAGTGTGAGTACGCCCTTAACCTACCTTGCCTCCAGTGGTGTTCTGTAACACTCAGTAGCGGCTGATCTATTATGGGCGCTGGGGCGCCGCCCCTCCTACCAAGTAAAAATAAAAATAAAATAATTCAGTTTGAAAAAACATGACTTTCTTCTGTACGTGTTTTTCACACTAGAATGAGGGGTGGGGAGGGTCTTTTTGTCTACCAGCTTCATCATGTGCCGCATAACATCATAAATGTGTAGTTTTCTTTTACAGTCTATGGTAGTTTTATGCTCGGGCGCGAGAAAGGCGCCTCACTATCTAACCAATGGAGCTCTGATATGCTATAAAACGTCACTAAATGTGATCAATTCAACCAATCAGTGGCGCAGTAATAAATCTCCGATGGCGCTTTGCCTCTGCGCCCATCGGAGAATAACATGAGTTGTAGTGACCACACCCAACGCGGCAGTGAGATTCGAGTTGACAATGGTGTCGGCGTCACACGAGAAAGAAACCATGCAATCTCTTCTTCAAACTCCGTTTGAAAGAAGACCACTGGCTGAAAAACAAAAAATAAAAGAAATGGGACCGGACCAGACACAAATTAACATCAGACAGCAGGTGAAAGACAAGGAAGCGTCTTACACTAGAGGCTTTTCGCGGACATGGTACACTAGAAAGCCGTGGCTAACCGGCTGTGGAGTAACTAACTCGCTGTTTTGCTTCCCTTGTTTGCTTTTTAAAACTGCAGCGACCGATCGAGCCTGGTGTGAAAGTTGTTACTCCATGTAATAACAGCGACTATTTACCTCTTTGTGTTTATTGAATATTGACGCAAATTACAGCAATTATAAGTTCACCTTGTATGACTTGGTTTCCTTGTATGACGTGTATGACTTGTATGACTTGGTAAGACCTTGTCTTTGAAAGAACAATATTTGAAATCTACAAGGACATTCTAAATTCATACTTTAATAATTACATTAGATGCTATTTGTTTTTAAATCGTTACTTTGGTGTTAATGTAATAAATAAACAGCAGAAATCTCCCTCAGCCCCCCCTACTTTTTCCATCACAAGCCGCCGCTGGTAACACTGGTAAATAGTTTAATGTATGTAAAGCGCTTCGAGTGCCTACTACAGTAGGTGGAAAAGCACTTTATAAAAAACTGTTCAGAACTGGTTTTATTCTCAGGTTTAGTCCTTGCTTTAGTTTTTTAATAAATAAACGGGAAATGTGGCCAATTACTGCTCATTTCCTGAAAAAGAAGCTCCCTCATTGGTCTGTGCAGCTTGTGAATAAAGAAGTAATGGCTGTCGAAAAAACAGAAAAGGTGTACAACACTTGATCTGTCTTTTATCACCGAGAAACAGCACAAAAACATCAACAGAAAAGGGAGACAAAGTGAAACAGGGACAAATATTGTCAATTCAATCACATTAATGTTGCTTCAGCCCAAAGCTAAAGTCAGAGCTAAAAGTTTAGGGTAATCTCTAAACTTTAGTTTGGTGTAATGTTTCAGTATTTTATGAAAGACAAATTGTCTTAAAATTTAAAAAGTGTAAACCACAGCAACATGTTTTATTTATTTTTATTATATATTTTTTAGCTCAAAGCACAGAAAAGACTGTAGCACCACCACAAACAAGTCCAAGTCCAACCACCTCAAGTATGACTCAATAAAACACAGAATCTAAAAGAAGAAATAAACTAAACGTGTGTTTACATCAAATGTAAAAATTCTGCCTGTATTTATCCACTGTCAGGGCTTTAATAAAAAAGTATCCTAAAGAAAAACAGAGTGTTGGTGACAGAATAGATAATAATCTAGAAAATAAAAAAGACAGTAAGACTCTCCTGAGCCTTAATGACTCTCACATCAGGAGTCACACTTCCCTTTCAAAGTCAACAACTATGAGACCAGAACAACCTGGTCCATCAGGTTTGGTTTCAGGGGAGACCCCTCCCTCTAGAGATAAAAGCTCAGCTCTCCTACCAGTTGATCTCAGAATTGACAAAGTCTCCTGGAATTAGAGACAAAACGTCTTCACCTTGAAAACTGAGTCCAGATGCTTTTATTTCAATTTTTTCCAGAACTAATACTTACTGTTGCCATGGTAACACAAGACTTGCAAATAGTGTCTCTTCAAAGCCCTGCAGGAACATGTCTATGAAAAAACTGATGACTTCACATCATATTACTTTAGATCATAAATGTGTTTAGTCAGTTTAATAAAATATACTAAACTAAGCTTGTGCAGAAACTAACATGTAACACTGTTTAGAAAACATGCCCCAGTGTGACGAGGACTGGGAGCTTCGTGGAGAGAAGTGCTACATTTTCTCCCCAATTACACCTAAACTTTCATGGAACGACAGTAAAAAGATGTGTCAGTGGCTCAAAGGGAACTTGGTGAAGATAGACAGCAGAGAGGAGCAGGTACAGTAGCTCAGTCTAAACTGATATTTAAATCTTTATTTAAAAGTCCTTTTTTGATAATGTTGATGTTTTAGGATTTTCTGGATGATAAAGTACGATCACTGATGAAGGACGATATGGACAGGTTCTGGATCGGACTGACAGACTCTGAGACAGAAGGTGAATGGTTGTGGATGGACGGCTCTCGACTGAACAAAAAGTGAGGTTTTAATCCTATTTTTATTTGGCTTTGTGTATCTGTATGTCTTATTTTATATGTCTGTGTTAAGTCCTGGGTTCTTTCAGCCGTAGGAACGGTTAAATTATGAGAAAAGAAAAGTAAAAGAAGGCAAGAAGGTCAAGGGTCAATTCCTGGTCTAGGAATTATTTTTGGGTTTTCTCTGAGTTTCTCTAAAGAGTTCAAAAACATGCATTAATAAATGAATAGATTAATTTTCCAACAACTAACTGGATGTTGTTGTTCTCATTTAGTTTAACGTTTTGGAAAATGGAGCCGGACAACTATACAGAGGGGGGCCTTGACGAGGACTGTGCAATAATGGGAGAGAAAAAAGATATTAATGGAATCCGGTCTTGGATTGATGTTTTCTGCACAAACAATTACAGAATTATTTGTGAGAAACCTGCCTCGAGACCAAAGACCTGCAACTAGAAATGGCATCTGAAAAATATACTGTGTGTAACGTGAGTTTTGTTTTTAAGAATGTAACATTGTAAAATATGAAGATTATATTTACAGTGCATTATAGCTTCAGTGCTTGGCTGACCTGTTTCATCAAAGTCCTGTCATTTGTGTGTTTTTTTTAATTATTATTAAATGTTGTATGTCAGTATAAAACACATGTAGACATTATTGTGTCAGCAGCTTTTCACTTGAAGCCATGGTTTAAGAAACAGGGACTGGGACTGAAACTGGACGAGTCCTTCATATTTCTTTGTCCACAGTTTCTGCCACTCACTTCCCTTTTTTAATTAGAGCTTTTCAAGCTTGCTATGAAACTTTGAGGAACTTGGTACGGTGTTTATATTTCACACTGTGAAGAGTTTTGAGGAAGAAAAAGAGAGAGTTGGCTAAAAGTCAGTGTAAGTTACCAGACTATTAAACTTTTTGCATTTTAATTATTCTCTCTGTTACAAGTATTCAAAAGTCTTATTAATAAAGTTTTACTTATATTTTCTTATGTTTTTTAATATTTCATTTTAAGGTCCCTCCCCCAGTAGCTCAGTGGGTAGAGCGGCCGTCCTTCAACCGGAAGGTAGTAGGATCGATTCCCGCTCTCCCCACAGTTCATACTGTCGTTGTGTCCTTGGGCAAGACACTTAACCCACCTTGCCTCCAGTGACTGTAACACTGGTAATGTAATGTAAGTCGCTTTGGATAAAAGCGTCTGCTAAATGAATAAATGTAAATGTAAATGTAAAACCTACTGTGTTCTGATTGCTCAGTGTAATCAGAATGTTCTCGGACAAAATAAAATAAAAAGACAGTAAATGTTTGGTGTGTGGGTATCTCTCTGACACTTCCTGTAAAGCTTCCTTTTTGCTCGACTTCTGCAGCAGTGTTTTTCAAACGTATTAGACCGATATCTGACACAATCAGAGACAAAATATATCAGAAGTAACTACTTTACAAACAGAAGTAATCTAAAGTCATCTCAACTAAAGTGGGAGGAAGAAGCACATTTGAAAGTTTATTTAAAGATCCTTTTAAGACTTTTCTTTCTGAGGTCCACATTTGCATTGGTCGTTTTACAAAAATATTAAATTATAAATATTACAGTTGAACTAATATGTGGTAGCACCAACAAAATATGTTGTCTTACAGCCTATTTTTGTTTCCTGTAAATACTAACTTTACCTAACTATTCTAACTAAAATTGTTGTTAGAAGATGCCTATTGCAGTGAACAATGGCTTTGTACAATACAGTTTATTTAAGAACATTGGTTCTGGACAGAGGTAGTGTAAAGTGTCCTGTTGTGTATTAAAACCATGTCTGTTACTGACGTGTAGTAGCAGTGAGATTCATCTGTGAAAAACAAGCCTGTGAATAAAAACATGAGAAAAATACAAAGTTTTGCAAAGTTTCATGTATTAAACAATATTTAATTTGACTTTGAAATGTGGGAAAATTATATTTAAATAACACAGCATTAATTATCTGTTTCATTTGTGGTTCTTTAAATTTGTCTTATATTTTTGTTTCGTTTTCAAAAACGTTGAATAATGTTAAAGAAAGTTTGAGTCTAAAGTTGTAACAGACCAATGACACAGAGCTCAGCAGATCCTCATCTTTTTAAAAACATTTTCACACCTTGTTAAAAACCATGTTTTTTTAATCCTATAAAACTCAGACACAGTTACTGTTCATTTCCTAAAAACAAGGTGAGCCGAGATGGACGAGACGCCTGAAGATACTGTGTACAAGAACAACTCCATATTACTTGGAAAAAACAAAAATGAGTCTTTGAAGTTTTCCAGTTTCAATGTTTACTTTTTAACTTGTCTCCTTCAACGTCAAAGTCAATCTAATCAGTTTGTGCTTTATTTAAACTACAGTCACATATTTGAACTGACTCTGATGGATCCCATTGATTCATTTGGCTCTTTCAAAATAATGTCTATTTCTTTTTTATATATATTTTTGAAGTTTAAACAGTCAGTCTATATCACTCGGCGGATCACTGATCTAGACTGTTCACATGTTTGTTTTGTGGTGCTTTAGACCAGGTCTTTGTCCTGGACTGTTCTAATAAACAACTTTAAATTTGTGTTGAGATTATAAATAATTAATTAACAGCATTAATTTAATTGAATAAAAGAAATTTGCTCATAACTTCTCCTTTTAAACATTTCTGAGCTCTTTTGGATTTTTATTGGTGTCAGACTAAACTCTTCTCTTGTACCAGGCTCTGGTCTTGACTCAGGAAGTGTTCACAACTGCACCTTTTGTGGTTACTCTGTCAGTGTGGTTTATTGTGAATGCTGTCGTGTGAACCACAGTGAGAACAAAACATGCTCCAAAACCCTTTGAAAAGACAGGTCTCAGTTCCACCTGAACCTGGGTCTGGTTCAATTGAAAAGTCAACGCCACACAGACCCCAGACGTCTTAATGGACCCAAAGAGATAAAACACAAGAATCATGTGACTTCACAGTTTTAGTAGAAAGAACAATGTCTGTGAAGATAAAACTCAATGAGCAGTGGTCCTTCAGACTGAGCCTTTAACTCACAGCGCCATCTAGTGTTTTTCTGAAGAAAGGCCTAGTTTTTCTTTTTTGATCCACAGTTGAAACAGGAAGTTTCAACTGTGGACCAACTTCATGATCAACCCAATGCTGTGACTCATCCTTCACCTTGTAACTGGGTTTTTAAAACAATTACATGTTTAATATATGAATACATGTGATTTATCTAATGTTAACTTTTCCACAGGTTCCCAACATCACAAAGCCCCAAAGAGAAGGTCAAAGGTGACGGTGGTGAGAGTGGCTCTGGTGCTCACTGCTGCTCTGATCGTAGTTTATGTCATCGATCTCATCATGTTCTTCAGTGAGTTAAAGCAGGAGCGAGGGATAACTACATTTACTCAACATCTGACAAAAGTGTACTTTAGGTTTGATTGGTCCACAACACACTCCACAAGTGTTTCCTCAGATCATCATTTAGATGAATTCTTTCATGTCTACAAGAGGAATTGACAGGAGGCCTACTTTTACTTAAGGACAGATTTTGGCTGATCTTAACCTTTTTCTGTTTGGACTCAGTGTATCGTAACACACAAACCAAAGAAAAGACTGATGGAATGGAAGAAACGATGGGTTACTTAACGTAACCCCAGGTTCTTTGATAACAGAGTGAGGTGTTTCACTATGGGAATCGCTTTGGGCGTGACCAACTACGGAAGCTCTTATGACACCACGTCTGTCTTCGACAGACAGGTCGACCTGTGATCCAGGCTCCGCCCCCACCCATATCACTCAGGTAGACCTCCCCCAAACTCATTACAGAGAGATTTCTTCCCGTTCCTGTGCAAGGAGGAAACACCTCACTCTGTTATCAAAGAACCTGGGGTTACGTTAAGTAACCCATCGTTCTTTTCTAACTTCGGTGTTTCACTATGGGAGATATAGACCACTCCCGGATTGCACCATTTTCGTTGTACAAATTACGAGGGTCCTGACCTGTCGGCTCCTAGCACAGCATGTGCTAGTGATGGCTCAGATACATTTAGTCTGTAAAATAAAAGTGTGCGGCGTAGCCCAACTTGCCGCAGCACAGATATCCTGAACCGACACTCCCTTAAGCAGGGCCCATGATGTAGCCATGCCCCTAGTGGAGTGGGCCTTTAAGCCCTCAGGAGGCTGAGATCCTCTGCATTTATATGCTAGAGAAATAGCATCTACAATCCAGTGGGACAGTCGCTGACGCGTGACAACGGCTTCCCTTTATGAGGAGTAGCCCAAGACACAAAAAGCTGGTCATCTTTTCTGAAACCTGCTGTCCTTTCCATATATGCCTGAAGTGCACGTACTGGACACATTGAATTCAATCTCCGATCCTCCGGAGAAGAAAACGGAGGAGGGTGGAAGGCTGTAAGTTCCGTAGTATGACATCTATAAGATGAATCTACCACTTTAGGTATGAAAGCAGGGTTAGGGCAAAGGAAACCTTTGTGAACCCTGAGAAAACTGCAAACATGACGGGCTGACCGACAGGGCCTGTAAATCACTCACACGCTTAGCTGTCACCAGCGCTACAAGCAGTGCAGTTTTGAGAGAGAGAAACTTCAACCCTATGCCTTCTAACGGCTCAAAGGGTGTTGACAAAGGGCCTCTAGAACCGTAGATAAATCCCACAAAGGGACCATCTTCCTGGTCACTGGCCTCTTACGTCGTGCCCCCTTCATAAAACGACTTATTAGAGGGTGTTGGCCTGGTGTCTTGTCACCAAACCCGACATGACAAGCAGAAATCGCTGCTAAATATACCTTCAAAGTCGAAAAAGCCCTTCCTTTATCCAGCAAATCCTGGAGAAAACATAATATGTCCCTTACTGAGCATAGACAGGGGACAATGTGGCTTTTCTCACACCATTCTTCAAAGACTTGCCATTTATTGGTATAAAGTGAGCGAGTAGAAGCAGCTCTGGCACACTGTAGTGTGTATGACTGATGGAGGCAGACCTGCTGCACTCAAATTCCCCCTCTCACGGGCCAGGCCCAGAGAGCTATCCTGTCTGGGTGGGGATGGTAAATTTCCCCCCTCGCTTGAGACAAGAGGTCCCTCCGAGGAGGAAGGGGCCACGGCTGGCCTGAGAGCAGCTGAACTATCTCTGCCACCCAATGTCTGGATGTCCAATGTGGAGCTATCAGAATGAGTGACAACCCCACCTCCCTCACTCTGGCTAGCGTAGGTGAAATCAGGCTCAGAGGAGGAAATGCGTACAGCAGGACGTTTGGCCATGGGTGAGCTAGTGCATCCATACCCAATGGTGCTTTTCCGTCCGCTAGAGAGAAATAAAGAGGACATTGGGCGTTTTCCTGCGGCGAAGAGATCTCGGCAGCCTGACCATACCTCTGCCATATCTGCTTCACCACCTGTGGATGAAGTTTCCACTCTCCGTACAGAGGATTTCCTCTGGACAGTAGATCTGCTCCCCTGTTCAGTATTCCTGGAACATGGGTTGCTCTGATGGATAAAAGCCTTGAGTTGCACCACATGATTAGCTCTTTTGCTAACTGATGTAGTTGAAGAGAGCGTGTGCCCCCCTGCCGATTGATATAGGCAACTACTGTTGAATTGTCTGTCTTTACCAACACGTGCTGGCCCCTTATGAAGCCCAAAAAATGTTTCAGAGCTAGAAACACAGCTAGCAGCTCCAAGTAATTTATGTGCTTGTGAATCAGATGTGGAGTCCACACGCCATTTACAACTCTGCCCATCAGCGTTGCTCCCCAGCCTTTCAGTGAGGCGTCCGTCGTCATAGTAACTCTTGACGTCACTGCCCCCAAGGGAATCCCCGTTCTGAGCGTCGCGGGGCTTTCCCACTGTCTGAGCGCCCTCACGCACACCTGAGTTATTCTCACCGGTCGACTGAGATGTCGCCGAGAGCACAGACGCAGGTGCGCGACCCAGCGCTGAAAATCTCTCATCATGAGAAGTCCCAGCTGTACTACCGAAATCACTGAGGCCATTAGACCCAGCATCCGCAAGCACATTCTGAATGGGACTACTCTCCCCGTCTGAAAACGGGAGAGACACTGAGTGAAAGATTTTATTCTCCCCTCTGTCAGAGTGACTCGATGAGAGAGGGAGTTTATACTGAGCCCCAAGTATTCTGTGTATTGAGAGGGCTCTAAACGGCTCTTTTCATGTTTATTCTGAATCCCAGGTTGCTGAGATGAATTAACACCGTATCTGTGTCTCTGATTGCTTGCTCTTTTGACGAGGAGCATATCAGATAATCGTCTATGTAAGACAATATCCTTATCCCGTTGTTTCTCAATGGGAATAGAGCCGCTTCCACGCATTTGCTGAAAACCCTCGGAGCTAAAGACAGCCCGAACGGAATAGTTTGATACTCGTAAGCAGTGCCTCGGTATGCAAACCTGAGATATTTTCTGTGAGATGGGTAAACGTCTATGTGAAAATACGCATCTGACAGATCTATCGTCACGAACCAGTCGTTTCTGCGGATTGCCCGACAAAGCGATCTGTGTGACAGCATTTTGAATGAGTACTTTCTTAGGTGCTTGTTTAACACCCGAAGATCTAAGATTGGGCGCAGGGCCGTGCTCTCCTTCTTTGGGATCACAAAGTAACGGGAGTAAAAACCCTGACAGCACGTGTTGATCTCGGCTGCCAGGACGCGAGCTGACTCTCCCTCGGCCACAGAGACTATCATACCATTGAATCTGGGTGGTTTCATGGCAAATTGAAGTCTGTACCCCCGTGAAATTGTGTTTAGAACCCACGGGTGTGCTGCGCATGCGCGCCAATTGAGTATGCAGGGCGCAAGAGGTCCCTTGTATACTTCTTCCTCGGGAGCGCACCCTGATGACGTCATTACCGTCTCTCTGCTTGCTCCCACTGGAAGGGTGTGCGTTCCCCCTAGTGGTGACGCTAGGGAGGCGCGATTTACCCTTTTGGGGTTTATGTAAAATATCGCCCTCGGCTGTCTGCCTGGCTGCGATATTGAAACGTTTATTGATTTGTGTTTTAAAATTGGGGAGCACCTCGCCCTTAGCTCGTGGCTTGGATGCGATAGTGCATTCTTTATTGTGAATTCCCCTGAACTGACAGGCGTTTGAACACACCTTGTGAGTGCTTGGTGACACTGTTGAACAATTTCCTCGTGTTTCTGAACCTGAGGAGAACTTACAATGAGAGCCCTTCCTGAACTCAGAACCGGGCTGGAAACCCTCCTTCTCTTTGTAGGCGGAGAGAGAAGTGTGTTAGGTCGTACGTTTTTTCTTCCGTTCCTCGGGGTGGGGCGGCCGGTTTCTAGCTGCCGCGGCCGCAAATGAATGCTTTCCCCATGGTCCGGAGCCATCTGACCTCGTACGTTGGCCAGTTTGTTGTCCGCTGGGAGCGGGTCTCATGTTTCTAGCCCCCGTCTGTCTCCCTCTCACCGCAGCGGATGCTGTAAAGCTCTGTCGCGCTGGCTGAGCGGGTGGTCGTTGTGCTAGCTTGCGAGGTAAACAGAGGTTGAAAGCTTCATCCTCTTGTTTTCTGAGGGTGCTAGTTTCTCTCATCTTTTCGAGCTGGACCGAACAGACCTTTGGTTGGGTCGCGTAGCGTCCATCACCTCCGCTTTTGAGCGTCACTCAGTCCTGACAGGTTTAGCCATAACGCTCTCTCACCTGAGACGGCCAGGCCCATCACGCGGCCACACCCCTGAACCGCTCCACGGGAAGAGCGGAGAATTAAATCATTGACCACACATATTTCGTCCCAAAGTGCTGGGTTCGGCACTCCTGTATCTAGCTGTCGCCCCATCTCCTCCAGAATCTCTGCCTGATATGCTGACAGTAAAGTCACTGCATTTAGCGAGCACACTGACTGTGCCGCGTATTTATACATGCGCTGATAGACGCGGGCGTTGAGGCGTTCCATCTTGTTTGGCAGCGAAATCTGCGAGGAGGCGGAAATAGAGCGTCGATTCGGGTGGAGATGATAGGCCACTGAAGACTCTACCGCTGGGGGTCCGGTCAACCCCAGTTCTCCCATCCCTGAATCTCAGCTTCGTATGTCCCTTGGCCGGGAGCTTGCTCTTAAAGGGGCTGCACCAATGGCGAGACATCTCTTTCATGCAAGCAGGCACAGCGGGCAGGAGTTGTTTAGCGGTGGGTTGAGCGGGTGGCAGCCTTTTCCATCATAAAGGTCCCTCTCAGATCCCTCCGCATCTTGCGCCAGGCCAAGCTAGGCCCAGCTTAGCCGGCTCGTTTGCACACCTCGTACAGGTTACTGTCTACCTGCGAGGCAGAGTCGGTCGTGCTTGGCGGTCTATACTGTTGGACGGGGAGGAGAGTTGTCTTCCTCCTCCTCTTCGTCCATGTCCAAGTCGAGGAGGTTAGCATCGCCATCTGCGTCCTCACCCCGGTCCGTCCTCCTCCTGTGTAAGAAGGCCTTGAACAGAGGAGGCATGTCCGAGATTCGGCTTCCATCATGTCCGCCCAGCTAGTGGTAGCTCGCGGTTGATGGTCCGTAGCCATAGGTTTCGCGGCAGCTCCTGACAGACATGGGTCCTGTCGGTTAGCCACCGCAACTCTCAGCCTTCTTTCTAAAATTTTCACTGGTATGGCAGCACAGTGAGCGCCGTCTGTGGGTCCATGGCGACATCTGAGCGTGTTTTGGGCCCATACACACGATGCACATTGGGTGAGGTCCCTGCCGAGATGGTTGCTCCACATGAAGATGGACACGGGCGGGATACAACCTCCCTGTTCTTTGAATCATTCCCTTTGGCGGGGGTAATGACCGTCGACATGAGGCTGAAGAGTAGAAAAAGTAGACTTGTCACAACACGTTAGTCTGGATCTAGAAGGGTAGTAAGCCCTATAGAGGCTCGCCTTACGCGTGAAGCCTGAAGCGTTTATAGCAATATAATACGCGATATTTGGAACAGAATAGCTCACCTTGGCGTGAACACTATTCGAAAGCGATGTCACTCAACACTATCCAATCCAACTGATGTCGCGTTCGTGGCGTAATCCAATGACGGTCCGCCTGATGAACAGTTTAGCGAAAAACCAGCAAGGATGTTGGAAGTGCTAAGAGAGCTAGTAGTCCCTCACGGGAAGAAAGCGCAAATGAGTTTGGGGGAGGTCGACCTGAGTGATATGGGTGGGGGCGGAGCCTGGATCACAGGTCGACCTGTCTGTCGACAGGCGTGGTGTCATAAGAGCCGTAGTTGGTCACGCCCAAAGCGATTCCCATAGTGAAACACCGAGCGAAGTTAGAAAAAGAACCACAACTGTCCCAGGTTTGAACCAAACACACAGAGACCAAACTCTCAGTCGTACAACCTGTAACTGTCTGTGACATGTTTACAGTAATTATTCAGGAATATTACACACTAACATTTTTTGACTTAACTGCAGAGCTTGAAGAGAAACATAGTACATTTTAAAGCCAAAGAGTTACATGAAGTAAAAGACTTGAGCTGAAGCTACTTATGCTGCTCTGAGTTCTTCCTGAAACTAAAATGAAATACTGTCCTCCACAGTTACACCGAGTACAAACATTATGGTCCAATGTGACGAGGACTGGGAGCTTCATGGAGAGAAGTGCTACTTTTTCTTCTTAATTACATTTAAACTTTCATGGAACAACAGTAAAAAGATGTGTCAGTGGCTCAAAGGGAACTTGGTGAAGATAGACAGCAGAGAGGAGCAGGTACAGTAGCTCAGTCTAAACTGATATTTAATGTTTGTTTAAAAAAGGTCCTTTTTTGATCATTTTGATGTTTTAGGATTTTCTGGATGTTAAAGTACGATCACTGATGAAGGACGATATGGACCGGTTCTGGATTGGACTGACAGACTCTGAGACAGAAGGTGTGTGGTTGTGGACGGACGGCTCTCGACTGAACACAAAGTGAGGTTTGGTTAAAACACAGTCATTAAACAGAGGCTGGTTTTACAAACGTCATTTAGACTGGTTGGATCATATAAAAATAACTAAAGCTAAATTACAGCTAGTTCAAAACTGATATTTAATGTTGCCGTGGTAACACGTCTTGCAAACATGGTCTCTTCATTAAGTTCCTTTTTTTCATTTAAACTATAAAATGTAATAATTGTGTAAAAACGTTTGTTTTGTCAGCGCTCATTTTGGAAGATTTTTGATTCTTTTAATAATGTTATTCATAAAAATGAATGCTTTCTAATTCTTTTAAAAGATAATTTGTGTTCACAACTGCCATGTTTGGTGTTTTTAAAACAAACTCTGTTGCAGTTGCTCTGTCATTGTGGTTTATTTAAATGTGAATGTTGTCGTGTGAACCACAGTGAGAACAAAACATGCTCCAAAACCCTTTGAAAAGACAGGTCTCAGTTCCACCTGAACCTGGGTCTGGTTCAATTGAAAAGTCAACTCCACACAGATCACAGACGTCTTAATGGACCCAAAGAAAGATAAAACACAAGAATCATGTGATTTCACAGTTTTATTGAAAGTACTAAAAACAATGTGAGGATAAAACACAATAAGCAGTAGCCCTTCAGACTGAGCCTTTCAATCACAGCGCCATCTAGTGTTTCTAATACTATAAACTCCTCTAACAGTTCTGTGTCTGAAAGTCTGACAAGAAATGTAAATGTCATCTGTCAACTTTACACTGCAATCATTCATCTTCTACCACTTTTTTACTTTAACTTATCCCAGTTTAAGCCTCCTTTAGCTTCTTTTAGATTCACCAGTTCATCTATAAATGCACAAACCTAGGAGCATGCCTCCAGTGTTTTCTATATCTCAATACATATGTTATATATTTGTTTAAGAAATTTTTGCAGGCCCCATTAAAATGAGTTAGAGTCTATATATTTTCTTGACTGAGGTTGTCTTTTAAATGTAGAAAGGTAAACTAGTGCAGTTCTATGGAAAAGCAAGAATGAACACAAACAAACAGCTTCACTGGATCAACATGTTCTGCTCTACAGGTCAAAGGCCAGGGGTGCTTAAAAACAGGGTTTGATTTGGCCCACCAAGGGTCTTTCATGTTTTGTGACTGAAATTGCAGACTGACTATTAATTTACTCTGCAGTGACAGTCGAGCATGCTTATTGGTAAGGTAATGGAGGAGCCAATGGGTGTATATCCCAGAAACAGCCCTCACTCCTGGTGCTCACATTAACTTTGAAAATAAACTGGTCTTAAAAAAGAAAAAAACAAGACAGTTCAGGTTGGTTTGTGCATACTTGAGTCCACAACTTGTCCTATTCTGATGGATTTTTGAAAGGTCTGGGTCAAAAATCTTAAGTTTGTGGGATTACAATTAGGTGCTGGCAGAGGCAGTGGCACAGACAAAAAGCATTTTAAACAAACCTGGGAAGAGTATTTCTTTTAATCACGTGCAAAAGATTTGTGTCTTAAATAAACTGAGGTTTTAAAATTTCTCAACTACACATGACAAAATATTTGAGGATGTGTCTCCATATCCTCAGCAGCCTTGTGAGAGCTACTTTTACAACATGTTTAACATTTATTCTCATAGCTTTTTTCAAGACAAGTACACACATAATACACTATTCACTCTTCTCTATAGGGTCGTAAACTGTCTCACTCCCAAATAAAGGAGTCTTTTTTTGAAGACGCAGGCTGGCACATAAGAACCCACACAATGAGAATTCCATGTGTTCATCAGCCATAGATCACCAAAATCTAACTCAGATTGTATTCTCTGAGATTAGTGAGTTACTTACTCTTGTCTCTGCTAGTTATTCATCTGTCACTGTGCTTGGTGATTTAATATACACGACATGTTTCAGTCTAACACATTACCTTTGATACTCACTCCAGGGTTATATACTGGATCTTATATGTACGTCTGACTTGTATAATATTCTTGTTAGTGGCTCTGATTTTGCTTTTTCTGATTATAAACTCCTACATTTTAGTTTCTCAGTAACTATCACCTATGAAAAAATGCTCATCATTGAAGCATGCTCCTGTTAAAACTAGTTGGCTTTTAAGAAGCACCGTACATCCTTCAATGCTGCTCAATTGTCCTATTTCTCTTCTACTATTAAGAGTTCCATGTGTAGACCTAAATCACTGTTTACTCTGGATAACAATCTCTCTAAACCTCCACAACATGTTATCTCTGGCTCTGATGTGCTGGTGAATAGCTTTTCCCAATTCTTTTCGGATAAATTAAAGTTAATCACTGAATCCTTTGTTAACCCCTCATTGGGGGCTTTTCACATGTCCCCCAATTTTGGGGATTTTAAACAAAAAAATGTAATAATTGTGTAAAAACTTTTGTTTTGTCAACGCTCATTTTGGAAGATTTTTGATTCTTTTAATGATTAAAACAAACTCTGATGCGGTTACTCTGTCATTGTGAAGTGTACTGGGTTAGAGGTAACGTCTGTCATTTTGAAAACTTTACAGAAACATTTACCTGTCTACTGTCAAAAGATTTGTGTCTTAAATAAACTGAGGTTTTAAAATTTCTCAACTACACATGACAAAATATTTGAGGATGTGTCTCCATATCCTCAGCAGCCTTGTGAGAGCTACTTTTACAACATGTTTAACATTTATTCTCATAGCTTTTTTCAAGACAAGTACACACATAATACACTATTCACTCTTCTCTATAGGGTCGTAAACTGTCTCACTCCCAAATAAAGGACACTTTTTTGAAGGTGCAGGCTGGCACATAAGAACCCACACAATGAAAATTCCATGTGTTCATCAGCCATAGATCACCAAAATCTAACTCAGATTGTATTCTCTGAGATTAGTGAGTTACTTACTCTTGTCTCTGCTAGTTATTCATCTGTCACTGTGCTTGGTGATTTAATATACACGACATGTTTCAGTCTAACACATTACCTTTGATACTCAATCCAGGGTTATATACTGGATCTTATATGTACGTCTGACTTGTATAATATTCTTGTTAGTGGCTCTGATTTTGCTTTTTCTGATTATAAACTCCTACATTTTAGTTTCTCAGTAACTATCACCTATGAAAAAATGCTCATCATTGCAAAAAAATGTAATAATTGTGTAAAAACTTTTGTTTTGTCAACGCTCATTTTGGAAGATTTTTGATTCTTTTAATGATTAAAACAAACTCTGATGCGGTTACTCTGTCATTGTGAAGTGTACTGGGTTAGAGGTAATGTCTGTCATGTTGAAAACTTTACAGAAACATTTACCTGTCTACTGTTGTCATGATTTAAAGATGACAAATGTACAAATATAAAACTAACACAAGCCCTTCAGCTACAGTAATGTTTAAGGGATGTATGACTGCAGAGTAAGGAAAGTGTTTTCTAGAGTAAAAGGTCCAGAGGGCATTGCAGGTGTAATGTTGATATTAATAAATCTCTGTTATCCAAAAATGCATGATCAGATGTTTATCTTAATACAAGGGCTATTCTTTTGTGTAGTTGTCTTGAGAGGATGATTAGGTCAATGTATGGCTCATTTCTCCCAACCAGGAGTGATTAGCTATTTAAAGATCCTTTTAAGACTTTTCTTTCTGAAGTCCACATTTGCATTGGTCATGTTACAAAAATATTAAATTATAAATATTACAGTTGAACTAATATGTGGTAGCACCAACAAGATATGTTGTCTTACAGCCTATTTTTGTTTCCTTTAAATACTAACTTTACCTAACTATTCTAACTAAAATGTTGTTGGAAGATGTCTATTGCAGTGAACAATGGCTTTGTACAATACAGTTTTTTAAATAACATTGGTTCTGGACAGAGGTAGTGTAAAGTGTCCTGTTGTGTATTAAAACCATGTCTGTTACTGACGTGTAGTAGCTGTGAGATTCATCTGTGAACAACAAGCCTGTAAATAAAAACATGAGAAAAATACAAAGTTTTGCAAAGTTTCATGTATTAAACAATATTTAATTTGAATTTGAAATGTGGGAAAATTATATTTAAATAACACATCATTAATTATCTGTGTCATTTGTGGTTCTTTGAATTTGTCTGACATTTTTGTGTCATTTTCAGAAATGTTGAAAAATGTTAAAGAAAGTTTGAGTCTAAAGTTGTAACAGACCAATAACACAGCAGGTCCTCATCTTTTTAAAAACATTTTCACACATAAAAAAACCATGTTCTGCAAAAATATATGACTCAGTTCTCAGTAAAATGAGGAAGTTTAATTAATCTGATAAAACTCAGACTGAGCTGTGAACCTGACACAGTCACTGTTCATTTTCTGAAAACGAGGTGAGCCGAGATGGACGAGACGCCTGAAGATCTTGTGTACGAGAACAACTCTATAACACCCGGAAAAAACAAGGGTGAGTCTTTGAGGTTTTTCAGTTTCAATGTTTACTTTTTAATTTATCTCCTTCAACGTCAAAGGATCCCATTGATTAATTTGTCTCTTTACACAATTATATTGTCAATTTCTTTTTTATATATTTGTTTTGAAGTTTGAAAAGATATATATGATCGACCTAGATCATATACCTAGGTACAATGTTTAAGTTGTGTATATGTATATATATATATATATATATATATATATATATATATATACACACATATATACAAGACTTAAACATTGTACCCCAAATGTATGAAACGCAGCCTTTTTCATGCCTTCTAATACTTTTTAAAGATAATTTGTGTTTTGATTTAGTTGAATTCACTCGGTCGATCACTGATCTAGACTGTTTATGTTGTGGTTCTTTAGACCAGGTCTTAGTCCAGGAATGTTCTTATGAACAACTTTAAACTTGTGTTGAGTTTATAAATAATTAATTTAATTGA
The DNA here is from genome assembly GCA_024416835.2 of Perccottus glenii. Classification (NCBI taxonomy): domain Eukaryota; kingdom Metazoa; phylum Chordata; class Actinopteri; order Gobiiformes; family Odontobutidae; genus Perccottus; species Perccottus glenii. Next base: position 6,019,597 of record CM044562.2, read on the forward strand.
ATAAAAATTAAACTTCTCCTTGTAAACCTTTCTGAGCTCTTGTTGGTTTAATTAGTTTAGTTTAATTAGACTGGACTCTTCTCTTGTACCAGGCTCTGGTCTTGACTCAGGAAGTGTTCACAACTGCACCTTTTGTGGTTACTCTGTCAGTGTGGTTTATTTAAATGTTGTCGTGTGAACCACAGTGAGAACAAAACATGCTCCAAAACCCTTTGAAAAGACAGGTCTCACTTCCACCTGAACCTGGGTCTGGTTCATTTGAAAAGTCAACCTCACACTTTCCTGAAAGTAGAAAGAACAATGTCTGTGAAGATAAAACTCAATGAGCAGTGGTCCTTCAGACTGAGCCTTTAACTCACAGCGCCATCTAGTGTTTCTCTGAAGAAAAGCCTAGTTTTTCTTTTTTGGTCCACAGTTGAAACTTCCTGTGCACATGATCAACCCAATGCTGTGACTCATCCTTCACCTTGTAACTGGGTTTTTAAAACAATTACATGTTTAATATATGAATACATGTGATTTATCTAATGTTAACTTTTCCACAGGTTCCCAACATCACAAAGCCCCAAAGAGAAGGTCAAAGGTGACGGTGGTGAGAGTGGCTCTGGTGCTCACTGCTGCTCTGATCGTAGTTTATGTCATCGATCTCATCATGTTCTTCAGTGAGTTAAAGCAGGAGCGAGGGATAACTACATTTACTCAACATCTGACAAAAGTGTACTTTAGGTTTGATTGGTCCACAACACACTCCACAAGTGTTTCCTCAGATCATCATTTAGATTAATACTTTCATGTCTACAAGAGGAATTGACAGGAGGCCTACTTTTACTTAAGGACAGATTTTGGATTATCTACTAAACCTTTTGATTTTTCTTCCCATTTTGTCTTTTCTGTTTGGACTCAGTGTATCGTAACACACAAACCAAAGAAAAGACTGAAGAAATGGAAGAAACCACAACTGTCCCAGGTTTGAACCAAAAACACAGAGACCAAACTCTCAGTCGTACAACCTGTAACTGTCTGTGACATGTTTACAGTAATTATTCAGGAATATTACACACTAACATTTTCTGACTTAACTGCAGAGCTTGAAGAGAAACAGTAAATTTTAAAGCAAAAGAGTTAAATGAAGTAAAAGATTTGACCTGAAGCTACTTGTGCTGCTCTGAGATCTTCCTGAAACTAACACATTTGCAGGTTTATTTAAAGATCCTTTTAAGACTTTTCTTTCTGGGGTCCACATTTTCATAGGTTGTATTACAAAAGTATTAAATTACACTGTCAGAAGGTGTGTCTTTTATAGATTTAATCTCACCATCTAAAACCATCTAAGACCATCTAAAAAAGAACTAAACTAAAGTGAGCTCAGAACTAATACTTACTGTTGCCTTGGTAACAAGTCTTGCAAATATGGTCTCTTCAAAGCCCTGCAGGAACATGTCTATGAACAAACCCATTGGAAATGATTACATCACATAATATAACTTTAGATCATAAATGTGTTTAGTCAGTTTAATACAATATACTAAACTTAGCTTGTGCAGAAACTAACATGTAACACTGTTTAGAAAACATGCCCCAATGTGACGAGGACTGGGAGCTTCATGGAGAGAAGTGCTACTTTTTCTCGCCAAATACATCTAAACTTTCATGGAGTGAAAGTAAAAAAAAGTGTCAGGAGCTCAAAGGGAACTTGGTGAAGATAGACAGCAGAGAGGAGCAGGTACAGTAGCTCAGTCTAAACTGATATTTAAGCTTCGTTTAAAAGTCCCTTTTGATGAATTTGTGGTTTTAGGATTTTCTGGATGTTAAAGTACGATCACTGATGAATGACAATATGGACAGGTTCTGGATCGGACTGACAGACTCTGAGACAGAAGGTGAATGGTTGTGGACGGACGGCTCTCGACTGAACACAAGGTGAAGTTTTAATCTTATTTTATTTGGCTTTGTGAACACCTTGTCCCAGCAGTTTTTATCTGGTACTTTTCTAACATTTCTATCTTTGCTTAATATTTATGTATGTCTTATCTTATATGTCTGTGTTAAGTCCTGGGTTATTTCAGCTGTGGGAACGGTTAAATTATGAGAAAAGAAAAGTAAAAGAAGGCAAGAAGGTCAAGGGTCAATTCCTGGTCTAGGAATTCTTTTTGGGTTTTCTCTGAGTTTTTCTAAAGAGTTCAAAAACATGCATTAATAAATTAATAGATTAATCTAATTGTCCAACAACTAACTGGATGTTGTTGTTCTCATTTAGTTTAACGTTTTGGAAAATGGAGCCGGACAACTGGAATAATGAGGACTGTGCAATAATGGGAGAGAGAAAATATTTTAATGGAATCCGGTCTTGGTTTGATGTTTTCTGCACAAAAAATTACAGAATTATCTGTGAGAAACCTGCCTCGAGACCAAAGACCTGCAACTAGAAATGGCATCTGAAAAATATACTGTGTGTAACGTGAGTTTTGTTTTTAAGAATGTAACATTGTAAAATGTGAAGATTATATTTACAGTGCATTTTAGCTTCAGTGCTGGGCTGACCTGTTCATCAAAGTCCTGTCATTTGTGTTTTTTTTTATTATTATTATTAAATGTTGTATGTCAGTATAAAACACATGTAGACATTATTCTGTCAGCAGCTTTTCACTTAAAGCCATGGTTTAAGAAACAGGGACTGGGACTGAAACTGGACGAGTCCTTCATATTTCTTTGTCCACACTTTCTGCCACTCACTTCCCTTTTTTAATTAGAGCTTTTCAAGCTTGCTATGAAACTTTGAAGTACTTGGTACAGTGTTTATATTTCACACTGTGAAGAGTTTTGAGGAAGAAAACAGAAAAAGAGAGAGATGGCTAAAAGTCAGTGTAAGTTACCAGAATATTAAACTTTTAACATTTTAATTCTTCTCTCTGTTACAAGTATTCAAAAGTCTTATTAATAAAGGTTTTCTAATATTTCCTTATGTTTTTGAGTATTTCATTTTAAGGTCCCTCCCCCAAAACCTACTGTGCTCTGATTGCTCAGTGTAATCAGAATGTTCTCGGACAAAATAAAATAAAAAGACAGTAAATGTTTGGTGTGTGGGTATCTCTCTGACACTTCCTGTAAAGCTTCCTTTTTGCTCGACTTCTGCTGCAGTGTTTTTCAGACGTATTAGACCGATATCTGACACAATCAGAGACAAAATATATCAGAAGTAACTACTTTACTAACAGAAGTAATCTAAAGTCATCTCAACTAAAGTGGGTGGCTGAAGCACATTTGAAGGTTTATTTAAAGATTTTAAGACTTTTAAGACTTTTCTGAGGTCCACATTTGCATTGGTCATATTACAAAAAAATTTAATTATAAATATTACAGTTGAACTAATATGTGGTAGCACCAACAAGATAGTTTCATGAAACTTCACAGTTTCATGAAAGTAGAAAGAACAATGTCTTAAACAAACCTGGGAAGAGTATTTATTTTTATTCACATGAAAAAGATTTTTGTGTTAAATATATTTCTTTTTTGAATTTCTCAACTACACATAACAAAATATTTGGCCTTTGCCTACAAGACCACCACTGGTTCTGCACCCTCATATCTTCACTCACTAATACAGACCTACGTTCCTACCAGATCCCTGCGCTCTGCAAATGAACAACGTCTGGTGGTACCGTCCCAAAAAGGTAAAAAATCTCTCTCACGTACCTTCTCTGGCTCTGTTCCACATTGGTGGAATGATCTACCTGCTGCTACAAGATCAGCAGATTCTGTAGCCATCTTTAAAAAACACCTGAAAACACATCTCTTCCATCAACACCTGACTGACAAACACTGAGCTCTACTTCCTTTCTATCGATTCCTTTCTTCAAAAAAACAAAAAAAAAAACAACAATTCTCTTATCCTTAGCTTTGTATACTGCGCTGGGTTTAAACTGGCTAGTTTTTTATGCACTTATGTTTTTTGTACCTTGTGTTGTTAAAATTGCTTCCATTGTTTTCCTCACTTAAGTCTCTTTGGATAAAAGCGTCTGCTAAATGACTAAATGTAAATGTATGTAAATGTATTTGAGGATGTGTCTCTATATCCTCAGCAGCCTTGTGAGAGCTACTTTTACAAAACTAAAGCTGCAGAGCTACTTTTGTTTGTAACATTTATTCTCAAAGTGTATTTCAACGCAAACAAAAGGAATTTTGTTTTGCCAGAACATTAACCCAGAACTTTTACAAACTGTTGGTGTCCACAACTCACTTTTGCAATCAAACATAACAAAAAGCTTATTTTTGAAGAGTGGTGGTATGATTTTATCTGTTTACTTATTTCACACAATACATTTCCAAATAAACAAACGTAACTGTGAGGAAGGCCATTAGTGGTTGGATAAGGAAAAGCTTTTAGAAACAGGCAGAGGCAGGAATAGCATGGTTCACATTTTTTTATTTTTCAGTTTAAATTATGAATGACAAAAAGTGCAAAATGTGCAATAATAAACGTTAGCTTATCAAAACTAAGTTAAAATCCTCCAAACACAAACCATAACCATAAACTAACTAAAGCCCAAATATGTTCATACACTTTACTTAAAGCAGTTTGCTTTTGAAAAGCTTTTCTCAATTCTTTTCAGATAAATTGAAGTTAATCACTGAATCTTCTTTTAAAGACACCCCTCATTCAAGTGACTCAAAAGCATATTTGATGTCATGACTGGGCTCACTCAACAAACTCGTTCTTTGCTTTCACTCTCACCACTTCTGCTTCATAAGTGATCTAACTGTGAAGTCAAATTCCACATCCTGACAGCTTGATCTTACTCCTACTGTTTTGCTTCAGAGGTGTGTTCATGAGGTTGAACCTTTCATAACACGTATAATCAACTGTAGTTTAGCATCTGTTATTGTCCCAGCAGAATTGAAAATGGCTGCTGTGACACACATTTTTAAGAAACTGGGCCTTGACCGTCTAAATATGAACAATTATAGGCCAATCTCAAACTTACCATTCTTTAGTAAAAAACTTGAACAAGTTGTGGCTTCATAATTGAGATCTTACTTAGATGCTAATTGTCTTTTTGAACCCTTTCAGTCAAGATTTTGCCCATTTCATAAACATAAAGGGTATATAAATCTGCTGCTGCTCCATGTTGCTCTCCATAAACGAGGCAGTTATGTTACACATCACAAAATACTTGTGTCAGTCTGTTTTAGCTTACCCCCTGTATTTTTACAAATAAAATAGTTGAATATCTCTGTGACTGCAAAGGACATAACTTGATTTATTTAAAGTTGTTACATCGGTGAGGTTTAAGAGCTTTTTTGCTCAAATAAATGCAGCGGAAAACCTGAAGTTGGTTTAAGCTGTTAATGAGGAAATGGAGACAATAGTGTAGGCTGTATGTTGACTCTATACAAGTGCAGTTAGAGAATGTGGAGAGTGGAGCACAGTTTTCATTAATGACTGCTTCATTAGGTCTAATTGTAAAGGCTGCTATTTGTCTGCTATAACGTGCTTTTGTGATATGACGGATATTATCACCACAATCACCCAGTCTCTCAGATTATCCGAGCTTGGTCTTCTGTCCATCCCACGTTTTTGGTCGTCCACTGTAGGTGTCAGATCATTCAGTGTTAATGCTCCTAAATTATAGAATTCACTTCCCATTACACTTTGTAATATATCACCTGTCTACTTTTAAGACTCAGCTAAAAACATATCTATTCAACATGTATTTTGAATAATGGGACTTGTATGTTCTGAATGTGTTCATGTATAAATGTAATATAATGTACAATGTAAAGCGACCTTGAGCTATGGAAAGGCACTATATAAATAAAACTTATTTTAAAATTACAATTACATAAAATTACATTAAATACGTTTAGCTGTGGCTATGTGGGGCTTTCATAAATAATCATCTAAAATGCCCCAGAATAAAGGGAATTATGTCTGTTTTGATTAGAATATTTCAAAGGGAGGAGCCCAAACTGTTAACATGCTTCTTTTGGTGACTATTGTAGTGAGCTACTGTTGTGGGGTTCTTATTTATAAAGATTGTTTTACTTTAATACATTATATATAGCGCTTTATTATGGTCTATTTAACGTAAATGTAAATAATTGTAAATGACGTCAAAGATTTATCTACATCTATATAATGCTTTTTACTTACTTTTTTAAGTAGGTTCTCACCTTTTGTTTTTTAATCATGAAATTGATTTACAGTGAAGGATTCAATAAGGGCTGGTCTAACACATAAATTCCAGGGCTGAAAATAAGTCCCACCCCTGGCCATGACTCATGACTTTATATTTTTGTCATTTACTTTTATTGCTGATACAAAAACAGACAGAAGCACATCACTAAAGGTTGTCGGTTTATAAACGTGCAGCTTTAAAAGAGTTTTATTGCACACATTTAAAACTGAAACAACAATGTTTTGTGTTAGTGCTTTGGTCAGATTATGAAGCAGCTGCTGTAATTCCAGTCTGCCTCCAGATGTCACTGTTGTCCTCAGTGTGAAGCCCCAAACCTTTGAATCATTCTCGGGACAAAAAGAAAGAGAGCCTTGATGCTTCGACCATCACTTGCTTATTGTAGCTGCAGAGTCTTTTATTCTTGGCAGGTTTACTGTCCATTTTGGTATATTAAACCAGAATTTATTTTCTGCCAACATAACCTTATCCCATAATGCAGTGTGTTTTCAGTGACTTGCACACTTAGTCTGTTGGATTATTAACAATATATTAACAATATTGAGGTTCTAAATGGAATATGGGACAAAAAACCACCTAAAAATGACCCAAGTTAAAACACTTAAAATACATTCAAACGTTCAACGTCAAAGTCAATCAAATCAGTTTATGCTTTATATAAACTACAGTCACATATTTGAACTGACTCTGATGGATTCCATTCTTTTGTTTGGCTCTTTCAAAATTATATTGTGTATTTCTTTAGAAAAATATATATATATTTCATGACAGGTTGGATTTTTTTATTATTATTAATGCAGCCTTTTTCATGCCTTTAAATGCTTTTAAAAAATAATTTGTGTTTTGATTTAGTTAAATTCACTCGGTCGATCACTGATCTAGACTGTTCACAAGTTTGTGTTGTGGTGCTTTTAGTCCTGGACTGTTCTTATGAACAACTTTAAACTTCAAAGGTCAAAGGTCAAAGTCAGCTTTATTGTCAATTCTGCTATATATACAGTACAAACAGAGATTTGAAATTCTGTGACTCTCTAACCCTAGGTGCCTACAATTAACGAAAACAACAAATTAACAGTAACACAACAGATGAGTACGTGAATTATGAGATAAGGTGCGAAAAGAAATAGTGCAAACAATAGTGATAATAATAATAATAATGCAATTACAGGTCAGTGCAGTTATAAATTATAGGAGTGAATGCAAGAGAAGCAGCATAATGAGGTAGATAAAAATGGAGGAGAACTAATGAGGGAGGGTGATCCAGAGATCAGGTGTGTGGGGGAAAAAGGGGAGAGGGGGCAGAGACGGGAGGGAGTTCAGTGTCCTGACAGCTTGGGGTATGAAGCTGTCCTTAAGTCTATTGGTCCTTGCCTGGAGACTGCGTAGTCTCTTCCCTGACGGCAGCAGACTGAAACGGTTGTGCGATGGGTGGGTGGGGTCGCTCGCAATGACGAGGGCTTTCCGGGTGAGGCGGGTGTTGTAAATGTCCTGGAGGGGGGGGAAGAGAGACACCAACAATCTTCTCAGCTGCAAGTATCATCCAACTCTCCTTAACATTTGCTGTCAACTGTGTTTATAAAACTACAACTGAAATTTAAATAACTGATGTTTTTTTTGGCTAAAGGCTAAAGTCCCACTGCTGTATGCGATTAAAGTTAAAAGGGGAACAGCTCCAAATTTCATCAGGACCACACTCACCCTTTGCTTTTGATCCTTTGCGCGAACATCACTACGGACATTGGCCCAAGGGATATCCTCGGGCCACCACAATGGCTTGCAGCTTTCTTTACCCCAGCCAGGCTTCCCTCGACCTGTTGAGCTCTTCAGCATCTTTGGTATGAATGTTCGCAACTGGGCCTGAAGCAAAGAAGCATGGAGAAAACAGATAATACTGACACGAAAACTGCAGCACAGAAACATCCACACCTGTTCATCTGCCCTTGAGAAGGTGTGTATTGATCTGACCTCCTGAAATAGTCATGGGCTGCAAATAAAAACAGACTCTAAAGAGGCTATGGCTCCAGCCTGATGTGACAGAGTTAATAAGAGCATTCAAATGATCCACACTGGTCAGCTGTCAAACAGTCTGGGTCATTGTAAGGCTCCAGTGCACTCAACACAGATAACAACAAGGACAAGCTACTCAATGTCCATATCAGGACAAGCAATGTGAAACAAAAACATATTTTAGTACACCAAAGCTGTAAGGAGGGATCTTACTTAACACAGAGCAGTTAAAAACTTAAGGTGTGACAGAGATTGGCATACCAACTCACCAACACTTTAAATTCACCCAAGTTAAAACATTTAAAATACATTCAAACAAACATATAGCTCAGTTTTATTGCACAAAAATAGTTGTACATCTAATTATTGTCTTTCTTCGCCAGGGCTGAGCATGGATCATTTAAAGTGCTCTTGTGCTAACTGGATCTACAAGACAATCAATAAATACATTTTAAAAACAAAATCATGTGCAATTATTTAATTAATGTATATGTGCAAATTGTGCCATTAAAGTGCTGGTACTCTAAAGTGCAACAGTCAAGTGTTAAAGTGCTTGGTGGTTAGATACAGCAACTTTAAGCCTTTCTTTTTTCTTGGTTATTATTGGTTTGTTATTACCAATTCAGACTCAATAAAATTCAAATGTATTGTAAACAAACTTCTCACAAAAACATTTTAAATGTGTTTTCTATATTTGAATAATTTTTATTTGAAATCTAGTTTAATGTTGAAGAATGTTTAAGTTTGAGTCTAAAGGTGTGACGGATTAATGACACAGAGCTCAACAGGTCCTCATCTTTATAAAAAACATTTTAAAACCCAAGTCTTTGAGAAACTGTCAGTAAATTGAGGAAGTTTAATTAATCTTATAAAACTCAAACTGAGTGAGCTGAAGCTACCTATGCTGCTGTGAGATCTTCCTGAAACTAACATGAAACACTGTCCTCCACAGTTACACCATGTACAAACATCATGGTCCAATGTGACGAGGACTGGGAGCTTCATGGAGAGAAGTGCTATTATTTCTCCCCAAATACAAGTAAATTATCCTGGACCTACAGCAGAGAGGTGTCAACAGCTCAGAGGAAACCTGGTGAAGATAGAAAGTGAAGAAGAGCAGGTACTGTCCACCAAACTGACTGTTGACTTATCATATGTTTCATTAGAAATAATTAAATCTCACTTGTTTTAGACATTTCTGTTCAATACAATGAGAGGTTTAATGTCTGAGGCTGAGGACAAGTTCTGGATCGGACTGACAGACTCTGAGACAGAAGGTGTGTGGTTGTGGACAGGCGGCTCGACTGAACACAACGTGAGTTTTGGTTAAAACAGTCATTAAACAGAGGCGGAAGTGTTTTTTTAATGTTGGACCATATAACAATAAATAGCTAACGCTAAATAATACTAATATTTACTGTTGCCTTGGTAACAGAGGTCCAGCAAACATTGTTTCTATTGTGCACAAACTTAGTCAGCGCTCATTTTGGAAGAGTTTTCATTCTGTTAATAAGTAAGTAAGTAAATTTTATTTATATAGCACCTTTCACAGATATAAATCACAAAGTGCAATAAAAGAACAATAAAACTATGAGAATAAAAATTAAAACCACAAAATATTAAAAACATAAAAAGCTTAATCAACTAAAAGCTTGTTTAAATGTCCATGCAGAGCTCTAAAAGACAAGACTAAAATTTTAAAATCATTTCTGAATTTGACTGGAAGCCAATGTAATGAGGATAAAACCGGGGAAATGTGAGCCCTTCTGTTGGTTCCAGTTAAAAGCCTGGCTGCAGCATTTTGCACCATTTGTAGTCGACTCATTAATAATGTCTTTCATAAAAAATGTAGGTGTAATTTAATCTATTTACTAATATCTTTCCAAATAAAATCCTTGAAACAACTGTAACCTTAAGCTTTTTTATTTCTTCTTTTTTAGATCTTTATTTTGGTTTAATAATAGTGCAGTAAATAAAACGGAGCCGGACAACTGGGCAGTGAAAGATCCTGAAGGAGAAGACTGTGTGAGGATGGGAGAGAAAGGAGGAGGGTTCGAGCTGAAGTGTTGGTTTGTTCCCTGTCAAAAGCTACACTCGATGCTGCGTAGCATTACGCTATGGGGAACATTCTTTGTGTGACCGGTTGTGAAGCACGTGTGTCAAACACGCCAAGAATTGGCTTATAATACCTCTGTTGGTGACGCAGCTCATCAGTGGCAGCTGTGTGATTGCGTGCACCTGAACAGACCGCGTGAAGTTAGATGAGACTTAGGGACCGTCAATAAATGACGATCACGGGAACAAAGTAAATAAATAAATTCAATAGCTTCAAGATAAACAAATTTATTTTCACCAAACTACTTTAAAATAATAGATATAATCTAGTGGCACCATGCACACCTCTTTTGTTTCACTTTTATGTTTTTTTGAATTTTATATGAATTTTTAATGAACAAAATCAAGGATTTTTTTCAATAGCTTTCAGGTCATGTGACCTAGTCACTTCAATCCACTTCATATTCATAGTACTAGCCTAGTATTATCATGCACACCACTTTTTTTCCAATTTTCTGTTTTTTCTCACTCAAAAAAGCACTCTGAAGTCCTGCGATTAAGAATTGTTGACTTGTATAAAGCCGGGAAAGGTTACAAAACCAACTCTAAAATTCTGGATGTTCATCAATCCACAGTTAGAAAGATTGTCTACAAATGGAGAGAGTTTGGCACTGTTGCTTCTCTCCCAAACAGTGGCCATCCACAAAAAATGACAACAAGAATTTAGCACAGAATACTCGGGTAAAAAGAACACTAGAGTGTCTGCTAAAGACTTACAGAAATCACTACAAAAACATTAAAGTATCATCCAACTCTCCTTAACATTTGCTGTCAACTGTGTTTATAAAACTACAACTGAAATTTAAATAACTGATGTTTTTTTTGGCTAAAGGCTAAAGTCCCACTGCTGTATGCGATTAAAGTTAAAAGGGGAACAGCTCCAAATTTCATCAGGACCACACTCACCCTTTGCTTTTGTTCCTTTGCGCGAACATCACTGCGGACATTGGCCCAAGGGATATCCTCGGGCCACCACAATGGCTTGCAGCTTTCTTTACCCCAGCCAGGCTTCCCTCGACTGGTTGAGTTCTTCAGCATTTTTGGGATGAACGTTCGCAACTGGGCCTGAAGCAAAGAAGCATGGAGAAAACAGATAATACATGTCATGGCCAATGGCCCAGAAACCGGGAGACTCCAGCGCAAACCCCAGACACAGGCAAAGAGTTCAAAAAAGAAGGTTTATTTAACAAATAGTACAAAACAAAAACCAGGAACCAGAATCAAATAAGGCAAAAGGTCCGAGCACAAATTATCCAAGACAGAAAATACCAGAAAAACACAGGCTAAAAATCCAGGGCATGTAATACAAGACAAAAAAACCAGACTAGGAATATCCACAGACCACACAAGGAACACAGAACAGACTCACGGGTAGGGAGAAGACAACCTGGCAAAGAGCAGGGGAAAAACACACAGGTTATAAAGACACACAGACCACAAGGAACAGGTGCAACACATCAGGGCGGAGCAGGCAATCACACAGAAGGGGAAGACAACAGGCAGGAAGTAAATCATAAAACACAGACAGGAGTAAGACATATCAAAATAAAACCAAAACCCCACAACAAGTTGAAACAATAATCAGAATATAAAGAAACCACTAAGAAACTTAAAAGAACCACAACATCAAACAAAACAGACAACTTAAACATGAATCCTGACAATACAGACACGAAAACTGCAGCACAGAAACATCCACACCTGTTCATCTGCCCTTGAGAAGGTGTGTATTGATCTGACCTCCTGAAATAGTCATGGGCTGCAAATAAAAACAGACTCTAAAGAGGCTATGGCTCCAGCCTGATGTGACAGAGTTAATAAGAGCATTCAAATGATCCACACTGGTCAGCTGTCAAACAGTCTGGGTCATTGTAAGGCCAGTGCACTCAACACAGATAACAACAAGGACAAGCTACTCAATGTCCATATCAGGACAAGCAATGTGAAACAAAACATATTTTAGTACAAAAAGCTGTAAGGAGGATCTTACTTAACACAGAGCAGTTAAAAACTTAAGGTGTGACAGAGATTGGCATACCAACTCACCAACACTTTAAATTCACCCAAGTTAAAACACTTAAAATACATTCAAACAAACATATAGCTCAGTTTTATTGCACAAAAATAGTTGTACATCTAATTATTGTCTTTCTTCGCCAGGGCTGAGCATGGATCATTTAAAGTGCTCTTGTGCTAACTGGATCTACAAGACAATCAATAAATACATTTTAAAAACAAAATCATGTGCAATTATTTAATTAATGTATATGTGCAAATTGTGCCATTAAAGTGCTGGTACTCTAAAGTGCAACAGTCAAGTGTTAAAGTGCTTGGTGGTTAGATACAGCAACTTTAAGCCTTTCTTTTTTCTTGGTTATTATTGGTTTGTTATTACCAATTCAGACTCAATAAAATTCAAATGTATTGTAAACAAACTTCTCACAAAAACATTTTAAATGTGTTTTCTATATTTGAATAATTTTTATTTGAAATCTAGTTTAATGTTGAAGAATGTTTAAGTTTGAGTCTAAAGGTGTGACGGATTAATGACACAGAGCTCAACAGGTCCTCATCTTTATAAAAAACATTTTAAAACCCAAGTCTTTGAGAAACTGTCAGTAAATTGAGGAAGTTTAATTAATCTTATAAAACTCAAACTGAGTGAGCTGAAGCTACTTATGCTGCTGTGAGATCTTCCTGAAACTAACGTGAAACACTGTCCTCCACAGTTTCACCAAGTACAAACATCATGGTCCAATGTGACGAGGACTGGGAGCTTCATGGAGAGAAGTGCTATTATTTCTCCCCAAATACAAGTAAAGTATCCTGGACCTACAGCAGAGAGGTGTCAACAGCTCAGAGGAAACCTGGTGAAGATAGAAAGTGAAGACGAGCAGGTACTGTCCACCAAACTGACTGTTGACTTATCATATGTTTCATTAGAAATAATTAAATCTCACTTGTTTTAGACATTTCTGTTCAATACAATGAGAGGTTTAATGTCTGAGGCTGAGGACAAGTTCTGGATCGGACTGACAGACTCTGAGACAGAAGGTGTGTGGTTGTGGACAGACGGCTCTCAACTGAACACAACGTGAGTTTTGTTAAAACACAGTCATTAAACAGAGGCGGAAGTGTTTTTAATGTTGGACCATATACAGTAACAATAAATAGCTAACGCTAAATAATACTAATATTTACTGTTGCCTTGGTAACAGAGGTCCAGCAAACATTGTTTCTATTGTGCACAAACTTAGTCAGCGCTCATTTTGGAAGAGTTTTCATTCTGTTAATAAGTAAATTTTATTTATATAGCACCTTTCACAGATATAAATCACAAAGTGCAATAAAAGAACAATAAAACTATGAGAATAAAAATTAAAACCACAAAATATTAAAAACATAAAAACATAAAAAGCTTAATCAACTAAAAGCTTGTTTAAATGTCCATGCAGAGCTCTAAAAGACAAGACTAAAATTTTAAAATCATTTCTGAATTTGACTGGAAGCCAATGTAATGACTAAAACCGGGAAATGAGCCCTTCTGTTGGTTCCAGTTAAAAGCCTGGCTGCAGCATTTTGCACCATTTGTAGTCGACTCATTAATAATGTCTTTCATAAAAAATGTAGGTGTAATTTAATCTATTTACTAATATCTTTCCAAATAAAATCCTTGAAACAACTGTAACCTTAAGCTTTTTTATTTCTTCTTTTTTAGATCTTTATTTTGGTTTAATAATAGTGCAGTAAATAAACGGAGCCGGACAACTGGGCAGTGAAAGATCCTGAAGGAGAAGACTGTGTGAGGATGGGAGAGAAAGGAGGGTTCTAGCTGAAGTGTTGGTTTGTTCCTGTCAAAAGCTACACTCGATGCTGCGTAGCATTACGCTATGGGGAACATTCTTTGTGTGACCGGTTGTGAAGCACGTGTGTCAAACACGCCAAGAATTGGCTTATAATACCTCTGTTGGTGACGCAGCTCATCAGTGGCAGCTGTGTGATTGCGCGCACCTGAACAGCGTGAAGTTAGATGAGACTTAGGGACCGTCAATAAATGACGATCACGGGAACAAAGTAAATAAATAAATTCAATAGCTTCAAGATAAACAAATTTATTTTCACCAAACTACTTTAAAATAATAGATATAATCTAGTGGCACCATGCACACCTCTTTTGTTTCACTTTTATGTTTTTTTGAATTTTATATGAATTTTTTATGAACAAAATCAAGGATTTTTTTCAATAGCTTTCAGGTCATGTGACCTAGTCACTTCAATCCACTTCAAATTCATAGTACTAGCCTAGTAGTACCATGCACACCACTTTTTTTTCCCAATTTTTTCTTTTTTGAATTTTATATTAATTTTTTAATGTAACAATTATGATTTTTTATCAATAGCTTTCAGGTCATGTGACCTATTCACTTCAATCCACCTTATATTCATAGTACTACCCTATTAGTGCCATGCACACCACTTTTTTTTCCATTTTTCTCTTTTTTTGAATTTTATATGAATTTTTTATGTACAAAATCAAGGATTTTCTTTAATAGCTTTCAGGTCATGTGACCTAGTTTCTTCAATCCTCTTCATATTCATAGTACTAGTCTAGTATTATCATGCACATAACTTTTTTTCCAATTTTCTCTTTTTTTGAATTTTATATGAATTTTTTATGCACAAAATCAAGGATTTTTTTCAATAGCTTTCAGGTCATGTGACCTAGTCACTTCAATCCACTTCACATTCATAGTACTAGTCTAGTAGTACCATGCACACCCCTTTTTTTCCAATTTTTCTTTTTGAATTTTATATGAATTTTTAATGTAACAATTATGGATTTTTCAATAGCTTTCAGGTCATGTGACCTAGTCACTTCAATCCACTTCATATTTATAGTACTAGCCTAGTAGTACCATGCACACCCCTTTTTTTTCTTTTTTGAATTTTATATGAATTTTCTTTTGTAACAATTATGGATTTTTTTCAATAGCTTTCAGGTCATGTGACCTAGTCACTTCAATCCACTTCACATTCATAGTACTAGCCTAGTATTACCATGCACACCCCTTTTTTTTCCAATTTTTTCTTTTTTGAATTTTATATGAATTTTTTAATGTAACAATTATGGATTTTTTTCAATAGCTTTCAGGTCATGTGACCTAGTCACTTCAATCCACTTCATATTTATAGTACTAGCCTAGTAGTACAATGCACACCCCTTTTTTTTCCAATTTTTTCTTTTTTGAATTTTATATGAATTTTCTTTTGTAACAATTATGGATTTTTTTCAATAGCTTTTAGGTCATGTGACCTAGTCACTTCAATCCACTTCATATTCATAGTACTAGTCTAGTATTATCATGCACACCACTTTTTTCCAATTTTCTCTTTTTTTGAATTTTATATAAATTTTTTATGAACAAAATCAAGGATATTTTTCAATAGCTTTCAGGTCATGTGACCTAGTCACTTCAATCCACTTCACATTCATAGTACTAGCCTAGTAGTACCATGCACACCAATTTTTTTTCCAATTTTTTCTTTTTTGAATTTTATATGAATTCTTTTATGTAACAATTATGGATTTTTTTCAATAGCTTTCAGGTCATGTGACCTAGTCACTTCAATCCACTTCATATTTATAGTACTAGCCTAGTAGTACCATGCACACCACTTTTTTTTTCCAAAAAATTTTTTTTTGAATTTTATATGAATTTTTTAATGTAACAATTATGGATTTTTTTCAACAGCTTTTAGGTCATGTGACCTAGTTTCTTCAATCCACTTCACATTCATAGTTCTAGCCTAGTAGTACCATGCACACCACTTTTTTTTCCATTTTAAATTTTATATGATTTTTTTATGAACAAAATCAAGGATTTTTTTCAATAGCTTTCAGGTCATGTGACCTAGTCACGTCAATCCACTTCATATTCATAGTACTAGCCTAGTATTATCATGCACACCACTTTTTTTTCCAATTTTCTGTTTTTTCTCACTCAAAAAAGCACTCTGAAGACCTGCGATTAAGAATTGTTGACTTGTATAAAGCCGGGAGAGGTTACAAAACCAACTCTAAAATTCTGAAAAAAAATTCTAAATGTTTTTTTTAGACAGTGGAGTCCTCCCATGAACACCATTCTTGGCCAGTGTTTTACATATAGTCGATGTATGCACAGAGATATTGGAGTGGGTTAGTGATTTCTGTAAGTCTTTAGCAGACACTCTAGTGTTCTTTTTACCCGAGTATTCTGTGCTAAATTCTTGTTGTCATTTTTTGTGGATGGCCACTGTTTGGGAGAGAAGCAACAGTGCCAAACTCTCTCCATTTGTAGACAATCTTTCTAACTGTGGATTGATGAACATCCAGAATTTTAGAGTTGGTTTTGTAACCTTTATACAAGTCAACAATTCTTAATCGCAGGACTTCAGAGTGCTTTTTTGAGTGAGAAAAAACAGAAAATTGGAAAAAAAGTGGTGTGCATGATAATACTAGGCTAGTACTATGAATATGAAGTGGATTGAAGTGACTAGGTCACATGACCTGAAAGCTATTGAAAAAAATCCTTGATTTTGTTCATTAAAAATTCATATACAATTCAAAAAAGAAAAAAATTGAAAAAAAAGTGGTGTGCATTGTACTACTAGGCTAGTACTATGAATATGAAGTGGATTGAAGTGACTAGGTCACATGACCTGAAAGCTATTGAAAAAAATCTATAATTGTTACATAAAAAAATTCATATAAAATCCAAAAAAGAGAAAATTGGATAAAAGGTGGTGTGCATGGTAATACTAGGCTAGTACTATGAATATGAAGTGGATTGAAGTAACTAGGTCACATGAACTGAAAGCTATTGAAAAAAAATCCTTGATTTTGTTCATAAAAAATTCATATAAAATTCAAAAAAACATAAAAGTGAAACAAAAGAGGTGTGCATGGTGCCACTAGATTATATCTATTATTTTAAAGTAGTTTGGTGAAAATAAATTTGTTTATCTTGAAGCTATTGAATTTATTTATTTACCCGTGATCGTCATTTATTGACGGTCCCTAAGTCTCATCTAACTTCACGCGGTCTGTTCAGGTGCACGCAATCACACAGCTGCCACTGATGAGCTGCGTCACCAACAGAGGTATTATAAGCCAATTCTTGGCGTGTTTGACACACGTGCTTCACAACCGGTCACACAAAGAATGTTCCCCATAGCGTAATGCTACGCAGCATCTCGTTCCCGCTTTTTAAGGGAAAAGGGTTACAGTCAAGTAACCCGAGACAAGGCTGGACTGGGACAAAAAAAAGGCCCTGGCATTTTTGCTCAGACCGGCCCACCACAATCGGTCAGACACAACCAACTTGTACACCATCCTTGCGGTCCCTGTAGATATGCATATCTACTGTTCCATTCCAAAAACCCCTACAAAGCTGAGAACTAAATGCCATGGACCAGTGTACTCACTCTCTCTTGACAGACTCCCTGGTGATCAAAGGTTCCTCCCCGTCTCTCTCCTCCACTGCTAACTCAACCTGGCTTGACTATACATAAGGACAGAGAGGTCCCTTTTTGAAAAGTGGGTTGTGTGTGTGTAACTAATTTCCCTTCAGAACACTCCACAAAATAACTTTTGAACATGGGAATATCATTTACATTTACTGACTGCTAAAATTAGTGCTAACAATCATTGCAGAACTGACTACAGTGTGTCATTTGGTCTGGACAAAATATGAACATTTCCAGTAGCAATGATTCCCACAGACTGTGTGATAAAATTACCATGTAATGTGTGTGTAGAATTAAAGGTTTATAACAAGTATACATTAGTGCTATTTAGCCTTCACTAAATGGTGTGCATTAATAAAGCGCTTTTTTGTACTTGGCTAACAAAGCTCTACAAAAGGCTAAAGGCTTCCTGAATGGAATTTCTTCCTGAAAACATTTTACAATGTTGTACTAAATTAACTGAACAGACTTTGCTCAGTTAATTCTAGTTTTTTTTACAATTATGAAGCCTCCTACAGTTTGTCTACTTTAAATTGCTAAAATATTGAATACGAGGTAAAAAGTAAAATATACGTTTGATTTGTTAAGCCAGATGTTTTTTGTACCCTCTGTGGAAGGATTTTGTAAAAAATGTTGAAAGAAAATAAAATGGAGACATCTCATTTATGTATACCATATTCTTGTTTCTTCATAAAGGTTTTGTTTTGTATTATTGTATGTATTTTTTGGCTTTTGTGAATAAAAACTAAACTAAACATAACGGTGTGAAATAAATTGTACTTTTAGCACACAGTGATTTTCTGTATCACATGTTGAGTGCCATTGTAACAGTGGCCCCTGGCTGAATCTCCTGACCGGCTGCAGCAGCTTCAGCTAAAGATCAAGTCAAAGTCAAAGTCAGCTTTATTGTCAATTCTGCTATATATACAGTACAAACAGAGATTTGAAATTCTGTGACTCTCTAACCCTAGGTGCCTACAATTAACGACAACAACAAATTAACAGTAACACAACAGATGAGTACGTGAATTATGAGATAAGGTGCGAAAAGAAATAGTGCAAACAATAGTGATAATAATAATAATAATAATAATGCAATTACAGGTCAGTGCAGTTATAAATTATAGGAGTGAATGCAAGAGAAGCAGCATAAGGAGGTAGATAAAAATGGAGGAGAACTAATGAGGGAGGGTGATACAGAGATCAGGTGTGTGGGGGAAAAAGGGGAGAGGGGGCAGAGACGGGAGGGAGTTCAGTGTCCTGACAGCTTGGGGTATGAAGCTGTCCTTAAGTCTATTGGTCCTTGCCTGGAGACTGCGTAGTCTCTTCCCTGACGGCAGCAGACTGAAAAGGTTGTGCGATGGGTGGGTGGGGTCGCTCGCAATGACGAGGGCTTTCCGGGTGAGGCGGGTGTTGTAAATGTCCTGGAGGGGGGGAAGAGAGACACCAACAATCTTCTCAGCTGCTCTCACTATGCGTTGAAGCGCTTTCCGGCAGGATGCTACTGCCTGTGTTGCCTCTGAAGCCTGGGTGGTTTGGATTGTCATCTCTCCACCTTGAAGTGTTGCCCAATTCTGCTCCCCCTGCAGGAAAAAGTGAAAATTCATTTTTAATCAGCCTGACATTCTTCATTCATTCATTCATGTTGTGTATGTAAGAGCAAAAAAAAAAAATGCATCGTTAGTATTCTGTGTTGTTTGTTGAGCTAGGTCACCTCTCCGTCAGTTACATTGGAGGAGTTGACCTGTGCCACAGTCACACCAGGGAGCTCAGAGGCATCTGCCAGGGTAGCCACAGTGTGACCTGTGCCATCCTAGGTAAATGATGAAGCAATAAAATACATATATTATTGTCAGAAACCTTGAAAGAAATGGACTTAAACTGGCACTGTCCTTACAGACCAGCACAACAATATACCTGGATGAGTGAGACAGTTCCATCTGGGTTATTGATGGTCTGTACCACAGTCTGCGATGGCATAAGATGAGCATTGCTCTGTGCGGTGGTTAGGTGGTGCTGGGTGGTCGTTGGTGAATGTATTTGTTGATTTTCAAAAGCATACAACAAATCTTCACGACCATGCTGCTTGTAACATTTTTTCACAATTGTGCAAAGGGCCTGCGTCCAAGACACCTTTGGGGGTAACAGAATGGGTCTGGTTAATCATTATAATAAAAATATTGAGCCACATTTAACATGTAAAATGAATTATTTAATTACAAAAACATTAAAGTATCATCCAACTCTCCTTAACATTTGCTGTCAACTGTGTTTATAAAACTACAACTGAAATTTAAATAACTGATGTTTTTTTTGGCTAAAGGCTAAAGTCCCACTGCTGTATGCGATTAAAGTTAAAAGGGGAACAGCTCCAAATTTCATCAGGACCACACTCACCCTTTGCTTTTGTTCCTTTGCGCGAACATCACTGCGGGCATTGGCCCAAGGGATATCCTCGGGCCACCACAATGGCTTGCAGCTTTCTTGACCCCAGCCAGGCTTCCCTCGACTGGTTGAGTTCTTCAGCATCTTTGGTATGAACGTTCGCAACTGGGCCTGAAGCAAAGAAGCATGGAGAAAACAGATAATACAGACACGAAAACTGCAGCACAGAAACATCCACACCTGTTCATCTGCCCTTGAGAAGGTGTGTATTGATCTGACCTCCTGAAATAGTCATGGGCTGCAAATAAAAACAGACTCTAAAGAGGCTATGGCTCCAGCCTGATGTGACAGAGTTAATAAGAGCATTCAAATGATCCACACTGGTCAGCTGTCAAACAGTCTGGGTCATTGTAAGGCTCCAGTGCACTCAACACAGATAACAACAAGGACAAGCTACTCAATGTCCATATCAGGACAAGCAATGTGAAACAAAAACATATTTAGTACAAAAAAGCTGTAAGGAGGGATCTTACTTAACACAGAGCAGTTAAAAACTTAAGGTGTGACAGAGATTGGCATACCAACTCACCAACACTTTAAATTCACCCAAGTTAAAACATTTAAAATACATTCAAACAAACATATAGCTCAGTTTTATTGCACAAAAATAGTTGTACATCTAATTATTGTCTTTCTTCGCCAGGGCTGAGCATGGATCATTTAAAGTGCTCTTGTGCTAACTGGATCTACAAGACAATCAATAAATACATTTTAAAAACAAAATCATGTGCAATTATTTAATTAATGTATATGTGCAAATTGTGCCATTAAAGTGCTGGTACTCTAAAGTGCAACAGTCAAGTGTTAAAGTGCTTGGTGGTTAGATACAGCAACTTTAAGCCTTTCTTTTTCTTTGGTTATTATTGGTTTGTTATTACCAATTCAGACTCAATAAAATTCAAATGTATTGTAAACAAACTTCTCACAAAAACATTTTAAATGTGTTTTCTATATTTGAATAATTTTTATTTGAAATCTAGTTTAATGTTGAAGAATGTTTAAGTTTGAGTCTAAAGGTGTGACGGATTAATGACACAGAGCTCAACAGGTCCTCATCTTTATAAAAAACATTTTAAAACCCAAGTCTTTGAGAAACTGTCAGTAAATTGAGGAAGTTTAATTAATCTTATAAAACTCAAACTGAGTGAGCTGAAGCTACTTATGCTGCTGTGAGATCTTCCTGAAACTAACGTGAAACACTGTCCTCCACAGTTTCACCAAGTACAAACATCATGGTCCAATGTGACGAGGACTGGGAGCTTCATGGAGAGAAGTGCTATTATTTCTCCCCAAATACAAGTAAATTATCCTGGACCTACAGCAGAGAGGTGTCAACAGCTCAGAGGAAACCTGGTGAAGATAGAAAGTGAAGAAGAGCAGGTACTGTCCACCAAACTGACTGTTGACTTATCATATGTTTCATTAGAAATAATTAAATCTCACTTGTTTTAGACATTTCTGTTCAATACAATGAGAGGTTTAATGTCTGAGGCTGAGGACAAGTTCTGGATCGGACTGACAGACTCTGAGACAGAAGGTGTGTGGTTGTGGACAGACGGCTCTCAACTGAACACAAGGTGAGTTTTGGTTAAAACAGTCATTAAACAGAGGCGGAAGTGTTTTTTTAATGTTGGACCATATAACAATAAATAGCTAACGCTAAATAATACTAATATTTACTGTTGCCTTGGTAACAGAGGTCCAGCAAACATTGTTTCTATTGTGCACAAACTTAGTCAGCGCTCATTTTGGAAGAGTTTTCATTCTGTTAATAAGTAAGTAAGTAAATTTTATTTATATAGCACCTTTCACAGATATAAATCACAAAGTGCAATAAAAGAACAATAAAACTATGAGAATAAAAATTAAAACCACAAAATATTAAAAACATAAAAACATAAAAAGCTTAATCAACTAAAAGCTTGTTTAAATGTCCATGCAGAGCTCTAAAAGACAAGACTAAAGTATTCTGTGTTGTTTGTTGGGCTAGGTCACCTCTCCGCAGTTACATTGGAGGGCTTTCCGGGTGAGGCGGGTGTTGTAAATGTCCTGGAGGGGGGGAAGAGAGACACCAACAAGTAGCCACAGTGTGACCTGTGCCATCCTAGGTAAATGATGAAGCAATAAAATACATATATTATTGTCAGAAACCTTGAAAGAAATGGACTTAAACTGGCACTGTCCTTACAGACCAGCACAACAATATACCTGGATGAGTGAGACAGTTCCATCTGGGTTATTGATGGTCTGTACCACAGTCTGCGATGGCATAAGATGAGCATTGCTCTGTGCGGTGGTTAGGTGGTGCTGGGTGGTCGTTGGTGAATGTATTTGTTGATTTTCAAAAGCATACAACAAATCTTCACGACCATGCTGCTTGTAACATTTTTTCACAATTGTGCAAAGGGCCTGCGTCCAAGACACCTTTGGGGGTAACAGAATGGGTCTGGTTAATCATTATAATAAAAATATTGAGCCACATTTAACATGTAAAATGAATTATTTAATTACAAAAACATTAAAGTATCATCCAACTCTCCTTAACATTTGCTGTCAACTGTGTTTATAAAACTACAACTGAAATTTAAATAACTGATGTTTTTTTTGGCTAAAGGCTAAAGTCCCACTGCTGTATGCGATTAAAGTTAAAAGGGGAACAGCTCCAAATTTCATCAGGACCACACTCACCCTTTGCTTTTGTTCCTTTGCGCGAACATCAC
This sequence comes from Perccottus glenii, assembly GCA_024416835.2. Lineage (NCBI taxonomy): Eukaryota > Metazoa > Chordata > Actinopteri > Gobiiformes > Odontobutidae > Perccottus > Perccottus glenii. The sequence continues at coordinate 6,042,584 of CM044562.2, forward strand.
TGCGGACATTGGCCCAAGGGATATCCTCGGGCCACCACAATGGCTTGCAGCTTTCTTGACCCCAGCCAGGCTTCCTTCGACTGGTTGAGTTCTTCAGCATCTTTGGTATGAACGTTCGCAACTGGGCCTGAAGCAAAGAAGCATGGAGAAAACAGATAATACAGACACGAAAACTGCAGCACAGAAACATCCACACCTGTTCATCTGCCCTTGAGAAGGTGTGTATTGATCTGACCTCCTGAAATAGTCATGGGCTGCAAATAAAAACAGACTCTAAAGAGGCTATGGCTCCAGCCTGATGTGACAGAGTTAATAAGAGCATTCAAATGATCCACACTGGTCAGCTGTCAAACAGTCTGGGTCATTGTAAGGCTCCAGTGCACTCAACACAGATAACAACAAGGACAAGCTACTCAATGTCCATATCAGGACAAGCAATGTGAAACAAAAACATATTTAGTACAAAAAAGCTGTAAGGAGGATCTTACTTAACACAGAGCAGTTAAAAACTTAAGGTGTGACAGAGATTGGCATACCAACTCACCAACACTTTAAATTCACCCAAGTTAAAACATTTAAAATACATTCAAACAAACATATAGCTCAGTTTTATTGCACAAAAATAGTTGTACATCTAATTATTGTCTTTCTTCGCCAGGGCTGAGCATGGATCATTTAAAGTGCTCTTGTGCTAACTGGATCTACAAGACAATCAATAAATACATTTTAAAAACAAAATCATGTGCAATTATTTAATTAATGTATATGTGCAAATTGTGCCATTAAAGTGCTGGTACTCTAAAGTGCAACAGTCAAGTGTTAAAGTGCTTGGTGGTTAGATACAGCAACTTTAAGCCTTTCTTTTTTCTTGGTTATTATTGGTTTGTTATTACCAATTCAGACTCAATAAAATTCAAATGTATTGTAAACAAACTTCTCACAAAAACATTTTAAATGTGTTTTCTATATTTGAATAATTTTTATTTGAAATCTAGTTTAATGTTGAAGAATGTTTAAGTTTGAGTCTAAAGGTGTGACGGATTAATGACACAGAGCTCAACAGGTCCTCATCTTTATAAAAAACATTTTAAAACCCAAGTCTTTGAGAAACTGTCAGTAAATTGAGGAAGTTTAATTAATCTTATAAAACTCAAACTGAGTGAGCTGAAGCTACTTATGCTGCTGTGAGATCTTCCTGAAACTAACGTGAAACACTGTCCTCCACAGTTTCACCAAGTACAAACATCATGGTCCAATGTGACGAGGACTGGGAGCTTCATGGAGAGAAGTGCTATTATTTCTCCCCAAATACAAGTAAATTATCCTGGACCTACAGCAGAGAGGTGTCAACAGCTCAGAGGAAACCTGGTGAAGATAGAAAGTGAAGACGAGCAGGTACTGTCCACCAAACTGACTGTTGACTTATCATATGTTTCATTAGAAATAATTAAATCTCACTTGTTTTAGACATTTCTGTTCAATAGAACACCCTGAGCCACCTTTGATCCTGGTGCCTGGTGGACCTAAGTTGTAAAAGCAAGAGCAAAGTCATTAAGAACATTTCTTGTCCATAAATTACTTTGGCCATACTTTTATCTGAAAGAAAACAGTGTTAAATTGAGGCTTCAGACACAGGCTTGTCTCTGAAGGCCTCTGGCAATAGAGAAAAGGCAGGACAGTTAATCCGTGGGGATTCCAATGGTGGTTCTGCTACACCAAGTGTATATTCTCCTTGAGAAGAAAAAAAAAGTATTTATAGAGCACATTTTGCAGTGACTTGTGTGCTTTACAAAAGTGACACCAAAGTTGTAACAAACAAACTTAGAAAAGAAAAAAATGAATAAAAATAGTAATAAAATAAATAAACATACATAAAACATAGACAGATTATTAGGAGCTTTGTAGACCATTAGAAGAATTTTGATCATTTGTGATATGAACAGGAGCCTGTGCAGCGACTTCAGAGCAGGTGTAAAATGAGAGAATTTCTGTCAGAATAGTCAGAATACAAGCTGTGTACAAGTGTTCTGAATGAGCTGCAAACATTTAATGGATGGCTCTTCTAGAAATATTTTTAAGATTAAAAAACGCTGACCTGGTGACACTGTTAATGTGACGATGTAAACTGAGATCTGAGTCCTGTTTAATCTTGGTTCAGAACTGGTTTTATTCTCAGGTTTAGTACTTGCTTTAGGTTTTTAATAAATGAACTGGAGCCAATTTGGCCAATCACTGATCACTTCCTGAAAAAGAAGCTCTGTCATTGGTCTGTACAGCTTGTCAATAAAGAAGTAAAGGCTGCAGATAAAACAGAAACGGTGTTCAACACTTGATCTGTCTTTTATCACCAAGAAAACAGCACAAAAACATAAACAGAAAAGGGAGACAGAGTGAAACAGGGACAAATATTGGCAATTCAACCACATAATGTTGCTTCGGTCATAAAGTCAGAGCTTAAAGTTTAGGGTAATCTATCTTGGTGTAATGTTTTAGTGTTTTGTGGAAGAAAAAGTCTAAAATTTTAGTGTAAACCACACCAACATTATGATATTTATTTATTTATTTATTTTTTTAGAACAAACCACATTAAATACTGAAGAACCAGAAACAAGTCCAACCAGCTCAAGTACAACCAGCTCAAGTCCAACCGGCTCAAGTCCAACCGGCTCAAGTACAACCAGCTCAAGTCCAACCAGCTCAAGTCCAACCGGCTCAAGTCCAACCAGCTCAAGTCCAACCAGCTTAAGTATGACTCAAGTAAATAAAACACAAAATCTAAAAGAATAAAAAAGCTAAACGTGTGGTTACATCAAGTATAACATCATCTTCTTGTGTTTATCCACTGTCAGGGCTGCAATAAAAAAAAGAGAGTGCTGATGGCAGAATGAAGTCCCTAAATTATTACCTCATAACATCCTGCTCTCTCCACAGTTCATACTGTCGTTGTGTCCTTGGGCAAGACACTTAACCCACCTTGCCTACAGTGGTGTTCTGTAACACTGGTAAAGCGCTTTGAGTGCTAGGTGGAAAAGCGCTATATAAATAAATTTAAAAAATGTATAAATAAAAATAAAAATATTACAAAATGGAAGAAGAATTTGCTCTAAAGACCTTGATTGGACAAAAAAGTTTCAAATTAGCAGTTCATTTCTGTGTTTATGAATAGTTAAGAAAAGCAAATGATTCACGTTGAGATACAAACTATGACAAATACACTTATGCTGTCCTGAGCTCTTCCTGAAACTAACATGAAACACTGTCCTCCACAGTTACACCATCTACAAACATCATGTTACAATGTGACGAGGGCTGGGAGCTTCATGGAGAGAAGTGCTATTTTTTCTCCCCAAATACAGTTAAATTATCCTGGACCTACAGCAGAGAGGTGTCAACAGCTCAGAGGAAACCTGGTGAAGATAGAAAGTGAAGAAGAGCAGGTACTGTCCACCAAACTGACTGTTGACTTATCATATGTTTCATTAGAAATAATTAAATCTTACTTGTTTTAGACATTTCTGTTCAATAAACTGAAAGGTTTAATGTCTGAGGATGAGGACAGGTTCTGGATCGGACTGACAGACTCTGAGACAGAAGGTGTGTGGTTGTGGACGGACGGTTCTCGACTGAACACAAGGTGAGTTTTGGTTAAAACACAGTCATTAAACAGAGGCGGAAGTGTTTTTTTTAATGTTGGACCATATAACAATAAATAGCTAAAGCTAAATAATACTAATATTTACTGTTGCCTTGGTAACAGAGGTCCTGCAAACATTGTTTCTATTGTGCACAAACTTAGTCAGCGCTCATTTTGGAAGAGTTTTCATTCTTTTAATAAGTAAGTAAGTAAATTTTATTTATATAGCACCTTTCACAGATATAAATCACAAAGTGCAATAAAAGAACAATAAAACTATGAGAATAAAAATTAAAACCACAAAATATTAAAAACATAAAAACATAAAAAGCTTAATCAACTAAAAGCTTGTTTAAATAAAAGTGTCTTCAGCTGCTTTTTAAAAGAATCAACAGAAGCGTCCACTCGCAGTGACAGGGGCAGGGCGACTGCTTGGAAGGACCGGTCTCCCCGAGTTTTAAAACGGGTTTTGGGGACCGTTAGAAGGTTTTGACCAGAAGACCGAAGAGCGCGGGAGGAGGAGTAAGGGGTCAGCAGGTCAGTGATGTACTGGGGGGCCTGTCCATGCAGAGCTCTAAAAGTCAAGACTAAAATTTTAAAATCAATTCTGAATTTGACTGGAAGCCAATGTAATGAGGATAAAACCGGGGAAATGTGAGCCCTTCTGTTGGTTCCAGTTAAAAGCCTGGCTGCAGCATTTTGCACCATTTGTAGTTGACTCATTAATGATGTCATTCATAAAAAATGTAGGTGTAATTTAATCTATTTACTAATATCTTTCCAAATAAAATCCTTGAAACAACTGTAACCTTAAGCTTTTTTATTTCTTCTTTTTTAGATCTGCATTTTGGTTTAATAATAGTGCAGTAAATAAAACGGAGCCGGACAACTGGGCAGTGAAAGATCCTGAAGGAGAAGACTGTGTGAGGATGGGAGAGAAAGGAGGAGGGTTTGAGTTGAAGGGTTGGTTTGATCAGTCCTGTTTAAATTATTATTTTAATTGTTATTCATCTGTGAGAAACAAGTAAAATAAGAATTATAACAATTATATAATATTATATATTAATTATAACAAGAAAAATAATATTTAATGTGACTTTGAATTGTTTGAAAATTATATTTCAATAACACAGCAGTAAGTATAAGTATCTAAGTATATCTGTCATTTATGATTTATGAATTTATCTGATATTTTTGTATTGTTTTTTTTAGAAACGCTAAAAATAAAAGGAAAAGTATTTAATGTATTTCAATTTTTTCTAAGTCCTATTACCAAAAGCCTCAGCAGTTTTAATAGATTCCAAAACTTTGGTTGCTTTGTGTTGCTAAGGCCATGGGACCCTCTGATTGGTTCTCATCTTTTTAAAAACATTTTATAAAATTCAAGTTCTGCAGAAACACATGACTCTCAGTAAAATGAGAAAATTTAACTTGAATCTGATCTTCTGCAGTGATGCAGTCAATGTACCGGTCTGTTGTGGTGAAGAAGAATCTGAGCTGTAGGCAAAGCTCTTGATTTAGAGGTTTATTTATGTTCCAATCAAGAGGAGCCAGCTGAGGTGGCTCGGGCATCTGTTCCGGATGTCTCCCACCGGTACTCATTTAAATGTTTATCTGTCAGTCTGCTTCAGAACTTACTTTTATGGTCCTGAATAAAGTTTCAGCCATCGCAGTCATAGCCTCTTTTACCATCCCACTCAAACTCAAAATGTTCAAGTGTCCAACTACGCGCGAATAGCGCAATTTATTCGCAAACTTTTTTCTGTACAACTGCTTGCAGAAAGTGTCTTCTAAAAATTGTCAGTAGTTCTGAGAGTTGATTTTGAGTCCATTTTCAACCCAAAAAGGTCCAACTATCTCATCTTTAATAATACCTGCCCAGACCAGTTCCCCACCTGCACCTTGCTGGCGTCTGAGTCGAACTGGACGAGTCCTTCATATTTCTTTGTCCTCAGTTTCTGCCACTCACTTCCCTTTTTTAATTAGAGCTTTTCAAGCTTAATATGAAACTTTGAAGTACTTGGAACGGTGTTTATATTTCACACTGTGAAGAGTTTTGAAGAAAACAGAAAAAGAGAGAGATGGCTAAAAGTCAATGTAAGTTACCAGACCATTCAACTTTTAACATTTTAATTCTTCTCTCTGTTACAAGTATTCAAAATTCTTATTAATAAAGGTTTTCTTATATTTCCTTATGTTTTAGAGTATTTCACTTTAAGGTCCCTCCCCCAAAACCTACTGTGCTCTGATTGCTCAATAAGAGGCGTCGGGACAAAATAAAATAATAAGAGAGTAAATTTTTGGTGTGTGGGTATCTCTCTGACACTTCCTGTAAAGCTTCCTTTTTGCTCGACTTCTGCAGCAGTGTTTTTCAGATGTATTAGACCAATATCTGACACAATCAGAGACAAAATATATCAGAAGTAACTACTTTACTAACAGAAGTAATCTAAAGTCATCTCAACTAAAGTGGGTGGCTGAAGCACATTTGAAAGTTTATTTAAAGATTCTTTTAAGACTTTTTTTTCCTGACGTCCACATTTGCATTGGTCAAATTACAAAAATATTAAATTATAAATATTACAGTTGAACTAATATGTGGTAGCACCAACAAGATATGTTGTCTTACAGCCGATTTTTGTTTCCTGTAAATACTAACTTTACCTAACTAATCTAACTAAAAATGTTGTTAGAAGATGCCTATTGCAGTGAACAATGGCTTTGTACAATACAGTTTTTTTAATAACATTGGTTCTGGGCAGAGGTAGTGTAAAGTTGCCTGTTGTGTATTAAAACCATGTCTGTTACTGACGTGTAGTAGCTGTGAGATTCATCTAAGTAAGTAAGTAAATTTTATTTATATAGCACCTTTCACAGATATAGATCACAAAGTGCTTTACAAAGTGCAATAAAAGAGCAATAAAACTATGAGAATAAAAATTAAAACCACAAAATATTAAACATAAAAACATAAAAAGCCCAATCAACTAAAAGCTTGTTTAAATAAAAGTGTCTTCAGCTGCTTTTTAAAAGAATCAACAGAAGCGTCCACTCGCAGTGACAGGGGCAGGGCGTTCCAGAGTCTGGGGGCGACTGCTTGGAAGGGCCGGTCTCCCCGAGTTTTAAAACGGGTTTTGGGGACCGTTAGAAGGTTTTGACCAGAAGACCGAAGAGCGCGGGAGGAGGAGTAAGGGGTCAGCAGGTCAGTGATGTACTGGGGGGCCTGTCCATGCAGAGCTCTAAAAGTCAAGACTAAAATTTTAAAATCAATTCTGACTTTGACTGGAAGCCAATGTAATGAAGATAAAACCGGGGAAATGTGAGCCCTTCTGTTGGTTCCAGTTAAAAGCCTGGCTGCAGCATTTTGCACCATTTGTAGCCGACTCAGAGACGATTTGTTAAAACAAGTAAAAAGAGAATTACAATAATCAAGACGAGAAGAAATAAAAGCATGAATAATCATCTCCAAGTCAGCTTTAGACAAAAACACTCTCAATTTAGAAATGTTTCTTAAATGAAAAAAACAGTTTTTGACCAACTGTCTAGAATGACTGTCCAGAGACATCGATTGGTCAAACAGAACACCAAGGTTTCTGAGGCTCGACTGGACGGAAGAACCCAGGAAACCAAGGTGTTGTTTGATTTGAGGTATTTTTTGGTCTGGTGCAAAGATTAAAGATTCAGTCTTTTTTGTATTCAGCTGTAGGTAGTTATTATATAACCAGTTTTTTATGCAAGACAAGAAGTTCAACAAATCAGTAAGTTTATGAAACTCAGAGTCTTTAAAAGAACAGTACAACTGAATGTCATCAGCATAAAAGTGATAAGACACATTTTTAAAACCGTGAATTATATCACCAAGAGGGCGAATGTACAATAAAAACAAAAGAGGACCTAGCACTGAGCCTTGAGGAACTCCATATGACAGAGGGGTCATTTCAGACAGAATATTGTTAATAGAGACACAAAAAGATCTGTCACTCAGGTAGGAGGAAAACCACTTTAGAACTGATCCAGAGAAACCCGTTTCATTTTGCAGACGCTTTAACAATACATTATGGTCCAGAGTATCAAAAGCTGACGATAAATCCAATAGGATCAAGACAGAGTACTGCCCAGAGTCAGCCGCCATCATAATGTCACTTGAAATCTTCAGCAGGGCAGTCTCAGTTGAATGACATTTTCGGAAACCTGACTGAAATTTATCTATAAAATTATTTTCATTAAGAAACGCAGTCAGCTGCTCCGCCACCACTCTCTCCAAGATTTTAGATAAAAAAGGCAATTTAGAGATTGGCCTGTAGTTGTTTGGTTCAAAAGAATCCAAATTGGGCTTCTTCAGAATGGGGCTGACGACCGCTTGTTTAAAGGAGCTGGGCACAGAACCAGTTAAAAGAGAAAGGTTGATCAGTTTAACAACATGTGGACCAACTAAATCAAATACATTTAAAAGCAGTGAAGTTGGCATTACATCTAGAGGGCTTGATGATGGTTTCACCTTTTTTAGTAGACCCTTAATGTCCTCTTCAGTGACAGGTGAGAAGGTGGACCAAGAGCACTGAGGAGATAAACCCCAAGATGTGTTTACAGATGATGGGTTAATAGAGGCTCTTATATCATGTACCTTATTCACAAAGGAATGTAAAAACCTGTTGCAGAAAAACAAGCCTGTAAATAAAAAGATGAGAAAAATACAAAGTTTTGCAAAGTTTCATGTATTAAACAATATTTAATTTGACTTTAAAATGTGGGAAAATTATATTGAAATAACACAGCATCGATTATCTGTTTCATTTGTGTTTCTTTGAATTTGTCTTATATTTTTTGTGTCATTTTCAGAAATGTTGAAAAACGTTAAAGAAAGTTTGAGTCTAAAGCTGTGACAGACCAATGACACAGAGCTCAGCAGATCCTCATCTTTTTAAAAACATTTTCACACCTTTTTAAAAACCATGTTCTGCAAAAACATATGACTCAGTTCTCAGTAAAATGAGGAAGTCTAATTAATCTGAAAAAACTCAGACTGAGCTTTGAACCTGCCACAGTCACTGTTCATTTCCTGAAAACGAGGTGAGCCGAGATGGACGAGACGCCTGAAGATCTTGTGTACGAGAACAACTCTATAACACCTGGAAAAAAAAAAGGTGAGTCTTTGAAGTTTTTCAGTTTCAATGTTTACTTTTTAATTTGTCTCCTTCAACGTCAAAGGATCCCATTGATTCATTTGTCTCTTTACACAATTATATTGTCAATTTCTTTTTTATATATTTGTTTTGAAGTTTGAAAAGATATATATATACACAACTTAAACATTGTACCCCAAATGTATGAAACACAGCCTTTTTCATGCCTTCTAATACTTTTTAAAGATAATTTGTGTTTTGATTTAGTTAAATTCACTCGGTCGATCACTGATCTAAACTGTTTATGTTGTGGTTCTTTAGACCAGGTCTTAGTCCAGGAATGTTCTTATGAACAACTTTAAACTTGTGTTGAGTTTATAAATAATTAATTTAATTGAATAAAAATTAAACTTCTCCTTGTAAACCTTTCTGAGCTCTTGTAGGTTTAATTAGTTTAGTTTAATTAGACTGGACTCTTCTCTTGTACCAGGCTCTGGTCTTGACTCAGGAAGTGTTCACAACTGCACCTTTTGTGGTTGCTCTGTCAGTGTGGTTTATTGTGAATGTTGTTGTGTGAACCACAGTGAGAACAAAACATGCTCCAAAACCCTTTGAAAAGACAGGTCTCACTTCCACCTGAACCTGGGTCTGGTTCCATTGAAAAGTCAACCTCACACAGACCACAGACGTCTTAATGGACCCAAAGAAAGATAAAACACAATAATCATGTTTCTTCACAGTTTCATGAAAGTAGAAAGAACAATGTCTGTGAAGATAAAACACAATGAGCAGTGGTCCTTCAGACTGAGCCTTTAACTCACAGCGCCATCTAGTGTTTCTCTGAAGAAAGGCCTAGTTTTTCTTTTTTGTTTCACAGAAACTTCCTGTGCACATGATCAACCCAATGCTGTGACTCATCCTTCACCTTGTAACTGGGTTTTTAAAACAATTACATGTTTAATATATGAATACATGTGATTTATCTAATGTTAACTTTTCCACAGGTTCCCAACACCACAAAGCCCCAAAGAGAAGGTCAAAGGTGACGGTGGTGAGAGTGGCTCTGGTGCTTACTGCTGCTCTGATCGTAGTTTATGTCATCGATCTCATCATGTTCTTCCGTGAGTTAAAGCAGGAGCGAGGGATAACTACATTTACTCAACATCTGACAAAAGTGTACTTTAGGTTTGATTGGTCCACAACACACTCCACAAGTGTTTCCTCAGATCATCATTTAGATGAATACTTTCATGTCTACAAGAGGAATTGACAGGAGGCCTACTTTTACTTAAGGACAGATTTTGGATTATCTACTTAACCTTTTGATTTTTTCCCCATTTTGTCTTTTCTGTTTGGACTCAGTGTATCGTAACACACAAACCAAAGAAAAGACTGAAGAAATGGAAGAAACCACAACTGTCCCAGGTTTGAACCAAACACACAGAGACCAAACTCTCAGTCGTACAACCTGTAACCTGTCTGTGACATGTTTACAGTATATATTCAGGAATATTACACACTAACATTTTTGACTTAACTGCAGAGTTTGAAGAGAAACAGTAAATTTTAAATCAAAATAGTTACATGAAGTAAAAGACTTGAACTGAAACTACTTGTGCTGTTCTGAGCTCTTCCTGAAACTAACATGAAACACTGTCCTCCACAGTTACACCAAGTACAAACATCACAGTCCAATGTGACGAGGACTGGGAGCTTCATGGAGAGAAGTGCTACTTTTTCTCCCCATATACACTTAAACTTTCATGGAACAACAGTAAAAAGATGTGTCAGTGGCTCAAAGGAAACTTGGTGAAGATAGACAGCAGAGAGGAGCAGGTACAGTAGCTCAGTCTAAACTGATATTTAATGTTAGTTTAAAAAAGTCCTTTTTTGATAATTTTGTGGTTTTAGGAATTTCTGGATGTTATAGTACGATCACTGATGAATTACAATATGGACAAGTTCTGGATCGGACTGACAGACTCTGAGACAGAAGGTGAATGGTTGTGGACGGACGGCTCTCGACTGAACACAAAGTGAAGTTTTAATCTTATTTGTATTTGGCTTTGTGAACGCCTTGTCCCAGTAGTTTTTATCTGGTACTTTTCTAACATTTCTATCTTTGCTAAATATTTATCTGCATGTCTTATTTTATATGTCTGTGTTAAGTCCTGGGTTCTGTCAGCCCTAGGAATGCTTAAATTATAAGAAAAGAAAAGTAAAAGAAGGCAAGAAGGTCAAGGGTCAATTCCTGGTCTAGGAATTATTTTTGGGTTTTCTCTGAGTTTCTCTAAAGAGTTCAAAAACATGCATTAATAAATTAATAGATTAATCTAATTGTCCAACAACTAACTGGATGTTGTTGTTCTCATTTAGTTTAACGTTTTGGACGAGAAACCAATACAACACAGAGCCGGACAACTATACAGTGCAGGGCCGTGACGAGGACTGTGCATTAATGGGTGAGATAATATATATTAATGGACTCCAGTCTTGGTATGATCATTTCTGCACAAACAATAACAGAATTATCTGTGAGAAACCTGCCTCGAGATCAAAGACCTGCAACTAGAAATGTCATCTGAAAAATATACTGTGTGTAACGTGAGTTTTGTTTTTAAGAATGTAACATTGTAAAATGTGAAGATTATATTTACAGTGCATTATAGCTTCAGTGATGGGCTGACCTGTTCATCAAAGTCCTGTCATTTGTGTGTTTTTTAATTATTATCAAATGTTGTATGTCAGTATAAAACACATGTAGACATTATTGTGTCAGCAGCTTTTCACTTGAAGCCATGGTTTAAGAAACAGGGACTGGGACTGAAACTGGACGAGTCCTTCATATTTCTTTGTCCACACTTTCTGCCACTCACTTCCCTTTTTTAATTAGAGCTTTTCAAGCTTGCTATGAAACTTTGAAGTACTTGGTACGGTGTTTAAATTTCACACTGTGAAGAGTTTTGAAGAAAACAGAAAAAGAGAGAGATGGCTAAAAGTCAGTGCAAGTTACCAGAATATTCAACTTTTAACATTTTAATTCTTCTCTCTGTTACAAGTATTCAAAAGTCTTATTAATAAAGCTTTTCTTATATTATCTTATGTTTTTGAGTATTTCATTTTAAGGTCCCTCCCCCAAAACCTACTGTGTTCTGATTCCTCAGAATCAGAATGTTCTCAGACAAAATAAAATAAAAAGACAGTAAATGTTTGGTGTGTGTATCTCTCTGACTCTTCCTGTAAAGCTTCCTTTTTGCTCGACTTCTGCAGCAGTGTTTTTCACACGTATTAGACTGATATCTGCCACAATCAGAGACAAAATATATCAGAAGTAACTACTTTACAAACAGAAGTAATCGAAAGTCATCTCAACCAAAGTGGGTGGCTGAAGCACATTTGAAAGTTTATTTAAAGATTCTTTTAAGACTTTTCTTTCAGAGGTCCACATTTGCATTGGTTGTTTTGTAAAAAATATTAAATTATAAATATTATAGTTGAACTAATATGTGGTAGCACCAACAAGATATGTTGTCTTACAGCCTATTTTTGTTTCCTGTAAATACTAACTTTACCTAACTATTCTAACTAAAATTGTTGTTAGAAGATGCCTATTGCAGTGAACAATGGCTTTGTACAATACAGTTTTTTTAAGAACATTGGTTCTGGACAGAGGTAGTGTAAAGTGTCCTGTTGTGTATTAAAACCATGTCTGTTACTGACGTGTAGTAGCTGTGAGATTCATCTGTGAACAACAAGCCTGTAAATAAAAAGATGAGAAAAATACAAAGTTTTGCAAAGTTTCATGTATTAAACAATATTTAATTTGACTTTGAAATGTGGTAAAATTATATTCAAATAAAACAGCATTAATTATCTGTTTCATTTGTGGTTCTTTGAATTTGTCTTATATTTTTGTGTCATTTTCAAAAACGTTGAATAATGTTGAAGAAAGTTTGAGTCTAAAGCTGTGACAGACCAATGACACAGAGCTCAGCAGGTCCTCATCTTTATAAAAACATTTTCACACCTTATTAAAATCCATGTTCTGCAAAAAACATGAGTTTTTGAGTCAGTTCTCAGGACAAATGAGGAAGTTTAATTAATCCTATAAAACTCAGACTGAGCTGAGAACCTGCCACAGTCACTGTTCATTTCTTAAAAACGAGGTGAGCCGAGATGGACGAGACGCCTGAAGATCTTGTGTACGAGAACAACTCTATAACACCTGGAAAAAACAAAAATGAGTCTCTGAAGTTTTCCAGTTTCAATGTTTACTTTTTAACTTTTCTCCTTCGACGTCAAAGTCAATCAAATCAGTTTGTGCTTTATATAAACTACAGTCACATATTTGAACTGACTCAGATGGATCCCTTTGATTCATTTGGCTTTTTTAAAATGATGTCTATTTCTTTTTTATATATATTTTTAAAGTTTAAAAAGATACTTCTATATCTCTTGGTCGATCACTGATCTAGACTGTTCACATGTTTGTTTTGTGGTTCTTTAGACCATGTCTTAGTCCTGGACTGTTCTAATAAACAACGTTAAACTTGTGTTGAGATTATAAATAATTAATCAACAGCATTACTTTAATTGAATAAAAACATTTGCTCATAACCTCTCCTTTTAAACATTTCTGAGCTCTTTTGGGTTTTTATTGGTCTCAGACCGGACTCTTCTCTTGTACCAGGCTCTGGTCTTGACTAAACTGCCATGTTTGGTGTTTTTAAAACAAACTCTGTTGCGGTTACTCTGTCAGTGTGGTTTATTGTGAATGCTGTCGTGTGAACCACAGTGAGAACAAAACATGCTCCAAAACCCTTTGAAAAGACAGGTCTCACTTCCACCTGAACCTGGGTCTGGTTCAATTGAAAAGTCAACCCCACACAGACCACAGACGTCTTAATGGACCCAAAGAAAGATAAAACACAAGAATCATGTTTCTTCACAGTTTTAGTAGAAAGAACAATGTCTGTGAAGATAAAACTCAATGAGCAGTGGTCCTTCAGACTGAGCCTTTAACTCACAGCGCCATCTAGTGTTTCTCTGAAGAAAGGCCTAGTTTTTCTTTTTTGGTTCACAGTTGAAACTTCGTGTGCACATGATCAACCCAATGCTGTGACTCATCCTTCACCTTGTAACTGGGTTTTTAAAACAATTACATGTTTAATATATGAATACATGTGATTTATCTAATGTTAACTTTTCCACAGATTCCCAACACCACAAAGCCCCAAAGAGAAGGTCAAAGGTGACGGTGGTGAGAGTGGCTCTGGTGCTTACTGCTGCTCTGATCGTAGTTTATGTCATCGATCTCATCATGTTCTTCAGTGAGTTAAAGCAGGAGCGAGGGATAACTACATTTACTCAACATCTGACAAAAGTGTACTTTAGGTTTGATTGGTCCACAACACACTCCACAAGTGTTTCCTCAGATCATCATTTAGATGAATACTTTCATGTCTATAAGAGTAATTGACAGGAGGCCTACTTTTACTTAAGGACAGATTTTGGATTATCTACTTAACCTTTTGATTTTTCTTCCCATTTTGTCTTTTCTGTTTGGACTCAGTGTATCGTAACACACAAACCAAAGAAAAGACTGAAGTAATGGAAGGAACCACGACTTTCTCAGGTATAAACCAAAGACACCGAGATCGAACTCTCAGTCGTACAACCTGTAACTGTCTGTGACGTGTTTACAGTATATATTCAGGAATATTACACACTAACATTTTTTGACTTAACTGCAGAGCTTGAAGAGAAACATAGTAAATTTTAAAGCAAAAGAGTTACATGAATTAAAAGACTTGAGCTGAAGCTACTTGTGCTGCTCTGAGATCTTCCTGAAACTAACATGAAACACTGTCCTCCACAGTTACACCAAGTACAAACATCATGGTCCAATGTGACGAGGACTGGGAGCTTCATGGAGAGAAGTGCTATTATTTCTCCCCAAATACAGTTAAATTATCCTGGAACAACAGCAGAGAGAGGTGTCAACAGCTCAGAGGAAACCTGGTGAAGATAGAAAGTGAAGAAGAGCAGGTACTGTCCACCAAACTGACTGTTGACAAATGTTTCATTAGAAATAATTAAATCTCACTTGTTTTAGAAATTTCTGATTTCTGACAGACTCTGAGACAGAAGGTGTGTGGTTGTGGACGGACGGCTCTCGACTGAACACAAAGTGAGGTTTGGTTAAAACACAGTCATTAAACAGAGGCTGGTTTCACAAACGTCATGTAGACTGGTCTAAAGTGTGTTTTAATGATGGACCATATAACAATTAAAACTAAAGCTACGTAAATAAATGCTAGTTCAAACCAGATATTTACTGTTGCTATGGTAATATTTATTGTTGCCATGGTGTGTTGTCTTGCAAACATGGTCTCATCATAAAGTTCCTCTTTTTTATAAAAAAAAAAAAAAAAGAGGATGACAGTCCTTTTATTGTGCACAAACTTAATGTTTTGTCAGCGCTCATTTTGGAAGATTTTTTAAAATATCAATTATAAATAATGCAGGTGTAATTTAATTTGTTACTTTTTTAGATCTGAGCTACCTTTACAAAACTAAAGTGGCAGAGCTACTTTTGTTTGTAACATTTATTCTCATAGCTTATTTCAAAAAAAATAAATTTTGTTTTGCCAGAACATTAACCCTGAACTTTTACAAACTGTTGGTGTCCACAACTCACATTTTGGAATAAAACATAACAAAAAAGCTAATTTTTGAAGAGTGGTGGTGTGATTTTATCTATTTACTTTTTTCACACAACACATTTCCAAACCCAATTTGTTAGTTTCTCTGATTTAGCTTTTTTCTGATCATAAACTCCTAAATTTCAGTTTTAGTTTTTCAATAACTATATCACCTACAAAAAAATGCTCACCTATCGTAAAATCAGTTTTAACGATAAATAAAATGTAAACTTAATGTCTATATCTCTGTTTACTCTGGTAAACAATCTCTCTAAACCTCCACAACATGTTATCTCTGGCTCTGATGTGCTGGTGAAAAGCTTTTCTCAATTCTTTTCAGATAAATTGAAGTTAATCACTGAATCCTTTGTTAAAGCCACCCCTCATTCAAGTGACTCAAAAGCATATTTGATGTCATGACTGGGCTCACTCAACAAACTCGCTCTTTGCTTTCACTCTCACCACTTCTGCTTCATAAGTGATCTAACTGTGAAGTCAAGTTCCACATCCTGCCAGGATGATCTTACTCCTACTGTTTTGCTTCAGAGGTGTGTTCCGCTTATAATAAACGGTAGCATCTGTTATTGTCAGATGCTACCTAAAATGGCTGCTGTGACCCCTGTTCTTCAGAAACTGGGCCTTTACCGTCTAAATATGAACAATTACAGACTGTAGTAGCGACTCCTTAGTTCCTTTTTGTCGCTGGAGAGGCCGAGGACGGGCTCTGTATATTGTGTGACGCGCTGAGGCTCAAACAGATTTAGTCCCAGAAGTCCCAGAATGAATGCTTGTGACGTTTATTCAAGTAACTGCTCTGTTGACACATGTACACAGTTATAAAATGTATCTGATGATGAATGTTAAAAAACAAATATTACAGCTACCCCGTTCCCCTCTCTCCTCCTATACCTGTGTGACCGTGAGTGAGTGCCACCTTTGAAACTAATGGCTGTCACCGTCTACACCCACGTGACCCACACATCACCCTGGCAACCAGACAAAAGCAATCTGTAAACGAATATTGTTCTGGCTCCTACACAGATCACGTGCGACATGTTGCTCTCCATAAACGAGGCAGTTATGTTACACATCACAAAATACTTGTGTCAGTCTGTTTTAGCTTACCCCCTGTATTTTTACAAATAAAATAGTTAAATATCTCTGTGCACTGTGTGGGACAGAGCTTGATTTATTTAAAGTAGTTACATCGGTGAGGCCAAGAGCTATTTTGCTCAAATAAATGCAGCGGAAAACCTGAAGTTGGTTTAAGCTGTTAATGAGGAAATGGAGACAATAGTGTAGGTTGTATGTTGACTCTATACAAGTGCAGTTAGAGAATGTGGAGAGTGGAGCACAGTTTTCATTAATGACTGCTTCATTAGGTCTAATTGTAAAGGCTGCTATTTGTCTGCTATAACGTGCTTTTGTGATATGACGGATATTATCACCACAATCACCCAGTCTCTCAGATCATCCGAGCTTGGTCTTCTGTCCATCCCACGTTTTTGGTCGTCCACTGTAGGTGTCAGATCATTCAGTGTTAATGCTCCTAAATTGTAGAATTCACTTCCCTTTACACTTTGTAATATATCACCTGTCTACTTTTAAGACTCAGCTAAAAACATATCTATTCAACATGTATTTTGAATAATGTGACTTGTATGTTCTGAATGTGTTCATGTATAAATGTAATATAATGTACAATGTAAAGCGACCTTGAGCTATGGAAAGGCACTATATAAATAAAACTTATTTTAAAATTACAATTACATAAAATTACATTAAATACGTTTAGCTGTGGTAGGCTATGTGGGGCTTTCATAAATAATCATCTAAAATGCCCCAGAATAAAGGGAATTACCGTTTTGATTAGAATTTTTCAAAGGGAGGAGCCAAACTGTTAACATGCTTCTTTTGGTGACTATTGTAGTGAGCTACTGTTGTGGGGTTCTTATTTATAAAGATTGTTTTACTTTAATACATTATATATAGCGCTTTATTATGGTCTATTTAACGTAAATGTAAATAATTGGAAATGACGTCAAAGATTTATCTAAATCTATATAATGCTTTTTACTTACTTTTTTAAGTAGGTTCTCACCTTTTGTTTTTTAATCATGAAATTGATTTACAGTGAAGGATTCAATAAGGGCTGGTCTAACACATAAATTCCAGGGCTGAAAATAAGTCCCACCCCTGGCCATGACTCATGACTTTATATTTTTGTCATGTACTTTTATTGCTGATACAAAAACAGACAGAAGCACATCACTAAAGGTTGTCGGTTTATAAACGTGCAGCTTTAAAAGAGTTTTATTGCACACATTTAAAACTGAAACAACAATGTTTTGTGTTAGTGCTTTGGTCAGATTATGAAGCAGCTGCTGTAATTCCAGTCTGCCACCAGATGTCACTGTTGTCCTCAGTGTGAAGCCCCAAACCTTTGAATCATTCTCGGGACAAAAAGAAAAAGAGTCTTGATGCTTCGACCATCACTTGCTTATTGTAGCTGCAGAGTCTTTTATTCTTGGCAGGTTTACTGTCCATTTTGGTATATTACCCCAGAATTTATTTTCTGCCAACATAACCTTATCCCATAATGCAGTGTGTTTTCAGTGACTTGCACACTTAGTCTGTTGGATTATTAACAATATATTAACAATATTGGTCTGATTGGAATATGGGACAAAAAAATCATCTAAAAATGACCCAAGTTAAAACACTTAAAATACATTCACACAAACACACAGCTCAGTTTTATTGCACATAAATAGTTGTACATCAAATTATTGTCTTTCTTCGCCAGGGCTGAGTATGGATTATTTAAAGTGCTCTTGTGCTAACTGGATCTACAAGACAATCAATAAATACATTTTAAAAACAAAATCATGTGCAATTATTTAATTAATGTGCAAATTGTGCCATTAAAGTGCTGGTACTCTAAAGTGCTACAGTCAAGTGTTAAAGTGCTTGGTGGTTAGATACAGTAACTTTAAGCCTGTCTTTTTTCTTGGTTATTATTGGTTTGTTATTAACAATTCAGACTCAATAAAAGTCAAATGTACTGTAAACAAACTTCTCACAAAAACATTTTACATGTGTTTCCTAAGGTGTGACAGATTGTGACGAAGTGAGTTAATAGACTCTACTCGTCCCTTATACTGATTGCACACATCATACAGTTAACTTTCCACATATTATACAATCTATATGGGCTACTGGTAAACTGCACTCACATATCCCGGGTCTTGTTTGTGTTAGCCTTAGTAGTTCATTAATTTCACTCAGTTAAGCAAACATTCTTTATGGTTAAGTTAAACACACACACGTAAGTTTATCAGTTAAACTGTTTATTTTATTTGGGTTCATGAGTTTTGTTGTGTTGATCTGATCCAGGAGGGGCCTGGAAATAGAGAGGAAGGCCGGCCCAAACATTTCCTGGTTATACCTGGGACTGATGATGTCACTTATGACATCATCAGAAGCTACTATTTGGAGAGGGGGTTTCTTGAGGTAGATCTTAAATGATTAGGGTTTACCTGTTATAACCTGGTGTTTCTGTGCAATGTCTGTATTGGGTTACTGTGTGTGCAGTGATTATAATGTTTCGGATGTGGTGGAGTTGATTATAACTTTGTGAGGATTCCAGCTAAGTGGGATAGGCAAATTTCAATTGGCCTAGGATACAAGGCAGGTGTGTGTCTGAGGGGTGGAGGGGTGGATAGAGGGCAATGCTGCCGCTGCTGTATGTATAGAAGGTGGGGGAACACTGTAAATAAAAAGACACATTTTGGACTTGACTTATCCTCTGAGCCTCTCTTCTTGAGCCACTTTAGCCACTCAATGCTACGCTACTTCACACAGATCAATGACACAGAGATCAGCAGGTCCTAATCTTTATAAAAAACATTTTAAAACCCAAGTCTTTGAGAAACACAGTTGTCAGTAAAATGAGGAAGTTTAATTAATCTGAAAAAACTCAGACTGAGCGGTGAACCTGCCACAGTCACTGTTCATTTCCTGAAAACGAGGTGAGCCGAGATGAATGAGACGTCTGAAGATCCTGTGTACGAGAACCACTCTATAACACCTGGAAAAAACAAGGGTAAGTTTCTGAAGTTTTTCAGTTTCAATGTTTACTTTTTAACTTGTCTCCTTCAACGTCAAAGTCAATCAAATCAGTTTGTGCTTTATATAAACTACAGTCACATATTTGAACCGAATCATATTATATTATGATATTATATCATATTTGAACAGATGGATTCCCATTGATTCATTTTTTTATTGGTGTCAGACTGGACTCTCCTCACGTACCAGGCTCTGGTCTTGACTCAGAAAGTGTACACAACTGCCATTTTTGGTGTTTTAAACTCTGTTGCGGTTACTCTGTCAGTGTGGTTTATTGTGAATGTTGTTGTGTGAACCACAATGAGAACAAAAATGTTCCAAAACCCTTTGAAAAGACAGGTCTCACTTCCTCCTGAATCTGGGTGTGGTTCATTTTGAAAAGTCAACCTCACACAGACCACAGACGTATTAATGGACCCAATTTTACTGACGGACCTGTTTTAGGGTTAGACCAGGATTTAACCAACCAACTAGTCTACAGTGATCTGTCAGCCACAGAAGAGTCTGATAAAAATAGGAAATAGCAGGGAGGAAGCCTTCACACAACTGACCGCTTGACCATTAAAGACATTTGCAACATGGCGCCCATAGATAGGGCAGTGAGAAATAGGCATACAATAGGTAAGGTCCCTGTTTCAATGTCAACCAATATGTGGTCCTGCTTAAGCCACAAACCGCTTCTAAGACCCTGAGAGATTTAGGTTCAGGGAACAAAGCCCTGTTTTAGGAGGCAAAATAGCTGGGAGCGACTTCTGGTTGGAAATACAGGGAAATATTGTAAAAAGGGACAGAGGTGGGTAAACTGTTAGGGACTTGATCACTCCTATAGCTACTACCTTTAAGCTAATATGCCTCTACCCACAGAGCTATCTGTTAGGACTAGATCTATTTGTGAGACAGGACTAGCCTATTCAAGATACCGCGATGATAGACCCAACCCTACAAGACCAGGTTTGATGCCGTAATTTATAGTCAAAGTAAACTGGAAAATGTGGAAAGTGTCCATAGCTTCTTTCAGTCGACTGGAGCGTTCGTGCCTCCCAGAGCAGCAGACATGCCTGAGGGGAACGAAAGAGTAACTCTGACTGTGGGAAAGTTTGAAACAATGTCATTTAGTAAAGAAGACACAGTGGTATGGAACCCAGCTAATACAAAAGTACCCCATAGGCTGTTAAACCTTGGCTGTTAAACCAGTCCACAGCATTATTTCACAAGCTGAAGTTTAAACTGCAAGGGCAAGATCCGGTGACAGGAAGGACAAAAACCACAGACTACAAATTACGGGCAGACACAAAAGAGGAGTTGTAGAGTATTGTATGAATGACCAAAAGACATTAAAAGAAAAAAATGGTACTTGAGAGAGAGAAGATAAATTGGAATGAGTTGACTAAGTCGGGCTTTTAGACTGAAGACTACATTGTACTTCATACATGTGTTGTGAAAAGTTTATCTTTAAGGTAGGAAACATTGTCTGAGTAAATCGAGGGTTTGAAGGACAAGAAAGGACAGTAAAACATTCTAACAAGGGAAAGGATATAATCACCGCTATAACGAGTGATCATGTGACTTTAAAAGATAAAGGGCATGTTCACCTGAAACAAATGAAATCTTATAGAAAATGAAGAAATTGTTATATCCTTAGTGGATTAGCCAATATTTCTGAGTTTGTGTGACTGGAGGCAAGGAGAAAATCTCTGGCGTGGGAGAGGTCAATATATTTGTGAAAGTGCCAAAACCTGGACACTCGGAGAGTGAATATGTGAGATGGAAAAGGTATTTGTTGGGACAGTACTGCCTATGTGGGCATCAATGTTTTATCAAAGTATGGGACGGAATGAGGCGCATTAGGCGTCAGAATCAGAAACAGGTTCCTGTGACGTTAGGACACAGGGAGCTGACTAGCCAATATAAAATAACTTGATGACCGCATAATTGTTTTGTATTACCTAGTTTCATTTGCAGGAACTATAGACTGTCCGTTCCATTTGAGAGAGACCCAGAGGTGAAATGTCACCCGCGCCTCGCGCCCCACCCCCTTTTACACTTCTCTCACAACACACAGCTTCTGTGCATGTTACATTTCAGCAGGGGCGCCGGCAGCTGCAGGGAGCACCAATTCGCCAATTCCACACATAGTGAAATGATACAAATGATGAAAAACCGCTTCGCGACGCAGAGGAATTTTTATTTTTATTTTTTTTTAATTAATCTGCTCGTGCTGCCGCCCCCAATGTGTCACGAAAAATGCACTCGGCGGTTGCCCGTTCGCCGTGCCTAAAACCGCTACTGGCTGTAAGGCAGGAATATATAATATCAGAACATGTAATTCTAGGCTGATGCCTACCATGTGTCACATAGGAGGATTAGCTTATAGAGCAAGTCAGTACTACGCATTACAGAAATACATGATAGAGGAAAAATAATCACAAGAAAAAAATATTAGTGGAGAAGTGCCGACCTGGACTCCTTCCTGGCCTAAAAATTGAGGTGGAAGAGTTTAAACTGAGCAGAACTGTGATGGCTGAATTTACTATTTACTATAGGAGGGCCAGTTAAACCTGAAGTTAAGTTTGGGATATATCCCTGGGAAAGATTTTTAGGATTTTAGCGGACAAAAAGGCAGGAACCCGTGACTCCTTAATATTTAGCCATCGATAGGGCCTGTGATCATGGTTAATGGTGGAGCCCCTGTCGGACCAGAGGGGGAACTCAGGAACTCAGGCACATTAGTCCATGGCGGGTACTCTGTCAGCCGTCAACTCTCCCTCAGAGCTGAGTATGTCTGGGACCAGCAGGAGGGGGCATTCCAAGGATCCTAGGGATTGCAGGGCCAGCCCCCCCAAGTAGAGGACAAGACGGAGGGGCCAGACGGGTTGACCCCTGACGGCCCTCTTCTCCTTCGTGTGGCTGAAGATCTAGACTACAATCCTGCGCTGTCCACAGTCGCTGTTCACGTGTACAGCAAGGACAACTACCCTTCGGACGAAGAGGGAGCGGAGTGCCAAGCCGCCGTTTGGGACCCCTGGATGGAGCCTGAGGGAGCTGCCTTGGTCCCTGATCCCACCACAGACCATGAAGTTGCCTTTATCCCACCATGCACTTTTCTTGCTTACATCCCTTCCTCTTATGATGCAGAATTATTCCGGCAGAGATATTTTCACTAATATACAATTCAACATATTTTCCCACTTGATTGAGCGGGAACTTGAGCGAGCAAGGGCCTACGTGTATATGTCACAGGTGAATGGGCCAAATAGTCAGGGACACTCGGATAATGACTCTGATGACAATGACCCCAAGGGACCTTTGGACGACATCCTCCCACCATTGCCTGACATGGTGGGTGACCTTCGGATGCAGGATGATTCCTTGGAGGACAACTTGGGCTTCGAACTTCCAGAGAGGGATGTAGTGAAGGCTGAAAATTAAGTGGAACTTGGAGGACCAAGGAAGACACAAATCCACAAAGAAAACTGTGTTAAAAGAGAACACTTAAAAATTATATAAAAATGAGAAATAAAATATTTAAGAGAAATGTTAAAGTTAAATACACATCAATAATGTTTTAAAAGTGTAAAGGAACAAACTGTGTTAAGTGTAAATTAGAACCAAGAGTTTAAATCTAAATAGCCTTAGAATCAGGAAGCTAAAATAAAGGTTGAATTCTGTGTCTGTGAGCAGAGAACAGGAAGTTTTGACAAAATTTAGAGGCACACACATACAGACACAAGGGCATACAGAGTCCACTGAACATAACGCAGAGTTCACAGAAAGTACACAATTTGTTGTGTATGTGTTGACGTCATGACTATATCCTGTCCGGAACATATAAAAGGAGGCTTGAAACTCAAGCAAACGGGTCTTGCTGATCTCTTTTGATTCCAGGATACAATCCTGTATCAAAGTCAGAACAGCATAAACTCCACTCTTACTGTACTATCCCTCATCGTATCCACATTGTTCATTTTCAGTTTCTATAGGGGTAGTGCTATAATCTTTGCACCCCCTTAATTTAGGGGTAAGTTAGAGAATTGGGATTGGGCCAAAGACTCTTCTAATTTAATCCAGACTGACTTGTAGGTGTTATATTTTCTCAGTCTGTGTCTGAGTTCAGTCTATTATAACACTCAAACCAAAAGAAGAACTAAAGAAATGGATAGAACAACAGTCGTCCCTCACACTTCCCCTCAACAATCTGTAAGCACCTACGGTAGCCCAGCAGGTACATGTCTATGAACAATCAACTGGAGATAAAATAACTTTAGATTATAAATGTTAAAGACATCCTAAAGGAAGCTTGTGCTGAAACTAACATGTGACACTGTCCACAGTCGAAACGTGTATCACAAGCTTTCACTGCAACCATCAGCCTTAGTTAGCCTCCTTTTATTGACACTGAAACATTTATATTTTAAATCTATTCTAAAGAAGCGTGAACTCAATGAGCTTGGAAAATGTAACTGACTTGTACACTGACTGTAAATATCATTTGTTTTGTTGATGTCATGTATGTTTTTTTTAAATTGTATGTAAATGCTGTTGTCTTGGCCAGGTCACTCTTGAAAAAGATGAGTTTTTTATATCTGGTTAAATAAAGGATAAATAAAATATTAATTAATTAACAAACCCATGAGATGGAGCTGCATGAGCTTTAAAGTAGAATGGTTGATAAAAACAACAATCAAGGCTGACCATCGCTACAGACAAGAACTCCTCTGTGTCTGGACTGTTTGTTTGGAGCATATCTACTATTGTTTAAGTCTCTGACAGCACCGTCTTCAAGCAGCAAGATATCTCTGACCTTCACTTTTGGCAAAGATTCTATGTCACTGTTTGCCTGGTGCTTTTCCACAGATTCATGTCTCCTGTTCTCCATAGAATAAGCTTGATTTACTCCATGTTTTTCATTTACAGCAGAGTTTTCTGGTTCATTCATCTTTAGCTCAGTCAGTGATTGGAATCTGTTTTTTAGCTGGATGTCTGGTGATGCTACATATGCTCTTGTGATTCCAGCATTCTTTTTTCTATTTCAGTGCTGCTTTGGCTGGGCACCAAGTTTATGCCAGTTGGTATCATTTTGTTTAAATCCCTTTGCTTTGCTCAGTTTTGGGAATGACACAATATCATCTAAGTTTAAATTCACAGTCTTACCACATTGTGTGATCGGTATTGTCTCCTGAAGTCCTCTTTCAGATTCCAAAGCAAAAATCTTTGTTTATAGCACGCTGATTTCCTGTTGATATTTCCAGCAATTTTGGCAGAAAAAGTTTGTAGCTGTTGTTTTTACCCCAGACATATTGAAAAATAGATACCAAGGCTCCAGTCGCTCGGCGAGTCCAATGTGTTGTTTAAAAAGTAAAAAAAAACAAAACAAGTAAAAACATAAAAGCAAAATCCAGTTAAAAGAAAGTAAAAAGTACTGTAAAAAAGTTAATCATAAAATCATTGGCTAAATGTAGAGATAACTAAAAAAAGAAAGAAAAGTAAAGCAGGCATGAGCAAGCAGAGGTGCGACTGCACTCTTCAGAAGCAGGAAGCAAAAAGTAGTAAGTACTGTGAGCAAAAAGAAAGTTCCCCGCGGAAAATTCATTAATTTCCGGTTCCGGTTCCACGACCAATCATATAATAGTTTATGCTCACAACTTGTAGACGTATATTCCTACGTAGTAAGTGCTGTGAGTGCATATCAGAGCTGTAGAACACCTGGAGAAGCCGTGAACCGTACGTTATAATGATTTTACTGTGAGCGGTTTTTGCTAGACATTTGCAAACTCCTCAGAGGAACGAAACAGTGGTCTGAGACATGTGGATAGCGTGACATCAAAGTATAACTTCTCCACTTTCATATGCAAATAAAAATATTGCTCTCTTATTTCGTTGCAAATCTACAGGCATCTAAAAATAGGTATGCAAATGAGATCGCAGGCTCTCCGTCTTTAAAGGGTTAAAGTTATAATTTTTGTTTTTCAGTTTATAGTTACCATAGCAACTCAATGTCAAAGACTTTAGGAGCAATCTGAAAGTTCAAGAAACCCTTCCATCTTTGCAGCACTACTTTATCATTACAATTTAAAAAGAGTCAGAAGTGAAAGAGACAAAACAATGCCTTTTATGATTTCTGAATATTTTACACAATAACGTCTTTATTTATGGCATCCTGAAATAACACTATATCACTGAAGTTGAGGAAGATGAGCAGGGCCGCCACCTCCCACCACCAACACGCACTGTGCATAAGTTCTCCGAGGGGCACCGCATTGAACCTGCTGTGGTTGAATGACATGAACTAATTGTGTGCAGTTGTAACTGTTTCATATAAATAAGTCCTAATAACATCAGGATGAGGTATTATCCTCCCTCTACAACTGAGATAATGATGAGAGCGAGAGGCATCAGTCAGAAATGTCAAGAGACTGAAAGTCAGAAGAGCTGCGAGGAGTCACACAGGCACAGCACCTGAATCACGTGAAAATGTAGGCCTTGAAACAAATGGTCTACTACCAATAATTATAATTATGGCAAATGCATTTAAATTTTAAATGCGTATATTTTTGGAAGTCAAATGCCGTCAAACTTGTCACATTTATAAGATTGAAATGTTTTGTTCATAAAGTCAAATAAAGATATGCACTTCTTTCAGAGGCTCGTTCTTCGCAGGAGGAAGATGTGACCTACTCTCAGGTCAAAATAAGAACTGCCCCCAAAGCAGTAGGTGAGTAAAACTAATGATATAATTATACGTCTGGATCAACTGCAATCTAAACAAGGAACAGAATATGTTTATGCAAAGTCACATTATGACATTGTGTCATAATGTGTCAATAACAAAACACTTAATTAGACAATGCAGACACAAACAACAACATATATATTTTTTTGAAGAAATAGAAGTGCTTTTTAAAAACCTCTTTATTTGTGGCAGAGGCTCGTTCTTCGCAGGAGGAAGATGTGACCTACTCCCAGGTCAAAATAAGCACTGCTCAGCGTTCTCCGAAAGCAGCAGGTGAATGTGACTGATGAAAAGTCATCTAAACTTGACATTGTAGCTGTGATTTTCAATATATTCAATGTGTAAAAGCAGCAGTTATAATCGTAAGTGTGTGTATTATTATTATAATTCAATATGATTAACAATCTGCCGCAAAATAAAGATCCTATTCTGATACGTTCTGTGATGTATTGTTATTTTGGAAGTTTAAATGGTATTTAGAATAATTCAGTAAAAAATTTAGTAGAGTTCTTGAAACTGCTGTTAGTATGTAAGAAAATGTGATATAAAATGTTAAGAAGAATTGTTTGACAGAATATGTTTATGCAAAGACATTAATGATAGATAAACTCATTTAGACACAGCCCAGACTGTGACAGAGGAACAATACAAAAGTAAAAACAGAAAAAGGATCACCACAAAGAAGTTTACCATAACAACTTCTTCATTTGAGGCAGAGGCTGGATCACCGCAGGAGGATGACCTCACCTACTCCGAAGTCCTAAAGGGTGAGTTTGACCTCTGACCTCTGGTCTTTGTATTTTAGATCTGTAACCATTGGATCATGCACTGGACTTGGTCTTGACGTGGTGTTGGTTAATGACCTCATTTGGTTTTCAAAATATCATGTTGGAACATTTTTACAGAAAACATGAGGAACTGGTGCCAGTGTCTTGCGAAAGTATTCGGCCCCTTGAACTTTGCGACCTTTTGCCACATTTCAGGCTTCAAACATAAAGATATGAAACTGTAATTTTTTGTGAAGAATCAACAACAAGTGGGACACAATCATGAAGTGGAACGAAATTTATTGGATATTTCAAACTTTTTTAACAAATAAAAAACTGAAAAATTGATACTTTGTAGCGCCACCTTTTGTTGCGATTACAGCTGTAAGTCGCAGGGTATGTCTCTATCAGTTTTGCACATTGAGAGAAATTTTTGCCTGAAATGTGGCAAAGGTTGCAAAGTTCAAGGGGGCCGAATACTTTCGCAAGGCACTGTAGCCCCAACTGAACTTCCTAAAAGCTGACCTGTGTGACTTTGCACCAACTCATCTACAGGCTACACTTAACAGGCTTCAGACTGGTTCCTTAAATACTTTACCATAAAAATTTTCTAGAGGACTCCTTTTAGTTTCAAAGCATTTTTAAATGCTAAAATAACCAAGAAACAAACTGGTAAGAAGAATTACTTTACAGTAAAATGACCAGAAAAAAAGAAAATTAAAATGGGGAAGTAAACTTAAACTAAAGTCTTATTTTAACATTATTATTAAGTTAGAATTATCTATAGTATAGTATAATCTAAAACCACCTGAAACCAACCCAAATCAATTTACCTCTTGTCCCAATAAAATTTAAACTATTATAAATCTATAAACTCCAAAAGTACTGTGTCTGAAAGTCTGACATGAATAGTAAATGTCATCTGTCAACTTTACTTTAACTTATCCTAGTTTAAACATCTTAGCTTCTTTTAGATTCACAAGTTCACCTATAAATGCACAAACATAGAAACACACCTCCAGTGTTCTCTATATCTCAATCCAAATGTTATATACAGTATTTATGTCTGAAAAGGCAGGACCCCTTAAATGATTTGGAGTCTATATACAGTATTTACTTGATTAAGGTTGTCTTTTAAATGTAGAAAAATAAACTAGTGCAGTTCTATGGAAAAGCAAGAAGGAACAGCACACAAACAAACATTTACATTTAGTCATTTAGCAGACGCTTTTATCCAAAGCGACTTACAAGTGAGGAAAACAATGGAAGCAATTTTATCAACACAAGGTACAAAAAGTGCACTTAAAACTAGTCAGTTTAAATCCAGCGCAGTATACAAAGCTAAGGATAAGAGAATTATTTTTTTTTTTTTTGAAGAAGAAAGGAATCGATAGAAAGGAAGTAGAACTCAGTGTTTGTCAGTCAGGTGTTGACGGAAGAGATGTGTTTTCAGCATAGATAGTATAATTATGGATGATATCCGCCCATTGGTCCCCTATTCACCAATACTGTCATTACGAATGGGCAATAAAATGGCCGTTACATCCGGGCTTTTCGGGTTTTACTCCATAGTAAAACAATAGTTTTTAGATAGCATAAACCAACGTAATTTTCCGCTTTTGGAGCCTGCCCTCTGGTGGACGGAGGTATATCGCTGTATTTTGCTGTAAAATCACCGTATGGCGTCGCCCTTACACAAGGACCATTTAAGAGGTACCATGGAGAGGCTTGGTTTTCAGGCGTTTTTTAAAGATGGCTACAAACACTTTCAAAATAAAAGCTGGACATGACCATTTTCTTTTGGTTATGTTGGACATAAATGGTGATGTTTTAAGTTTACTGCTTTAGCAACAAGCCACCATTTTATTTAATTTTTAAATTTATTTTTACCTCAGCCCTTGTGATTATAGCCTCAACATGTTCTGCTCTACACTTCATAAGACATAATATAAGTGACATAAGTGGTCCTCATCAGTTTTAATTTCCTCTTTTATTAAACACCACATGTATTCTGACACTGTCATAGTTTCTCATCTTTGTGAACTTGTTGTTAGAGTAATATTGCAGAACAAGGAGTCTATCCCAGCAGCTGTTGGGCCTGAGGTGGGTATACCTCGGACGGAGGACAGTTAGTCTCAGGGCTGGCACTTTGGGTGAGTTCACACCAAAGCAACAAAATCCCTTGTCTCAGATCAGCTCACTCTTATCATGTCTCCAGCCCTCAGTCTCTGGCGGAGGATGGAAGTGCAAGCCGCTGGACCTGTTCCTGACCTCTTAGACTATCAAATCCTGTTCTGTGCTTGGCTGTTGCTTTGGCAATGTCACTCCTCATTTGCTCAAAAAAAAAAAAAAATCTACGCTTGTCTCACTTTTTGGTTTATTCAGTTTTAGACACAGACAATTCACTCTGACAATCGAGGCGGACTGGAAATACTGGTTTTACTGGGGAATTCCCCGGTGGGCCGTGTTGGATTGGTTGGCTCGTGGGTCGGCCTGTGCTGGTGATGCTAAGCTCAGCCCCTCTGTCACACTCCTGTTCTATTTAGTGGTGGCCTGCACATACTGTATGAACACGAGCTGAAGACAGGGAGCAGCAGAGAGCAGAAAAAAAACTCCAAGTGCCTTGTCCATTAAGCCCGGCCCGCGACACAAGTACCCTCTGGGCCTGGGGTGCTAATCATGATTTTCTGATGGTGCAGCAGAAAAAAGTCAGTTGCTGCGATGATTTATATTAGCCTTTCAGTGTTTCTTCCCCTCTTTTTTTTATATCAAGTTTAGGTTGATACGTTTTGAAGTTATATTATTAAAAAGTAAGCAATTATATGGCATATGTTATAGTTAATTTTTAGTTATTCTTTAAAAAGAATTCTTGTTGTGAATTATTTGGTCTTTTTATTTGTATTTATTAAATTCTGTTTTGTGAACAAGCTTGGCTGTCCAAATGTTGATAGAATAATAAAACAAAAATCATCACATTAACATTGTAATTATTTTAAAATAAGTTTTACAAAACAAACCCAGCAGTTGACCAAGTGGGCCAGTCAGTCAGAAACTCCCGGTCCCTTTTTCTCACCAGTCCCCTGCTGACAGTCATTCACTAGACTGACTAACTCACCTACACACACTCCTCACAGAGAGGCTGACAGTCGGCCGGCCCGGGGTTTGACCCTGTGACCTTCTTGATGTGAGGCAGGAGTGCTAACCACCTCTTCCCACTTTATATCATATTGATTTAAAAACAACCAGACCACACCAGACTTAACGAGATCAAGTCAAGACCAGGAAGTAAATCAGTTAAGTACGGCCGAGGCTCAGGAGATTCAACAGTTTGTCCAATAACTGTAACGTTGGAGGTTTGATCCCTGCTCCCCCCAAGTCGTGTGTCGTTGGGTAAGACACTTTGCCCACCTTCTCTCCAGTGTCTGTGGCACTGGTGTTGAATGTGTTTGTGTTAGTGTTTGGTGGTGGTCAGAAAGGCCAGTGGTGTTGTATGGCTGTCTGAAAAAAACACTGTATAAATCTAATCCATTGTTATTAGTTAAGTCCAGACTTTGACCAAGTCCAAACTCATAAAGAGTTGAGAGTTTTTGAAGAAAGCAGAGTGACATTTAAGTTCATCATGGTCTTTGTTGGTCTGTGTCTGAAACTAAGACCAAATAAAGTTTGATTCCAAGTGTATTTTAAAAAGTGACTTAATTACATAACATTACTTTTACATATTTGGGACTAATCTATATTGTTAATCAATATTCATTTTCTTTCTCTCTCTATATATATATGTAATTACTATCCACAGGTTCCAAGCCTCAAAAAGCACCAGAGCAAAGGTCAAAGTGCACAAAGAGAGTGATGCTGCTGGTTGCCACTGCTGTATTTGTACTTGTTGTCATTGCCATCATCATTTCCATCAGTAAGTTTCTTTTGATGTAAAGTGAATTTACTGAGTTTACTTCTTCCAAATGTTGTATGTTTTCTATTTGCAACAGTTCTTAAAACACAAAGCAAGGAAAATAGTGAAGCACAGAAACAAAATACTACCCCAGTCAGGTTTGACTAAGGACCTGGGGTTTATTTAGAATTTCTGAACTATACATGACAAAATATTTGCATTATAGTTCCTGTATGGCTCTGGTGATTGACTCTTTGTTAACAATAACAGTCAGGTTTGACTCTAAATGAACATACATTACTTCACAATGTTTTAACATAATACATTTTCCAGTACAAATGACCAAGTGTCTGGAAGTGAATCTAAAATATGACGTAATGCACAAAATAAAATATAATTAGATTGTAGACATTGGACACAAAAACGTTTTTAAGACAAATTTATTCAGAAAAAAACTAAATTCCAAAAGGTTCACATACTTTTTCTGGCCACAGTATTGATGAGCCTGTGTTGAGGCAGTGCAGGTTCAACACCTCATGAGAGAGCTGCAGAGTGGAGCTTTTCTTTCTAGTATCAGACTTCCTGGTTTGTAACAGGGTTCCATCACCTCCTCAACACAGGCTCAGGAATAATTAATGAAAAGTATTCTTAATTGTAACTTTTGGATTGTGGAAGCAAAGGATAGGGAGTGTAAAAGTAGTTTATATTACTAAAAAGCCTTTTTCATTTACAATTTGTTTTACTGTTTAAACTTTCAAGGCTACAGTTACAATTCTTTTTTATTCACGTTTCTCTGCTTACATTTCAAAACATATGTTTACGCTTCTAGGTTTACATTTTCTTTTGTTTACAATTAATGTGACCTCATATTAACGCCATAGAATGGCTTTTTAGGCTTCAAGATGGGAGGCAGTGGTAGAGCGGCCGACCTTCGATCGGCGGGTGGGTGGTTCGATCCCCGCTCGAGACATTCCAAAAACATCATAACATCCCGCTCTCCCCCACATAGCCTACTGTCGTTGTGTCCTTGGGCAAGACACTTAACCCACCTTGCCTCTAGTGATGTTCCAGCTGTAACACTGGTAAAGCGCTTTGAGTGCCTTTAGGTTGAACAGCGCTATTTAAATAAAAAAAGATGTGCGCCACTTTAAATTGCTCTTCATTTTACCCTTTTATAATTCAGCCAAATTTAGTTTTGTGTTGACTTAATCATTTTTATGTACTCAATTATGACTGAACTTATTCAATACATTATTTGTACTGAAGTATTAAATGGTTTTAAAAATAAATAAAGAAATTAAATATATCTATAAATTGCTTGATCTCACAAATTCTGGATCCTGCATTTGTGTTTTTACAGTTATTGAAATGCTGGATCTGAGTTCTGTTTAAACTAGGTTCAGAACTGGTTTTATTTTCAGGTTTAGTCTATGCTTAAGTTTTTTAATAAATAAACGGGAGCTTTGGCCAATAACTGCTCACTTCCTGAAAAAGGAGCTCTCTCATTGGTCTGTGCAGCTTGTCAATAAAGAAGTAATGGCTGCAGAAAAAACAGAAAAGGTGAACAACACCTGATCTGTCTTTTATCACCGAGAAACATCACAAAAACATAAACAGAAAAGGGAGACAGAGTGAAACAGGGATAAATATTGGCAATTCAATCACATAATGTTGCTTCGGCTCAAAGCTAAAGTCAGAGCTTAAAGTTTAGGGTGATCTCTAAACCTTAGTTTGGTGTAATGATTTAGTATTTTGTGAAATAAAAATATTCTTAAAATTGTGTAAACCACAGCAACATTTATTTTTATTTATTTATTTTTAGCTCAAAGTACAGAAAAGACTGTAGCACCACAAACAAGTACAAGTCCAACCACCTCAGATAAGACTCAATAAAACACAAAATCTAAAAGAAGAAATAAACTAAACGTATGGTTTATCAAGTGTAAACTTTCTGCCTGTATTTGTCCACTGTCAGGGTTGTGCCTTAGTGCCTTAGTTTTCCCACCCCTGTAGACCGATATCTGACACAATTAGAGACAAAATATATCAGAAGTAACAATCTAAAACCGTCTCAACTAAAGTGGGTGGCTGAAGCACATTTGCAGGTTTATTTAAAGATCCTTTTAAGACTTTTTTTTCTGGGGTCCACATTTGCATTGGTTGTATTACAAAAGTATTAAATTACACTGTCAGAAAGTGTGTCTTTTATAGATTTAATCTAACCATCTAAGACTATCTAAAAAAAAGAACTAAACTAAAGTGAGCTCAGAACTAATACTTACTGTTGCCATGGTAACACAAGTCTTGCAAATATGGTCTCTTCAAAGCCCTGCAGGAACATGTCTATGAACAAACCCAGTGGAAATGATGACTTCACATAATATTACTTTAGATCATAAATGTGTTTAGTCAGTTTAATAAAATATACTAAACTAAGCTTGTGCTGAAACTAACATGTAACACTGTCCACAGTCACAACATGTTCAGAAAACCCGCCCCAATGTGACGAGGACTGGGAGCTTCATGGAGAGAAGTGCTACTTTTTCTCCCCAATTACACTAAACTTTCATGGATGAACAGTACAAGTATTTGTCAGTGGCTCAAAGGGAACTTGGTGAAGATAAACAGCAGAGAGGAGCAGGTACAGTAGCTCAGTCTAAACTGATATTTAAATCTTTATTTAAAAGTCATTTTTTGATAATTTTGATGTTTTAGGATTTTCTGGATGTTAAAGTACGATCACTGATGAATGACGATGTGGACAGGTTCTGGATCGGACTGACAGACTCTGAGACAGAAGGTGAATGGTTGTGGACGGACGGCTCTCGACTGAACACAAGGTGAAGTTTTAATCTTTTTTATTTGGCTTTGTGAACACCTTGTCCCAGTAGTTTTTATCTGGTACTTTTCTAACATTTCTATTTTTGCTAAATATTTATCTGTATGTCTTATCTTATATGTCTGAGTTAAGTCCTGGGTTCTTTCAGCCGTAGGAACGGTTAAATTATGAGAAAAGAAAAGTTATTTTTATTTTTAAGTAAAAGAAGGCAAGAAGGTCAAGGGTCAATTCCTGGTCTAGGAATTCATTTTGTGTTTTCTCTAAGTTTCTCTAAAGAGTTCAAAAACATGCATTAATAAATTAATAGATTAATCTAATTGTCCGACAACTAACTGGATGTTGTTGTTCTCATTTAGTTTAACGTTTTGGAAAACAGCGCCAGACAACTATACAGAGGGGGGCCTTGACGAGGACTGTGCAATAATGGGAGAAAGAAAAAATATGAATGGAGTCCGGTCTTGGTTTGATGTTTTCTGCACAAACAATTACAGAATTATCTGTGAGAAACCTGCCTCGAGACCAAAGACCTGCAACTAGAAATGGCATCTGAAAAATATACTGTGTGTAACGTGAGTTTTGTTTTTAAGAATGTAACATTGTAAAATGTGAAGATTATATTTACAGTGCATTATAGCTTCAGTGCTGGGCTGACCTGTTCATCAAAGTCCTGTCATTTGTGTGTTTTTCAATTATTATAAAATGTTGTATGTCAGTATAAAACACATGTAGACATTATTGTGTCAGCAGCTTTTCACTTGAAGCCATGGTTTAAGAAACAGGGACTGGGACTGAAACTGGACGAGTCCTTCATATTTCTTTCTGTCCACAGTTTCTGCCACTCACTTCCCTTTTTTAATTAGAGCTTTTCAACTCTGATATGAAACTTTGAAGTACTTGGTACAGTGTTTATATTTCACACTGTGAAGAGTTTTGAGAAAGAAAAAAGAAAAAGAGAGAGATGGCTAAAAGTCAGTGCAAGTTACCAGACCATTCAACTTTTAACATTTTAATTCTTCTCTTTTTAAAAGGAATTTAAAAGTCTTAATAAAAGGTTTTCTTATCTTAAAAAAAAAACGTATTACCTTTTGTTTTAGAGTATTTAGAGTACTTTAAGGTCCCTCCCCCAAAACCTACTGTGCTCTGATTGCTCAATGAATGTTCTCGGACAAAAGAAAATAAAAAAAGACAGTAAATGTTTGGTGTGTGGGTATCTCTCTGACGCTTCCTGTAAAGCTTCCTTTTTGCTCGACTTCTGCAGCAGTGTTTTTCAGACGTATTAGACCGATATCTGACACAATCAGAGACAAAATATATCAGAAGTAACTACTTTACTAAAAGAAGTAATCTAAAGTCACCTCAACTAAAGTGGGTGGCTGAAGCACATTTGCAAGTTTTTTTCTATTTATACAGTGCTTTTCCACCTAGTGGGCACTCAAAGCGCTTTACCAGCTGTTACAGCTGGAACTCCACTGGAGGCAAGGTGGGTTAAGAGTTTTGCCCAAGGACACAACGACAGTATGAACTGTGGAGGAGAGCGTGATGTTATGATGTGGGATTTGGAATGTTTCAAGCGGGGATCGAACCGCCCACCCTCGGGTCGAAGGACAGCCGCTCTAAAACAGAGCTACTGCCACCTCTTTTTAAACTAATAATAACTAATATGTAGTAGCACCAACAAGATATGTTGTCTTACAGACTTTTTTTTTCCAATAAATATTAAGTTTACTTAACTCATCTAACTAAAATCAGTCTTAGAGATGCCTGTTCCAGTGAATAATGGCTTTGTACAATACACTTTTTTTTAAGAGCATTGGTTCTGAGCAGAGGTAGTGTAAAGTTGCCTGTTGTGTATTAAAACCATGTCTGTTACTGACGTGTAGTAGCTGTGAGAACAAGAAGATGTGTGATTGTGGACGGACGGCTCTCGACTGAACACAAGGAAAGGTTTGGTTAAAACACAGTCATTAAACAGACGCTGGTTTTACAAATGTCATGTAGACTCGTCTAAAGTGTGTTTTTAATCAATTTAGTTTAATGTTGGATCATATAAAAAAATAACTAAAGCTCAATTACAGTCTTCATGAAGTTCTTCTTTTTCATTTTTACAAAAGGAAAAAACTTGTTTTGTCAGCGCTCAATTTGGAAGATTTTTTAATTTTTTATGTAACGCAAAAAAAATGCAGGTATTATTTAATCTATTTACTTTTTTTTACACAATGAATTCTTTCAAAATTAATAGGTGTGTAGATGAGTCCACAATAATTTGTGTTGTTTTGATTTAGTTAAATTCACTCGGTCTATCACTGATCTAGACTGTTCACATGTTTGTGTTGATTTGCTTTAGACCAGGTCTTAGTCCTGGACTGTTCTAATAAACAATGACAACTAATCCTATTTTCAAGACCATTGCTCGAAAAATGCATACCCATGAAGAAATGAGATATTTCAGCAACCAGAAGGTGTATTTGAATAATCTTGGTGTCATTGTAAAGGGAACATTGTGAAGATTTGTTAAAATGTGTTTTTGTATGCATATGTGTTACTTATGAAGAGAAAATGAAGATGGCACACAGCAAAAATTCATATTTTTTAGTCCGCCTAAAGAAAAACAATATTTTATGATGAGTAAATTTTTGAAATGCTGATAAAAAGGCTACTTTACTTCATAAAATGTTAATAAAACATGTTGACATTATTTCTG
This sequence comes from Perccottus glenii, assembly GCA_024416835.2. Lineage (NCBI taxonomy): Eukaryota > Metazoa > Chordata > Actinopteri > Gobiiformes > Odontobutidae > Perccottus > Perccottus glenii. The sequence continues at coordinate 6,079,102 of CM044562.2, forward strand.
CAAAGTTTGGAACTGATAATGTGAAGCAGAATAAAACTACAGAGGTTTTAGTACAGAAAGATTAGGCGGGAGTTCAAAAAGGACCATTTGGCACAATTTGGCACAATTTGGCACAGTGTGTTCCATTAGAATTTAGTCATGTAAAAACTGTATATTTCAATTTTATATCACTAATGGTGTTCAGTACCAGTAAATAAAACTGTTTTGGGCATTATAGAAAAAAAAATATTTTATATAATAAATAGTTTATAATAAAAATTATAAATAAAACAATTTTTTTTTATAATTTTTTTATTTTTTTTTTTTTTTTTATTACCAAAACGGTTTAGTAATAATAAATCTAAATAGAACATGTATGGAAATGTAAAAAAGCTAAATTTTCATGACACAAACCCAAACAACTATTTACATTATTTACAAAGTTGGTCAGGTTCTATTACTGTCCAGCATGCCACAACATGAAATAGTTCTTTTTTTGAGGTGAAGCAGAGAGGCATATTACATTTTATGCAATACAAATGTAATGTGCCCAGAGTGAAGACAATGTATTGTCTTCATCATAACACCTCTACGTTACATACCTGTATTTTCTCTCAGCTCTCAGCTCTTTCCCTGGTGGGGGAGGAAGGACGACAGACGTGTTGTTGACAAAAGCAGGCCAAGGTGTGAAGTTGGGGGTTGGGCCCTTTTGTGGTGAACACAGCTCAAAAAGCCCCATTACTGTAAACACAGGTTTTATAGAAAAATAAATACATTTATACAATTACTACGCCGCCATGTTATTTTTATTATTACATACATTTTATAGCGTTTATCCGGGACGTAAAGAGCTTTACATATCAATTATTCATTCACTACAGTTACGCTGGTGGTTGTAAACTGTAGCTTCAGTAGACCAGGCTGACTGCACCTATTGACCCTCTGATCATCACTAAATACATCCACTAAACATTTTTTTATTATTATTATTATTACTACACATATATAGCCAATATAAATGCCATACCTTTCTGATTCTGACGAAGAAAGAGTGTTTCTATGTCTTCGCCGTCGCACCTCCGAAGAGCGCACCAGTTTCTTCTGTCAGTCTGTGCCAAACAGCACCGTTGAAAATCCCGTTCAGGTACTTCCCCAACAGTGAATTGTTTCTACTGCTCTCCTTTAGGCTTTTAGTTCAAATACAAGCTCAAAAACAATCTAAAAGATATCCAAAACAGTTCAGATCTTGTGCGTACTTAGCATGTAGCGCGCCTGCTAACTTTACGCAGCAGCAGCTGACCACCAGCTTTGTGGGTTGCGCATTGAGGATTCTCCGCCGTGCTTTGGTCAATTTGCATGTGTTACCCCTCTTTGGAATCCTGAAACCCCATAGGTTAGACCTGTCAGTCCAAAAATGAGATTGACAAGACAGTCAGCCAATCAGAAATGGGAAAAGCCAACCTACCCACGTGGGACTATGCGGTCATAGCGAGACAGAAAGGCATCCCCCCAGGGTCCTAAAGCCCGTCCGCCAGTCACGAATGGATTTAAAATGTTCACAAGGCCTGGGACTAGCCGAATGCAGCGTGATTTCATGGGAAAAATATCTATTTTCAAGCAAGACTACCGAGGTAAGAGAAATTTTACAGCTGTGTTTCTGAAAAGCTATTTGTTGTGTTGCGGTTGTTTGGCTTCTATCTCCAAAAATCTTTGGAGTTTTGTGCTTTTGAATATCTCTTTTGAATCGTTAGCATCTTAGCTTTCATTTGCGGGGGCTGGTGTGTGTTTAGCACAAAGCACGGCTGCTCTAGATACAGAAATATAACTACTGCGTTGTTGTTTGAAGTTTGTTATGAAGTAATTCATTTAGTTTTCATTTGAGATGTGTTTAGAGCAAGTGGAAATGGTTTATATAGCGTTGTAGAGCTCGTAGAGCTGTTTAATTTGATATGCAGTTTGACTATATTCTCTGTGATTAGCGTTTCCTCATTCACCGTATACGGAATATGGTAATTAGGTTCCCCAAAAATGGGGAACCAGGGCTCTTAAACTTGTGTTGAGAATATAAATAATTAATCAACAGCATTACTTTAATTGAATAAAAAAAATTTTCTCAGAACTTCTCCTTATAAACTTTTCTGAGCTCTTGTGAGTTTTTATTGGTCTCAGACCAATGTGAATTGGTCACATTGGTATTAAATGTGAATGCTGTCGTGTGAACCACAGTGAGAACAAAACATGCTCCAAAACCCTTTGAAAAGACAGGTCTCAGTTCCACTTGAACCTGGGTCTGGTTCAATTGAAAAGTCAACCCCACACAGACCACAGACGTCTTAATGGACCCAAAGAAAGATAAAACACAAGAATCATGTGACTTCTTGAAAGTAGAAAGAACAATGTCTGTGAAAATAAAACACAATGAGCAGTGGTCCTTCAGACTGAGCCTTTAACTCACAGCGCCATCTAGTGTTTCTCTGAAGAAAGCCCTAGTTTTTCTTTTTTGATCCACAGTTGAAACTTCCTGTGCACATGATCAACCCAATGCTGTGACTCATCCTTCACCTTGTAACTGGGTTTTTAAAACAATTACATGTTTAATATATGAATACATGTGATTTATCTAATGTTAACTTTTCCACAGATTCCCAACAACATAAAGCCCCAAAGAGAAGGTCAAAGGTGACGGTGGTGAGAGTGGCTCTGGTGCTTACTGCTGCTCTGATCGTAGTTTATGTCATCGATCTCATCATGTTCTTCAGTGAGTTAACGCAGGAGCGAGGGATAACTACATTTACTCAACATCTGACAAAAGTGTACTTTAGGTTTGATTGGTCCACAACACAGTCCACAAGTGTTTCCTCAGATCATCATTTAGATTAATACTTTCATGTCTACAAGAGGAATTGACAGGAGGCCTACTTTTACTTAAGGTCAGATTTTGGATGATCTTTTAAACCTTTTGATTATTTATTTATTGATTATTCATTGATTTGATTGTCTGTGACATGTTTACAGAATATATTCAGGAACATCACACACTCATTTTTTTTACTAACTGCAGAGTTTGAAGAGAAGCATAATTTTAAAGCAAAAGAGTTACATGAAGTAAAAGATTTGAGCTGAAGCTACTTATGCTGCTCGGAGCTCTTCCTGAAACTAACATGCCTTCTGCCTTCATCTAAAGAAAGATTTCATCCAAATATTGTTAATTTTTTTAGACAGACATGTTTTTGGGGTTATGTTGCTGTTTTTCATCTTGATTTATTCTGAAACTGTAACATGCACATTGAAAAAAAGTGGATTTTTAAACAACTTTTGATCTTGATTCTTTCTGTTCTTATGTCTTCAGTCTGTGATGTTGGGGCCACTCACAATGTCCAACTAAAATATTACAACATCATCTAAAATGCCCCAGAATAAAGGGAATTACATCTGTTTTGATTATAATATTTCTAAGGTAAGACCCCCAGGCCCCCCTGCCTTTTTAAAAATTTTTTATAGTTTTTTACCTTTTTGTTTTTTTAATTTATGAAATAGATTTTCAATAAAGGATTTAATAAGGGCTGTCTAAGACATAAAATTCCCGGGCTGAAAATAAGTCCCACCCCGGCCCTGACTCATGACTTTATATTTTTGTCATGTACTTTTATTGCTGAAACAAAACCAGACAGAAGCACATCCTTAAAGGTTGTCAGTTTATAAACATGCAGCTTTAAATGAGTTTTACTGCACACATTTAAAACTGAAACAACAATGTTCCCTGTCAAAAGCTACACTCGATGCTGCGTAGCATTACGCTATGGGGAACATTCTTTGTGTGACCGGTTGTGAAGCACGTGTGTCAAACACGCCAAGAATTGGCTTATAATACCTCTGTTGGTGACGCAGCTCATCAGTGGCAGCTGTGTGATTGCGCGCACCTGAACAGAGGGTATAATAACACTGCGACGCGAGGCGTCCTCGGGTTTCTTTGTCTTCAGATCGCATTGTGTGAAGTGTGAGCAAACCTTTCTCTGTGCCAGTACGAATATATATAAAATAATAAATACAAAAGTATCATGGCTGGGTTCAGAAAGAAATGTGTTCCTCCTTGCCAGAGGCACATTGCTGACGATGATCAGCATGAATTTTGTTTTGAGTGTTTGGGGAAGAACACGCAGCCCTCGGACTTTCTGGGAGTGTGAGCACTGTGATCTTTTGCCTGCCAAGATCCTACGTGCCCGGCTCGCTTTCTTTGCAGAGGAGCGAGCCGCCTCCCAACTCCGGTCGTGGGGTTCGCGTGTTGATCTGGCTGAGGCGCAGGGATCAGATAGTCTTATGCCTCGCGCTCTCACCAGATGAGGCAGACACCGGCTCTGTGCTCGGCGGCGCGCTACGGCGCTTCCGTGAGCACGTCGATGAAGCCTCATCCCTGGCTTCTGGGGCGCAGCAGCCTCGAGCGCTCTTCCCGCTCTGACACGGCGTTTGAGGAGCTGCTCGAGGTGGTTACAAGAGCAGTGGCGAGGCTGAATATTGAGTGGCCTCAGGAGCAGGGCCCCTAAATACTCTAAACTGGATGACAGGTTTCTGTCAGGTGGCCAGGGGAGGGATCACAGCGGCGTCTCTCCTTCTTTGGGGACCTCCATGAGGAGCTGGCACGCTCATGGAATAAGCCCTATTCGTCCCGTGTTTTTGTGCCTTGACGTCGATTTATTCGACTATCGTGGGCGCACAGGTGCGAGGTTATGGGTCGATGCCCCAGGTGGAAGAGACGCTGCGGGCTATCTCTCCCCGGGACATCGTCCTCCCTAAGAAAACCTACACTCCCCAACAAGCCATGCCGGTTCACGTCATCACTGGTGGGGAAGGCTTTCCAGGCGGCGGGTCAGGCTGGTGCAGCACTGCACACCATGGCGGTTTTGCAGGCATACCAGGCTGAGCTGCTCAAAGATTTGAGCACAGGGGGTTCTGTGGGCGAGGACGCGTTTTCTGAGCTACGCCGTGCCACAGACCTCTCTCTCAGTGCAACTAAGCAGGCGGCCCGCGCTATTGGCGCTCCATGTCTGCTTTGGTTGCGACGGAAAGACATCTGTGGCTTAACCTCACGGGCATCAAAGAGAAGGACCGCCTTCCTCCTGGATGCACCCATCTCGCCTTCCGGTCTTTTTGGCAACGCGGTGGACTCCGTCGCCACTAAGTTCCGCGAGGCTAAACGCTACGAGGAGGCGTTTGTGAGGTTCCTTCCTCGCCGTGCTCAGCAGCCGGGACCGTCGGCCACCCTGTCGGCCAGGTCCAGCCCCTTCCAGAGAAAAGCGGGCTGCCCAGAAGGAGAGTGTGGCGAATCGTGCCCCCTCGTAAGGACTGGAGGCGGATTCTCTCGCTGCTCAAAAGAGAACAGACCTGCGGAATGTTATCTCCGCCAGGAAGCAGAGGCCCTGAAATTGGCGCGCCCATGGCGCGGTGTTCTCCCACCGGGTGGGGCGCAACAAAATCCAAGAGAGTCTAAAGACTCCATGTCGACACCCTCAGGAGTCCGCTGTTTTTCTCCGCCGCCACTGGCGTTCGGGAGCAGCAGTCTCCAGCGCAATTGTAAGTGTCCGGCCGTCTCCTGCCTTGGCTCAGGACGGCGGATGTCTTACATCCCCAAGAACCGAGGTGACAAAACTACTGCCCCTTTCAGAGAAATTGGCAGCATGGATGCTCCTGCCAAATATCTCCCGTGGGTAATAAGGACTGTGGCCAAAGGCTACAGACTCCAGTTGCCAATCGTCCGGCGTTTCAACGGCGTGGTCTCCACTTCCGTGAAACCGAACGAGCCCATGTATTGACACAGGAACTGCAGGTTCTGCTGGACAAAGGGGCCATAGAACGTGTTCCCCACCAGACAGACAATCCGGGTTTTACAGCCGATATTTTCTAGTTCGAAAAGATGGGGGCTGCGCCCGATTTTAGACCTTCGCGGTTAAACCGCTACCTCAAAGCATTAAAATTCAAAATGCTCACAATAAAAATGATTGTGTCCCAGATCCGATTAGGCGACTGGTTTGTCACCATCGATCTAAAGGACGCGTATTTTCACATACAAATCCTGCCACAGCACAGAAAGTTCCTGAGGTTCGCTTTGAGCGAGCGTACCAGCATCGGGTTCTTCCGTTCGGCCTGGCCTTGTCACCCGGACATATACAAAATGCATGGATGCAGCCTTGGCTCCTTTGCGACTCCAGGGCATCCGCATTTTGAATTACATAGACGACTGGCTGATATTAGCTCAGTCTCAGGAGCTAGTGCTTCGACATCGGGACGTCGTCCTAGCTCATCTCGACTCTCTAGGCTTGAGACTCAACGCCGAGAAGAGCGTTCTTCTCGGCCGCCCAGAGGACAACATATCTAGGGGTTGTTTGGGACTCAACCGAGATGCAGGCACATCTGTCTCCTGCACGTGTCGGGTCCATTCTAACTACCCTGAAAGCTATCAGGCTAGGCCAGGAAGTGGCTGTGCACTTCATTCAAAGAATATTGGGTCTCATGGCATCTGCATCCACGGTAATTCCTTTGGGCCTTCTGCACATGAGACCGTTTCAGCTGTGGCTCAGAGCCAGGGGGTTTCATCCAAGGGCCAACCCTGAAGCAAATAAGGGTTACGCGCCGAGGGCTTCGTACCTATCTATGTGGTTCAGACCCCAGTTTCTCACTTTGGGTCCCACCCTAGGTCCATGTTGTCGTCGCATGATGCTAACGACAGATGCATCCTCACGGGCTGGGGCGCGGTCTTAGATGGCCGTCCAGCCCAAGGGATATGGAGAGGCCATCTTCTCGCATGGCACATCAATTGCCTCGAGATGAAGGCTGTATTTCTGGCCCTGAAATACTTCCTCCAGCAGCTAAGGGGCTACCATGTCCTAGTACAAGTAGACAGCACAGCGGTGGTCTCTTACATAAATCGTCAGGGCGGATCATGCGTTCGTGCCGCTTGAACAAGCTAGCGCAGCAGGTGCTGCTTTGGGCTCAGGACAAGTTCCTGTCCCTCAGGGCGATTTATATCCCCGGCGCATGAATGTGGGAGCAGATTTATTGTCCAGACAGGCTGTGACACATGGGGAGTGGAAACTCCACCCCGAGGTAGTGAGCCAAATCTGGGAAAGATTTTACGAAGCAGAGGTGGACCTCTTTGCTTCACAGCAGACAGCACAATGTCCCTCTACTTCTCTCTGACTCCTCCAGCTCCCTGGGTCTGGACGCAATGGCCCATGTGTGGCCCAGACTGCGCTTTATGCATTTCCCGGTGGCTCTGCTCCCGGGAGTCCTGGCGAAGGTCCGTCAACGCGGTTGCGCCTCTTACTAGTAGCGCCCGTTGGCCAACCAGAGTGTGGTTCTCAGACCTAATATCTCTCCTCGACGGCTCGCCATGGGCGATTCCGACCAGGAGGGATCTCCTTTCAGGCACAGGGACAGTGTTTCATCCCCGGCCCGAGCTCTGAACCTTTACGCCTGGCCCTGAGGGGACCACTTAAGAGATGTCGGGCCCCAGCCCCTGTTGTAGAGACTATTCTGAGCGCTAGGTCTCCTCTACTAGGAGAGCCTATGCCTGCAGATGGCGTGTCTTTGATGCCTGGTGTGCTACACATCATGCAGACCCAGTCCACTGCCAGATTGTTTCAGTGCTGGAGTTTCTGCAGGACAAACTGTCCTCGGGCACTAATCCTAGCACACTCAGGGTTTCGTGGCCGCCATTTCGGCTTGCCACGCCCTGATTGACGGTCTCGATAGGAGACATCCTCTAGTTGCCCGCTTCATTCGAGGTGCCAAGCGGTTGAGACCCCAAACTAGAGCTAGAGTTCCTTCCTGGGACCTAGCTATAGTGCTAGGGAGGGCTTAGTAAGCACTCCTTTTGAACCACTGGAGTCAGCGTCTGTTAAATTTCTGACTCTAAAAATGGTTCTTCTGGCGGCCATTACCACTCTCAAGAGGGTTGGAGATTTGCAGGCTCTGTCAGTTTCGCCCTCCTGCCTAGACTTTGCTCCCGGGCTGGTCAAAGCCATTTGCATCCTCACCCTAACTATCTTCCAAAAGTTCCATTCTCGACCTTAAATCCGGTCGTTCTTGAAGCCTTCTGTCCTCCATTTTACAACACCGGAGCAGGAGAGACTTCACTTACTGTGTCAGTACGTGCCCTCCAGACTTATGTCCACCGCACTAGCCAGTGGCGTAAGTCCGAACAGCTGTTTATATGTTACGGGGCTGCAAGCTGGGGTTGCAGCTACCAGACAAACTATATCACGTTGGGTGAGGATGCCATTGCCCTGGCCTATGGCGTGCGGTCAAACTTCGCCCATAGGTGTGAGGGCTCATTCTACTAGAGGTTGCAGCTTCAACAGCTCTAGCAAAAGGTGCCCCTCTGCAGCAAGTTTGTGATGCGGCAGGCTGGTCCTCTCCGCACACATTCATCAGATTCTATAGCTTGGATGTTCATGCTACTGTGGGCTCGCATGTCCTTGAGTCATCATCCCAAAATTGTGTTTGAGACCTCTTTTGTGTTTGTGCACACTTCACAACCCGAGGGGTCCAGACACTTACAGTGGCGGCGTTGGTATTCGTTCCCCATAGCGTAATGCTACGCGGCATCGAGTGTAGCTTTTGACAGGGAACGCCTCGGGTTACTTGACTGTAACCCTGTTCCCTTAAAAGCGAACGAGATGCTGCGCTGCAATGCCGCACTGGGCGTGTCGGCGCTCTTCAGACAAAGTTGACCTGAGGGCGCTCCGCGTCACGCGTTATTATACCCTCTGTTCAGGTGCGCGCAATCACACAGCTGCCACTGATGAGCTGCGTCACCAACAGAGGTATTATAAGCCAATTCTTGGCGTGTTTGACACACGTGCTTCACAACCGGTCACACAAAGAATGTTCCCCATAGCGTAATGCTACGCAGCATCTCGTTCCCGCTTTTTAAGGGAACAGGGTTACAGTCAAGTAACCCGAGACGTTTTGTGTTAGTGCTTTGGTCAGATTATGAAGCAGTTGCTGTAATTCCAGTCCGCCACCAGATGTCACTGTTGTCCTCAGTGTGAAGCCCCAAACCTTTGAATCATTCTCTTATTCTCTTATTATTAACCATTCAGACTCAATAAAAGTCAAATGGAAAAAAAACTTCTCACAAAAACATTTTTCATGCGTTTTTCGTTGTCAAATTATTTTTATTTGATCAATTCTAGTTTAATGTTGAAGAAAGTTTGAGTCTAAAGCTGTGACAGACCAATGACACAGAGCTCAGCAGCCAAATGCATGAAATGCAGCCTTTTAATGCCTTTTGATGCATTCAAAAGATAATTTGTGTTTTGATTTAGGTAAATGCACTCGGCTGATCACTGATCTAGACTGTTTGTGTTGTGGTGCATTAGACCAGGTCTTAGTCCAGGAATGTTCTTATGAACAAATTTAAACTTGTGTTGAGATGATAAATAATTCATCGACAGCATTACTTTAATTGAATCAAAAACAGTTTCTCATAACTTCTCTTAACATCTAAACATTTCTGAGCTCTTGTGAGTTTTAATTGGTGTCAGACTGGACTTTTCTCACGTACCAGGCTCTGGTCTTGACTCAGGATGTGATCACAACTACAACTTTTGCGGTTACTCTGTCAATGTGGTTTATTGTGAATGTTGTCGTGTGAACCACAGTGAGAACAAAACATGCTCCAAAACCCTTTGAAAAGACAGGTCTCACTTCCACCTGAACCTGGGTCTGGTTCAATTGAAAAGTAAACCCCACACAGACCACAGACTTCTTAATGGACCCAAAGAAAAATAAAACACAAGAATTATGTGACTTCTTGAAAGTAGAAAGAACAATGTCTGTGAAGATAAAACACAATGAGCAGTGGTCCTTCAGACTGAGCCTTTCACTCACAGCGCCATCTAGTGTTTCTCTGTTTTTCTGTTTCTTTTTTGGTCCACAGTTGAAACTTCCTGTGCACATGATCAACCCAATGCTGTGACTCATCCTTCACCTTGTAACTGGGTTTTTAAAGCAATTACATGTTTAATATATGAATACATGTGATTTATGTTAACTTTTCCACAGGTTCCCAACATCACAAAGCCCCAAAGAGAAGGTCAAAGGTGACGGTGGTGAGAGTGGCTCTGGTGCTTACTGCTTCTCTGAAAGTAGTTTATGTCATCGATCTCATCATGTTCTTCAGTGAGTTAAAGCAGGAGCGAGGGATAACGTCTCGGGTTACTTGACTGTAACCCTGTTCCCTTAAAAAGCGGGAACGAGATGCTGCGTATTACGCTATGGGGAACATTCTTTGTGTGACCGGTTGTGAAGCACGTGTGTCAAACACGCCAAGAATTGGCTTATAATACCTCTGTTGGTGACGCAGCTCATCAGTGGCAGCTGTGTGATTGCGCGCACCTGAACAGAGGGTATAATAACACGTGACGCGAGCGTCCTCAGGTCAACTTTGTCTGAAGAGCGCCGGACACGCCCAGTGCGGCATTGCAGCGCAGCATCTCGTTCCGCTTTTTAAGGGAACAGGGTTACAGTCAAGTAACCCGAGGCGTTCTCGTCAAAAGCTACACTCGATGCTGCGTAGCATTACGCTATGGGGAACGAGAATACCAACGCCGCCGCACTGTAAGTGTCTGGACCCCTCGGGTTGTGAAGTGTGCACAAACACAAAAGAGGTCTCAAACACAATTTTGGGATGATGACTCAAGGACATGCGAGCCCACAGTAGCATGAACATCCAAGCTATAGAATCTGATGAATGTGTGCGGAGAGGACCAGCCTGCCGCATCACAAACTTGCTGCAGAGGGGCACCTTTTGCTAGAGCTGTTGAAGCTGCAACCCCTCTAGTAGAATGAGCCCTCGAAGTTTGACCGCGCACGTCATAGGCCAGGGCAATGGCATCCCTCACCCAACGTGATATAGTTTGTCTGGTAGCTGCAACCCCCAGCTTGCAGCCCCCGTAGCATATAAACAGCTGTTCGGACTTACGCCACTGGCTAGTGCGGTGGACATAAGTCTGGAGGGCACGTACTGGACACAGTAAGTGAAGTCTCTCCTGCTCCGGTGTTGTAAATGGCGGAGGACAGAAGGCTTCAAGAACGACCGGATTCAAGGTCGAGAATGGAACTTTGGAAGATAGTTAGGGTGAGGATGCAAATGGCTTTGACCAGCCCGGGAGCAAAGTCTAGGCAGGAGGGCGAAACTGACAGAGCCTGCAAATCTCAACCCTCTTGAGAGTGGTAATGGCGCCAGAAGAACCATTTTTAGAGTCAGAAATTTAACAGACGCTGACTCAGTGGTTCAAAAGGAGTGCTTACTAAGCCCTCCAGCACTATAGCTAGGTCCCAGGAAGGAACTCTAGCTCTAGTTTGGGGTCTCAACCGCTTGGCACCTCGAATGAAGCGGGCAACTAGAGGATGTCTCCTATCGAGACCCGTCAATCAGGCGTGGCAAGCCGAAATGGCCACGAAAACCCTGAGTGTGCTAGGATTAGTGCCGAGGACAGTTTGTCCTGCAGAAACTCCAGCACTGAAACAATCTGGCAGTGGACTGGGTCCGCATGATGTGTAGCACACCAGGCATCAAAGACACGCCATCTGCAGGCATAGGCTCTCCTAGTAGAGGAGACCTAGCGCTCAGAATAGTCTCTACAACAGGGGCTGGGAGCCCGACATCTCTTAAGTGGTCCCCCTCAGGGCCAGACGTAAAGGTTCCAGAGCTCGGGCCGGGATGAAACACTGTCCCTGTGCCTGAGAAAGGAGATCCCTCCTGGTCGGAATCGCCCATGGCGAGCCGTCGAGGAGAGATATTAGGTCTGAGAACCACACTCTGGTTGGCCAACGGGCGCTACTAGTAAGAGGCGCAACCCGCATTGGACGGACCTTCGCCAGAACTCCCGGGAGCAGAGCCACCGGGAAATGCATAAAGGCGCAGTCTGGGCCACACATGGGCCATTGCGTCCAGACCCAGGGAGCTGGAGGAGTCAGAGAGAAGTAGAGGACATTGTGCTGTCTGCTGTGAAGCAAAGAGGTCCACCTCTGCGTAAAATCTTTCCCAGATTTGGCTCACTACCTCGGGGTGGAGTTTCCACCCCATGTGTCACAGCCTGTCTGGACAATAAATCTGCTCCCACATTCATGCGCCCGGGATATAAATCGCCCTGAGGGACAGGAACTTGTCCTGAGCCCAAAGCAGCACCTGCTGCGCTAGCTTGTTCAAGCGGCACGAACGCAGTCCGCCCTGACGATTTATGTAGGAGACCACCGCTGTGCTGTCTACTTGTACTAGGACATGGTAGCCCCTTAGCTGCTGGAGGAAGTATTTCAGGGCCAGAAATACAGCCTTCATCTCGAGGCAATTGATGTGCCATGCGAGAAGATGGCCTCTCCATATCCCTTGGGCTGGACGGCCATCTAAGACCGCGCCCCAGCCCGTGAGGGATGCATCTGTCGTTAGCATCATGCGACGACAACATGGACCTAGGGTGGGACCCAAAGTGAGAAACTGGGGTCTGAACCACATAGATAGGGTACTGAAGCCCTCGGCGAGAACCCTTATTTGCTTCAGGGGTTGGCCCTTGGATGAAACCCCCTGGCTCTGAGCCACAGCTGAAACGGTCTCATGTGCAGAAGGCCCAAAGGAATTACCGTGGATGCAGATGCCATGAGACCCAATATTCTTTGAATGAAGTGCACAGCCACTTCCTGGCCTAGCCTGATAGCTTTCAGGGTAGTTAGAATGGACCCGACACGTGCAGGAGACAGATGTGCCTGCATCTCGGTTGAGTCCCAAACAACCCCTAGATATGTTGTCCTCTGAGTGGCGAGAGAACGCTCTTCTCGGCGTTGAGTCTCAAGCCTAGAGAGTCGAGATGAGCTAGGACGACGTCCCGATGTCGAAGCACTAGCTCCTGAGACTGAGCTAATATCAGCCAGTCGTCTATGTAATTCAAAATGCGGATGCCCTGGAGTCGCAAAGGAGCCAAGGCTGCATCCATGCATTTTGTATATGTCCGGGTGACAAGGCCAGGCGAGCGGAAGAACCCGATACTGATGCGCCGCTCCCAAAGCGAACCTCAGGAACTTTCTGTGCTGTGGCAGGATTTGTATGTGAAAATACGCGTCCTTTAGATCGATGGTGACAAACCAGTCGCCTAATCGGATCTGGGACACAATCATTTTTATTGTGAGCATTTTGAATTTTAATGCTTTGAGGTAGCGGTTTAACCCGCGAAGGTCTAAAATCGGGCGCAGCCCCCATCTTTTTCGAACTAGAAAATATCGGCTGTAAAACCCGGATTGTCTGTCTGGTGGGGAACACGTTCTATGGCCCTTTGTCCAGCAGAACCTGCAGTTCCTGTGTCAATACATGGGCTCGCCCGGTTTCACGGAAGTGGAGACCACGCCGTTGAAACGCCGGAGGACGATTGGCAAACTGGAGTCTGTAGCCTTTGGCCACAGTCCTTATTACCCACGGGAGATATTTGGCAGGAGCATCCATGCTGCCAATTTCTCTGAAAGGGGCAGTAGTTTTGTCACCTCGGTTCTTGGGGATGTAAGACATCCGCTGTCCTGAGCCAAGGCAGGAGACGGCCGGACACTTACAATTGCGCTGGAGACTGCTGCTCCCCGAAACGCCAGTGGCGGCGGAGAAAAACAGCGGACTCCTGAGGGTGTCGACATGGAGTCTTTAGACTCTCTTGGATTTTGTTGCGCCCCACCCGGTGGGAGAACACCCCGCGCCATGGGCGCGCCAATTTCAGGGCCTCTGCTTCCTGGCGGAGATAACATTCCGCAGGTCTGTTCTCTTTTGAGCAGCGAGAGAATCCGCCCTCCAGTCCTTACGAGGGGGGGCACGATTCGCCACACTCTCCTTCTGGGCAGCCCGCTTTTCTCTGGAAGGGGCTGGACCTGGCCGACAGGGTGGCCGACGGTCCCGGCTGCTGAGCACGGCGAGGAAGGAACCTCACAAACGCCTCGTAGCGTTAGCCTCGCGGAACTTAGTGGCGACGGAGTCCACCGCGTTGCCAAAAAGACCGGAAGGCGAGATGGGTGCATCCAGGAGGAAGGCGCGGTCCTTCTCTTTGATGCCCGTGAGGTTAAGCCACAGATGTCTTTCGTCGCAACCAAAGCAGACATGGAGCGGCCAATAGCGCGGGCCGTCTGCTTAGTTGCACGGAGAGAGAGGTCTGTGGCACGGCGTAGCTCAGAAAACGCGCCCTCGTCCACAGAACCCCTGTGCTCAAATCTTTGAGCAGCTCAGCCTGGTATGCCTGCAAAACCGCCATGGTGTGCAGTGCTGCACCAGCCTGACCCGCCGCCTGGAAAGCCTTCCCACCAGTGATGACGTGAACCGGCATGGCTTGTTGGGAGTGTAGGTTTTCTTAGGAGGACGATGTCCCGGGAGAGATAGCCAAGCATCTCTTCCACCTGGGGCATCGACCCATAGCCCGCACCTGTGCGCCACGATAGTCGAATAAATCGACGTCGAAGGCACAAAAACACGGGACGAATAGGGCTTATTCCATGAGCGTGCCAGCTCCTCATGGAGGTCCCAAAGAAGGGAGAGACCGCCGCTGTGATCCCTCCCTGGCCACCTGACAGAAACCTGTCATCCAGTTTAGAGTATTTAGGGGGGCCCTGCTCCTGAGGCCACTCAATATTCAGCCTCGCCACTGCTCTTGTAACCACCTCGAGCAGCTCCTCAAACGCCGTGTCAGAGCGGAAGAGCGCTCCGAGGCTGCTGCGCCCCAGAAGCCAGGGATGAGGCTTCATCGACGTGCTCACGGGAAGCGCCGTAGCGCGCCCGAGCACAGAGCCGGTGTCTGCCTCATCTGGTGAGAGCGCGAGGCATAAGACTATCTGATCCCTGCGCTCAGCCAGATCAACACGCGAACCCCACGACCGGAGTGGGAGGCGGCTCGCTCCTCTGCAAAGAAAGCGAGCCGGGCACGTAGGATCTTGGCAGGCAAAAGATCACAGTGCTCACACTCCCCAGAAAGTCCGAGGGCTGCGTGTTCTTCCCCCAAACACTCAAAACAAAATTCATGCTGATCATCGCCAGCAATGTGCCTCTGGCAAGGAGGAACACATTTCTTTCTGAACCCAGCCATGATACTTTTGTATTTATTATTTTATATATATTCGTACTGGCACAGAGAAAGGTTTGCTCACACTTCACACAATGCGATCTGAAGACAAAGAAACCTGAGGACGCTCCCGCGTCACGTGTTATTATACCCTCTGTTCAGGTGCGCGCAATCACACAGCTGCCACTGATGAGCTGCGTCACCAACAGAGGTATTATAAGCCAATTCTTGGCGTGTTTGACACACGTGCTTCACAACCGGTCACACAAAGAATGTTCCCCCATAGCGTAATGCTACGCAGCATC
Organism: Perccottus glenii; assembly: GCA_024416835.2. Classification (NCBI taxonomy): domain Eukaryota; kingdom Metazoa; phylum Chordata; class Actinopteri; order Gobiiformes; family Odontobutidae; genus Perccottus; species Perccottus glenii. Next base: position 6,094,466 of record CM044562.2, read on the forward strand.
GAGTGTAGCTTTTGACAGGGAACTACATTTACTCAACATCTGACAAAAGTGTACTTTAGGTTTGATTGGTCCACAACACACTCCACAAGTGTTTCCTCAGATCATCATTTAGCTGAATACTTTCATGTCTATAAGAGGAATTGACAGGAGGCCTACCTTTACTTAAGGACAGATTTTGGATATTCTACTTAACCTTTTAATGTATTGTATTGTAACACTCAAACCAAAGAAAAGACTGAAGGAAGAAACCATAACTGTCTCAGGTTTGAGCCAAACACACAGAGACCAAGCTCTCAGTCGTAAAACTTGTTACTTTTTAACTTGTCTCCTTCGACGTCAAAGTCAATCAAATCAGTTTGTGCTTTATATAAACTACAGTCACATATTTGAACTGACTCTGATGGATTCTCATTGATTCATTTGGTTGTTTCTGTTACGAAACGGCAAGAACCCAGAAGCAAACTCGGCTGAAGGCCAAAGGTAAGTTTATTTAACAGGTAAATTATGAGAGGGCCAAGATGGTGTCTTGCAGGTAAGTTGTAGGAAGCTGGCAGCACACCTGTCTGAAAACAAACAGGCAAGATGGGAGGCCACTCAGGGAGGGGCTGTGGATGAAGAGGGTGTGACTTTGTTGTTTAGGTTTCTTTTTCATTATTTTATGAGGGTTATTGACAGTGGGGTTTAAAACATCTTAGGTTTGAAAACATACAAAGAAAGTCCTTAAATACTTTTAATGTAAAAATATGAACCTAAGCAATACATTTACAAACAATAAATATAACCCCAAATGCAGCATTTTTTCATTTTTGTTGTTTTGATTTAGTGAAATTCACTCGGCTGATCACTGATCTAGACTGTTCACATGTTTGTGTTGTAGTGCTTTAGACCAGGTCTTAGTCCTGGACTGTTTCAATAAATAACTTTAAACTTGTGTTGAGATTATAAATAATTAATCAACAGCATTACTTTAATAGCATTACTGTTTTTTAAATCAAAAACAGTTTCTCATAACTTCTCTTTGTAAACATTTCCGAGCTCTTGTGAGTTTTTATTTTTTTTTTTACTTTTATTTATAAAGGAAAGACAAGTGCACTTGGCAGAGTGGTTAGCACTCCTGCCTCACAGCAAGAAAGTTGTGAGTTCAAAACCCGGCCGACTCAAACATTCTCGGCCGACTCCGGTCTTTCTGTGAGGAGTCTGCATGTCCTCCACGTGTTACCGTGGGTTCTCTCCGGGTACTCCGGCTTCCTCCCACCGTCCAAAGACATGCATGTACAGGTTAATCGACAACTCTAAAGTGTCCCTAGTGAATGAATGTGAGAGTGAATGTTTGTCTGTCACTGTCTGTCTCTAAATGTCAGACCTGCGACTAACTGTCCACTGTCCAGGGTGTACCCCGCCTCAGGCCAAAAGCTGCTGGAATAGGCTCCAGTCACCTGCGACCCCTAACGGGACTAAGCGGTAGAAAATGAATGAATGAATGAATGAATTTATAAAGGATGGTCCCACTGAGATTACAGATTACTTTTTTGCAGGGGAGTCCTGGCCCCTCATGTGTGTATTGGGGTCGAAGGCCCATTACTGGTGTCAGACTGGACTCTTCTCACGTACCAGGCTCTGGTCTTGACTCAAAAAGTGTTCACAACTGCCATGTTTAGAGATTTTGAGACAAACTCTAAACTAAAGCTAAATTAAAGTTAGAACCAATATTTACTGTTGCCGTGGTAACACAGGCATGCAACTTCCTCTTTCCAATTAAAAAAATCATCTTTTGATGATGTGACTTATGTCTGTATTTGTGAAACTGAAAAAAATTAGGCCCGGGACTTTAACGCGTTAATTAAGATTAATTAATTACAGGACTTTAACGTGTTAATTAGGATTAATTACACAAAAAATAAATAACATAATTCACTTATTTTTGCACCGCGGAACGTTTTTCAATGAATGAGTTTCGACAGACCGATTATACTGGAGCACCAACTAGCGTTCTTGACTTCCGACGACAACAAACCACAGTCAACATGAAAGAAGAAGCTGACGAGACCACTTTGCTTGGCCCCGTGGATGGGAAATTTTCTTTTAAAAAACGAAAGGATGGAAGCGTCGACAAGAGCATGGTTGTGTGCAAGCTATACAACAAGGAATTTGCGTATCACCGCAGCACACCGAGCCTCAAATACCACCTCAACGCAAAACACACAGGAGTTAAAACCTTTTTCTTGTTCACTTATTAGGTCATTTTGTTTTGTTTTAATTTTTTTGGTCATGGTTAGAGTTATGTTGGTACTGCTATTATAACTCACATGCACATAATCATATACCCAGTAACAATTACAATCATGCTTTCAGTTTTTCATTAAAATAGAAATGCTCTGCTGACCCAAATAAAATTGACCACGACCCACCATTGAGTCCCGACCCACTATTTGGTAAACAGCACTTCAGAGAGTTCACTGTGTTGAAGTAAAACATAATATCTGTAATAATAACGTCAATGATATGAACTAAAAACTCTGAAAACTAAACATCATTCACATATTTATTCACACAAAACTACAATAATGACAGTGTAAATAAAAGAATTGGTTAATGTAGCTGATGCACACTGACAAATACGTTTAGTATATGATAGCGAGTGTATGAAATGATTATTTAAAAAACCTTCAAAGACTAAATAAACATTACCTTTACATTGCATTAGAGCGCCATGAATGGAAATAAAAAGCATTTTTGTAAATAATCTATAGCCACTAAGACATGCAAAACAAACATAGAGCAAGGATTTTCACAGTTTTCACAAAGAATTTTAAAAATAGTTCCACAGTTTTTTTCACACCTCCACAATTCTAAAAGTAGTTCAACAGTTTAAACAACAAACAGGAAGTGCAATATCTGTTTTGCTCAGCCAGTCATCGTTACTTTTCAGTTTCTACAGAGATGGATAAGATGACTGAAGATCATGTGTACGCTAATGTCCCTGTAAGACCTGGAAAAAACAAGGGTGAGTCTCTGTCTGCATTTATTTTAGTACAATAGATATTTTTTTATTTTCTCAAAAGAAACAGGAGGATGGAAAAAGTGAATGTATTTTTTTTTTTTTAAGTTCAGGTTTAGTTTCAATTCAGTTTATCAAAGTGTGACAATGGACTTTTAGGATTGGATGTACATTGCATGGTACCATTGCCAAATCTGGTTTTGACAATGTTGAGCATAAATAAAAGGTTGCAGCTGCTGTTTAGCACAGGAAACACATGGGCACCAATGCCTTACCAAGTTTTCTAACTCACAAAAGGTACATTTAAAATGTGCTTGTGCTAATTGAGTAGCTTATGCACAACATTTTAAGTCTGGGGCTTTCTGGTTCAGCGCTCATAAAGTACTTTAGTGTTGATTTAAACGTGTGTATGACAGTAAGAGGTTTAGATATATTGTACTGACCTCACCAAACTCTGCTTCTCTGGAGGCAGATGGGCTAATGAGGTAAGTTGTGGTAAGTATAAGTTGAAATATCAGACACTGTAGCCCCCCAAACAGCACTGAAGAACCAAGAACCATAATGGTCATGTTGGTCCTGATAACATCTGCACATCTGCTGGTCCTGTTACAATAGAAAATACATGCCCCACTGACAGATTGTTATTGCAAACTATCTTAAGTTTGGTAAGGAACCACCCTCATTTCTTTCTAGTGGTACAGTCCGCTGCTCTGGTGCTGGCGTTTGCTTCACTTTACTGAGTGGGAGAAAGAGTGTAGATATGCTTTAGAAAGCTTTTCACTCAAAACTTTGCTTTTTAGAAATGACAGTAAAAAAAAAAAAGAGAAAAAGGTGAGGCAGGCAAAAAAAGAAGAGTTTCAGGTGAGTGTGTTGACCTCTTGTTGTTGTTTTATTGGAACACACATTCAGATGAGAGAAGATTAATATAAAGTTATTATCAATTATCGCCTTTGTACCACAAAGCCTTTGTACTCACAGCCCACGTAATTATCAAAGTATGTTGCTTTTATTCTCCATTTCAATGAGACAGTTAGGCGCCTTGTTTAGTGCCTCACTTTACATTACAAACCAAACTGGCAACAAACTAGAGTCGAATCTGTGCACCTTTACGCACGCCCTGTGTTTGATTTGACCCGACAAGAGTGATCGTCACATGCAACAAATTAACAAAACAAGTGTTTGAAAAACTTAAGCAGACATTTACCACTGTTTAGTCACTTTGTAAGTTCAGTAGTTTTTAGAGGCAAGACCCAACTGCTCACAGAGTTTAAAGTCTTGTACACAAATGTCCCAACTGGACTAAGCACAGGTGTATTTGAAGGAGCAAGAGCGTCTCAGAAGCGTCGCGACGCTATCAATAGGTTGGACTTCTATTTTCTGAGCGGCACTGCGTCATTCAAGCAAGCTACACCAGAAAATACACAAGAAGTAAACACCACGTTTCAAAATAAACTTCCGCTACACTATCAAAATAAAAGCTCACTAAAACATAGCTGTGATGTAAACACCAGTTCTCAGTTATCCTGGTCATCTTAAAGAAAAGTTAAAGCAAAAGCATCTAGACCAAGCCTCTCTCATGGAACGCCTTAAAAAGGTACCACCAGAGGGCAGGCTCCAAAAGTGGAAATTTAAGGAGAAATCCATTGGCAACTTTACAAGTATAAAATTCACGTTTACAGCTTGGTACAAAAGATTGCTCCGGTCTCTAGAGCTAAGTTGTTACTACGTGACAACTAGCTCTATTGTCACGTAGTAAATGGAAGTATTTTCCATTTATATATCTAAAAAACTATTGTTTTACTTTGCAGTAAAAGCGGAAAAGCCTGGATGTAACCGCTATTTTATTGCCCTGTCAAAATGACAATATCGGTGAATAGGGGACCAATGGGCGGAAGTTGTCCATAGTATATACTGTCATTGGTCTAGACTCAGTTTTCAAAGGAACTATGTGTAACTTTTAGAAAAAACAGTTACTGACACCAGTGGCTGTTAGGAGAACTGCAGTTAGTGTCCTGCTCTCTCTCGCTGGCGTGTAGAAAGATTATAATTATATGCTGATGTACTGCAATAAGACCAACTTTAATGCTTGATGCTTTTACAACTAGTAGCCAGCAGATGGCAAAAAACATTTGACTGTTCAAATACTATTTTCAAGTAACCGTTTTTGCATTAAAATATTATTTGTTAAAATGTCAGTTTTGAAAGTTAACCAGACAATAAAGTGTGATTATATTGAAGCAAAAATATATATTTGACCTGAATCTAGTTGTACTATTCTAAGTAATTCAAATAATCATGTTATTTGTGGTAATTAAAATTATGTGTTGAAATGAATTTGGAATTGAACAGAACATGCACTACAGACAGTGTAGACAGAACAATGTCTGAATGTTTTTTTTTCTTTAAAACCAATACAAATTTTAAAATTAAGTCTAATGACAATTTGTAAAACAAGACTTAAGCAGCATTTATTCAGCAATTACATTGTTTTAAATCAAGACTGCTTGTACTAAGGGAGGATTAAGCCAGAACTAAATGAGATCTAATCATGGACAAGACTAAAACAAGACAAATCCAGGAATAAGGAATAACCCAGACATATTCCTGTAATAACTAGAACTAAACCTAAAACTGTACAAACCAGGACTGTACTAAGATTAAAGACAAGAATTGAACCAGCTGGTTCAAAACGGGTCAAAACCAAAATCATTCAGGAGTAAAATGCCAGGGCTAAACCAGTACTGAAGCAAGACTGAACCTGGATTAAACCAGGAACAAAGAAGGTTTATACATGAACCAATACAAGGGCAGGAGTAATTCAAAACTATCTATCCATCCAGCCATCATCTTCTGTTTATTCTGGCTTTGGGGCAGCAGTCTAAGCAGAGACACCCAGACTGCCCTCCTCCCAGACACCTTTTCCAGCGCTTCCGGGGCTTCCCAGGCCAACCAAGAGACATAGTCCCTCCAGCGTGTCCTCCCCTCCGGGCTTCCCAGATCCATAAAACCCATGGACTGGTTGGAAAAACACAAAAAATGCAGCCTACAACACCCTGGAGAGGGTATAGAGCTGGTCTAGTTTTTCACAACCGGGACGAAAACCGCAGTGTTCCTCCTAAATCTAAGGTTCCACTAATGGTTGAATTCTCCTCTACAGTACCAACTCTCTGATGAGTGTGATCCCCCTGCAGCTGGAAATTCCCCTCTGGTTCCCCTTCTTAAAAAGCCACCAGAGGTAGTACCAGAATACTAAAATACAACTTATCTAGAACTAACCCAGGACTAAGCTGTACAGAAATGCACCAAACGTTGGCATACAAATTAAACACATAAAAAGTTGATTTTATGGAACCAGAAGTCCCTAATTTGGGCATATGGACTGATTTGAGTGCCTGTTTGCATAATATACTGTGAGCCAACCAATGCTTAGTTATTTGTTTGTCATCTTTGTCAAGACTGTTCAAAAACACATCTACAGCTAGCTATTGTAATACTTTGCTATATTATTAGTAGACCTTCTATTAATTATAAACTCTATGTTGTATAGAAATATAAATTTTATCATTTAGAAATATTTTCTTTGTAATATATTAGCATCTGTGGTTAATAACCACAGATTTTTTTCTTTCCCTTATTATAATAGACACATCTTTATAACAAACTGGTTAGTTACAGACGTGGACAAAAATGTTGGCACCCTTTGGTCAATGAAAGAAAAACTCACAATAGTCACAGAAAAAAAATTATTCTGACAAAAGTAATAATAAATAAAATTCTATGAATGTTAACTAATGAAAGTCAGACATTGCTTTTCAACCATGCTTCAACGGAATTATTTAAAAAAATAAACTCATGGAACAGGCCTGGACAAAATTGATGGTACCCCTAGAAAAGACTGTAAATATTGTGACCAAATGGACATGTTGATTCAAGGTGTGTGCACTAATTAGCATCACAGGTGTGTACAATCTTGTAATCAGTCAGTGGGCCTATTTATAGGGCTTCAGGTAGTCACTGTGTTGTCTGGTGACATGGTGTGTACCACACTCAACATGGACCAGAGGAAGCGAAGGAAAGAGTTGTCACAGGAGAATAGAAAGAAAATTATAGACAAGCATGATAAAGGTAAAGGCTATAAGACCATCTCCAAGCAGCTAGATGTTCCTGTGACTACAGTTGCACATATTATTCAGAAATTTAAGATCCATGGGACTGTAGCCAACCTCCCTGGACGTGGCCGCAGGAGGAAAATTAATGACAAATCAAAGAGACGAATAATCCGAATGGTAACAAAAGAGCCCAGAAAGACTTCTAAAAAGATCCAAGGTGAACTCCATGCTCAAGGAACATCAGTGTCAGATCGCACCATCCGTTGTTGTTTGAGCCAAAGTGGACTACATGGGAAACGACCAAGCCTCTCCCATGGTACCTCTAAAATGGTCCTCGTGTAAGGGCGCCGCCATACGGTGATTTTACAGCGAAATACAGCAATATACCTCCGTCCACCAGAGGGCAGGCTCCAAAAGCGGAAATATAAGAAGAAACCCAATGGCGACTTTACAAGAGTAAAACTCATGTTTACAGCCTGGTACAAAAGATGGCTCCGGTCTCTAGAGCTAAGTTTTTACTACATGACAACTCTGGGGGTGAATTTTTGATTAATATGTTTGTTTATGCTATATAAAAACTATTGATTTACTATGGAAAAAGCCCGGATGTAACGGCCATTTTATTGCCCATTCGTAATGACAATATTGGTGAATAGGGGACCAATGGGCGGATATCATCCATATTTATACTATCTATGGAGACGACCAAGGAGGACACCATTGTTGAAAACAAATCATAAAAAAGCTAGACTGGAATATGCCAAATTACATGTTGACAAGCCACAAAGCTTCTGGGAGGATGTCCTATGGACAGATGAGACAAAAATGGAACTTTTTGCCAAGGCACATCAGCTCTGTGTTCACAGACGGAAAAATGAAGCATATCAAGAAAAGAACACTGTCCCTACTGTCAAACATGGAGGAGGCTCTGTTCTGGGGCTGCTTTGCTGCATCTGGCACAGGGTGTCTTGAATCTGTGCAGGGTACAATGAAATCTGAAGACTATCAAGGGATTCTAGAGAGAAATGTGCTGGCCAGTGTCAGACAGCTTGGTCTCAGTCGCAGGTCATGGGTCTTGCAACAGGACAATGACCCAAAACACAGCTAAAAACACCCAAGAATGGTTAAGAGGAAAACATTGGACTATTCTAAAGTGGCCTTCTATGAGCCCTGACCTCAATCCTATTGAGCATCTTTGGAAGGAGCTGAAACATGCCGTCTGGAAAAGACACCCTTCAAACTGGAAACAACTGGAGCAGTTTGCTCATGAGGAGTGGGCCAAAATACCTGCTGAGAGGTGCAGAAGTCTCATTGACAGTTACAGGAATCGTCTGATTGCAGTGATGGCCTCAAAAGGTTGTGCAACAAAATATTAAGTTAGGGGTACCATCAATTTTGTCTAGGCCTGTTCCATAAGTTTATTTTTTAAATAATTCCATTGAAGCATGGTTGAAAAGCAATGTCTGACTTTTATTGGTTAACATTCATAGAATTTTTATTTATTATTACTTTTGTCAGAATAATTTTTTTTCTGTGACCATTGTGAGTTTTTCTTTCATTGACCAAAGGGTACCAACAATTTTGTCCACGTGTGTAGGTCAGCCCTGCGACTAACTGGCCACTGTCCAGGGTGAACCCCGCCTTAGGCCCAAAGCTGCTGGGATATGCTCCAGTCACCCGCGACCCCTAACGGGACAAAGAGGTAGAAAATGAATGAATGAATGAATGAATGGTTAGTTAGATATAATATTTACAGACACAAGTGCTGTATTTTTGAGATGGAGTAAATATGTGTTTAACCAGTTTTTATTTTCGTTTTTCCTTTTCTTTTTGTTTTTCAGTTTATTTTTTATTTTTTCTTTATTTTATTTATTTAAACAGGGACAGTGTAAAATATACATTAACCTTGAAAGGGAAAGATGCATTTTACCAGGTTATAGCACGTGTGCTAATTTACACCTGCAGTCCCTGGGCAGGCTGATGTAAACAAAACAAGTTAATACATTTATCCTAAAAATAAAAATAAAATAAAATAAAAAATAATCAAATCCTGCAATCATTCCTCGGTATATTCTCCCTATAGTTACCATAGCAACTCCAAGACCTCAAGAGCAATCTGAAAGTTCAAGAAACCCTTCCATCTTTGCAGCAATACTTTATCATTAAAATTCAATAAGAGACAGAAGTGACAGAGACAAAACAATGCGTTTTATGATTTCTAAATATTTTCCACAATAACATCTTTGTTAATGGCATCCTGAAATAACACTGTAGAGATAAATAATTGATTTAAAGTGTACCTGTTGTGCTTTCATATACTTTCATGGTATTCAAACATGTATTAAGTTTATTAAAAAGCTGAAGTTGTAGATGGAACAGAATGTGAAGTCAGATGAAGCTGAGGAAGATGAGCAGGGCCGCCCCTCCCACCACCAAGACACCAAGTGCTCCGAGGGGCACCGCATTGATCCTGCTGTGGTTGAATGACATGAAGTAATTTTGTGTGTGTTTCATGTGTGCTGATAAATAGGATTTGAAACTTTCTAGTAGTGTTCAGTTCAAATAATTAGGTGCGGGGAACAAAAGTGGAAAGAGGACGTGCATATTTTAAAGTAAATCAAACCACAATGAGGAAGAAGAGAAAAAAACTGTGATCTTTTTCTTTTCCAATCTATCCTTTAAGTCCTAATAACATCAGAATGAGATATTTTTCTCCCTCTACAACTGAGATAATGATGAGAGCGAGAGGCATTATCAAAAATGTCAAGAGACTAAAAGTGAGAGTCAGAAGAGCAGCGAGGAAGTTGGAAGTTGTCTGAGTCAAACTTGTTAATTCTAATTGTTAAGAATGTAAGGTTTTGTTCATAAAGTCAAAGATAAAGATAAGATAAAGATAAAGATATGCACTTCTTTCAGAGGCTAGTCGCAGGAGGAAGATGTGACCTACTCTCTGGTGAAAATAGGAACTGCCCCAAAATCCAACAAAATCCCTTGTCTCAGCTCAGCTCTCTTTTATCATGTCTCCAGCCCTTATTCAAGTCCCTGGAGGGAAGTGCAAGCTGCTGCTATTTTGCCTGGACCTGTTTCTCTCAGTTGTCTGTCAAATCCTGTTCTGTGCTTGGCTGTTGCTTTGGCAATGTCACTCCTCATTTGCTCAAAATAAATCTATGCTTGTTCCACTTTTAGTGTGCATTCATGCAGTTTTAGATACAGGCAACCATTCACTCTGACAATCAGGGCGGACTGGAAATATGGGGATACTGGGGAATTCCCCGGTGGGCCCGTGGGTTGGTAGGCTTGTGCGTTGGCCTGTGCTGCCACGCTTGGCCATGCTGTCACGCACCTGTACTATTTATAGGCTACGTTCACATATGAACACAAGCTGAAGACAAGGAGCAGCAGAGAGCAGAAAAAAAACTACATTAAGCCCAGCTCGCGACACAAGTACCCTCTGGTCCTGAGCGCTAATCATGATTTTCTGTGGGGCACTTGCTGTGCTGATGTTGGTTCAGCTTCTCAACCCTAGTTCAATAAATTTGTGTCTCAAATGGGAAAAAACATGTCCCTACTAGTGCCATTACAGATGTACACAGGGGCTTGCATACAAGTTTGTGCTCACTCTGTCTATAAGACATGGGGCTTGTGAAAGAAGCTTTTCCTAAAATGATTCAAAAACAGGCTTAGGTTCCCTCTTTCACAGCAGCACCTGGAGGCTTTTATGCTCAGCCAGATGTGCTAAAGATGCTGGAGAGTGAAAATATTATAAATGGTGCAGCAGAAAAAAGTCAGTTGCTGCGATGATTACTCGTGAAGTGAACAATGTAGGTTTATATTAGCCTTTTAGTGTTTCTTCATCTCTTTATTGTTTGTATCAGGTTTAAGTTAATACGTTTTGAAGTTATATTATGAAAACATAAGCAATTATGTGACTTCGTTATAGTTATTTTTAATTATCCTTTAATCTTGTTGCAGTGAATTATTTGGTCATATTATCTGTATTTATTAAATTCTGTTTTGTGTACAAGCCTGGCCGGCCAAAAGTTGTCATTATAATTCAATTATTTCACAAAACAAACCCAGCAGTTGACCAAGTGGGCCAGTCAGTCAGAAACTTCTGGGCCACTTTTTCTCACCAGTCCCCTGCTGACAGTCACTCACTAGACTGACTAACTCACCTACACACACTCCTCACAGAGAGGCTGACAGTCGGCCGCCCCGGGGTTTGACCCTGTGACCTTCTTGATGTGAGGCAGGAGTGCTAACCACCTCTTCCCACTTTATATCATATTGGTTGAAAAAACAACCAGACCACACCAGACTAAACGAGATCAAGTCAAGACCAGGAAGTAAAACAGTTAAGTACGGCAGTGGCTCAGGAGATTCAACAGTTTGTCCAATAACTGTAACGTTTGAGATTCGATCCCTGCTCCCCCCAAGTCGTGCTGTAGTGTGTCGTTGGGTAAGACACTTCGCCCACCTTCTCTCCAGTTTCTGTGGCACTGGTGTTGAATGTGTTTGTGTTAGTGTTTGGTGGTGGTCAGAAAGGCCGTTGGTGTTGTATGGCTGCCTGAAAAAAACACTGTATAAATCTAATCCATTGTTATTAGTTAAGTCCAGACTTTGACCAAGTCCAAACTCATAAAGAGTTAAGAGTTTTTGAAGAAAGCAGTGACATTTAAGTTTATCACAGTCTTTTTTGGTCTGTGTCTGAAACTAAGACCAAATAAAGTTTGATTCCAAGTGTATTTTAAAAAGTGACTTAATTACATAACATTACTTTTACATATTTGGGACTAATCTATATTGTAAATTAATTTTCTTTCTCTCTATATATATATATATATATATTTATCATCCACAGGTTCCAAGCCTCAAAAAGCACCAGAGCAAAGGTCAAAGTGCACAAAGAGAGTGGTGCTGCTGGTTGCCACTGCTGTATTTGTACTTGCTGTCATTGCCATCATCATTTCCATCAGTAAGTTTCTTTTGATGTAAAGTGAATTTACTGGGTTTACTTCTTCCACATGTTGTATGTTTCTCTATTTGCAACAGTTCTTAAGACACAAAGCAAGGAAAATAGTGAAGCACAGAAACAAAATACTACCCCAGCTCCAGGTTTGACTAAGGACCTGGGGTTTATTTAGAATTTCTGAACTATACATGACAAAATATTTGCATTATAGTTCCTGTATGGCTCTGGTGATTGACTCTTTGTTAACAATAACAGTCAGGTTTGACTCTAAATGAACATACATTACTTCACCATGTTTTAACATAATACATTTTTCCAGTATAAATGACCAAGTGTCTGGAAGTGAGTCCAAAATATGACGTAATGCACAAAATAAAATATAATTAGATTGTAGACATTGGACACAAAAACGTTTTAAAGACAAATTTATTCAGAAAAAAACTAAATTCCAAAAGGTTCACATACTTTTTCTGGCCACAGTATTCATGAGCCTGTGTTGAGGCAGTGCAGGTTCAACACCTCATGAGAGAGCTGCAGAGTGGAGCTTTTCTTTCTAGTATCAGACTTCCTGGTTTGTAACAGGGTTCCATCACCTCCTCAACACAGGCTCAGGAATAATTAATGAAAAGTATTCTTAATTGTAACTTTTGGATTGTGGAAGCAAAGGATAGGGAGTGTAAAAGTAGTTTATATTACTAAAAAGCCTTTTTTATTTACAATTTGTTTTACTGTTTAAACCTTCAAGGCTACAGTTACAATTCTTTTTTTATTCACGTTTCTCTGCTTACATTTCAAAACGTATGTTTACGCTTCTAGGTTTACACTTTCTTTTGTTTACAATTAATGTGACCTCATATTGACGCCACAGAATGGCTTTTTAGGCTTCAAGATGGGAGGCAGTGGTAGAGCGGCCGACCTTCGATCGGCGGGTGGGTGGTTCGATCCCCGCTCGAAACATTCCAAAAACATCATAACATCCCGCTCTCCCCCACATAGCCTACTGTCGTTGTGTCCTTGGGCAAGACACTTAACCCACCTTGCCTCTAGTGATGTTCCAGCTGTAACACTGGTAAAGCGCTTTGAGTGCCTTTAGGTGGAAAAGCACTATTTAAATAAAAAAAGATGTGCGCCACTTTAAATTGCTCTTCATTTTACCCTTTTATAATTCAGCCAAATTTAGTTTTGTGTTGACTTAATCATTTTTATGTACTCAATTATGACTGAACTTATTCAATACATTCTTTGTACTTAAGTATTAAATGGTTTTAAAAATAAATAAAGAAATTAAATATATCTATAAATTGCTTGATCTCACAAATTCTGGATCCTGCATTTGTGTTTTTACAGTTATTGAAATGCTGGATCTGAGTTCTGTTTAAACTAGGTTCAGAACTGGTTTTATTTTCAGGTTTAGTCTATGCTTAAGTTTTTTAATAAATAAACGGGAGCTTTGGCCAATAACTGCTCACTTCCTGAAAAAGGAGCTCTCTCATTGGTCTGTGCAGCTTGTCAATAAAGAAGTAATGGCTGCAGAAAAAACAGAAAAGGTGAACAACACCTGATCTGTCTTTTATCACCGAGAAACAGCACAAAAACATAAACAGAAAAGGGAGACAGAGTGAAACAGGGATAAATATTGGCAATTCAATCACATAATGTTGCTTCAGCCTAAAGCTAAAGTCAGAGCTTAAAGTTTAGGGTGATCTCTAAACCTTAGTTTGGTGTAATGATTTAGTATTTTGTGAAATAAAAATATTCTTAAAATTGTGTAAACCACAGCAACATTTATTTTTATTTATTTATTTTTAGCTCAAAGTACAGAAGAGACTGTAGCACCACAAACAAGTACAAGTCCAACCACCTCAGATAAGACTCAATAAAACACAAAATCTAAAAGAAGAAATAAACTAAACGTATGGTTTATCAAGTGTAAAATTTCTGCCTGTATTTGTCCACTGTCAGGGTTGTGCCTTAGTGCCTTAGTTTTCCCACCCCTGTAGACCGATATCTGACACAATCAGAGACAAAATATATCAGAAGTAACAATCTAAAACCGTCTCAACTAAAGTGGGTGGCTGAAGCACATTTGCAGGTTTATTTAAAGATCCTTTTAAGACTTTTTTTTCTGGGGTCCACATTTGCATAGGTTGTATTACAAAAGTATTAAATTACACTGTCAGAAAGTGTGTCTTTTATAGATTTAATCTAACCATCTAAGACTATCTAAAAAAAAGAACTAAACTAAAGTGAGCTCAGAACTAATACTTACTGTTGCCGTGGTAACACAAGTCTTGCAAACATGGTCTCTTCAAAGCCCTGCAGGAACATGTCTATGAACAAACCCAGTGGAAATGATGACTTCACATAATATTACTTTAGATCATAAATGTGTTTAGTCAGTTTAATAAAATATACTAAACTAAGCTTGTGCAGAAACTAACATGTAACACTGTCCACAGTCACAACATGTTCAGAAAACCCGCCCCAATGTGACGGGGACTGGGAGCTTCATGGAGAGAAGTGCTACTTTTTCTCCCCAATTACACCTAAACTTTCATGGATGAACAGTACAAGTATTTGTCAGTGGCTCAAAGGGAACTTGGTGAAGATAAACAGCAGAGAGGAGCAGGTACAGTAGCTCAGTCTAAACTGATATTTAAATCTTTATTTAAAAGTCATTTTTTGATAATTTTGATGTTTTAGGATTTTCTGGATGTTAAAGTACGATCACTGATGAATGACGATGAGGACAGGTTCTGGATCGGACTGACAGACTCTGAGACAGAAGGAGAATGGTTGTGGACGGACAGCTCTCGACTGAACACAAGGTGAAGTTTTAATCTTATTTTTATTTGGCTTTGTGAACACCTTGTCCCAGTAGTTTTTATCTGGTACGTTTCTAACATTTCTATTTTTGCTAAATATTTATCTGTATGTCTTATTTTATATGTCTGAGTTAAGTCCTGGGTTCTTTCAGCCGTAGGAACGGTTAAATTATGAGAAAAGAAAAGTTATTTTTACAAAGTAAAAGAAGGCAAGAAGGTCAAGGGTCAATTCCTGGTCTAGGAATTATTTTTGTGTTTTCTCTAAGTTTCTCTAAAGAGTTCAAAAACATGCATTAATAAATTAATAGATTAATCTAATTGTCCAACAACTAACTGGATGTTGTTGTTCTCATTTAGTTTAACGTTTTGGAAAACAGCGCCAGACAACTATACAGAGGGGGGCCTTGACGAGGACTGTGCAATAATGGGAGAAAGAAAATATATTAATGGACTCCGGTCTTGGTTTGATGTTTTCTGCACAAACAATTACAGAATTATCTGTGAGAAACCTGCCTCGAGACCAAAGACCTGCAACTAGAAATGTCATCTGAAAAATATACTGTGTGTAACGTGAGTTTTGTTTTTAAGAATGTAACATTGTAAAATGTGAAGATTATATTTACAGTGCATTATAGCTTCAGTGCTGGGCTGACCTGTTCATCAAAGTCCTGTCATTTGTGTGTTTTTCAATTATTATAAAATGTTGTATGTCAGTATAAAACACATGTAGACATTATTCTGTCAGCAGCTTTTCACTTGAAGCCATGGTTTAAGAAACAGGGACTGGGACTGAAACTGGACGAGTCCTTCATATTTCTTTCTGTCCACAGTTTCTGCCACTCACTTCCCTTTTTTAATTAAAACTTTTCAAGGTTGCTATAAAACTTTGAGGAACTTGGTACAGTGTTTATATTTCACACTGTGAAGAGTTTTGAGGAAGAAAACAGAAAAAGAGAGAGATGGCTAAAAGTCAGTGAAAGTTAAACCATTAAACTTTTAGGATTTTAATTCTCCTCTTTTTAAAAGGAATTTAAAAGTCTTATTAATAAAAGGTTTTCTTATCTTAAAAAAAAAAACTTATTACCTTTTGTTTTAGAGTATTTAGAGTACTTTAAGGTCCGTCCCCCAAAACCTACTGTGCTCTGATTGCTCAGTGTAATCAGAATGTTCTCGGACAAAATAAAATAAAAACACAGTAAATGTTTGGTGTGTGGGTATCTCTCTGACACTTCCTGTAAAGCTTCCTTTTTGCTCGACTTCTGCAGCAGTGTTTTTTAGACATATTAGACCGATATCTGACACAATCAGAGACAAAATATATCAGAAGTAACAATCTAAAGTCATCTCAACTAAAGTGGGTGGCTGAAGCACATTCGCAAGTTTTTTTTCTATTTATACAGTGCTTTTCCACCTAGTAGGCACTCAAAGCCCTTTACCAGTGTTACAGCTGGAACTCCACTGGAGGCAAGGTGGGTTAAGAGTTTTGCCCAAGGACACAACGACAGTATGAACTGTGGAGGACAGCGTGATGTTATGATGTGGGATTTGGAATGTTTCAAGCGGGGATCAAACCGGCCACCCTCGGGTCGAAGGACGGCCGCTCTACAACAGAGCTACTGCCACCTCTTTTTAAACTAATAATAACTAATATGTGGTAGCAACAACAAGATATGTTGTCTTACAGACTAATTTGTTTCCTGTAAATACTAACTTTACCTAACTAATCTAACTAAAAATTATGTTAGAAGTTGCCTATTGCAGTGAATAATGGCTTTGTACAATACACTTTTTTTTAAAGAGCATTGGTTCTGGACAGAGGTAGTGTAAAGTGTCCTGTTGAGTATTAAAACCATGTCTGTTACTGACGTGTAGTAGCTCTGAGAACAAGAAGGTGTGTGGTTGTGGACGGACGGCTCTCGACTGAACACAAGGAAAGGTTTGGTTAAAACACAGTCATTAAACAGAGGCTGGTTTTACAAACGTCAGTAGACTCGTCTAAAGTGTGTTTTTAATCAATTTAGTCTAATGTTGGATCTTCTAAAAAATAACTAAAGCTCAATTACAGTCTTCATGAAGTTCTTCTTTTTCATTTTTACAAAAGGAAAAAAAAATTTTGTTTTGTCAGCGCTCAATTTGGAAGATTTTAAAATTTTTTAATGTAAGTAAAAAAAAATGCAGGTTATATTTAATCAATTTACTTTTTTTACACAATGATATCTTTCAAAAATAATAGGTGTGTAGGTGAGTTCACAATAATTTGTGTTGTTTTGATTTAGTTAAATTCACTCGGTCGATCACTGATCTAGACTGTTCCCATGTTTGAGTTGTTGTGCTTTAGACCAGGTCTTAGTCCTGGACTGTTCTTATAAACAATGTTAAACTTGTGTTGAGATTATAAATAATTCATCAAAAGCATTACTTTAATTGAATAAAAAAAACATTTGCTCATAACTTCTACTTGTAAACTTTTCTGAGCTCATGTGAGTTTTTATTGGTCTCAGACTAGACTCTTCTCTTGTACCAGGCTCTGGTCTTGACTAAACATGTTTGGTGTTTTTGAGACAAACTCTGGTGCTGTTACTCTGTCAGTGTGGTTTATTTAAATGTGAATGTTGTTGTGTGAACCACAATGAGAACAAAACATGCTCCCTTTGAAAAGACAGGTCTCAGTTCCACCTGATCCTGGGTCTGGTTCAATTAAAAAGTCAACCCCACACAGACCACAGACGTCTTAATGGACCCAAAGAAAGATTACACACAAGAATCATGTGATTTCACAGTTTCCTGAAAGTAGAAAGAACAATGTCTGTGAGGATAAAACACAATGAACAGTGGTCCTTCAGACTGAGCCTTTAACTCACAGCGCCATCTAGTGTTTCTCTAAAGAAAGCCCTAGTTTTTCTTTTTTGGTTCACAGTTGAAACTTCGTGTGCACATGATCAACCCAATGCTGTGACTCATCCTTCACCTTGTAACTGTGTTTTTAAAACAATTACATGTTTAATATATGAATACATGTGATTTATCTAATGTTAACTTTTCCACAGATTCCCAACAACACAAAGCCCCAAAGAGAAGGTCAAAGGTGACGGTGGTGAGAGTGGCTCTGGTGCTCACTGCTGTTTTGATCGTAGTTTATGTCATCGATCTCATCATGTTCTTCAGTGAGTTAAAGCAGGAGCGAGGGATAACTACATTCACTCAACATCTGACAAAAGTGTACTTTTAATTGTTTAATTGGTCCACAACACACTCCACAAGTGTTTCCTCTGATCATCATTTAGATTAATAGTAACAAGAGGAATTGACAGGAAGTCTACTTTTACTTAAGGGCAGATTTTGGATGATCTTTTAAACCTTTTGATTATTTATTTAATGATTATTTATTGATTTGATTGTCTGTGACATGTTTACAGAATATATTCAGGAACATCACACACTCATTTTTTTTTTACTTAACTGCAGAGTTTGAAGAGAAGCATAGTAAATTTTAAACCAAAAGAGTTACATGAAGTACAAGACTTGAACTGAAGCTACTTGTGCTGTTCTGAGATCTTCCTGAAACTAACATGAAACACTGTCCTCCACAGTTACACCAAGTACAAACATCATGGTCCAATGTGACGAGGACTGGGAGCTTCATGGAGAGAAGTGCTATTATTTCTCCCCAAATACAAGTAAATTATCCTGGAACAACAGCAGAGAGAGGTGTCAACAGCTCAGAGGAAACCTGGTGAAGATAGAAAGTGAAGACGAGCAGGTACTGTCCACCAAACTGACTGTTGACTTATGTTTCATTAGAAATAATTAAATCTCACTTGTTTTAGACATTTCTGTTCAATACAACGAGAGGTTTAATGGTTGAGGATGAGGACAAGTTCTGGATCGGACTGACAGACTATGAGACAGAAGGTGTGTGGTTGTGGACGTACGGTTCTCGACAAAACGTGAGGTTTGATTAAAACACAGTCATTAAACAGAGGCTGGTTTCACAAACGTCATTTAGACTAAGATCTAAAATGTGTTTTACTGATGGACCATAAAACAATAAAAACCCTAAAGCTAAATAAATGCTAGTTCAAAACAGATATTTACTGTTGCCGTGGTAATATTTACTGTTGCAATGGAAAATATTTACTGTTGCCATGGAAAATATTTACTGTTGCCATGGGTTGTTGTCTTGCAAACATGGTCTCATCATAAAGTTCCTCTTTTTTATATATATAAAAAAAAAGAGGATGACTTTTTTTGTCAGCGCTCATTTTGGAAGATTTTTCTTTTAATATCAATTATAAATAATGCAGTAATAATGTGTAATATACGTAATCTGTTACTTTTTTAGATTGGCTTTTTGGTTTTATTATCCTGCACTAAACAAAATTGAGCCGGACAACTGGACAGGGGAAGATCCTGAAGGAGAAGACTGTGTGAGGATGGGAGAGAGAGGAAAAGGGTTTGAGCTGAAGTGTTGGTTTGATCAGTCCTGTTTTAAAAAGAACAGATTCATCTGTGAGAAACAAGTCTGGAAATAAAAACATGAGGAAAATACACAGTTTTGTAAAGTTTTATGTCTTAAACAATATTTAATGTGTCTTTGAAATATGTGAAAATCATTTATAACCACTTCAGCATTTATGGTTCTTTTAATATGTCTGATATTTTTGTGTTGTTTTCAAAAACGTTGACAATAAAATGAAAAGTATTTAATGTATTTCAAAGACCATGGGACCCTCTGATTGGTCGGTTGTCATTAACAAATCAGACGTCAATAAAAGTAAAAAAGATGAGCTCAGCAGGTTCTCATCTTTTTAAAAACATTTTACAAAACAGTTTTGCACAAACACATTTAAAATTATTATAAATCTATAAACTCCTCCAACAGTACTGTGTCTGAAAGTCTGATACAAAATCTTAATGTCATCTGTCAACTTTACACTGCAATCATTCATCTTCTACCACTTTTTTACTTAAACTTATCCTAGTTTAATCCTCTTTTAGCTTCTTTTAGATTCACCAGTTCATCTATAAATACATGAACATAGGAGTACACCTCCAGAATTTTCTATATCTCAATCCAAATATTATATATTTATGAAAGAAAAGGCAGGACCTAATCAAATGAGTTAGTCTATATATTTTCTTGATTGAGAATTTCTTTTAAATGTAGAAAGATGAACTACAACAGTGCAATAAAAAGCAAGAAAAAAAAGCTCACAAACAAACAAACAATCAAACCAGTCCTTTCAAAACAAATTACAGTCCTATTCTAATGGAATTTTAAAAGGTCTGGGTCAAAAAGGTTAAGTTTGTGGGATTACAATTCGGTGCTGGCAGAGGCAGTGGCACAGACAAAAAGCATTTTAAACAAACCTGGGAAGAGTATTTCTTTTACTCACATGAAAAAGATTATCTTGTGTTAAATAAACTGAGGTTTTAAAATTTTTCAACTACACATGACAATATATTTGAGGATGTGTCTCCATGTCCTCAGCTGCCTTGTAAGAGCTACTTTTACAAAACTAAAGTGCCAGAGCTACTTTTGTTTGTAACATTTATTCTCTTTGCTTATTTCAACGCAAACAAATGGGATTTTATTTTGACAGAACATTAACTCTGAACTTTTACAAACTGTTGGTGTCCACAACTCACATTTTGTAATAAAACATAACAAAAAGCTCATTTTTGAAGAGTGGTGGTGTGAGTTTATCTTTTTCCAAATAAACAAACCTAACTGTGAGGTAGGCCATTAGCTGTTGGATATGGAAAAGCTTTTAGAAACAGGCAGAGGCAGGAATGGCGTGGTTCACGTTTTAATTTTTTTTTTTCTATAATTATTATTTACTAAAAGTGCAAAATGTGCAATGGAGGCAGCAGAACATGGATTGGTGGGAAGAGGCGCCTTAAATACTATTAAGTTAACATTAGCTTATTAAAACTAAGTTAAAATCCTCTAAACACATAAACCATAACCATAAACTAACTAAAAACCCAAATCTGTAAATTCACTCTTCTCTATAGGTGATTTCATGAATTTTTTATGTCATTAGCAAATACATGTTTAATGTTTGATCTTATTTACACGGACTTCTCTGGTGTGGTGGTCTTGTGTGTATGAAAGGAGTCAAGATCATAAGACCACAGGAAGCAAGACCCCCAGCTCCCATCTAAGAAAGATTAAATACCTGTCATTATGCCTTCTCTTTAATATAAACTTAGGTCTCTTATAGTTATCTGTCTTAATCAGGCTTTCTGGCAACAGGGGCCTCCCTCACTGCTCAGGGATATGGATAGCTATTAGGTAACTCTAGGTTTCTTATGGTTATCTGTTTTTGTTTAGACTTCCTGGCAAATGGAATTATTATGGAATTATCAAGATAGGGACAACAATGAGGTAAACTAAATGTTGTTTGTTAGAAGGTATATAAGGACTTTTGCTAAAGGGTCAGATTCTGCTTGTCAGTCTCTGAACCCGGACCGGAATAAACTTGAATGAATCAACCTTTCTGCCTTACAAATGTTTTTGGATTATTTCTGCTTAACAACAATAGGGTTGCAAACTGTCCTACTCCCAAATAAAACAACTCTTTTTTTTTTTATAGGCACATAAGAACCCACACAATGAGAATTCCATGTGTTCATCAGCCATAGATCACCAAAATCTAACTCAGATTGTATTCTCTGAGATTAGTGAGTTACTTAGTCTTGTCTCTGCTAGTTATTCATCTGTCACTGTGCTTGGTGATTTTAATAAACACGACATGTTTCAATGTAACACAACATTACCTTTGATACTCACTCCAGGGTCATATACTGGATCTTATATGTACGTCTGTTTGTATAATATTCTTGTTAGTGGCTCTGATTTAGCTTTTTCTGATCATAAACTCCTAAATTTTAGATTTAGTTTCTCAATAACTATCACCTATGAAAAAAATGCTCATCAGAAGCATGCTCCTGTTAAAACTAGTCGGCTTTTAAGAAGCACCGTACATCCCTCAATGCTGCTCAAACCTCCATTTTCTCTCCGACGATTCAGAGTTCCATGTGTAGGCCTAAATCCCTGTTTACTCTGGTAAATCTCTCTAAACCTCCACAGCATGTTATCTCTGGCTCTGCTGATGTGCTGGTGAATATCTTTTCTCAATTCTTTTCAGATAAATTGAAGTTAATCACTGAATCCTTTGTTAACCCCTCATTGGGGGCTTTTTGGGGGTATTAGACTCTAGGGCTTGACACATTCAGCAAATAATGTCAAAAGCAGCACATCAAATGGATCAGCTGAGACTCAGCTACAAGCACGTCTTAGCCATTTACATTTTCTACAAACACATACCAAAGAGCAAACAAAAACAGGTGGTGCCAAAATATGCCAAATTCTGCACTATTCTTTAAAATCTTAATAGTTTTAGTTTGTTTCACATTAGAAGAATTATATTTGGTGCCGGTAATGTTGACATGTGTGGCTGTAATTTAAAATGTTTTAATGTTTGAGCTGCAACTGCCTTCATCTAAAGGGAGATTTCATCCAAATATTGTTAATTTTTTTAGGCAGAAATGTTTTTGGGGTTATTTTGCTGTTTTTCATCTTGATTTGTTCTGAAACTGTAACATGCACATTGAAAGAATTCCCTTCTGGGAATTCTCACAAGTGCCCCCTTCATTTTGACACCAGAATTATTGAAATACACCTTGTAGTTGCAGAGATACAGTCAATTTACTGTGGACATGTCCTTTTCGAGCAGACACACCAAAAAAAAAACTAGGGTTTAAAAGATTAAACTTGCTTCAGACTGTGATAATGTAGTTGATGCACAGCTGCATTCATTAGTCCAAGTCCTGGCCTCAGAGAGGGCTCCACAAGTGTTTCCTCAGATCATCATTTAGTTGAATACTTTCATGTCTATAAGAGGAATTGACAGGAGGCCTACCTTTACTTAAGGACAGATTTTGGATTATCTACTTAACCTTTTAATGTATTGTATTGTAACACTCAAACCAAAAAAAAGACTGAAGGAATAAACCACAACTGTCTCAGGTTTGAGCCAAACACACAGAGACCAAGCTCTGTCGTAAAACTTGTTACTTTTTAACTTGTCTCCTTCGACGTCAAAGTCAATCAAATCAGTTTGTGCTTTATATAAACTACAGTCACATATTTGAACTGACTCTGATGGATTCTCATTGATTCATTTGGTTGTTTCTGTTACGAAACGGCAAGAACCCAGAAGCAAACTCGGCTAAAGGCCAAAGGTAAGTTTATTTAACAGGTAAATTATGAGATGGCCAAGATGGTGTCTTGCAGGTAAGTTGTAGGAAGCTGGCAGCACACCTGTCTGAAAACAAACAGGCAAAGATGGGAGGCCACTCAGGGAGGGGCTGTGGATGAAGAGGGTGTGACTTTATTGTTTAGGTTTCTTTTTCATTATTTTATGAGGGTTATTGACAGTGGGGTTTAAAACATCTTAGGTTTGAAAACATACAAAGAAAGTCTTTAAATACTTCTAATGTAAAAATATGAACCTAAGCAATACATTTACAAACAATAAATATAACCCCAAATGCAGCATTTTTTCATTTTTGTTGTTTTGATTTAGTTAAATTCACATGGCTGATCACTGATCTAGACTGTTCACATGTTTGTGTTGTAGTGCTTTAGACCAGGTCTTAGTCCTGGACTGTTTCAATAAATAACTTTAAACTTGTGTTGAGATTATAAATAATTAATCAACAGCATTACTTTAATAGCATTACTGTTTTTTAAATCAAAAACAGTTTCTCATAACTTCTCTTTGTAAACATTTCCGAGCTCTTGTGAGTTTTTATTATTATTTTTTACTTTTATTTATAAAGGATGGTCCCACTGAGATTACAAATCTTTTTTGCAGGGGAGTCCTGGCCCCTCATGTGTGTATTGGGGTCAAAGGCCCATTACTGGTGTCGGACTGGACTCTTCTCACGTACCAGGCTCTGGTCTTGACTCAAAAAGTGTTCACAACTGCCATGTTTAGAGATTTTGAGACAAACTCTAAACTAAAGCTAAATTAAAGTTAGAACCAATATTTACTGTTGCCGTGGTAACACAGTCATGCAACTTCCTCTTTCCAATTAAAAAAATCCTCTTTTGATGATGTGACTTATGTCTGTATTTGTGAAACTGAAAATAAGGCCCGGGACTTTAACGCGTTAATTAAGATTAATTAATTACGGGACTTTAACGCGTTAATTAAGATTAATTAATTACGGGACTTTAACGCGTTAATTAGGATAAGTAACGCAAAAAATAAATAACATAATTCACTTTTTGCACCGCGGAACGTTTTTCAATGAATGAGTTTCGACGGACCGATTATACTGGAGCACCAACTAGCGTTCTTGACTTCCGACAACAACAAACCACAGTCAACAGCTGACAGCTGACAAGACCACTTTGCTTGGCCCTGTGGATGGGAAATTTTCTTTTAAAAAACAAAAGGATGGAAGCGTCGACAAGAGCATGGTTGTGTGCAAGCTATACAACAAGGAATTTGCGTATCACCGCAGCACACCGAGCCTCAAATATCACCTCAACGCAAAACACATAGGAGTTTAAACCTTTTTCTTGTTCACTTATTAGGTCATTTTGTTTTGTTTTAAGTTGTTTTGGTCATGGTTAGAGTTATGTTGGTACTGCTATTATAACTCACATGCACATAATGATATACCCAGTAACAATTACAATCATGCTTTCAGTTTTTCATTAAAATAGAAATGCTCTGGTGACCCAAATAAAATTGACCACGACCCACCATTGAGTCCCGACCCACTATTTGGTAAACAGCACTTCAGAGAGTTTCACTGTGTTGAAGTAAAACATAATATCTGTAATAATAACGTCAATGATATGAACTAAAAACTCTGAAAACTAAACATCATTCACATATTTATTCACACAAAACTACAATAATGACAGTGTAAATAAAATAATTGGTTGATGTAGCTGATGCACACTGACAAATACGTTTAGTATATGATAGCGAGTGTATGAAATGATTATTTAAAAAACCTTCAAAGACTAAAGAAACATTACCTTTACATTGCATTAGAGCGCCATGAATGGAAATTAAAAGCCACTAACAAACATAGAGCAACAATTTTCACAGTTTTTTTCACACCTCCACAATTCTAAAAGTAGTTCAACAGTTTAAACAAAAAACGGGAAGTGCAATATCTGTTTTGCTCAGCCAGTCATCATTACTTTTCAGATACTACAGAGATGGATAAGATGACTGAAGATAATGTGTACGCTAATGTCCCTGTAAGACCTGGAAAAAACAAGGGTGAGTCTCTGTCTGCATTTATTTTAGTACAATAGATATTTTTTTTATTTTCTCAAAAGAAACAGGAGGATGGAAAAAGTAAATGTATTTTTTTTTTTCAAGTTCAGGTTTAGTTTCAATTCAGTTTATCAAAGTGTGACAATGGACTTTTAGGATTGGATGTACATTGCATGGTACCATTGCCAAATCTGGTTTTGACAATGTTGAGCATAAATAAAAGGTTGCAGCTGCTGTTTAGCAACGGAAAACACATGGGCACCAATGCCTTACCACGATTTCCAACTCACAAAAGGTACATTTAAAATGTGCTTGTGCTAATTGAGTAGCTAATGCACAACATTTTAAGTCTGGGGCTTTCTGGTTCAGCGCTCATAAAGTACTTTAGTGTTGATTTAAATGTGTGTATGACAGTAAGAGGTTTAGATATATTGTACTGACCTCACCAAACTCTGCTTCTCTGGAGGCAGATGGGCTAATGAGGTAAGTTGTGGTAAGTATAAGTTGGAATATCAGACACTGTAGCCCCCCAAACAGCACTGAAGGACCAAGAACCATAATGGTCATGTTGGTCCTGATAACAACTGCACATCTGCTGGTCCTGTTACAATAGAAAATACATGCCCCACTGACAGATTGTTATTGCAAACTATCTTAAGTTTGGTAAGGAACCACCCTCATTTCTTTCTAATGGTACAGTCCGCTGCTCTGGTGCTGGCGTTTGCTTCACTTTACTGAGTGGGAGAATGAGTGTAAATATGCTTTAGAAAGCTTTTCACTCAAAACTTTGCTTTTTTAGAAATGACAGTAAAAAAAAAAAAAAAAAAAGGTGAGGCAGGCAAAAGAAGAAGAGTTTCAGGTGAGTGTGTTGACCTCTTGTTGTTGTTTTATTGGAACACACATTCAGATGAGAGAATAGTATATAAAGTTATTATCAATTATCGCCTTTGTACTCACAGCCCACGATATAATTATCAAAGTATGTTGCTTTTATTCTCCGTTTCAATGAGACAGTTAGGCGCCTTGTTTAGTGCCTCACTTTACATTACAAACCAAACTGGCAACAAACTAGAGTCGAATCTGTGCGCCTTTACGCACGCCCTGTGTTTGATTTGACCCGACAAGAGTGATCGTCACATGCAACAAATTAACAAAACAAATGTTTGAAAAACTTAAGCAGACATTTACCACTGTTTAGTCACTTTGTAAGTTCAGTAGTTTTTAGAGGCAAGACCCAACTGCTCACAGAGTTTAAAGTCAAATGTCCCAACAGGACTAAGCACAGGTGTATTTGAAGGAGCAAGAGCATCTCAGAAGCGTCGCGACGCTGTCAATAGGTTGGACTTCTATTTTCTGAGCAGCTCCGCGTCATTCAAGCAAGCTACACCGGAAAATACACAAGAAGTAAACACCACATTTCAAAATAAACTTCCGCTACACTATCAAAATAAAAGCTCACTAAAACATAGCTGTGATGTAAACACCAGTTCTCAGTTATCCTGGTCATCTTAAAGAAAAGTTAAAGCAAAAGCAATCTAGTTGTACTATTCTAATTAATTCAAATAATCATGTTATTTGTGGTAATTAAAATTATGTGTTGAAATTAATTTGGAATTGAACAGAACATGCACTACAGACAGTGTAGACAGAACAATGTCTGAATGTTTTTTTTCTTTAAAACCAATACAAATTTTAAAATTAAGTCTAATGACAATTTGTAAAACAAGACTTAAGCAGAATTTATTCAGCAATTACATTGTTTTAAATCAAGACTGCTTGTACTAAGGGAGGATTAAGCCAAAACTAAATGAGATCTAATCATGGACAAGACTAAAACAAGACAAATCCAGGAATAAGGAATAACCCAGACATATTCCTGTAAAAACTAGAACTAAACCTAAAACTGTACAAACCAGGACTATACTAAGATTAAAGACAAGAATTGAACCAGCTGGTTCAAAACTGGTCAAAACCAAAATCATTCAGGAGTAAAATGCCAGGGCTAAACCAGTACTGAAGCAAGACTGAACCTGGATTAAACCAGGAACAAAGAAGGTTTATACATGAACCAATACAAGGGCAGGAGTAATTCAAAACTATCTATCCATCCAGCCATCATCTTCTGTTTATTCTGGCTTTGGGGCAGCAGTCTAAGCAGAGACACCCAGACTGCCCTCCTCCCAGACACCTTTTCCAGTGCTTCCAGGGCTTCCCAGGCCAACCAAGAGACTATGTCCACACGAAGCCAGTGCATCCCCTATCCGATCTTGAGACGGCGTCGTCTCAAGAAAATATCTGCGTACACACGGCCGGCTGAAAACGATGTAGTATATATGCCCGACCAGTATGGGGCGCTGTAATTCTGCCACAGATATACACTATACACGAAGAAGAAGACTTTGAGCATGCGATAACCTTGCGCTGCAGAAGAAGACGAAGACCTAAATATTTATTTTCTAATAAAAACAAGTTCTCAAATTGTTGCAGTCATATATTTAGAGTGTAGTAATTGGTGCCCTCATGTTTGTTGTTTGCTCTTCAATATACGGACTGAGTTCTGAGTGCTTTGGACATGCGGAAATTCTCTCTCCATTCATTTTCTCCTGGTTGCTCTCCTGGTTCTCTGTCGCGGTGGATCTAAGAGCATGTGGCGTATGGTGTTGTCCATTATCGCTTGTTGCTCACCACAACTGCATAGAAGCAATAGATTTTGCTGTAATAAAGCTAGTAGGCTTAGTAGCTTCTGCAGCACGAACTCAATCATGTAGTCCGCCATTAGTGTTGTTGCTGTTACGTGTGACGAGGCCGACACGTGATGCGATGACATCATCGTTTTCACAAAATATACGGATTGGCTGTACACACGACACCGCAAGGGTGTCGCAAAGGTGTTGTCGAAAGATTTATCCACTTTAGAACCCTGTTTCAAAAAATAGCGGATTCAGTCTCCCAAAACACCGGATCCGTGTGGACGAAAGGCCAATACGATACAAAATGTATATGGATACAGTGATTTGTGTCTCCGTGTAGACAGCCCCATAGTCCCTCCAGCGTGTCCTCCCCTCCGGGCTTCCCAGATCCATAAAACCCATAAACTGGTTGGAAAAACACAAAAATCCCATGCAGCCTACAACACCCTGGAGAGGATATAGAGCTGGTCTAGTTTTTCACAACCGGGCCGAAAACCGCAGTGTTCCTCCTAAATCTTAGGTTCCACTAATGGTTGAATTCTCCTCTACAGTACCAACTCTCTGATGAGTGTGATCCCCCTGCAGCTGGAAATTCCCCTCTGGTTCCCTTCTTAAAAAGCCACCAGAGGTAGTACCAGAATACTAAAATACAACTTATCTAGGACTAACCCAGGACTAAGCTGTACAGAAATGCACCAAACGTTGGCATACAAATTAAACACATAAAAAGTTGATTTTATGGAATCAGAAGTCCCTAATTTGGGCATATGGACTGATTTGAGTGCCTGTTTGCATAATATACTGTGAGCCAATCAGAAGCTTGCTTATATGCTTAGTTAGTTAGTCTGTTTGTCATCTTTGTCAAGACTGTTCAAAAACACATCTACAGCTAGCTATTGTAATAATTAGCTATTTTATTAATAGACCTTCTTTTAATTATTAACTCTATGTTGTATAGAAATATAAATTTTATTATTTAGAAATATTTTCTTTGTAATATATTAGCATCTGTGGTTAATAACCACAGATTGTTTTCTTTCCCTTATTATAATAGACACATCTTTTTAACAAACTGGTTAGTTAGGTCAGCCCTGCGACTAACTGGCCACTGTCCAGGGTGAACCCTGCCTCAGGCCCAAAGCTGCTGGGATAGGCTCCAGTCACCCGCGACCCCTAACAGGACAAAGAGGTAGAAAATAAATGAATGAATGGTTAGTTAGAGATAATATTTACAGACACAAGTGCTGTATATTTGAGATGGAGTAAATATGTGTTTAACCAGTTTTTATTTTTGTTTTTCAGTTTATTTTTAATTTTTTTATTTATTTAAACAGGGACAGTGTAAAATATACATTAACCTTGAAAGGGAAAGATGCATTTTACCAGGTTATAGCACGTGTGCTAATTTACACCTGCAGTCCCTGGGCAGGCTGATGTAAACAAAACAAGTTAATACATTTATCCTAAAAATAAAAATAAAATAAAATAAAAAATAATCAAATCCTGCAATCATTCCTCGGTATATTCTCCCTATAGTTACCATAGCAACTCCAAGACCTCAAGAGCAATCTGAAAGTTCAAGAAACCCTTCCATCTTTGCAGCAATACTTTATCATTAAAATTAAATTAGAGACAAAAGTGACAGAGACAAAACAATGTGTTTTATGATTTCTGAATATTTTCCACAATAACATCTTTGTTTATGGCATTCTGAAATAACACTAGTAATAAATAATTGATTTAAAGTGTACCTGTTGTGCTTTCATATACTTTCATGGTATTCAAACATTTATTAAGTTTATTAAAAAGCTGAAGTTGTAGATGGACCAGAATGTGAAGTCAGATGAAGCTAAAGTAGATGAGCAGGGCCGCCCCTCCCACCACCAAGACACCAAGTGCTCCGAGGGGCACCGCATTGATCCTGCTATGGTTGAATGACATGAAGTAATTTTGTACAGTTGTAACTGTTTCATATGTGCTGATAAATAGGATTTGAAACTTTCTAGTTGTGTTCACTTCAAATAATTAGGTGCGGGGAACAAAAGTGGAAAGAGGATGTGCATCTTTTAAAGTAAATCAAACCACAATGAGGAAGAAGAGAAAAAACTGTGGTCTTTTTCTTTTCCAATCTATCCTTTAAGTCCTAATAACATCAGAATGAGGTATTTTTCTCCCTCTACAACTGAGATAATGATGAGTCTCTGGTGGAGGAGGGAAGTGCAAGCTGCTGCTATTTTGCCTGGACCTGTTTCTCTCAGTTGTCTGTCAAATCCTGTTCTGTGCTTGGCTGTTGCTTTGGCAATGTCACTCCTCATTTGCTCAAAATAAATCTATGCTTGTCTCACTTTTAGTGTGCATTCATGCAGTTTTAGATACAGGCAACCATTCACTCTGACAATCAGGGCGGACTGGAAATATGGGGATACTGGGGAATTCCCCGGTGGGCCCATGGGTTGGTAGGCTTGTGCGTTGGCCTGTGCTGCCACGCTTGGCCATGCTGTCACGCACCTGTACTATTTATAGGCTACGTTCACATATGAACACAAGCTGAAGACAAGGAGCAGCAGAGAGCAGAAAAAAAACTACATTAAGCCTGGCTCGCGACACAAGTACCCTCTGGGCCTGAGCGCTCATGATTTTCTGTGGGGCACTTGCTGCTGTTGGTTCAGCTTCTCAACCCTAGTTTGATAAATTTGTGTCTCAAATGGGAAAAAAACTACAGATTCACACAGGGGCTTGCATACAAGTTTGTGCTCATTCTGTCTATAACACATGGAGCTTGTGAAAGAAGCTTTTCCTAAAATGATTCAAAAACAGGCTTAGGTTCCCTCTTTCACAGCAGCACCTGGAGGCTTTTATGCTCAGCCAGATGTGCTAAAGATGGTGGAGAGTGAAAATATTATAAATGGTGCAGCAGAAAAAAGTCAGTTGCTGCGATGATTACTCGTGAAGTGAACAATGTAGGTTTATATTAGCCTTTTAGTGTTTCTTCCTCTCTTTATTGTTTGTATCAGGTTTAAGTTAATACGTTTTGAAGTTATATTATGAAAACATAAGCAATTATGTGACTTCGTTATAGTTATTTTTAATTATCCTTTAATCTTGTTGCAGTGAATTATTTGGTCATATTATCTGTATTTATTAAATTCTGTTTTGTGTACAAGCCTGGCCGGCCAAATGTTGTCATTATAATTCAATTATTTCACAAAACAAACCCAGCAGTTGACCAAGTGGGCCAGTCAGTCAGAAACTCCTGGTCACTTTTTCTCACCAGTCCCCTGCTGACAGTCACTCACTAGACTGACTAACTCACCTACACACACTCCTCACAGAGAGGCTGACAGTCGGCCGCCCCGGGGTTTGACCCTGTGACCTTCTTGATGTGAGGCAGGAGTGCTAACCACCCCACTTTTTATCATATTGATTCAAAAAACAACCAGACCACACCAGACTTAACGAGATCAAGTCAAGACCAGGAAGTAAAACAGTTAAGTACGGCCGAGGCTCAGGAGATTCAGCAGTTTGTCCAATAACTGTAACGTTGGAGGTTTGATCCCTGCTCCCCCCAAGTCGTGTGTCGTTGGGTAAGACACTTCGCCCACCTTCTCTCCAGTTTCTGTGGCACTGGTGTTGAATGTGTTTGTGTTAGTGTTTGGTGGTGGTCAGCAAGGCCGTTGGTGTTGTATGGCTGCCTGAAAAAACACACTGTATAAATCTAATCCATTGTTACAATTTACATTTATTCATTTAGTTGACGCTTTTATCCAAAGCGACTTACATTGTTCTAATGTAATTATCAGTGTTACAGCCACTGGAGGCAAGGTGGGTTAAGTGTCTTGCCCAAGGACACAACGACAGTATGAACTGTGGGGAGAGCGGGAATCGAACCACCTACCTTCCGGTTGAAGGACAACCACTCTACCCACTGAGCTACTGCCGCCCCTATTTTATTTTTATATAGCGCTTTTCCACCTACTGTAGTAGGCACTCAAAGCGCTTTACACAGATTAAGCTATTTACCAGTGTTACAGAACACTCACTGGAGGCAATGTAGGTTAAGTGTCTTGCCCAAGGACACAACGACAGTATGTGGGGGAGAGCGGGATGTTTTGGGATGTTTCGAGCTGGTCGCAAACCACTCACCCGCCAGTCGAAGGACGGCCGCTCTACCCACTGTGCTACTGCAGCCCTTGCACTTGTTTTTAGTTAAGTCCAGACTTTGACCAAGTCCAAACTCATAAAGAGTTGAGAGTTTTTTGAAGAAAGCAGAGTGACATTTAAGTTTATCACAGTCTTTGTTGGTCTGTGTCTGAAACTAAGACCAAATAAAGTTTGATTAGTGACTTAGTTACATAACTACTTTTAATTACTAATATTTACTTTTACATATTTGGGACTAATCTATTTTGTTAATCAATATTTATCCTCTCTCTATATTTTTATTACTATCCACAGGTTCCAAGCTTCAAAAAGCACCAGAGCAAAGGTCAAAGTGCACAAAGAGAGTGGTGCTGCTGGTTGCCACTGCTGTATTTGTACTTGCTGTCATTGCCATCATCATTTTCAGCAGTAAGTTTCTTTTGATGTAAAGTGAATTTACTGGTTTTACTTCTTACTAATGTTGTGTGTTTTCTCTTTGCAACAGTTCTTAAGACACAAAGCAAGGAAAAGAGTGAAGCACAGAAACAAAATACAACTGCCCCAGCCCCAGGTATGACTCAGGACCTGGGGTTTATTTAGAATTTCATAACTATACATGACCAAATATTTGAATGTTGAATGTTCAACTCTGCGTGGCTTACAGCAGGACAGCATTATAGTTCCTGTATGACTCTGGTGATTGACTCTTTGTTCACAATAACCTTAAACATTCATGTTTGACTCTAGATGAACATAAATTACTTCACCATGTTTTAACATAATTTATTTCTCCAGTACAAATGACCAAGTGCCTGAAAGTGAGTCCAAAATATGACGTAATGCACAAAATAAAATATAATTAGATTGTAGACATTGGACACAATATCTTTCTACAGTCAGCACAAATAAATAATCATTTAATCCAAGGCTGTTGAGGATTTATCACTATATCCTCAGAAGGACACATTATGTTTGTCAATAGACTTGACTTAGATAAAGATCAGATCACATTTTAATAAAAATTTATTCAGAAAAACAGGAAATTCCAAAAGGTTAACACACTTTTTCTGGTCACAGTATTCATGAGCCTGTGTTGAGGCAGTGCAGGTTCAACACCTCATGAGAGAGCTGCAGAGTGGAGCTTTTCTTTCTAGTATCAGACTTCCTGGTTTGTAACAGGGTTCCATCACCTCCTCAACACAGGCTCAGGAATAATTAATGAGTAGTATTCTTAATTGTAACTTTTGGATTGTGAAAGCAAAGGTTAGGGAGTGTAAATGTAGTTTATATTACTGATAAGCCTTTTTTTTTTTTTTTTTACAAAAACATTACTGTTTATGTTACAATTCCTTTTTTATTTATGTTTTTTTTGCTTACATTTCAAAACTTGTGTGGCACTTTAAACGGCTGGTTTGAACCCAGTATAGTCTATGTTTAGGTCTGGCTTAAGTCTTGGTTTTAGTCCAAGTGTAGAGTAGACCAGATGAGGGTTTATTCTCCTTGAGAAGCAGAAAGAAAACTGTATTAATAGAGCTCATTTTGCAGTAACTTGTGTGCTTTACAAAAGTGACACAAAAGTTGTAGCAAAAAACAAACTTAGAAGAGAAAAAAGTAATACAATAATTTAATTCTGATGAATGAAAAGCGACTTTAGAGCAGGTGTAAAATGAGAGAATTTCTTTGTCTTGGTCAGAATACAAGCTGGTGTGTTCTGTATGAGCTGCAGACATTTATTGGATTTTTGATGGAGTCCAGAGAACAGAGAATGGCAGTAGTGCAGTTTACTTGTGATAAAGAAGTGAACTCATTTTTCAGCATCAGACAGAGATACAAAGGCTCTGATTTTAGAAATATTTTTAAGATTTAAAAACGCTGACCTGGTGACACTGTTAATGTGACGATGAAAACTGAGATCTGAGTCCTGTTTAATCTTGGTTCAGAACTGGTTTTATTCTCAGGTTTAGTCCTTGCTTTAGGTTTTTAATAAATAAACAAGAGCTTTGGCCAATCACTGATCACTTCCTGAAAAAGGAGCTCTCATTGGCCTGTACAGCTTGTCAATAAATAAGTAATGGTTTCAGATAAAACAGAAAAGGTGAACAACACTTGATCTGTTTTTTATCACCAAGAAACAGCACAAAAACATAAACAGAGAAAAGGGAGACAAAGTGAAACCGAGATAAATATTGGCAATTCAATCACTTCTGCTTCGGCCCAATGCTATAGTCAGAGTTTAGGGTAAACTTTAGTTTGGTGTAATGTTTAAGTATTATGAGTAAGAAAAAAAGTCAAAAGATTTGACAGGAGTGTAAACCACATCAAGATTATGCTTTTCTTTCTTTTTTTGGAACAAACTGAAGAACTAGAAACAAGTCCAACCAGCTCAAGTCCAACCAGCTCAAGTCCAACCAGCTCAGGTATGACAATAAAACACAAAATCTAAAATCAGGTATAACATCCTCTGCCTGTATTCATCAACTGTCAGGGCTCTAATAAAAAATAAAATAAAAAAACACAAAGAGAGTGCTGGTGGCAGAAGGAAATACCTATATTATTACAAAAGGTATTAGATTTTGATGAAGACCTTGATTGGAAAAAAAAGTTTCAAATTAGCAGTTCATTTCTGTGTTTAGGATTCAAGTTTAGATACAAACTATGACAAATATACTTATGCTGCTCTGAGGAAAGCGGCACAGTGGCAAAGTGGTTAGCACACCTGCCTCACAGCAAGAAGGTCCTGGGTTCGATTCCCATCCACGGCAGGGCTTTTCTGTGTGGAGTTTGCATGTTCTCCCTGTGTCTGCGTAGGTTTCCTCCGGGTACTCCGGTTTCCCCTACCACCAAAAAACATGTACAATATAGTACTACAGATGGAAATTAGCTGTTAAGCTATAATCTGGTACAAGCATCTCTGCTCTGGCTTAATGTAGACTGTACTGTAGATTTGTTTATTTCCTAAAGAAATAAACAAATCTAAAAAAAAAAATAAAAAAAATCTAAAAAAAAAAAAACTAACATGAAACACTGTCCTCCACAGTTACACCATGTACAAACATCATGGTCCAATGTGACGAGGACTGGGAGCTTCATGGAGAGAAGTGCTATTATTTCTCCCCAAATACAGTTAAATTATCCTGGAACAACAGCAGAGAGAGGTGTCAACAGCTCAGAGGAAACCTGGTGAAGATAGAAAGTGAAGAAGAGCAGGTACTGTCCACCAAACTGACTGTTGACTTATCATATGTTTCATTAGAAATAATTAAATCTCACTTGTTTTAGAAATTTCTGTTCAATAAACTGAGAGGTTTAATGGCTGAGGCTGAGGACATGTTCTGGATCGGACTGACAGACTCTGAGACAGAAGGTGTGTGGTTGTGGACGGACGGCTCTCAACTGAACACAACGTGAGTTTTGGTTAAAACACAGTCATTAAACAGAGGCTGTTTTTTTTATAAAAAGTGTATTTTAATGTTCGACCAAATAACAATAAACAACTAAAGCTAAATAAAAGCTAGTTCAAAACTGATACTTACTGTTGCCATGGTAACAGAAGTCTTGTGAACATGGTCTCTTCATAAAGTTCCTCTTTTTCATTTAAATAAAGATGAATAACAGTTTTTTTTTGTCAGGGCTCATTTTGGATTTTTTTTTTCTTTTAATGATGTCTTTCATAAAAAATGAAAGGTGTAATTTAATTTACTTTCCAAAATTTCTTTCCAAATAAAATCCTTGAAACAAATGTAACTTTTGAGCCTGCCTCATGTCTGTTGTTGTGAAAATGTGAAAAAAATAAAAATAAATTCTTATTTCTTCTTTTTTAGATCTGCATTTTGGTTTAATAATACTGCACTAAACAGAAATGAGCCGGACAACTGGGCAGGGGGAGGTCCTGAAGGAGAAGACTGTGTGAGGATGGGAGAGGGAGGAGAAGGGTTTGAGCTGAAGTGTTGGTTTGATCAGTCCTGTGTTAAAGAGAACAGATTCATCTGTGAGAAACAAGCCTGTAAATAAAAACATGAGGAAAATACACAGTTTTAAACAATATTTAATGTGACTTTGAAATGTGTGAAAATTGTATTTAACCAACACAGCATTATTTTTTTGTTCTTTTCAAAAACGTTGACAATAAAATAAAAAAGTGATTAATGTTTTTTAAGTCCAATTACCAAAAGTCTCAGCAGTTTTAATTGAGTCTGAAACTTTGGTTGCTATTTGTTGCTAAGGCCATGGGAGCCTCTGATTGGTCGGTCGTCAGAAAACTAATAAGATATCATTCAAAGTCAAAAAGAGGAACTCAGCAGGTTCTCATCTTTTTAAAAACATTTTATAAAACACAGGTTCTGCAGAAACACATCAGTAAAATCAGTATTTTTTCTCACTAAAATGAGAAAATTTGACTTAAATCTCTTCTGCAGTGATGCAGTCGATGTACCGGTCTGTTGTGGTGAAGAAGAATCTAATCTAATCTCGCTGTAGGCGAAGCTCTTGATTTAGAGGTCTATCTACGTTCCTAGCCTAGACACAGCCCAGACTCATCAGTCGACTGTGACAGAAGAACAATACAGAAGTAAGAACAGAAATAGGATCACCACAAAGATGTTTATCATAACGACTTCTTCATTTGTGGCCGAGGGTGGATCACTGGTGGTGATCACACAATGGTGTTGGTTAATGACCTCATTTGGTTTTTAAAATATCATGTTGGACATTTTTTACAGAAAACATGAGGAACTGTTAGCAACAACTGAACTTCCTAAAAGCTGACCTGTGTAACTTTACACCAACTCATTTACAGGCTACACTTAACAGGCTTCAGGCTGGTTCCTTTAATACTTTACCTAAAGTTCATTTTAGTGTCAAAGCATTTTTATAAAATGCTAAAATAACCAAGAAACAAACTGGTAAGAATTAGTTTACAATAAAATGAACAGAAAGAAGTGAAAAAAAGAAATTGGGGAGTAAACTCAAAGTAAAACTGATACACTTCTGCTTCAACCCAATGCTAAAGTCAGAGCTTAAACTTTAGTTTGGTGTAATGTATTAGTATTTTGTGGAAGAAAAATAGTCTTAAAAGTTGACATACGTGTAAACCACAGCAACATGTTTAGTTTAGTTCAAAGTACAGAAAAGACTAAAGTACCACAAACAAGAACAAGTCCAACCAGCTCAAGTATGACTCTTGTCAATAAAACACAAATTGTAAAAGAACAAAAACGAAACGTGGTTACATCAAGTTTAACATCCGCTGCCTGTATTTATCCACTGTCAGGGCTGCAAGAAAAAAGTGTCCTAAAAGAAAAGAAAACATAGAGTGTGCCGGCGGCAGAACAGATAATTATGCAAAAAATAAAAAGACAGTAAATGTTTGGTGTGTGGGTATCTCTCTGACACTTCCTGTAAAGCGTCTCGGGTTACTTGACTGTAACCCTGTTCCCTTAAAAAGCGGGAACGAGATGCTGCGTAGCATTACGCTATGGGGAACATTCTTTGTGTGACCGGTTGTGAAGCACGTGTGTCAAACACGCCAAGAATTGGCTTATAATACCTCTGTTGGTGACGCAGCTCATCAGTGGCAGCTGTGTGATTGCGCGCACCTGAACAGAGGGTATAATAACACGTGACGCAGGAGCGTCTTCAGGTCAACTTTGTCTGAAGAGCGCCCGGACACGCCCAGTGCGGCATTGCAGCGCAGCATCTCGTTCCCGCTTTTTAAGGGAACAGGGTTACAGTCAAGTAACCCGAGACGTTCCCCTGTCAAAAGCTGCACTCGATGCCGCGTAGCATTACGCTATGGGGAACAAGAATACCAACGCCAAGACTGTAAGTGTCTGAACCCCTCGGGTTGTGAAGTGTGCACAAACACAAAAGAGGTCTCAAACACAATTTTGGGATGATGACTCAAGGACATGCGAGCCCACAGTAGCATGAACATCCAAGCTATAGAATCTGATGAATGTGTGCGGAGAGGACCAGCCTGCCGCATCACAAACTTGCTGCAGAGGGCACCTTTTGCTAGAGCTGTTGAAGCTGCAACCCCTCTAGTAGAATGAGCCTCACACCTAAGGGGCGAAGTTTGACCGCACGTCCATAGGCCAGGGCAATGGCATCCTCACCCAACGTGATATAGTTTGTCTGGTAGCTGCAACCCCAGCTTGCAGCCCCGTAACATATAAACAGCTGTTCGGACTTACGCCACTGGCTAGTGCGGTGGACATAAGTCTGGAGGGCACGTACTGGACACAGTAAGTGAAGTCTCTCCTGCTCGGTGTTGTAAATGGCGGAGGACAGAAGGCTTCAAGAACGACCGGATTTAAGGTCGAGAATGGAACTTTTGGAAGATAGTTAGGGTGAGGATGCAAAATGGCTTTGACCAGCCCGGGAGCAAAGTCTAGGCAGGAGGGCGAAACTGACAGAGCCTGCAAATCTCCAACCCTCTTGAGAGTGGTAATGGCCGCCAGAAGAACCATTTTTAGAGTCAGAAATTTAACAGACGCTGACTCCAGTGGTTCAAAAGGAGTGCTTACTAAGCCCTCCAGCACTATAGCTAGGTCCCAGGAAGGAACTCTAGCTCTAGTTTGGGGTCCCAACCGCTTGGCACCTCGAATGAAGCGGGCAACTAGAGGATGTCTCCCTATCGAGACCCCGTCAATCAGGGCGTGGCAAGCCGAAATGGCGGCCACGAAACCCTGAGTGTGCTAGGATTAGTGCCCGAGGACAGTTTGTCCTGCAGAAACTCCAGCACTGAAACAATCTGGCAGTGGACTGGGTCTGCATGATGTGTAGCACACCAGGCATCAAAGACACGCCATCTGCAGGCATAGGCTCTCCTAGTAGAGGGAGACCTAGCGCTCAGAATAGTCTCTACAACAGGGGCTGGGAGCCCGACATCTCTTAAGTGGTCCCCTCAGGGGCCAGACGTAAGGTTCCAAAGCTCGGGCCGGGGATGAAACACTGTCCCCTGTGCCTGAGAAAGGAGATCCCTCCTGGTCGGAATCGCCCATGGCGAGCCGTCGAGGAGAGATATTAGGTCTGAGAACCACACTCTGGTTGGCCAACGGGCGCTACTAGTAAGAGGCGCAACCCGCGTTGGACGGACCTTCGCCAGGACTCCCGGGAGCAGAGCCACCGGGGGAAATGCATAAAGGCGCAGTCTGGGCCACACATGGGCCATTGCGTCCAGACCCAGGGGAGCTGGAGGAGTCAGAGAGAAGTAGAGGGACATTGTGCTGTCTGCTGTGAAGCAAAGAGGTCCACCTCTGCTTGAAATCTTTCCCAGATTTGGCTCACTACCTCGGGTGGAGTTTCCACTCCCCATGTGTCACAGCCTGTCTGGACAATAAATCTGCTCCCACATTCATGCGCCCGGGATATAAATCGCCTGAGGGACAGGAACTTGTCCTGAGCCCAAAGCAGCACCTGCTGCGCTAGCTTGTTCAAGCGGCACGAACGCAGTCCACCCTAACGATTTATGTAAGAGACCACCGCTGTGCTGTCTACTTGTACTAGGACATGGTAGCCCCTTAGCTGCTGGAGGAAGTATTTCAGGGCCAGAAATACAGCCTTCATCTCGAGGCAATTGATGTGCCATGCGAGAAGATGGCCTCTCCATATCCCTTGGGCTGGACGGCCATCTAAGACCGCGCCCAGCCCGTGAGGGATGCATCTGTCGTTAGCATCATGCGACGACAACATGGACCTAGGGTGGGACCCAAAGTGAGAAACTGGGGTCTGAACCACATAGATAGGTACGAAGCCCTCGGCGCCAGAACCCTTATTTGCTTCAGGGGTTGGCCCTTGGATGAAACCCCCTGGCTCTGAGCCACAGCTGAAACGGTCTCATGTGCAGAAGGCCCAAAGGAATTACCGTGGATGCAGATGCCATGAGACCCAATATTCTTTGAATGAAGTGCACAGCCACTCCCTGGCCTAGCCTGATAGCTTTCAGGGTAGTTAGAATGGACCCGACACGTGCAGGAGACAGATGTGCCTGCATCTCGGTTGAGTCCCAAACAACCCCTAGATATGTTGTCCTTTGGGCGGCCGAGAGAACGCTCTTCTCGGCGTTGAGTCTCAAGCCTAGAGAGTCGAGATGAGCTAGGACGACGTCCGATGTCGAAGCACTAGCTCCTGAGACTGAGCTAATATCAGCCAGTCGTCTATGTAATTCAAAATGCGGATGCCCTGGAGTCGCAAAGGAGCCAAGGCTGCATCCATGCATTTTGTATATGTCCGGGTGACAAGGCCAGGCCGAACGGAAGAACCCGATACTGGTACGCCGCTCCCAAAGGCGAACCTCAGGAACTTTCTGTGCTGTGGCAGGATTTGTATGTGAAAATACGTCCTTTAGATCGATGGTGACAAACCAGTCCCCTAATCGGATCTGGGACACAATCATTTTTATTGTGAGCATTTTGAATTTTAATGCTTTGAGGTAGCGGTTTAACCCGCGAAGGTCTAAAATCGGGCGCAGCCCCCATCTTTCGAACTAGAAAATATCGGCTGTAAAACCCGGATTGTCTGTCTGGTGGGGAACACGTTCTATGGCCCCTTTGTCC
The DNA here is from genome assembly GCA_024416835.2 of Perccottus glenii. Lineage (NCBI taxonomy): Eukaryota > Metazoa > Chordata > Actinopteri > Gobiiformes > Odontobutidae > Perccottus > Perccottus glenii. The sequence continues at coordinate 6,135,068 of CM044562.2, forward strand.
AGCAGAACCTGCAGTTCCTGTGTCAATACATGGGCTCGTTCGGTTTCACGGAAGTGGAGACCACGCCGTTGAAACAGCCGGAGGACGATTGGCAAACTGGAGTCTGTAGCCTTTGGCCACAGTCCTTATTACCCACGGGAGAGATATTTGGCAGGAGCATCCATGCTGCCAATTTCTCTGAAAGGGGCAGTAGTTTTGTCACCTCGGTTCTTGGGGATGTAAGACATCCGCCGTCCTGAGCCAAGGCAGGAGACGGCGGACACTTACAATTGCGCTGGAGACTGCTGCTCCCGAACGCCAGTGGCGGCGGAGAAAAACAGCGGACTCCTGAGGGTGTCGACATGGAGTCTTTAGACTCTCTTGGATTTTGTTGCGCCCACCCGGTGGGAGAACACCCCGGCCATGGGCGCGCCAATTTCAGGGCCTCTGCTTCCTGGCGGATATAACATTCCGCAGGTCTGTTCTCTTTGAGCAGCGAGAGAATCCGCCCTCCAGTCCTTACGAGGGGGCACGATCGCCACACTCTCCTTCTGGGCAGCCCGCTTTTCTCTGGAAGGGGCTGGACCTGGCCGGGACAGGGTGGCCGACGGTCCCGGCTGCTGAGCACGGCGAGGAAGGAACCTCACAAACGCCTCCTTGTAGCGTTTAGCCTCGCGGAACTTAGTGGCGACGGAGTCCACCGTGTTGCCAAAAAGACCGGAAGGCGAGATGGGTGCATCCAGGAGGAAGGCGCGGTCCTTCTCTTTGATGCCCGTGAGGTTAAGCCACAGATGTCTTTCCGTCGCAACCAAAGCAGACATGGAGCGGCCAATAGCGGGCCGCCTGCTTAGTTGCACGGAGAGAGAGTCTGTCTGGCACGGCGTAGCTCAGAAAACGCGTCCTCGTCCACAGAACCCCTGTGCTCAAATCTTGAGCAGCTCAGCCTGGTATGCCTGCAAAACCGACATGGTGTGCAGTGCTGCACCAGCCTGACCCGCCGCCTGGAAAGCCTTCCCACCAGTGATGACGTGAACCGGCATGGCTTGTTGGGGAGTGTAGGTTTTCTTAGGGAGGACGATGTCCCGGGGAGAGATAGCCGCAAGCGTCTCTCTTCCACCTGGGGCATCGACCCATAACCCGCACCTGTGCCCACGATGGTCGAATAAATCGGCGTCGAAGGCACAAAACACGGGACGAATAGGGCTTATTCCATGGCGTGCCAGCTCCTCATGGAGGTCCCCAAAGAAGGAGAGACCGCCGCTGTGATCCTCCCCTGGCCACCTGACAGAAACCTGTCATCCAGTTTAGAGTATTTAGGGGGCCCTGCTCCTGAGGCCACTCAATATTCAGCCTCGCCACTGCTCTTGTAACCACCTCGAGCAGCTCCTCAAACGCCGTGTCAGAGCGGGAAGAGCGCTCCGAGGCTGCGGCGCCCAGAGCCAGGGATGAGGTTCATCGACGTGCTCACGGGAAGCGCCGTGGCGCTCCCGCCCGAGCACAGAGCCGGTGTCTGCCTCATCTGGTGAGAGCGCGAGGCATAAGACTATCTGATCCCTGCGCCTCAGCCAGATCAACACGCGAACCCCACGACCGGAGTGGGAGGCGGCTCGCTCCTCTGCAAAGAAAGCGAGCCGGGCACGCACGGGATCTTGGCAGGCAAAAGATCACAGTGCTCACACTCCCAGAAAGTCCGAGGGCCGCGTGTTCTTCCCCAAACACTCAAAACAAAATTCATGCTGATCATCGTCAGCAATGTGCCTCTGGCAAGGAGGAACACATTTCTTTCTGAACCCAGCCCTGATACTTTTGTATTTATTATTTTATATATATTCGTACTGGCACAGTGAAAGGTTTGCTCACACTTCACACAATGCGATCTGAAGACAAAGAAACCTGAAGACGCTCCCGCGTCACGTGTTATTATACTCTCTGTTCAGGTGCGCGCAATCACACAGCTGCCACTGATGAGCTGTGTCACCAACAGAGGTATTATAAGCCAATTCTTGGCGTGTTTGACACACGTGCTTCACAACCGGTCACACAAAGAATGTTCCCCATAGCGTAATGCTACGCAGCATCGAGTGTAGCTTTTGACAGGGAACTTCCTTTTGCTCGACTTCTGCAGCAGTGTTTTTCAGACGTATTAGACCGATATCTGACACAATCAGAGACAAAATATATCAGAAGTAACTACTTTACTAACAAAAAAAAATATTAAATTACACTTTCAGGGCTGCAATAAAAAAGTGTCCTGTAGAAAAAAAAAAAACTCAAAGAGAGTGCTGGTGGCAGAATGACTTTGAAGTATTACAAAAGTAGAAGAATTGCTCCAAGAATTTTAATCATGAAAAATTAAGTTTTAAATTGGCTGTTCAGCTCTGTGTTTATGAAAAGCTAAGAGAAGCAAAGTATTCAAGATGAGATACAAACTATGACAAATCCACTTATGCACAGTCATTTAACAGAGGCTGGTTTCACAAACATTATGTAGACTGGTCTAAAGTGTGTGTTTTTATAGATTTAATCTAATGCTGGACCCTCTAAAAGTAAATAACTAAACTAAAGTAAACTCAGAACTAATACTTACTGTTGCCATGGTAACACAAGTCTTGCAAATATGGTCTTTTCAAAGCCCTGCAGGAACATGTCTATGACCAAACCCAGTGGAAATGATGACTTCACATAAAACTTTAGATCATAAATGTGTCTAGTCAGTTTAATAAAATATACTAAACTAAGCTTGTGCTGAAACTAACATGTAACACTTTTTAGAAAACATGCCCCAATGTGAAGAGGACCAATTACATAAAAAATGGAGTGAAAGGAAAAGAAGTGTCAGTGGCTCAAAGGGAACTTGGTGAAGATAAATTTTGACGTTTTAGGATTTTCTGGATGTTAAAGTACGATCACTGATGAAGGACGATATGGACAGGTTCTGGATCGGACTGACAGACCCTGAGACAGAAGGTGAATGGTTGTGGACGGACGGCTCTCGACTGAACACAAAGTGAGGTTTTAATCTTATTTTTATCTGGCTTTGTGAACACCTTGTCCCATTAGTTTTTATCTGGTACTTTTCTAAAATTTCTATCTTTGCTAAATATTTATCTGTATGTCTTATCTTATATGTCTGTGTTAAGTCCTGAGTTCTTTCAGGCATAGGAACAGTTAAATTATGAGAAAAGAAAAGTGTTTTTTCTAAAAATTAAATAGTTAGAGCCATTACTTCATGGCAAGAAGGTCAAGGGTCAATCCTTGGTCTAGGAGTAATTTTTGGGTTTCTCTACAGTTCAAAAACATGCATTAATAAATAATTAGGTAAATCTAATTGTCCAACAACTACAACAACTGGATGTTGTTGTTCTCATAACGTTTTGGACAAAAAAACAACACAAGACGGAGCCGGACAACTGGACAGAGCAGGGCGAGGACTGCAACAATGGGAGAGAGAAAATATATTAATGGACTCCGGTCTTGGTTTGATGTTTTCTGCACAAACAGTTACAGAATTATCTGTGAGAAACCTGCCTCGAGACCAAAGACCTGCAACTAGAAATGTCATTTGAAAAATATACTGTGTGTAACGTGAGTTTTGTTTTTAAGAATGTGACATTAAAAAATGTGATATATTATATTTACAGTGCATTATAGCTTCAGTGCTGGGCTGACCTGTTCATCAAAGTCCTGTCATTTGTTTGTTTTTTTAATTATTATTAAATGTTGTATGTCAGTATAAAACACTTGTAGACATTATTCTGTCAGCAGCTTTTCACTTGAAGCCATGGTTTAAGAAACAGGGACTGGGACTGAAACTGGACGAGTCCTTCATATTTCTTTGTCCACACTTTCTGCCACTCACTTCCCTTTTTTAATTAGAGCTTTTCAAGCTTGCTATAGAAAAAGAGAGTTGGCTAAAAGTCAAGTTACCAGACCATTAAACTTTTAGCATTTTACTTATTCTCTTTGTTACAGGAATGCAAAAGTCATTTTTAATCTTTAAAAAAAACATTGCAGTTTCCCCATTGTAGAACTAATAAAGGTTTTCTTATATTGAGTTTTCCCTTTTGGGTCTCTGATGCTCTCAATGTAATCAGAATGTTCTCGGACAAATAAAATAAAAACACAGTAAATGTTTGGTGTGTGGGTATCTCGCTTCCTGTAAAGCTTCCTTTTTGCTCGACACAATCAGAGACAAAATATATCAGAAGTAACTACTTTACTAACAGAAGTAATCTAAAGTAATCTCAACTAAAGTGGGTGGCTGAAGCACATTTGAAGGTTTATTTAAAGATAATTTTGATTTTTCTTTCTGAGGTCCACATTTGCATAGGTCTTATTACAAAAATATTAAATTATAAATATTACAGTTGAACTAATATGTGGTAGCACCAACAAGATATGTTGTCTTACAGCCTATTTTTGTTTCCTGTAAATACTAACTTTACCTAACTAATCTAACTAAAAATGTTGTTAAAAGATGTCTATTGCAGTGAACAATGGCTTTGTACAATACAGTTTATTTAAGAGCATTGGTTCTGGGCAGAGGTAGTGTAAAGTTGCCTGTTGTGTATTAAAACCATGTCTGTTACTGATGTGTAGTAGCATGATTAAAGGTGAAGTAGACCTCTTAAATCTTAAGTGTGAAGTATTTGTTTTTCCTCAGAGTCAGGCCTAACTTTTCTGAAGCACTTTATTGCACACAGCTGAATCAAAGTGGAAAAAACTAAAAGGAATATATATATTTTTTTTTCTAACAGTCTCATCCAGTTCTAAGTAGGGTGACAGGGACACACTCTGACAAGCATTCAATATGGGCAATTTAGATTCAAAAGCATTTATTTAATTTTATTTTGCTTTTATACACAAACCATTACTCATTTACTTTTAGTTTTAACTCAGTCTGTGGGAGGCGTCTCGAGAACCACTGTGGACTGGATGGGACACAGTCACGCTCAGGACAGAGGTAGAACAGAACCTTTTTTTTTTTTTTCTAACTTTGGGCTCAAAGAAGAAGACCTGATTTAAGCTCCTTATGCTTTTCCTGAAACTAACATGAAACACTGTCCTCCACAGTTACACCAAGTACAAACATCATGGTCCAATGTGACGAGGGCTGGGAGCTTCATGGAGAGAAGTGCTATTATTTCTCCCCAAATACAGTTAAATTATCCTGGACCTACAGCCAGTAGCGGTTTTAGGCACGGGCGAACCGGGCAGTCGCCCGGGGCGGCATTTTTTCGTGACACATTGGGGGCGGCAGCACGAGCAGATTAATAAAAAAAAAAAAATAAATAAATAAAAATTAAAAATTCCTCTGCGTCGCAAAGCGGTTTTCATCATTTATATAATTTCACTGTGTGTGGAATTGGCTAATTGGCGCTCCCTGCAGCTGCCGGCGCCCCTGCTGAAATGTACCATGCACAGAAGCCGTGTGTTGTGAGAGAAGTGTAAAAGGGGGTGGGGCGAGAGGCGCGAGTGAAATTTCACCTCTGGGTCTCTCTCAAATGGAACGGACAGCCTATAGTTCTTGCAAATGAAACTAGGTAATACAAAACAATTATGCGGTCATCAAGGTGAATTGGTTTAGTCTTGACTTCTGGTCGTGAGTGACAGTTGGGGGGATGGGAAATCTGTTGATTGTCGAGTGCCAAATAAACAGAGATGGAGAAGAAAAGGTCAAAGCTGCTAAGTATAGTTTCCTAAGTATAGTTTTACAAGTCATAACTAAAAGTGTGTCATGCTTAGAATTTGAGGCAGTAACCAAAGAGCTAATAGTTCTTTCATGAAAGTTAGATTAATATACAAATTAATATCCTGAAACCCAAAAAGATTTTGGTGATTAAAAAAATAAAATCCCATTGTTTTTGCCTATACATATAATTTAAAGTAATTTTATTTTTTAAACAACTGAGTCCTAGTGACCATAGCATAACATGAATAAAATATAATTTTTCAATAATTTTTTTTTTTTTTTTTTTTTTTCTATGCTCTAAACAATGTGATGACATGGGGGAAAAAAACTAATAAAATAAATAAATGTTTTTTTCCGGGTCTAGGAGGGTATAGCGTGTAATGACAGACATTTAGTGTGTAAGAGCATGTTTATGTAACCCTTCTATTATGTTTTGAGTCAATTTGACCCCAGGCTGTTTTAGCTTTATAAAACATTATCCTATGGTCTTTTGATTTCAAATGCAATTCAATTGCAATTTCAGGAGCACTTCTAAAATATTTTGGAGCATCCTCTGCCACTGGTCAGGATGAGCCAACCACCTCCCCCGCTACACAGGCCTCTTCTGGAATGGTCTCGACCCTTCAGGATGAGCCAACCACCTCCTCCGCTACACATGTCTCCACAAATATCTGATATTGAGGATGAAGACCTCTTTGCCTCTACTTCTCCCGAGTATGAGCTTTCAGGTGTGCATATCGTGTATGTGTATAATAAAATATAACTGTTTGTGCAGAACTTTGTTTGTTATTTTTGTGTGTGTGTGTGTGTGTGTGTGTGTGTGTGGGAGGGGGGGGGGTACTCGAAAAGGGTCTCGCCCAGGGTGTATTTCAATGTAGAACCGCCACTGCCTACAGCAGAGAGAGGTGTCAACAGCTCAGAGGAAACCTGGTGAAGATAGAAAGTGAAGAAGAGCAGGTACTGTCCACCAAACTGACTGTTGACTTATCATATGTTTCATTAGAAATAATTAAATCTCACTTGTTTTAGACATTTCTGTTCAATACAATGAGAGGTTTAATGTCTGAGGATGAGGACAAGTTCTGGATCGGACTGACAGACTCTGAGACAGAAGATGTGTGGTTGTGGACGGACGGCTCTTGACTGAACACAAAGTAAGGTTTGGTTAAAACACAGTCATAAACAGAGGCTGGTTTTACAAACGTCAGTAGACTCGTCTAAAGTGTGTTTTTAATCAATTTAGTTTAATGTTGGATCTTCTAAAAAATAACTAAAGCTCAATTACAGTCTTCATGAAGTTCTTCTTTTTCATTTTTACAAAATGAAAAAAAACTTTTGTTTTGTCAGCGCTCATTTTGGAAGATTTTTAAAATTTTTTATGTAAGTAAAAAAAAAATGCAGGTTATATTTAATCAATTTACTTTTTTTTACACAATGATATCTTTCAAAAATAATAGGTGTGTAGATGAGTTCACAATAATTTGTGTTGTTTTGATTTAGTGATCAGTGATCACTCGGTCGATCACTGATCTAGACTGTTCACATGTTTGAGTTGTTGTGCTTTAGACCAGGTCTTAGTCCTGGACTGTTCTTATAAACAATGTTAAACTTGTGTTGAGACAAACTCTGGTGCGGTTACTCTGTCAGTGTGGTTTATTTAAATGTGAATGTTGTTGTGTGAACCACAATGAGAACAAAACATGCTCCCTTTGAAAAGACAGGTCTCAGTTCCACCTAAACCTGGGTCTGGTTCAATTGAAAAGTCAACCCCACACAGACCACAGACGTCTTAATTGACCCAAAGAAAGATTAAACACAAGAATCATGTGATTTCACAGTTTCCTGAAAGTAGAAAGAACAATGTCTGTGAAGATAAAACACAATGAACAGTGGTCCTTCAGACTGAGCCTTTAACTCACAGCGCCATCTAGTGTTTCTCTAAAGAAAGCCCTAGTTTTTCTTTTTTGGTCCACAGAAACTACATTTACTCAACATCTGTACAAAAGTGTACTTTAGGTTTAATTGGTCCAAAACACACTCCACAAGTGTTTCCTCAGATCATCATTTAGATTAATAGTAACAAGAGGAATTGACAGAAAGTCTACGTTTACTTAAGGACAGATTTTGGATGATCTTTTAAACCTTTTGATTATTTATTTAATAATTATTTATTGATTTGATTGTCTGTGACATGTTTACAGAATATATTCAGGAACATCACACACTCATTTTTTTTTACTTAACTGCAGAGTTTGAAGAGAAGCATAGTCAATTTTAAAGCAAAAGAGTTACATGAAGTACAAGACTTGAACTGAAGCTACTTATGCTGTTCTGAGATCTTCCTGAAACTAACATGAAACACTGTCCTCCACAGTTACACCAAGTACAAACATCATGAGCCAATGTGACGAGGACTGGGAGCTTCATGGAGAGAAGTGCTATTATTTCTCCCCAAATACAAGTAAATTATCCTGGAACAAAAGCAGAGAGGTGTCAACAGCTCAGAGGAAACCTGGTGAAGATAGAAAGTGAAGACGAGCAGGTACTGTCCACCAAACTGACTGTTGACTTATCATATGTTTCATTAGAAACAGTGGTGGGAAGAGTACTGAAAAATCATACTCAAGTAAAAGTACTATTACTTACCATGAAATGTAATGTGAGTGGAGTAAAAGTACCTGTCCTAAATACCACTCAAAGTACGAGTAAAAAGTAGCCCCTTCAAAAGTACTCAAGAGTAGGGAGTAGTGAGTATTATGCAGTGACTTATTCCACCTTATACCCTGTGAAATAAATATGTAGCTTTATAACAGTGTCGTTCTCTTTTACATTCAAATTGCGCATTGTATTCTGCAGTGTATTTAGTAGCGGTTTAAAGCCATTTTGCGATTTAAGTCATTATACATAGGCCTACAGTATAACCAGCAACAACCCCCGCTCCCTCTTCTCATCAATGAGACGACTGGCGAGATAGTCTTATTAAGCAGTCGTTGCTTGTGATGATTTTTGCGTCTTCTCGAACACGTCCATACTGCTGCATTAATAAAATGACCGTGCCTTCACTCCAAGCTGGTTGCTAACCGAATAATTTCGGTTGCCTGAAACATTCGGTGCATCCCTAATTCACATTGGCTCATAAAACCTAACACAGTTTTATTTATGCCCCACACTATATTTGTGACGTTTATTATACCATTTAACATAAATATTTAAGATATGATACTTAGCAAATATGAAATCTTTTTTAAATTAGAGGAAGAACTCTTGAATGCTGATATTTCAACCGGTCTGGGCAAGCAAAGTAGGCATGACATAACGACACAATTGCCCTTCTTTGCCTTTATTGTAAAAAGCTCCTTCAGGTACGGCCAAGGATGCTAAAGTGCTGTATTTGAGTTACTGCATGTTGAAGCATCCACCACACTTCCTTCCTCCTCCTCCTCCATGATTAAACTAAATTGGCGCCAGGTGTTTTGAAGTCTGTCTGATGCAAGTTTTCTATGCGCAGTTTGATTGGACGGGAATCACTGGACTGATTATTCTCCTTAGCCAATCATCATTGACAGGAAAAAAAATAAAAAATGTAGTGACTGCAGGTTGAGGGAAAATAGTGCAGTAAAAGTACAGATACAGCACTAAAAATGTACTCAAGTACAAGTAAAAGTACACTGTTTTTAAACTACTTAATAAAGTACAATTCCTGAGAAAAAATACTCAATTACAGTAATGAGAGTATTTGTAATTCGTTACTTTACACCACTGATTAGAAATAATTAAATCTCACTTGTTTTAGACATTTCTGTTCAATACAATGAGAGGTTTAATGTCTGAGGCTGAGGACAAGTTCTGGATCGGACTGACAGACTCTGAGACAGAAGGTGTGTGGTTGTGGACGGACGGCTCTCGACTGAACACAAAGTGAGGTTTGGTTAAAACACAGTCATTAAACAGAGGCTGGTTTCACAAACGTCATTTAGACTAAGATCTAAAGTGTGTTTTAATGATGGACCATATAACAATAAAAACCTAAAGCTAAATAAATGCTAGTTCAAAACAGATATTTACTGTTGCCGTGGTAATATTTACTGTTGCCATGGAAAATATTTACTGTTGCCATGGGTTGTTGTCTTGCAAACATGGTCTCATCATAAAGTTCCTCTTTTTTTTATATAAAAAAAAAAAGAGGATGACTTTTTTTGTCAGCGCTCATTTTGGAAGATTTTTCTTTTAATATCAATTATAAATAATGCAGTAATAATGTGTAATATACGTAATCTGTTACTTTTTTAGATTGGCTTTTTGGTTTTATAATCCTGCACTAAATAAAGTGGACAACTGGACAGGGGAAGATCCTGAAGGAGAAGACTGTGTGAGGATGGGAGAGAGAGGAGAAGGGTTTGAGCTGAACTGTTGGTTTGATCAGTCCTGTTTAAAAGAGAACAGATTCATCTGTGAGAAACAAGCCTGTAAATAAAAACATGAAGAAAATACACAGTTTTGTAAAGTTTTATGTCTTAAACAATATTTAATGTGTCTTTGAAATATGTGAAAATCATTTATAACCACTTCAGCATTTATGGTTCTTTTAATATGTCTGATATTTTTGTGTCGTTTCCAAAAACGTTGACAATAAAATGAAAAGTATTTAATGTATTTCAAAGACCATGGGACCCTCTGATTGGTCGGTTGTCATTAACAAATCAGACGTCAATAAAAGTAAAAAAGATTAGCTCAGCAGGTTCTCATCTTTTTAAAAACATTTTACAAAACAGTTTTGCACAAACACATTTAAAATTATTATAAATCTATAAACTCCTCCAACAGTACTGTGTCTGAAAGTCTGATACAAAATCTTAATGTCATCTGTCAACTTTACACTGCAATCATTCATCTTCTACCACTTTTTTACTTAAACCTATCCTAGTTTAATCCTCTTTTAGCTTCTTTTAGATTCACCAGTTCATCTATAAATACATGAACATAGGAGTACACCTCCAGAATTTTCTATATCTCAATCCAAATATTATATATTTATGAAAGAAAAGGCAGGACCTATTCAAATGAGTTAGTCTATATATTTTCTTGATTGAGAATTTCTTTTAAATGTAGAAAGATGAACTACAACAGTGCAATAAAAAGCAAGAAAAAAAAGCTCACAAACAAACAAACAAACAAACAAACCAGTCCTTTCAAAACAAATTACAGTCCTATTCTAATGGAATTTTAAAAGGTCTGGGTCAAAAAGGTTAAGTTTGTGGGATTACAATTAGGCGCTGGCAGAGGCAGTGGCACAGACACAAAGCATTTTAAACAAACCTGGGAAGAGTATTTCTTTTATTCATTAAATAAACTGAGGTTTTAAAATTTCTCAACTACACATGACAAACTATTTGAGGATGTGTCTCCATATCCTCAGCAGCCTTGTAAGAGCTACTTTTACAAAACTAAAGTGCCAGAGCTACTTTTGTTTGTAACATTTATTCTCTTTGCTTATTTTAACGCAAACAAACGGAATTTTATTTTGCCAGAACATTAACTCTGAACTTTTACAAACTGTTGGTGTCCACAACTCACATTTTGTAATAAAACATAACAAAAAGCTCATTTTGGAAGAGTGGTGGTGTGAGTTTATCTTTTTCCAAATAAACAAACCTAACTGTGAGGTAGGCCATTAGCTGTTGGATATGGAAAAGCTTTTAGAAACAGGCAGAGGCAGGAATGGCATGGTTCCCATTATTATTTTTTTTTTTATATATAATTAGTATTTACTAAAAGTGCAAAATGTGCAATGGAGGCAGCAGAACATGGATTGGTGGGAAGAGGCACCTTAAATACTATTAAGTTAACATTAGCTTATTAAAACTAAGTTAAAATCCTCTAAACACATAAACCATAACCATAAACTAACTAAAAACCCAAATCTGTAAATACATTTTACTTAAAGCATACACCTAAGTCTAAAACCCATAAAACCTTTAAAACACATAAATACATAAATGTTCTCCTAAACATTTCCCTGACTTGGTCCAGACCAGAACCTTTAAATGAGTCATTGTTTCCTCTGGGATTTTCTTATAACTGGACACAAGACAAGTAAGTACACACACAATACACTATTCACTCTTCTCTATAGGTGATTTCATGAATTTTTTATGTCATTAGCAAATACATGTTTAATGTTTGATCTTATTTACACGGACTTCTCTGGTGTGGTGGTCTTGTGTGTATGAAAGGAGTCAAGATCATAAGACCACAGGAAGCAAGACCCCCAGCTCCCATCTAAGAAAGATTAAAGACCTGTCATTATGCCTTCTCTTTAATATAAACTTAGGTCTCTTATAGTTATCTGTCTTAATCAGGCTTTCTGGCAACAGGGGCCTCCCTCACTGCTCAGGGATATGGATAGCTATTAGGTAACTCTAGGTTTCTTATGGTTATCTGTTTTTGTTTAGACTTCCTGGCAAATGGAATTATTATGGAATTATCAAGATAGGGACAACAATGAGGTAAACTAAATGTTGTTTGTTAGAAGGTATATAAGGACTTTTGCTAAAGGGTCAGATTCTGCTTGTCAGTCTCTGAACCCGGACCGGAATAAACTTGAATGAATCAACCCTTCTGCCTTACAAATGTTTTTGGATTATTTCTGCTTAACAACAATAGGGTTGCAAACTGTCTTACTCCCAAATAAAAAAAAACTATTTTTTTTTTAAAGGCACATAAGAACCCACACAATGAGAATTCCATGTGTTTATCAGCCATAGATCACCAAAATCTAACTCAGATTTTATTCTCTGAGATTTGTGAGTTACTTAGTCTTGTCTCTGCTAGTTATTCATCTGTCACTGTGCTTGAAGATTTTAATATACATGACATGTTTCAATGTAACACAACATTACCTTTGATACTCACTCCAGGGTCATATACTGGATCTTATATGTACGTCTGACTTGTATAATATTCTTGTTAGTGGCTCTGGTTTAGCTTTTTCTGATCATAAACTCCTAAATTTTAGATTTAGTTTCTCAATAACTATCACCTATGAAAAAATGCTCATCAGAAGCATGCTCCTGTTAAAACTAGTCGGCTTTTAAGAAGCACCGTACATCCTCCAATGCTGCTCAATCCTCTAATTTCTCTCCGACGATTAAGAGTTCCATGTGTAGGCCTAAATCCCTGTTTACTCTGGTAAATCTCTCTAAACCTCTACAACATGTTATCTCTGGCTCTGATGTGCTGGTGAATATCTTTTCTCAATTCTTTTCAGATAAATTGAAGTTAATCACTGAATCCTTTGTTAACCCCTCATTGGGGGCTTTTTGGGGGTATTAGACTCTTGGGCTTGACACATTCAGCAAATAATGTCAAAAGCAGCACATCAAATGGATCAGCTGAGACTCAGCTACAAGCACGTCTTAGCCATTTACATTTTCTCCAAACACATACCAAAGAGCAAACAAAAACAGGTGGTGCCAAAATATGCCAAATTCTGCACTATTCTTTAAAATCTTAATAGTTTTAGTTTGTTTCACATTAGAAGAATTATATTTGGTGCCGGTAATGTTGACATGTGTTGCTGTAATTTAAAATAATGTCTGAGCTGCAACTGCCTTCATCCAAAGGGAGATTTCATCCAAATATTGTTAATTTTTTTTAGGCAGAAATGTTTTTGGGGTTATTTTGCTGTTTTTCATCTTGATTTGTTCTGAAACTGTAACATGCACATTGAAAGAATTCCCTTCTGGGAATTCTCACAAGTGCCCCCTTCATTTTGACACCAGAATTATTGAAATACACCTTGTAGTTACAGAGATACAGTCAATTTACTGTGGACATGTCCTTTTCGAGCAGACACACCAAAAAAAAAGCTCGGGTTTAAAAGATTAAACTTGCTTCAGACTGTGATAATGTAGTTGATGCACAGCTGCATTCATTAGTCCAAGTCCTGGCCTCAGAGAGGGGCCACTTTCCTTAGCATTCACTCCACAAGTGTTTCCTCAGATCATCATTTAGTTGAATACTTTCATGTCTATAAGAGGAATTGACAGGAGGCCTACCTTTACTTAAGGACAGATTTTGGATATTCTACTTAACCTTTTAATGTATTGTATTGTAACACTCAAACCAAAAGAAAAGACTGAAGGAAGAAACCATAACTGTCTCAGGTTTGAGCCAAACACACAGAGACCAAGCTCTGTCGTAAAACTTGTTACTTTTTAACTTGTCTCCTTCGACGTCAAAGTCAATCAAATCAGTTTGTGCTTTATATAAACTACAGTCACATATTTGAACTGACTCTGATGGATTCTCATTGATTCATTTGGTTGTTTCTGTTACGAAACGGCAAGAACCCAGAAGCAAACTCGGCTAAAGGCCAAAGGTAAGTTTATTTAACAGGTAAATTATGAGAGGGCCAAGATGGTGTCTTGCAGGTAAGTTGTAGGAAGCTGGCAGCACACCTGTCTGAAAACAAACAGGCAAAGATGGGAGGCCACTCAGGGAGGGGCTGTGGATGAAGAGGGTGTGACTTTGTTGTTTAGGTTTCTTTTTCATTATTTTATGAGGGTTATTGACAGTGGGGTTTAAAACATCTTAGGTTTGAAAACATACAAAGAAAGTCTTTAAATACTTCTAATGTAAAAATATGAACCTAAGCAATACATTTACAAACAATAAATATAACCCCAAAAATATCAAATGCAGCATTTTTCATTTTTGTTGTTTTGATTTAGTTAAATTCACATGGCTGATCACTGATCTAGACTGTTCACATGTTTGTGTTGTAGTGCTCAAGACCATGTCTTAGTCCTGGACTGTTTCAATAAATAACTTTAAACTTGTGTTGAGATTATAAATAATTAATCAACAGCATTACTTTAATAGCATTACTGTTTTTTAAATCAAAAACAGTTTCTCATAACTTCTCTTTGTAAACATTTCCGAGCTCTTGTGAGTTTTTATTATTATTTTTTACTTTTATTTCTAAAGGATGGTCCCACTGAGATTACAGATTACTTTTCTGCAGGGGAGTCCTGGCCCCTCATGTGTGTATTGGGGTCGAAGGCCCATTACTGGTGTCGGACTGGACTCTTCTCACGTACCAGGCTCTGGTCTTGACTCAAAAAGTGTTCACAACTGCCATGTTTAGAGATTTTGAGACAAACTCTAAACTAAAGCTAAATTAAAGTTAGAACCAATATTTACTGTTGCCGTGGTAACACAGTCATGCAACTTCCTCTTTCCAATTAAAAAAATCATCTTTTGATGATGTGACTTATGTCTGTATTTGTGAAACTGAAAAAAATAAGGCCCGGGACTTTAACGCGTTAATTAAGATTAATTAATTACGGGACTTTAACGCGTTAATTAGGATTAATTACACAAAAAATAAATAACATAATTCACTTATTTTTGCACCGCGGAACGTTTTTCAATGAATGAGTTTCGATAGACCGATTATACAGGAGCACCAACTAGCGTTCTTGACTTCCGACAACAACAAACCAACAAGAAGCTGACAAGACCACTTTGCTTGGCCCCGTGGATGGGAAATTTTCTTTTAAAAAACAAAAGGATGGAAGCGTCGACAAGAGCATGGTTGTGTGCAAGCTATACAACAAGGAATTTGCGTATCACCGCAGCACACCGAGCCTCAAATACCACCTCAACGCAAAACACATAGGAGTTTAAACCTTTTTCTTGTTCACTTATTAGGTCATTTTGTTTTGTTTTAAGTTGTTTTGGTCATGGTTAGAGTTATGTTGGTACTGCTATTATAACTCACATGCACATAATGATATACCCAGTAACAATTACAATCATGCTTTCAGTTTTTCATTAAAATAGAAATGCTCTGCTGACCCAAATAAAATTGACCACGACCCACCATTGAGTCCCGACCCACTATTTGGTAAACAGCACTTCAGAGAGTTTCACTGTGTTGAAGTAAAACATAATATCTGTAATAATAACGTCAATGATATGAACTAAAAACTCTGAAAACTAAACATCATTCACATATTTATTCACACAAAACTACAATAATGACAGTGTAAATAAAATAATTGGTTGATGTAGCTGATGCACACTGACAAATACGTTTAGTATATGATAGCGAGTGTATGAAATGATTATTTAAAAAACCTTCAAAGACTAAAGAAACATTACCTTTACATTGCATTAGAGCGCCATGAATGGAAATTAAAAGCCACTAACAAACATAGAGCAACAATTTTCACAGTTTTTTTCACACCTCCACAATTCTAAAAGTAGTTCAACAGTTTAAACAAAAACGGAAGTGCAATATCTGTTTTGCTCAGCCAGTCATCATTACTTTTCAGATACTACAGAGATGGATAAGATGACTGAAGATAATGTGTACGCTAATGTCCCTGTGAGACCTGGAAAAAACAAGGGTAAGTCTCTGTCTACATTTATTTTAGTACAATAGATATTTTTTTATTTTCTCAAAAGAAACAGGAGGATGGAAAAAGTAAATGTATTTTTTTTTTTCAAGTTCAGGTTTAGTTTCAATTCAGTTTATCAAAGTGTGACAATGGACTTTTAGGATTGGATGTACATTGCATGGTACCATTGCCAAATCTGGTTTTGACAATGTTGAGCATAAATAAAAGGTTGCAGCTGCTGTTTAGCAACGGAAAACACATGGGCACCAATGCCTTACCACGATTTCCAACTCACAAAAGGTACATTTAAAATGTGCTTGTGCTAATTGAGTAGCTAATGCACAACATTTTAAGTCTGGGGCTTTCTGGTTCAGCGCTCATAAAGTACATTTACATTTACATTTATTCATTTAGCAGACGCTTTTATCCAAAGCGACTTACATTACATTACCAGTGTTACAGTCACTGGAGGCAAGGTGGGTTAAGTGTCTTGCCCAAGGACACAACGACAGTATGAACTGTGGGGCGAGCGGGAATCGATCCTACTACCTTCCGGTTGGAGGACGGCCGCTCTACCACTGAGCTACTGCCGCCCAAAGTACTTTAGTGTTGATTTAAACGTGTGTATGACAGTAAGAGGTTTAGATATATTGTACTGACCTCACCAAACTCTGCTTCTCTGGAGGCAGATGGGCTAATGAGGTAAGTTGTGGTAAGTATAAGTTGGAATATCAGACACTGTAGCCCCCCAAACAGCACTGAAGAACCAAGAACCATAATGGTCATGTTGGTCCTGATAACAACTGCACATCTGCTGGTCCTGTTACAATAGAAAATACATGCCCCACTGACAGATTGTTATTGCAAACTATCTTAAGTTTGGCAAGGAACCACCCTCATTTCTTTCTAGTGGTACAGTCCGCTGCTCTGGTGCTGGCGTTTGCTTCACTTTACTGAGTGGGAGAATGAGTGTAAATATGCTTTAGAAAGCTTTTCACTCAAAACTTTGCTTTTTTAGAAATGACAGTAAAAAAAAAAAAAGAGAAAAAGGTGAGGCAATCAAAAGAAGAAGAGTTTCAGGTGAGGTGTGTTGACCTCTTGTTGTTGTTTTATTGGAACACACATTCAGATGAGAGAAGATTAATATAAATTATCGCCTTTGTACCACAAAGCCTTTGTACTCACAGCCCACGTAATTATCAAAGTATGTTGCTTTTATTCTCCATTTCAATGAGACAGTTAGGCACCTTGTTTAGTGCCTCACTTTACATTACAAACCAAACTGGCAACAAACTAGAGTCGAATCTGTGCACCTTTACGCACGCCCTGTGTTTGATTTGACCCGACAAGAGTGATCGTCACATGCAACATATTAACAAAACAAGTGTTTGAAAAACTTAAGCAGACATTTACCACTGTTTAGTCACTTTGTAAGTTCAGTAGTTTTTAGAGGCAAGACCCAACTGCTCACAGAGTTTAAAGTCTTGTACACAAATGTCCCAACAGGACAAAACACTGGTGTAATTGAAGGAGCAAGAGTGTCTCAGAAGCGTCGCGACGCTATCAATAGGTTGGACTTCTATTTTCTGAGCGGCTCCGCGTCATTCAAGCAAGCTACACCGGAAAATACACAAGAAGTAAACACCACGTTTCAAAATAAACTTCCGCTACACTATCAAAATAAAAGCTCACTAAAACATAGCTGTGATGTAAACACCAGTTCTCAGTTATCCTGGTCATCTTAAAGAAAAGTTAAAGCAAAAGCATCTAGACCAAGCCTCTCTCATGGAACGCCTTAAAAAGGTACCGTCATCCACCAGAGGGCAGGCTCCAAAAGTGGAAATATAAGGAGAAATCCATTGGCAACTTTACAAGTATAAGGCTATGTCCACACGAAGCCAGTGCATCCCCTATCCGATCTTGAGACGGCGTCGTCTCAAGAAATATCTGCGTACACACGAAACCACTGAAACCGGCTGAAAACGATGTAGTATATATGCCAGACCAGTATGGGGCGCTGTAATTCTGCCACAGATATACACTATACACGGAGAAGAAGACTTTGAGCATGCGCATAACCTTGCGCGCTGCAGAAGAAGATGAAGATCTAAATATTTATTTTCTAATAAAAACAAGTTCTCAAATTGTTGCAGTCATTTATTTAGAGTGTAGTAATTGGTGCCCTCATGTTTGTTGTTTGCTCTTCAGTATACGGACTGAGTTCTGAGTGCTTTGGACATGCGGAAATTCTCTCTCCATTCATTTTCTCCAGGTTGCTCTCCTGGTTCTCTTTCGCGGTTGATCTAAGAGCATGTGGCGTATGGTGCTGTCCATTATCGCTTGTTGCTCACCACAACTGAATAGAAGCTATAGATTTTGCTGTAATAAAGCTAGTAGGCTTAGTAGCTTCTGCAGCACAAACTCAATCATGTAGTCCGCCATTATTGTTGTTGCTGTTACGTGTGACGAGGCCGACACGTGATGCGATGACATCATCGTTTTCACAAAATATACGGATTGGCTGTACACACGACACCGCAAGTGTGAAGGTTTCAGATTTATCCACTTTAGAACCCGGTTACAGATAATAGCGGATTCAGTCTCCCAAAACGCCGGATCCGTGTGGACGAAACGCCAATACGATACAAAATGTATATGGATACAGTGATTCGCGTCTCCGTGTGGACAGCCCCTAAAAGTCATGTTTACAGCTTGGTACAAAAGATGGCTCCGGTCTCTAGAGCTAAGTTTTTACTACGTGACAACTAGCTCTATTGTCACGTAGTAAATGGAAGTATTTTCCATTTATGCTATCTAAAAAACTATTGTTTTACTATGCAGTAAAAGCGGAAAAGCCTGGATGTAACCGCCATTTTATTGCCCTGTCAATGTTACAATATCGGTGAATAGGGGACCAATGGGCGGAAGTTGTCCATAATATATACTGTCATTGGTCTAGACTCAGTTTTCAAAGGAACTATGTGTAACTTTTAGAAAAAACAGTTACTGACACCAGTGGATGTTAGGAGAACTGCAGTTAGTGTCCTGCTCTCTCTCGCTCGTTAGTTGAAAGATTATAATTATATGCTGATTTACTGCAATAAGACCAACTTTAATGCTCGATGCTTTTACAACTAGTAGCCAGCAGATGGCAAAAAACATTTGACTGTTCAAATACTATTTTCAAGTAACTGTTTTTGCATTAAAATATTATTTGTCAAAATGTCAGTTTTGAAAGTTAACCAGACAATAAAGTGTGATTATATTCAAGCAAAAATATATATTTGACCTGAATCTAGTTGTACTATTCTAATAATTCAAATAATCATGTTATTTGTGGTAATTAAAATTATGTCTGAATGTTTTTTTCTTTAAAACCAATACAAATTTTAAAATGAAGTCTAATGACAATTTGTAAAACAAGACTTAAGCAGAATTTATTCAGCAATTACATTGTTTTAAATCAAGACTGCTTGTACTAAGGGAGGATTAAGCCAGAACTAAATGAGATCTAATCATGGACAAGACTAAAACAAGACAAATCCAGGAATAAGGAATAACCCAGACATATTCCTGTAATAACTAGAACTAAACCTAAAACTGTACAAACCAGGACTATACTAAGATTAAAGACAAGAATTGAAGCAGCTGGTTCAAAACTGGTCAAAACCAAAATCATTCAGGAGTAAAATGCCAGGGCTAAACCAGTACTGAAGCAAGACTGAACCTGGATTAAACCAGGAACAAAGAAGGTTTATACATGAACCAATACAAGGGCAGGAGTAATTCAAAACTATCTATCCATCCAGCCATCATCTTCTGTTTATTCTGGCTTTGGGGCAGCAGTCTAAGCAGAGACACCCAGACTGCCCTCCCCCCAGACACCTTTTCCAGTGCTTCCGGGGCTGTGAAGTCAGATGAAGCTGAGGAAGATGAGCAGGGCTCCTCCCACCACCAAGACACCAAGTGCTCCGAGGGGCACCGCATTGATCCTGCTGTGGTTAAATGACATGAAGTAATTTTGTGCAGTTGTAACTGTTTCATATGTGCTGATAAATAGGATTTGAAACTTTCTAGTAGTGTTCACTTCAAATAATTAGGTGCAGGGAACAAAAGTGGATAGAGGACGTGCATATTTTAAAGTAAATCAAACCACAATGAGGAAGAAGAGAAAAAACTGTGGTCTTTTTCTTTTCCAATCCATCCTTTAAGTCCTAATAACATCAGAATGAGATATTTTTCTCCCTCTACAACTGAGATAATGATGAGTCTCTGGCGGAGGAGGGACGTGCAAGCTGCTGCTATTTTGCCTGGACCTGTTTCTCTCAGTTGTCTATCAAATCCTGTTCTGTGCTTGGCTGTTGCTTTGGCAATGTCACTCCTCATTTGCTCAACAGAAACAGAAACTAACTCTCAATGAGTTATTCACCTGTCCACTCAGGTGGACTGCATGAAACTAGGTTTTTAAGTTCTAACACTGCTCAATGCATTGCAAAATCACTAAACTCTTCCTTTTTGAACATATTTTATCAAAAATATTGTCAACAGTTTTCTAAACACAATTTTAAATGAAATTTAGCTGCATGGTCTGCTTTAGTGTGTTGTGCATCATTTCACTAATTCTATCTTGTATGAAAATTGCCAAAGCACCCAGGGCACAAAGCCAGGCACCGCTTGCAGATGTATTTGGTCTTTCTTGTGCATGCAGCATAATGGCATCTGTTTGCATTTTTCACTTCGATGAGCTGAGGCCAGTGGTTTCCTGGGCCAAACCTGATCCTCATCCTCACCCTCAACATCCTCAGCATCCTCACCCTCAACTTCCTCAGCATCCTCAGTTTCACTGTCACTACTGGCTAATCCTTCTTTTTCTGGCACCTATTCTTCATCGGGGGTGCACGTGGCAGAGTGGTTAGCACTCCTGCCTCACAGCAAGAAGGTCGTGAGTTCAAAACCCGGCCGACTCAAACATTCTTGGTCGACTCCGGTCTTTCTGTGAGGAGTCTGCATGTCCTCCACGTGTTACCGTGGGTTCTCTCCGGGTACTCCGGCTTCCTCCCACCATCCAAAGACATGCATGTATAGGTCAATTGGCAAATCTAAAGTGTGAATGGTTGTCTGTCACTGTCTATGTCTAAATGTCTGCCCTGCGACTAACTGGCCACTGTCCAGGGTGTACCCCGCCTCAGGCCCAAAGCTGCTGGGATAGGCTCCAGTTACCCGCGACCCCTAACGGGACTAAGCGGTAGAAAATGAATGAATGAATATTCTTCATCGCTGCTACTAGCTTTATCCTCACTTGATCCAGATGGGATTTGCTCCACTACCCTGTAGGTCTTTCTATCACGCTCTGCACTTGAACTCTACAAAATATATATACATTATCTATTATTGACATAATAGATCTTATCTGCACAAAAGGTTTTGTTACAAAACTGCTAATTACATTGTAATAGCATACATATATTGATTTACAGTCAAAAGGTACTGCAACTATATCATTTACAATACAAACAAAGTTCTGATAATAAAATGAATTGTTGTTGAAATATAACCAACAATGCATGATGTCCAAATTAGTGGACAGATAAATAATCCCAATTTTCTCCCAAGATAAAATCAATACTTTGAAAATTTAACAACACTAGGTTACTTTAGGTGGTACTTGATGTTATCATATTTTTTTTACCTCCAAGGGTCTCCTACTATAAAAGGTTTGGCAAGGTATTCCTGAGGTGGTCGGCCTGTCTGGCTTTCTGTCGGCCATCTTGGTTTTAAGAATTATTTTTACACTTACAGTGGCTGACCAATGGGTGGCAGTGTAACAGATTAACACACTAGCGTCCACAGAAGTGGATTATATGCAACATCTCAGTCAGAACCCATGCACATACAAGAAAACAGTTTTTAAATAGCCACTGTAGTGACCACTATGCATGAAAGGGTTAAGTCCGGCTCACGACACAAGTACCCTCTGGGCCTGAGCGCTAATCATGATTTTCTGTGGGGCACTTGCTGTGCTGCTGTTGGTTCAGCTTCTCAACCCTAGTTTAATAAATTTGTGGTTTAAATGGGAAAAAACATGTCCCTACTAGTGCCATTGCAGATGCACACAGAGGCTTGCATACAAGTTTGTGCTCACTCTGTCTATAAGACATGGAGCTTGTGAAAGAAGCTTTTCCTAAAATGATTCAAAAACAGGCTTAGGTTCCCTCTTTCACAGCAGCACCTGGAGGCTTTTATGCTCAGCCAGATGTGCTAAAGATGGTGGAGAGTGAAAATATTATAAGTGGTGCAGCAGAAAAAGTCAGTTGCTGCGGTGATTACTCGTGAAGTGAACAATGTAGGTTTATATTAGCCTTTTAGTGTTTCTTCATCTCTTTATTGTTTGTATCAGGTTTAAGTTAATACGTTTTGAAGTTATATTATGAAAACATAAGCAATTATGTGACTTCGTTATAGTTTTTTTTAGTTATCCTTTAATCTTGTTGCAGTGAATTATTTGGTCATATTATCTGTATTTATTAAATTCTGTTTTGTGTACAAGCCTGGCCGGCCAAATGTTGTCATTATAATTTTATTATTTCACAAAACAAACCCAGCAGTTGACCAAGTGTCAGTCAGAAACTCCTGGTCACTTTTTCTCACCAGTCCCCTGCTGACAGTCACTCACTAGACTGACTAACTCACCTACACACACTCCTCACAGAGAGGCTGACAGTCGGCCGGCCCGGGGTTTGACCCTGTGACCTTCTTGATGTGAGGCAGGAGTGCTAACCACCTCTTCCCACTTTTTATCATATTGATTCAAAAACAACCAGACCACACCAGACTTAACGAGATCAAGTCAAGACCAGGAAGTAAATCAGTTCAGGACAACTGTAGCTCAGGAGATTCAACAGTTTGTCCAATAACTGTAATGTTTGAGGTTTGATCCCTGCTCCCCCCAAGTCGTGCTGTAGTGTGTCGTTGGGTAAGACACTTCGCCCACCTTCTCTCCAGTTTCTGTGGCACTGGTGTTGAATGTGTTTGTGTTAGTGTTTGGTGGTGGTCAGAAAGGCCGTTGGTGTTGTATGTCTGCCTGAAAAAAGCACTGTATAAATCTAATCCATTGTTTTTAGTTAAGTCCAGACTTTGACCAAGTCCAAACTCATAAAGAGTTGAGAGTTTTTGAAGAAAGCAGTGACATTTAAGTTTATCACAGTCTTTGTTGGTCTGTGTCTGAAACTAAGACCAAATAAAGTTTGATTAGTGACTTAATTACATAACTACTTTTAATTACTAATATTTACTTTTACATATTTGGGACTAATCTATTTTGTTAATCAATATTTATCCTTTCTCTATATTTTTATTATTATCCACAGGTTCCAAGCCTCAAAAAGCACCAGAGCAAAGGTCAAAGTGCACAGAGAGAGTGGTGCTGCTGGTTGCCACTGCTGTATTTGTACTTGCTGTCATTGCCATCATCATTGGCATCAGTAAGTTTCTTTTGATGTAAAGTGAATTTACTGAGTTTACTTCTTACTAATGTTGTGTGTTTTCTCTATTTGCAACAGTTCTTAAAATACAAAGCAAGGAAAAGAGTGAAGCACAGAAACAAAATACAACTACCCCAGCTCCAGGTATGACTCAGGACCTGGGGTTTATTTAGAATTTCATAACTATACATGACCAAATATTTGAGTGTTGAATGTTCAACTCCGCGTGGCTTACAGCAGGACAGCATTATAGTTCCTGTATGGCTCTGGTGATTGACTCTTTGTTCACAATAACCTTAAACATTCATGTTTGACTCTAGATGAACATAAATTACTTCACCATGTTTTAACATAATTTATTTCTCCAGTACAAATGACCAAGTGCCTGAAAGTGAGTCCAAAATATGACGTAATGCACAAAATAAAATATAATTAGATTGTAGACATTGGACACAATACTTTTCTACAGTCAGCACAAATAAATAAACAATCAATCTAAGGCTGTTGAGGATTTGTCACTATATCCTCAGCAGGACACATTTAGACACATTATGTTTGTCAATAGACTTGACTTAGATAAAGATCAGATCACATTTTAATAAAAATTTATTCAGAAAACCATGAAATTCCAAAAGATTCACATACTTTTTCTGGTCACAGTATTGATGAGCCTGTGTTGAGGCAGTGCAGGTTCAACACCTCATGAGAGAGCTGCAGAGTGGAGCTTTTCTTTCTAGTATCAGACTTCCTGGTTTGTAACAGGGTTCCATCCCCCCCTCAACACAGGCTCATGAATAATTAATGAGCATTATTCTTAATTGTAACTTTTGGACTGTGGGGCTGTCCACACGGAGACACAAATCACTGTATCCATATACATTTTGTATCGTATTGGCCTTTCGTCCACACGGATCCGGTGTTTTGGGAGACTGAATCCGTGGCAGTAGCTCAGTGGGTAGAGCGGTCGTCTTTCAACAGGAAGGTAGGCGGTTCGATTCCCGCTCTCCCCACAGTTCATACTGTCGTTGTGTCCCTGGGCAAGACACTTAACCCACCTTGCCTCCAGTGACTGTAACACTGGTAATGTAATGTAATGTAATGTAAGTCGCTTTGGATAAAAGCGTCTGCTAAATGAATAAATGTAAATGTAAATGGTTTGGTTTCAGGGGAGACCCCTCCCTCTAGAGATATAAGCTCAGCTCTCTTACCAGTGGATCTCAGAATTGACAAAGTCTCCTGGAATTAGAGACAAAACGTCTTCACCTTGAAAACTGAGTCCAAATGCTTTTATTTCAATCTTTTTTTCTGAACTAATACTTACTGTTGCCATAGTAACACAAGACTTGCAAATATGTCTGTATCAACAAAAAGTTCACATCATATTACTTTAGATCATAAATGTGTTTAGTCAGTTTAATAAAATATACTAAACTAAGCTTGTGCTGAAACTAACATGTAACACTGTTCAGAAAACAAGCCCCAGTGTGACGAGGACTGGGAGATTCATGGAGAGAAGTGCTACTTTTTCTCCCCAATTACACTTAAACTTTCATGGATGGACAGTAAAAGTATTTGTCAGTGGCTCAAAGGGAACTTGGTGAAGATAGACAGCAGAGAGGAGCAGGTACAGTAGCTCAGTCTAAACTGATATTTAAATCTTTATTTAAAAGTCCTTTTTTGATAATTTTGATGTTTTAGGATTTTCTGGATGATAAAGTCAGATCGCTGATGAATGACAATATGGACAGGTTCTGGATCGGACTGACAGACTCTGAGACAGAAGGTGAATGGTTGTGGACGGACGGCTCTCGACTGAACACAAAGTGAGGTTTTAATCTTATTTTTATTTGGCTTTGTGAACTCCTTGTCCCAGTAGTTTTTTATCTGGTACTTTTCTAACATTTCTATCTTTGCTTAATATTTATGTATGTCTTATCTTATATGTCTGAGTTAAGTCCTGGATTCTTTCAGCCGTAGAAACGGTTAAATTATGAGAAAAGAAATGTTCTTTTTACAAAGTAAAAGAAGGCAAGAAGGTCGAGGGTCACTTCCTGGTCTAGGAATTAATTTTAGATTTTCTCTACAATTCAAAAACATGAATTAATAAATGAATAGATTAATCTAATTGTCCAGCAACTAACTGGATGTTGTTGTTCTCGTGTAGTTTACTGTTTTGGACGAAAAACCAACACAACACGGAGCCGGACAACTATACAGAGGGGCGCCGTGACGAGGACTGTGCAATAATGGGAGAGAGAAAAAATATTAATGGAATCCGGTCTTGGTTTGATGTTTTCTGCACAAATAATTACAGAATTATCTGTGAGAAACCTGCCTCGAGACCAAAGACCTGCAACTAGAAATGGCATCTGAAAAATATACTGTGTGTAACGTGAGTTTTGTTTTTAAGAATGTAACATTGTAAAATGTGAAGATTATATTTACAGTGCATTATAGCTTCAGTGCTGGGCTGACCTGTTCATCAAAGTCCTGTCATTTTTGTGTTTTTTAATTATTATTAAATGTTGTATGTCAGTATAAAACACATGTAGACATTATTGTGTCAGCAGCTTTTCACTTGAAGCCATGGTTTAAGAAACAGGGACTGGGACTGAAACTGGACGAGTCCTTCATATTTCTTTGTCCACAGTTTCTGCCACTCACTTCCCTTTTTTAATTAGAGCTTTTCAAGCTTGCTAGGAAACTTTGAAGTACTTGGTACGGTGTTTAAATTTCACACTGTAAAGAGTTTTGAGGAAGAAAACAGAAAAAGAGAGAGATGGCTAAAAGTCAATGTAAGTTACCAGACCATTAAACCTTTAGCATTTTAATTCTTCTCTCTGTTACAAGTATTCAAAAGTCTTATTAATAAAGTTTTCTTATCTTGAAAAAACTGATTACCTTATGTTTATAGAGTATTTAGAGTACTTTAAGGTCCCTCCCCCAAAACCTACTGTGCTCTGATTGCTTAATGAATGTTCTCGGACAAAAGAAAATAAAAAAGACAGTAAATGTTTGGTGTGTGGGTATCTCTCTGACACTTCCTGTAAAGGTTCCTTTTTGCTCGACTTCTGCAGCAGTGTTTTTCAGATGTATTAGACCGATATCTGACACAATCAGAGACAAAATAAATCAGACGACAGTATGAACTGTGGACGAGAGCGTGATGTTATGATGTAGGATTTGGAATGTTTCAAGCGGGGATCGAACCGCCCACCCTCGGGTCGAAGGACGGCCGCTCTACAACAGAGCTACTGCCACCTCTTTTTAAACTAATAATAACTAATAAGTGGTAGCATCAACAAGATATGTCTTACAGAATTTTTTTTTTCTAATAAATATTAAGTTTACTTAACTAATCTAACTAAAATCAGTCTTAGAGATGCCTATTGCAGTGAATAATGGCTTTGTACATTACACTTTTTTAAGAGCATTGGTTCTGGACAGAGGTAGTATAAAGTTGCCTGTTGTGTATTAAAACCATGTCTGTTACTGACGGGTAGTAGCTGTGAGAACAAGAAGGTGTGTGATTGTGGACGGACGGCTCTCGACTGAACACAAGGAAAGGTTTGGTTAAAACACAGTCATTAAACAGAGGCTGGTTTTACAAACGTCATGTAAACTGGTTTAAAGTGTGTTTTTAATCAATTTAGTCTAATGTTGGATCTTCTAAAAATAAATCACTAAAGCTAAATTACAGCTAGTTCAAAACTGGTATTTACTGTTGCCTTGGTAACATGTCTTGCAAACATGGTTTCTTCATAAAGTTATTTTTCATTTTTACAAAATGAAAACAAACTTTTGTTTTGTCAGCGCTCATTTTGGAAGATTTTTAATTTTTACTGTAATTCATAAAAAATGTAGGTGTTATTTAATCTATTTACTTTTTTCACACAATGATATCTTTCAAAAATAAAGTCCTTGAGCCAGTCTCAAGGTCTGTTTTTGTAAAATTGTAAAAAACAAAACAAAAAATAAATTGTATTGCTTCTTTTTTAGATCTGCATTTTGGTTTTATAATACTGACATCTTTTTAAAAAACATTTTCACACCTGACTCAGTTCTCAGTAAAATGAGGAAGTTTAACTTTAATATGGTTCACACAAAAGATCTTTAGACTCTATAAAGTAAGTAGTAAGTAAATTTTATTTAAATAGCACCTTTCACAGATATAAATCACAAAGTGCTTTACAAAGTGCAATTTTAATAAAAGAACAATAAAACTATGAGAATAAAAATTACAACCACAAAACCACTAAAAGCTTGTTTAAATAAAAGTGTCATCAGCTGCTTTTTAAAAGAATCAACAAAAACAGGGCCCAGACTGAGCTGAGAACCTGCCACAGTCACTGTTCATTTTCTGAAAACAAGGTGTGCTGACATGGACGAGACGCCTGAAGATCCTGTGTACGAGAACAACTTTATAACACCTGTAAAAAAACAAGGGTGAGTCTCTAAGGTTTTTCAGTTTTAATGTTTACTTTTTAACTCGTCTCCTTCGACGTCAAAGTCAATCAAATCAGTTTGTGCTTTATATTAACTACAGCCCGAGAGCCCCCCCAAAAGGGGGGCAACGTAACATTGTAAACATAGCAGCAGATACACTTTTCGTCCCCAAGCCTTATATGGGCATGCCGCATTTCAAATTACTCAGAGGAAACTCCGCTAAACAGACATGTAAACCACATACCCTGGGTGTATGTGTGTATGTTTGTGCGTGTATGTGTGTATGGTTGTGTGTGTATGTGTGTATGTGAGTGTCTGTGTGTACAGCTCTCCCGGTTTAATTCCCCTGCGTGTATGTGTGTATGGTTGTGTGTGTATGTGTGTATGGTTGTGTGTGTATGTGTGTATGTGTGTATGGTTGTGTGTGTATGTGTGTATGTGTGTATGGTTGTGTGTGTATGTGTGTATGTGTGTATGGTTGTGTGTGTATGTGTGTATGGTTGTGTGTGTATGTGTGTATGTGTGTATGGTTGTGTGTGTATGTGTGTATGTGTGTATGGTTGTGTGCGTATGTGTGTATGTGAGTGTCTGTGTGTACAGCTCTCCCGGTTTAATTCCTGCGTGTATGTGTGTATGGTTGTGTGTGTATGTGTGTATGGTTGTGTGTGTATGCGTGTGTGTATGTGAGTGAGTGTGTGTATGTGTGCGTGCGGCGCGACGCGTGTGTATTACATTACATTTAGAGTACATATTCACCTGTAAATGCTGTTTATAGAGAAGAGACACCTGTAATTATATTTATGGCACACACTCACCTTTTATAGTAATAACCATCTGTATATTTATATTCATTGTACATATTACCTGTAAATCCTGTACATCTCCATATCCTGCACGTACGCAACCATTGTATATATCCTGCACTTTACTGCTATTGCACTTCTGGTTAGACCTAAACTGCATTTCGTTGCCTTGTACCTGTACTTGTGTAATGACAATAAAGTTGAATCTAATCTAATCTAATCTAATCTAATACAGCTAATTCAAACACAGACTAAACAGCCAACGAAAGACAAGAGGCCAAGGTGTGAAGTGCAACACCTACTCAACTCAGGCACTACATTTCTGCAAACAGCTGGCCAGTGGCCACTACTTCAACCAACAAACTCGTGCCAGACCTCAAACTAAACTAGAGAAGCTGGCAAATACATTGACACCAAGCAAGCCATCATACTTTAAAATATTAGTGAGCCAGCATCAAAAGTAGAACAATAAATTGAACACTTTTGAACAGTAATGTTAATAATAATTGCCTTACTTTCTTTGTACAGAGTGGAAAGCTGTCATTTTTATACATTAAAAAACTGCTATCCAATTTAATTCATGTGACAGCTTCCATTTGGGTCTATCTGTGACATGACACCATCGGTCATGGTGCAGATCACTCAGAGCGTTTCACAGTGAACTGCATCCTGGGATAGACACTATCATTGGCTCAGGTACCAGTCTATCATGTGACATCAGAGCAAGGTTCAAATGACCGGGATTTAAACAGTTTCCCTCGATTCTATTGGTCCTCACGGTTCAAACGAGGTATCACATGTTCAATTCGACCAATCGGTTGCGGAGCACCGTCTGTGCTTCTTTTAATGAGCTTTATTAAGGAACAGCCTGTGTAATACACAGAGACGCAGGAGGAAGAATACAGACTGAAAACACATTTAAATACTTAGAAGTCTGGTTTAAGTTCTCAAATATGTATTAAAAGAACACCATTAGTGCTATAAACATCAAAAATATAGTATTTACATGACTAAAATGAAATGGAACAGACTGGGCCAAAGTGGGCCAAACTGGGCCTTTTGGAAATCTCGCCTAATCTTTCTGTACTAAAACCCCTTGAGTTTTATTCTGCTTCACATTATCAGTTTAAAACTTTGCAGGGATAATGTTAACATGTTTTATTTACATGTTATGAAGTAGGGCTGGGCGATATATCGAATATACTCGATATATCGCGGTTTGTAGTCTGTGCGATGTAGAAAATTACTATCCTGAAACTCTGACTTTTTTTTTTCCTTTTGTTTTTTCCCCCTCTTGCCCAGTCCAGCATCGAAGCGCAAGCATAATGATCACCTTGATAACCTATGTTAAGAAGCTTATTTTATTTTATTTTTGATGCTTGTTTGTAGATTAACTTTTACATACTCACGGTCTTTCCCTCTCACAGAGAGACAAAACAAACGCACATAGTTACAAACGTCAGTCTGTCGCGCATGCAACGTCATACGCCCTCGACCAGCAGAAAGATAGCGGAAGATAGCCAGAAGAGCCACTAAGGAAGAAATACCTGGGCAGCTTCTTTAAAACTGCAGCAACATCTTCCGCCACACTGTCGCAGAGAGAGCTTATTTAAAACGAGTTGGCTGCGTACTTGCAATCTGTTAATGTTGACAGCAGAGGTCACGCTAGACTTTCTCACCCTCCGTCATTTTGACGGACGGAGTGGTAAAATTTCCGTCCTCGTCTATTATTACCTGTCATTTTTAATTTTCATACTTTAATAATACTTATAATGGCTTTTTGTTTTACTCACGTTTCAAGAAATTTCAAGACGAATATAGGACAGAATATTTGTTTTATTTAAGTACAACAGATAACGTTACACAAAAAGTGAAAGGATATTTTGTGATTGAACTCTAGAGCACGCAGTATATTACACAATGATTCCGACAAAAATGAACTAAACTTAATTCCATCGCTGTTGTTGTGACCTGACCAGTCCGTTACTTGTGTTAGTTTTTCTACAGATGTTGCAGAACATTTTTCCTCCTTCCCACCTCAGCCACGTAAACTCTTGTTCACACTGAACACGATACTCCCTCTTCTTCACCTCCTTTTTGCCGCTTGTCCCTGACACCTGTCGGTGACTGCTCAATGTTCTCCGTTTGTCCTTCTTCACTCTCCACTGCATCATGTCCTCTTTTTTCAACTTTTATTTACAGTATCAGAACTTTTTGGCGGTTTGATAAAACTACTCGCACTCAGCTGCCGAAACCTTTTGCAACTGAATGCAGCGCGTGACAAAGACGACACGATTCAAGATAAATGCTATTTGATTTGTACATTCGCCATTAACTGGTCAGGAGTAGGAATTACAATAGATCACCCGCAGAATAATCCGTCAAAATGACGGATGGCATTCAGATTTTTCCGTCCCTGCTAAAAAAAAAAACGTCAATAACGGGAAATATTCGGTATTGTGTTTGAAACCATAGGATTGTTTATTAAAAAACTAAAAGGAGGGTCATTTTTATAAATACACTTTCTTTTCCAACATTTGATTTCCTATTATGCAGCCAATTTTTATTTTTTGCTGATTTTGAAATTACCTGTGACATCCTGCACAAAAGCGCATTATATATATTTGTTTTGAATATCCTAGTGGCATTATGCACAACAGGTGCACTTAAATTTAGTGTTGTTTTGAAATGTCATCTTAATGACAACATGCACAAAAGGGCACTTTTTTATTTGTTTTAAATTATTGTAGTGGCATTATGTACAAGAAGTGCACTTTAATTTTGTGTTTTGAAATGCCATGTGAGTTACAGCATGCACAAGCGTGCCCTAATGTCTTGTTTTGAAATGCTATCTCTAATAATTTTGCACAAAACATGCACTTTCTGTTGACAATTTTATGTTTGTGCCACTCACTGTTTAATAAATACAATTATGCTACCTTTGACTTAGTTGTAATATCCCCTTTTTTGCATGAAAGTTTAAAATTAGCATATATTAATGCAGTATGAACAAGAATGTTTAAATGTAGACACATAGAATCATCATACTGGTGTGATTGTAATGCATTAAAGTTTTAATTCAAGGCTAAGGCAAAATATCGAGATATATATTGCGTATCGTGACATGGCCTAAAAATATCGCAGTATTTATAAAAGGCCATATCGCCAGCCCTATTATGAAGTACAGGAGGCTTGAATGCTGCATTCCAAAGAGTTACTCATCATAAAATACAGTTTTTTTTTAAGGCGGAACTAAAAAATTACATTTTAGCTGTGTGCCATTTTCATTTTCTCTTTATTAGTAACACATATTCATATGATAACACTTTTTAACAAATCTCCACAATGTTTCCTTTACAATGACACCTTATGACAATGACAAACTTATTCAAATACACCTTATGGTTGCTGAAATATAGTCATTTCTTTACTGGTATGCATTTTTCGAGAAGTGGTCTTGAAAATAGGCCTCGAGCTTAAAGGGTTAAAATGACTCTTCTTTTGGCTCTTTCAAAATAATATTGTCTATTTCTTTAAAAAAATATTTCTTATTTCATGAAAGGTTGGATTTTTTGCAATGCAGCCATTTTCATGCCTTAAATACACTAAAAAGATAACTTGTGTTTTGATTTAGTTAAATTCACTCGGTCGATCACTGATCTAGACTGTTCACAAGTTTGTGTTGATTTGCTTTAGACCAGGTCTCAGTCCTGGAATGTTCTTATAAACAACTTTAAACTTGTGTTGAGATTATAATTAAATAATCAACAGTAATCAACAATCAATTGAGCCGGACAACTGGACAGGGGAAGATCCTGAAGGAGAAGACTGTGTGAGGATGAGAGAGAGAGGAGAAGGGTTTGAGCTGAAGTGTTGGTTTGATCAGTCCTGTTTTAAAAAGAACAGATTCATCTGTGAGAAACAAGCCTGTAAATAACAACATGAGGAAAATACACAGTTTTGTGAAGTTTTATGTCTTAAACAATATTTAATGTGACTTTGAAATATGTGAAAATTTAGCATTAAGTATCTGTCAGTCATGGTTCTTTTAATTGTGGCTGATATTTTTGTGTTTTCAAAAACGAGAATACAATGAAAAGTATTTAATGTATTTCAAGTTTTTTAAGTCCAATTACCAAAAGCATCAGCAGATTTAATAGAGTCTGAAACATTGGTTGCTATGTGTTGCTAAGGCCAGTGGGACCCTCTGATTGGTCGGTTTGTCATTAACCAATCAGACTTCAATAAAAGTAAAAAAAGATGAGCTCAGCAGGTTCTCATCTTTTAAAAAAAACATTTATAAAACACAGACACATTTAAAACTATTATAAATCTATAAACTCCTCCAACAGTACTGTGTCTGAAAGTCTGACACGAAATGTAAATGTCATCTGTCAACTTTACACTGCAATCATTCATCTTCTACCACTTTTTTTAACTTTTTTAACTTATCCATGTTTAAGCCTCTTTTAGTTTTTTTTAGATTAACCATTTCATCTATAAATACATGAACATAGGAGCATACCTCCAGCGTTTTCTATATCTCAATCCAGATGTTATATATTTATGTTAGAAAATGCAGAACCCAAGTTAAGTTAGGACTCTAACTTAAAATGAGTTAGAGTCTAAATATTTTCTTGACTGAGGTTGTTTTTTTTAATGTAGAAAGGTAAGTGCAGGGGCCTGTTGCACAAAAGTAGGATAAGGGATTAAGCCAGGATATCTTGGTGATCCTGGCTCAATTGATCCCTAATCCGGTTGCACTAAAGCTGGATAGGGGGCAGGAGGATATGTTATGGTATAAATTACCATGGAGATTTATTCTGTGGAGCTAGCCTGCTCCAGACCAGGCTAAATTCCAGGATCTATTTAATCTCATCCCTAATGTCAGTCAGCAGTCACCACAAATGGAAACCAATAGTTATTTCACTGCTCACTATACATTGTTATCACATATAACTAGACCCACTGTCATTATTTAAACGTTTGTGATCATTAATTTCAATCATTTTGGATAAATGATTTTTAGATGATTTTGCTATTCATTCATTTTCTACCGCTTAGTCCCGTTAGGGGTCACGGGTGACTGGAGCCTATCCCAGCAGCTTTGATGTTGCCATCATTACATAATTTACAGTTTCCATAGACTATAAGGCTATATATAAATTGTAACCAGTTGTTTTAAAGGAGGACAGTTGTTAAAATGACAGATGTGGGGCATTTCGTGAAATTGTACTTCAGTATGGTTTCATAAACAAAGACATGCTGATGTGCCAGAATATGAAGTATCACATTGTCATAACTATCAAAACTGTAAAAAGAATATGTTGCTTTTCTGCAGAAAGAACCAGCCTCATAAATGTATGACTTTATCCTTTTTCCTCAGTGGGGCCCTAGTACTCTGTCATATAAACAAATACACATTCCATATGAATATAAAAACACAATGTGTAACATTATGTTCCTTTATTGAATAAGGACAAAACAAAGCAGGTAAACTATCAGCTCCTTTGAAACTGAAGTCACAGTGACTCTACAAGATGGAAAGCACAGAATCAAAGCATATTATACAAAATGATACATACACATTCAAAGGTCTGTATATAACACACCCTGCATGTCTGCACACTAAAATAAATGCAGGACAAATCCATACACATCAACTGAACAGACAAATGAATGGATGCAGTAGCCTCCCTGCAGCCTTGTATTACACACAGTATACCGCACAAACATCATAAGAGGCCAAATTCGTAAAAAAACAACCCAAAAAAACCCTATTTCCTCTGCCACAGCAGGACATTTTTAACCTAAATTGAAAGCACACATACTAACTAAAATAATTCAACACATATTGGTCCCTCAGCTGCCGACCACTGTCGTCATCAGGGAAGATTGCCGGATTGTCCCAGTCCATGGCTGGTGGCACTCTGGGGGCCCTCTCCTTCCTCAGGCAGGCCACATTGTGGAGGACAGCACAATAATATCACATGCCCTAACAGGGTTGACCCTTAATTTGTGAAGGCAGTGAAAGCGTGCCTTCAGGAGGCCAAAGGTCATTTCAACTCTGGCCCTGGTCCTGGCATGGGCATGGTTGTAGGCCTGCTGTGCTTCCTGGGGGTCTGTGAAAGGTGTCAGGAGAAAAGGCTGGCAGCCATACCCCCTGTCTCCCAGCAACACACCAGAGAATTCACCTGTCAACACAAAATCTCATCATTACTACCTCATAAACAAAGTGATATTCTTGACACAGCCATGATGGTTATAAATAGGGGTTGTGTGGCTTACCTTGTGATAGGCACTGATAGATTTCAGAGGCCCGAAGATTCTGGAGTCATGGACTGAGCCAGGCCATTTTGCCACAACATTGCTGATCACACAGTCAGCATTGCAGACCATCTGAAATCATAAGATGAGGAATATTACACCAATCAATGCACATCATTGGCAATGCAGAGTGTTCGTCAATGGACAATATCAAAAGTTATGTTCACCTGAACATTAATGCTGTGAAAGGATTTCCTATTCACAAAATCGGCCTCATGGGCACCTGAGGGGCTTTATCCTTATGTGTGTGCAGTCCACTGCACCAATGACATTGGGGAAACCTGTCACACAAAGTAATGAGTATCCTACTATGTGTTAACAGTAATTTGTAGATCCTCTTACCTGCAATCCTATAGAACTCCTCTTTCATGTCACAGAGTCTTCTGTGGCCAGGAAGGAGATGAAGACATCTGCTAATGCTTTGATAGCCAGACACACACTCCTTATTGTGCGGCAAATTGTGGCCTTGTTCAGCTGTTCTGCATCCCCCACTGAGTACAGGAAGGCTCCACTAGCAAAAAAGCGCAAGGCCACACAAACCATTTGCTCCACACTCAGTGCATGGCTCCGTGCAGTGCGGTGCTTAATCCTGGGACCCAGTAGTCTGCATAGATACCTGATGCCATCTGCAGAAAACCTGTATCTTTCATATAGATGGTCATCAGGGAAGGCCAGTGGGTCCAACCGGTCCCTGAAGACCCTTTCTCGCCTGAAGGCTCTCCTCAGCACAAGTGCTTCTTCATCCACCACATCTCGCAAGAATGGGCATGCCATTGTCAGAGCAGAAAGGAACACACAATTTTGGGCCTTCATAGGCTAGTGGCCACACCTGGTGCTGGGGGGTTGGGCAAAAGAGGCCGGTGCCTTATAACGATGACTTGGTTGTACTGATTGCAGTAAAAATATTTTTTAAAAAACAAGATGTATTTTCTTGATTTTCTAAATGACCTAGCAAAATAAGTATAGGTTTAGACCAAAAATATAAACTTAAAGTAAATGTGTGCTTAAAACAAGCAAAACATTTAAATATCTGTCAATATAATAAGAAAAATTCTCTTGAAATAAGTTTACTTTTTCCATAAACACTTACTTTTAGAAAAGTTCTCTTGTTTCACTGGCAGAGTTTTTTGCTTATTTTCCTAGTTTTTTGCTCAAGAAAATATTTAAGATTTTTTTACTGAAAAGACAAAAATACTAAGTAAGAAAGACATTTTTGCAGTGCAGTGAGCAACCGACCTTGGGTCCTTTGAAAGGCTCTATATAAATTAAAGTGATTATTATTATAGCTCATCTATGTATTCAAGAAATTTTATTTATATAGCACTTTTCACAATTGTTTCATTCTGTCAAAGCTGCTTTACATTAATAAAAGCAGGAAACACAAAAAACTGGTGGACAACATAATAAGCAGAGTACAACGGCTAAGATTAAACCGTACTGAGCGTAGTAACGTAAAATAATAATGTAAGGCTTTAATAATAATATATCATAGCTTTATACAGTGTGATGGAGTTACGTTACACAATTTCACTCATATATGCAGTGCATTTCAATAAAAATGTAACCGTTTCATAATTACAGTACAACTGCGTTTTTGGAGATGTGAATTAAATATTTGATTTGTAATTGTGATGTTTCAGCGGAGCGTGAGTGTGTAATTGTGCACTACTTACGCATTCAGGCGGTCTGCAATACTTTGCCACGCTTTTTCTCTTTGCTTTATCACTGTGGCGGTGTTGCCTTTCTTCTTAGTTATATCATTTACCTCCTTGTATGCCTCCATGAGGATTTGTGCTTCCGACGGGGAAAAGTACGCGGCTCTAGTCGCCATGGTAAATCAGTTAATCTGTGATCTATGGCGGGGTCTATTTGAGTGAGCCGTGAGCGCGCACCTATCCAGGATTGGTTTCACCTGGCTTAATGAATCCGTGTCTGCTCATCCTGGCTTGGTCTTTGTGCAACCAATTAAGCCTGGACGCACATGTTTTGGCTTTATTGAGCTCAGCTGAGTCATTTATCCTGGATGTCTTAATCCTACTTTTGTGCAACAGGCCCCAGTTCTATGAAAAAACAAGAAACAACGGCAAACAAACAAACAGACCAGTCCTTTCAAAATAAAAGCTGTAAATGACCATTTTCTTTTGGTTATGTTGTCTACATAAATGTTGATGTTTTAAGTTTACTGCCTCAGCAACAAGTGACAGCAGTTGTTTTTTTTTTTTTTTAACTCAGCCCTTGTGGCTAATGCCCCAGCTTCACTGGATCAACATGTTCTGCTCTACAGGTCAAAGGCCAGGGGTGCCCAAAATTGGTTTGATTTGGCCCACCAAGGGTCTTTCATGTTTTGTGACTGAAATTGCAGATTTACTCTGCAGTGACAGTCGAGCATGCTTATTGGTAAGGTAATGGTCTATTCCAATCAAGAGGAGCCAATGGATGTATATCCCAGAAACAGCCCTAACTCCTGGTGCTCACATTAACTTTGAAAATGAACTTGTCTTAAAAAAGAAAAAAACAAGACAGTTCAGGTTGGTTTTTAAAGGTCTTTTAAGTTCTGGGTCAAAAGCTTAAATTTGTGGGATTACAATTCGGCGCTGGCAGAGGCAGTGGCACAGACAAAAAGCATTTTAAACAAACCTCGGAAGAGTATTTCTTTTATTCACACAAAAGATTTTTGAATGAATGAATGAATAAACTAAGGTTTTAAAATTACTACACATGACAAAATATTTGAGGATATGTCTCTATATCCTCAGCAGCCTTGTGAGAGCTACTGTTACAAAACTAAAGTGGCAGAGCTCCTTTTGTTTGTAACATTTATTCTCAAAGTTTATTTCAACGCAAACAAAAATAATTTTATTTTGCAATGTGCAATGGAGGCAGCAGAACGTGGTGGGAAGAGGTGCCTTAAATACTATTAAGTTAACATTAGCTTATTAAAACTATGTTAAAATCATCTAAACACATAAAACATAACCATAAACTAACTAAAAACCCAAATCTGTACATACACTTTACTTAAACCATACACCAAAGTCTAAAACCTATAAAATCTTTAAAACACATAAAGCTGTTCTCCTAAACATTTCCCTGACCTGGTCCAGGCCAGAACCTTTAAATGAGCCACTGTTTTCTCTGGGATTTTCTTTTAACTGGACACAAGACAAGTAAGCAGTGTTGCCAACTATTTGCAAAGGAAAGTAGCTAAAGCCTGGCCAAAAAGTCGCTAAATGTCGCTAGATGACGTGCGTCAATTAGCATATTGGTGACGTCATCACGTCATCATACTAAATTGCATACTTTCTTGCGTTCTGCCTGCCTAATGTGCTTTCTTGACAAATTCGTGCTTACATAGTCTCTTCTACTGTATTTTATTATGATATAGCCGACTGTCCCAATAAAGCTCTTCTCATTTCTCATCTCAATTAAGTGATAAGCACACGAGAAGAATGGAAATCAAAACGGTCAAACTAAATTCTTTAAAATTAAAATTAAAGAGAAACAGATAACCGTTTGGTCAAATAAAATGCAGCAATTTATTTTTGTGCTGTGATTTAATTATTTTTTTTGACAAAGAACATTTACATTTTCGCGTGCTGAATGTAAGCCAGGGCGGGATCCACAGCCAAGTTGCCGCACATGCACGATTCATTTGCAGTCTGGACGTGGAGGGGGTGAACAACTCCTCCTCTGACTGCAGCTGGGAGGGGCTGCTGCGCGAGGACTGGGCCGCCGGTGAGTGCTTTGGAATGGGGGTGGGGCCCACGGCAGCACTCACTCGCTGCTCATTGAGAAGAGTAAGAACGATGTGAAAAAGTCATTAGATTTATCGCTAGTCGCTTTTTTGAAAATGAGTTGCTAGAGGGGTCTGAATACTCACTAAATATAGCAACAAAGGAAGTTGGCAACACTGCAAGTACGTACACACACAATAAACAATTTACTCTTCTCTATAGGTGATTTCATGAAATTTATGTCATTAGCAAATGCATGTTTAATGTTTGATCTTATTCACACGGACGTCTCTGGTGTTTGAGAAAGTTTTATTTGCAGGGGTTTCCCTGAGTAAGTGACTATTATCGACGTAGAATAACAACATAAAGTGAGATTAAATAAGTCAAAGAAATTCAAAGTCTAGAATAACAACTAGTGAGATTGAAAGTTTTATTTGCAGGGGTTTTCCTGAGAGTATTATTTTGCAGGAGTCTCCCTGAGAGTAGTGTCCAAAGGGGACAGCTACGATATAAGCGGTCTATAGGGCGCGCTTACCTAACATAACGGTGAAATCCATGTGCCGATTTGCGGCACATATTGTAATCTTTAAGAAAGATTACAATATGTGTTTGGTGTTTAATGCATGCTATTATCAACAAGGGGTTAAATTACCCCTCCTTGAACCGCAACCTTATCGTGGTGGAGGGGTTTGAGTGCCCGAATGATCCTAGGAGCTATGTTGTCGGGGGCTACACACATGGACAAAATTGTTGGTACCCTTCGGTCAATGAAAGAAAAACTTTGTTCTGACAAAAGTAATAATAAATAAAAAATCTATGAATGTTAACCAATGAAAGTCAGACATTGCTATTCAACCATGCTTCAACGGAATTATTTAAAAAAAATAAACTCATGGAACAGGCCTAGACAAAATTGTTGGTACCCCTAACTTAATATTTTGTTGCACAACCTTTTGAGACTATCACTGCAATCAGACGATTCCTGTAACTGTCAAAGAACCTTTTGCACCTCTCAGCAGGTATTTTGGCCCACTCCTCATGAGCAAACTGCCTCAGTTGTTTCCGGTTTGAAGGGTGTCTTTTCCAGACGTCATGTTTCAGCTCCTTCCAAAGATGCTCAATAGGATTGAGGTCAGGGCTCCGAGAAGGCCACTTTAGAATAGTCCAATGTTTTCCTCTTAACCATTCTTGGGTGTTTTTAGCTGTGTGTTTTGGGTCATTGTCCGGTTGCAAGACCCCTGACCTGCGACTGAGACCAAGCTGTCTGACACTGGCCAGCATATTTCTCTCTAGAATCCTTTGATAGTCTTCAGATTTCATTGTACCCTGCACAGATTCAAGACTCCCTGTGCCAGATGCAGCAAAGCAGCCCCAGAACATAACAGAGCCTCCTCCATGTTTGACAGTAGAGACAGTGTTCTTTTCTTGATATGCTTCATTTTTCCGTCTGTGAACATAGAGCTGATGTGCCTTGGCAAAAAGTTCCATTTTTGTCTCATCTGTCCATAGGGCATTCTCCCAGAAGCTGGATCTCTTTAGAAGTCTTTCTGGGCTCTTTTTGTTACCATTCGGATTATCCGTCTCTTTGATTTGTCATCAATTTTCCTCCTGCAGCCATGTCCAGGGAGGTTGGCTACAGTCCCATAGATCTTAAATTTCTGAATAATGTGTGCAACTGTAGTCACAGGAACATCTAGCTGCTTGGAGATGGTCTTATAGCCTTTACCTTTATCATGCTTGTCTATAATTTTCTTTCTATTCTCCTGCGACAACTCTTTCCTTCGCTTCCTCTGGTCCATGTTGAGTGTGGTACACACCATGTCACCAGACAACACAGTGACTACCTGAAGCCCTATAAATAGGCCCACTGACCGAAGGAGCAACGTGGGGCCGACCTCCCGTGGGCTCACCACCTGCGGAAGGAACCGTGAGCCTGTGCTAAGTGGATTGGGTGGCAGTCGAAGGCGGAGGCCTCGACGACCCAATCCCCGGACATGGAATCTGGCGCTAGGGAAATGGAATGTCACCTCGCTGGCGGGGAAGGAGCCTGAGCTTGTGCGGGAGGTTGAGAGATACCGACTAGAGATAGTTGGGCTCACCTCCATGCACAGCTTGGGCTCTGGAACCCAAATCCTTGAGAGAGGCTGGACTCTCCACTACTCTGGAGTTGCCTGCGGTGAGAGGCGGCGGGCTGGTGTGGGCTTTCTCATAGCCCCCCAGCTCAACCGCCATGTGTTGGAGTTTACCCCGGTGAACGAGAGGGTCGCTTCCCTGCGCCTTTGCATCGGGGAAAGGTCTCTCACTGTTGTTTGTGTTTACGGGCCAAATGGATGCAGTATGCAGAGTACCCGGTCTTCTTGGAGTCTCTGGGAGGGGTGCTGGAAAGTGCTCCGACCGGGGACTCCGTTGTTCTACTGGGGGACCTCAACGCTCACGTGGGCAGTGACAGTGACACCTGGGGGGGCGTGATTGGGAGGAACGAACCCCCGGATCTGAACCCAAGCGATGTTCTGTTATTGGACTTCTGTTCTAGCAACAGTTTGTCCATAACGAACACCATGTTCAAGCATAAGGGTGTCCATCAGTGCACGTGGCACCAGGACACCCTAGGTCGGAGATCGATGATCGACTTTGTAGTTGTTTCATCTGACCTCCGGCCGT
Source organism: Perccottus glenii (assembly GCA_024416835.2). Lineage (NCBI taxonomy): Eukaryota > Metazoa > Chordata > Actinopteri > Gobiiformes > Odontobutidae > Perccottus > Perccottus glenii. The sequence continues at coordinate 6,176,597 of CM044562.2, forward strand.
ATGTCTTGGACACTCGGGTGAAGAGAGGGGCGGAGCTGTCAACTGATCACCACCTGGTGGTGAGTTGGATCCGATGGCGGGGGAGAAAGCTGGACAGACTCGGCAGGCTCAAATGTATTGTGAGGGTCTGTTGGGAACGTTTGGCTGAGCCCCCTGTCAGAAAGACCTTTAACTCCCACCTCCGACAGAGCTTCAACCAGACCCCGAGGGAGGTTGGAAACATTGTGTCCGAGTGGACCATGTTCTCCACCTCTCCGGTGTCCGGTGCCTGTCGTTGCGGCAACCTCCGAACCCGGTGGTGGACACCGGAAGTAAGGGAAGAAGGAGACCTACCGAGCCTGGTTGGCCCGTGGGACTCCTGAGGCAGCTGATAGGTATAAAGTCATAAACAATGGGGTTACAATCACATGTAAAAAGGGAGATATATTGCATAAGACATATTATGTAGCCTTTTACAGATCCTACTACTAATGACTCCTACTAAATTATAAAATAAGAAACAAGAACAAAAAGTTGATGAGTCGGTGGAAAGAAACAAAACTAGGAAGTCCATGATCCAGTTCGCATTGGCCTGTGTATCTGGAACTCTTCCTAAGTGGGTAGACTGCTTTGTAAGTTATTTAAAAGAAAGGGAACATCAACACTGAGTTGTCTTATAACCAGTGATGGTTAGTAACAAAGTAAATGTAATTCGTTACTGTACTTAAGTAGTTTATTCCAGTATCTGTACTTTACTAAGTATTTCCATTCGGGGATACTTTTTACTTTAACTTCACTACAATTCAAAGTCAAATATCTTACTTTTTACTCAATTACATTTTGCAAAATTAGCCTTGTGTTGCCATTAAAAATGTTTGTAGAAGAAGACCTCAAAGACACGTCTCAGTGGGAGTGTCAGGACCGGTTCAATAGAAGCCTCATTCTCAGCTGATAAACATGAAAATAACAAATAAAATATACACCTGTGATGAAGTTTTGGTATTAGTAATGGCTGACTCTGATTCTGAGGGAGAACATCTACCTTTAGAGTCTTTTCAGCCAAGTGAAAGTGAGAATGAGCGAGAGTGAGAGTGAGAGTGCGTGTGTAACTTGGACAGTGGCGCCGCTGCTCGTGCTTTTTTCAGTGTCTCTCATAAAGCACACGCTGTTTTTCCCACATTTTGCCAAACATCAGTGAAAGAAACAGGAGGAAACTAGTCACTCTGGCCGCAGTAGTGAAGGGGAGGTTGGGAAGGAAAGCCGTGAGCAACTGCAGCTTTACCTTTAGCACCTGCAGCTTTACCTTTAGCACCTGCAGCTTTACCTTTAGCACAGGTGATAGAAGCCGGGGCGGGTGTACTCGCCATGGCCGCGGTAGTGACAGGGGAGTTGGGAATAATGCGGCTTCTGTTGACAGCTGTTTGGGACAAATACATTGTGTTCATCCTGACACTTTACCCAGTAGAGGAGGGAGAGGCAGGGGTAAACATAGTCAGCGAGAATACACTAATCAAAGCAGTGATCGTAATAAAAGTGATGGCTGTGTGCTGTGCTTTATGAGAGGTCCCACACTCTAAAAAACTACTAACTATGCCACATGGATGGATAAGAAAAGATAAAGCAACTGCAACCACACACATACAGTACATGTGTATATTTCTCATAACTATTTGCATACGTTTTACTAGTTATGGTTTATTAGAAGTTGTAGTTATTCTTTATTTTGGTAATGTTGCTTTTAAAAATTAGTTATAAAAAATATTTCAGAAAAAGAAAAAAATATATATTATAATATGTTCATTAGTGTGTATGTACTGTAAATAACATAACCGCCAATATATAATGTCATGGTATGCAAATTATATGCTTAAAATTTATTTACTTATATACTTTGGGTCAGGTCTGACATTTTTCTAGTTTAGAGTAGGACTATATCTCTTATCTCTTTTCAAACCACAGCCTTTTGAAATTTGGATCTCAAAAATCTGTATTTTTTTAAATAAACCCTGGCGCCTAAAGGGGGGGCAAGAGACTGACAAAATCTATAAGGGCATTATAGCCATAATAAATGATAGTACTTGGATACTTAAGTACATTTGAAGGCAATTACTTTTGTACTTTTACTCAAGTGAAAGTTAAAAGGGAGTACTTTGGATTTTACTGAAGTAATATTTTACCTAGTGTATCTGTACTTTAACTCAAGTACTTGATTTGTGTACTTCTTTCACCACTGCTTATAACATCAGCCAGGGCACTAAGAGTGGATCCATCATGACTCAGAGGAGAGAAGGAAGCAGCTCCTCCCCCACATGGCTCTCAATTCACAGGAAGTCATCCAAGTCTTGCAGTGACACTTGTATCGGGCTTTGTATCATTGTCACAGTTGGTCATATGATGTTATGAGTATAGAACATGGATCCATGTGTGTGACTCCCACTGAGAAGTGATAACGTAGTTTAGGAGGTTTTTCTGGTGCTGTCTGGTGCTACCAACAGTTTCCAGTCCTGATTCTGTTCCCAATATACTGTAGCTCTGCTGGGCATTGATCCTTGCATCTTTTCACACCTGGGCTGGTGCATTCCTCCTTAGGCGACCTGGTGGTCCCGGGCTCCCCCACGAGCACCATATTGATATCGAACTTAGCGCGAACACCTGATCGACACAGAATGCTGTAGCTCAGAGCTCCTGAGCTCAAACGATCCCCAGCCTCAGCCTCCAGGGAGCTTGCATTATAGGTGCGGCCACTGCACCCAGCACGGGGGCTTTGACCTGCTCCGTTTCCGACTTGCCTTCTTGCATACCTCGATTGTTGTGTTTGTTACTGTTTTCTTACTGGTGGTTAGTCTTGTTGTGTGTACTGAGTTTTCCCTGTAACTTGTGGTTGTGTGTGTTACAATTTATCATTGTGAGTTGTGAACAGTTGGCTTGACTTAGCTGTACCTACACTAGCTTAGCTAAGATTTTCTGTGTTGTTGTATTGGCTTGGGGCAATGGTTTGCCATTCTTGTTCGGTATTACTAGACAGATTCTCTCTATTAGAGAGACGTGTTTGTGAGTTAGAGCAGATAGATCATCATAGACAGGGTTTGGTTACTTTAGATGTGTCAGGGTTTTCGGATAGTATCAGATGCAGGTCTGATAGCAGTCCTGCTAGCGATAGCTCCAGTTGCGGCTCAGTTGCTTCGGCAGCTGTTGCAAAGAGTCATTCGTGCCGGTCTGCCGGCGCAGGGGTGCAGGCAAGGGCAAGCCTCCGGTTGTCCGCTTTTGTCCGCGGTCACCTCCACTGACCGCAAACCGGTTTTTGGCGCTTTCAAGTCCGCTTGTCCGCGCCAATTACCAGCCTGTTCCCTCTGCGCCTGCCAGCCGGAGCGAGCATCGTACTCTGGTGATAGGGGACTCCATTACCCGCAATGTTAGACTTGAGACGCCAGCCATTGTCCACTGTTTACCGGGGGCCCTGACTATTTGGGCAAAAGCTTGTCTTAGTCTTATGTTTAATAATTAACAAACAGATTAATTCCTTGAAGTCTCCTGTTCAGACTTATAATTTAAATTATGTTTAATTTCAATGTCTCACACTTTATGTTTTATTTAAGTTCAGATTAGCTTAAATAATAATTTTGGTGACTCTGAAAACTTGATTTAGATAAATTTCCATCTTTCTGTTCATATAAAGGTTACCGACTATTAGCCTGTATCAAACTGCTAACAAAAATAAACATTATCATTATGCTTCATCAAATTTAGTTTAAATTAAATCAATTTTAATTTTCTTGATATGTAGTCGTGTAGTCCCATAAATGTTACTTATGTCTGTATTTGTGAAACTGAAAAAAAATATATATAAATTTAATAATAAGATTCATTGTGACAACATTGTCTGTTTAAAAACCTTCAAAGACTGTAAAGAAATTTTACCTTTACATTGCATCAGAGAGCCTTAGGAGAAAATAAACAGCATTTTTGAAAATAATCTATAGTCACTAAGACATGCAAAACAAACAAAGAGCAATGACTTTCACACTTTTCACCAGAAATTCTAAAAATAGTTCCACAGTTTAAATAATTAAATGAGGAAGTGCAATATTTGTCTTGCTCAGCCACTCATTGGTCATTTTTGTTTCTATAGGAGTAATGCTATAATCTTAGCCCTTTCCCCTTCATTTAGGGGTAAGTTAGAGAATTGGGATTGGGCCAAAGACTCTTCTAATTTAATCCAGACTGACTTGTAGGTGTTATATTTTCATCCCATCCAAGGTTTTTTTTACAGAGTTCCTGCATAATTAGTTTGGCTGGCAGAATAAATGGTGCAAGGAATCCCAAAGGATCTTATATAGAGCCAACAACGGACAAGATGCCGCGTCTGGTGTATGCTCGTGGCTGCGCACTAATTCTGAACATGAACACATCTGTTTCAACGCACCAGTGCAATCCTAGTGCTCTTTCCATCGGCAGGTTGTCCCTGTCCAAGTCTAACTCTTTTGTCTCTTTGGTTCGGTTTTCTTGTGGAATGGATGCCAATACTTTCCGTCTGTTGCTGATCCACTTTGACAGTAGGAATCCTCCCTTCTGGCAGAGAGCAGTCAGGTCTCTTACCATAAGAACAGCATCCTCTTCGAAGGACATGGATTTCAAACAATCATCTACGTAGAAGTTGTTCTTTACGGTGTCTATAACCTCTGCTGGAAAGTGAGTTTTGTTATCTTCAGCGGTCCTTTTTAGTGCAAAGTTTGCACAACTTGGTGATGACACCGCTCCGAAGAGGTGTACTTTCATACGGTATTCGACAAGATCCTGCTGCACATCACCATCAGGCCACCATAGGAATCGTAGATAGTCTATATGTTTTTCTGACACTTTGACCTGGTGAAACATCGCTTTGATGTCAGCCATCAGGGCAACCGGCTCTTGTCTGAATCTGATGAGTACTCCGATGAGTGAATTGGTAAGATCTGGACCCTGTAGCAATTGTTCATTGAGTGATGTTCCCTTGAAGCCAGCACAGTCGAAGACCACTCTTAAGGTTCCTTTCCTCGAGTGATACACCCGTGATGTGGGATGTACCAGACTTCCCCCATCATTCGATTCAGTTGATCCGCTGGTATCATTTCAGCATAGCCGTTGTCAATCATTTCTTTGAGAAAAGTTGTATATTCATTATGAAACATCTCATTTTTACTAAACTTGCGTTTCAGGCTTTGGATACGTTGCTCTGCTATGCAACGGTTATTTGGCATGCTGGGATTTTCTTGCTTGAAAGGTAAGTCTAGGCAGTAGTGACCATCTGTCATTTTTGTGGAGTGTTTCACAATATCCAAGAATTTTATTTCTTCTCTGGACATTTCCTCTGTTTCCTTGCTGGTTACTTCATTGAAGTCATGATTGTATTGTTTGACCAGTAGCTCCTCTAGATTCACTATAGACATTCGATTGACAGCAGCAACAGGGCAGCCATTCTCATCCCTGATGTCGCAGTCTCCTCTCAAGGGACCATAGATGACCCACCCCAGTAGGGTCCTCACAGCGTATGGTCCATCCCCTTGGCTATTGACCACCTCCCAAGGTTCCAATACCTTAGACGCATTTGTGCCGATGAGCAGGTCAATGTCAGCATTGATTTCATGAATCTTGACATCCTTCAAGTAAGTCCATTGATTCAGGTCTTCTTGTCTGGGAATGTTGAGCTTGGAGACAGGCATGATCTTATGTGTAAATACATTGGACAGTTGTATGAAATCATTTCTGTCAAGACTTGATATCTCTAAACCCGAGATATGATGACTGGTCACAGGTTTCACTTGGTTCATTGTACGCAAAAGAATACTAGCCTTTTGTCCTGTTATATTCAGTCTTCTCATCATTCTTTCTGTGCAGAAGGTAGCTGAGCTTCCATGATCCAAAAATGCATACGTTTGCAATACTGTGTCACCCTTGGTGGTCTTTACTTGTACCGGAACAATAGAGAAGAGACAGGCTTCTTCACCGGCCACAATGTGCCCACATGTATGAGGTGAGAGAACAGTATTGCTCTCAATTGGTTTCTCACTCAGTTCTGTTTTCTTTCCCATGTCCTTTTGTTCAATGTGAAGTATTTCCGGATGATTTTTGTTGCACATGTCACAAGTCAACCGACTATTGCAGTCTTTGCTCATGTGTCCTACCTTCAAACATCCGAAACAGACTCCGTTTTTCTTTAAGAAGTCAATTTTTTCCCTGTGCATCTTTTTCCTGATTTGTGGACACCGCACCAATGTGTGACCATCTCTATCACAGAACAAACAGGAATTTTGAGAATTAGTGGCAGATAAATTTTTCATTCCATTTGTTGTCATTTTTTCTTGTTTTGGTGTTTCTACAGGTGTTACAGTAGTTACAAAACTGCTTCCTCTTGGTCTCAGATTTTCTTTTGCTTTAACAAAGGTGGAGCTTTTGACAGATGTATTTGTCTTAGCATCCTGGATGTTTCCAAAAAGTGGATCCGACAATATCAATCATCAAGTTTGCGGATGACACGACTGTAGTTGGTCCCATCAGCAACAATGATGAGACAAACTTCAGGAGCGAGGTGAGCCGCCTGACCAGGTGGTGCGGCGACAATAATCTCTCTCTGAACGTGGAGAAGACGAAGGAGATTGTTGTCGACTTTAGGAGAATGCACACCCAGCATGCTCCTCTGACCATCAATGGTGTGACCGTGGAAAGGGTGAGGAGCACCAAATTTCTTGGGGTGCACATCACAGAAGACCTCTCCTGGGCCGCCAACACCACAGCACTGACCAAGAAATCACAGCAGCGACTCTACTTCCTCCGTAAGCTGAGAAGAGCCGGTACCCCAGCCCCATCATGTGCACCTTCTACAGGGGCACCATTGAGAGCATTCTGACCAGCTGCATCACTGTGTGGTATGGCGCCTGCAACGCATCCTGCCGGAAAGCGCTTCAACGCATAGTGAGAGCAGCTGAGAAGATTGTTGGTGTCTCTCTTCCCCCCCTCCAGGACATTTACAACACCCGCCTCACCCGGAAAGCCCTCGTCATTGCGAGCGACCCCACCCACCCATCGCACAGCCTTTTCAGTCTGCTGCCGTCAGGGAAGAGACTACGCAGTCGCCAGGCAAGGACCAATAGACTTAAGGACAGCTTCATACCCCAAGCTGTCAGGACACTGAACTCCCTCCCGTCTCTGCCCCTCTCCTTTTTCCCCACACACCTGATCTCTGGATCACCCTCCTCATTAGTTCTCCTCCATTTTTATCTACCTCATTATGTTGCTTCTCTTGCATTCACTCCTATAATTTATAACTGCACTGACCTGTAATTGCATTATTATTATTATTATTATTATCACTATTGTTGCACTATTTCTTATCGCACCTTATCTCATAATTCACGTACTCATCTGTTGTGTTACTGTTAATTTGTTGTTGTTGTTAATTGTAGGCACCTAGGGTTAGAGAGTCACAGAATTTCAAATCTCTGTATGTACTGTATATATAGTAGAATTGACAATAAAGCTGACTTTGACTTGACTTTGACTTGACTTATGTCTGAGTTCAGTGTATTGTAACACTCAAACCAAAGGCAGAACTGAAGAAATGGAAAGAACATTAGTCATCCCTCACACTTCCCCTCCACAGCCTGTAAGAACCTACGTTAGCCCTGCAGGTTACCATTGGTGAGCCTCAAAAACAGGAAGGCCAGATTAGAGTTTGCCAAACAAAATCTAAAAAAGCCTTCACAGTTCTGGAACAACATCCTATGGACCGATGAGACCAAGATCAACTTGTCTGGAGAGTCTGGAGAAGGAAAGGAACTGCTCATGATCCAAAGCATAGCACTTCATCAGTGAAGCATGTGGTGGTAGTGTCATGGCGTGGGCATGTACGGCTGCCAATGGAACTGGTTCTCTCGTATTTATTAATGATGTGACTGCTGACAATTAACAAACATTAATTCCTTGAAGTCTACTGTTCAGACTTATAATTTAAATTATGTTTAATTTCAATGTCTCACACTTTATGTTTTATTTAAGTTCAGATTAGCTTAAATAATAATTTTGGTGACTCTGAAAACTTTGATTTAGATAAATTTCCATCTTTCTGTTCATATAAAGGTTACCGACTATTAGCCTGTATCAAACTGCTAACAAAAATAAACATTATCATTATGTTTCATCAAATTTAGTTTAAATTAAATCAATTTTAATTTTCTTGATATGTAGTCGTGTAGTCCCATTGTATCAGTTATTCAGATAAGAAAACTTAACATCTGTCAAACTATTTTCTATGCATGAAACCATATTATTGCTCATGGATGCTCTAGCTTTCTTTACTCTCCCCCACAACATCATTGTGAGGCTTTTTAAGCTTAAGACCTCTCTCATTTCCACAGCTCTGTGTACCTCTCAATCACCCCCAAACATTTAACTCCTCTCTAATGAATTACCATAAAACCCCAAATTTGTTGCCCTTCAATGATGGCAAACCACCGACAGGAAAAACGTACAAGGTATATATTGAAGGTTTGACACTTAGACTTTTACCCAGTTAATAATCTTAATTATGATTTCCTTTTGATCTGACACATTTTAACCACGACAAGGTTAATTTAGGATATCTGTTGTAGAAACTTTAAATTCTAGTTAAGTTTAGTTTGCTGCTATAAAACCACAAGTTGATGTTATCAAAAATAAAAGATGCAATATTAATTCCTATGTAGTTAGGAAATATGTAATTGAAATGTTACCAGATTATCATTTGTACTTTCTTTGTCATTCGTCCTTTGTTCTTCGTCCTGTGTTCCAGCTGAAAAAAAACCTGCCTATATCCCACAACAAATCATTACATAATCATTTTGGTTATTTCATCTTTGGTGATCCTTCAGCAATGCCTGTTATGGACAAAATTATTAAAGCTGCTGCCTCCATCGTAGAGACCTGTTAGAAAAAGGATCTGTATAAACATACTAAGATAGACTTGATCTCGAACAACCACAACTCCATGTAAGGATGTATACATACAGCTGGTATTATCTCCTGTAAATAATAAAAGTAGTTAAGACTATGGCTTTATCAGTAGTACCTAGAGAGATTCTGACTGTTGTGGGTGAAACTAGAGGTTGTTACCTATACAAAGAGCCCATACTTGTATTTAAATTCCATAGGGTTCAATAACAGCAATCATTTTAATTTGGAGAGGTTACATTACACACAATATAGCCAACATGGTCGAAAGAAATAAGGGGTTTTAACCATTCAGACTCAATAAAAGTGAAATTGAAACAAACTTCTCACAAAAACATTTTACATGTATTGTCAAATTATTTTAATTTGATCAAATCTAGTTTAATGTTGCAGAAAGTTTGAGTCTAAAGTGTGACAGACCAATGACACAGAGCTCAGCAGGTCCTCATCTTTATAAAAACATTTTATAAAACCCAAGTTCTTGAGAAACACACTTCTCAGTAAAATGAGGAAGTTTAATAAATCTGAAAAAGCTCAGACTGAGTTGTGAACCTGCCACAGTCACTGTTCATTTTCTGAAAGTGAGGTGTGTCGAGATGGACGAGACGTCTGAAGATTGTGTGTACATAGAGTACAACGCTCGAACACCTGGAAAATACAAGGGTGAGTCTCCAGTTTCACTGTTTACTTTTTAACTTGTCCCCTTCAACCTCAAAGTCATTAAAATCCGTTTGTGGTTTATATAAATGACTAAATGTAATGTTATGCTATCTAAAAACTATTGTTTTACTATAGAGTAAAAGCCGAAAATCCCGGATGTAATGGCCATTTTATTGCCATTTCATAAAGACAATATCGGTGAATAGGGGACCAATAGGCGGATAACATCCATTTTTTTACAATCTATGGTGCTGATGCTCTGTCAGTGTGGTTTATTATGAATGTTGTGTGAACCAAAGAACAAAACATGCTCCAAAACAGTTTTGCATGACAGGTCTGTAATAATTTTTAATTTCCTATAGTTAATAATTATTGGTTGCTGCTATTTCTCTTCAGATTCGGTCAAATCTGATCTTGTCATGTTCTTCATGCTAATCCAAACAGGAACTAGACATAACCTGCCACTGAAAGATTTCTGCCTCTGGGAGCTTGTCATGGGGAGTGTGTGAAAGATACGCCTCCTACAACCTTTACTGCATGAAAAGAATCATTACTAGATCCAATATTTTTACTGTTGCCGTGGAAACACAGGCATGCAAGTTCCTCTTTCTTATTATAAATAAAAACGAGAATAACTCTTTATTGTGCACACACTAAAGAGTAGTGTTGGAAAATGTTTGGATCTTTTGATGATGTCAGATTTATTTAATTAAACAATAAATGTTACTTATGTCTGTATTTGTGAAACTGAAAAAAATATATATAAATTTAATAATAACATTTATTGTGACAACATTATCTGTTTAAAAACCTTCAAAGACTGTAAAGAAACTTTACCTTCACATTGCATCAGAGAGCCTTGGGTGAAAATAAACAGCATTTTTGAAAATAATCTATAGTCACTAAGACATGCAAAACAAACAAAGAGCAATGACTTTCACACTTTTCACCAGAAATTCTAAAAATAGTTCCACAGTTTAAATAATTAAATGAGGAAGTGCAATATTTGTCTTGCTCAACCAATCATTGTTCATTTTTGTTTCTATCGGAGTAATGCTATAATCTTAGCCCTTTCCCCTTCATTTAGGGGTAAGTTAGAGAATTGGGATTGGGCCAAAGACTCTTCTAATTTAATCCAAACTGACTTGTAGGTGTTATATTTTCTCAGTCAGTGTCTTATGTCTGAGTTCAGTGTATTGTAACACTCAAACCAAAGGCAGAACTGAAGAAATGGAAAGAACATTAGTCATCCCTCACACTTCCCCTCCACAGCCTGTAAGAACCTACGTTAGCCCTGCAGGTTACCATTGGTGAGCCTCAAAAACAGGAAGGCCAGATTAGAGTTTGCCAAACAACATCTAAAAAAGCCTTCACAGTTCTGGAACAACATCTTATGGACCGATGAGACCAAGATCCACTTGTACCAGAGTGATGGGAAGAGAAGAGTCTGGAGAAGGAAAGGAACTGTCATGATCCAAAGCATAGCACCTCATCAGTGAAGCATGTGGTGGTAGTGTCATGGCGTGGGCATGTACGGCTGCCAATGAAACTGGTTCTCTTGTATTTATTAATGATGTGACTGCTGACAAAAGCAGCAGGATGAATTCTGAAGTGTTTTGGGCAATATTATCTGCTCATATTCAACCAAATGCTTCAGAACTCATTGGACGACGCTTCACAGTAAAGATGGACAATGACTCGAAGGGAAAGAAGTGGAATGTTATGCAATGGCCAAGTCAATCACCTGACCTGAATCCTATTGAGCATGCATTTCACTTTCTGAAAACAAGACTGAAGGGAAAATGCCCCAAGAACAAGCAGGAAGAAGACAGTTGCAGTAGAGGCCTGGCAGAGCATCATCAGGGATGAAACCCAGCGTCTGAGGATGTCTATGCTTTCCAGACTTCAGGCTGTAATTGACTGCAAAGGATTTGCAACCAAGCATTAAAAAGTGAAAGTTATGATTGTTAATTACTTTTGTCCCATTACTTTTGGTCCCTTAAAAAGTGGGAGGCACATATACAAACTGTTGTAATTTCTACACTGTTCACCTGATTTGGATGTATTTATGGAAAGACTCTCAGGGAAAGTTGAATGTTTTGTTTGTATTTTTCTTATAAAAAAAAGGCATCTAAACGTATGTTTGAAGGTGAAGACGTTTTGTCATCATCATCCAAGGGACTTTGTTAATTCTGAGCCTAACTGATAAAAGCTGAGTTTTGTATCCCTCAGAAGCAGGGGCTCAGCCTGAATGGACAAGTACCGAGATTCGGACATTGCCCATTATCTTTGAGATGGAGGTGAACCGCAGACTCCACCAGCACTGACCCTCCTGTGATCACTGGACAGCATAGACCACATTGCTCTGTTTGTGGAGATCTTCTTTAGGGTGCACCAGTTTCTGATGAAGAGTAGTATTGGAAGGTTTAAAGTGATGAGGAATGTATGTAAAAAATCCATTTGAGCTTTTCAGATAAATCAGATGCACAAGGGATGACTATACTCTTCCCTTTTGTCTCTGGTTCCTGTCAGGTTTCTGTGTCCTCTAGGATTTTGCTTCATGCCCATTGTTGTGAATAATTCTGCAAAGAATAAGCAGAAGCAATCAGATTTTTGTGGATTTATTTTATTTGCAAATGGTCCCACAGCATACATGGAGTGTCAGAACAAGTTGTGAGTCAAGTATGAGATTAACCAGGTTACTTTTTATCATCTGTACTGTAAGACCCACCCCATAGATAAATTCCCTTGAATTATTGCTTCCCACTTAGGTCTGCTTTCCAAAACCTTTGATAAGATTAACAGTTCTTTGTTACCAAAAGGTAGAAGAAGTACTGGGTGTATCCCTTGTGAAGCTGATTGTGACAAAGACTTTGCGAGTGTGATAAACCAGCATGTGACTTCCTGGCCTCATGACAGTTCTAAAGATAAAATTACATGACACCTCCCCCTGGCCCCATCTTACAATAATCAATAATAAATACAGTCCATTACAACAAATAAAATAAAATATAAAACAAACAATAGCATTAATAATAATAATACAAATGTTTTTTTTTCATAAATGTTATTTCTCGAACAATCCTTAATATAGTGTCCATATCAGTTTTTCAGTTTTTAGCCAAGAATAGTTGTATGTCAAAGTCAGATGTTTTAAATAGCTTTATAGATATGACAGTAAAAAAAAGAGGAAAGGTGATAAAGGCAAAAGGAGAAAAGTTTCAGGCGAGTGTGTTGATCTCTTGTTGTCTTTTTTATTGGAACACACATTCAGATGAGAGAAGATTAATATAAATTATGAGTTAGTGCCAAAGACACACTTACTTCACAAAATGACGTGACGTGCCTTGCCTTCTTTCTCTTCTTTCACAGCCCCGTATGACGCAGCCTGACACTGCTGCACACTCGTACTATTTCTATTACACAATTAGGCTTTCAGTAGTGCATTCATATCACACACCAAACTGGCAGAGGCAAATAAACAGAAAGAAATTCGCTTTGCAAACTCAGGACGCAGCCTGACGAAGTGGCTCACTTAATTATCAGAGTGTGTGGCTTTAATCCTCATTTCAATGAGACAGTTAGGCGCCTAGTTTAGAGCCTCACTTTACATCACAAACCAAACTGTCAACAGTGAATAACTAGAGTCGAAGCTGTGCGCCTTTACGCTCGCCCTGTGTTTGATTTGACTCGACAGGAGTGACCATCACAGACATTTAGCACTGTATTTTTTTGTGCCCGGCATTTGAATACAATCATTTGTCCTTTTCCACTTTGAATTCTTTGTGGAACAGAATGTTAGGATCAACTTTGACATTCTTTCTAAGTTCCTCTTCTATTTTTTTCCAAAGCAATGATTACAGCACATGTATCTGACGTCTATTCAGTTCTTATTTTATCTCTTCCTTCAACCACTCCCCCTCAAATTTGTCATCTTGTCTCATAGACTTGTGCACTGCAGTGTACAAATCCTCCTGTTTGATCTATTCTGTACATGTTTCTGTTGTTTGTGAATGTGCTCCCTGAAATAACCTAACATTTGTAACACTAGAGTTAGCATACACGTGCTACTGATAATAAAATAAAAAATAAATAAAGCAATTGATCTGAACCATAATTTACTACTTTGTAGCATATTATCTTGGATGTAAAATGTTCTGAAACCCTGTTTTGTTGACATTAAATCCACACCAAATTTACAAATTAGATCCCTTCTAAAGCAATTCAACTGGGGGTATGGTAATAATAGTAAAGAGTGCTTAAAACTTCTATTCTTTTCATCGTAACATGATAATGGTGTAGTATCTTTCTAGAACAGATGTTTTTAAAGAGGTTTTTACAGATGTTTATCTTTAAATGCATTTTTATATCCTGTAGCTTCTGAATCAGCCAAGAAAGTAACAATTACCTACAGATACCTGCAATTTTAGTTTAGATATACTTTAGTATGGTTCTGAATTGAATTTAGCATATTGGCTCTCTTGCCTTGCTTCTTTTCCCTCTAGATGCTTATGTGTGAACTAGTGTGTATGTGTCACTGTGGGTGTGTCACGTGTCGATGTGACAGTCCTCTCACACTCTTGTAGCAGCTGAGGGGTTTCTTTCTTGAAGGTAGCAACATGTCTGTAGAGGTTCTCAGTTATGCAGAACATATTCAAGAAAGACGTAGGTTTGAGGGTGAACACGTCTTTTTCTTCACCAAACCCTAACAAAAGGTTGATTATTGGTGTGAGGCTGGTTTACACAAAACCTGTTTTTGTCACACAAAAGTGACTGTTTAGCACAGGAAAGATATGGACCATTTTTCATTTGCCTATGTTGTCAATATATTGCCTGTCTTACAGCAAAAATTGGAATTTCCCTTTTCAACAGGTTTCCAGCCTCGAAAAGCAGAAAAAAAGAGGGTCAAAGGTGACAGGTGAGAGAGTGGCTCTGGTGGTGGTCAGTTTGCTGCTCGTCGCTGCTGTCACTGCTCTTATTGTTATAATCCGTGAGTTAAAGACATTTCTAATTTAATCCAGACTGATTTGTAGGTGTTACATTTTCTCTGTGTCTTATGTTTGAATTCAGAGTATTATAACACTCAAACCAAAGGAAGAACTGAAGAAATGGAGAGAACAACAGTCGTCCCTCACGCTTTCCCAGGTACATGTCTGTTAACAAACCCAGTGGAAAAAAAAAACTTTAGATCGGGGTGCTCACACTTTTTCAGCATGCGAGCTATTTATAAAATGACCAAGTCAAAATAATCTACCCACTACAAAATTACAAAATTATTGTATTTATTTACAAATATATTGAGGATTCTTTATATGTACAATGTATGTTGATGTACCTTGCAAACTGTAATACTGCACAACACAACATAACTAACTATGTACAATTTTCTGTCATTACCAGAGTTTACTCTGATGACTTGCACTGAACTGAATCAGTCAGAGATGTATAGTCCGGACAGTAGCTGCTGACAGATGAGGCAAACGCACTTCAAAAATGTCATTGTGAAAAAAAATGTCCTCCTCCCATTCCGTATGAAAGCGATAGATTTTTGTCATCTTACTTTGTCCAGCTCCCCCACTCATTTTTATACCCTTTCTTAAGTTTAAGAGAAAAAAAATGAGGTTTAAAAATCGGAGGTAAGTCGCTGAAGCGTGTTAGTTTTGCTGCACTTAGCGCCGTTGTTTCATTTGCGCAGTGTCCTAAGTGTCAGAAAAATTCAGATGTCATCTGACTGGCTGTCCTGTATATCAATCAAGAGATTGGATGGATGATTGGCTGACGTCTATTTTTTTTTAATGTCATGCGATCTACCAATACTACCTTGAGATCGACCGGTAGATCGCGATCGACGTATTGAGCACCCCTGCTTTAGATCATAAAGTTATTTTAAATTGATTAAATTGATGAAACACAAAATCTAAAACAACTTTGCAGAAGGAATGAAAGCAAGTGAGAAAAATATTAGTTATCAGTGTTCTACCAATAGTGATGGAATATTAAAAAAACAGTTGACAAAGCAAGGACTTGCTTTTCACTCCAACCTTATTACAAAAAAAAAAACTGTCACCACTCTTCATGTCTGTCTTTTTAATGATACATCAAACAACCTTTGCAAATTGTTCTCAGTTTTAAATTTTGTTAATTTATTGTTTTATTAATGCTTGCTCGTTAAAGCGTTTTGTAAACCTTGTTTGTGCTATATAAAGATTATTATTATCATTAGGCCCGAGCCGGTGATGACCGGGAGGGCCTATTGTTTTGCTGATTTTTTTTTTTTTTCTTTTCCACCTATGATCCTAAATTTGACCCAGTGAACATGAACGAAAAGTCATTTTATTGGTCCCAGCCTTCAAGCCCGGCGAAAAATTTATGTATTTGAAGTTGCCGAAAAAAGAATACGAAAAATGACTCAGTGGCGACCCCTACAAAAGTCAAAATACATTGAGCCTATGGAAAGTGAAAGTAACTTTTTTCCAACATAGAAAAATGAAACTTGGTACATCCATAGGACATCTCAGGGCAAACAGAAAAGTCAATGACAGTCACACCCTAAACTCAACAGGAAGTCCGCCATGTGGGGTGAAACGCGCGGCCACTAAAATCGCACTCCTTGCACAAAAAGATGCAAATCATTGTGTTTTAATCTAAATGGCCCCAAATTTGGTGAGTATCATCTAGACACGTGTGCCAACCAAAGTTGTGACTTTGATTTTGATATCTTATCGGGTATGGGTGTGGCAAGCCTGTAACGAGGTGGCCATTTTTGTGAAAATAAAATGTCTCTTAACTCTCAAACGCCTTCTCGGATCGAGTTGGACCCGAAATGGGGTTTGTGCACATTCATGACCTGAACACAAAAATATGTAAATAAAAGGGTTATCTTTAGAAATGGCTCTCCAGCGCCCCCTACAAACTTATAATGGGACCCAAGAATTTAGTTTGTCATAGAGACATAAAATTTGGTACACACATCTCTGATGTCATGACGAGCATAAAAGCCAATGACAACCACCCCCTATCTATAAATGTGTTGCCATAGCAACGTCCCAAATATGTGGAAAAAGTCAATGGGAAGTGAAATTTTTAGTTTGTTGTAGGCAAATGAAACTTGGTACACACATCCAGTATGGGCTTATGAACAAAAAAGCCAATGGGGACCACACCCTATCACACACGGGAAGGCGGCCATTTTGAATTGAAAATGTGAACCGACTTAAAATACACCTCTTTTTTAAAAGAACACAGAAAATAGCTGCTTCATTCCACAGACACCAAACTTGGGCAAAATGAGCTAAACATATGTATGTAAAATAGACAAGCGTTTTTCTAGACTTTTTTGCTCGAGTTTTATTTTTTTTTATTATAATTTGGTATATATTTTTTATAAAAAATTTTTTACAAAATGATCCTAAATTTGACCCAGTAAACGTGCAACTAAAAGTCATTTTTATTGGTCCCAGACTTCAAGCTCGGCGAAAAATTTATGTATTTGAAGTCCCCGAAAAAAAAATACGAAAAATGACTCAGTGGCGGCCCCTAGAAAAGTCAAAATACATTGGGCCTATGGAAAGTGAAAGTAACTTTTTTCCAACGTAGAAAAATGAAACTTGGTACATCCATAGAACACCTCAAGACAAACTGAAAAGTCAATGACAGCCACACCCTAAACTCAACAGGAAGTCCGCCATGTGGGGTGAAACGCGCGGCCACTAAAATCGCACCCCTTGCGCAGAAAGATGCAAATCATTGTGTTTTAATCTAAATGGCCCCAAATTTGGTGAGTATCATCTAGACACGTGTGCCAACCAAAGTTGTGACTTTGTTGTTGATATCTTATCGGGTATGGGTGTGGCAAGCCTGTAACGAGGTGGCCATTTTTGTGAAAATAAAACGTCTCTTAACTCTCAAACGCCTTCTCGGATCGAGTTGGACCCAAAAAGGCGTTTGTGCACATTCATGACCTGAACACAAAAATATGTAAATAAAGGGTTATCTTTAGAAATGGCTCTCCAGCGCCCCTACAAACTTATAATGGGACCCAGAATTTACTTTGTCATAGAGACATAAAATTTGGTACACACATCTCTTATGTCATGAGCATAAAAGCCAATGACAAGCACCCCCTATCTATAAATGTGTTGCCATAGCAACGGCCCAAAAATGTGGAAAAAGTCAATGGGAAGTGAAATTTTTAGTTTGTTGTAGGCAAATGAAACTTGGTACACACATCCAGTATGGGCTTATGAACAAAAAAGCCAATGGGGACCACACCCTATCACACACGGGAAGGCGGCCATTTTGAATTGAAAATGTGAACTGACTTAAAATACACCTCTTTTTTAAAAGAACACAGAAAATAGCTGCTTCATTCCACAGACACCAAACTTGGTCAAAATGAGCTAAACACATGTATGTAAAATAGACAAGCGTTTTTCTAGCCTTTTTTGCTCGAGTTATTTTTTTTTTTTATTATAATTTGGTATATATTTTTTTATTATAATTTTTCTGCAAAATGATCCTCAATTTGACCCAGTAAACGTGCAACTAAAAGTCATTTTTATTGGTCCCAGACTTCAAGCCCGGCGAAAAATTTATGTATTTGAAGTCCCCGAAAATAAAATACGAAAAATGACTCAGTGGCGACCCCTAGAAAAGTCAAAATACATTGGGCCTATGGAAAATGAAAGTGAATTTTTCCATTGTAGAAATACAAAACTTGGTACATCCATAGGACACCTCAGGTCAAACAGAAAAGTTTATTACAGCCATACCGTAAACTCAACAGGAAATCTACTATGTTGGGTGGAATGCGTGACCACCTAAATCTCACCCCTTGTGTCTAAAGGCTTTTCATCTAAACAGCTCCAAATTTGGTGAGTATCATCTAGACACGTGCCAAAAAAGTTATCAATTTGTTTTTTGATACATTTGTGGCTGTGGTCGTAATGAGTCTGTGAAGAGGCAGCCATTTCTTTGGGAAATAAATGCCATTTCCCAATTGCCAGGATCTTTCCTTTAGAGGAGGCCCCTCCAGAGCAACGGCTAGAGTCTTAGAAAACTCCTCAGAATCCTTTGGAACTTATCCTCCGAGTGCATGTGTCCCCGCGGTCTCAAGGGAGGCGAGGGCCTTTATCGCCGCTTGCGGCTTTAATTATTATTATTATTCAAAGGTTAAATAAAGACATACTAAAGTGAGCTTGTCCTGAAACTAACATAAAACACTGTCACATTCACAGCTTCAAAAAACACGGCCCAATGTGACGAGGACTGGGAGCATCATGGAGAGAAGTGCTACCTTTTTTCCCCAAATACATTTAAACTTTCTTGGAACGACAGTAAAAGGATGTGTCAGTGGCTCAAAGGAGACTTGGTGAAGATAGACAGCAGAGAGGAGCAGGTACAGTCTTTTTTAAAACTTTTTAAAAATTTGTTTTATTCTTCTTATGTTTCTTATTCTAAATCTTGTCTGTGTATTTTTAATCTGACTTTTATTTCTGTAATAAAAGTGTATGAATTGTGTTGAAAAACAACAAAGTTGTTCTAAAAAGTCATTTTATATGAATTTGTGATTTTAGGATTTTCTGGATGTTAAAGTACGATCACTGATGAATGAATATGATGACATGTTCTGGATCGGACTGACAGACTCTGAGACAGAAGGTGAATGGTTGTGGACGGACGGCTCTCAACTGAACACAAAGTGAGATTTTAATCTTATTTTTTTTTGGCTTTGTGAACACCTTGTCCCATTAGTTTTTATCTGTTATTTTTATAACATTTCTATCTTTGCAGCCATATATTTATCTGTATGTCTTATCTTATTTTTCTGTGTTAAGTTCTGGGTTCTTTCAGCCATAGGAACGGGTAAATGATGAGAAAACAAATGTGTTGCCTTGATTCATTGCACAACTGTGTAAAAAAAAAATGTCAAAGGTTCATTAAAGTTTAGAAGGCAACTTTATGGCAAAAAGGGCATGCGTCAATCCCTGGTCTAGAGATTACTTTGGAGTTTCTTTAGTTTTCTCTACAGTTCAAAGACATGCATTAATAAATGGATAGGGGAAAATAAATTGCCCAACGACTAAACTGGATTTTGTTCTCTTTTAGTTTAACCTTTTGGACGACCAACGAACATAACACAGAGCCGGACAACTGGAAAATTGAAGACCGGGACGGAGAAAACTGTGCAGTAATGGGGGAGACAGAATATATTAATGAGCTCATGTCTTGGTATGACATATCTTGCAAAAAAAAGAAAAGATGTATCTGTGAGAAACCCGCCTCGAGACCAAATACCTACAACTAGAAATGGCTTCTGAAAAATATACTGTGTGTAACATTTAAGAATATCACATTGTAACATGAAAGTTTCTAAAGCATTATAGCTTCAGTCCTGGGCTTTACTGCTCATATGTCATTTATGAGTCTTGTTTTTATTAGTAAACATTTTGAACCTGGCCCCATGTGTGTGTCTGTGCATTTTCATATACATAAAAATCCACAGCAGATGAACTAAAAGTTTTTTTTTGTTATGTTTTTTTGCAAAATGTGAGTTGTGAACACCAAAATCTGTAAAAGTTCAGGGTTAATGCTCTGGTATTTCTTTCCTGTGTATCTCACACTATAAAATGAAAATATAAATGCTGTCAAAAGCTAATGCAATTATAAATGTGTATTTTGTGTATAGAGTGAGATGACTGGCCCTGCTTGGAGTCAAGAAGAGAGGTGCAGCCTCAGATTTACTCTTATGGACTCATTTAAATGTTTATTTGTCAGTCGGCTTCTGAACTTTCTTTTATGGTTCCTGAATAAAGTTTCAGCCATTTCAAGTTTAGTCTTTTCCTGGTTTTTAGTTCTCTCCCGTTTCTGTAGCAGTTTGTTTAGCCTACTTCCTGCTTTGTGTGATTACCTGTTCCTCCCTGATGTGTTTCACCTGTGCCTCATTATGGCCCAACCTCCTGTGTATTTAAACCCTTCCTTTGTCATTGCTTGTTGTCAAATGTTAGAGCTTTGCAGTAAGAAAAAGTTGTCAAATTGTATATGACCAAAAGGCAAAATATTGTAACCAAAGGCCAACAAGTAAGCGTAAGAAAGGTTCATTAATGTTTTGTGTGTGTGTGTAATTATAGGAAGTGCTGCAACTGTCATGTAGCTGCACCCAGCCAGATGCGTCAAGCCCAAGTTTTTATCTTTACTCACAGTTTCCTGTTCCTGGTCTGGATGCAGAAAAATAACTCCTTATATGTACTTGTTTTTGTAACCAACTGTTCAACTGCCAAAACCCGCCCTGCGTGGTTGGGTGAGGCAAACTCTGCATGTTCAATAAAAGGCAAAGGGGAACAAGTGGCAAGTTGGAGATTTCTGTAGACAGATCAGATCGCTATAGAGGTGGAAGTGCAAGAGTGCGCCACATTCTTGTTCTCCCCATGCATGTAAAAACTTAAGATGAGTCTGACCCTCTTATTTTATTCACAAATTGGTTGAAGGTTGATCTCCAGAGAAATCTGTTTATCTCTACACTGCTTTTGTGTATTGATTCTTTGACACAGATCGTCTGCTTCACTTTATATGTAGTCATGGGTTTGCTAACATTATCTGGGATAGACTCCTAGTTTGAATTAAATGTTTACTCAACTGAGGTTTTCAACTGAACTTTTTGTGCTTCGTTAAGATGTGCTCCACTGAAAACGTCTATTAATTTGACCCTTTTATAATTCAGACAAATTTAGTGCCGTTTTAACTAAATCATATCACCTTCATTATTCAATACATCCTTTGTAGTCCTACTTAGAAATTCCAAAAGGACAAAAAAAAAAACTTTGTGATATTAACCCGTTAAGCCCGCCCATGTCACATGTCACAAACAAACAGCATGATACACTACACTCCCCCAAGCCTAATATGGCAAAGCAGCACATCAAATGGATCAGCTGAGACTCGGCTACTATCCATTTGCATTTACTCCAAACACAGACCAAACGGCAAGCAAACAAATACAGGTGGTGATTAAACTCTGTCCTATTGTTATAAATGGAGACTCCGCCTGACTTTAATTTAAAATAGTGTTTGAGCTGCAACTGCCTTCATCTAAAGGGAATATTCATCCAAATATTGTTATTTTTTCAATTTTACAAAAAAAAAAAAAAGGTGTACAAACTTATGTTTTGTCAGCGCTCCTTTTGGAAGATTTTTGATTATTTTAATGTCATTCATAAATAATGCAGGTGTTATTTAATTTATTAAATCTGCATTTTGGTTTTATACCTCCCGTGGGCCCACCACCTGCAGGAGGAACCATAAAGGGCCGGTGCAAAGTGGCAGTCGAAGGCGGAGGCCCTGACAACCCAATCCCCGGACACGGAATCTGGCGCTAGGGACATGGAATGTCACCTCGCTGGCGGGGAAGGAGCTTGAGCTTGTGCGGGAGGTTGAGAGATACCGACTAGAGATAGCCGGGCTCACCAGCCTCTCTCGAGGATTTGGAACCCAAATCCTCGGGAGAGGCTGGACTCTCCATTACTCTGGAGTTGCCTGCGGTAAGAGGTGGCGGGCTGGTGTGGGCTTGCTCATAGCCCCCAGCTCAGCCGCCATGTGTTGGAGTTCAGCCCAGTGAACGCTTCCCTGCGCCTTCGGGTCGGGGATAGGTCTCTCACTGTTATTTGTGTTTACGGGCCAAATGGCAGTGCAGAGTACCTGGCCTTCTTGGAGTCTCTGGTAGGGGTGCTGGAAAGTGCTCTGACCGGGGACTCCGTCGTTCTACTGGGGGACTTCAACGCTCACGTGGGCAGCGACAGTGACACCTGGAGGGGTGTGATTGGGAGGAACGGCCCCCCCGGATCTGAACCCAAGCGGTGTTCTGTTATTGGACTTCTGTGCTAGTCACAGTTTGTCCATAACGAACACCATGTTCAAGCATAAGGATGTCCGCCAGTGCACGTGGCACCAGGAACAGGTCTGACTTCCTGCCGGCAATGCAAACCAGGCTCCTGCTCCAGTCGTACAGGGACCGGACAACCCTTAGCAAAGGGCCCCGGACCCCATACTCTCTGAGCACCCCCCACAGGGTGCCAGGGGGCGGAGGGAGTCTGGTTTGGGGACAATAGGATCTCGTCTCTGTTTTTTGCAGATTATGTTGTCCTGTTGGCTCCATCAAACCAGGACTTTCAGTGTGCACTGGGACGGTTTGCAGCTGAGTGTGAAGCGGCTTTGATGAGGATCAGAACCTCCAAGTCTGAGACCATGGTTCTCAGTCGGAAAAGGGTGGCTTGTCCCCTTCAGGTTGGTGAAGAGCTTCAGCTTGTTGGTATCTTGGGGTCTTGTTCACGAATGAGGGAAGGAGGGAACGTGAGATTGACAGACGGATCGGTGCTTCTGCAGTGATGCGGTCGTTGTACCGGTCCGTCGTGGTAAAAAAAGGAGCTGAGCTGTAAGGCAAAGCTCTCGATTTACCGGTCAATCTACATTCCTACTCTCACCTATGGTCATGAGCTTTGGGTCATGACCGAAAGAACAAGATTTCGGATACAAGCAGCCGAAATGAGCTTTCTCCGCAGGGTGGCTTAGGGATAGGGTGATGAGCTCGGTCACTCGGGAGGAGCTCAAAGTAGAGCCGCTGCTCCTCCACATCGAGAGGAGCCAGCTGAGGTGCCTCAGGCATCTGTTTTGGATGCCTCCTGGACGACTCCCTAGGGAGTTGTTCTGGGCATGTTCCACCGGGAGGAGACCCCGGGAAAAACCTAGGACACGCTGGAGGGACTATGTCTCTCGGCTGGCCTGGGAAGGAAGAACTAAAGGGTTTGCCTGAAGCTTAGCAAATCTGGGGCCCTAGGCAAACCTTTGATAAAGGGCCCTTCCTCCTGTCTGTCTTAATGTAAGTAGGCCTTGAGGTTGAGATATTCTGTAGTCTCTCCACATTTGTCATACAGAAATACTTTAAACCTAAGCCAGCTAAAAAGTTGTTAGACAGAAGGTATGAGTGTTTTTGAGTTGGGAAATTCTTTATAAAATAGATGTAATTCCCTGTATTTTGGTGCATTTTAAATGAATTCATGAAGTTTTTAGCTGCTATATGGTGATTTAATGTATAACTACAAAACCATGGAATTGCATGTCATGTCCCACCCTCTTGGTCTGTTGTAGTTAGTCTATGTATTTTATCTTGCTTACTGTGAAGTCTAACCCGTGTCTGTGTTTCTTGATTGACTTCCTGCCCGTGTGTTTTTCCCTCCACTGTGATTACCTGCTATGCCCCTTATGTGTTCCACCTGTGCCAAGTTGTCTTCCCCTTTTATAGTCTGTGTGTTTTACCTTGTGCAGTGCTAGATTTTCTCTACCTCTATCTGTGTGTTCTAACCTCAGCATTGTTTTGACTTTGTCTTCTGGATTGTGATTTTTGTACTTCTGAATAAATCTTGTTACAAATGTTCCTTGTGGGGTCTGCATTGTGAGAACTTTGCCTGTTTTCTGACACTTTATTAACTGCCTCTAAAACACAAATAAGTGCTGTTTTTAAAGTTGGAATTTGGATTTGCTAAGTTCTAGTTCATGGCCACCTCTTTTTATATAATGACCCTCTTTTTGTGGATTATTGGTTTCTGTTCTTAAATAAAACTAAAACTTATAACATTACAATGATATACATTTAAAATGAATGAAAAGACCAGCATTTTGTTTAGGATCTTTGTGTGTCCTGCTCCAGGAGCAGAGCCCAACACTAAAGCCCATGCTACAGAGGCCTACTCAAATAATTTCTGATTTACTAAAAATTACATCTGGAAATTTAGGTTTATTGCTTTTATGCCTTTTATGTACAACTATGGTCATTGACTTAATCTAATTGACTGTTTAACCTACTGTGTACCTGCTGTTGAGGAGAAGCTGTCTTTCAAATGGCATGGCATTTATTTTGAAAGGATTACAGATAAGAATAAAGTCTCTTGGAATTCACCTTGAAAACTGAGTCCAGGTGCTTTTGCTTTAACCTTTTCTTCAAGATGACCTGGATGACTGAGAACTTCCACAGACAGATTACAGAAAGTGTAGAGTTGCCGCAAACAGTATCTTAACATCTTGTGTGTGTATACAGTAGTTTTGTAGCAGTTGGACGTAAACAAGATGCATATTTAAGACAAAACTTAAACGTGTAGATGTGTTTAAAGTTCGGGACAGAGCGGCGCTTAAAGAGAACGCAGGATTTACAAAGACTGGGGCTTAAACTCAGTCTCCTCACTGTCAGCACTGCTCACATTTTCCCGTCAGTTTTGGTCCGGTGCTTGTTGGGGCCCTCGCATGTTGGGAGCCCTAGGCAAGTGCCTAATCTTGGCTAATTGTAAGCGCGCCACTTTTGATCATTCCTGTTTTAAAGAGAACAAATTCATCTGTTAAAAACAAGCCTGTAAATAAAACCATGAGAAAAATACAATGTTTTGCAAAGATTTATGTCTTTATAAGACTCATAGTAATAATAACATTGTTTTGAAATACTTGATAAAAATGGTTAAAAACAGCTAAAAATGTATTTTGAGAAATCAAGAACAGACACCCCACTATCTTTTAAGCATTACAATACTTTGGAGTGTCACAAGGGGGCGCACCAATAACAGGGGTTAGGACTCCAAGGGGCAGAACTGCAGCATAAACCCTGCAGTCAAATAATGCACATAACAAAGTCATCTGTCTCATGTATTCTTTTCTCAGGTTGGTGTAAAGTTCGTGAAATCACATGAAAACAGTACAAGTGGTAGGATAAAACTTCTGAAATGTATCTGTGTAAATGAATTAAAGTTGAAGTGAAATGACGTTGTAAAACACATGTGAACCTGTAGCTAATTTATGCTAAGCTAGCAGAGATTTGCAAGGTAACACTGTGGAGAGAAAGCGTGGGTGTACTTTTGGTTACTTGTGTCTTTACCATTGATTTATTGTTATTTTACATACATGTAGTGAATCTTAAAGTGCCTAATGTACAAGTTACGCTCAGATTAAGTTACGGTTCATGTGCAAGTGAAATTATCATTAGAGTCACATGCTGATCCGCCATTTTGGAGTTGTGGTAATGTGTTAATAGACAAAATGTTATATGTTGTTTTGGTCATTGAAAGTGTTTAAATTTGAATAAGTTGTTAAAAATAAGCTACATATGAAAGTAAAAGTAAAATGAATACAATTGTATTCTGGAAAATTTTACAAATAATAAAGATACTATAGAACAAGTTGATTGAACAAAATAACAATGTTCTGTAGTGACATCACGGATTAACAATTTATAACTTAAGTCCCTTTAACTCCCTTCACAGACCCTCAGAAAGTGTTTGTTTTACTCAAAGAAGCCTGAAGAAAATCTTATTAACATCCACCTTCTAAAACAAAAAACAGATGGTCAGTGTTGTTCAACCAGAGACCGTCAACAGACATCATCTACATTTTGTTTTCACAGGCCCCAAAAAGCCATAAAAATGCAGAAATGGGTGGAAGGTATTCAGGACTCATGGGTGCCATGACAAGACAATCATAAATTCTTTGAGATAAGGCTGTTTATCCAGCTCTCCCAGAACATTTTATGACCCTCTGATTGAACACTGGAATGCGTTTTATCTGCCAGCCTTGATACTTCTGTGATGGTCACATACTGCCACCCAGTGACTAAAAGGACTTGGACTTTACATAATTAAACATTCTTGTTTAACTAAAAAGGAACAATGTTGTGTCTGTGTGCCATCAAAAGTGTGTATTAACTGCCATATAAACCAGTCCGCCAGAGCATTTCTTACATTTTTACATGCTGTTGGGCCATTTTTGGAGTATTCTAACAATCTATACATCAATACAATCCCTAAATCCCATATTTAAAGAATATCTGAGCAGTAAGTTTATAGTAACTAAAGAAATTGATAAAAACTGCAATTAACCACAACAAAATTTAAAATCATTTTTTTATTTTCACATATTTTCCCAAAAATGAAACTTCCTAGCTATATCCCTCAAAATTCTGATTATGAAAAATGTGCAGAAGATCATTTCAAACTCCACAAATTGTATTTGAAGTGTCTATCTAATTCAGTTTTTGAGATAGACTGATAGATTTTTATAAACTTTGAAAAAACGAAAATATAATTGATATTTTTCCACACTTTGCAAAAAAACCAGCATGTACAACAAAATACTATTTACAATACTACAATCAAATTTCTAAGTGTAACAGAAACATAGGAGCACACTTAACTTTGTATAAGAACATATTCATTCATAAAAATACAATAAACAACCAAAAAGATAAATTGATTCATCGGAACAGAGAAGTCAACTCCTTCATGAACTGGTTGTAGTCCTTCACAGCTGATGGCACCTCCACTGGTGTCTACATTCCCCCAACCTCTCCCAAAATGCCCAGATACAGCATGTACAGTGTACTGGAGCAGCTCATCTTCTCTGAGCTCTGCTCATTTTAATTTTTAACCTGCCACAGCAATATTTTTTGCTGAATTTTTACTGTTGTTTTCACACAGTGTTTTATCAAAGAGCATCTTGCAGACTTCTGATAGATATGACATGTCCACACATTGTGGCTGTCTTTTAGGGAGGGAATGTGGCATGGGGTGTGGCAAGCTATCAGGCTCCTCTTGGCTCTTCCAGCTCCAGGAAGTGCATCTGAATGAGTGCTGCTTTTGTGTGCCTGCTGCAGACTCCCTCCTCTCCCTGACCTCAGTGAAGTGGGTGGGGCAGGGGAGCAGAAGACCCTCTCTCTTCCTCAATAACACTGTAGACAGAATAAGACATAAATATGAAACACAACAGTAATGATTATAAACAAACACTAATGCATAACTAGATCTAAACCTAAAACTATCAGTAAAACTAAATCTCAAGAGTATGGTTTGGACCTGCTCTAACTGTGATTAATATATAAACAAGTGCAGTTGAATTGAAAATATAAATGACTGAAAAGTTTGTCAGTGTCATTATATATATACTTTCAACACAACACACATGAAGTTACATGTATTATTAGACGTATTACGCGCAACAGCAATAAAACAATAATGCCTATTTGGCACTACTTCTCTAACTCAAACTCAAAACATGTCATGAAATATATACTTACATGTCATAGAAGGGATCTATCCCTTGATTGAAGTGGACTTATTCATAACTGTCGGCACTATCTGGGTCAGACGAGGAGTAAAAACCCGTCTTCATCATCCGACGCAGTTACCAGATTCGGCCGAGGGGTAGTGCCATGTGCGCCGGGTTTTCGCGGATCCATAATTATCCGTGATGTTGTGGGGAGTTAGTGCAACGTGTGTGGTGAGTGTCTGGAGTATGTGTAATGTTTGTTTTTGTAAAAGAGTGAGATATAGAATAAAAAGCTGCAGAAGTCTGCCACGTAGGCAAGGCAAGGCAATTTTATTTATAAAGCACAATTCATACACTGGGTAATTCAAAGTGCTTTACAGGAATAAAAGACAATTTACAAGATTTATATTGAGAAACATAAGAAAAAATTAAAAACATTTTAAAAAGAAGAGTGCAGATAAAAGAAAAAACACTTTAGGTTGTGCTGTAGGCGGAGCTAAACATTGAACATTGTTAAAGTTGAGGCTTGTTTTACTTCATCTGGGAGGCTGTTCCAGGTTTTTGCTGCATGAAACTTAAACGCTGCTTCACCCTGTTTAGTTCTAACTCCTGGGCATGAGCAGAAGGCCTGTCCCAGATGTTCTCAGAGTCCAAGGAGGTTCATAAGCAACTAGCATGTCAGAGATATATTCTGGTGCTAAACCATTTAGAGACTTGTAAACCAGCAGTGCTGTTTTAAAGTCTATTCTCTGAGCAACAGGAAGCCAGTGCAGAGATTTTAAAACTGGCGTAATGTGGTTGTACTTCCTGTTTTTTTAGAACCCGAGCAGCCGCGTTCTGAATAAGCTGCAGCTGTCTTACCCCTTGTTTTGAGAGACCAGTGAGCAGGCCGTTACAGTAATCTAACCTGCTGGAGATAAAAGCATGGATAAGTTTCTCTAAGTCTGGTTGAGACATCATCCCTTTGACTCTGGAAATGTTTTTAAGGTGATAAAATGCAGATGATGTAATTGACTTAATGTGACTGTGTAAATTCAAGTCTGAGTCCATGATGACCCCTAGATTTCTAACCTGATTTTTACATTTTAGAGAAAGAGACTCGAGGTGACTGCTGACACTTTCTCTTTGTTTCTGTGGCCCAAAGATGATTAGTTCAGTCTTGTTTCTGTTCAGCTGGGGAAAATTATTTTGCATCCACACATCAATCTGTTTGATGCAGTGACACAGTGAATGGATTGGTCCATTTTCACCTGCTGTGAGTGAAATGTAAATCTGAGTGTCATCTGCATAATTATGGTAGGATACTCCACAGCTGCGTATTAAGTGGCCTAAAGGAAGCATGTAGAGATTGAATAATAGAGGTCCCAAGATAGACCCCTGTGGAACCCCACATCTCGGGTCCATTTGGTCTGATACACAGTTACCAACCGAAACAAAGTACTTCCTGTCTTCAAGATAGGACTGAAACGATTTAAGGGCAGTTCCAGTGATACCTATCCATTCCTCTAATCTTTGTGTCAGGATTTCATGGTCCACTGTATCAAACGCAGCACTCAAGTCCAACAGAACTAAGACGGAGACTTTGCCTGCGTCAGTGTTCATACGGATGTCATTTGTGACTTTGATAAGTGCAGTCTCAGTGCTGTGATGGGGCTTGAATCCTGACTGAAAAGGATCAAAGCAGTTGTTAAGTAATAGAAAGTCATTAAGTTGCTGATATACAACTTTTTCGATGACTTTCCCTAAAAATGGCAGGTTTGATATGGGCCGATAGTTGTTGAGCACTGTAGCATCAAGACTGCTCTTCTTTAGGAGAGGCTTAATGACAGCAGTTTTTAAGGCCCTTGAAAATGTTCCAGACTGTAAGGAATTATTGACTTTATCAGTGAGTTGTGGTAACAAACTGCTTAGTACTGAGTTTAGAAATCTAGTGGGTAAAACATTGAGGCAGCAGGTGGATGAACTCAGGCTGGAGACAGTTTTTTCAATTGTTCTGTCATTAATGGGTGTAAAATGTGTTAAACCAACCAAGTGTCTCCTAGGTGGCTGCAGTGTTGTTTTATGCCCTTTGGACTTTATCGCATGTTTAATGCCTTGAACCTGGTGGTTCAAGTGGTTACTGCTGTTGTTGATGATCTCTGAGAAGAATATTTCTCTTTCTTTTTGCAAAGTTTGATTGAAAACATGCAAATTTTCTTTGTATACCTCATAATGAATTAAGAATTTCAATTTACGCCATTTTCTTTCGGCTTTTCGGCATTCCCTTTTCTGTGCCCTGACAGAGTGAGCATTGCTCCATGAAGCCTTCTGCCTCGTCCTGATCACTTTAATCTTAACAGGAGCAATGGTGTCCATAACATTTAAAACACAATTCAACAAATCATCAACTTGACCTGATGAGGCATTTTCAAACCTGATTGCCTCCATAAACTGTGTCCTGGTGTTATCGTTAATGTGTCTCTTTTTTACAACAGTAGGTCCAACAGCAACTTTTGGAATTATGGACAGATGAAAAAAGACACAAGAATGATCAGATAGAGCAACATCAATCACAGTGACATCTGAAATATGAACACCTTTAGCAATGACCAGGTCCAGAGTGTGACCTCTGTTATGGGTTGGCTCATTAACATGTTGACAAAGACCAAAAGTATCAAGAATAGTAGAAAGTTCTTTGGCATTTCTGTCACAAACATTATCCACATGCACATTAAAATCACCAGATAGGACTATTTGTTCAAATTCTGTGCAAATAACTGAAAGCATTTCAGTAAACTCATTTATAAAATCATGACAGTGTTGGGGTGGTTTGTAAAGAACTACATATAAAATAGATGGAGAAAACCTCAACTCCATTTTGAATGACACATACTCAAATGATGAAAACTCTCCAAGTGATAGTTTCTGGATAAGTATATTATCCCTAAGAAAGGCACATACACCACCACCCTTTTTTGTTTTCTCGTATTTTGAATAAAAATGTGAAATTTGATGGGGTGGATTCGATAAGGACCGCATTTCCAGTCCTGCTGTCTAACCATGTTTCTGTTAAAAACATAAAATCAAGCTTATTTGAAGTTATAAAATCATTAATTAAAAAAGATTTGTTTCCCAAAGACCTGACATTGAACACTGCAAGTTTTAAGTCCGTTTGAGCAGGACCTGACTTAATCTGTTTGCAGGGGATTTGAATCAGATTTGTCTGATTAGACAATCTAACTGTTATTCTCTTCTTTAATCTGCGACTTCTGACTGTAGTTATGGAGCTAGGGGGGAGTGTTCTCTCCCAGGGCCTCAGGTTGATAAGTGGTTTATTATGACGAAAAGTCCTGGAACAGCAGAGGCCCTCAGTGTCCTAATCACTGTTAGTAGCCTTGATGCTAGTCAAGGCTTTAGATCTGGTCTGGGAGGAGCTGGTATGGGAGGGGGTCTGACAGGGGTGTATTGGACTCTAGGTAGTGGCCGAGGTGAAGCAGTGGTACTCCTGGGTGGTATTGGGGGTGATGTTTTTAGTGATGATAGAACCCGTGACCTGGGCAAGTTAGGTGTAAGGGGTATCATCTTAATTCCAGATTTTACTAATATTTCCAGGTGATCTGGAAATCCCATTGGTTGGTGAGTCCGGAGATGGGACAGGGATGGTGAGGTCCGCAGAAGGTGTTGATGTTATTGGGGGGGTCCATGGTCCTATTGGGGGAGTCCATTTCAGTGGTGGAGGTGTTGATAGTGGTACAGTCAGATGAGGATCCTTGGCTGGTGAGGCAGGAGTGCTTTTTTCATTCAGTGGCTGAGGACCCTTTCTCTGTTCAAGAGGGCGCCCAGAACCATTTAGGTGTCTCAGGGAGTGCAGGAGATTATCCGTTAGCCTCCTGACCCCTCCCCTGTTTAGATGTGGGCCCTTTCCTTTGAACAGGTCTTCACGTTGCCAAAACAAGTTAAAGTTATCAATGAAGTGTACTCCTCTTGTCTCACAGGCCTTGGACAGCCATGTATTTAGTGCAAGTAGCCGACTGAATTTATTGATCCTTCTGTCGATGTTTGGGAGTGGTCCACTGATAAAGGATTGCACTTCCAGGTTTTCAAGTTTATCTAAAAGCCTGGAGAAATACTTTTTTAAAACTTCTGATTCCCCCTTCCTGGTGTCAACTGCACCCACGTGTAACATCAGCTGTTTAATCCCTGTGTGTTTAGACATGACTTGGGGGAGGAGTCAGTGACTGTAGCACTTGGAAAGCTGCATGTAGCATATCTACTATTGTTTAAGGGCCTACTCACACTAGCCAGTTTGAACCGTGCCCGAGCGCGTTTGACCACCATAGCGGTTCGTTTGACTAGTGTGAGTGCTCGAACCGTGCCGGCGCTGCTCGATTAACCGCCCCTGGCCCGCTTGGAAGAGGTGGGCCAGAGCACGGTTAGTTGGGCTCGGCGTTCGCATGTAGTGTGGCGCCAACCGTGCTGGAGCATGGAACAAGGCAGCGTGGCGCCACGGTTTTGCGACGCTCCATGCGACGCTCCAAAACAACTTGAATCTGTACTTGAGTGGATTATTTATAGCTGTGCTGACATTTACACTAGTCTGGTGTGGAAAACTCAAGTCTACACTCTCTTTTGATTCTGGCAATACTAGTGTTTTTCACGACAGGGAAATGTCACTCTTTGGATTCTTAATGTACATACCTGTTATTTTCTCTAAATGCTAGTCTGCAGACCGTTCATTTTATGCATGTTGCAATGTGGTAATGCACTTAGACTTGATTTAGGCTTTACCTAAGTTGTAAATTTAACTTTTGCTTCCAAAGTGTAAATCATCTGTGCCTGTTCTCCTTGGTTTAAAAGTGTACTTTAATGACAACATATTACATCTTTATCATTGGGCTACAGTAAAGTCATTACAATACATTCATTCCTTGGCATGTTAAAAGAATTGACAAAGTTGACAATTCAGTTCATGATTATTCTTTGCTATTATGTGTTGGAGAAAAAGTGAAGTGAAAATGTAAATGAAAAATGTATTTTAATCATAACATTTCATCATGTAACACCCAGTCTTGCAGTGTCTATGCACCAGGGCAGGTTTCTCTCAGGCATATGGGACTGAGGTCTTGTCCAAACAAACTCATGAATCTAACGTCTTCTGTGCGGGGTATTTGAAGCCAGGATGAGGCTGTTGTTGTTGTTAATACTCTTATTTGCTTTCAGAAGTTGTTTAATATAACACTACCTCAAACCTCTACACTTTATAATTCGACCTCGAACCTCTACAATATATGCCACACACTTCCATAAATTATACACCACACACACAAGGTAGCCTATTTTGTTTCACCACTGCATATGGTTGTGTTATGTGAAATACTGTTTTTTTTTTTTTTTTTGTGAGAAGTGCTGACCAATCCCAAATAAATGGGAGATGGTTCTGAACTCTACATTTGTGGCCAGTCTCCATATGCATATTGCAACACGTTGGTCCACGGGCACTGGTTTTCTGAATGAAGTGGTCTGTCTTTGAAGGTGCGGCTGCAGGCTGTTGCACAACTGCAAGAATGATGTCCTTCTCATTCTGAAATTAGCCTTCCACTCACAGTCTGTCCAGCTGCTGAGAACATGCTGCCACCACACAGCAGATCTCTGCCGAATCCATATGGTCCTGCAGCAGAATGGAAAAATATTGTTAACTGTATATAGTTTATGCATACACAATTACCTTACAGCACTTTGAAGTGAAATTAAATAAACAACAAACTACTACTCCAGTGCATACATAACAGTTATGTGTCCCGTTGAATACGGGTGTCTTAATACAAGAATGTAGCTAATATTAACCAGCAAATTATATTAAGTTACATGATTATTACCTTTAGAACGCTACTGTCGTAATTACAAAAAAACATTATACACATATTGTATTTCAAATTTCACAATACACTTTTCAATTGTATTCAATGACATTTCATTATATTAATTCTTACCATGTCGATGTAATCGGAACTGTAGTCCGTAATCAAAGCTGCAAAGTCCTTGCTGCACTTCAGCTGGTACCTTGCAAACCTCCTCATACGAGCAGCACGATTACGTGAAAATTTTCGCGCCACTAAGGCGACAAATCTGTTTAACAACAGGCTGTGAGAGGGCTGTGGACCACCGTGTACCAAACGCGACACAAAATTATCCACAAATAAAACAGAGCGATGGACTCCGTTGTGTTCAGAGGCGCGCTCTTCCTGTTTATCCCGAAACCGTCGCACCATAATGACGTAAGCGTGCTCGCACGAATGCTGAAACCCTATGTGAGTGCAGGCCAGAGGGAGTGGGAGGGGGACAATCGTCCTCGGGCCCGGTTCATGGCAACCGTGCCTAGTGTGAGTACGCCCTAAGTCTCTGACAGCACCGTCTCCAAGCAGCAAGATATCTCTGACCTTCACTTTTGGCAAAGATTCTATGTCACTGTTTGCCTGGTGCTTTTCCACAGATTCATGTCTCCTGTTATCCATAGAATACGCTTGATTTACTCCATGTTTTTCATTTACAGCAGAGTTTTCTGGTTCATTAATCTTTAGCTCAGTCAGTGATTGGAATCTGTTTTTTAGCTGGATGTCTGGTGATGCTACATATGCTCTTGTGATGCCAGCATTCTTTTTTCTATTTCAGTGCTGCTTTGGCTGGGCACCAAGTTTATGCCAGTTGGTATCATTTTGTTTAAATCCCTTTGCTTTGCTCAGTTTTGGGAATGACACTGTATCATCTAAGTTTAAATTCACAGTCTTACCACATTGTGTGATCGGTATTGTCTCCTGAAGTCCTCTTTCAGATTCCAAAGCAAAAATCTTTGTTTATAGCACGCTGATTTCCTGTTGATATTTCCAGCAATTTTGGCAGAAAAAGTTTGTAGTTGTTGTTTTTACCCCAGACATATTGAAAAATAGATACCAAGGCTCCAGTCGCTCGGCGAGTCCAATGTGTTGTTTAAAAAGTAAAAAAAACAAGTAAAAACATAAAAGCAAAATCCAGTTAAAAGAAAGTAAAAAGTACTGTAAAATAGTTAATCATAAAATCATTGGCTAAATGTAGAGATAACTAAAAAAAAAAAAGAAAAGTAAAGCAGGCATGAAGTGCGACTGCACTCTTCAGAAGCAGGAAGCAAAAAGTAGTAAGTACTGTGAGCAAAAAGAAAGTTTCCCGTGGAAAATTCATTAATTTCCGGTTCCGGTTCCACGACCAATCATATAATAGTTTATGCTCACAACTTGTAGACGTATATTCCTACGTAGTAAGTGCTGTGAGTGCATATCAGAGCTGTAGAACACCTGGAGAAGCCGTGAACCGTACGTTATAATGATTTTACTGTGAGCGGTTTTTGCTAGACATTTGCAAACTCCTCAGAGGAACGAAACAGTGGTCTGAGACATGTAGATAGCGTGACATCAAAGTATAACTTCTCCACTTTCATATGCAAATAAAAATATTGCTCTATCTTATTTCGTTGCAAATCTACAGGCATCTAAAAATAGGTATGCAAATGAGATCGCGGGCTCTCCGTCCGTCTTTAAAGGGTTAAAGTTATAATTTTTGTTTTTCAGTTTATAGTTACCATAGCAACTCAATGTCAAAGACTTTAGGAGCAATCTGAAAGTTCAAGAAACCCTTCCATCTTTGCAGCACTACTTTATCATTACAATTTAAAAAAAGTCAGAAGTGAAAGAGACAAAACAATGCGTTTTATGATTTCTGAATATTTTACACAATAATGTCTTTATTTATGGCATCCTGAAATAACACTATATCACTGAAGTTGAGGAAGATGAGCAGGGCCGCCACCTCCCACCACCAACACACACTGTGCATAAGTTCTCCGAGGGGCACCGCATTGAACCTGCTGTGGTTGAATGACATGAACTAATTGTGTGCAGTTGTAACTGTTTCATATAAATAAGTCCTAATAACATCAGGATAAGGTATTATCCTCCCTCTACAACTGAGATAGTGATGAGAGCGAGAGGCATCAGTCAGAAATGTCAAGAGACTGAAAGTCAGAAGAGCAGCGAGGAGTCACACAGGCACAGCACCTGAATCACGTGAAAATGTAGGCCTTGAAACAAATGGTCTACTACCAATAATTATAATTATGGCAAATGCATTTAAATTTTAAATGCGTATATTTTTGGAAGTCAAATGCCGTCAAACTTGTCACATTTATAAGATTGAAATGTTTTGTTCATAAAGTCAAATAAAGATATGCACTTCTTTCAGAGGCTTGTTTGTCGCAGGAGGAAGATGTGACCTACTCTCAGGTCAAAATAAGAACTGCCCCCAAAGCAGTAGGTGAGTAAAACTAATGATATAATGATACGTCTGGATCAACTGCAATCTAAACAAGGAACAGAATATGTTTATGCAAAGTCACATTATGACATTGTGTCATAATGTGTCAATAACAAAACACTTAATTAGACAATGCAGACACAAACAACAACATATTTTTTTTTTGTTGAAGAAATAGAAGTGCTTTTTAAAAACCTCTTTATTTGTGGCAGAGGCTCGTTCTTCGCAGGAGGAAGATGTGACCTACTCCCAGGTCAAAATAAGCACTGCTCAGCGTTCTCCAAAAGCAGCAGGTGAATGTGACTGATGAAAAGTCATCTAAACTTGACATTGTAGCTGTGATTTTCAATATATTCAATGTGTAAAAGCAGCAGTTAACACAGTAAGTGTGTGTATTATTATTATAATTCAATATGATTAACAATCTGCCGCAAAATAAAGATCCTATTCTGATACGTTCTGTGATGTATTGTTATTTTGGAAGTTTAAATGGTATTTAGAATAATTCAGTAAAAAATTTAGTAGAGTTTTTGCATACTAACAGCTAACAGCTGTTAGTATGTAAGAAAATGTGATATAAAATGTTAAGAAGAATTGTTTGACAGAATATGTTTATGCAAAGACATTAATGATAGATAAACTCATTTAGACACAGCCCAGACTGTGACAGAGGAACAATACAAAAGTAAAAACAGAAAAAGGATCACCACAAAGAAGTTTACCATAACAACTTCTTCATTTGAGGCAGAGGCTGGATCACTGCAGGAGGATGACCTCACCTACTCCGAAGTCCTAAAGGGTGAGTTTGACCTCTGACCTCTGGTCTTTGTATTTTAGATCTGTAACCGTTGGATCATGCACTGGACTTGGTCTTGACGTGGTGTTGGTTAATGACCTCATTTGGTTTTCAAAATATCATGTTGGAAAATTTTTACAGAAAACATGAGGAACTGGTGCCAGTGTCTTGCGAAAGTATTCGGCCCCCTTGAACTTTGCGACCTTTTGCCACATTTCAGGCTTCAAACATAAAGATATGAAACTGTAATTTTTTGTGAAGAATCAACAACAAGTGGGACACAATCATGAAGTGGAACGAAATTTATTGGATATTTCAAACTTTTTTAACAAATAAAAAACTGAAAAATTGATACTTTGTAGCGCCACCTTTTGTTGCGATTACAGCTGTAAGTCGCTTGGGGTATGTCTCTATCAGTTTTGCACATTGAGAGAAATTTTTGCCTGAAATGTGGCAAAAGGTTGCAAAGTTCAAGGGGGCCGAATACTTTCGCAAGGCACTGTAGCCCCAACTGAACTTCCTAAAAGCTGACCTGTGTGACTTTGCACCAACTCATCTACAGGCTACACTTAACAGGCTTCAGACTGGTTCCTTAAATACTTTACCATAAAAATTTTCTAGAGGACTCCTTTTAGTTTCAAAGCATTTTTTTAAATGCTAAAATAACCAAGAAACAAACTGGTAAGAAGAATTACTTTACAGTAAAATGACCAGAAAAAAAGAAAATTAAAATGGGGAAGTAAACTTAAACTAAAGTCTTATTTTAACATTATTATTAAGTTAGAATTATCTATAATATAGTATAATCTAAAACCACCTGAAACCAACCCAAATCAATTTACCTCTTGTCCCAATAAAATTTAAACTATTATAAATCTATAAACTCCAAACAGTACTGTGTCTGAAAGTCTGACATGAATAGTAAATGTCATCTGTCAACTTTACTTTAACTTATCCTAGTTTAAACATCTTAGCTTCTTTTAGATTCACAAGTTCACCTATAAATGCACAAACATAGAAACACACCTCCAGTGTTCTCTATATCTCAATCCAAATGTTATATACAGTATTTATGTCTGAAAAGGCAGGACCCCTTAAAATGATTTGGAGTCTATATACAGTATTTACTTGATTAAGGTTGTCTTTTAAATGTAGAAAAATAAACTAGTGCAGTTCTATGGAAAAGCAAGAAGGAACAGCACACAAACAAACATTTACATTTAGTCATTTAGCAGACGCTTTTATCCAAAGCGACTTACAAGTGAGGAAAACAATGGAAGCAATTTTATCAACACAAGGTACAAAAAGTGCACTTAAAACTAGTCAGTTTAAATCCAGCGCAGTATACAAAGCTAAGGATAAGAGAATTATTTTTTTTTTGAAGAAGAAGAAGAAAGGAATCGATAGAAAGGAAGTAGAACTCAGTGTTTGTCAGTCAGGTGTTGACGGAAGAGATGTGTTTTCAGCATAGATAGTATAATTATGGATGATATCCGCCCATTGGTCCCCTATTCACCAATACTGTCATTACGAATGGGCAATAAAATGGCCGTTACATCCGGGCTTTTCGGGTTTTACTCCATAGTAAAACAATAGTTTTTAGATAGCATAAACCAACGTAATTTTCCGCTTTTGGAGCCTGCCCTCTGGTGGACGGAGGTATATCGCTGTATTTTGCTGTAAAATCACCGTATGGCGTCGCCCTTACACAAGGACCATTTAAGAGGTACCATGGGAGAGGCTTGGTTTTCAGGCGTTTTTTAAAGATGGCTACAAACACTTTCAAAATAAAAGCTGGACATGACCATTTTCTTTGGTTATGTTGGACATAAATGGTGATGTTTTAAGTTTACTGCTTTAGCAACAAGCCACCATTTTATTTAATTTTTAAATTTATTTTTACCTCAGCCCTTGTGATTATAGCCTCAACATGTTCTGCTCTACACTTCATAAGACATAATATAAGTGACATAAGTGGTCCTCATCAGTTTTAATTTCCTCTTTTATTAAACACCACATGTATTCTGACACTGTCATAGTTTCTCATCTTTGTGAACTTGTTGTTAGAGTAATATTGCAGAACAAGGAGTCTATCCCAGCAGCTGTTGGGCCTGAGGTGGGTATACCTCGGACGGAGGACAGTTAGTCTCAGGGCTGGCACTTTGGGTGAGTTCACACCAAAGCAACAAAATCCCTTGTCTCAGATCAGCTCTCTCTTATCATGTCTCCAGCCCTCAGTCTCTGGCGGAGGATGGAAGTGCAAGCCGCTGGACCTGTTCCTCTTAGACTATCAAATCCTGTTCTGTGCTTGGCTGTTGCTTTGGCAATGTCACTCCTCATTTGCTCAAAAAAAAAAAAATCTACGCTTGTCTCACTTTTTGGTTTATTCAGTTTTAGACACAGACAATTCACTCTGACAATCGGGGCGGACTGGAAATACAGGTTTTACTGGGGAATTCCCCGGTGGGCCGTGTTGGATTGGTTGGCTCGTGGGTCGGCCTGTGCTGGTGCTGCTGTGCTCGGCCCCACTGTCACGCTTCTGTTCTATTTAGTTGTGGGGTGCACATACTGTATGAACACGAGCTGAAAACAGGGAGCAGCAGAGAGCAGAAAAAAAACTCCAAGTGCCTTGTCCATTAAGCCCGGCCCGCGACACAAGTACCCTCTGGGCCTGGGGTGCTAATCATGATTTTCTGATGGTGCAGCAGAAAAAAGTCAGTTGCTGCGATGATTTATATTAGCCTTTCAGTGTTTCTTCCCCTCTTTTTTTTATATCAAGTTTAGGTTGATACGTTTTGAAGTTATATTATTAAAAAGTAAGCAATTATATGGCATATGTTATAGTTAATTTTTAGTTATTCTTTAAAAAGAATTCTTGTTGTGAATTATTTGGTCTTTTTATTTGTATTTATTAAATTCTGTTGTGAATGTTTGGCTAAATGTTGATAGAATAATAAAACAAAAATCATCACATTAACATTGTAATTATTTTAAAATAAGTTTTACAAAACAAACCCAGCAGTTGACCAAGTGGGCCAGTCAGTCAGAAACTCCCGGTCCCTTTTTCTCACCAGTCCCCTGCTGACAGTCACTCACTAGACTGACTAACTCACCTACACACACTCCTCACAGAGAGGCTGACAGTCGGCCGGCCCGGGGTTTGACCCTGTGACCTTCTTGATGAGAGGCAGGAGTGCTAACCACCTCTTCCCACTTTATATCATATTGGTTGAAAAAACAACCAGACCACACCAGACTTAACGAGATCAAGTCAAGACCAGGAAGTAAATCAGTTAAGTACGGCCGAGGCTCAGGAGATTCAACAGTTTGTCCAATAACTGTAATGTTTGAGGTTTGATCCCTGCTCCCCCCAAGTCGTGTGTCGTTGGGTAAGACACTTTGCCCACCTTCTCTCCAGTGTCTGTGGCACTGGTGTTGAATTTGTTTGTGTTAGTGTTTGGTGGTGGTCAGAAAGGCCATTGGTGTTGTATGGCTGTCTGAAAAAAACACTGTATAAATCTAATCCATTGTTTTTAGTTAAGTCCAGACTTTGACCAAGTCTAAACTCATAAAGAGTTGAGAGTTTTTGAAGAAAGCAGAGTGACATTTAAGTTCATCATGGTCTTTGTTGGTCTGTGTCTGAAACTAAGACCAAATAAAGTTTGATTCCAAGTGTATTTTAAAAAGTGACTTAATTACATAACATTACTTTTACATATTTGGGACTAATCTATATTGTTAATCAATATTCATTTTCTTTCTCTCTCTATATATATATGTAATTACTATCCACAGGTTCCAAGCCTCAAAAAGCACCAGAGCAAAGGTCAAAGTGCACAAAGAGAGTGGTGCTGCTGGTTGCCACTGCTGTATTTGTACTTGTTGTCATTGCCATCATCATTTCCATCAGTAAGTTTCTTTTGATGTAAAGTGAATTTACTGAGTTTACTTCTTCCAAATGTTGTATGTTTTCTATTTGCAACAGTTCTTAAGACACAAAGCAAGGAAAATAGTGAAGCACAGAAACAAAATACTACCCCAGTCAGGTTTGACTAAGGACCTGGGGTTTATTTAGAATTTCTTAACTATACATGACAAAATATTTGCATTATAGTTCCTGTATGGCTCTGGTGATTGACTCTTTGTTAACAATAACAGTCAGGTTTGACTCTAAATGAACATACATTACTTCACCATGTTTTAACATAATACATTTTCCAGTATAAATGACCAAGTGTCTGGAAGTGAATCTAAAATATGACGTAATGCACAAAATAAAATATAATTAGATTGTAGACATTGGACACAAAAACGTTTTTAAGACAAATTTATTCAGAAAAAAACTAAATTCCAAAAGGTTCACATACTTTTTCTGGCCACAGTATTGATGAGCCTGTGTTGAGGCAGGAGAGAGCTGCAGAGCTTTTCTTTCTAGTATCAGACTTCCTGGTTTGTAACAGGGTTCCATCACCTCCTCAACACAGGCTCAGGAATAATTAATGAAAAGTATTCTTAATTGTAACTTTTGGATTGTGGAAGCAAAGGATAGGAAGTGTAAAATTAGTTTATATTACTAAAAAGCCTTTTTCATTTACAATTTGTTTTACTGTTTAAACTTTCAAGGCTACAGTTACAATTCTTTTTTATTCACGTTTCTCTGCTTACATTTCAAAACATATGTTTACGCTTCTAGGTTTACATTTTCTTTTGTTTACAATTAATGTGACCTCATATTGACCCAATAGAATGGCTTTTTAGGCTTCAAGATGGGAGGCAGTGGTAGAGCGGCCGACCTTCGATCAGCGGGTGGGTGGTTCGATCCCCGCTCGAAACATTCCAAAAACATCATAACATCCCGCTCTCCCCCACATAGCCTACTGTCGTTGTGTCCTTGGGCAAGACACTTAACCCACCTTGCCTCTAGTGATGTTCTGTAACACTGGTAAAGCGCTTTGAGTGCCTTTAGGTTGAACAGCGCTATTTAAATAAAAAAAGATGTGCGCCACTTTAAATTGCTCTTCATTTTACCCTTTTATAATTCAGCCAAATTTAGTTTTGTGTTGACTTAATCATTTTTATGTACTCAATTATGACTGAACTTATTCAATACATTATTTGTACTTAAGTATTAAATGGTTTTAAAAATAAATAAAGAAATTAAATATATCTATAAATTGCTTGATATGACGCCTTAATCTCACAAATTCTGGATCCTGCATTTGTGTTTTTACAGTTATTGAAATGCTGGATCTGAGTTCTGTTTAAACTAGGT
Source organism: Perccottus glenii (assembly GCA_024416835.2). Classification (NCBI taxonomy): domain Eukaryota; kingdom Metazoa; phylum Chordata; class Actinopteri; order Gobiiformes; family Odontobutidae; genus Perccottus; species Perccottus glenii. The sequence goes on from CM044562.2 coordinate 6,218,656, forward strand.
TCAGAACTGGTTTTATTTTCAGGTTTAGTCTATGCTTAAGTTTTTTAATAAATAAACGGGAGCTTTGGCCAATAACTGCTCACTTCCTGAAAAAGGAGCTCTCTCATTGGTCTGTGCAGCTTGTCAATAAAGAAGTAATGGCTGCAGAAAAAACAGAAAAGGTGAACAACTGGAATCATGAGGACTGTGCAATAATGGGAGAGAGAAAAGATATTAATGGACTCCGGTCTTGGTTTGATGTTTTCTGCACAAACAATTACAGAATTATTTGTAAGAAACCTGCCTCGAGACCAAAGACCTGCAACTAGAAATGTCATCTGAAAAATATACTGTGTGTAACGTGAGTTTTGTTTTTAAGAATGTAACATTGTAAAATGTGAAGATTATATTTACAGTGCATTATAGCTTCAGTGCTGGGCTGACCTGTTCATCAAAGTCCTGTCATTTGTGTGTTTTTTAATTATTATAAAATGTTGTATGTCAGTATAAAACACATGCAGACATTATTCTGTCAGCAGCTTTTCACTTGAAGCCATGGTTTAAGAAACAGGGACTGGGACTGAAACTGGACGAGTCCTTCATATTTCTTTCTGTCCACAGTTTCTGCCACTCACTTCCCTTTTTTAATTAAAACTTTTCAAGGTTGCTATAAAACTTTGAGGAACTTGGTACGGTGTTTATATTTCACACTGTGAAGAGTTTTGAGAAAGAAAAAAGAAAAAGAGAGAGATGGCTAAAGTCAGTGCAAGTTACCAGACCATTAAACTTTTAGCATTTTAATTCTTCTCTTTTTAAAAGGAATTTAAAAGTCTTAATAAAAGGTTTTCTTATCTTAAAAAAAAAACGTATTACCTTTTGTTTTAGAGTATTTAGAGTACTTTAAGGTCCCTTCCCCAAAACCTACTGTGCTCTGATTGCTCAATGAATGTTCTCGGACAAAAGAAAATAAAAAAAGACAGTAAATGTTTGGTGTGTGGGTATCTCTCTGACACTTCCTGTAAAGCTTCCTTTTTGCTCGACTTCTGCAGCAGTGTTTTTCAGTTGTTTTAGACCGATATCTGACACAATCAGAGACAAAATATGTCAGAAATAACAATCTAAAGTCATCTCAACTAAAGTGGGTGGCTGAAGCACATTTGCAAGTTTTTTTCTATTTATACAGTGCTTTTCCACCTAGTAGGCACTCAAAGCGCTTTACCAGTGTTACAGCTGGAACTCCACTGGAGGCAAGGTGGGTTAAGAGTTTTGCCCAAGGACACAACGACAGTATGAACTGTGGAGGAGAGCGTGATGTTATGATGTTTTGGGATGTTTCGAGCGGGGATCAAACCGCCCACCCTCGGGTCGAAGGACAGCCGCTCTACAACAGAGCTACTGCCACCTCTTTTTAAACTAATAATAACTAATATGTGGTAGCACCAACAACATATGTTGTCTTACAGACTTTTTATTTTCCAATAAATATTAAGTTTACTTAACTCATCTAACTAAAATCAGTCTTAGAGATGCCTGTTCCAGTGAATAATGGCTTTGTACAATACAGTTTTTTAAGAGCATTGGTTCTGGACAGAGGAAGTGTAAAGTTGCCTGTTGTGTATTAAAACCATGTCTGTTACTGACGTGTAGTAGCTGTGAGAACAAGAAGATGTGTGATTGTGGACGGACGGCTCTCGACTGAACTCAAGGAAAGGTTTGGTTTAAACACAGTCATTAAACAGAGGATGGTTTTACAAACGTCATGTAGACTCTTCTAAAGTGTGTTTTTAATCAATTTAGTCTAATGTTGGATCTTCTAAAAATAAATCACTGAAGCTAAATTACAGCTAGTTCAAAACTGGTATTTACTGTTGCCTGGGTAACATGTCTTGCAAACATGGTTTCTTCATAAAGTTCTTTTTCATTTTTACAAAATGAAAACAAACTTTTGTTTTGTCAGCGCTCATTTTGGAAGATTTTTTATTTTTAATGTAATTCATAAAAAATGCAGGTGTTATTTAATATATTTACTTTTTTCACACAATGTTATCTTTCAAAAATAAAGTCCTTGAGCCAGTCTCAAGGTCTGTTTTTGTGAAATTGTAAAAAACAAAACAAAAAATAAATTGTATTGCTTCTTTTTTAGATCTGCATTTTGGTTTTATAATACTGACATCTTTTTAAAAAACATTTTCACACCTGACTCAGTTCTCAGTAAAATGAGGAAGTTTAACTTTAATATGATTCACACAAAAGATCTTTAGACTCTATAAAGTAAGTAGTAAGTAAATTTTATTTAAATAGCACCTTTCACAGATATAAATCACAAAGTGCTTTACAAAGTGCAATTTTAATAAAAGAACAATAAAACTATGAGAATAAAAATTAAAACCACAAAATAGTAAAAACATAAAAAGCCCAATCAACTAAAAGCTTGTTTAAATAAAAGTGTCCTCAGCTGCTTTTTAAAAGAATCAACAGAAACAGGGCCCAGACTGAGCTGAGAACCTGACACAGTCACTGTTCATTTTCTGAAAACAAGGTGTGTTGAGATGGACGAGACGCCTGAAGATCTTGTGTACGAGAACAACTCTATAACACCTGTAAAAAAACAAGGGTGAGTCTCTGAAGTTTTCTAGTTTTAATGTTTACTTTTTAACTTGTCTCCTTCGACGTCAAAGTCAATCAAATCAGTTTGTGCTTTATATAAACTACAGCCCGAGAGGTGACGTTGTAAACACAGCAGCAGATACACTTTTCGTCCCCAAGCCTTATATGGGCATGCCGCATATCACATTACTCAGAGGAAACTCCGCTAAACGGACATGTAAACCACATACAGCTACTTCAAACACAGACCAAACAGCAAGCCAACAAAACACAAGAGGCCAAGGTGTGAAGTGCAACACCTACTCAACTAAGGCAATACATTTCTGCAAACAGCTGGCCAGTGGCCACTACTTCAACCAACAAACTCGTGCCAGACCTCAAATTAAACTAGGGAAGCTGACAAATACATTGACACCAAGCAAGCCAACATACTTTAAAATATAAGTAAGCCAGCAGCAAAAGAAGAACAATAAATTGAACACTTTTATACAGCAATGATAATAATCATTGCCTTCCTTTCCTTGTACAGAGAAGCAAGCTATTGTTTTTATGCAAAAAAAAGTTGCTGCTTTCCATCATGTATCCATGTATCAGCTTCCATTTGGGTCTATCTGTGACATGACACCTTCGGTCATGGTGCACTTCACTCAGAGCGTTTCACAGTAAACTGCATCATGGGATAGACACTATCATTGGCTCAGGTACCAGTCTATCATGTGACATCAGAGCAAGGTTCAAATGACCGGGATTTAAACAGTTTCCCTCGATTCTATTGGTCCTCACGGTTCAAACGAGGTATCACATGTTCAATTCGACCAATCGGCTGCGGAGCACCGTCTGTGCGTCTTTTATGAGCTTTACTCAGGAACAGCCTGTGTAATACACAGACACGCAGGAGGAAGAATACAGACTGAAAACACATTTAAATACTTAGAAGTCTGGTTTAAGTTCTCAAAAATGTATTTAATGAACACCATTAGTGATATAAACATTAAAAATATAGTATTTACATGACTAAAATGAAATGGAACAGACTGGGCCAAAGTGGGCCAAACTGGGCCTTTTGGAAATCTCGCCTAATCTTTCTGTACTAAAACCCCTTGAGTTTTATTCTGCTTCACATTATCAGTTTAAAACTTTGCAGGGATAATGTTAACATGTTTTATTTACATGTTATGAAGTAGGGCTGGGCGATATATCGAATATACTCGATATATCGCGGTTTGTAGTCTGTGCGATGTAGAAAATTACTATATCCTGAAACTCAGACTTTTTTTTTCCTTTTGTTTTTTCCCCCTCTTGTCCTGTCCAGCATTGAAGCACAAGCATAATGATCACCTTGACCTAAGTTAAGAAGCTTATTTTATTTTATTTTTGATGCTTGTTTGTAGATTAACTTTTACATACTCGCGGTCTTTCCCTCTCACAGAGAGACAAAACAAACGCACATAGTTACAAACCTCAGTCTGTCGCGCATGCAACGTCATACGCCCTCGACCAGCAGAAAGATAGCGGAAGAAGAGCCACTAAGGAAGAATTCCCTGGGCAGCTTCTTTAAAACTGCAGCAACATCTTCCGCCACACTGTCGCAGAGAGAGCTTATTGAAAACGAGTTGGCTGCCTACTTGCAATCTGTTAATGTTGACAGCAGAGGTCACGCTAGACTTTCTCACCCTCCGTCATTTTGACGGACGGAGTCGTAAAATTTCTGTCCTCGTCTATTATTACCTGTCATTTTTAATTTTCATACTTTAATAATACTTAGGCCTAGTCCACACGGACACGGGTATTTTTATAACCGGAGTTTTTTCTCCAGCGTTTTTAAAAAAAATCCCGTCCACAAACGCTCGGTTTTAATAAAATCTATGTCTACACGAAAACGCTAAAACGCGTTATCAAGCGGTGTCAAGAGCATGCCACACCAGCAGGCGGCGATATCACCCTAATCGTAAAGGCATGTTGGCCAATCAGAAGCCTAACAAAAAGTTATTAGATCCGGTTTAAGCTAACAAACATGGCGCACAGAGGAAAGGGGGAGTCATATGTTTGGAGTGATGATGAGGTTCAATTGTTCCTTAATGTCACACTTGAATACAAAGTAAGCAAAACTCAGGAAAACGTGGACTGGGAGTCTTGCCAGTCCCGCCGACATCCTAGCGCTGTTCCTAGAGCAGTACCCTTCTGAGACGTCCCAAGAGTTTCCTCATCGTAAAGAGGATATAACCAGGACCATCATTACCAACAAGCTTAAGGCGTCGGGTAAATACAGGCAAGCAGTGGATTCCGGTCGGAAAAGCGTCCATGGCAGAGTGGTTCTACTTTATTTTGAACTATGTGAGCAGATATGGGGTGGTTCTCCTGCTACGACAACCATTCCATCCGGTATAGAAACAACGGATGTTGATACGGCCTCTCATCACAGCTCAGATTCTGCGTCTTCTACACTTGATCTTTCGGCTGCGGAAATGTCTACTGTGTCAGATCAATTTCAAGACTCTGATGGCAGCACTTTGGCCCCCTCAGTGGTGAAGGAGAGGAGAGCTCTACTTAATGTATGTATCCTTAATTTTTGATCATTAAGAAGCATTTTGTTTATAAAAGTAGAATGTAGATTAACTCTATATACACACCGGAACCGGTGTGTCTGTTGCAGTGGTGAAATAAGTACCGGATCATTTACTTAAGTAAAGGTAGCAATGGCACAGTAGAAAGCTACCCTGTTACAAGTAAAAGTCCTGTATTAAAAATTTTAAAAGTACAAAAGTATAAGCATATATGTTTCAAAAAAAGCATGAATTAAGTACCAAAAGAAAAAATGTTGAATTAAATTCAGGAAACAGAAATTTTATTACTGGAGAACTTATCAATGTGTTCATCATGTTAATGTTGCAACTGGTAAAGGCAGGATAATTTTTAAGGCATACTTCACTTTAAAATAAAAATTCTGTCATCATTTACTCACCCTCAAGTTGTTTCAAACCTGTATGAATTTCTTTCTTCTGAACATAAAAGGAAGATATTTTAAAGAATGTCAGTAACCAACTAGTTTACAGGAAACATTGACTTCCATTGTATTTTTTTTTTCTACTATGGTAGTTTAAAATAATTATTTTAATCTACTCTTTTGCAGGCAAAACTCAAAGGACACAAACAGGACAGACTTAAAAGAAAGCTTCCAGCTGAGACACAGTTGCTGCATGCAGCCGAGGAAGACATCCAGATGAAAAAAAGAATCCTGGACATGATGGAGACGTCAGAGAAGCAAGCTTCTCAAAATTTCAATAAATTATGTACTAGTCTTGAGAGTCTGACAAGCTCAGTTGCAGATGGATTTTCATTGCTTAGACAAGTTATAATGCCTCCACCACCACAACCATTCAGCATGTCACCATACCAAACCAGGGGTCCTTATGGGCACGTGTATGCATCTGCACCACCCAACACTACACCTGTCACATTTCCACCCTACACTACACCTGCCACATTTACACCCAACACTACACCTGCCACATTTACACCCAACACTATACCTGCCACATTTACACCCAACACTATACCTGCCACATTTACACCTAACACTACACCTGGCACATTTCAACCTAACACTACACCTGGCACTTTTCCACCTAACACTACACCTGCCACTTTTCCACCAAACACTACTGTGAGTGTGTCACCACACACACCTGGCTCTACCTCACCTGTGCAGGGATTCAGACCGTTTTCATAGACACAAGCACTTTTCCAGGATGACATTTGAAGTGCTTGTCAAAAAACCGTAAAAGTTGTTGTTTGTGCTTCATCTTTATTTCTTTTTTTGTTATACTTTCACTTTGTGTTTAAAGACTGTTATAGTACACCTGTTTTTGTGGTGTTAAATTTTACATTTGTTGTTATGCGGGTTCAATATTGTATGTTGAAAACAATTAATAGAAAAAAAAAATGTCTGTTTAGTTTTTAATGGACTTTCAAACACTTTAATTTTATAGTACAAAAGATTTTCTGTAAAGGAAGCCCGCCTACTTTTAAGTTATGGGGTCAGGTCATTTCAGTAGTATTCTTTAAAAGTAACCAGTTTTGACACTAGTAATGCTCACTTAATTTGTTAAATTTTTCTGAAACTCAGGCAGGTTGACTTTTTGTGCAGTGGCTGATTCAGTTCCAAAAATGTGAAGAATATATTCAATACAAAGAGTTTGATTATTGTACATGTCTGAGTGAGTGTTTATTTAACAAAAAAGACAATGCCATGTGTGAACTGTAAGGACACGACAACCACATACATAATTTTTTTACATAAAATAGCCTTAATTGAATTCCTGAAACAACAAAACAACTTTTAACTTAAGGCACTTAACAGTTTTTAACATATTGAGGATTACACTTTATAGACCATAAGCAGGTTTGACTGGCATGTAACACACGCTCATGTACAAAGCAGAGAAGACAGTGTCCAGCAGATAGAAGTCCCCTTTATGGATCAAGAAATTCAGTAAGAACTCTCCTGACCCTTTTCCCTTCTGCTGTGATGCAGTCGGATCTGAAATGAGTTTGTGTGTCTGGCTGGTTGTCCTTGTCATGCTGAACTGCCTCATTGACTCTGTTCTCGTCCATCGTCTCCTTGGCGGCCTCACAGTAGTTATGGAGCACAAAACAGGCATAGATGACAAAGGGAAGGTCGTTTAGATTAATGTCCATTGCCCTTCTCAATGCTCCAAATCGTGCTTTCAATCTGCCAAAGGCGCATTCAATAACCATTCTGGCTCGACATAAGGAAAGTCCAAAATACTGTTCCTGAACAGTGCTTCCCCCATTTGCATACTCCTTCATCAGATAGGGAAGCAAAGGATACGCTGGGTCCCCAAGAAGAAAAACTGGAATGGGCTCCTCATGTTCTAATATTTGTTTTTTTGAGGAAGGGATCGTGCCATTTTTCAAATGTGTGTTCAGCATTGAATTTGCAAACATCCAGCGTCATGGACACTACCTGGCCATTTGACTACTACATCAATAAATGAATATTTGTAGTCACATGTGGCTTGTATGTTAAGAGAAAACCTACCCTTTCTGTTCAAGTAATCCATAGCATTTGTAGATGGCTGCTTAATTTCTATGTGGGTCCCATCCACAGCACCAATGCACTGAGGAATGCCATGGGCTTGGTGAAACCCCTCTACAAGTTCGTTTACTTTGGACTCAGTGACAGGTAACTGTATATACATAGGGCCCAAGTGGACAGTAATTGCTTCACAAACATGCCTTACTATTTTAGACACCACCTGTCTTGATAATCCAAAGGCGTTTGCAGTCTTGCGTAATCTCCCCTCGTCTGCTAAATAGTAAAGTGTGCAGGCAACTTTTTTGACAACACTGACAGGCGATCTCATTATAGTTGTCTGCCCTTCAATGTACGGGCGAAGCAGCTCACTCAAACTCAACAGCGATGTCCTCGACAAACGAAAATTCTCTCTCCATTCTTCAGCAACAACCACTTCGTTCTCAAAGTTGTCCCACCAACTAGAGGTCCGACCGGGTCTCGTCCAAAAACGGCGAGGGCGGCAGCGGGGTCTGTGTCGCGGGATTGTTGTCATTACCAATGCCCTGCGTAGAATTTCATTCTGACGCCTCTGTTCCGCAACATAATAATATAACTGAGCATGTATCTGTGTACATGCTACAAGCAGCCCAGTTAGTACAGTTACTATCAGCAATAGGTGCGCTTCGTCCGCCATTGCACAGAATCGTCAACCATATGGTTGTCAACAAAGCAGTCAGCGGCGCACAATCTGACGTCAAACACAGCGGATAGTGGCGCACACTCTGACGTCGCAAGGCAAAAACGCCGGTTTTACTGTCCACACAACAACGCTGCACCCGGCGTTTCTAAAAATCCTCACCCTGGCAGGGGTTTTCAAAAATGTTCGGTTTCAGTGACCTGATACTGCGTTTCCGTGTGGACGAACAGCCGAACCGTGCTAAAAAAGTCCCGGTTATAAAAATACCCGTGTCCGTGTGGACTAGGCCTTATAATGACTTTTTGTTTTACTCACGTTTCAAGACGAGTAGGCCTATAGGACGGAATATTTGTTTTATTTAAGTACAACAGATAACGTTACACAAAAAGTGAAAGGATATTTTGTGATTGAACTCTAGAGCACGCAGTATATTACACAATGATTCCGACAAAAATTAACTAAACTTAATTCCATCGCTGTTGTTGTGACCTGACCAGTCCGTTACTCGTGTTGTTTTTTCTACAGATGTCGCAGAACATTTTTCCCTTCTTTCCAACTCAGCCACGTAACATCTGTTACCACTGAACACTCCCTCTTCTTCACCTCCTTTTTGCCGCTTGTCCCTGACACCTGTCGGTGACTGCTCAGTGTTCTCCGTTTGTCCTTCTTCACCCTCCACTGCATCATGTCCTCTTTTTTCACCTTTATTTACAGTATCAGAACTTTTTGGCGGTTTGAAAAAACTACTCGCACTCAGCTGCCGAAACCTTTTTGCAACTGAATGCAGCGCGTGACAAAGACAACACGATTCAAGATAATTGCTGTTTGATTTGTACATTCGCCACCAACTGGTCAGGAGTAGGAATTACAATAGAATCACCCGCAGAATAATCCGTCAAAATGACGGATGGCATTCAGATTTTTCCGTCCCTGCTAAAAAGTCCCAGCCCTATTATGAAAAACAGGAGGCTTGAATGCTGCATTCCAAAGAGTTACTCATCATAAAATACAGTTTTTTTTTAAGGCGGAACTAAAAAAATACATTTTTAGCTGTGTGCCATCTTCATTTTCTCTTTATTAGTAACACATATTCATATGATAACACTTTTTAACAAATCTCCACAATGTTCCCTTTACAATGACAGCTTATGACAATGACAAACTTATTCAAATACACCTTATGGTTGCTGAAATATAGTCATTTCTTTACTGGTATGCATTTTTCGAGAAGTGGTCTTGAAAATAGGCCTCCAGCTTAAAGGGTTAAAATGACTCTTCTTTTGGCTCTTTCAAAATAATATTGTCTATTTCTTTAAAAAAATATTTCTTATTTCATGAAAGGTTGGATTTTTTGCAATGCAGCCATTTTCATGCCTTAAATACACTAAAAAGATAACTTGTGTTTTGATTTAGTTAAATTCACTCGGTCGATCACTGATCTAGACTGTTCACAAGTTTGTGTTGATTTGCTTTAGACCAGGTCTCAGTCCTGGAATGTTCTTATAAACAACTTTAAACTTGTGTTGAGATTATAATTAAATAATCAACAGTAATCAACAATCAATTGAGCCGGACAACTGGACAGGGGAAGATCCTGAAGGAGAAGACTGTGTGAGGATGGGAGAGAAAGGAGAAGGGTTTGAGCTGAAGTGTTGGTTTGATCAGTCCTGTTTAAAAAAGAACAGATTCATCTTTGAGAAACAAGTCTGGAAATAAAAACATGAGGAAAATACACAGTTTTGTGAAGTTTTATGTCTTAAACAATATTTAATGTGACTTTGAAATATGTGAAAATTTAGCATTAAGTATCTGTCATTTATGTTTTTTTTTAATTGTGTCTGATATTTTTGTTTTTTCAAAAACGAGAATAAAATGAAAAGTATTTAATGTATTTCAAGTTTTTTAAGTCCAATCACCAAAAACCTCAGCAGTTTTAATAGAGTCTGAAACATTGGTTGCTATGTGTTGCTAAGGCCAGTGGGACCCTCTGATTGGTCGGTTTGTCATTAACCAATCAGACTTCAATAAAAGTAAAAAAAGATGAGCTCAGCAGGTTCTCATCTTTTAAAAAAAACATTTATAAAACACAGACACATTTAAAACTATTATAAATCTATAAACTCCTCCAACAGTACTGTGTCTGAAAGTCTGACACGAAATGTAAATGTCATCTGTCAACTTTACACTGCAATCATTCATCTTCTACCACTTTTTTAACTTTTTTAACTTATCCATGTTTAAGCCTCTTTTAGTTTTTTTTAGATTAACCATTTCATCTATAAATACATGAACATAGGAGCATACCTCCAGCGTTTTCTATATCTCAATCCAGATGTTATATATTTATGTTAGAAAATGCAGAACCCAAGTTAAGTTAGGACTCTAACTTAAAATGAACTCTAAATATTTTCTTGACTGAGGTTGTTTTTTTTAATGTAGAAAGGTAAGTGCAGCTCTATGAAAAAACAAGAAACAACGGCAAACAAACAAACAGACCAGACCTTTCAAAATAAAAGCTGTAAATGACCATTTTCTTTTGGTTATGTTGTCTACATAAATGTTAATGTTTTAAGTTTACTGCCTCAGCAACAAGTGACAGCAGTTGTTTTTTTTTGTTTTTTTTTAACTCAGCCCTTGTGGCTTATGCCCCAGCTTCACTGGATCAACATGTTCTGCTCTACAGGTCAAAGGCCATGGGTGCCCAAAATTGGTTTGATTTGGCCCACCAAGGGTCTTTCATGTTTTGTGACTGAAATTGCAGATTTACTCTGCAGTGACAGTCGAGCATGCTTATTGGTAAGGTAATGGTCTATTCCAATAAAGAGGAGCCAATGGGTGTATATCCCAGAAACAGCCCTAACTCCTGGTGCTCACATTAACTTTGAAAATGAACTTGTCTTAAAAAAGAAAAAAACAAGACAGTTCAGGTTGGTTTGTGCAAAGGTCTTTTCGAAAGTTCTGGGTCAAAAAGCTTAAATTTGTGGGATTACAATTCGGCGCTGGCAGAGGCAGTGGCACAGACAAAAAGCATTTTAAACAAACCTGGGAAGAGTATTTCTTTTATTCACACAAAAGATTTTTGAATGAATGAATGAATAAACTAAGGTTTTAAAATTACTACACATGACAAAATATTTGAGGATATGTCTCTATATCCTCAGCAGCCTTGTGAGAGCTACTTTTACAAAACTAAAGTGGCAGAGCTACTTTTGTTTGTAACATTTATTCTCAAAGTTTATTTCAACGCAAACAAAAATAATTGTTTATTCTGAACTTTTACAAACTGTTGGTGTCCACAACTCACATTTTGCAATAAAACAAAACAAAAAGCTCATTTTGGAAGAGTGGTTGTGTGATTTTATCTTTTTCCAAATAAACAAACATAACTGTGAGGTGGGCCATTAGCTGTTGGATATGGAAAAGCTTTTAGAAACAGGCAGAGGCAGGAATGGCGTGGTTTACAAGTTTTTTTTTTTTTTTTTTTTAGTATTTACTAAAAGTGCAAAATGTGCAATGGAGGCAGCAGAACATGGTGGGAAGAGGTGCCTTAAATACTATTAAGTTAACATTAGCTTATTAAAACTATGTTAAAATCATCTAAACACATAAACCATAACCATAAACTAACTTAAAACCCAAATCTGTACATACACTTTACTTAAACCATACACCAAAGTCTAAAACCTATAAAACCTATAAAACACATAAAGCTGTTCTCCTAAACATTTCCCTGACCTGGTCCAGGCCAGAACCTTTAAATGAGCCACTGTTTTCTCTGGGATTTTCTTTTAACTGGACACAAGACAAGTAAGCAGTGTTGCCAACTATTTGCAAAGGAAAGTAGCTAAAGCCTGGCCAAAAAGTCGCTAAATGTCGCTAGATGACGTGCGTCAATTAGCATATTGGTGACGTCATCACGTCATCATACTAAATTGCATACTTTCTTGCGTTCTGCCTGCCTAATGTGCTTTCTTGACAAATTCATGCTTACATAGTCTCTTCTACTGTATTTTATTATGATATAGCCGACTGTCCCAATAAAGCTCTTCTCATTTCTCATCTCAATTAAGTGATAAGCACACAAGAAGAATGGAAATCAAAACGGTCAAACTAAATTCTTTAAAATTAAAATTAAAGAGAAACAGATAACCGTTTGGTCAAATAAAATGCAGCGATTTATTTTTGTGCTGTGATTTAATTATTTTTTTTGACAAAGAACATTTACATTTTCGCGTGCTGAATGTAAGCCAGGGCGGATCCACAGCCAAGTTGCCGCACATGCACGATTCATTTGCAGTCTGGACGTGGAGGGGGTGAACAACTCCTCCTCTGACTGCAGCTGGGAGGGGCTGCTGCGCGAGGACTGGGCCGCCGGTGAGTGCTTTGGAATGGGGGTGGGGCCCGCGGCAGCACTCACTCGCTGCTCATTGAGAAGAGTAAGAACGATGTGAAAAAGTCATTAGATTTATCGCTAGTCGCTTTTTTGAAAATGAGTTGCTAGAGGGGTCTGAATACTCGCTAAATATAGCAACAAAGGAAGTTGGCAACACTGCAAGTACGTACACACACAATAAACAATTTACTCTTCTCTATAGGTGATTTCATGAAATTTATGTCATTAGCAAATGCATGTTTAATGTTTGATCTTATTTACACGGACGTCTCTGGTGTTTGAGAAAGTTTTATTTGCAGGGGTTTCCCTGAGTAAGTGACTATTATCGACGTAGAATAACAACATAAAGTGAGATTAAATAAGTCAAAGAAATTCAAAGTCTAGAATAACAACTAGTGAGATTGAAAGTTTTATTTGCAGGGGTTTTCCTGAGAGTTTTATTTTGCAGGAGTCTCCCTGAGAGTAGTGTCCAAAGGGGACAGCTACGATATAAGCGGTCTATAGGGCGCGCTTACCTAACATAACATGTTCCGATTTGCGGCTGGCTAACAGCGAATGCTCTAGAAAGACGTTTCTAGGAGTTAAGATAAACCCTACGTAGGCACAGATCAAAAGGGGATCTGGTGAAGCGTATAAATGACCTCCGAGGAGTATCCCATTTAATACTGTTGTGAGGCAAGCTATATCAGCGTCAAAATTATTTTTATTGTAATCTTTAAGAAAGATTACAATATGTGTTTGGTGTTTAATGCATGCTATTATCAACAAGGGGTTAAATTACCCCTCCTTGAACCGCAACCTTATCGTGGTGGAGGGGTTTGAGTGCCCGAATGATCCTAGGAGCTATGTTGTCGGGGGCTACACAAATGGACAAAATTGTTGGTACCCTTCGGTCAATGAAAGAAAAACTTTGTTCTGACAAAAGTAATAATAAATAAAAAATCTATGAATGTTAACCAATGAAAGTCAGACATTGCTATTCAACCATGCTTCAACGGAATTATTTTAAAAAATAAACTCATGGAACAGGCCTAGACAAAATTGTTGGTACCTCTAACTTAATATTTTGTTGCACAACCTTTTGAGACTATCACTGCAATCAGACGATTCCTGTAACTGTCAATGAACCTTTTGCACCTCTCAGCAGGTATTTTGGCCCACTCCTCATGAGCAAACTGCTTCAGTTGTTTCCGGTTTGAAGGGTGTCTTTTCCAGACGGCATGTTTCAGCTCCTTCCAAAGATGCTCAATAGGATTGAGGTCAGGGCTCCGAGAAGGCCACTTTAGAATAGTCCAATGTTTTCCTCTTAACCATTCTTGGGTGTTTTTAGCTGTGTGTTTTGGGTCATTGTCCTGTTGCAAGACCCCTGACCTGCGACTGAGACCAAGCTGTCTGACACTGGCCAGCACATTTCTCTCTAGAATCCCTTGATAGTCTTCAGATTTCATTGTACCCTGCACAGATTCAAGACTCCCTGTGCCAGATGCAGCAAAGCAGCCCCAGAACATAACAGAGCCTCCTCCATGTTTGACAGTAGAGACAGTGTTCTTTTCTTGATATGCTTCATTTTTCCGTCTGTGAACATAGAGCTGATGTGCCTTGGCAAAAAGTTCCATTTTTGTCTCATCTGTCCATAGGGCATTCTCCCAGAAGCTGGATCTCTTTAGAAGTCTTTCTGGGCTCTTTTGTTACCATTCGGATTATCCGTCTCTTTGATTTGTCATCAATTTTCCTCCTGCAGCCATGTCCAGGGAGGTTGGCTACAGTCCCATGGATCTTAAATTTCTGAATAATGTGTGCAACTGTAGTCACAGGAACATCTAGCTGCTTGGAGATGGTCTTATAGCCTTTACCTTTATCATGCTTGTCTATAATTTTCTTTCTATTCTCCTGCGACAACTCTTTCCTTCGCTTCCTCTGGTCCATGTTGAGTGTGGTACACACCATGTCACCAGACAACACAGTGACTACCTGAAGCCCTATAAATAGGCCCACTGACCGAAGGAGCAACGTGGGGCTGACCTCCCGTGGGCTCACCACCTGCGGAAGGAACCGTAAGGAGCCTGTGCTAAGTGGATTGGGTGGCAGTCGAAGGCGGAGGCCTCGACGACCCAATCCCCGGACATGGAATCTGGCGCTAGGGAAATGGAATGTCACCTCGCTGGCCGGGAAGGAGCCTGAGCTTGTGCGGGAGGTTGAGAGATACCGACTAGAGATAGTTGGGCTCACCTCCATGCACAGCTTGGGCTCTGGAACCCAAATCCTTGAGAGAGGCTGGACTCTCCACTACTCTGGAGTTGCCTGCGGTGAGAGGCGGCGGGTTGGTGTGGGCTTGCTCATAGCCCCCCAGCTCAGCTGTTTGGGACAAATACATTGTGTTCATCCTGACACTTTACCCAGTAGAGGAGGGAGAGGCAGGGGTAAACATAGTCAGCGAGAATACACTAATCAAAGCAGTGATTGTAATAAAAGTGATAGCTGTGTGCTGTGCTTTATGAGAGGTCCCACACTCTAAAAAACTACTAACTATGCCGCATGGATGGATAAGAAAAGATAAAGCAACTGCAACGACACACATACAGTACATGTGTATATTTCTCATAACTATTTGCATACGTTTTACTAGTTATGGTTTATTAGAAGTTATAGTTATTCTTTATTTTGGTAATGTTGCTTTTACAAATTAGTTATAAAAAATTTTTCAGAAAAGAAAAAAAAAAAATATTATAATATGTTCATTAGTGTGTATGTACTGTAAATAACATAACCGCCAATATATAATGCCATGGTATGCAAATTATATGCTTAAAATGTATTTACTTATATACTTTGGGTCAGGTCTGACATTTTTCTAGTTTAGAGTAGGACTATATCTCTTATCTCTTTTCAAACCACAGCCTTTTGAAATTTGGATCTCAAAAATCTGTATTTTTTTAAATAAACCCTGGCGCCTAAAGGGGGGGCAAGAGACTGACAAAATCTATAAGGGCATTATAGCCATAATAAATGATAGTACTTGGATACTTAAGTACATTTGAAGGCAATTACTTTTGTACTTTTACTCAAGTGAAAGTTAAAAGGGAGTTCTTTGGATTTTACTGAAGTAATATTTTACCTAGTGTATCTGTACTTTAACTCAAGTACTTGATTTGTGTACTTCGTCCACCACCGCTTATAACATCAGCCAGGGCACTAAGAGTGGATCCATCATGACTCAGAGGAGAGAAGGAAGCAGCTCCTCCCCCACATGGCTTTCAATTCACAGGAAGTCATCCAAGTCTTGCAGTGACACTTGTATCGGGCTTTGTATCATTGTCACAGTTGGTCATATGATGTTATGAGTATAGAACATGGATCCATGTGTGTGACTCCCACTGAGAAGTGATAGCGTAGTTTAGGAGGTTTTTCTGGTGCTGTCTGGTGCTACCAACAGTTTCCAGTCCTGATTCTGTTCCCAATATACTGTAGCTCTGCTGGGCATTGATCTTTGCATCTTTTCACACCTGGGCTGGTGCATTCCTCCTTAGGCGACCTGGTGGTCCCGGGCTCCCCCACGAGCACCATATTGATACCGAACTTAGCGCGAACACCCGATCGACACAGAATGCTGTAGCTCAGAGCTCCTGAGCTCAAACGATCCCCAGCCTCAGCCTCCAGGGAGCTTGCATTATAGGTGCGGCCACTGCACCCAGCGCGGGGGCTTTGACCTGCTCCGTTTCCGACTTGCCTTCTTGCATACCTCGATTGTTGTGTTTGTTACTGTTTTCTTACTGGTGGTTAGTCTTGTTGTGTGTACTGAGTTTTCCCTGTAACTTGTGGTTGTACTGCTCTGTGTGTGTTACAATTTATCATTGTGAGTTGTGAACAGTTGGCTTGACTTAGCTGTACCTACACTAGCTTAGCTAAGATTTTCTGTGTTGTTGTATTGGCTTGGGGCAATGGTTTGCCATTCTTGTTCGGTATTACTAGACAGATTGTCTCTATTAGAGAGAGACGTGTTTGTGAGTTAGAGCAGATAGATCATCATAGACAGGGTTTGGTTACTTTAGATGTGTCAGGGTTTTCGGATAGTATCAGATGCAGGTCTGATAGCAGTCCTACTACCGATAGCTCCAGTTGCGGCTCAGTTGCTTCGGCAGCTGTTGCAAAGAGTTGTTCGTGCCGGTCTGCCGGCGCAGGGGTGCAGGCAAGGGCAAGCCTCCGGTTGTCCGCTTTTGTCCGCGGTCACCTCCTGTGACCGCGAACCGGTTTTTGGCGCTTTCAAGTCCGCTTGTCCGCGCCAATTACCAGCCTGTTCCCTCTGCGCCTGCCAGCCGGAGCGAGCATCGTACTCTGGTGATAGGGGACTCCATTACCCGCAATGTTAGACTTGAGACGCCAGCCATTGTCCACTGTTTACCGGGGGCCCTGACTATTTGGGCAAAAGCTTGTCTTAGTCTTATGTTTAATAATTAACAAACAGATTAATTCCTTGAAGTCTCCTGTTCAGACTTATAATTTAAATTATGTTTAATTTCAATGTCTCACACTTTATGTTTTATTTAAGTTCAGATTAGCTTAAATAATAATTTTGGTGACTCTGAAAACTTTGATTTAGATAAATTTCTTTAATTATTTGTGAAACTGAAAAAAAATATATATAAATGTAATAATAAGATTCATTGTGACAACATTGTCTGTTTAAAAACCTTCAAAGACTGTAAAGAAACTTTACCTTTACATTGCATCAGAGAGCCTTGGGTGAAAATAAACAGCATTTTTGAAAATAATCTATAGTCACTAAGACATGCAAAACAAACAAAGAGCAATGACTTTCACACTTTTCACCAGAAATTCTAAAAATAGTTCCACAGTTTAAATAATTAAATGAGGAAGTGCAATATTTGTCTTGCTCAGCCCTTCATTGGTCATTTTTTTTTCTATAGGAGTAATGCTATAATCTTAGCCCTTTCCCCTTCATTTAGGGGTAAGTTAGAGAATTGGGATTGGGCCAAAGACTCTTCTAAATTAATCCAGACTGACTTGTAGGTGTTATATTTTCTCAGTCTGTGTCTTATGTCTGAGTTCAGTGTATTGTAACACTCAAACCAAAGGCAGAACTGAAGAAATGGAAAGAACATTAGTCATCCCTCACACTTCCCCTCCACAGCCTGTAAGAACCTATGTTAGCCCTGCAGGTTACCATTGGTGAGCCTCAAAAACAGGAAGGCCAGATTAGAGTTTGCTAAACAAAATCTAAAAAAGCCTTCACAGTTCTGGAACAACATCCTATGGACCGATGAGACCAAGATCAACTTGTACCAGAGTGATGGGAAGAGAAAGAAGTCTGGAGAAGAAAGGAACTGCTCATGATCCAAAGCATAGCACCTCATCAGTGAAGCATGTGGTGGTAGTGTCATGGCGTGGGCATGTACGGCTGCCAATGGAACTGGTTCTCTTGTATTTATTAATGATGTGACTGCTGACAATTAACAAACATTAATTCCTTGAAGTCTACTGTTCAGACTTATAATTTAAATTATGTTTAATTTCAATGTCTCACACTTTATGTTTTATTTAAGTTCAGATTAGCTTAAATAATAATTTTGGTGACTCTGAAAACTTTGATTTAGATAAATTTCCATCTTTCTGTTCATATAAAGGTTACCGACTATTAGCCTGTATCAAACTGCTAACAAAAATAAACATTATCATTATGCTTCATCAAATTTAGTTTAAATTAAATTAATTTTAATTTTCTTGATATGTAGTCGTGTAGTCCCATTGTATCAGTTATTCAGATAAGAAAACTTAACATCTGTCAAACTATTTTCTATGCATGAAACCATATTATTGCTCATGGATGCTCTAGCTTTCTTTACTCTCCCCCACAACATCATTGTGAGGCTTTTTAAGCTCTCATTTCCACAGCTCTGTGTACCTCTCAATCACCCCCAAACATTTAATTCCTCTCTAATGAATTACCATAAAACCCCAAATTTGTTCCTTCAATGATGGCATACCACCTACAGGAAAAACGTACAAGATATATATTGAAGGTTTGACACTTAGACTTTTACCCAGTTAATAATCTTAAATATGATTTCCTTTTGATCTGACACATTTTAACCACGACAAGGTTAATTTAGGATATCTGTTGTAGAAACTTTAAATTCTAGTTAAGTTTAGTTTGCTGCTATAAAACCACAAGTTGATGTTATCAAAAATAAAAGATGCAATATTAATTCCTATGTAGTTAGGAAATATGGAATTGAAATGTTACCAGATTATCATTTGTACTTTCTTTGTCATTCGTCCTTTGTTCTTCGTCCTGTGTTCCAGCTGAAAAAAACCTGCCTATATCCCACAACAAATCATTACATAATCATTTTGGTTATTTCATCTTTGGTGATCCTTCAGCAATGCCTGTTATGGACAAAATTATTAAAGCTGCTGCCTCCATCATAGAGACCTGTTAGAAAAAGGATCTGTATAAAAATACTAAGATAGACTTGATCTCGAACAACCACAACTCCATGTAAGGATGTATACATACAGCTGGTATTATCTCCTGTAAATAATAAAAGTAGTTAAGACTATGGCTTTATCAGTAGTACCTAGAGAGATTCTGACTGTTGTGGGTGAAACTAGAGGTTGTTACCTTTACAAAGAGCCCATACTTGTATTTAAATTCCTTAGGGTTCAATAACAGCAATCATTTTAATTTGGAGAGGTTACATTACACACAATATAGCCAACATGACCGAAAGAAATAAGGGGTTTTAACCATTCAGACTCAATAAAAGTGAAATTGAAACAAACTTCTCACAAAAACATTTTACATGTATTTTCTATTGTCAAATTATTTTAATTTGATCAAATCTAGTTTAATGTTGCACAAGGTTTGAGTCTAAAGTGTGACAGACCAATGACACAGAGCTCAGCAGGTCCTCATCTTTATAAAAACGTTTTATAAAACCGAAGATCTTGAGAAACACAGTTCTCAGTAAAATGAGGAAGTTTGAATAAATCTGAAAAAGCTCAGACTGAGCTGTGAAGCTGCCACAGTCACTGTTCCTTTTCTGAAAGTGAGGTGTGTCGAGATGGACGAGACGTCTGAAGATTGTGTGTACATAAAGTACAACGCTCTTACACCTGGAAAATACAAGGGTGAGTCTCCAGTTTCACTGTTTACTTTTTAACTTGTCCCCTTCAACCTCAAAGTCATTAAAATCCGTTTGTGGTTTATATAAATGACTAAATGTAAATGTAAATAAAAACTACAGCCACATAATTTAACTTTCATTTGGCTCTTTCAAATGGATGTTGTCTATTTCTTAAAAAAATATTTTATGACAGGTTTGAAAAGATGTGGTGCTTTAGACCAAGTCTTAGTCCTGGAATGTTCTTATAAATAACTTTAAACTTGTGTTGAGATTAAAAATAATTAATCAACAGCAGTACTTTAATTGAATCAAAAACAATTCCTCATAACTTCTCCTTGTAAACATTTCTGAGCTCTTGTGAGTTTTTATTGGTGTCAGACTGGACTCTTCTCATGTACCAGGCTCTGGTCTTGACTCAGGAAGTGTTCATAACATGTTTAAAGTTTTTGAGACAAACTCTGGTGCTGATCAAGCCTCTCTCATGGAACCTCTAAAATGGTCCTCGTGTAAGGGCGCCGCCATACGGCGACTTTACAGCGATTTTACAGCGAAATACAGCGATATACCTCCGTCCACCAGAGGGCAGGCTCCAAAAGCGAAATTATAAGGAGAAACCCAATGGCGACTTTACAAGAGTAAAACTCATGTTTACAGCCTTTACTACGTGAACACTCTGGGAGGGGGTTATGCTATCTAAATGCATGGAGTAAAAGCCAAAAATCCCTGATGTAACGACCATTTTATTGCCCTTTCATAACGACAATATCGGTGAATAAGTGACCAATAGGCGGATAACATCCATTTTTTTACAAGCTATGGTGCTGATGCTCTGTCAGTGTGGTTTATTATGAATGTTGTGTGAACCAAAGAACAAAACATGCTCCAAAACAGTTTCAAATGACAGGTCTGTAATAATTTTTAGTTTCTTATAGTTAATAATTATTGGTTGCTGCTCTTTCTCTTCAGATTATGTCAAATCTGATCATGTCATGTTCTTCATGCTAATCCAAACAGGAACTAGACATAACTTGCCACTGAATGATTTCTGCCTCTGGGAGCTTGTCATGGGGAGTGTGTGAAAGATACGCCTCCTACAACCTTTACTGCATGAAAAGAATTATTACTAGATCCAACATTTTTACTGTTGCTGTGGTAACACAGGCATGCAAGTTCCTCTTTCTTATTATAAATAAAAATGAGAATAACTCTTTATTGTGCACACACTTTTGTGAGTGCTAATTTTGGAAAATGTTTGGATATTTTGATGATGTCAGATTTATTTATTGAAACAATAAATGTTACTTATGTCTGTATTTGTGAAACTGAAAAAAATATATATAAATGTAATAATAAGATTCATTGTGACAACATTGTCTTTTTAAAAACCTTCAAAGACTGTAAAGAAACTTTACCTTTGCATCAGAGAGCCTTGGGTGAAAATAAACAGCATTTTTGTAAATAATCTATAGTCACTAAGACATGCAAAAGAAACAAAGAGCAATGACTTTCACACTTTTTACCAGAAATTCTAAAAATAGTTCCACAGTTTAAACAATTAAATGAGGAAGTGCAATATTTGTCTTGCTCAACCACTTATTGTTCATTTTTGTTTCTATAGGGGTAATGCTATAAACCTAGCCCTTTCCCCTTCATTTAGGGGTAAGTTAGAGAAATGGGATTGGGCCAAAGACTCTTCTAATTTAATCCAGACTGATGTGTAGGTGTTATATTTTCTCAGTCTGTGTCTTATGTCTGAGTTCAGTGTATTATAACACTCAAACCAAAGGCAGAACTGAAGAAATAGAAAGAACATTAGTCATCCCTCACACTTCCCCTCCACAGCCTGTAAGAACCTACGTTAGCCCTGCAGGTTACCATTGGTGAGCCTCAAAAACAGGAAGGCCAGATTAGAGTTTGCCAAACAAAATCTAAAAAAGCCTTCACAGTTCTGGAAAAACATCTTATGGACCGATGAGACCAAGATCAACTTGTACCAGAGTGATGGGAAGAGAAGAGTCTGGAGAAGGACAGGAACTGCTCATGATCCAAAGAATAGCACTTCATCAGTGAAGCATGTGGTGGTAGTGTCATGGCGTGGGCATGTACGGCTGCCAATGGAACTGGTTCTCTTGTATTTATTAATGATGTGACTGCTGACAAAAGCAGCAGGATGAATTCTGAAGTGTTTTGGGCAATATTATCTGCTCATATTCAACCAAATGCTTCAGAACTCATTGGACGACACATCACAGTAAAGATGGACAATGACTCGAAGCATACTGCGAAAGCAACCAAAGAGTTTTTTAAGGGAAAGAAGTGGAATGTTATGCAATGGCCAAGTCAATCACCTGACCTGAATCCAATTGAGCATGCATTTCACTTTCTGAAAACAAGACTGAAAGGAAAATGCCTCAAGAACAAGCAGGAAGAAGACAGTTGCAGTAGAGGCCTGGCAGAGCATCATCAGGGATGAAACCCAACGTCTGTGGATGTCTATGCTTTCCAGACTTCAGGCTTTAATTGACTGCAAAGGATTTGCAACCAAGCATTAAAAAGTGAAAGTTATGATTGTTAATTACTTTTGTCCCATTATTTTGGTCCCTTAAAAAGTGGGAGGCACATATACAAACTGTTGTAATTTCTACACCGTTCACCATATTTGGATGTATTTATGGAAAGACTCTCAGGGAAAGTTGAATGTTTTGTTTATATTTTTCTTATTTTATTCAAGAAAAGGCATCTAAACGTATTTTTGAAGGTGAAGACATTTTTTCATCATCATCCAAGGGACTTTGTTAATTCTGAGTTCAACTGATAAAAGCTGAGTTTTGTATCCCTCAGAAGCAGGGGTTTAGCCTGAATGGACAAGTGCCGAGATTCGGACATTGCCCTTTCTCTTTGAGATGGAGGTGAACCGCAGACTCCACCAGCACTGAGCCTCCTGTGATCACTGGACAGCATAGACCACATTGCTCTGTTTGTGGAGATCTTCTTTAGGGTGCACCAGTTTCTGATGAAGAGTAGTATTGGAAGGTTTAAAGTGATGAGGAATGTATGTAAAAAATCCATTTGAGCTTTTCAGATAAACCAGATGCAGAAGGGATGACTATACTTGTTATAAGAATTCTATATGTCCAAAAGAATTCTATATCCTTATATTATCCAGAGAGACACGGAGACAGATTATATTATAAAAGCGAAAGGCCAGGTTTTATTCCTTGCAAGGAGAAGCAAAGTACACAGATATATCAAAGGTACATAGTGCGTTTTGCTTAAAGAGGTAAACAATCCACGTCGTTTTATACCCAGTAGTACTCCTACGCAGTCTGCGACCTAGGTCGTGATGGCCTGCATGTCATAGCATGGAGCAGACAGAAGAATCATATCTAAACTAAAACATAGACACTAAATGAAAACTCATACAATTCCCATAACATTCCCCCCTCTTTATGCTCAATAGGCATAAATCAAAGTCTCCACCTTGATGTGAATTGTATTAAGTCAGGAGCGAAAACCCAGAGGCAGCTGACCTAGCCTAAGTACATTTGACCATTCGGCTAAATGACCTATCGCTGGGAAAAAGACCTCCTGACCGCCCCTCTGCCAAGGCGGCGCACATTCAAGGCAGATGCATATAAAGATCAAAAATAAACTGATTTCTTCTGACACACATGTCCAATCAATGACATAAATGAGTATAATATTGCAAACAGATAAATCAAAAGGAGATTAACACACTGATTCTTAACATCCAATAATAACTGATTACATCAAAACATAGAATCACTCCAAAATAAAGTAGAAAAAGATGCCGGAGGTTAAGCTGGTCAACCCATCGAACCTAACATCTCCAGCCTGTCCCTGCCTGTCCATTTCTGTCCCTGTAACGAAAAGAAAAACACATGGAGTGAGACATATGCACATTCATAATGATTAAAATCAATTCTCTTCAGCATAATCAATTCAATGAACCATACGGCCCTTAGGTCTGTAGTATGATCCGTCCTGGAGCTGTTGTCCCGTTGGTGTACATGCAAACAATAACGTCCCTCAGATATCAAAGTGTTCATCTGAGGTCAAAGCCTTGACCTTAGTCGTTTGGCAGGTGCATGTCCAGGAATGTTGACCCAGCAATGGCCACATTCATCAATCTCACCAACAAGCTCCGGTACATGTAAAGCAACACAAACAAACGTTATTAGACATGGAAGTGCAACAACAAGTACATGTACTGTATCTCAATACAGATTCTAAAATCCCAGTAAATCTTACAAATATGTTGTAAAACCAGGTCAAAATTAATTTCTCTATACCAGAATACTCTAATTCCTCTGTTAGAGTTTGAAGTCCTTTCTCAAAGACTTTAGTTCTGCTGTAACTAGTCCTGTGTTACTTTGGAGGAAATCCTTTTGTAGATCCCCCCTTTTCAGCTAATAGCATGCTCAGTGCTATGTTGTTCTGTCCAGTCCTTGGACCAGTTTCCTCTTATTTCCAGTTTTAATTAACAGTTACAGCATCTCTAATACAATTCATAAACCTTTGTTGTTTATAAATATACCTTATATACTTTAATCCACCTTTTCATAAATTGTCCCAAATTGTAAAAATTCAAATCCTAATGCTAATTTAATTTTAGCCTTATATTCATTAAGGACACCTTGAAGGACACCTCTGTCGTCGATGTAAATGGGGCTCTCCAATGAACCTGAGGGAGCTGCTGTTTGGCTCCTAAAGTGTGAGTTTCCACTCACGACGTTCTCTTCACATTTTATGTGAACACAAATAAAACGAGGATCCTTTAAGGACGCATGTTTCCGGTCAGCAGGCAACGCTGGTCTAATGGTCTTACTTTCACAAAACCTCCAGACTTCTGCTTTGCACTGCACCTGTCCCTGATCTCTACGTTTGTCAAGTTCAGAGTGATGTCACAGGAAGTCATGTGACCCCCGTCACTAGCCCTGCTCACAGGTGTACTTCCCTTCACAGGTGTAAACCAAGATGATATAAGTTCAAAGAACTATGTTAATATTAGCTCTTACTGGTGGTGGCTATATTAATTGTCAAAACTCCTTTTCTGAACTGGTATACTTGTTGTAGTTGGCTTCCATCCAAATAAAGAACAAACAAACAAATCAGAACGTTATCTGACATTATAGACCCATAGAAAGTGCCTCCTAGGTTTTCGTCAAACGAAACCATAAAAGCCCTTAAAATTATCAAACCATAAAACTGAAACAGCAGATAAACCCTGTTTCCACAGATATGGTCTGCTGGAAATCTACTTTAATCTGAAAAGGTTTAATCAGACTAAACAGTGCTTCTCCAGAAAAGTCCTGTCAACTTTCTTTATTTCATTATTTGATTTAAACTTTTAACTGTATTAAACACTGTTGTTTTAGCCTCCTGCTAACCATTAGGTTAACCAAGCATCCCTTCAGCACTTTAAGACAGTTTTGTTTAAACCTTCATCTCCCCCCTTTTTG
This sequence comes from Perccottus glenii, assembly GCA_024416835.2. Taxonomy (NCBI): domain Eukaryota; kingdom Metazoa; phylum Chordata; class Actinopteri; order Gobiiformes; family Odontobutidae; genus Perccottus; species Perccottus glenii. Next base: position 6,243,998 of record CM044562.2, read on the forward strand.
AGACGTGGGACAACCATGGCTCAAAATACCACAAAAAGTGAAACAAAATCAAATAAAAGTTAAAAAAATCAAAATAAAATCAAAACAGAATGGGTTTTCACAATTACCACCTTAAATTGTTATTTCATTAATTAGCATTTCTAATTATTCATCTTCTTTATGTTTTCCAAATAGCATCACTTTTGTTTATGTTATATTTAAAACTTAACTTTGTTTAGTTCAGTTTTAATTTTAGTTACCATTAGTTGTAGGTCTTTACCTGTAACTTTTATTGGTATCATTCATAATTTGACAAATTTTAACTCAGTTGATGCAAACATAAATAATTTATTTAGATCAGAACTGGTTTCTCATGATCTATTGTCACAAACTTTTAAACATTCACCTTTAATTCACAATTTATTTCACGTTCTTTTAAATTAGAATATTCTCAAAATATTGTTTAATTTACCTTAAATTACTTTCTTTAGAAGAAAAACACATTTTTCTCTTACTTCAAAACAAAATTTCTTAATCACCCTTAGGTCAGACCCTCCTCTGGGGTTAAACCAGTAACAGCAGCATGTCTCATCTGCTTGAACACATCACAAAGCCTCTGCTCTGTTCACACTGCTTTCCTCTAAAACACCATCACCTTTGTGATTGTCGTTTAAAAGGAAAGACTAAATACAAAATCAACAAATTTCCTCTCAAATTCTGCTTTATTTTTAAATTAAATTCCTTTAGGATCTTGTTCAGTATAGATTTGTTCTATACTGTCTCTGTAAAACTCAGTTTTACCCCAGGTGCTAAATACAATAAACCAGCTTGTTTTTGTATTTTTCCCATATTAATTTAAACGTAACATAAAAACATTTTATCAATTACTATTTTCAGGTTTCCCCTAATTTGGCATTCAGATGCCACATAAAGAATTCACCTCACTCAATGTTAAACAGAACCTTTTAACATCAAGTGTAAAATTAAAATAACGTGTCTCTCTTTATTTATTCAAATTCACCAAAATTGTAATCAGTAACTATCATTACTGTTCATTTAATAAAATGTAACATCTCAATCTCTTTTTTTCTTTTTCTTTAGTTTACAACGACCTAAAATTTGATCAAAACCACAACCAAAACAAAAACTTAACGTCTGTTCAAAAGGACCTTGTGTTAGTCCCTGTACTCAAAAAAAAATTTAAAATCACTTCAACCAGTGATTAAAACCCATCAAGCCATTGGCATATGCTCTTAAACTTTAACAATTCACCTTGTTAGTTTAACAATTATCTTTTATTCACTTATTTCTCATTAACTTTTAATTTTTCAAATAAAACCTTTAAGATCGTTTTAACAGTTTGAACTGTTTTAACATAGATATGTTTTTAATAATCAAAACCAGATTACCAATTTACATTACAGTTTAAATCTTTATTGCATAGATGACACTATACCTTAATTATAAAGTACCAAAATAAATAATGATTATTATTTATTTTGAACTATCTTCATTTCAATTCTCCAATTACTTAAACTTTAAGTTTTTCTTTTCAAAAACCATATTCAATCTCATTCATTCAATTGTTTAGTTTACCAAATCATGTTTCATACATTCAATAAAACTCAAATGTGGACTTTTATTCATATCAACAGACCTGTCAGAAGGTCAAACAGTTTTCCTAATTAAGCATCATAAACTTTATTTAACACCTCAGTTCAGTGCAGACTGTTTCTGTCACTGACATTCATAACTCAGTATTCTTCTCAACATTAAAAGTTTTTTTTAATGTAAAGGCTCCCACAATGTCTGTGGAGCTAAAAAAAAACAAAAACCCAAACCAAACATTTCTCGCTCTTGGGAGCAAAAAGGAGGGTGCTGTGAAGCCCCTGTTACCTTGAATTACATAGAATGTTATCTTGTGTTTAAACATTCCTCGTGAATCCAAACAGTGGTTGTTTTGAATCCACTTTCTCCAAAACTTTGTCAAAACCAAACCAGAGAAATACATAAATGTTACTTTTCTTTATTTAGATTGCTGTAACCTTGTTTTCTTTTAAATGTGAGCTTATGCCCCAACTATAAAGTTATGTTATCTTTATAAACTTACTCTGCACAATTCAACTTTAAGACGCATATTTAAATTCTTCCAATTACAAAGTAATCATTTTCATTCTTTTATTGGCGTTATACCGTGTGTTTACAAATACCTTTTTGGTCAATCTCAATAGATCAAAATTTAAAACAAATAAACGTTAGTGTGAATTTGTTTATCTTACCGCTTCCGTGTTTGCTGCTGCTGGTAACTGTCTGCAGCTTTTTTTTCCTTTTTTCTCAGCCGAAAAGGAGCATGTGGGAGGTGGGGTGCAGATAAAGGTTGGAGAGAGCACTGTTTTCCGGAGGGAGGGAGGCCGAGACCTAGATGCTCCCAGAAACATTTAAACAAAATACAAATGATTAGTGTTTTGAAGTACATGTGTGTACTTCTTTCAAAATCTCTTCTCTACTTCTCTGTTTTTTTTTTCTCAAACTAGAAAAATAGCTTATGGAAGCTACCTTTCTCTCTCATGTTGTTCAAACTTTCTTTTTTAAACAAAAACATTAAAGTTGTTCTGATTCACATCATTAGACTCATTCTTCATTCAACAATGGCCCATTCATAAAACATTTATTCTCTCAAACACACCTTTATCTTTAACTTTTTAGGTCAACAATTCTCAGTATTGCCAACAATTCTCAGTATAAGCCCCGTCACTTTCAGTGGGCTTTTTCTCGCCACTCACTTCACCAGCAGTGAACATTTTTCAGCAAAAGCTCTCGTGGGCTTTTAAAATCTCATTTCTCAACTGCAGGAATCAATACTACGTAGGCAGGCCTTTTTTATAGTCACATTGACTTCGGACTCATTTATCTCACTTTTTGTTGTAAGTATCTTGATAATGGTCGGACCTATTCATCTCACTTTTGTTGTCAGTAAGTTTCTTGATAATAGTCCATACTCGAGTTTTCCTGTGAGTCCAACGCACCATTAAAACCAACAATACTAGCTATGCAAGGCAGTTCGATTGTGGCGTATTACGATACGTGATTATTAATCTAAGATAAATTCCTGTGCTCCCTAGACAAGCTCTTTAGACCCCATACCCCTTCTTGTAATCAGGCGAACTATCTAGTGCCATAGAGTCCCGCCCTTGTCACGGCCAAATGAACTAATCGCGCGGGTCCGTTTCAAGAAACACCTAAAGACTTACAAAGCATAAGGTATCTATCAAACTAAAATCTAGCAAGACAACAAGCTTTAACACAGATTAACATCAGAATATCCCGTTTAAAACCTCACCATAAGATTGACAATTAGGTTCTCGATCAAAAACACATACTTTTTTCGGCTTTAAATCTCACCATAAACCATATAGGCAGGGTCTCGACAAAGCGGATCTCACCATTTAAGGAATCTCGATCTTTCAGCGTTTAAGAATCTCCTATGTTGGCCAACTTCATGGAAAAACATCAACTATTGGTGATGTAACTTTCATGCAGCCCGCTCAGCACACACCCGATTTCCAAAACTACTACTTCCGGAAGCTTTGGTAATTACAAACTCACACACACACACCAAAAAATAAATTAAACAGCTGTTTACCTGAATTTTCAGTCCAATAGTCCAGTTGTTCCGCAGCCAGACTGTCTGTTCTGTTCTCTCGTCTCTTCTCTTTTTCTCAGTCCAGATCTCGTCATCGTGTTCACACACACAGAGGGGATATCTGGCCCTTTACTGCTAAATAGCACAGCTTGGGACTTACAAGAAATGCTTTCTTTGTGCATTTCTCCGTGCACGTCAGCTCACCTCTTTGCATGAGAAACAACGAATATTGAGATCCGGGTCACGGCACCAAATGTTATAAGAATTCTATATGTCCAAAAGAATTCTATATCCTTATATTATCCAGAGAGACACGGAGACAGATTATATTATAAAAGCGAAAGGCCAGGTTTTATTCCTTGCAAGGAGAAGCAAAGTACACAGATATATCAAAGGTACATAGTGCGTTTTGCTTAAAGAGGTAAACAATCCACGTCGTTTTATACCCAGTAGTACTCCTACGCAGTCTGCGACCTAGGTCGTGATGGCCTGCATGTCATAGCATGGAGCAGACAGAAGAATCATATCTAAACTAAAACATAGACACTAAATGAAAACTCATACAATTCCCATAACAATACTCTTCCCTTTTGTCTCTGGTTCCTGTCAGGTTTCTGTGTCCTCTAGGATTTTGCTGAATGACCATTGTCGTGAATAATTCTGCAAAGAATAAGCAGAAGCAATCAGATTTTTGTGGATTTATTTTATTTGCAAATGGTCCCACAGCATACATGGAGTGTGAGTCAAGTATGAAATTAACCAGGTTACTTTTTATCATCTGTACTGTAAGTCCCACCCCATAGATAAATTCCCTTGAATTATTGCTTCCCATTTAGGTCTGCTTTCCAAAACCTTTGATAAGATTAACAGTTCTTTGTTACCAAAAGGTAGAAGAAGTACTGGGTGTATCCCTTGTGAAGCTGATTGTGACAAAGACTTTGCGAGTGTGATAAACCAGCATGTGACTTCCTGGCCTCATGATAGTTCTAAAGATAAAATTACATGACACCTCACCCTGCCCCCATCTTACAATAATCAATAATAAATACAGTCCATTACAACAAATAAAATAAAATATAAAACAAACAATAGCATTAATAATAATAATACAAATGTTTGTTTTTTTCGTAAATGTTATTTCTCAAACAATCCTTAATATAGTGTCCATATCAGTTTTTCAGTTTTTAGCCAAGAATAGTTGTATGTCAAAGTCAGATGTTTTAAATAGCTTTATAGATATGACAGTAAAAAAAAGAGGAAAGGTGATGCAGGCAAAAGGAGTAAAGTTTCAGGCGAGTGTGTTGATCTCTTGTTGTCTTTTTTATTGGAACACACATTCAGATGAGAGAAGATTAATATAAAGTTATTATGAGTTAGTGCCAAAGACACACTTACTTCACAAAATGACGTGACGTGCCTTGCCTTCTTTCTCTTCTTTCACAGCCCAGTATGACGCAGCCTGACACTGCTGCACACTCGCACTATTTCTATTACACAATTAGGCTTTCAGTAGTGCATTTATATATCACACACCAAACTGGCAGAGGCAAATAAACAGAAATGGCGCTTTTCCACTACACAGTACCAGCTCGACTCGACTCGGCTCGCTTTTCGCTCCGTTTTCCATTGCAGATAGTACCTCCACAATAGTACCTAGTCGTCATCATAGCGACGCCGCAAGAACCTGTCGTGGACGTAATCTTCTACGCGACACACACCCGCTACTCACACACATAAACAATGGAGGAAATCGAGTCTATGTTTTTTTTATCCTCGGGATGTGGCTGTTTCTCACAGCAAGACAGCAAACGTTGTTTCAGGAGAGGCTGAGGGCAGCAAAAAGAAACAATGCTGATAACAGGAGAGTTTGGGAATTACTACAGAGTTCAGACTACGAGACGAATCTGTTTTTTCAAAGCCGACGCAAGAGGCTAAGTTATGCTAACGTTTACATATGTGTAAATACTATAAGTTACTACTTACAAAGTATTTGAACAACTTTATAGCTACCAGTATTACGTACTAAAATGTGTATGGTTTATGTGTTTCAGATCTGTAGAACAGCAGATCTACAACAGGAAAATATGTCGAGCACGGGTTGTGGTTGAAAACGCTTTTGGTAGACTGAAGGGAAGGTGGCGTTGTCTCATGAAAAGAAATGACTGTGATGTTACAATGGTGAAATCTATGATTCTTACTTGCTGTGCTTTGCATAACCTTTGTGAGAGTCATGGAGAGGACTATGACAATGACTGGGATGCACCTGCAGCAGCAGAGCCTGTGGTGGCAGTGGCACAGGGTGTAGAGGAGGAAGGCAGTGATGTACGAGAGGGTCTGATGCGTTACTTTAATTGCTAAAAAAATAAATACATTATCGTTAAAAATGTTGTCTCTGCTGTTTTAAGGTTATCACAGTATAAAATCTGAAAATACATGGTCAAACCCTTGTACAAAAGCAAACAATCAAAAAAGACACTTATTTGTAATAAGTTTCAAAAAAGTTTTATTTAACCACACACATACAAATAGAACAAACTCTAATATAAATTCACAAACAACTATATACATGTTACATGTAGTGCAAACAATTTTAAAAAATGCTGTATTTAATTATTACATAATATACATTTTCAGTCCAGGGGTGGTGGAACAGCGTCCCGCCGGTTCAGTGCCTGTACAAGCTGGCCCAGGATTCCCAGAAAGGCCTGGTTGAAGGACGACATTGCAGCAATCTCCTCCCTCCTCAAAGCCGCTTCTAGTTCTCTTGCATGTGCTGCATCGTCGAGTGCTATCTGTAAATGCCGCTCTCGCTGTGTCCGGTTCAACTCCATCTGCTCCACATCAGATGTCTGCATCTCCCTCAGGACAGTCAGATGCTCCTGCTCCCTCTGTCGTTTCCTCCGTCCTGGACAAAAAATAATTACAATGAATGAATTACAATAAAGATAAACGATTTCACGTTTAATTCAAAGTTGTGTGCATTTGAAATTACCATGTGTACAGTATACATACAGTATACAGTACACATGGTACGCACACATTGTGTATGTCTCGAAAGTTATAAAAATACTGAACAGGTTTATTAATGAATCTTGATTCCCATAACTGGGAATGCTTCCTGTTGCTATGCAAGTACATTGACGTTATATTAATAATAATATATGATATACTAATGGGTTATAAACACGATTAATATTAATTTAATTATATTAATAAGTGTATATAGATTCACAGACAACAGGCTAGAAGGTTTTACTTTTTCTCCTATTATACTAACCGGTTGCGATTGTGACGCTGGTATAATGGTTCCTGGTGCTGTTGTTGATGCCGACGCTGCAGCCGATGCCAACGTGGCATCAGTGGGAGCCACAGAACCATTCTCGCTTTAAAAGGAATCTTGAATAGAAAGATCATACAAAAGTCAACACACTACGAAATAGCAATGGCAGGCAGCTAGCAACTAGTTAGAGCTAAAAGTTAGCGGCAATTGCTATCTGCGACACAAGTTTACAGTCTTCATTGTTATTAGTGAGCTTCAGCTTTCCAAAAGCCAGCCTAAAGAAAACAAAACTCTCAAGCAGAGTGCACCTACAGGGTTAATGTAATGTAAACTTAAAACACTTACCGTCCCTCCATCAGCGACTGAGACTTCTTTGTTTACTCTTTCGTTCCTCGTTGCCCCATCAAGCTCTCGCTGGATCTTCTCTTCGCAACCAAACAAAGAAAAGTCTGCACCTCCTCGCTTTGACCACGGAGCATTTTTCCGAGTTGCCATAATACTAAAGTCTGGGACTGGGTAAATTATCACGCAATCTCTGGCCAAACTATTTAAAAATGGCGGGGTTATTCAGGATACTCCGTCTGGCTCTTGCAACGATGACGCGGTGAACAGTGACGATTCTCTCTGGCCAATCAGCAGTCTGTCGTGTGTTCACGTCACAATTTAGTATAGCCACAGCCCGCTTAGAACCTCGCCGGAGGTGATACGAAAAAAAGGACCTGGAAGCAGGTACAGGTACAACTTTTACGCAGTGGAAAACCAAAAAAGGCGAGCCCAGTCGAGGCGAGTCGTGCTGGAACTGTGTAGTGGAAAAGCGCCAAAAGATACTCGCTTTGCAAACTCAAGACGCATCGGGCCCCTCTTTCTCTCACAGCCCACGCAGCCTGACGAAGTTGCACACTTAATTATCAGAGTGTGTGGCTTTAATCCCCATTTCAATGAGACAGTTAGGCGCCTAGTTTAGTGCCTCACTTTACATCACAAACCAAACTGGCTACAGTGAATAACTAGAGTCGAATCTGTGCGCCTTTACGCTTGCCCTGTGTTTGATTTGACTCGACAGGAGTGACCATCACAGACATTTAGCACTGTATTTTTTTGTGCCCGGCATTTGAATACAATCATTTGTCCTTTTCCACTTTGAATTCTTTGGTTTGCCTAACAGAATGTTAGGATCAACTTTGACATTCTTTCTAAGTTCCTCTTCTATTTCTTCCAAAGCAATGATTACAGCACATCTATCTGACGTCTATTCAGTTCTTATTTCATCTCTTCCTTCAACCACTCCCTCTCAAATTTGTCATCTTGTCTCATAGACTTGTGCACTGCAGTGTACAAATCCTCCTGTTTGATCTATTCTGTACATGTTTCTGTTGTTTGTGAATGTGCTCCCTGAAATAACCTAGCATTTGTAACACTAGAGTTAGCATACACGTGCTACTGATAATAAAATAAAAAATAAATAAAGAAATTGATCTGAACTATAATTTACTACTTTGTAGCATATTATCTTGGATGTAAAATGTTCTGATTCCCTGTTTTGTTGACATTAAATCCACACCAAATTTACAAATTAGATGCCTTCTAAAGCAATTTAACTGGGGTGTGGTAACAACTGTAAAGAGTGCTTAAAACTTCTGTTCTTTTCATCATAACATGATAATGGTGTAGTATCTTTCTAAAACAGATGTTTTTACAGAGGTTTTTACAGATGTTTTTCTCTAAATGCATTTTTATATCCTGTAGCTTCTGAATCAGCCAAGAAAGTAAGAGTTACCTACAGATACCTGCAATTTTAGTTTAGACATACTTTAGTATGCTTCTGAATTAAATTTAGCATATTGGCTCTCTTGCCTTGCTTCTTTTCCCTCTAGATGCTTTATGTGTGAACTAGTGTGTATGTGTCACTGTGGGTGTGTCACGTGTCGATGTGACAGTCCTCTCACACTCTTGTAGCAGCTGAAGGGTTTCTTTCTTGAAGGTAGCAACATGTCTGTAGAGGTTCTCAGGTATGCAGAACATATTCAAGAAAGGTTTGGATTTTTGGGGTGAACACGTCTTTTTCTTCACCAAACCCTAACAAAAGGTTTATTATTGGTGTGAGGCTGGTCTTCACAAAAACCTGTTTTTGTCACACAACAGTGACTGTTTAGCACAGGAAAGACATGGACCATTTTGCATTTGCCTATGTTGACAATATATTGCCTATCTTACAGCAAAAATGTAAATTTCCCTTTTCAACAGGTTTCCAGCCTCGAAAAGCAGCAAAAATAAGAGGGTCAAAGGTGACAGGTGAGAGAGTGGCTCTGGTGGTGGTCAGTTTGCTGCTCGTCGCTGCTGTCACTGCTCTTATTGTTATAATCCGTGAGTTAAAGACATTTCTAATTTAATCCAGACTGATTTGTAGGTGTTACATTTTCTCTGTGTCTTATGTTTGAATTCAGAGTATTATAACACTCAAGCCAAAGGAAGAACTGAAGAAATGGAGAGAACAACAGTCGTCCCTCACGCTTTCCTAGGTACATGTCTGTTAACAAACCCAGTGGAAAAAAAAACAACTTTAGATCGGGGTGCTCACACTTTTTCAGCATGCGAGCTACTTATAAAATGACCAAGTCAAAATAATCTACCCACTACAAAAATACAAAACATGTATTTATTTACAAATATATTGAGGATTCTTTATTTGTACAATGTATGTTGATGTACCTTGCAAACTGTAATACTGCACAACACAACATAATTAACTATGTACAATTTTCTGTCATTACCAGAGTTTACTCTGATGACTTGCACTGAACTGAATCAGTCAGAGATGCATAGTCCGAACGTAGCTGCTGACAGATGAGGCAAACGCACTTCAAAAATGTCATTGTGAAAAAAAATGTCCTCCTCCCCATTCCGTATGAAAGCGATACGTTTTTATCTTCTTTGTTGGTACAGCTCCCCCACTCATTTTTATACCCTTTGTTAAGTTTAAGAGAAAAAAAAAATGAAGTTTAGAAATCGGAGGTAAGTCAGTGAAGCGTGTTAGTTTTGCTGCACTTAGCGCCGTTGTTTCATTTGCGCAGTGACCTAAGCGTCAGAAAAATTCAGATGTCATCTGACTGGCTGTCCTGTATATCAATCAAGAGATTGGATGGATGATTGGCTGACGTCTATTTTTTTTTAATGTCATGCCATCTACCAATACTACCTTGAGATCGACCGGTAGATCGCGATCGACGTATTGAGCACCCCTGCTTTAGATCATAAAGTTATTTTAAATTGATAAAATTGATAAAACACAAAATCTAAAACAACTTTGCAGAAGGAATGAATGCAAGTGAGAAAAATATAAGTTATCAGTGTACTACCAATGCTGGAAAGACTCAGTGATGGAATATTAAAAAACAGTTGACGAAGCAAGGACTTGCTTTTACTGAACCTTATTACAAAAAAAAAAAAACTGTCATCACTCCCCCAGTCTGTCATTTCAATGATACATCAAACAACCTTTGCAAATTGTTCTCAGTTTTAAATTTTGTTGCTTGATTGTTTTATTAATGCTTGCTCGTTAAAGCGTTTTGTAAACCTTGTTTGTGCTATATAAAGATTATTATTATTATTATTATTATTATTATTATTATTCAAAGGTTAAATAAAGACATACTAAAGTGAGCTTGTCCTAAAACTAACATAAAACACTGTCACATTCACAGCTTCAAAAAACACGACCCAATGTGACGAGGACTGGGAGCTTCATGGAGAGAAGTGCTACCTTTTTTCCCCAAATACATTTCAATTTTCATGGAATGATAGTAAAAGGATGTGTCTGTGGCTCAAAGGAGACTTGGTGAAGATAGACAGCAGAGAGGAGCAGGTACAGTCTTTTTTAAAACTTTTTTTAAAATTTGTTTTATTCTTCTTATGTTTCTTATTCTAAATCTTATCTGTGTATTTTTAATCTGACTTTTATTTCTGTAATAAAAGTGTATGAATTGTGTTGAAAAACAACAAAGTTGTTCTAAAAAGTCATTTTATATGAATTTGTGGTTTTAGGAATTTCTGGATGTTAAAGTACGATCACTGATGAACTACAAACAGGACAAGTTCTGGATCGGACTGACAGACTCTGAGACAGAAGGTGAATGGTTGTGGACGGACGGCTCTCGACTAAACACAAGGTGAGGTTTTAATCTTATTTTTATTTGGCTTTGTGAACACCTTGTGCCATTAGTTTTTATCTGTTATTTTTATAACATTTCTATCTTTGCAGCCATATATTTATCTGAATGTTTTATCGTATTTTTCTGTGTTAAGTTCTGGGTTCTTTCAGCCATAGGAACGGGTAAATGATGAGAAAACAAATGTGTTGCCTTGATTCATTGCACAACTGTGTAAAAAAAAAATGGCAAAGGTTCATTAAAGTTTAGAAGGCAACTTTATGGCAAGAAGGGCAAGCGTCAATCCCTGGTCTAGAGATTACTTTGGAGTTTCTTTAGTTTTCTCAACAGTTCAAAGACATGCATTAATAAATGGATAGGGGGAAATAAATTGCCCAACGACTAAACTTGATTTTGTTCTCTTTTAGTTTAATGTTTTGGACGAGCAACAAACATACTACAGAGCCGGACAACTGGAAAAATGAGGACCAAGATGGAGAAAACTGTGCAGAAATGGGGGAGATAGAATATATTAATGGGCTCATGTCTTGGTATGACCTATCCTGCAAAAAAAAGAAAAGATGTATCTGTGAGAAACCCGCCTCGAGACCAAATACCTACAACTAGAAATGGCATCTGAAAAATATACTGTTTAACATTTAAGAATATCACATTGTAATGTGAAAGTTTCTAAAGCATTATAGCTTCAGTCCTGGGCTTTACTGCTCATATGTCATTTATGAGTCTTGTTTTTTTTTATTAGTAAACATTTTGAACCTGGCCCCATGTGTGTGTGTGTGTGTATTTTCATATACATAAAAATGCACAGCAGATGAACTAAAAGTTTTTCTTTGTTATGTTTTTTCGCAAAATGTGAGTTGTGAACACCAAAATCTGTAAAAGTTCAGGGTTAATGTTCTGGTATTTCTTTCCTGTGTATCTCACACTATAAAATGAAAATATAAATGCTGTCAAAAGCTAATGCAATTATAAATGTGTAATTTGTGTATAGAGTGAGATGACTGACCCTGCTTGGAGTCAAGAAGAGATGTGCTGCCTCAGGTTTACTCTTATGGACTCATTTAAATGTTTATCTGTCAGTCGGCTTCTGAACTTACTTTTATGGTTCCTGAATAAAGTTTCAGCCATTTCAAGTTTAGTCTTTTCCTGGTTTTATTTTAGTTCTCTCCCGTTCCTGTAGCAGTTTGTTTACTTCCTGCTTTGTGTGATTACCTGTTCCTCCCTGATGTGTTTCACCTGTGCCTCATTATGGCCCTACCTCCTGTGTATTTAAACCCTTCCTTTGTCATTGCTTGTTGTCAAATGTTAGAGCTTTGCAGTAAGAAAAAGTTGTCAAATTGTATATAACCAAAAAAGGCAAAATATTGTAACCAAAGGCAAACAAGTAAGCGTAAGAAAGGTTCATTAATGTTTTGTGTGTGTGTGTAATTATAGGAAGTGCTGCAACTGTCATGTAGCTGCACCCAGCCAGATGTGTCAAGCCCAAAAGCATTTATCTTTACTTACAGTTTCCTGTTCCTGGTCTGGATGCAGAAAAATAACTCCTTGTATGTACTTGTTTTTGTAACCAACTGTTCAACTGCCAAAACCCGCCCTGCGTGGTTGGGTGCGGCAAACTCTGCGTGTTCAATAAAAGGCAAAGGGGAACAAGTGGCAAGTTGGAGATTTCTGTAGACAGATCAGATCGCTACAGAGGTGGAAGTGCAAGAGTAACGCCACATTCTTGTTCTCCCCATGCATGTAAAAACTTAAGATGAGTCTGACCCTCTTATTTTATTCACAAATTGGTTGAAGGTTGATCTCCAGAGAAATCTGTTTATCTCTACGTACACTGCTTTTGTGTATTGATTCTTTGACACAGATCGTCTGCTTCACTTTATATGTAGTCATGGGTTTGCTAACATTATCTGGGATAGACTCCTAGTTTGAATTAAATGTTTACTTAACTGAGGTTCTCAACTGAACTTTTTGTGCTTCGTTAAGATGTGCTTCACTGGAAACGTCTATTAATTTTACCCTTTTATAATTCAGACAAATTTAGTGCCGTTTTAACTAAATCATATCACCTTCATTATTCAATACATCCTTTGTAGTCCTACTTAGAAATTCCAAAAGTACAAAAAAAAAACTTTGTGATACCGTTAAGCCCGCCCATGTCACATGTCACAAACAAACAGCATGATACACTACACACCCCCAAGCCTAATATGGCAAAGCAGCACATCAAATGGATCAGCTGAGACTCAGCTACTATCCATTTGCATTTACTCCAAACACAGACCAAACGGCAAGCAAACGAATACAGGTGGTGATTAAACTCTGTCTTATTGTTCTAAATGGAGACTCCGCCTGACTTTAATTTAAAATAGTGTTTGAGCTGCAACTGCCTTCATCTAAAGGGAATATTCATCCAAATATTGTTATTTTTTTAATTTTACAAAAAAAAAAAAAAAAGGTGTAAAAACGTATGTTTTGTCAGCGCTCCTTTTGGAAGATTTTTGATTATTTTAATGTCATTCATAAATAATGCAGGTGTTATTTAATTTATTAATCTATTTTTTTTTTTTTTCCACACAATATCTTTCAAAAAATCCTTGAAACAAATTTAACATCGAGCCTGTCTCATGTTCATTTTTGTAAAAAAAAAAGATTTCTCATTTCTTCTTTTTTTGATCTGCATTGTCAGATCTGCATTTTGGTTTTATACCTCCTGTGGGCCCACCACCTGCAGGAGGAACCATAAAGGGCCGGTGCAAAGTGGCAGTCGAAGGCGGAGATCCTGACAACCCAATCCCCGGACACGGAATCTGGCGCTAGGGACATGGAATGTCACCTCGCTGGCGGGGAAGGAGCTTGAGCTTGTGCGGGAGGTTGAGAGATACCGACTAGAGATGGCCGGGCTCACCAGCCTCTCTCGAGGATTTGGGTTCCAGAGCCCAAGCTGTGCGTGGGCTCTGGAATCCAAATCCTCGGGAGAGGCTGGACTCTCCATTACTCTGGAGTTGCCTGCGGTAAGAGGTGGCGGGCTGGTGTGGGCTTGCTCATAGCCCCCAGCTCAGCCGCCATGTGTTGGAGTTCAGCCCAGTGAACGAGAGGGTCGCTTCCCTGTGCCTTCGGGTCGAGGATAGGTCTCTCACTGTTGTTTGTGTTTACGGGCCAAATGGCAGTGCAGAGTACCTGGCCTTCTTGGAGTCTCTGGTAGGGGTGCTGGAAAGTGCTCTGACCGGGGACTCTGTCGTTCTACTGGGGGACTTCAACGCTCACGTGGGCAGCGACAGTGACACCTGGAGGGGCGTGATTGGGAGGAACGGCCCCCCGGATCTGAACCCAAGCGGTGTTCTGTTATTGGACTTCTGTGCTAGTCACAGTTTGTCCATAACGAACACCATGTTCAAGCATAAGGGTGTCCACCAGTGCACGTGGCACCAGGAACAGGTCTGACTTACTGCCGGCAATGCGAACCAGGCTCCTGCTCCAGTCGTACAGGGACCGGACAACCCTTAGCAAAGGGTCCCGGACCCCATACTCTCTGAGCACTCCCCACAGGGTGCCAGGGGGCGGAGGGAGTCTGGTTTGGTGACCACAGGATCTCGTCTCTGCTTTTTGCAGATGATGTTGTCCTGTTGGCTCCATCAAGCCAGGACCTTCAGTGTGCACTGGGACGGTTTGCAGCCGAGTGTGAAGCGGCTGGGATGAGGATCAGCACCTCCAAGTCTGAGACCATGGTTCTCAGTCGGAAAAGGGTGGCTTGTCCCCTTCAGGTTGGTGGAGAGATCCTGCCTCAAGTGGAGGAGTTCAAGTATCTTGGGGTCTTTTTCACGAGTGAGGGAAGGAGGGAACGTGAGATTGACAGACGGATCGGTGCAGCTTCTGCAGTGATGCGGTTGATGTACCGGTCTGTCGTGGTGAAGAAGGAGCTGAGCTGTAAGGCAAAGCTCTCGATTTACCGGTCAATCTACGTTCCTACTCTCACCTATGGTCATGAGCTTTGGGTCATGACCGAAAGAACAAGATCCCGGATACAAGCGGCCGAAATGGGCTTTCTCCGGAGGGTGGCGGGGCGCTCCCTTAGAGATAAGGTGAGGAGCTCGTTCACTCGGGAGGAGCTCAAAGTAGAGCCGCTGCTCCTCCACATCGAGAGGAGCCAGCTGAGGTGGCTCGGGCATCTACTTCAGATGCCTCCTGGACGCCTCCCTAGGGAGGTGTTTCGGGCATGTCCCACCGGGAGGAGACCCCGGGGAAGACCTAGGACACGCTGGAGGGACTATGTCTCTCGGCTGGCCTGGGAACGCCTCGGTATCCCCCCGGAAGAGCTGGAGGAAGTGTCTGGGGAGAGGGAAGTCTGGGCGTCTCTGCTTAGACTGCTGCCCCCGCGACCCGACCCCGGATAAGCGGTAGAAGATGGATGGATGGATGGAGGTTGAAGGTTGAAGAGACGAGGCGGTCCGCAGGAAGTGGACCGTCCGTAGGGAGAAACAGGATCCGAGTGGTAGAGAGGAAGCAAAAGATAGAGAGCTTTTTGGCGGACAGCCAGGTTTTATCACCTTTGGGCCGGGGGCGTGTCTTACGCTCTCTTCCGGAGAAGGGGCGTCACTCTGGGAAGTTAAACTGAATTAAACAAAGTTTTAAAACATTCCTTGCTCTGCAATGCCTTGCTTGTTTTTTTATAAAACCCACAAAACATTCATACTTGTAGAATTATACAGAGAAAATGCATTTGTTAGGACATTATGGGAACATTCATTCATTACATTTTATTAAAAATAAGATGGAAACCGTAAACTGGGGTCAGGAGCCATTCTGCCTGGTTACGCTCCGCGTCCTGGAACAGTATAAACAACACAATATCTTAATAAATTTTCCTTTAATGGAATAACCACGAAAATGTCCTTCTGATGAGAAGTCAGAGTCATTCATCCATTTGACCACCAGGGGGTAGTGTTTGACCATTGTTCCACTGATCTGCTACATGTTCATAAAGTCAAATAAAGATATGCACTTCTTTCAGAGGCTTGTTTGTCGCAGGAGGAAGATGTGACCTACTCTCAGGTTAAAATAGGAACTGCCCCCAAAGCAGTAAGTAAAAAGCAGCAGTAAAAATCTTAAGCGTGTATATTAGATTAGATTAGATTAGATTAGAAGAACTTTATTGATCCCCAAGGGGAAACTCATTTCATGTGGATCATAGACATGTATACATAAAGGACAAACAAGATTACAAACCACACCATGCAGCCCAAAGTCATTTCATTCAGGCGCAAGGATCTTCAGAAAATGAAATATAGTAATTGCAATGTGCAGACATAACAGACAGGTAGTTTTAACAACAGTAGCAGTTCCAACAAAAACAACAGTAGCTGTCACAACATAACATACGTAGTCACAACTACAGTTGCCGTTGCAACATACAAAACAAAATCAGACATCAGACAATAGCTGGATAACAGCACAAGTGGTCACGTGAAGGGATTTTTTCATTGGCTTTATTATGGGGAGGGGGCATTAGGTAAAGAGTAAGACAGGTGTCAAATCAAGGCGGACGGTTGGTTTGGGCTGATGATAGGATAGGATGTCCAAGGCCTCTGTGGGCGGTATTAAGGCTGCTGCTGGAATGAGCTCAGTGACCAACACATCTTCAAGATGTGTTCCACTCTTCTCTGGATGTAACCCCTTAATATCCGTTAAGCTGCGTAGTAGCTCACAGGTCTGACTCTCGGTGTCGTTTACTCTTTTCACAGTTCGTGCTTTAAAGGTAGCTGTCTTACAAATTTTCCGATAGTTTAAGGCAGTCCCTAGACCAATGAGCAGGAACCCCACTATCATAAGTCCAACAAGAAAAAAGCAAATGGGTTCCCCCGATGCACCCTTCTTTGTGAAAAGAAATTGTGTAAATTGCCCTCAGAGACCAGGAAATCAGATCTATTTTGGTTTCTTAGTAGTCCAGCCAGCAGTGGAGTCAAGAAATAGGAGAAAAAATTAAGATTATGAGACGAGACGAGACAGAGAAGCATACACTGATAGCTGAGCACAGGAGGAGCAGAGGGAGATGTCCGAGAGCAGGAAGTGAGAGTTGTTTTGATAAAGCTCTGCTGAGAAACTCATGAGACCAGTGTTTATTATTGGATTTGATATAAAGAGGGTTTTAGGTCTCAGCTAAAATTAATAAGGAATAATTATTTAACACAAAATTATTAAGCAGAAAAGAATCAATCAGGTGATATTTTTAGGGATTTTAAGTTACTTTGGTATTATTCACTTATTCAATGTATCTAGACTTTTACATATCAATAGGAAACAACCCCAAATCAGCAAATCTAGTTGATAGTTGTTAAATCCTGATTCACAATAATAGATTAAAAAGAGAGAAAACACAGAACCAGAAACATATCTGTAACAAGTTCCTATCTCTGTGACCAGCACATCTAAGTCTGCCAGAGCAAAAGATCTGACGGTTGACAACAGTTTAAATGAATGAGGTCAATATTTAATGTAATTTAATAATGTACCAATGTGAATCAGGATAATAATTTAGGCGCTACTCTTCTCATAGAGTGGGAGAAAATACATTTCGACAAGTGGGAACAGAGATTGATTATCCTTTTCTCTTTAGTTAGGAAGTATAGTTAGTATAGGAAATGGAGGTGCAGTGACAGGAAGAAGGCAGGTCGGAAACTGAGCAGGTCAAAGCCCCCGTGCTGGGTGCAGTGGCGCGCACCTATATACCAAGATCCTGAGAGGCTGAGGCTGGGGATCGTTTGAGCTCAGAAGCTCTGAGCTACAGCAGTCTGTGTCGATCGGGAGTCCGCACTAAGTTCGGTATCAATATGGTGCTCGTGGGGGAGCCCGGGACCACCAGGTTGCCTAAGGAGGAATGCACCAGCCCAGGTGTGAAAAGATGCAAGGATCAATGCCCAGCAGAGCTACAGTATATTGTGAACAGAATCAGGACTGGAAACTGTTGGTAGCACCAGACAGCACCAGAGAAACCTCCCAAACTACGTTATCACTTCTCAGTGTCACACACATGGATCAATGTTCTATACTCATAACATCATATGACCAACTGTGACAATGATACAAAGCCTGATACATGTGTCACTGCAAGACAATAGGGATGACTTCCTGTGAATTGAGAGCCAAGTGGAGGAGGAGCTGCTTCCTTCTCTCCTCTGAGTCATGATGGATCCACTCTTAGTGCCCTGGCTGATGTTATTAGACAACTCCCTTTCTTTTAAATAACTTACAAAGCAGTCTACCCACTTAGGAAGAGTTCCAGATACACAGGCCAATGCGAACTGGATCATGGACTTCCTAGTTTTGTTTCTTTCCACCGACTCATCAACTTTTTGTTCTTGTTTCTTATTTTATAAGTTAGTAGGAGTCGTTAGTAGTAGGAGCTGTAAAATAAAATTTTAGATACCTGAATATTATATAAAGAGAAAATTATATAAAAGAAAAGGAGGGAAGCTCAGGCGAAATTAAAAAAGAGAGGATATCACATGATATCACATATCTAAAGTGTCCCTAGTGAATGAATGTGAGATTGAATGGTTGTGTGTCACTGTCTGTCTCTAAATGTCAGCCCTGCAACTAACTGGCCATTGACCAGGGTGTACCCCGCCTCAGGCCCAAAGCTGCTGGGGTAGGCTCCAGTCGCCCGCGACCCCTAACAGGACTAAGCGGC
This sequence comes from Perccottus glenii, assembly GCA_024416835.2. Taxonomy (NCBI): domain Eukaryota; kingdom Metazoa; phylum Chordata; class Actinopteri; order Gobiiformes; family Odontobutidae; genus Perccottus; species Perccottus glenii. Next base: position 6,262,750 of record CM044562.2, read on the forward strand.
AGAAAATGAATGAATGAATTAAAGTGCTGGTACCCTAAAATGCTACAGTCAAGTGTTAAAATGCTTGGTGGGTAGATACAGTCTTTAGTGGTAACAAAAGGATGTTTGTTACAGGAACTTTTTCTTGGTTAATTATTTGTTGGTTATTATCCTGACTCAATAAAAGTGAAATGAAAACAAACTTCTCACAAAAACATTTTACATGTGTTTTCTGTTGTCAAATTTGATCAATGTGTTCAAAATGTTGAAGAAAGTTTCAGTCTAAATGTGTGACAGACCAATGACACAGAGCTCAGCAGGTCCTCATCTTTATAAAAACATTTTATACAACCCAAGTTCTTGAGAAACACAGTTGTCAGTAAAATGAGGAAGTTTAACTTTAACCTGTAAAAACTGAGCTGTGAACCTGCCACAGTCACTGTTCATTTTCTGAAAATGAGGTGTGTCGAGATGGACCAGATGCTTGAAGATCCTGTGTACGAGAACACCGCTCTAACACCTGGAAAAAACAAGGGTGAGTCCAGTTTCAATGTTTACTTTTTAACTTGTCTTCTTCAACGTCAAAGTCATTAAAATCAGTTTGTGCTTTATATAAACTACAGTCACATAATTTTTCATTTGGCTCTTTCAAAAGGATGTTGTCTATTTCTTTAAAATATTCATATTATTTAATATTTTTTATTTTATATTTATGATTTTTTTATTTGATGATTCTTATAAATAATTTTAAACTTGTGTTGAGATTAAAAATAATTCATCAACAGCAGTACTTTAATTGAATCAAAAACAATTCCTCATAACTTCACCTTGTAAACATTTCTGAGCTCTTGTGAGTTTTTGTTGGTGTCAGACTGCACTCTTCTCACAAAGACAAACTCTGGTGCTGATGCTCTGTCAGTGTTGTTTATTCTGAATGTTGTGTGAACCAAAGAACAAAACCCTTTGAAATGACAGGTCTGTAATAATTTTTAATTTCGTATAGTTAATAAATATTGGTTGCTGCTAGTTCTCTTCAGATTATGTCAAATCTGATCATGTCATGTTCTTCATGCTAATCCAAAGAGGAACTAGACATTACTTGCCACTGAATGATTTCTGCATCTGGGAGCTTGTCGTGGGGAGTGTGTGAAAGATTTATTTATTGAAACGATAAATTTTACTTATGTCTGTATTTGTGAAACTGAAAAAAAAATATATAAATTTAATAATAAGATTTATTGTGACAACATTGTCTTTTTAAAAACCTTCAAAGACTGTAAAGAAACTTTACCTTACATTGCATCAGAGAGCCTTGGGTTAAAATAAACAGCATTTTTGAAAATAATCTATAGTCACTAAGATATGCAAAAGAAACAAAGAGCAATGACTTTCACACTTTTCACCAGAAATTCTAAAAATAGTTCCACAGTTTAAACAATTTAATGAGGAAGTGCAATATCTGTCTTGCTCATTGGTCATTTTTGTTTCTATAGGAGTAATGCTATAATCTTAGCCCTTTCCCCTTCATTTAGGGGTAAGTTAGAGAATTGGGATTGGGCCAAAGACTCTTCTAATTTAATCCAGACTGATGTGTAGGTGTTATATTTTCTCAGTCTATGTCTTATGTCTGAGTTCAGTGTATTGTAACACTCAAACCAAAGGCAGAACTGAAGAAATGGAAAGAACATTAGTCGTCCCTCACACTTCCCCTCCACAGCCTGTAAGAACCTACGTTAGCCCTGCAGGTTACCATTGGTGAGCCTCTAAAACAGGAAGGCCAGATTAGAGTTTGCTAAACAAAATCTAAAAAAGCCTTCACAGTTCTGGAACAACATCCTATGGACCGATGAGACCAAGATCAACTTGTACCAGAGTGATGGGAATAGAAGAGTCTGGAGAAGGAAAGGAACTGCTCATGATCCAAAGCATAGCACCTCATCAGTGAAGCATGTGGTGGTAGTGTCATGGCGTGGGCATGTACGGCTGCCAATGGAACTGGTTCTCTTGTATTTATTAATGATGTGACTGCTGACAAAAGCAGCAGGATGAATTATGAAGTGTTTTGGGCAATATTATCTGCTCATATTCAAGCAAATGCTTCAGAACTCATTGGACGACACTTCACACTAAAGATGGACAATGACCCGAAGCGGAATGTTATGCAATGGCCAAGTCAATCACCTGACCTTAATCCAATTGAGCATGCATTTCACTTTCTGAAAACCAGACTGAAGGGGAAATGCCCCAAGAACAAACAGGAACTGAAAACAGTTGCAGTAGAGGCCTGGCAGAGCATCACCAGGGATGAAACCCAGCGTCTGGTGATGTCTATGCGTTCCAGACTTCAGGCTGTAATTGACTGCAACGGATTTGCAACCAAGTATTAAAAAGTGAAAGTTTGATTTATGATTGTCTGTCCCATTACTTTTGGTCCCTTTAAAAGTGAGAGGCACATATACAAACTGTTGTAATTCCTACACACATTTATATGTAAATACCCTCAAATTATAGCTAAAAGTCTGCAGTTAAAGCACATCTTGTTTGTTTTATTTCAAATCCATTGTGGTGGTGTATAGAGCTAAAAAGATTAGAATTGTGTCGATGTCCCAATATTTATGGACCTGACTGTATATAAAGAAGCAACGGAAACATTTCTCTGAAGACTTAACATAACAGAAAACTGTGAAGCTCACCAACAGAGATGGATAAGATGACTTAATATACTGTGTATGTTAATGTCCTTGTAACACCTGGAGAAAAGGGTGACTCTCTGCATTTATCTAAAACACAATGGAAAGTTTTATTGTTTTCTGGAAAAACTCTCAGGGAAAGGTGAATGTTTTGTTTATATGTTTCTTATATTATTCAAGATAAGTTTTTAACAAAGGCATTTGAATTTAGGTTTGAAGGTGAAGACGTTTTGTCATCATCATCCAAGGGACTATGTAAAATTCTGAGTTCAACTGATAAAGGCTGAGTTTTGTATCCCTCAGAAGCAGGGGTTTAGCCTGAATGGACAAGTGCTGAGATTAGGACATTGCCCATTCTCTTTGAGATGGAGGTGAACCACAGACTCCACCAGCACTGACCCTCCTGTGATCACTGGACAGCATAGACCACATTGCTCTGTTTGTGGAGATCTTCTTTAGGGTGCACCAGTTTCTGATGAAGAGTAGTGTTGGAAGGTTTAAAGTGATGAGGAATGTATGTAAAAAATCCATTTGAGCTTTTCAGATAAACCAGATGCACAAGGGATGACAATACTCTTCCCTTTTGTCTCTGGTTCCTGTCAGGTTTCTGTGTCCTCTAGGATTTTGCTTTATGCCCATTGTCGTGGATACTTCTGCAAAAAATTAGCAGAAGCAATCAGAGGCTTTTTTGTTAATTTAGTTTATTTTCAAATGGTCCCACAGCATACATGAAGTGTCAGAACAAGTTGTGAGTCAAGTATGAGATTAACCAGGTTACTTTATCATCTGTACTGTAAGACCCACCTCATAGATAAATTTTCTTGTTATCCATTCAACCTTTGCGGAATATTGCCTCCCATTTAGGTCTGCTTTCCAAAACCTTTGATAAGATTAACAGTTATTTTTTACCAAAAGGTAGAAGAAGTACTGGGTGTATCCCTTGTGAAGCTGATTGTGACAAAGACTTTGTGAGTGTGATAAACCAGCATGTGACTTCCTGGCCTCATGACACTTCTAAAGATAAAATTCCATGACACCTCCCCCTGCTGGCCATATAATGGCCACATCTTACAATAATAAATACAGTCCATTACAAGAAATAATGAAAATTAAAAACAAACAAATATAAATTAATAATAAAAAAACAAATGTTTGTTTTTTCATAAATGTTATTTCTCGAACAATCATTAATATAGTGTCCATAGCTCTTTAATCTTTGTGCAGCCTCTTTATGGGTTTCAGAGACAAAAGCCCCAACTGGGTTAAGACCCCTCCAAGTGTGAGTGTAGATTTTCTTTAGAAAGCTTTTTTCTCAAAACTTAGCTTTGAGCTCTTTATAGAAATGACAATAAAAAAGAGAGGAAAGGTGAGGCAGGCAAAAGGAGAAGAGTTTCAGGTGAGTGTGTTGACCTCTTGTTGTTTTTTTTTTTATTTATTGGAACACACATTCAGAGTCATTCAAGTTATTATGAGTTAGTGCCAAAGACACAATAACTTCACAAAATGCGGTGACGTGCCTTGCCCTTCTTTCTCTCACAGCACCGTATGACGCAGCCTGACACTGCTGCACACTCGTGCTATTTCTTTTACATTACTTTACATTACATTACATTTTAATTAGGTTTTCAGTAGTGCATTCAAATCACTAACCAAACTGGCAGAGGCAAATAAACAGAAAGATACTCGCTTTGCAAACTCAGGACGCACCGTGCCTTTCTTTCTCTCACAGCCCACGCAGCCTGACGAAGTTGTACACTTAATTATCAGAGTGTGTGGCTTTATTCCCCATTTCAATGAGACAGTTAGGCGCCTAGTTTAGTGCCTCACTTTACATCACAAACCAAACTGTCAACAGTGAATAACTAGAGTCGAATCTGTGCGCCTTTACGCTCGCCCTGTGTTTGATTTGACTCGACAGGAGTGACCATCACATGCGACAAATTAACTAAACATAAGCAGACATTTAGCACTGTATTTTTTAGTGCCTGTCATTTGAATCCAATCATTTGTCTTTTCCCACTGTGAATTCTTTGTAGAACAGAATGTTAGGATCAACTTTGACATTGTTTCTAAGTTCCTCTTCTATTTCTTCCAAAGCAATGATTACAGCACATCTATCTGACGTCTATTCAGTTCTTATTTTATCTCTTCCTTCAACCACTCCCTCTCAAATTTGTCATCTTGTCTCATAGACTTGTGCACTGCAGTGTACAAATCCTCCTGTTTGATCTATTCTGTACATGTTTCTGTTGTTTGTGAATGTGCTCCCTGAAATAACCTAGCATTTGTAACGCTAGAGCTAGCATACACGTGCTACTGATAGAAATAAAGCAATTGGATGCAAAATGTTCTGACCCCTGTTTTGTTGACATTAAATCCACACCAAATTTGCACATTAGATGCCTTCTAAGCAATTTAACTGGGGGTGTGGTAACAATAGTAAAGAGTGCTTAAAACTTCTGTTCTTTTCATCGTAACATGATAATAGAATCTTTCTAGTACAGAGGTTTTTACAGAGGGTTTTCTTTAAATGCATTTTCCATGATAACAGATTCTCATACCTGCCAACTTTTCAAAAAACCTTGGAGTGAGATTTTGTCAGGGGTGGTCAAAACAGTGCCGCGCAGCACGAACACAGCCACCAAGTTGGTGGCTCAGATATCAGAGTATTGAAATTGACGTTCACCCAGGTTGTACCCTGCATTCTGGTGGTTTGTGTGTCTGTGTGTGTGTGTGTGTGTGTGTGTGTGTGGGGGTCCAAAGCTAGGGGCAGCTTATTAAGAGATAGACAATATTGGTTACATTCTGTGAAGCAAATATAGCTGAAGGTCCAACCCCAGGACATTTTGGATTAAGTAGATGTGATTTCCTGCATTCTAGTGGATTTTTGGGTGGTCTGCTAAAGACCCCTTGCACCCATGTGCAATACCTGAACTTATTCTGGTTCATGTTTGGCATCAAAACTTGTAGGGCCTTCTACACTTGAGCTGAACATTCAACTAGAAAACTATTGTTGTGCCTAAATCCTTTAAATTTCTAGGAACACACATTAGCAATAACCTGAAGTGGACAATTAACGCTAAACAAATCATTGCAAAAGCTCAACAAAGACTTTACTTCCTCAGACAGCTTAAAAAATACCAGATCAGGCATCAGCTCCTTGTTCTGTTCTATTCCGCTATCATTGAGTCCATAATTACATCATCAATAACAGTATGGTATGGTAGCACAGACAGCCAAACAAGGAAAAAAACTACAGCAGATTGTCAACAAAGCATCGAAGATTATAGGAAAACCACTGCCTTCAGTTGATTCCCTCTATAAATATCGGACTGTAAAGCGGACAAAGAAAATCATCTCTGACCCCCTACATCCAGCGAACCACCTTTTTCAGCTTCTTCCCTCACGTAGGTGCTACAGGTCACTCTCTACCAAGACCAAACGCTTTACAAACAGCTTTTATCCCATAGCTATTAGGACTCTGAACTACTCTCTTTAGTCTAGCCTCTCCTCTTACACACTAGGCATGGTTATGTAAACACTGTATCTTCTTTTGCTACATGTTGTGAAGTATACTGTCTATTTGTTGTTTGTAAATGTATGATGATGTAGAGCTTAAACATACTGTACCGAAAATTCCACCGGCATTGTCGTGTGGCTAAATAAACAATCTATCTATCTATCTAAATGACTGCCTATGGACCACAATAAAGCCTCATGCATAGACCAGTGTTTAAGATTTAACCTAGGTAGGTTGATTGATATTTTGAATGAATGGTATAACTGAAACCTAGCCTATGTTGTGAATGATTGTATTCTTAAGAGCACTTAATGATTTATGTTCAGCCAAAAATGACAAGATTAGTTAGGGAGGGACATTATTCTTCATTCAAATCCTCCCAGCACATGGTCCATCAGAAACAAAGTGCAACAAAAAATGTTATTAAACAGTACAACTTTTTCAAGTAATAAAACAGATGAATACATTACACACATAACTTAAAATGAGGCATAATCAGTATCAAATACAGATCAGAAGCTGGTAAAGTCCTTGTCTATGATCTGTGGGCATGGTTATACTGGCCTGTGGCCTTCTTGGAGGCCTTGATGATATCTGAGGGGGGCTCCCATTTAAAGCAGGGCTCCAAATTGGCCATCTTTATGGTCATTATTGATGACAAGGTGCCATCCAATGCTAGGCTGGTTCTTCTTTTGGTTTTGTTCAATCCCACAACTGAAAAGTAAGTAAGTAAATTTTATTTATATAACACCTTTCACAGATATAAATCACAAAGTGCTTTACAAAGTGCAATAAAAGAACAATAAAACTATGAGAATAAAAATTAAAACCACAAAAAACCCTGGCCTGTTAATAAAAAGATAAATGCCATGTGAATAAATGCTAGGAACTGATGTTTTGAACATGCAGCAGCCTATACTATGAGGTTAACAAGGTGCTCTCCTGCTATGACAGCTGATTCACTCATGTTCACAAACGAACACACAAGCAAATTATTTAATTCAAGATGTAAAGTTTAAGAACGTAAGTACTCAAGGATGACATTTCATTGTAACATACCTAGTCTCAGTTGAGCTCAGATTTTCATCACCAGTCGTCTTCTCGCAGTAGTTTTCCATGGTTTTCCCATAGACATACATAATAAAGCCTTTATTATGTATGTCTATGGGTTTTCCCCGCTGTATTTCTTGTATCTTCTTCTTCTGTTACTTGCTTCAGGGTGCAGCGCATAGGGTTCAGGGACACTTATTAGCGCCATCTATGGTCGGGGAGTTTGAAAGGAAAGAGCGATTCAGCGATTCTCGCCTCAAGATTAGATTTTTTTTTTTTGCGTGAGAAATGTGATGTGTGGCGTGAGTGCGTGTGAAAACAGGCAAAACCGTGTGTCACACGGCGAAAGCGTGAGAGTTGGCAGCTCTGGATTCTGTAGTTTCTGAATCAGCCAAGAAAGTAACAATTACCTACAGATACCTGCAATTTTCGTTTAGGAATACTTTAGTGTGCTTCTGAATTGAATTTAACATATTGGCTCTCTTGCCTTGCTTCTTTTCCCTCTAGATGCTTTATGTGTGAACTAGTGTGTATGTGTCACTGTGGATGTGTCACGTGTCGATGTGACAGTCCTCTCACACTCTTGTAGCAGCTGAAGGGTTTCTTTCTTGAAGGTAGCAACATGTCTGTAGAGGTTCTCAGTTATGCAGAACATATTCAAGAAAGACGTAGGTTTGGGTTTTCGGGGTGAACACGTCTTTTTCTTCACCAAACCCTTACAAAAGGGTTTATTATTGGTGTGAGGCTGGTCTTTACAAAACCTGTTTTTGTCACACAAAAGTGACTGTTTAGCACAGGAAAGACATGGACCATTTTGCATTTGCCTATGTTGTCAATATATCTTACAGCAAAAATGTAAATTTCCCTTTTCAACAGGTTTCCAGCCTCGAAAAGCATCAAAAATAAGAGGGTCAAAGGTGACAGGTGAGAGAGTGACTCTGGTGGTGGTCAGTTTGCTGCTCGTCGCTGCTGTCACTGCTCTTATTGTTATAATCCGTGAGTTAAAGACATTTTTAATTTAATCTAGACTGATTTGTAGGTGTTACATTTTCTCTGTGTCTTATGTTTGAATTCAGAGTATTATAACACTCAAACCAAAGGAAGAACTGAAGAAATGGAGAGAACAACAGTCGTCTCTCACGCTTTCCCAGATACATGTCTGTTAACAAACCCAGTGGAAAAAAAAACAAAACTTTAGATCGGGGTGCTCACACTTTTTCAGCACGCAAGCTACTTATAAAATGACCAAGTCAAAATAATCTACCCACTACAAAAATACAAAACATGTATTTATTTACAAATATACTGAGGATTCTTTATATGTACAATGTATGTTGATGTACCTTGCCAACTGTAATACTACACAACAATTTTTTGACATTAACAGAGTTTACTCTGATGACTTGCACCGAATAGAATCAGTCAGGGATACACAGTCCGGACAGTAGCTGCTGACAAATGAGGCAAACGCACTTCAAAAATGTCATTGTGAAAAAAAAGTCCTCCCCCCATTCCGTATGAAAGCGATAAGTTTTTATATTAGTTATTATTTTTACTTGTTTTTATACCCTTTCTTAAGTTTAAGAGAAAAAAAAAACAAGGTTTTAAAAAATCGGAGGTAAGCCACTGAAGCGTGTTAGTTTTGCTGCACTTAGCGCCGTTGTTTCATTTGCGCAGTGACAGAAAAATTCAAAGGTCATCTGACTGGCTGTCCTATATATTTACATTTACATTTACATTTAGTCATTTGGCAGACGCTTTTATCCAAAGCGACTTACATTCACCAGTGTTACATTTACAGATGACGCTTTCATTTAAAGCGACTTACATCAAGGTTCCATTCACCAGTGTCACAGCTGGAACACCACTGGAGGCAAGGTGGGTTAAGTGTCTTGCCCAAGGACACAACGACAGTATGAACTGTGGGGAGAGCGGGAATCGAACCACCTACCTTCCAGTTGAAGGACGACCGCTCTTACACACTGAGCCACTGCCGCCCACTGCCGTATATCAATCAAGAGATCGGATGGATGATCAATTTTTTTTTATTTTTTTAAGACTTCTATCTTTGCAGCCATATATTTATCTGTATGGCAACAAATGTGCTGCCTTAAATCATTGCACAACTGTGTAAAAAAAATGTCAAAGGTTCATTAAAGTTTAGAGGACATAGTGGAGTGGTTGGAGCTCCATCTTTATGGCAAGAAGGTCAAGCGTCAATCCCTGGTCTAGAGATAACTTTGGGGTTTCTCTGGTTTTCTCTACAGTTCAAAGACATGCATTAATTAATAAAGTGGTGAAAATAAATTGACCAACAACTAAACTGGATTTTGTTCTCTTTCAGTTTAACGTTTTGGACGAGCAACGGACATAACACAGAGCCGGACAACTGGAAAAATGAGGACCAAGACGGAGAAAACTGTGCAGAAATGGGGCAGACAGGATATATTAATGGGCTCAAGTCTTGGTATGATGCATCCTGCAAAAAAAAGAAAAGATGTATCTGTGAGAAACCCGCCTCGAGACCAAATACCTACAACTAGAAATGGCTTCTGAAAAATATACTGTGTGTAACATTTAAGAATATCACATTGTAACGTAAACGTTTCTAAGCATTATAGCTTCAGTCCTGGGCTTTACTGCTCATATGGCATTTATGAGTCTTGTTTTTTTTTTTTTATTATTAGTATTTCTTTCAAAAAATGGCCTTTTAAAACATTTTGAACCTGGCCCCATGTGTGTGTGTGTGTATTTTCAAATACATAAAAATGCACAGCAGATGAACTAAAAGGTTTTTTTTGTTATGTTTTTTTGCAAAATGTGAGTTGTGAACACCAAAATCTGTAAAAGTTCAGGGTTAATGTTCTGGTATTTCTTTCCTGTGTATCTCACACTATAAAATGAAAATATAAATGCTGTCAAAAGCTAATGCAATTATAAATGTGTATTTTGTGTATAGAGTGAGATGACTGGCCCTGCTTGGAGTCAACAAGAGAGGTGCTGCCTCAGGTTTACTCTTATGGACTCATTTAAATGTTTATTTGTCAGTCGGCTTCTGAACTTACTTTTATGGTTCCTGAATAAAGTTTCAGCAATTTCAAATTCAGTCTTTTCCTGGTTTTATTTTGGTTCTTTCCCGTTCCTGTAGCAGTTTGTTTACTTCCTGCTTTGTGTGATTACCTGTTCCTCCCTGATGTGTTTCACCTGTGCCTCATTATGGCCCTACCTCCTGTGCATTTAAACCCTTCCTCTGTCATTGACTGTTATCAAATTGTCTGCTTCACTTTGTATGTATTCATGGGTTTGCTAACATTCCCTGGGATAGGCTCCTAGTCGGAATTAAATGTTTACTCAACTGAGATTCTCAACTGAACTTCTTGTGCTTCGTTAAGATGTGCTCCACTGAAAACGTCAATTCATTTTACCCTTTTATAATTTTGACTTTTCTGCCTTTAAGTTTTCACAGATATTAAAATGCATCCAAAAGCTCTCCCTTCGTCTTGTTCAGAGCACCTGTGTATTAGCCCCGCCCCTCTCTGCTTAATGGTATGATCCTTGTCGATCCTCACATGATTGGTTACACAGCAGCACTTGACATTCAGTCGACTCACTGCAGGAAGCACTCGTAGCATGAAGGTCATCATCATATTCCCATCCAGGGCAGGGCCTTTCTGTGTGGAGTTTGCATGTTCTCCCTGTGTCTGTGTAGGTTTCCTCCGGGTACTCCGGTTTCCCCTACCACCAAAAAACATGTACAATATAGGACTACAGATGGAAATGAGCTGTTAAGCTATAATCTGGTACAAGCATCTCTGCTCCGGCTTAAGGTACATTGTACGCTGTCCTAAAAGAAATAAACAATAAACAAAAAAAAAATATCATTCTGCCTTGTATTTTTCAGATATGGCTTTAGGACTCAAAAGCACAACACAAGAATGTTTTGCAGTTCTTTATTAAAAACTGTAAGCAATTACAGTTGAATGGACCAGAGCTAGAGCAGAGGGCCAGAGCTGGAACTGGGGTTTTTGTTGGAGAGAACAGAGAACGGCAGTAGTGCAGTTTACTTGTGATAAAGACGTGAACTCATTTTTCCGCATCAGACAAAGATACAAAGGCTCTGATGTTTTTAAGATGAAAAAACACTGACCTGGTGAAACTGTTAATGTGACGATGCAAACTTAGATCTGAGTCCTGTTTAATCTTGGTTCATAACAGGTTTTATTGTCAGGTTAAGTCTTTGCTTTAGTTTTTTTTAATAAACGGGAACTTTGGCCAACAACTGCTTACTTTCTGAAAAGGGTGCTCTCTCATTTGTCTGTAAGGCTTGTCAATAAAGAAGAAAAGGCTGCAGAAAAAACAAAAAAGGTGTACAACACTTGATTGGTCTTTTATTACAGAGAAACAGCACAAAACATAAACAGAGAAAAGGGAGACAGAGTGAAACAGAGAAAAATACTGGCAATTCAATCACGTTATGTTGCTTCGGCCCAATGCTAAAGTCAGAACTTTAAGTTTAGGGTAATCTCTAAACTTTAGTTTGGGATAATGTATTAATATTTTGTGAAAGAAAAATAATCTTAAAATTTGACATAAGTGTAAACCACAGCAACATATTTTTTTTGTTTTTGTTTTTGGTCAAAGCACCAGAAAGGATTTGCAATGGACTGACAGACTTTGAGACAGAAGGTGTGTGGTTGTGGACGGACGGCTCTTGACTGAACACAAAGGGAGTTTTGGTTAAAACACAGTCATTAAACAGAGACTGGTTTTACAAGCGTCATGTTGACTCGTTTAAAGTGTGTTTTTAATTTTTAAAATTTTTTTTTAAATATAAATTTAGTCTAATTTTGGATCATATAAATATAAATAACTGAAGCTAAATTACAGCTAGTTATAAACAAATTTTTACTGTTGCCGTGGTAACACGTCTTGCAAACATGGTCTCTTCATCAAGTTCCGTCGTTTCAATTTAAAAAAAAATGGTGTACAATCTTATGTTTTGTCAGCGCTCCTTTTGGAAGATTTTTGATTCTTTTAATGATGTCATTCATAAAAAAAATGCAGGTGTTATTCAATCTATTAATCTATTTCCTTTTTTCACACAATATCTTTTCAAATAAAATCCTTGAAACAAATATAACATTGAGCCTGTCTCATGTTTATTTATTTTTATCTGCATTTTGGTTTTATAATACTGACCCAAAGAAAAATGAGCCGGACAAATGGACAGGGAATGGTCCTGAAGGAGAAGACTGTGTGAGGATGGGAGAGAGAACTATAGGGTTTGGCTGAAGCTTAGCAAATCTGGGGCCCTAGGCAAACCTTGGATAAGGGGCCCTCCCTCCTGTCTGCCTTTAATGTAAGTAGGCCTTAAGGTTGAGAGATTCTGTAGTCTCTCCACAATTGTCATACAGCAATACTTTAAACCTAAGCCAGCAACATAAAATATTAATTTGGTTGTTTTCATTAAGAATTGGTCACATATCACCAAATGAAAGCCATTTAATAAAGGTTAACAGACATTGTCAGACAGAAGGTATGTGGGTTTTTGAAGTTGGGACATTCTTAATAAAATAGACTTAATTCCCTGTATTTTGGTGCATTTTAAATAAATTCAGAAGTCTAACCCCTATTTTTTTATTAACAGCATTATTAACAAGTTGATAACAACAACAGCAACAACAACAATAATACTAACAACAACAAATGACAACAACAATACTTATAATACTAACAACAACAAATGACAACAACAATACTAATAATACTAACAACAACAAATGACAACAACAACAACAACAACAATACTAATAATAATAATTAATATCAATCATTGGTAGCAAAAATAACAAAGATTCAGAAATATCGGTAAATTGATTAAAAGGAAAGAAGGGAGGAGAGAAGGGATTCATAGTTTTAAAAGATCAGAAAGTGTTGGATGGTAGAGGTCGGTTTCCGATTCGTAATTATAAGGGGGAGATATATATTCCATTGAAATGAAGTCTGCGATGAGATTTTTCCAGTGGTTAATGTGCATGTTGTTACGAGTTTTCCAATTCATGAGGATATTTTTCTTGGCGATGGTTAGAGCTATGAGGAGCATTTTAGAGTTTATATTTTTATTAGTAATTATTGTGAGGTCCCCCAGCAACCAAAGAGAGGGCGATAGCGGGATGTGGCAGCCGGCTATAGTGGATAGTGACTGTGTGACCTCTTCCCAAAAGTGTTTGATTGGAGTGCAGTGGCAGATTGCATGGATGTATGTATCAATAGAATTGTGGTTGCAATGAGTGCAAACTTCTGATGTGAAACCCATTTTAGCTAATCTATTGCCCGTGTAATGTGTTCTATGGAGTGTTTTGTATTGTATTAATTGAAGATTGGCATTTTTGGACATGAGATAAATGTTTTTACAGATTTGGGTCCAGAGGTTGGCATCAGGAGCTATTGAAAGATCATTTTCCCATTTTATTGTTGGTAAGTATATAATCTGAAATTGATTTGAAATGATTTTGTATATTTTAGATAGAAGTTTTTTTGGAGAGGAAATGTTAACAAAGTCTGCTATTACTTGTGGAAGTTCTAAATTTATGGATCTGATGTTTATTTTGGCCAGAACAGAGGATTTGAGTTGTAGGTATTTTAAAAATTCATTGCTCCCGATGCCAAACTCCTGGGCCAATTTCGGAAATGTTGTTAGCATGTTAGATTTGAAAATATGTTTAATGTGGGTGATACCCCTTTCAGCCCATGTGTGAAAGTTCAGTATTTTTTTATTGCTTATAAAGTCCCGGTTGTTCCACAGTGGGGTGAGGTTAGATGGAGCTAATATAGAGTTTGTGATTTGGTGAAATTTCCACCAGGCTGTCAGAGTGGCAGCTATAGTTACAGCTGTCAGCGCCCCTCGCCTTCGGCTCTAGGTTCGTTTGATCACCACAAAAAGATGTATACCACAGAGAAACACAAGGGGACTGAGTTTTCCAAGTTTTAAAATGTCTGAAATTTATTCAAAATATTAAAATAAAAGAAAACAAAACATTGTTAATAAGAAGTCCAGTCAATGGCTTCTAAAGTCAATCCGGGGTAAAAGGGAAGGGTCATTTCCAGTTGTAGGCCTCAGCCTCCCGTCCGCGCCACGGGGCCGGTTTAGAGGAGTGCTGGCGCTCCCTCCACGGTCCCAGGTGATTCCGAGGTCCCAATACGCCGCCACAGGACTAAAACACACAATGTCGGCTTAGCGACCACACTAATATATATATAAATTAACCCACACAGCATGCATAAAAAATACGGGACACGTCCCTTCACTTAGCGTATAAAATGGCGTTGTACAGGTCCCTGGTTCCCTCCTGGTCCGCGTAGATACGGCCGGTCGCTCCTCCGAATCCTGGTCCGGTCCTTTTCCCGCAGGGGGAAGACGGTGCTGTGGACAGGGAGAGGCGGTCTTATGCACATAGTAAAACAGCTCAGGTAAGTGTAACTTCCACCCAGTTATTGACACTTCCCTTTACTTAGCTGTATCAGAGCGTTGCATGCGGTAGTTTCCTGTGGCTCCTCTGGCTTCCCGCTGCCTTCAGTCGGTCCCGCTCTCCGTGCTGCTCAATGTTCCTTTGCTCTGTCCGTTCCTCCGTCTCTGTCCGTCTCTCTTTCTCTCTGTTCCTTCCGTTTCAGTTCTCTCTCCTTCCTGGTTTCTTTCTCTCTTCCTTTTCCTCTACTTTCTCTGTCCGTTCATTTCCCCGCCGTAGCTCCTCTGCCCGTACCGGTCCCTGGCTCTCTCCCTCTGGTCGCGGGTCGCCCCAGGCCTCCTCATCGGCCCCTCGCTCCCCGTCCTACCAGGCATGCCTCGCGGGTACCCTGGCCTCAGGTCTCATTAGGAATCCTCCCGGCTTCCTTCCTCCTCTCACCGGCGTCCCCCGGTGCTGGTCTTTCCGTCCGTTCCGTTTCCGTTCCCTTCTCACTTCCCGTCTGTTGCCAATCCTCCTTTCCTTTTCCGTCCCTTCCTCCTTTGCCCGGCGTCCGCCGGGCCGCTCCCTCCTCCTGTGCCGTCCGCTTGGCTTGTCTCGCTTCCTTCTCCTCGCAGTTCTCCCGCTCTGTCTTTCCATTCACCTTTTGAACAAGACCGGGGCGCATCTCATTGGTCTGGGTGATTGCGCAGGTGTGGTAGGCGTTCCCCATCACGGGTCCATCCGCGTGTCTAAAAAATTTAAAGGGGACGCGCACTCACAGGGTAGGAAAGGGAGAATACACACCAGGTGCAAACCGGCACCCTGTGACACAGCATTAAAACATGTGTGTTGTTTGATTGATTTGGTGAGGAATGGTATGTCAGCTATAATTAATTCTTTGCATAGTGATTGTTCTATATCTAGCCATATAGTATCAGATTGGGTGGGGTGGATCCATTTGTATATATATTGCAGTTGGTTAGCCATTGAGTAATAATGAAAATTTGGTGCTTCTAGTCCTCCTTGATCCTTGTTTTTTTGTAGTGTGGTGAGTTTAATCCTTGGCATTTTGTTTTTCCAATAGAAGTGAGTGATAATAGAGTCTAGTGATTTAAACCAGGTGAGTGTGGGGTGGATTGGAATCATTGAGAATAGATAATTCATTTTTGGTAAAATTGTCATCTTAATTACTGCTATCCTGCCAATTATGGAGATTGGAAGGTTGAGCCATCGAAGCAAGTCGTCTTCTATTTTTTTTTAACATTGGTGTGAAGTTGAGTGTTACCAATTCTGACAGTCTGGAGGAAATCTTAATACCTAAGTAAGTAATGTGATCGTGACATATACGTATAGGTGCTTGGTGGGGTGCCACATCCCATTTGGTTCTATGTAAAGGGAGGATGGAAGATTTGTTCCAGTTTATTGCGTAATCTGAAATTTTTGAAAAGGACTGGATTATTTTAATTATTTCTTGAATAGATGCTAGGGGTTCTTGTATAAATAGTAGAATATCATCTGCATAAAGTGAAATTTTATGTGTTTGTTGTGGTGTTTCAATACCTTTGATTGCTGAATTTTGACGGATAGCTGCTGCTAGAGGTTCAATAAAAATAGTAAACAGAGATGGAGAGAGTGGACATCCCTGCCTTGTCCCCCTGTGCAGTGTGAAGCTTTGTGATGTTAGTCCATTGGTTGTGACTGTGGCAGATGGTGATGTATATAAAATCTTAATCCAATTAATAAATGACTCTCCAAAGCCAAATTTTTGTAGTGTGGTGAATAAAAAATTCCAGTTAACCCTATCAAAAGCTTTTTCAGCATCTAATGTGGCAATGAGAGTATCTTTCTGTTGTACTGATGAGTAATGCATTAAATTATATAATCTACGGGTATTGTTAGATGCGTGTCTACCTTTTATAAAGCCGGTCTGATCAGGATGGATGATATATGTTATAATTTTCTCAATTCTATGAGATAATGCTTTGCTAATTATTTTTATGTCGACATTTATAAGTGAAATAGGACGGTAGTTAGATGTGAGGGTATTGTCTTTGTTAGGTTTAGGAATGAGTGATATAAGCGCTGTATTCATGTGGGATGGGAATTTAGCATTTTGTTTTATTTCCGTTATTGTTCTACTGAATAGTGGGTATAAAGTTGACCAAAAATGTTCGTAGAACTCAGCGGGGAAGCCATCCGGCCCTGGTGCTTTATTATTATGCATATGTTTCAACGCAGAGTGAAGTTCTTTTTCAGTGATTGGTAATTCGAGAGAGGTAATTTGTTCTGGGTTAAGTTTTTGTAAAATTATGTTATCAAGGAATTGGTTTATGTCTTCTTGATTTGGGTCCATATCAGATGAGTATAAGTTTGTATAGTATTCTTCAAATATTTTGTTTATCTCGATAGGTGAATTGGTTAGCTTCCCCGCTGAGTTTCTAATGGATGTTATAGCTGTTTTTTCTTTATTTCTTTTAATTTGACTGGCTAAATATTTTCCGGATTTATTGCTGTGATGAAAAGTTTCGTGACAAAGTCTGTGAATCAAAAACTGATTTCTTTTGTTTATTATTTCATTAAGCAAAAATTTATTTTCTTTTAATTCTTTATAGATGGTTTCCAATTGGTTATTTGCGTGTAAAATTTCGAATTTTTTTATTGTCTCTTCCAGTTGGTCTTCTTTTTCTTTTTCCTTCTTTTTTTTATGGACTGAATATGATATGATTTTTCCCCATAATACTACTTTCCATGTCTCCCAGAGCAGTGATGCTGGCGACTTTGGAGAGTCATTTATTTCAAGGAAGGATGCCCACTCTCTCTTGAAGTAACTGTCAAATTCTGAATCTTTCAATAGAGATATGTTAAAACGCCATCTGGTGGGGTGTTTTTGCATTACAGATGGGATCCATGTGAGAGTTACAGGAGAATGGTCACTAATATTGATGGGATGAATTTTGGTTTCTATGATATTTGGTATGATTGAGTTACTGGTTAAAAAGAAGTCAATGAGGGAGTAGGTTTGGTGGACATTAGAATAAAAAGTATATTCTCTGTCAAGTGGGTGTTGTAGCCTCCAACCATCGCCAAGACCAAAATCACTCATGAACTGTTTTATTGTTTGGGAGGACTGCCAGGATTTGCCTTTATATTTTGACCTGTCCAATGATGGATTGATTACCGTATTAAAGTCTCCCCCTATAATTATTGAGCCACTGGAAAGATTTCAGAGAGAGGTAAAAAAATTTGAAAAGAAGGAGGGATTGTTGCCTACCTCTTTTTATATAATGACCCTCTTGTTGTGGATTATTGATTTCTGTTCTTAAATAAAACTAATACTTATGTTATTTAGAAGGAGCCCTCTGAAAGTGTGTCCTGCTCCAGGAGCAGAGCCCAACACTAAAGCCCATACTACAGAGGCCTACTCAAATAATTTCTGATTTATTAAAAATTACATCAGGTTACATTAGGTTTATTGTTTTTATGCCTTTCACAACTTGTACAACTCTAAAGTACAGTCTGGTCATTGACTTAATCTAATTGACTGTTTAACCTGCTGTGTACCTGCTGTTGAGGAGAAGTTTGTCTTTTGTGAAATCAGATAAAGTTGTGCAGCTCTTACACTAAGTGGTTTTCTGCCTCTGCAGTCAAATGGCATTGCATTTATTTTGAAATGATTACAGGAAGCTCAGTTCATTTACCAGGTGATCTCAGAATTGATTAAGTCTCTTGGAATTCACCTTGAAAACTGAGTCCAGATGCTTTTGCTTTAACCTTTTCTTCAAGATGACCTGGATGACTGAGAACTTCCACAGACAGATTACAGAAAGTGTAGAGTTACCGCAAACAGTATCTTAACATCTTGTGTGTATACAGTAGTTTTGTTGCAGTTGGATGTAAACAAGATGCATATTTAAGACAAAACTTAAATGTGTAGATGTCCGGGACAGAGCGTCGCTAAAAGAGAACGCAGGATTTACAAAGACTGGGCTTAAACTCAGTCTCCTCACTGTCAGCACTGCTCACATTTTCCCGTCAGTTTGGTCTGATGCTTGTTGGGGCCCTCGCATGTTGGGAGCCCTAGTCAAGGGCCTACTCTTGGCTAATGGTAAGCATGCCACTTTTGATCATTCCTGTTTTATAGAGAACAGATTCATCTGTAAAAACAAGCCTGTAAATAAAAACATGAGAAAAATACAAAGTTTTGCAAAGATTTATGTATTAAACAATTTTTAATTTGACTTTGAAATGTGAGAAAATAATATTACACAAGCATTAATTATCTGTAATTTGTGGTTCTTTTAAGTTCTTATTTTTGTGTCATTTTCAAAAACGTTGAATAATGTTGAAGAAAGTTTGAGTCTAAAGCTGTGACAGACCAATGACACAGAGCTCAGCAGGTCCTCATCTTTTTAAAATTATTTTCACACCTTTTTAAAACCCACGTCCTGCAGAAACGCATGACTCACTTCTCAGTAAAATGAGGAAGTTTAACTTTAATCTGATTCACACATAAGATCTACAGACTCGATATGGGGCTCAGACTGAGCTGAGAACCGGCCACAGTCACTGTTCATTTTCTGAAAACGAGGTGAGCCGAGATGGACGAGATGCTTGAAGATCCTGTCTACGAGAACAACTCTATAACACTTGGAAAAAACAAGGGTGAGTCTCTGAAGTTTTTCAGTTTCAATGTTTACTTTTTAACTTTTCTCTTTCAACGTCAAAGTCAATCAAATCAGTTTGTGCTTTATATAAACTACAGTCACATATTTGAACTTGGATGGATTCCCATTGATTCATTTGGCTCTTTTAAAATAATGTCTTTTCATTTTTTTATTTTATTTTATGACAAGTTTGAAAAGAAAAATTATGAAATGCAGCCATTTTCATTTTCATTTAATTTCATTTTCAGCCATTTTCATGCCTTTTAATACTTTTTAAAGATAACTTGTGTTTTGATTTAGTTAAATTCACTCGGCTGATCACTGGTCTAGACTGTTCACATGTTTGTTTTGTGGTTCTTTAGACCAGGTCTTAGTCCTGGACTGTTCTTATAAACAACTTTAAACTTGTGTTAAGATATTATAAATAATTAATCAACAGCATTACTTTAATTGAATAAAAAACATTTCCTCATAACTTTTCCATGTAAACATTTCTGAGCTTTTGTGATTTTTTTAAATTGGTGTCAGACTGGACTCTTCTCTTGTACCAGACTCTGGTCTTGACTCAGGAAGTGTTCACAACTGCACATTTTGCGGTTACTCTGACGTTATGGTTTATTTAAGTGTGAATGTTGTCGTGTGAACCACATTGTGAACAAAACATGCTCCAAAACCCTTTGAAAAGACAGGTCTCACTTCCACCTGAACCTGGGTCTGGTTCAATTGAAAAGTCAACCCCACACAGACCACAGACGTCTTAATGGACCCAAAGAAAGATAAATCACAAGAATCATGTTTTTCACAGTTTACTGAGAGTAGAAAGAACAATGTCTGTGAAGATAAAACACAATGAGCAGTGGCCCTTCAGACTGAGCCATTCACAGCGCCATTTAGTGTTTCTCTGAAGAAAGGCCTAGTTTTTCGGATAAAGGCCAAAGGTAAGTTTATAAGTTAATTATGAGATGGCCAAGATGGTGTCTTGCAGGTAAGTTGTAGCAGGCTGGCAGCACACCTGTCTGAAAACAAACCAGAGATGGGAGGCCACTCAGGGAGGGGCTGTGGATGAAGAGGGTGGGGCTGTGACAGTTTAAAGTGTTATTGTCTAGGTTTCTTTTTCATTATTTTATAAGGGTTATTGACAGTGGGGTTTAAAAAGCTTAGGTTTGAAAACAGACAAAAAAAGCCTTAAATAATTTTAATGTGAAAATAGGAACCTTAAATACATATATTCATGTCTGTTTAAAAACCTTCAAAGACAAAAGAAACATTACCTTTACATTGCATTAGAGCGCCATGAATGGAAATAAACAGCATTTTTGTAAATAATCTACAGCCAATCTACAGACATGCAAAACAAACAGAGCAATGATTTTTGCACTTTTCACACCTCTAAAAATAGTTCAACAGTTTTAACAACAAACAGGAAGCCACTCGTTCATTTTCAGTTTTTACAGAGATGGAAAAGATGACTGAAGATAATGTGTACGATAATGTCAGTGTAAGACCTGGAAAAAAACAAGGGTGAGTCTCTCTGCATTTATTTTAGTACAATAGTTTTATTTTCTCAAAAGACACAGGAGGATGGAGAAAGTAAATATTTTTTAAGTTCAAGTTTAGTTTCAGATCAGTTTATCAAAGTGTGAGAATGGACTTTTAGGATTGGATGTACTAAAGCATGGCACCATTGTCAAATCTGTTTTTGACAATGTTGAGCATAAATAAAAGGTTGCAGCTGCTGTTTAGCACAGGAAAGACATGGGCACCAATGCCTTCCCATGGTTTCCAAGTCACAAAAGGTACATAAAATGTGCTTGTGCTAATTGAGTAGCTTATAGATTTGCTTTAAAAAGCTTTTTACTCAAAACTTTACTTTGAGTTTTTTATGGAAATGACAGTAAAGAGAAGAAAGGTGAGGCAAGCAAAAGGAGAAGAGTTTTAGGTGAGTGTGTTGACCTCTTGTTTAATTGGAACACACATTCAGATGTGAGAAGATTAATACAAAGTTATTATTAGTTATCGCCTTTGTACCACACAAACTTCCTACCGCCAAAGACACACTTGCTTCACAAACTGCGGTGACGTGCCTTGCCTTCTTTCTTTTACAGCCCAGTATGACGCAGCCTGACACTGCTGCACACTCAAACAGCGGACTTCAGTTTTCAAAGAAACTATGCGTAACTTTCCAGAAAAACAGTTACTGACACTAGTGGCCATTAGAAGAACTGCAGTTAGTGTTCTGCTCTCTCGCTGGCGTGTAGAAAGATTATAATTATATGCTGATGTACTGCAATAAGACCACCCTAATGTTCGATGCTTTTACAACTAGTGGCCAGCAGATGGCAAAAAACATTTGACTGGTCAAATACTATTTTCAAGTAACTGTTATTGATTTAAAATATTATTTGTCAAAATGTCAGTTTACCAGACAATAAAGTGTGAGTAAATTCAAGCAAATATATATATATTTGACTTGAATCTAGTTGTACTATTGTAATTAATTCAAATGATCATGTTATTTGTGGTAATTAAAATTGTGTTGAAATTAATTTGGAATTGGACAGAACATACACGACAGAAAGTGTAGCCAGAACAATGTCTGAATGTTTTTTCTTTAAAACCAATACAAATTAAAAAAATAAATTGCTATGTTGATTTTATGGAGCCCTAATTTAATTATTCATTTAATTAAGTCCCTAATTTGGGCATATAGGCTGATTTGAGTGCCCGTTTGCTTGGTAAACCGTGAGAAAATCAGAAGCTCGCTTGTTGAAATTACGTTAAGTTATTTGTTTGTCATCTTTGTCAAGACTGTTCAAAACTACATTTACAGCTTGCTATAGTAATAATTTGCTATAATATTAACAGATATTCCTATAATTATAAACTCTATGTTGTATTGAAATATAAATTTTATTATTTAGAAATATATTTTCTCTGTGATATCTATATTAGCATCTGTGGTTCAAGTTTTCTTCTCCTTATTTTAATGGACACTTTTTTTTTTTTTTAACAAACTGGTTATTTAGATATTATAGTCACAGAAACAAGACTAAACACGTGTTTATTAGAAAAAAGAAAACCGTTTTAATTTTTGTTTTTCAGTTTATAGTTACCATAGCAACTCCATGTCAAAGACCTCAGGAGCAATCTGAAAGTTTAAGAAACCCTTCCATCTTTGCAGCACTACTTTAGCATTACAATTTAATAAGAGTCAGAAGTGAAATAGACAAAACAATGCGTTTTATGATTTCTGATTATTTTCCACAATAACTTCTTTGTTTATGGCATGCTGAAATAACACTATAGTGATAAATAATTGATTTAAAGTTTATCTGTTGTGCTTTCATATACTTTCATGGTATTCATACGTTTATTAAGTTTATTAAAAAGAAGCTGAAGTTGGAGATGGACCAGGTTGTGACGTCAGATGAAGATGAGCAGGGCCGCCCCTCCTTTCACCAAGACACCAAGTGCTCCGAGGGGCACCGCATTGAACCTGCTGTGGTTGAATGACATGAAGTAATTGTGTGCAGTTGTAACTGTTTCATATAAATGCGCAGCACAGCCTACTTGTGCTGATAAATAGGATTTTAAACATTCAAGTAGTGTTTAGTACAAATATTTAGGTACGTAGAACAAAATTGGAAAGAGGACGCGCATCTAGTTTTTCTTTTCCTATCTCTTCTTTAAGTCCTAATAATCAGGATGAGGTATTATCCTCTACAACTGAGATAATGATGAGAGCGAGAAGGATCATTCAGAAATGTCAAGAGACTGAAAGTGAAAGTCAGAAGAGCAGCAAGGAAGTTGGAAGTTGTCTGAGTCAAATGCCGTCAAACTTGTTAATTCTTTATAAGAATTATGTTTTGTTCATAAAGTCAAATAAAGATATGCACTTCTTTCAGAGGCTCGTTCTTCGCAGGAGGAAGATGTGACCTACTCTCAGGTCAAAATAAGAACTGCCCCCAAAGCAGTAGGTGAGTAAAACTAATGATGTAATGATACGTCTGGATCAACTGTGATCTAAACAAGGAACAGAATATGTTTATGCAAATACATTGTGTCATAATGTATCAATAATTGTGACAATGCAGACACAAACAACAACATAAAAAAGCTGAGAAAAATGAGATGTAAAAATAATTAGAAGAAGTGCTTCTTAACAACCTCGTTATTTGTGGCAGAGACTCGTTCTTCGCAGAAGGAAGATGTGACCTACTCCCAGGTCAAAATAAGTACTGCTCAGCGTTCTCCAAAAGCAGCAGGTGAATGTGACTGATGAAAAGTCATCTAAGCTTGACATTGCACTATGAATATTTCCAACTGCAGTAAAAGTATCTGTGATTTTCAATATATTCAATGTGTAAAAGCATGTTAAGCGTGTAAATCAAATACGTGAAGTGCCACATAATTAAATATGAATCACAATGTGCCGCACAAAAAAGATCCTATTCTGATACAGTTCTATAATGTAGGGTCAAACATTATTGTTATTTTGGTTGAAGTGGTATTTAGAATAATACAGTGAAGAATTTAGTAGAGCTCTTGGAACAAGAGTAGAGCTCTCGGTATGTAAAAAGATGTGATATAAAATGTTAAGGAGCATTGTTTGACAGAATATGTTTATGCAAAAGCATAATAATAGATAAACTCATTTAGACACAGCCCAGACTGTGACAGAGGAACAATACAGAAGTAAGAACAGAAAAAGGATCACCACAAAGAAGTTTACCGTAACGACTTCTTCATTTGTGGCAGAGGCTGGATCACCGCAGGAGGATGACGTCACTTACTCTGAAATCCTAATGGGTGAGTTTGACCTCTGACCTCTGGTCTTTGTACTTTAGATCTGTAACTGTTGGATCATGCACTGGACTTGGTCTTGACGTGATGTTGGTTAATGACCTCATTTGGTTTTTAAAATATCATGTTGGACATTTTCCACAGAAAACATGAGGAACTGTTAGCCACAACTGAACTTCCTAAACACTGACCTGTGTGACTTTACACCAACTCATCTACAGGCTACAATAAACAGGCTTCAGGCTGGTTCCTTTAATACTCTTACCTAAAGATTTTCCAGATGACTCTTTTTAGTGTTGAAGCATTTTTATATATAATTTAAAACTATTATAAATCTATAATCTCCTAATAGTACTGTGTCTAAAAGTCTGTTATGAAAAGTAAATGTCATCTGTCAACTTTACACTGCAATCATTCATCTTCTACCACTTTTTTACTTTAATTTATCCATGTTTAATCCTCTTAGCTTCTTTTTTATTCACCAGTCTGCTCTACAGTTCATAAGACAGAGTTGCCTTCATTAGTGTGACTTTGCTCTTTTATTAAACACTACTTGTATTCAGCCACTGTCATAGATTATTTTTGTTAGAGTAATATTGCAGAACAAGGAGCCTATCCCAGCAGCTGTTGGGCCTGAGGTGGGCACACCTTGGATGTGGACAGTTAGTCTCAGGGCTGGCACTTAGGGTGAGTTCACACCAAAGCAACAAAATCCCTTGTCTCAGATCAGCTCTCTCTTATCATGTCTCCAGCCCTTTTTCAAGTCTCTGGCGGAGGAGGGAAGTGCAAGCCGCTGCTATTTTTCCTGGACCTGTTCCTTTCAGTTGTCTATCAAATCCTGCTTGGCTGTTGCTTTGGCAATGTCACTCATTTGCTCGAAATAAATCTACGCTTGTGTCACTTTTGGTGTGAATTTTTTCAGTTTTAGACACAGACAATTCTCTCTGGCAATCAGTGCAGACTGGAAATACGGGTTTTACTGGGGGCTGCGTTAGATTGGTTGGCTCGTGGGTCGCCCTGTGCTGGTGCTGCTGTGCTCAGCCCCTCTGTCACGCTCCTGTTCTATTTGGAAGCTGCGTTCACATATGAACATGAGCTGAAGACAAGGAGCAGCAGAGAGCAGGAAAAACAAAAACTCCATTAAGCCTGGCCCACAATACAAGTACTCTCTGGGCCTGGGGCGCAAATCATGATTTTCTGTGGGACACTTTTAGTTCAGCTTCTCAACCCTAGTTTAATAAATTTGTGTCTCAAATGGGAATAATGTCCCTACTAGTGCCATTACAGATGCACACTTGCTCACTCTGTCTAAAACACATAGAGCTTGTAAAAGAAGCTTTTCCTAAAATGAATCAACAACAGGTGCTCTCTTTCACAGCAGCACCTGGAGGCGTTTATGCTCAGCCGGATGTGCTAAAGATACTGGAGAGTGAAAATATTATGGCTGGTGAAGCAAAAAAAAAGTCAGTTGCTGCGGTGATTACTCACCAAGTGAACAATGTAGGTTTACATTAGCCTTTTAGTGTTCCTCCCTCTCTTTATTGTTCGTATCAGGTTTAAGTTAATACGTTTTGAAATTATATTATTAAAAAGTAAGTGGGTGGCTTTGTTATAGTTGTTTTTTGTTATTCTTTAAACTTGTTGCTGTGAATTATTTGGTCATTTTATTTGTATTTATTAAAAACTGTCCTTATAATAATTTCCCAAAACAAACCCAGCAACTATTTTCCACCAGTCCCCTGCTGACAGTCATTCACTAGACTGACTAACTCACCTACACACTCTCCTCAGAACTGCCGTGGTTTAGGAGATTCAACATTGGGACTAATCTATTTTGTTGATCAATATTTTTCCCCTCTCTATATTTTTATTACTATCCACAGGTTCCAAGCCTCAAAAAGCACCAAAACAAAGGTCAAAGTGCACAAAGAGATTGGTGCTGCTGGTTGCCACTGCTGTATTTGTACTTGCTGTCATTGCCATCATCATTGCCAGCAGTAAGTTTCTTTTGATGTAAAGTGAATTTACTACGTTTACTTCTTCCTAATGTTGTGTGTTTTTTTTCTTTTGCTTTTCTCTTTTGCTCTCATTTGCAACAGTTCCTAAGACACAAAGCAAGGAAAATAGTGAAACACAGAAACAAAATAACAACACCCCAGCCCCAGGTTTGTCCCAGGATCTGGGGTTTATTTTGAATTTCTTATATTGTTCACAATAACCTTAAACAGTCAGGTTTTGACACTAAATGAACATACATTACTTCACAATGTTTTAACATAATTTATTTCTCCTGTACAAATGACCAAGTGTCTGGAAGTGAATCTAAAATATGACGTAATGCACAAAATAAAATATAATTCGTTTGTAGACATTGGACACAATACGCTTCTACAGTCAGCGCAAATAAATAAACATTTAATCCAAAGGAGGATTTGTCACTATATCCTCAGCAGGACACATTTAGAACACATTATGTTTGTCAATAGCCTTGACTTAGATAAAGATCAGATCACATTTTAAGACAAATTTATTCAGAAAACCATGAAATTCCAAAAGGTTCACATACTTTTTCTGGTCACAGTTTTCATGAGCCTGTGTTGAGCAGTGCAGGTTCAACACCTCATGAGAGAGCTGCAGAGTGGAGCTTTTCTTTCTAGTATCAGACTTCCTGGTTTGTAACAGGGTTCCATCACCTCCTCAGAAACTTATAAGAAAAAAAAAAAAATAAAATAAATGAATTCTGATCAACGAAAAGGAATTTCATTCATCAGAAAATGAATGAATAAAATAAATGTACATATGTAAAACATAGACAGATGTATTAAGAGCTTTGTAGACTATAAGAAGAATTTTGAAGGCAATTGTGATATGAACAGAAGCCTGTGCAGCGACTTTAGAGCAGGTGTTAAATTAGATAATTTCTTTGTCTTGGTCAGAATACAAGCTGTTGTGTTCTGAATGAGCTGCAGACATTTAATTGATTTTTGATGGAGTCCAGAGAACAGAGAATGGCAGTAGTGCAGTTTACTTGTGATAAAGACATGAACTTATTTTTCAGCATCAGACAGAGATACAAAGGCTCTGATTTTAGAAATATTTTTAACTGAGATCTGAGTCCTGTTTAAACTTGGTTCAGAACTGGTTTTATTCTCAGGTTTAGTACTTGCTTTAGGTTTTTAATAAATAAACAAGATTTTTGGCCAATCGCTGCTTACTTCCTGAAAAAGGAGCTCTGTCATTGGTCTGTACAGCTTGTCAATAAAGAAGTAATGGTTTCAGATAAAACAGAAAAGGTGTACAACACTTGATCTATCACCAAGAAACGGCACAAAAACTTAAACAGAGAAAAGGGAGACAAAGTGAAACCGAGATAAATATTGCCAATTCAATCACTTCTGCTTCGGCCCAAAGCAGAAGTGAAGCTGCTCTTCTGACTCTCACTTTTAGTCTCTTCACATTTCTGAATGATGCCTCTCGCTCTCATCATTATCTCAGTAGAGTTGTGATTACGCCCTTAGAGGGGTCAGTATCCCTTGTAAGACAAAGGTTTGGAGGCCACTTATTGTTCATGAGGCCACCCCACCCCCACATCTGATGGCCCTGGTCAGCCTGGTGTTCCCTGCTTGTTAAGTCAGACGGCTCTTTGAGATAGAGAAATATAGGGTATTTAGAGTTTAGGGTAAACTTTAGTTTGGTGTAATGATTTAGTATTTTGTGGAAGAAAAAAAGTCAAAAGATTTGACAGGAGTGTAAACCACATCAAGATTATGCTTTTCTTTCTTTCTTTTTTTTTTTTCTTTCTTTTTTTTTTTTTTGGAACAAACTGAAGAACTAGAAACAAGTACAACCAGCTCAAGTCCAACCAGCTCAGGTATGACAATAAAACACAAAATCTAAAAACACAAAATGTGTGGTTACATCAAGTATAACATCCTCTGCCTGACTTCATCAACTGTCAGGACTGCAATAAAAAATAAAATAAAAAAACACAAAGAGAGTGCTGGTGGCAGAAGGAAATACCTATATTATTACAAAAGGTATTAGATTTTGATTAAGACCTTGATTGGAAAAATAAAGTTTCAAATTAGCAGTTCATCTCTGTGTTTATGAATAGTTAAGTTTAGATACAACCTATGACAAATACACTTATGCTGCTCTGAGTTCTTCCTGAAACTAACATGAAACACTGTCCTCCACAGTTACACCAAGTACAAACATCACAGTCCAATGTGACGAGGGCTGGGAGCTTCATGGAGAGAAGTGCTATTATTTCTCCCCAAATACAGTTAAATTATCCTGGACCAACAGCAGCGAGAGGTGTCAACAGCTCAGAGGAAACCTGGTGAAGATAGAAAGTGAAGACGAGCAGGTACTGTCCACCAAACTGACTGTTGACTTATCTTATGTTTCATTAGAAATAATTAAATCTCACTTGTTTTAGAAATTTCTGTTCAATACAACGAGAGGTTTAATGTCTGAGGCTGAGGACAAGTTCTGGATCGGACTGACAGACTCTGAGACAGAAGGTGTGTGGTTGTGGACGGACGGCTCTCGACTGAACACAACGTGAGTTTTGGTTAAAACACAGTCATTAAACAGAGACTGTTTTTTTATCAAAAAAGTGTATTTTAATGTTCGACCAAATGACAATAAATAACTAAAGCTAAATAAAAGCTAGTTCAAAAATAATACTTACTGTTGCCATGGTAACAGAAGTCTTGTGAACATGGTCTCTTCATAAAGTTCCTCTTTTTCATTTAAATAAAGATGAATAAAAGTTTGTTTAGTCTGCGCTCATTTTGGAAGATTTTTTTTCTTTGAATGATGTCTTTTATAAAAAATGCAGGTGTAATTTAATTTATTTTTTTCACACAATGATATTTTTCCAAATAAAATCCTTGAAACAAATGTAACTTTTAAGCCTGCCTCATGTCTGTTTTTGTGAAACTGTAAAAAAAAAAAAAAAAAAAATTCTTATTTCTTTTTTTTTAGATCTGCAATTTGGTTTTATAATACTTCACCAAATAAAACGAAGCCGGACAACTCGACAGGGAAAGATCCTGAAGGAGAAGACTGTGTGAGGATGGGAGAGAGAGGAGGAGAAGGGTTTGAGCTGAAGTGTTGGTTTGATCAGTCCTGTTTCAAAAAGAACAGATTCATCTGTGAGAAACAAGCCTGTTAATAAAAACATGAGGAAAATACTATTAATAAAAAAAATAATATTGTTTTAAACAATATTTAATGTGACTTTGAAATGTGTGAAAATTATATTTAACCAACACAGCATTATTTTTTGTTGTTTTCAAAAACGTTGACAATAAAATAAAAAGTAATTAATGTTTTTTAAGTCCAATTACCAAAAGTCTCAGCAGTTTTAATAGAGTCTGAAACTTTGGTGTCTATGTGTTGCTAAGGCCATGGGACCCTCTGATTGGTCGGTCGTCAGTAACTAATAAGACATCATTCAAAGTCAAAAAGAGGAACTGGTCCTCATCTTTTTAAAAACATTTTAAAAAACACAAGTTCTGCAGAAACACATCAGTAAAATCAGTAAATTTTCTCACTAAAATGAGAAAATTTCTTTTCTGCAGTGATGCAGTCGATGTACCAGTCTGTTGTGGTGAAGAAGAATCTGAGCTGCAGGCGAAGCTCTCGATTTAGAGGTCCATCTATGTTCCGACTCTTACCTAGTCATTAGCTTTGGGACATGATCGAAAGAACAAGATCCTGGATACAGGCGGCCATAAATGAGCTTTCTCTGCAGGGGTGCCGGGGGTGCTCTCTTAGAGATAAGGTGAGGAGCTCAGAGTGGAGCCGCTGCTCCTCCACATCGAGAGGAGCCAGCTGAGGTGGCTCGGGCATCTGTTCCGGATGCCTCCTGGACGGTTCAATTGAAAAGTCAACCCCACACAGACGACTTAATGGACCCAAAGAAAGATGAAACACAAGAATCATGTGACTAAGAATAATACAGTGAAGAATTTAGTAGAGATCTTGAAACTGCTGTTACTATGTACGAAGATGTGATATAAAATGTTAAAGGAGCATTGTGACAGAATATGTTTATGCAAAGACATAATGATGAATAAACTCATTTAGACACAGCCCAGACTCATCAGTCGACTGTGACAGAGGAACAATACAGAAGTAAGAACAGAAATAGGATCACCACAAAGAAGTTTACCATAACGACTTCTTCATTTCAAGTTCAAGTTCAAGTCTGCTTTATTTGTGGCAGAGGCTGGATCACCGCAGGAGGAAGGGTGAGTTTGACCTCTGACCTCTGACAACAGCCATGGATTTGTCAGAGGTCTTTGTATTTTGGGATCTCTAACATTTACTCCGAAGTCTGAATGGGTGCGTTTGACCTCTGACCTCTGGTCTTTGTATTTTAGATCTGTAACTGTTGGATCATGCACTGGACTTGGTCTTGACAAAGGTGTTGGTTAATGACCTCATTTGGTTTTTAAAATATCATGTTGGACATTTTTTACTGAAAACATGAGGAACTGTTAGTGTAGTGTCAAAACTGACCCCTCAGTCTTTGGCACTATTGTATGGAATAAGTTGTGAACGCAACACCAGATTTCCATGTCATAGAGTCTTTATTGTTCACAGCCAACACAATAATGACCCGAGTAGACTTAGCCCAAGCTCTACTCACATTTGAACAGTAGACATAAGCTTTTATACAGTTTTGATATCAATAAAGTAATAACTCTTTCTGATATCATTGTGCAAGGCTCTGGGCCTGATGTCATTTCTGTCTTACTCCTTGTCTGGCTCTGTCACTTTCGATGACAGACACCTGCGTCTTTATCTGGTCCTTCCTGTGTGTGTGTCTGACATTAGGTTTTGTTTTTTATATTAATATTTTTAAATGAATAACTAACTGGGTCTACATAGTTTAAAACACATAACATATAAAATATTACACCACATTAGCCACAACTGAACTTCCTAAAAGCTGACCTGTGTGACTTTACACCAACTCATCTACAGGCTACACTTAACAGGCTTCAGGCTGGTTCCTTTAATACTTTACCTAAAATTGATTTTAGTGTCAAAGCATTTTTATAAAATGCTAAAATAACCAAGAAACAAACTGGTAATAATTAGTTTACAATAAAATGAACAGAAAGAAAAAAGATATTGGGGAGTAAACTCAAAGTGAAACTGAATCACTTATGCTTCAGCCCAATGCTAAAGTCTGAGCTTAAACTTTAGTTTGGTGTAATGTATTAGTATTTTGTGGAAGAAAATTAGTCTTAAAATTTGACATACGTGTAAAACACAGCAATATGTTTAGTTTAGTTCAAAGTACAGAAAAGACTGAAGTACCACAAACAAGAACAAGTCCAACCAGCTCAAGTATGACTCAAGTAAATAAAACTCAAATTGTAAAAGAACAAAAACGAAACGTGGTTACATCAAGTTTAACATCCGCTGCCTGTATTTATCCACTGTCAGGGCTGCAAAAAAAAAAGAGTCCTATAAGAAAAGAAAACACAGAGAGTGCCGGTGGCAGAACAGATTATAAAGTAAAAAATAAAAATACAGTAAATGTTTGGTGTGTGGGTATCTCTCTGACACTTCCTGTAAAGCTTCCTTTTGCTCGACTTCTGCAGCAGTGTTTTTCAGACGTATTAGACCGATATCTGACACAATCAGAGACAAAATATATCAGAAGTAACTACTTTACTAACAGAAGTAATCTAAAGTCATCTCAACTAAAGTGGGTGGATGAAGCACATTTGCAAGTTTATTTAAAGATCATTTAGATTTTTATTTCTGAAGTCCACATTTGCATAGGTCTCATTACAAAAATATTAAATTATAAATATTACAGTTGAACTAATATGTGGTAGCACCAACAAGATATGTTGTCTTACAGCCTATTTTTGTTTCCTGTAAATACTAACTTTACCTAACTAATCTAACTAAAAATGTTGTTAGAAGATGCCTATTGCAGTGAACAATGGCTTTGTACAATACAGTTTTTTTAAGAACATTGGTTCTGGACAGAGGTAGTGTAAAGTTGCCTGTTGTGTATTAAAACTATGTCTGTTATTGACGTATAGTATCTGTAAGAACAAGAAGGTGATTAAAGGTGAAGTAGACCTCTTGAACCTTAAGTGTGAAGTATTTGTTTTTCCTCAGAGTCAGGCCTAACTTTTCTGAAGCACTTTATTGCACACAGCTGAATCAAAGTGGAAAAAACTAAAAGGAATATATATATATTTTTTTTAACAGTCTCATTCAGTTCTAAGTAGAGTGACAGGGACACACTCTGACAAGCATTCAACATGGGAAATTTAGATTCGAAAGCATTTATTTAATTTTATTTTGCTTTTATAAACAAACCATTACTCATTTACTTTTAGTTTTAACTCAGTTTGTGGGAGGCGTCTCGAGAACCACTGTGGACTGGATGGGACACAGTCACGCTCAGGACAGAGGTAGAACAGTACAGAACCTTTTTTTTTTTTTTTCTAACTTTGGGCTGAAAGAAGAAGACCTGAATTTAAGCTCCTTATGCTTTTCCTGAAACTAACATGAAACACTGTCCTCCACAATTATACCATGTACAAACATCATGGTCCAATGTGACGAGGGCTAGGAGCTTCATGGAGAGAAGTGCTATTATTTCAATAAACTGAGAGGTTTAATGTCTGAGGATGAGGACAAGTTCTGGATCGGACTGACAGACTCTGAGTCAGAAGGTGAATGGTTGTGGACGGACGGCTCTCGACTGAACACAAGGTGAGGTTTGATTAAAACACAGTCATTAAACAGAGACTGGTTTCACAAACGTCATGTAGACTAAGGTCTAAAGTGTGTTTTAATGATGGACCATATAACAATAAAAACCTAAAGCTAAATAAATGCTAGTTCAAAACAGAATCAGAATCAGAATCAGAATCAGAAAGAGTTTTATTGCCAAGTATGCTTGTGCATACAAGGAATTTGTTTTAGTGACATAAGCTACCAGTACACAGAGACACCAACACACAGACAACAAATAAGTGTATAAACAATATAAACAATTGTGCTATAAATGATAATTGAATAGGATTGAACAAGATGCAGGGATGTACTAGGATGGAGGGGTAACAAATGAATATAAGGATATTTACTGTTGCCATGGTAATATTTACTGTTGCCAAGGAAAATATTTACTGTTGCCATGGAAAATATTTACTGTTGCCATGGTGTGTTGTCTTGCAAACATGGTCTCATCATAAAGTTCCTCTTTTTTATTAAAAAAAAAAAAAAAAAGAGGATGACGGTCTTCAGTATTGTGCACAAACTTAATTTTTTGTCAGCGCTCATTTTGGAAGATTTTTCTTTTAATATCAATTATAAATAATGCAGTAATAATGTGTAATATACGTAATCTGTTACTTTTTTAGATTGGCTTTTTGGTTTTATAATCCTGCACTAAATCAAATTGAGCCGGACAACTGGACACTGGAAGATCCTGAAGGAGGAGACTGTGTGAGGATGAGAGAGAGAGGAGAAGGGTTTGAGCTGAACTGTTGGTTTGATCAGTCCTGTTTAAAAAGAACAGATTCATCTTTGAGAAACAAGTCTGTAAATAAAAACATGAAGAAAAGACACAGTTTTGTAAAGTTTTATGTCTTAAACAATATTTAATGTGTCTTTGAAATATGTGAAAATCATTTATAACAACTTCAGCATTTATGGTTCTTTTAATATGTCTAAAATTTTTGTGTCGTTTTCAAAAACGTTGACAATAAAATGAAAAGTTTTAATGTATTTCAAAGACCATGGGCCCTGTGATTGGTCGGTTGTCATTAACAAATCAGACGTCAATAAAAGTAAAAAAGATTAGCTCAGCAGGTTCTCATCTTTTTAAAAACATTTTACAAAACAGTTCCGCACAAACACATTTAAAATTATTATAAATCTATAAACTCCTCCAACAGTACTGTGTCTGAAAGTCTGATATAAAATCTTAATGTCATCTGTCAACTTTACACTGCAATTATTCATCTACCACTTTACTTAAACTTATCCTAGTTTAATCCTCTTTTAGCTTCTTTTAGATTCACCAGTTCATCTATAAATGCATGAACATAGGAGTACACCTCCAGAATTTTCTATATCTCAATCCAAATATTATATATTTATGAAAGAAAAGGCAGAACCTATTCCAATGAGTTAGTCTATATATTTTCTTGATTGAGAATGTCTTCTAAATGTAGGAAGATGAACTACAACAGTGCAATAAAAAGCAAGAAAAAACAGCTCACAAACAAACAAACAAACAAACAAACCAACCAGTCCTTTCAAAACAAAAGCTAGAAATTACAGTCCTATTCTGATGGACTTTTGAAAGGTCTGGGTCAAAAAGGTTAAGTTTGTGGCATTACAATTAGGCGCTAATTGATGTAATCCGCCAATTGCTCCCCTATTAACTGATATTGTCAATATGAACGGGCAATAAAATGACGGTTACATCCAGGCTTTTCGGCTTTTACTGCATAGTAAAACAATAGTTTTCAGATAGCATAAATGGACATGTGATCAAAAATTCACCCTCCCCAGAGTTGTCACGTAATAAAAACCTAGCTCTAGAGACCGGAGCAATTTTTTGTACCAGGCTGTAAACATGATTTTTACACTTGTAAAGTTGCCATTGGGTTTCTCCTTATATGTCCGCTTTTGTAGCCTGTCCTCTGGTGGACGGAGATATATTGCCATATATCGCCGTATGGCGGTGCCCTTACTTGAGGACCATTTAAGAAGTTCCATGAGAGAGGCTTGATTGTAACACACAAACCAAAAAAAGAACTAAAGAAATGGAAAGAGAAGTCACCCTTCACAATTCCCTTCCACAGTCTGTCAGCACCTACGGTAGCCCAGCAGGTACAAGTGACATGAAAAAGTATCTGAAGCCTTTGGAATATCTTAAAGGGCAGCATGTTTTTCTTATATTATTCAATAAAAGTTTTCAACAAAGGCGTATGTTTGAAGGTGAAGACGTTTTGTCCATCATCCAAGGGACTTTGTCAATTCTGAGTTCAACTGATAAAAGCTGAGTTTTATATCTCTCAAAAGCTGGGGTTTAGCCTGAATGAACAAAAGCTGAGATTTGAACATTGTTGTCTTTAAAGAAATGCTCTTTGTCTTTGAGATGGCTCCACCAGGACTGGCCCTACTGTGTTGATAAATCCTCCTGTGATCACTGGACAGCATAGACCACATTGCTCTGTTTGTGGGGATCTTCTTTAGGGTGCACCAGTTTCTGATGAAGAGTAGTATTGGCAGGTTTAAAGTGAACAAGAATGTTTGTAAAAATGCCTTTTGAGCTTTTCAGTTTAACCAGATGCAAAGGATTACTATACCAGAGGTGTAAAGTACTTAAGTGAATGTACTTTGTTACTGTGCTTAAGTATTTTTTGGCTACTTTGTACTTGTACTGAGTATCAAAAATATAAGCAACTTTTAATCTCTACTCAACTACATTTTTGATTGAATACTTGTACTCTTTACTCCACTACATTTTAACTGACACTTAGCGTTACTCGCTACATTGTGTTTGTGCACGTCAAGTCGACTTTGTCTGCCGTGGCTACAGTAGGCGCCCTCATTGGAATAGAATATCACAAGTGGGCGTGGCTGGCGGGGGGACCGTAAGCATGCAGAGCGCGCAGGTACGTACAATTGAATTCTCACAGTACGCACACAGTTGTCTTTGAAAGATGGATAAAGCAAAAAAGATGTCAGGGGCAACAAACAGAAAAAAAAGAGGAAAAAGTAGATGGCGTGTAGGATTTAATTTGTGACGTCTGTGCTTGGAGGCTTGGTGGGGTTTAAATTAATGTTAGCTTAATGTGCAAAACCAAAGTTACTGAGCTGAAAACTAGAAAATATAAGGCAGCATGCCATGTTCAATAAATTACAATCATTTGGAAAACAACTAATGCAATATCTCTGGTTTACCAAGATATTATGCAAAGATTTGCTCCAAACTTGGAGGCTTAATGTTAACAGACTGGTTAATGTTGCTACAAGCTACATTTAGATTTTGGTTAAACCTTATGGTACCAATCCGATGCATGACATATCTCAATTGTATTAAGGTAAAATACTGCTAAATATAAGGTAGCATGCACAATAAATGACTAGAAGCTGAAAAACATAACTTATGCAATAAGTCTGGTTTACTATGGAATCATTAATAGATTTTGTTTAAGCATTAGCTGTTGATGTTAGCTGTGCTGTCAGACATACAGTCTATAGTTACATCTGTTGGGTCTAATTACAGGCTCACATCTCTTTCTCTCTCTATAAAGGTCTGTGCTATGTTTTTTAAACATAGAAAAAAAACTTTGTCCTTCACCCTCCGCGGGTGGTCTCATCCTTCGAGCTCGGGTCCTCTACCAGAGGCCTGGGAGCTTGAGGGTTCTGCGCAGTATCTTAGCTGTTCCTAGTACTGCACTTTTCTGGACCGAGATGTCTGGTGTTCTTCCAGGAATCTGCTGTAGCCACTCTTCCAGTTTGGGGGTTACTGTACCGAGTGCTCCGATGACCACAGGCACCACTGTCGCCTTCACCTTCCAAGCCTTTTCCAGCTCTTCTCGGAGCCCTTGATATTTCTCTAGTTTCTCATGTTCCTTTTTCCTGATGTTGCAATCACTTGGTATTGCAACATCAACCACAACGGCCTTCCTCTGCTGTTTGTCCACCACCAAAATGTCTGGTTGGTTCGCCGTTACCATTCTGTCAGTCTGAATCTGGAAGTCCCACAGGATCTTGGCTCGGTCGTTCTCTATCATCTTTGGAGGTGTTTCCCACTTTGACCTCGGGGTTTCCAGTCCATACTTCGTACAGATGTTCCTGTACACTATGCCAGCCACTTGGTTATGGCGCTCCATGTATGCTTTCCCTGCCAGCATCTTACACCCTGCAGTTAAGTGTTGGATTGTCTCAGGGGCCTGTTTGCACAGCCTACACCTTGGGTCTTGTCTGGTGTGGTAGATTTGGGCCTCTATTGCTCTGGTGCTCAGGGCCTGCTCCTGTGCAGCCATGATGAGTGCCTCTGTGCTGTCCTTCAGTCCGGCCCGTTCTAGCCATTGGTAGGATTTCTTGATATCAGCCACTTCAGTTATGTTCCGGTGGTACATCCCATGTAGGGGTTTGTCCTCCCATGATGGTCCCTCCTCCAGCTCCTCTTCCTCTGTTCCCCATTGCCTGAGACATTCACTGAGCATGTCATCTGTTGGGGCCTTATCTTTGATGTACTTGTGGATCTTGGATGTTTCATCCTGGATAGTGGCTCTCACACTGACTAGTCCACGGCCGCCTTCTTTACGGCTAGCGTACAGTCTCAGGGTGCTGGATTTGGGGTGGAACCCTCCATGCATGGTGAGGAGCTTTCGTGTCTTAACGTCTGTGATCTGTATCTCTTCCTTTGGCCACCTTATTATTCCCGCAGGGTATGTGATCACTGGCAGGGCGTAGCTGTTTATTGCCCGCGCCTTGTTCTTGCCATTGAGCTGACTTCTTAGGACTTGCCTTACTCGTTGGAGGTATTTGGCAGTTGCTGTTTTCCTTGTTACCTCTTCGAGGTTGCCATTTGCCTGTGGTATTCCAAGGTACTTGTAACCATCCTCAATGTCTGCTATTGTTCCTTCTGGGAGTTAGATGCCTTCTGTGTGGACTACCTTCCCTCTCTTTGTCACCATTCGACTACACTTCTCAAGCCAGAATGACATCCCAATGTCAGAGCCGTAGATCCTGGTGGTGTGGATCAGTGAGTCGATGTCCCGCTCACTCTTAGCGTATAGCTTGATGTCATCCATGTAGAGGAGGTGACTGATGGTGGCCCCATTCCTGAGTCGGTATCCATAGCCAGTCTTGTCGATTATTTGGCTGAGGGGGTTCAGGCCTATGCAGAACAGCAGTGGGGATAGAGCATCTCCTTGGTATATGCCACATTTGATGGATACTTGTGCAAGTGGCTTGCCATTGGCCTCAAGGGTGGTTTTCCACAGCCTCATTGAGTTTGTGTATATATATATATACATATATACACACACACACACACACACACACACACACACACACACACACACACACACACACACACACACACACACACACACACACACACACACACACACACACACACACACACACACACACACACACACACACACACACACACACACACAATTGTTGGTACCCTTCGGTCAATGAAAGAAAAAACTCACAATGGTCACAGAAAAAAACTTTACTCTGACAAAAGTAATAATAAATAAAAATTCTATGAATGTTAACCAATGAAAGTCAGACATTGCTTTTCAACAATGCTTCAACGGAATTATTTTAAAAATTAAACTCATGGAACAGGCCTAGACAAAATTGTTGGTACCCCTAACTTAATATTTTGTTGCACAACCTTTTGAGGCTATCACTGCAATCAGACGATTCCTGTAACTGTCAATGAGACTTCTGCACCTCTCAGCAGGTATTTTGGCCCACTCCTCATGAGCTAACTGCTCCAGTTGTTTCCAGTTTGAAGGGTGTCTTTTCCAGATGGCATGTTTCAGCTCCTTCCAAAGATGCTCAATAGGATTGAGGTCAGGGCTCATAGAAGGCCACTTTAGAATAGTCCAATGTTTTCCTCTTAACCATTCTTGTTTTTTTTTAGCTGTGTGTTTTGGGTCATTGTCCTGTTGCAAGACCCATGACCTGCGACTGAGACCAAGCTGTCTGACACTGGCCAGCACATTTCTCTCTAGAATCCCTTGATAGTCTTCAGATTTCATTGTACCCTGCACAGATTCAAGACACCCTGTGCCAGATGCAGCAAAGCAGCCCCAGAACATAACAGAGCCTCCTCCATGTTTGACACTAGGGACAGTGTTCTTTTCTTGATATGCTTCATTTTTCCGTCTGTGAACATTGAGCTGATGTGCCTTGGCAAAAAGTTCCATTTTTGTCTCATCTGTCCATAGGACATTCTCCTAGAAGCTTTGTGGCTTGTCAACATGTAGTTTTGCATATTCCAGTCTAGCTTTTTTATGATCTATTTTCAACAATGGTGTCCTCCTTGGTTGTCTCCCATGTGGTCCACTTTGGCTCAAACAACGACGGATGGTGCGATCTGACACTGGTGTTCCTTGAGCATGGAGTTCACCTTGGATCTCTTTAGAAGTCTTTCTGGGCTCTTTTGTTACCATTCGGATTATCCGTCTCTTTGATTTGTCAACGTCCATGGAGGTTGGCTACAGTCCCATGGATCTTAAATTTCTGAATAATATGTGTAACTGTAGTCACAGGAACATCTAGCTGCTTGGAGATGGTCTTATGGTCTTTACCTTTATCATGCTCGTCTATAATTTACTTTCTATTCTCCTGCGACACCTCTTTCCTTCGCTTCCTCTGGTCCATGTTGAGTGTGGTACACACCATGTCACCAGACAACACAGTGACTACCTGAAGCCCTATAAATAGGCCCACTGACTGATTACAAGATTGTACACACCTGTGATGCTAATTAGTGCACACACCTGGAATTAACATGTCCATTTGGTCACATTATTTACAGTCTTTTCTAGGGGTACCATCAATTTTGTCTAGGCCTGTTCCATGAGTTTATTTTTTTAAATAATTCTGTTGACTTTCTGACTTTCATTGGTTAACATTCTTAGAATTTTTATTTATTATTACTCTTGTCAGAATAAAGTTTTTTCTGTGACCATTGTGTGTTTTTCTTTCATTGACTCAATTTCATTGATTCAAGGGTACCAACAATTTTGTCCACGTGTGTATATATATGTTGTGTGGTAGATTTGGGCCTCTATTGCTCTGGTGCTCAGGGCCTGCTCCTGTGCAGCCATGATGAGTGCCTCTGTGCTGTCCTTCAGTCCGGCCCGTTCTAGCCATTGGTAGGATTTCTTGATATCAGCCACTTCAGTTATGTTCTGGTGGTACATCCCATGTAGGGGTTTGTCCTCCCATGATGGTCCCTCCTCCAGCTCCTCTTCCTCTGTTCCCCATTGCCTGAGACATTCACTGAGCACGTCATCTGTTGGGGCCTTATCTTTGATGTACTTGTGGATCTTGGATGTTTCATCCTGGATAGTGGCTCTCACACTGACTAGTCCACGGCCGCCTTCTTTACGGCTAGCGTACAGTCTCAGGGTGCTGGATTTGGGGTGGAACCCTCCATGCATGGTGAGGAGCTTTCGTGTCTTAACGTCTGTGATCTGTATCTCTTCCTTTGGCCACTTTATTATTCCCGCAGCTGAGCTAACCAGCCGCTTCTATATTTGAAGCGGCTGGCTAGCTATATATATATATACACACACACACATATATACAGTATTTATGTATGTCTTATATGTCTGTGTTAAGTCCTGGATTCTGTAGATTATGACAAAAGAAAATTTTCTTTTTACAAAGGAAAAGAAGGCAAGAAGGTCAAGGGTCAATTCCTGGTCTGGAAATATTTTTTGGGTTTTCTCTGAGTTTCTCTAGGGAGTTCAAAAACATGCATTAATAAATGAATAGATTAATCTTATTGTCCAGCAACTAACTGGATGTTGTTGATCTCATTTAGTTAAATGTTTTGGACGAAAAACCAACAGAACACGAAGCTGAATAACTTTACAGACCAAGGCCGTGACGAGGACTGTGCAATAATGGGAGAGAGAAAATATGTTAATGGACTCCAGTCTTGGTTTGATGTTTTCTGCACAAAAAAATTACAGAATTATCTGTGAGAAACCTTCCTCGAGACCAAAGAACTGCAACTAGAAATGGCATAAATATTTTGTGTGAAACGTAAGTTTTGTTTTTAAGAATGTAAAATTTTAAAATGTGAAGATTATATTTACAGTGCATTATAGCTTCAGTCCTGGGCTGACCTGTTCATCAAAGTCCTGTCATTTGTGTTTTTTTTTTATTATTATTATTAAATGTTGTATGTCAGTATAAAACACATGTAGACATTATTCTGTCAGCAGCTTTTCACTTGAAGCCCTGGTTTAAGAATCAGGGACTGGGACTGAAACTGGACGAACTTGAAGAACATTGGTTCTGGGCAGAGGTAGTGTAAAGTTACTGTTACTGACGTGTAGTAGCTGTGCGATTCATCTGTGAAAAACAAGCTTGTAAATAAAAACATTACAAAGTGTTGTAAAGTTTTTTGTATTAAACAATATTTAATTTGACTTGTGATGTGTGATTTGACTTGAAATGTGGGAAAATTATATTTAAATTTAACAGCATTCATTATCTGTGTCATTTGTGGTTCTTTGAATTTGTCTCATATTTTTGTGTCGTTTTCAAAAACGTTGAATATTGTTAAAGAGAGTTTGAGACAAAAACTGTGACAGACCAATGACACAGAGCTCAGCAGGTCCTCATCTTTTTAAAAACATTTTCACACCCTATTAAAACCCACGTTGTGCAAAAACATATGACTCAGTTCTCAGTAAAATGAGGATGTTTCACTTTAATCTGATTCACACATAAGATCTACAGACTCTATAAAGGTCTCAGACTGAGCTGTGAACCTGCCACAGACACTGTTCATTTCCTGAAATCGAGGTGAGCCGAGATGG
Source organism: Perccottus glenii (assembly GCA_024416835.2). Taxonomy (NCBI): domain Eukaryota; kingdom Metazoa; phylum Chordata; class Actinopteri; order Gobiiformes; family Odontobutidae; genus Perccottus; species Perccottus glenii. Next base: position 6,304,504 of record CM044562.2, read on the forward strand.
ACGACTCGCCTGAAGATCCTGTGTACGAGAACAACTCTATAACACTTGGAAAAAACAAGGGTGAGTCTCTGAAGTTTTCCAATTTCAATGTTTACTTTTTAACTTTTCTCCTTCAACGTCAATGTCATCAAATCAGTCACATATTTAAATGACTCCCATGATGGATCCCATTTATTAATTTGGCTCTTTAAAAATATATTGTTTATTTCTTTAAAATATATATATATTTTATGACAGGTTGTTTTTTTTTATTTTATTAATGCAGCCTTTTTCATGCCTTAAATTCTTTCAAAAAATAATTTGTGTTTTGATTTAGTTAAATTCACTCGGTCGATCACTGATCTAGACTGTTCACATGTTTGTTTTGATTTGCTTTAGACCAGGTCTTATTCCTGGACTGTTCTTATAAACAACTTTTATAAACAACAACTTGTGTTGAGATTATAAATAATTAATCAACAGCATTACTTTAATTGAATCAAAAATATTTGCTCATAACTTCTACTTTGCAAAAACATTTCTGAGCTCTTTTGGGTTTTTATTGGTGTCAGACTGGACTTTATCACGTACCAGGCTCTGGTCTTGACTAAACTGCCATGTTTGGTGTTTTTGAGACAAACTCTGTTGTGGTTACTCTGTCAGTGTGGTTTACTGTTAATGTTGTCGTGTGAAACACAGTGAGAACAAAACATGCTTGAAAACCCCTTGAAAAGACAGGTCTTACTTCCACCTGAACCTTGGTCTGGTTCAATTGAAAAGTCATCGCCACACAGACCACAGACGTATTACTGAACCCAAAGAAAGATAAAACACAAGAATCATGTGACTCATGTGAAAGAACAATGTCTGTGAGGATAAAACTAAATGAGCCTTTAACTCACAGCGCCATCTAGTGTTTCTCTGAAGAAAGCCCTAATTTTTCTTTTTTGGTCCACAGAAACTTCCTGTGCACATGATCAACCCAATGCTGTGACTCATCCTTCACCTTGTAACTGGGTTTTTTAAGCAATTAAGCAATTGTTTAATATATGAATGCATGTGATTTATCTAATGTTAACTTTTCCACAGATTCCCAACACCACAAAGCCCCAAAGAGAAGGTCAAAGGTGACGGTGGTGAGAGTGGCTCTGGTGCTTACTGCTGCTCTGATCGTAGTTTATGTCATCGATCTCATCATGTTCTTCAGTGAGTTAAAGCAGGAGCGAGGGATAACTACATTTACTCAACATCTGACAAAAGTGTACTTTAGGTTTGATTGGTCCACAACACACTCCACAAGTGTTTCCTCTGATCATCATTTAGATGAATCCTTTCAGGTCTACAAGAGAAATTGACAAGAGGCCTACTTTTACTTAAGAACTGAACTTTTTAACCTTTTGATTAAAGACTTTTTTCCTATTTTGTCTTTTCTGTTTGGACTCAGTGTATCGTAACACACAAACCAAAGAAAAGACTGAAGTAATGGAAGAAACCACGACTTTCTCAGGTATAAACCAAAGACACCGAGACCGAACTCTCAGTCGTAACTGTCAACTTGTAACTGTCTGTGATATGTTTACAGTATATATTCAAGAATATCAAACACTAAAATTTTTTGACTTAACTGTAGAGTTTGAAGAGAAACATTGTTAATTTTTAAAGCATAAGAGTTACATAAAGTAAAAGACTTGAGCTGAAGCTACTTCAAAGATTCAATTCAATTCAAGATTCAAAGATTCAAAGTGTTTATTGTCATGTGTACAGACAGAAAGCATGTTTCCCTATACAATGAAATTCTTACTTTGCCGTCCACAGTAAAATGTCACACAATTAAGTAAAAATAAAAAATAAGACAAATATACAAGTAATAATAATGGAAGTATACCAAAAAATACAAATATACAAAAAGTGTAAAGTGTAGTAAGGTGAGGTAGTGCAGTTGTGATGGTGTAAAGTGACGTGTAAAGTAAATTGACGGTGTAAAGTAAAGTGAGGTAGTGCAGTAGGTAAACAATTGTTCATGTAATGTTGTGATTGTGAATGTAGACTCCTATCTGCTGTTTAGGAGTCTTATGGCAGAGGGAAAGAATGAGTTCTTCATTCTGGAAGTCCTGCATTTCACACTTCTGTACCTCCGTCCTGAGGGTAGAAGTGTGAACAGACCATGTTGGGGGTGGGAGGGTCTTTGAGGATGGAAGCAGCTCTTCTGTGGACTCTGCGATGGTAGATGCTCTGCAGAGAGGGCAGTGGAGTCCTGGTGATCTTCTGCGCAGTCTTCACCACTCTCTGCAGGCGTTTGCGGTCCATGACAGAAGTGCTGCCGTACCACACAGTGATGCAGCTGGTCAGGACACTCTCAATGGTGCAGCTGTAGAAGTTGCTGAGGATCTTGGGCGACATGCCAAACTTCCTCAGCCTCCTCAGAAAATACAGCCGCTGTTGAGCCTTCTTGACCAGCTGTGTGATGTGAGGTGTCCAAGTGAGGTCCTCATTGATGTGGACACCCAAGTATTTGAAGTTGCTCACCCTCTCCACTTCAAGTTCCCGGATGAACAGTGGCTGAGGCGTTCTCCTCTCCCTCCTCATGTCCACTATCATCTCCTTTGTCTTGTCCGTGTTGAGGGTGAGGTTGTTGTCTTCACACCATGACACCAGACTGGCCACCTCCCTCCTGTAAGCTGCCTCGTCACCGCCAGCGATGCGTCCTATCACTGCGGTGTCGTCAGCAAACTTCAGGATGATGTTGTCCTTGTGAGAGGCGACACAGTCGTAGGTGTACAGGGTGTAGAGGATGGGGCTGAGTACACAGCCCTGTGGAGTACCAATGTTTGTGATGGTGCTGGCTGAAGTCCTATTACCAATCCTGACAGACTGAGGCCTGCCAGTCAGGAAATCTAGGAGCCAGTCACAGAGGGTGGGGTGCAAACCAAGTGTGGACAGTTTGTGGGTGAGTTTGTGTGGGATGAGTTCTTCCTGAAACTGAAATGAAACACTGTCCTCCACAGTTACACCAAGTACAAACATCATGGTCCAATGTGACGAGGGCTGGGAGCTTCATGGAGAGAAGTGCTATTATTTCTCCCCAAATACAGTTAAATTATCCTGGAACAAAAGCAGAGAGAAGTGTCAACAACTCAGAGGAAACCTGGTGAAGATAGAAAGTGAAGAAGTGCAGGTACTGTCCACCAAACTGAATTTATCACATGTTTCATTAGAAATAATTAAATCTCACTTGTTTTTAGAAATTTCTGTTATATAGACTGAGAGAGTTAATGACTGAAAATGATGACAAGTTCTGGATTGGACTGACAGACTCTGAGACAGAAGGTGTGTGGCTGTGGACGGACGGCTCTCGACTGAACACAACGTGAGATTTGGTTAAAACACAGTCATTGAACAGAGGCTGGTTTCACAAACGTCATGTAGACTAAGGTCATGTTTACATTCATGATCTGATATTTCATGAATGTCCATTAACATGCATTGTCCCAACCAAATAATTTCTTCTTATTATAATTAAAGTGAGTTCAGAACCGATATTTACTGTTGCCATGGTAACACATATCTTGCATACATCGTCTCTTTATAAAGTTTCTAGTTTTTCAATTTTTAAATTACATTTGGACTTATTTCTCACTATTTGTCAGTGCTCAGTTTGGTGTAATTTTATCCATTTTTATTTTTTCCACAATGACATCATTATAAAAACTATACATATAATGACTTACATGTTTAAGTGTGTCCCATGTCTGTATTTGTGAAACTGTAAACATAAAAATGATCTTATTTTATTATTCTTTTTTAGATCAGATTTTTGGTTTTATAATACTGGGACTAAGGTAAAGGAGCCGAACAACTGGAGAGGGTATAATAATGAAGTTCCTGAAGGAGAAGACTGTGTGAGGATGGGAGAGTTGTCAAAAGGAATTAGGCTAAAGAGTTGGTTTGATGAATACTGTAGAACAAAGAACAGATTCATCTGTGACAAACAAGATTGAATTGAAAATTCCCAATTGTAAATAAAAATAACATGAGAAAAATACACAGTTTTACATGTATTAACAACACATTATTAATTATCTGTGTCATTTGTGGTTCTTGTAGTTAGATCTGAGCCAGTGATGACCGGGAGGGCCTATTGTTTTTGCTCAATTTATTTATTTATTTTTTTCTTATTAGACCCGAGCCGGTGATAACCGGAAGGGTCTATTATATCTTATAGCGTCCGTTATTATTAGGCCCGAGCCGGTGATGACCGTGAGGGCCTATTGTTTTTGCTCGGATTATTTATTTATTTATTAGGCCCGAGCCGGTGATGACCGGGAGGGCCTATTGTTCTTGCTCGGATTATTTTTTTTTATTTTTTATTTTTCTGCAAAACCTCCTAAATTTGACCCAGTGAACATGAACGAAAAGTAATTTTTATTGGTCCCAGCCTTCAAGCTCGGCGAAACATTTATGTATTTGAAGTCCCCCCCCAAAAAAAATACAAAAAATTACTCAGTGGCGACTCCTAGAAAAGTCAAAATACATTGGGCCTATGGAAAGTGAAAGTAACTTTTTTCCAACGTAGAAAAATGAAACTTGGTACATCCATAGAACACCTCAGGGCAAACATAAAAGTCTATGACAGCCAAAGTTGTGACTTTGTTTATGATATCTTATCGGGTATGGGTGTGGCAAGCCTGTAACGAGGTGGCCATTTTTGTGAAAATAAAATGTCTCTTAACTCTCAAACGCCTTCTTGGATCGAGTTGGACCCAAAAAGGCGTTTTTGCACATTCATGACCTAAACACAAAGATATGTAAATAAAAGGGTTATAGCAACGTCCCAAAAATGTGGAAAAAGTCAATTGGAAGTGAATATTTTAGTTTGTTGTAGGCAAATGAAACTCGGTAAATGGTAAATGGCATGCATTTATATAGCGCTTTTTTGCACCCTTCTCGGGCCCCCAAAGCGCTTTACATCGTGCTTCCACTCACCCCATTCACACACATTCACACCTGGGGCAGACAGAGAGGGGGGCTGCCATACACACGGCACTCAACCTTCTCCGACCACCACCAAACACACCTCTACAGTCACACACATTCATACACCAGTGCTACGGACACTGGAGGCAAGGTGGGTTAAGTGTCTTGCCCGCCAACCTTCTGGTTATAGGACGACTGCTCTACCACTGAGCCACTCCGTCCCATGGTACACACATCCAGCATGGTCTTATGAACAAAAAAGCCAATGGGGACCACACCCTATCACACACGGGAAGGCGGCCATTTTGAATTGAATATGTGAACCGACTTGGAATACACCTCTCTTTTAAAAAACAACAAAAAATAGCTGCTTCATTCCACAGACACCAAACTTGGGCAAAATGAGCTAAAAACACATGTGTGTAAAATAGACAGGCGTTTTTCTTGTCAGTTTCGCTCGAGTTTTTATTATAATTTGGTATATTTTTTTTATTATAATTTTTCTGCATAATGATCCTCAATTTGACCCAATAAACGTGCAACTTAAAGTCATTTTTATTGGTCCCAGACTTCAAGCCCGGCAAAAAATTTATGTATTTGAAGTCCCCAAAAAGAATATACGAAAAATTACTCAGTGGCGACCCCTAGAAAAGTCAAAATACATTGGGCCTATGGAAAATGAAAGTAACTTTTTTTCAACGTAGAAAAATGAAACTTGGTCCATCCATAGGAGACCTCAGGGCAAACAGAAAAGTCTATGACAGCCACACCCTAAACTCAACAGGAAGTCTGCCATGTGGGGTGAAACGCATGGCCACTAAAATCGCACCCCTTGCACAAAAAGATTCAAATCATTGGGTTTTAATCTAAATGGACCCAAATTTGGTGAGTATCATCTAGACACGTGTTCCAACCAAAGTTGTGACTTTGTTGGTGATATCTTATCGGGTATGGGTGTGGAAAGCCTGTAACGAGGTGGCCATTTTTGTGAAAATAAAATGTCTCTTAACTCTCAAACGCCTTCTCGGATCGAGTTGGACCCAAAAAGGCATTTGTGCACATTCATGACCTGAACACAAAGATATGTAAATAAAAGGGTTATCTTTAGAAATGGCTCTCCAGCGCCCCCTACAAACTTATAATGGGACCTAGGGCTGCACGATTATGACAAAAATCATAATTGTCGATTATTCCTTTGAAATTGTAATTGCGATTATTAATTACGATTATTACAATTTACATTGATTGATGTTTTAAGTAGCTTTATACCATGTTTAAAGCAACTTCATGCCATATTTGTATATAAAAATAAAAAAAACCAAGCTGAAAACACTCTTCCTGAAAAACTTTTATTGCTTTTCTACATTGGTTCACATTGATATCCTTTTATACTAATACCAATTCACTTCACTTTTGCATAATAAAACAGGTAATAATTTGCTATTAATCAATAGTAGTATATCTCATCACAGAATCACTTTAAGACCTTCTCTTTAAGACGATCTATCACTTTAAGACCTCACCTAAAGCCCTGAAGGTCCAGCTACTTCTTCCTCAACATTCTCTATGACATCTTCACAAGATATCTGAGTTTCCTATAATTAAATAATGAACTAATGAATCAAATACACACGTATCAGTATGCATTCAACGCACTGTGTTAATTTTTCAGAGCAATTTAAATATGAAGGGACATGGTTTTTAAAACTTTTAAAATGCATGATTTTCACGCTTTAATAATTCATAGTTCATAAAGACCTCACCTGAAGGTCCAGCTACTTCTTCCTCAACAAGCTTTATGACATCTTCACAAGATGTCTGAGTTTCCTAAATGTAATTAAATGAACTAATGAATAAAATACACACGTATCATAGTATGCATTCAACACATCATGTTTATATTTCAGAGCCATTTTTAAATATGAAGGGGACATGGTTTTGTGGATTAATGTGTTAAAATTTATGTTAATCTATGTGGTAAGTTTGTCTGTATGAGACTAGCAGTAAGCTAGATCAACATTAGAATAAAAAACAGATCATATTCTAACATTTTATTATTGTTGAACTATATAACATTGATTAGTGACTGGTCAGTCACTACTGCTAGTTTATTTGTGTGGCTAGCTAGTTATTTTGCCTGCTTACACTCGGACTCTGCTTTATGAAAAAGCTTCTTATGTTTTTCTTCTTGGGTGGCATCTACAAAGTACAAAAAGGGGCAAAAAAACAAAATATTAGAATGTTTTTACTCTGGCCTTTGTATGTGGCAGAGAGACAGCCCTGGTAACTTACCGTCGGCGTCGTCAACATGCGCGTGCACACACACCAGTCGCTCGCTGCTAGTGCAAGCAGGCGTGTAGCCTGTCAGATATCCCGCCGCCAATCAAATTACGGCGTTTCTTGTACTGTCGTCGTCCTGGCCGTTAGAATCGATCCAAATAGCAGTGCAAAGATCCAAATAGCAGTTCAAAAGAGCTTGCTAAATATTGGTGGGGACAAATTTGCCATCTCAAAATATTGATAGGCACTAGTACCTAGCGTCCCCTCCTAAACCTACGCCCATGCATGAGACGTATCTGGATAATCTGGTCGTTGATAATGACACGCCTACAGACTATTATTAAAAGTGGTGATTCGCCACTCACAACCTGACATGATCTAAACACGCCTCTTAAGCGCGCAGATTTATTATTATTTTTTTGTGTAATCGCGGCTTTGGACGATTACGTAATTGTGGCTTCTGTAATCGTGATCGCGATTAGAAATTCGATTAATTGTGCAGCCCTAATGGGACCCAAGAATTTAGTTTGTCATAGAGACATGAAATATGGTACACACATCTCTTATGTCATGACGAGCATAAAAGCCAATGACAACCAGCCCCTATCTATAAATGTGTTGCCATAGCAACGTCCCAAATATGTGGAAAAAGCCTTTGGGAAGTGAAAATTTTAGTTTGTCGTAGGCAAATGAAACTTGGTACACACATCCAGCATGGGCTTATGAACAAAAACGCCAATGGGGACCACACCCTATCACACACAGGAAGGCGGCCATTTTGAATTGAATATGTGAACCGACTTGGAAAACACCTCTCTTTTAAAAAACAACAAAAAATAGCTGCTTCATTCCACAGACACCAAACTTGGGCAAAATGAGCTAAACACATGTTCAATAGACAGCGCTTTTACTTGTCGTTTTTTGCTCGAGTTATATTTTTTTTAATTATATTTTTTTCTGCAAAATGATCCTAAATTTGACCCAGTAAACTTGCACCCAAAAGTCAAATTTATTTGCCCCAAAATTCAAGCCCGGCAAAAAATGTATGTTTTTGAAGTCCCCGAGGAAAAAGAATGAAAAAAAAATGAAAATGAAAATACATTGTGGATGGAAAGTGAAAGTAAAATTTTCCCAATGTAAAAATACAAAACTTGGTACATCCATAGGACACCTTAGGGCAAACAAAAAAGTTTATGACAGCCACACCCTAAACTCAACAGGAAATCCACTATGTTGGGTAAAATGTGTGACCACCTAAATCGCACCTTTTGTCTAAACAGATCTAATTTGTTGAGTATCATTTAGACACGTGTGCCAAAAAAGTTATCAGTTTGTTTTTTGATACATTTGTGGCTGTGGTCGTAATGAACCTGTGAAGAGGCAGCCATTTCTTTGGTAAATAATTGCCAGGATCCTTCCTTTAGAGGAGGCCCCTCCAGAGCCAAGGCTAGAGTCTTGGAAAACTCCTCAGAATCTTTTGGAACTTGTAAACTTGTACTTTTAGACAAGTAATATTTAATTTTTTCCTTTTTAAACAGGGGGGTGCAGCGATTCCTGAGTCATCTCAAATCTCCAACCAGTACTTTGTTTTTCTTGCCTTAGCCCAAGCATAATCAAATAATGTGGAGACCTTTTAACTCTTAATTACAAGGTGGTGTAGCAGGCCCCAGCAGTAGCACAGGCCCGGTTATTTGACATTACCGTGAAGTTTACGCTTTAAAGCACGAAATGCAATCCTCCGAGTGCATGTGTCCCTGCGGTCTCAAGGGAGGCGAGGGCCTTTATCGCCGCTTGCGGCTTTAATTATAATTCCTTTTTTATTTACGTATTAAAACTTACGTTCTTCTAGGTTTACAATTTCTTTTGTTTACAATTAATGTGACCCCGTATTGACACCATAGAACGGCTTTTTGTGCTTTGTAAAGATGTGTGCCACTTTAAACGGCTCTGCTCATGTTTACGCACTCCTCTCTCCTTCCCCTCTCCCTACATCTTGTACAGCGGCCGTAAAATGCAAACAAAATAACAAATCAGAAAACAAATTAACAAAACTGTTACAATGACAATTCAGACAAACTGGAAAAGGTAGGTATTGTTTGCGAACAGAATTCTTACTGCTGATTGGACGAGACATCTGTCATATCTAACTTTATTTCTGATTCATGTGTTCTGCCTTCATATTCAATCTAAGAAAACAATGAGAATTTCTATTAGAGAGCAAGAAGAAAGTGGAACTCATTCAACACTACTTTGAGGAAGAATATTTATATGCTGTTTTTGTGGATATGCTGAGAGCATTTCATGGCTTAAGATTACTCTGTGATCTCTAACAATATCCGCCATAAGGACAGTACATGTTTGCACATTTATATACACACACAAATCTACCGCCGCAACAGTACTTCCTGTATATCCTGAGTGACAGAAGTCCATCTGCAAATGATACCTACCTATTCTAGTTTGTCTAAATTGTCGTGTTTTTAGTTTTGTTAATTGGTTTTCTGATTTATTTAGTTTGCATTTTCCGGACACTGTAGTCCTTTTCAAAGGCCCATGTGTATGAGCCCCGCCCTTTCAGCTTAAGGGTATGATCCTTGTCTATCCTCACATGATTGGTTACACAGCAGCATGTGACATTCAGTCGACTCACTGCAGGAAGCATCTGTAGCAAAGAGACCATCATTCTGCCTCTATTAGGCCTACTATACAAAAATAAATATATAGAATAAAACGTTTCCAGACTGGTGCTTGCTCCCATCGTTCACTTATTGTTAAGACCTGGTTTGAACCATGTTTAAGTCCAAGTGTAGACCAGATCAGGGTTTAGTTGTTGCGAAGGTCAATAATGGTCAAGCGGTCAGTTACAATGTTCAGGAGTCGCCTTCTCTGTGAGGACTCCCTGCTATTTCCTATTTTTATGAGACTCTAAAACAGTACTCGCTTCTACACAATAATGACTTCTGCGGCTGACAGATCACTGTAGGCGGACGCCAGACCCGATTGCTAGTCGGTTGATTAAAGCCTGGTCTAACCCTAAAACAGCTCCGTCTATGAAATTGGGCCCCAAGTGTGTGACTCCTCTAATGAGCGCTATCCCTCAAGACAGTCCCATCTTTTTTATAGAGGATTTTAGTAGAGGACTTACCTTAGGCTTATGTGCGGCGGTTGAATCTCCCTGTTATTCTGATGTCCAGTGGACGATTCGGACGGCCTGCCTGTTAGTGAGTCTGATTCTTAAAATCAGACCTCTGTGCCAATGGGAGAGGCTGGTAGGAATTTAAAGAACGACCTGGAGAATGAATATGTCTTTATCCTAGTTTGAAACTAGGTTTTTATTAAAGGCTTAAACAAAGGTTACAGTATGAAAATTAACATGGAAAATTAAATTCCTTGCTTACAATAAAATTAAATTCCTTGCTCACAATAAAACATCTTACACCTTACAATATGACATAGTTATATGCCCTCAACATGTATGGTTTAGGGTGGATGTCAGAGTGCGTTTTAGAGTTTGCTGTTGAAACTATGTAATAGAGTGAAGTGGAAATTAGTAAATAGTTGAAAGTAGAAATTAGATTTTGCGGGGACAGTCTTTGTCTTCAAACTCAACCCAAAGCAGACAAAAGTGTCTGAGGGGAAGACGGTTTAAACCCAGCCAGGAAATTAGTATCCTTTGGGAGGACTGTTTTTTCAACCCCTGATTTAAAAGAGAGAATGAGAAGTGAAAATAGTAAGAAGTAGAAATTAGAGAGAAGTAGAGAGAGAGTCGGAGTCCAGAATGAAAAGCAAGAGTGGGGTCTATGCTGTCCATACTTTGATACAGGGTTGCCCCTGAATCAAAGGGATCAGCAAGACCCGTTTGCTGGAGATTCAAGCCTCCTTTTATAGGTCTGAACAGGGTGTAGGCGTGACATCAACACACATGCGCTCTGACACATTGCCCTCTTTGTACTCCTTCTGTTCTGTCCTCTGCGAACTCTGTGTCCCTGTCCTTTGTGAACTTTGTGTGTCCTTGTCGTTTTTGAACTCTGTGTGTGTCTGTCCTCTGTGAACTCTGTGAGTGGCACTGCTCTTCTGTGAACTTCATGTGCCCTGTCTTTTGTGAACCTTCTGTGTGTACTTATCGTCTTTAACTCTGTGTGTGTTGCACCCCTGAAAATAGGGAGAAAGAATCACGAGAGTGATTTACTGACGTTTCTCTCTTGCAGGAGTTTAATGCAATCCCCAATCAATTTAACAGTATTTTACATTGTACATATTTATACTGTCCAGATGTCAAACATTGGGTAACATTATATAATGAACTAAATAACGTGTCTGCCTTACTAGTTTACGCATCTAAACACGTTTCCAACTAAGCAAATGACAACAGGACACTCTTCTATCTTTGTAAAATTGTCACCACGTTGCTTGCATGAGCACAAGATGGCGGAGGGCAAGTTCACAATGCACTGAAAAACGTGAGGTCTAAGTTATCAAAACACACAAATAAACATTTCTTTAGCTTCATTAAACAAGACTAAGCTCACAGTAAACTGTCTTAACAATGTACAAATGGCAAGGAAATAACATTGGGTGACCTTTACCTGAAAATAGGGAGAAAGAATCACGAGAGTGATTTACTGACGTTTCTCTCTTGCAGGAGTTTAATGCAATGAGGAGAAACGCGCGAAATCCCCCTGGTGGTGGGTGAAAGGCATTACCAATCAATCAAACGAAAAATTCAGGCTTACTAGCTGATTGCTGATTGCACAATTCTCTCAATAACAAAAAGAACATCAGCACAACATGAAATACAAACATTCCAACAAACTTACAACCACATTTATATTGTTTGTAAGGCTTATGTAACTAATTTATTACAAACCCTTCTTACCATTCACTGATCTCAATCTGTGTCTTATTCAGCATTAAATCTATTAATAAACTGCATCACTATAGAGAGGATTTGAACATGGTGTTAGGGCATATTCTCACCTATTACATGTGTCCCTGTGTGTCATGACTTCCTGTGCTCTGCTCACAGACAGAATTTAACCTATATTTCAGCTTCCTGATTCTAGGCCTATTTAGATTTAATTTCTTGGTTATCTTTTACTTCTTAACACATTTATTCTTCCATACTTCCAAAACATCATTGAAATATATTTAACTTTAACATTACTCTTAAGCATTTTACTTTTTATTCGTAATTATTTTAAGTCTTCACTTTAAACACAATGTCCTTGTCGGTTTGTGTCTCCCTTGGTTCTCGAACTTCCACCTAATTTTCCACATTTACTACAAGTCTCCTTGAGAAGAAGAAGGAAAACTGTATTTATAGAGCACATTTTGCAGTAAACTTGTGTGCTTTACAGAAGTGACACAAAAGTTGTAGCAAAGAACAAACTTAAAGGAGAAAGAAATTAATAAAAATAGTAATAAAGAAAATGTACTATTGGTAAACATAGACAGAAGCAGATTTGTAGACTATTAGAAGACTGTTGATCAATTGTGATATGAACAGGAGCCTGTGCAGCGACTTTAGAGCAGGTGTAAAATGAGAGAATTTCTTTGTCTTGGTCAGAATACAAGCTGGTGTGTTCTGTATGAGCTGCAGACATTTAATGGATTTTTGATGGAGAACAGAGAATGACAGTAGTGCAGTTTACTTGTGATAAAGACATGAACTTATTTTTCAGCATCAGACAGAGATACAAAGGCTCTGATTTTAGAAATGTTTTTAAGATTAAAAAACTCTGACCTGGTGACACTGTTAATGTGACGATGAAAACTGAGATCTGAGTCCTGTTTAATCTTGGTTCAGAACTGGTTTTATTCTCAGGTTTAGTACTTGCTTCAGTTTTAAAATAGATGAACAGGAGCTTTGGCCAATCACTGATCACTTCTTGAAAACGGAGCTCTGTCATTGGTCTGTACAGCTTGTCAATAAAGAAATAATGGTTTCAGATAAAAACAAGTGTACAACGCTTGATCTGTCTAACACAGAGAAAAGCACAAAAACATAAACAGAGAAAAGGAAGACAGAGATAAATTTTGGCAATTCAATCACTTCTGCTTCGGCCCAATGCTATAGTCAGATCTTAAAGTTCAGGGTAATCCCTTAAACTTTAGTTTGGTGTAATGTTTTAATATTTTGTAGAAGAAAAATAGTCAACAATGTGTCATTAGGGTAAACCACATCAACATTGACATTTTTTTGTTTTTGTTTTTTTAGAACAAACCACAGGAAAGCCTGAAGCATCACAAACAAGTACAAGTACAAACTGCTCAAGTACAAACTGCTCAAGTCAAGTTCAATTTGTTATCCGTCAACTTTACACTGCAATCATTCATCTTCTACCACTTTTTTTTACTTAAACTTATCCCTGTTTAAGCCTCTTTTAGCTTATTTTATATTCACCAGTTCATCTATAAATGCACAAACCTAGGAGCATACCTCCAGTGTTTTCTATATCTCAATGAATATGTTATATATTTATGTCTAAAAAAGGCTGGACCCATTAAAATGAGTTATTGTCCATATATTTTCTTGATTGAGGTTGTAGTTTAAATGTAGAAAGATAAACTAGTACAGTTCAATGGAAAAGCAACACAAAAACAAAATCTGCAACAAGTGACAGTTTTTTTTTTTTTTTTTTACCTCAGCCCTTGTGGCTAATGCCGCAGCTTCACTGGATCAACATGTTCTGCTCTACAGGTCAAAGGCCAGGGGTGCCCAAAAACAGGGTTTGATTTGGCCCACCAAGGGTCTTTCATGTTTTGTGACTGAAATTGCAGATTTACTCTGCGGTGACAGTCGAGCATGCTTATTGGTAAGGTGATGGTCTATTCCAATAAAGAGGAGCCAATGGGTGTATATCCCAGAAACAGCTCTCACTCCTGGTGCTCACATTAACTTGAAAATGAACTGGTCTTAAAAAAGAAGAAACAAGACAGTTCAGGTTGGTTTGTGCATACTTGAGTCCACAACTAGTCCTATTCTGATGGATTTTTTGAAAGGTCTGGGTCAAAAAGCTTAAGTTTGTGGGATTACAATTAGGTGCTGGCAGAGGCAGTGGCACAGACAAAAAGCAATTTAAACAAACCTGGGAAGAGTATTTCTTTTATTCACATGCAAAAGATTTCTGTGTTAAATTATTATTATTTTATTCCTCAACTATACATGACAACATTTTTGAGGATGTCTCCATATCCTCAGCAGCCTTGTAAGATCTACTTTTGTTTGTAACATTTATTCTCAAAGTTTATTTCAACGCAATCAAAAATAATTTTGTTTTGCCACTTTTAAAAACTGTTGGTGTCCACAACTCACATTCTGCAATAAAACATAACAAAAAGCCCATTTTTGAAGAGTGGTGGTGTAATTGTATCTATTTAGTTATTTCATACAACACATTTCCAAATAAACAAACGTAACTGTGATGAAGGCCATTAGTGGCTGGATAAGGAAAAGCTGTTAGAAACAGGCAGAGGCAGGAATAGTTCACAATTTTGTATTTTTCGGTTTTAATTAATGATTACAAAAAGTACAAAATGTGCAATGGTGCAATAATGTACATTAGCTTATTAAAACTAAGTTAAAATCCTCCAAACACAAACCATAACCATAGACTAACTAAAAACCCAAATATGTATACTTTACTTAAACCATACACCAAAGTCTAAAACCTTTAAAACACATAAAACTGTTCATCTAAACATTTCCCTGACTTGGTCCAGGCCAGAACCTTTAAATGAACAATTGTTTCCTCTGGGATTTTCTTTTAACTGGACACAAGACAAGTAAGTACACACACAATACACTATTCACTCTTCTCTATAGGGTCGTAAACTGTCTCACTCCCAAATAAAGGAGTCTTTTTTTGAAGGAGCAGGCTGGCACATAAGAACCCACACAATGAGAATTCCATGTGTTTATCAGCCATAGATCACCAAAATCTAACTCAGATTTTATTCTCTGAGATTAGTGAGTTACTTACTCTTGTCTCTGCTAGTTATTTATCTGTCACTGTGCTTGGTGATTTTAATAAACACGACATGTTTCAGTCTAACACATTACCTTTGATACTCACTCCAGGGTCATATACAGGATCTTATATGTACATCTGACTTGTATAATATTCTTGTTAGTGGCTCTGATTTAGCTTTTTCTGATCATAAACTCCTAAATTTCAGTTATAGTTTTCCAATAATTATATCACCTACAAAAAAATGCTCATCCATCATAAAATTAGTTCTGTGAATCTTGTATTTACAATTATGCCATTTCCAGCACCGTACATCCTTCAATGCTGCCCAATTGTCCAATTTCTCTTCTACTATTAAGAGTTCCATGTGTAGACCTAAATCCCTGTTTACTCTGGATAACAATCTCTCTCTCTCACTCAACAAACTCGTTCTTTGCTTTCACTCTCACCACTTCTGCTTCATAAGTGATCTAACTGTGAAGTCAAATTCCACATCCTGCCAGCTTGATCTTACTCCTACTGTTTTTCTTCAGAGGTGTGTTCATGGGGTTGAACCTTTCATAACACGTATAATAAACTGTAGTTTACCATCTGTTATTGTCCCAGCAGAATTGAAAATGGCTGCGGTGACCCCTATTCTTAAGAAAATGGGCCTTGACCGTCTAAATATGAACAATTAATGGCCAACCTCAAACTTACCATTCTTTAGTAAATTACTTGAAAAAGTTTTGGCTTTACAATTGAGATCTTACTTAGATGCTAATTGTCTTTTTGAACCTTTTCAGTCAAGATTGTATTCCTCTTATTTGTGTGGTTAATAACATTCTTCTGTCCATAGATTCAGGGTTAATAAACATCTTGATCTGAGCTCCACAGTTGACAGTCTGCCATGACTCACTTTTTGCATGTATCAGGAACATCAAGCATTGGATGTCCTTAAACTTCCCTAAATTAAATAGTTACCAAACAGAAATGTTGGCTCTGCAACCTCATTTAAAAGGATGAACCTGTCTTTTAATATTAATGGAGCTCTTTTTAAGCCTGTTGCATCTGTCCGTAATCTTGGTGTCTTGTTTGACCCAGCGTTATCTTTTATCTCATATCTCTTCTGTTGTTAAAAACTATTTTTTTCCATCTTCGAAATATTGCCCATCTTTGATCTTTTTTCACTCTGGCTGATGCTGAAATCTTAATTTACGCATTAAGTGCACCACGTCTGTTTTTTGCAATGCTTTTTTTTCTTGGTTTTTCCAAAAAACGTATTGCTTGTATAACTTGTATATGTTCCAAACTCAGCAGCTAGAGTTTTTACTTTCACCAGGCGTTCTGCTCACATTACTCTGTTACTGCAGGAACTTCACTGGTTACTGTGGCATCTTGTATTTACTTCAAGATCTTACTTCTAACATTTAAGGCATTATGGTTTTGCACCTCCATATCTCTCTGAGCTACTTCACTCCCAATGTCCCACCCAGTCTCTCAGATCATTCGAGCTTGGTCTTCTGTCCATCCCATGTTTTTGGTTGTCAACTGTAGGTGGCAGATTATTCAGTGTTAATGCTCCTAAATTAAATATTCCCTTTACACTGTAGTGTAGTGTACAATGTAATATAATGTAATAAGAAATATTAATTTAATTAATTTGGGTAAATTATCAATTAATATATTTTCTTATCAAATTATTTCCTCGCACGGAGGTAACACGGTATACTGTAGCGTACAAGGGTATGTTTGTATAAACATATAGAAGATTAATTTTAATAATTTTAATAATTAATTTTGATATTAATATTAATTCATTAAAATTAATTTCTGATTAAAAGGGGCACCACCCTGGTTTTTAACAGGTCCAGAGAAACTGTTTAATCTAGTCTCATTAATCTTAAAGTGAAAGAATTCTGTTGTATAACATTTCTTAATATAAACAGAGAAACATTAATGTCTTTTATGGGATTTTATTAAAAATTACACAGATCTAACACAGGTATAAGGATAGCTAACATTGGAACAGGGAAGGAATAGGAAACAATACAAAGGAACGAACACAGGGATAAATACAGGAATAAATATTTGCTTCAGATGGTTTGTGAACCAAAGGAATGTTTAGGCCTGTTATCTAAATGTTAGAATTTAACCAAAGGGCTTTTAACGGAGAAGGGGATGGTGATTTTGGGCAGAGGACATTTAACGACACCAAGGCTGTTGTGTCCCGTGCGGACTTACTCTGACTGTAGTCAGCGGGGCTATGGAGCGTTCCACACCAAAGATGCCGTCGCGTGCGAGTCTCGTCCCGAGGGTTGCAGCCCGGTGTAGAGAGAGGTGTCCGGTTGTTGCCCAAAGCACCTGGGCCTCCGTGTACCGTTACAAGTCTGAGGTTGTGCAGGTCATTGCAGTGTCCATGAAAGAGTTCTTAGCTGTTGCTGGTTAAGACTTACTTCTGCGCGCACTCTTTTGGGAGAGAGGGCAGACGCTTTAGTAGGCACGGTCTTAGAACAAAGGAGAGTTTACTCGTGCTAACACGAGGCTCAAAGCTTTTGGCCATGGTCGCCGGGACAGCGGCTGGTCCGTAGACGCAGGGTCCGACGAGGCTGGAAGCCGAAGGGCAAGAGAGCAAAGAGCAAAAAGCAAAGAGTTTTTGGCCAGTGGCCAGTTTTATCACCTTTGGCCTGGGGGGCGTGTCTCAAGTGTCCTTCCGGCCAAAAGGGGAGTCGCTTAGTGAATGAAGTTTACTGAAGTTAAATGGTTAAACGAAGTTTTAAAACATTCCTTTGTTTCACCCTAATTTCCCTGGTTCTCATAAAACACACAAAACATTCATACTTGTGGGATTATACAAAGACAATGCATTTGTCAAACTTATTATGAAAACATATTCATTACATTTTATAAAAAAAAAATAAAACGTAAACTTGGAGAAATGGGATAAGGAATTATTTAGCTTGTAAAACTCCGCGTCCTGGAAACGAACAGTATAATTGTTAGTACATCAACACAATATCTTTCTTTTAAACAAATTAACACCCAACTGTCGTTCAGCGAAGTTAGAGCCATTTGTCCATTTTAACATCAGGGGGTATTGTTTGATCATCCTCGAAGGCTCTGATCAAAGCATTCCTGGCCTGGTGCCTGGAAAGGAGGTATTTCTGTTAAAGCTGAATACACAACTTTATCAACCAAACTTTACGGTTATGGTGCCATTCTGTCCTGGTCTTGAGTCCTTTTGTGACCTTGGTGTCAGATCTCTCCAGGCTCTGTCTTTTTATGATAACAAACAGAGTTGTTAATTATAAGTCCTGAAGACTCGTTCGGTCTTATCCAAGCAAGAAACATCTGCGAGTATTTAAAAAGGGCACATTTAATCTCCTGTGGGTAAGATCTCGGTGCTAGTCCAGACTCCTGCTTGCTGGGGCGTCTGAAAGGGATAAGTGTGGAACTGGTCTGCTACAACACTTTGTAATATATCATCTGTCTACTTTTAAGACTCAACTAAAAACATATCTATTCAACATGTGTTTTAATGGGACTTGTATGTCTTGGAATGTGTTGATGTATTAATGTTATAAAATGTGTAAAGCGACCGTGAGCTGTTGAAAGGCACTATATAAATAACCTTTTTCTCTTTCCCTGCAGTAAATCACATAAACTTACATAAAATAAGTTTAGCTGTGGTAGGCTATGTGGGGCATAAATAACCAGTTACAATAAATTTTAGTTCGATAAACAGGCTCACGTTTGGCTCAAAAAGGGGGACAAAATAACCCGTGCAGTCTTTTGTCCTAAAACATTGAAAGTAATCATCTTGGCTTTTGTTCTTCCCAATTTCTTTCAAAAACTTTATTGCAATATTTGAATCGTGAAACAAAGTCACATTTAGCTTAGCAAGGCAATCGATGCTGTTGCACTCAAAGCACTTTACATTAAGCTATTTACCAGTGTTACAGAACACTCACTGGAGGCAATGTAGGTTAAGTGTCTTGCCCAAGGACATAACGACAGTATGTCAAAGTATATGTCAAAGATCTATCTACATCTACAATATAATGTTTTTACTTTTAACTAATGTTTTTCATAGGTTCTTACCTTTTGTTTTTTAATCATGAAATTGATTTACAGTGAAGGATTCAATAAGGGCTGGTCTAACAC
The DNA here is from genome assembly GCA_024416835.2 of Perccottus glenii. Classification (NCBI taxonomy): domain Eukaryota; kingdom Metazoa; phylum Chordata; class Actinopteri; order Gobiiformes; family Odontobutidae; genus Perccottus; species Perccottus glenii. The sequence goes on from CM044562.2 coordinate 6,323,850, forward strand.
ATAAAATTCTCGGGCTGAAAATAAGTCCCAGCCTGGCACTGACTCATGACTTTATATTTTTGTCATGTACTTTTATTGCTGATACAAAAACAGACAGAAGCACATCACGAAAGGTTGTCGGTTTATAAACGTGCAGCTTTAAAAGAGTTTTACTGCACACATTTAAAACTGAAACAACGATGTTTTGTGTTAGTGGTTTGGTCATATTATGAAGAAGCTGCTGCTGTAATTCCAGTCTGCCACCAGATGGCACTGTTGTCCTCAGTGTGAAGCCCCAAACCTTTGAATCGTTCTCGGGACAAAAAGAAAGAGAGCCTTGATGCTTTGACCATCACTTACTTATTGTAGCTGCAGAGTCTTTTATTCTTGGCAGGTTTACTGTCCATTTTGACACCGCGGTGCTCACCGTGGCTGTATTACACCAGAATAAGTTTTCTGTCAACATAATCCTATCCCATAATGCAGTGTGTTTTTTAGTAAATTGCACACTTAGTCTGTTGGATTATTAACAATATATTAACAATATTGAAGGTCTGATTGGAATATGGGACAAAAAAAAATCACCCAAAACGACCCTAATTTACTAAAAAACTTAAAACACATTCACACAAACACATAGCTCAATCTCATTGCACAATATATGTTGCAAATAAATAAGACTCAATAAAAGTCAAATGTAAACAAACTTCTCAAAGTTTGAGTCTAAAGCTGTGAAAGACCAAGAGCTCAGCGGGTCCTTATCTTTATAAAAACATTTTATAAAACCCAAGTCTTTGAGAAACACACTTCTCAGAAAAATGAGGAAGTTTAACTTTAATCTGATAAAACTCAGACTGAGCTGAGAACCTGCCACAGACACTGTTCTTTTCCTGAAAACGAGGTGAGCCGAGATGTATAAGACACCTGAAGATCCTGTGTACGAGAATAACGCTATAACACCTGGAAAAAACAAGGGTGAGTCTCTGAACTTTTTTAGTTTCAATGTTTACTTTTTAACTTGTCTCCTTCAACGTCAAAGTCAATCAAATCAGTTTGTGCTTTATATAAACTACAGTCACATATTTGAACTGTCTCTGATGGATCCCATTGTTTTATTTGTCTCTTTCTAAATGATATTGTCTGTTTCTTTTAAATCTTTTATTTATTTTGACAGCTTTGAAAATATGTGGTGCTTTAGACCAGGTCTTAGTACTGGACTGTTGTTATAAATAACTTTAAACTTGTGTTGAGATTAAAAATAATCAATCAACAGCATTGCTTTAATGAATCAAAAACATTTGCTCATAACTTCTCCTTGTAAACATTTCACAGCTGCCTTGTTTGGAGTTTTTGAGATAAACTCTGTTGCGGTTACTCTGTCAGTGTGGTTTATTGTGAATGTTGTCGTGTGAACCACAGTGAGAACAAAACATGCTTCAAAAGCCTTTGAAAAGACAGGTCTCACTTCCACCTGAACCTGGGTCTGGTTCAATTGAAAAGTTAACCATACACAGACCACAGACGTCTTAATGGACCCAAAGAAGGATAAAACACAAGAATCATGTGACATCACAGTTTCCTGAAAGTAGAAAGAACAATGTCTGTGAGGATAGAACTAAATGAGCAGTGGCCATGTTTAGTGTTTTTGAGACAAACTCTAAACTTAAGCCAAATTAAAGCTAGAACCAATATTTACTGTTGCCGTGGTAACACAGGCAAACAAGTTTTTCTTTCCTATTAAACATAAAAAAGAGAATAACTCTTTGTTTGCACAAACTTTGTGAGTGTTCATTTTGGAAAATGTTTGCATTTTTGAAGATGTAAGATTCATTTAAATTGAAATAGTAAATGTGACTTATGTCTGTTTTTGTGAAAATGAAAACAATTTATATACATTTATATTATAATACATACATTGTCACAACATTGTCTGTTTAAAAACCTTCAAAGACTGTAAAAAACATTACCTTTACATTGCATTAAAGCTCCATGAATAGAAATAAACAGCATTTTTGTAAATAATCTATAGTCACTAAGACATTCAAAACAAACAAAGAGCAATGACTTTCACACTTTTCACCAGGAATTCTAAAAATACTTCCACAGTTTAAACAATTAAATGAGGAAGTGCAATATTTGTCTTGCTTAGCCATTCATTGTTGATTTACAGTTTCTTGAGGGGGTAGTGCTAAAATTATAGCACTACTCCTTTCCCCTTCATTTAGGGGTAAGTTAGAGAATTGGGGTTGGGCAAAAGACTCTTCTAATTTAATCCAGACTGACTTGTAGGTGTTATATTTTCTCAGTCTGTGTCTGAGTTCAGTGTATTATAACACTCCAAACACCAAAAGAAGAACTAAAGAAATGGAAAGAACAACAGTCGTCCCTCACACCTCCACAGCCTGTAAGCACCTACGGTAGCCCAGCAGGTACATGTCTATGAACAAACCCAGTGGAGATAAAATAACTTTAGATAATAAATGTTAAAGATATTCTAAAGGGAGCTTGTGCTGAAACTAACATGTGACACTGTCCACAGTCGAAACGTGTATCACAAGCTTTCACTGCAACCATAATCTTTATATTTATAGCGCTTTTCCACCTACTGTAGTAGGCACTCAAAATGCTTTACATACATTGAACTATTTACCAGTGTTACAGAACACCACTGGAGGAAAGGTAGGTTAAGTGTCTTTCCCAAGGACACAACAACAGTATGAGTGCGGGATGTTATGATGTTTTGGGATGTTTCGAGCGGGGATCGACCCGCCCACCCACCGGTCGAAGGACGGCCGCTCTACCCACTGAGCTACTGCCGCCCGTTTATATTAATTAATTAATAGATTGAGCTTTGTGTAGGATATTTTAACAAACCCATGAGATGGAGCTGCATGAGCTTTAAAGTGGAATGGTTGATTAAAACAACAATCAAGGCTGACCATCGCTACAGACAAGAACTCCTCTGTGTCTGGACTGTTTGTTTGTGCAAAAATGACAAAATAAAAATACTTGAATCTTTGAACTTCTGACATTCAAATGAGCTTCATGGGCCTGTGTGCTGCTGAGGACATGGGACCCTCCAAAATACATTTACATCATTTGTTTTCTTTTTACCCATCCGTCTGTCATTTTCATTTGGTCAAATCTCTTTAACAACACAAGAATTTAAGTTCATTGTTTGATAACACATGTGGCTCCATGACCCATCTTTCCCTTCAGCGCTCATCAGGGAGTAAAAGACTGAAAAGAACTGCTCTAGAATGTACTGTATATGTATGTTTTTTATTTAAAAATAATCTTGACTATTATGCCTGTGGTTATAACCACTATAAGAAATGCAAACACACAGGACAAAGAGCAACCTTTTTTACATCTTTCTAAAATACGCTCTACAAGAGCTCTAAAAGAGTGCTCCAGTTCAAATATAAATAAGCAACGGAAACATACTCCTCTCTTTTGTCTCTGGTTCCTGTCAGGTTTCTGTGTCCTCTAGAATTTTGCTTTATGCCCATTGTAGGGGATACTTCTGCAAAGAATAAGTAGAAGCAATCGGAGGCTTTCTTTGTTGATTTATTTCATTTGCAAATGGACTCACAGTGGGAGTGTCAGAGCAAGTTGTTAGTCAAGTATGAGATTAACCACGTTACTTTATATCATCTTTACTGTTATCTATTCAACCTTTGCGAAATATTGCTTCCCTTCACTTTGTAAGTTCAGTAGTCTTTAGAGGCAAGACCCAACTGCTTACAGAGTTTAAAGTCTTTTACACAAATGTCCCAACAGGACAAAGCACTGGTGTATTTGAAGGAGCAAGAGAGTCTCAGATGCATTGCAAAGTTATTAATAGGTTGGACTTCTATTTTCTGAGCGGCTCCGCGTCAGTGTGTCGAGCTACACCGGAAATACCGAAAAGTAGACAAAATGTCAAAATGTCAGTCTTGAAAGTTAACCAGACGATAATGTGTGATTATTTTCAAGCAGAATTAGAATTATGAGTTGGAATAAACTCTGGTTGTACTAATATGATTAATTCAATGATTAATATAATCAAGTTAATTGTGGTAATTTAAATTATGTGTTGAAACGAGTCTGGAATTTGACAGAACATGCACTACAGACAGTGTAGACAGAACAATGTCGGAAAGTTTTTAGTATAAAAAATTCAAATTGTTAAGTCTATTGACTATTCCTAAAACAAGACCTAAGCCTGTACAAAACCAGGGCTATACTAAGATTAAAGACAAGAATTGAGCAAGTACTTAAACTGGTCAAAACCAATATCATTCAGGAGTTCTTTGCCAGGTCTAAACCAGTACTGAAGCTAGACTGAACCTGGATTAAACCAGGAACAAAAAAGGATTATACATGAACCAATACAAGGGCAGGAGTAGTTTAAAACTATCTATCCATCCAGCCATCATCTTCTGATTATTCTGGGCCGGGACGTGGGGGCAGCAGTCTAAGCAGAGACAGCATTGGCCGAATTCTCCTCTCCAGTACCCTGGCATAGACTTCTCCAGGAGGGCTGAGGGGTGTGATCCCCCTGTAGTTTGAACACACCCTCCTGTCCCCTTTCTTAAAAAGTCACCAGAGGTAGTACCAGAGTACTAAAATACAACTTATTTAGGACTAAGCCTGGACTAAGCTGTACAGAAATGCACCAATTGTTGGTAAAATACAAAATAAAATGTACAAAACAATTTAACTGACGTTTGCTGAGGTTCTACAAGACATTCAGTGTTTTCGTTATTAAAACCCTCAGTATGTGTAACGTGACAATGCCCCTGCATGCTTACAGAGGGTCCCCTGGTTACAGGGGGGTTAATTGTCTTGTACAGTCCGAAAACAATATATATTTCTCTATTTCAAAGAGCCGACTGACTTAACAAGCAGGGGGCCCCAGGGCTGACTACCAGGGCCATCAGATGTGGGGGTGGGGTGACCTCATGAACAATAAGTGGCCTCCAAACCTTTGTCTTACAAGGGATACTGACCCCTCTAAGGGCATAATCACAACGTTACTGAGATAATGATGAGAGCGAGAGGCATCATTCAGAAATATGAAGAGACTGAAAGTGAGAGTCAGAAGAGCAGCGAGTCACACAGACCGAGCTGTGTGCAGGCACAGCACCAGAATCACGTGAAAATGTCGGCCTCGAAACAAATAGTCTACAATAATTATAATTATGGCGAACATATAAAAATTTGAAATGCGTACATTTTTGGAAGTCAAATGCCGTCAAACTTGTTAATTCTGTATAAGAATTGTAATGTTTTGTTCATAAAGTCAAATAAAGATATGCACTTCTTTCAGAGGCTTGTTTGTCGCAGGAGGAAGATGTGACCTACTCTCAGGTCAAAAAAAGAACTGCCCCCAAAGCAGTAGGTGAGTAAAACTAATAATATAATGATACGTCTGGATCAACTGTGATCTAAACAAGGAACAGAATATGTTTATGCAAAGACATTGTGTCATAATGTGTCAATAATTGTGACAATGCAGACACAAACAACAACATAAAAAAGCTGAGAAAAATGAAATGTAAAAAGAAATAGAAGAAGTGCTTCTTAACAACCTCGTTATTTGTGCCAGAGACTCGTTCTTCGCAGGAGGAAGATGTGACCTACTCCCAGGTCAAAATAAGCACTGCTCAGCGTTCTCCAAAAGCAGCAGGTGAATGTAACTGATGAAAAGTCATTTAAGCTTGACATTGCACTATGAATATTTCCAACTGCAGTAAAAGTAGCTGTGATTTTCAATATATTCAATGTGTAAAATCATCAGTTATAATCTTAAGTTTGTATATCATAATTATCATTCAATATGAATTACAATCTGCTGCACAAAAACGATCCTATTCTGATACAGTTCTGTGATGTAGGGTCAAACATTATTGTTATTTTGTGAAGTTGAAGTGGTATTTAGAATAATACAGTAAAGAATTTAGTAGAGTTCTTGAAACAGCTGTTAGTATGTAAGAAAATGTGATATAAAATGTTGAGGAGCATTGTTTGACAGAATATGTTTATGCAAGACATAATGATAGATAAACTCATTTAGACACAGCCCAGACTGTGACAGAGGAACAATACAGAAGTAAGAACAGAAATAGGATCACCACAAAGAAGTTTACTATAACGACTTCTTCATTTGTGGCAGAGGCTGGATCACTGCAGGAGAATGATGTCACCTACTCCGAAGTCCGAATGGGTGAGTTTGACCTCTGATCTTTGTCTCTGTAATTTAACAGGCTGGTTCCTTTAATACTTTACCTAAGGATTTTCCAGAGGAGTCTTTTTAGTGTCAAAGCATTTTTAATCATTTTTATTTCTTTCTGTAATTAACAGAAAGAAATAAAAAAGAAATGGGGAATTAAACTCAAAGTAAAACTGAAGTCTCATGTTAGCATTACTATTACGTTTCTATTTTGTATTGAAACCTGAAACCAACCTAAATCAATTTACATAATTAATTAAAACTTTTATAACTCTCTAAACTCCTCCAACAGTACTGTGTCTGAAAGACTGATACAAATAGAAAATGTCATATGTCAACTTAACACTGCAATCATTCATCTTCTGCCACTTTTTTATCTTGTCCTAGATTTAGCCTTCCCTTTTTGCCTCTTTAAGATTAACTAGTCTGCTCTGCAAATCATAAGACATAGTTGTCCTCATCAGTGTAGATTTTAAATGGTGCAGCAGAAAAAAGTCAGTTGCTGCGGTAATTACTTGTGAAGTGAACAATGTAGGTTTACATTAGCCTTTCAGTGTTTGTTCCCTTCTTTTTTGTTTAAGTTAAGTTAATACGTTTAGAAGTTAAAATATTAAAAAGTAAGCAATAATGTGGCGTTGTTATAGTTTTTTTTAGTTATCCTTTAAAAATAATTCTTGTTGCTGTGAATTATTTGTTCATTTTATTTTAATTCAACATTGTAATTATTTTATAAAGGTCTGTGGGCCAGTCAGTCAGGAACTCCTGGTCACTTTTTCTCACCAGTCCCCTGCTGACAGTGACTCACTAGACTGACTAACTCACCTACACACACTCCTCACAGAGAGGCTGACAGTCGGCCGCCCCGGGGTTTGACCCTGTGACCTTCTTGATGTGAGGCAGGAGTGCTAACTACCTCTTCCCACTTTATATCATATTGGTTGAAAAAACAACCAGACCACACCAGACTTAACGAGATCAAGTCAAGACCAGGAAGTAAATCAGTTCAGGACGGCCGAGGCTCAGGAGATTCAACAGTTTGTCCAATAACTGTAATGTTTGAGGTTCGATCCCTGCTCCCCCCAAGTCGTGCTGTAGTGTGTCGTTGGGTAAGACACTTCGGCCACCTTCTCTCCAATTTCTGTGGCACTGGTGTTGAATGTGTTTGTGTTAGTGTTTGGTGGTGGTCAGAAAGGCCGTTGGTGTTGTATGGCTGCCTGAAAAAAACACTGTATAAATCTAATCCATTGTTACTAGTTAAGTCCAGACTTTGACCAAGTCCAAACTCATAAAGAGTTGAGAGTTTTTTGAAGAAAGCAGAGTGACATTTAAGTTCATCATGGTCTTTGTTGGTCTGTGTCTGAAACTGAGACCAAAAAAAGTTTTATTCCAAGTGTATTTTAAAAAGTGACTTAAATACACAACACTACTTTTACATTTGGGACTAATCTATATCGTTAATTAATTTTCTTTCTCTCTATATTTTTATTACTATCCACAGGTTCCAAGCCTCAAAAAGCACCAGAGTGCACAAAGAGAGTGGTGCTGCTGGTTGCCACTGCTGTATTTGTACTTGCTGTCATTGCCATCATCATTGCCATCATCATTGGCAGTAGTAAGTTAGTTTTGATGTAAAGTGAATTTACTGAGTTCACTTATTCCTAATGTGTTTGTTCTCTCTTTGCAACAGTTCTTAAGACACAAAGCAAGGAAAAGAGTGAAGCCGCAGCCCCAGACCTGGGGTTTATTTAGAATTGAGTTAAGAACATGAGTTAAACGTGGCTTACAGCAGGACAGCATTATAGGTCCTGTATTGGCTCTTTGTTCACAATAACCCTTAAACAGCCATGTTTATGTTTTAACATAATACATTTCTCTAGTACAAATGACCAAATGCCTGGAAGTGAGTCCAAAATACAAACCTGCACTCATGCAACCCCATACCATCAGAGATGCAGGCTTCTGAACTGAGCGCTGATGACAACTTGGGTTGTCCTTGTCCTCTTTAGTCCAGATGACATGGCGTCACAGTTTTCCAAAAAGAACTTAAAATTTTGATTTGTCTGACCACAGAACAGTTTTCCACTTTGCCACAGTCTATTTTAAATTAACCTTGGCTCCAGAGAAAACACCTGTGCTTCTGGATCATGTTTAGATATGATGGCTTCTTTTGTTGACCTTTTAGTTGGCAACAGCGAATGGCCTGGTAGATTGTGTTCACCGACATTGATTTCTGGAAGTATTCCTGAGCCCATGTTGTGATTTCCATTACAGTACCATTCCTGTTTGTGATGCAGTGCAGTCTCAGAGCCTGAAGATCACGGGCATCCAGTGTGGTTTTCTGGCCTTGACCCTTACGCACAGAGATTGTTCCAGATCCTCTGAATCTTTGGATGATATTATAAACTGTAGATGATGATAACTTCAAACTCTTTGCAAAAGCAAATCTTTCTACAGTCAGCACAAATAAATAAACATTTAATCCTTAGCTGTTGAGGATTTGTCACTATATCCTCAACAGGACACATTAGACACATTAGCCTTGACTTAGATGAAGATCAGATCACATTTTAAGACAAATTTATTCAGAAAACCATGACATTCCAAAAGGTTCACATACTTTTTCTTGCCACAGTATTGATGAGCCTGTGTTGAGGCAGTGCAGGTTCAACACCTCATGAGAGAGCTGCAGAGTGGAGCTTTTCTTTCTAGTATCAGACTTCCTGGTTTGTAACAGTGTTCCACCCCCCCCTTAACACAGGCTCATGAATAATTAATGATTATTATTCTTAATTGTAACTTTTGGATTGTGAAAGCAAAGAATAGGAAGCGTAAATGTAGTTTATATTACTAAAAAGCCATTTTTTTTTTTTTTACAAAAACATTAGTTTATGTTACAATTCCTTTTTTCTTTTATGTTTATTTTGCTTACATTTCAAAACTTGTGTGGCACTTTAAACGGCTGGTTTGAACCCAGTATAGTCTATGTTTAGGTCTGGCTTAAGTCTTGGTTTTAGTCCAAGTGTAGAGTAGACCAGATGAGGGTTTATTCTCCTTGAGAAGCAGAAAGAAAACTGTATTTATAGAGCACATTTTGCAGTAACTTGTGTGCTTTACAAAAGTGACACAAAAGTTGTAGCAAAAAACAAACTTAGAAGAGAAAAAAAGTAATAAAATAAATTAATTCTGATGAATGCAAAGGAATTTCATTCATCAGAAAATGAATGAATAAAAAAATACACATATGTATGTGTATATAGACAGATGTATTAAGAGCTTTGTAGACTATAAGAAGAATTTTGATCAATTGTGATATGAACAGGAGCCTGTGCAGCGACTTTAGAGCAGGTGTTAAATGAGAGAATTTCTTTGTCTTGGTCAGAATACAAGCTGGTGTGTTCTGTATGAGCTGCAAACATTTAATTGATTTTTGATGGAGTCCAGAGAACAGAGAATGGCAGTTGTGCAGTTTACTTGTGATAAAGACATGAACTTATTTTTCAGCATCAGACAGAGATACAAAGGCTCTGATTTTAGAAAAAATTTTAAGATTTAAAAACGCTGACCTGGTGACACTGTTAATGTGACGATGAAAACTGAGATCTGAGTCCTGTTTAAACTTGGTTCAGAACTGGTTTTATTCTCAGGTTTAGTCCTTGCTTTAGGTTTTTAATAAATAAACAAGAGCTTTGGCCAATCACTGATCACTTCCTGAAAAAGGAGCTCTGTCATTGGCCTGTACAGCTTGTCAATAAAGAAGTAATGGTTTCAGATAAAACAGAAAAGGTGTACAACACTTGATCTGTTTTTTATCACCGAGAAACAGCACAAAAACATAAACAGAGAAAAGGGAGACAAAGTGAAACCGAGATAAATATTGGCAATTCAATCACTTCTGCTTCGGCCCAATGCTATAGTCAGAGTTTAGGGTAAACTTTAGTTTGGTGTAATGTTTTAGTATTTTGTGGAAGAAAAAAAGTCAAAAGATTTGACAGGAGTGTAAACCACATCAAGATTATGCCTTTCTTTCTTTTTTTGGAACAAACTGAAGAACTAGAAACAAGTCCAACCAGCTCAGGTATGACAATAAAACACAAAATCTAAAATCAGGTATAACATCCTCTGCCTGTATTCATCAACTGTCAGGGCTGCAATAAAAAATAAAATAAAAAAAACACAAAGAGAGTGCTGGTGGCAGAAGGACATACCTATATTATTACAAAAGGTATTGGATTCTGATTAAGACCTTGATTGGAAAAATAAAGTTTCAAATTAGCAGTTCATTTCTGTGTTTATGAATAGTTAAGTTTAGATACAAACTATGACAAATATACTTATGCTGCTCTGAGTTCTTCCTGAAACTAACATGAAACACTGTCCTCCACAGTTACACCATGTACAAACATCATGGTCCAATGTGACGAGGACTGGGAGCTTCATGGAGAGAAGTGCTATTATTTCTCCCCAAATACAAGTAAATTATCCTGGAACAACAGCAGAGAGAGGTGTCAACAGCTCAGAGGAAACCTGGTGAAGATAGAAAGTGAAGAAGAGCAGGTACTGTCCACCAAACTGACTGTTGACTTATCATATGTTTCATTAGAAATAATTAAATCTCACTTGTTTTAGACATTTCTGTTCAATACAACGAGAAGTTTAATGGCTGAGGCTGAGGGTGACGTCAAGTTCTGGATCGGACTGACAGACTCTGAGACAGAAGGTGTGTGGTTGTGGACGGACGGCTCTCGACTGAACACAAAGTGAGTTTTGGTTAAAACACAGTCATTAAACAGAGACTGTTTTTTTTATAAAAAGTGTATTTTAATGTTGGACCAAATAACAATAAATAACTAAAGCTAAATAAAAGCTAGTTCAAAACTGATACTTACTGTTGCCATGGTAACAGAAGTCTTGTGAACATGGTCTCTTCATAAAGTTCCTCTTTTTCATTTAAATAAAGATGAATAACAGTTTGTTTTGTCAGAGCTCATTTTGGAAGATTTTTTTTCTTTTAATGATGTCTTTTATAAAAAATGTAACTTAGGTGTAATTTAATTTACTTTCCAAAATTTCTTTCCAAATAAAATCCTTGAAACAAATGTAACTTTTGAGCCTGCCTCAAGTCTGTTGTTGTGAAACTGTAAAAAAAAAAAAAAATTCTTATTTCTTCTTTTTTAGATCTGCATTTTGGTTTTATAATACTTCACCAAACAAAAAGGAGCCGGACAACTGGACAGGGGAAGATCCTGAAGGAGAAGACTGTGTGAGGATGGGAGAGAGAGGAGAAGGGTTCGAGCTGAAGTGTTGGTTTGATATGTCCTGTGTTAAAGAGAACAGATTCATCTGTGAGAAACAAGCCTGTAAATAAAAACATGAGGAAAATACACAGTTTTAAACAATATTTAATGTGACTTTGAAATCTGTAAAAATTGTATTTAACCAACACAGCATTATTTTTTATTCTTTTCAAAAACGTTGACAATAAAATAAAAAAGTAATTAATGTTTTTTAAGTCCAATTACCAAAAGCCTCAGTATTTTTAATAGAGTCTGAATCTTTGGTTGTTAAGTGTTGCTAAGGCCATGGGAGCCTCTGATTGGTCGGTCGTCAGTAACTAATAAGACATCATTCAAAGTCAAAAAGAGGAACTCTTTCTTTTCTCATCTTTTTAAAAACATTTTATAAAACACAGGTTCTGCAGAAACACATCAGTAAAATCAGTATTTTTTCTCACTAAAATGAGAAAATTTGACTTAAATCTCTTCTGCAGTGATGCAGTCGATGTACCGGTCTGTTGTGGTGAAGAAGAATCTAATCTAATCTCGCTGTAGGCGAAGCTCTTGATTTAGAGGTCTATCTACGTTCCTAGCCTAGACACAGCCCAGACTCATCAGTCGACTGTGACAGAAGAACAATACAGAAGTAAGAACAGAAATAGGATCACCACAAAGATGTTTATCATAACGACTTCTTCATTTGAGGCAGAGGGTGGATCACTGCAGGAGGGTGAGTTTGACCTCTGACCTCTGACAACAGCCATGGATTTGTCAGAGGTCTTTGTATTTTAGATCTGTAACACCTACTCCGAAGTCTGATTGGATGAGTTTGACGTCTGACCTCTGGTCTTTGTATTTTAGATCTGTAACTGTTGGATCATGCACTTGACTTGGTCTTGACAAAGGTGTTGGTTAATGACCTCATTTGGTTTATAAAATATCATGTTGGACATTTTTTACAGAAAACATGAGGAACTGTTATAGCCCCAACTGAACTTCCTAAAAGCTGAACTGTTTGACTTTACACCAACTCATTTACATGCTACACTTAACAAGCTTCAGGCTGGTTCCTTTAATACTTTACCTAAAGTTCATTTTAGTGTCAAAGCATTTTAGCATTTTATAAAATGCTAAAATAACCAAGAAACAAACTGGTAAGAATAAGTTTACAATAAAATGAACAGAAAGAAGTGGAAAAAAGAAATGGGGAAGTAAACTCAAAGTAAAACTGATACACTTCTGCTTCAGCCCAATGCTAAATTCAGAGCTTTAACTTTAGTTCGGTGTAATGTATTAGTATTTTTTGGAAGAAAAATTGTCTTAAAAGTTGACATACGTGTAAACCACAGCAACATGTTTAGTTTAGTTCAAAGTACAGAAAAGACTAAAGTACCACAAACATGAACAAGTCCAACCAGCTCAAGTATGACTCTTGTCAATAAAACACAAATTGTAAAAGAACAAAAACGAAACGTGGTTACATCAAGTTTAACATCCGCTGCCTGTATTTATCCACTGTCAGGGCTGCAAGAAAAAAGTGTCCTAAAAGAAAAGAAAACATAGAGTGTGCCGGCGGCAGAACAGATAATTATGCAAAAAATAAAAAGACAGTAAAGGTTTGGTGTGTGGGTATCTCTCTGACACTTCCTGTAAAGCTTCCTTTTGCTCGACTTCTGCAGCAGTGTTTTTCAGATGTATTAGACCGATATCTGACACAATCAGAGACAAAATATATCAGAAGTAACTACTTTACCAACAAAAAAAATATTAAATTACACTTTCAGGGCTGCAATTAAAAAGTGTCCTGTAGAAAAAAAAAACTCAAAGAGAGTGCTGGTGGCAGAATGACTTTGAAGTATTACAAAAGTAGAAGAATTGCTCCAAAAATTTTAATCATGAAAAATTAAGTTTTAAATTGGCTGTTCAGCTCTGTGTTTATGAAAAGTTAAGAGAAGCACAGTATTCAAGATGAGATACAAACTATGACAAATCCACTTATGCACAGTTATTTAACAGAGGCTGGTTTCACAAACATTATGTAGACTGGTCTAAAGTGTGTGTTTTTATAGATTTAATCTAATGCTGGACCCTCTAAAAGTAAATAACTAAACTAAAGTAAACTCAGAACTAATACTTACTGTTGCCATGGTAACACAAGTCTTGCAAACATGGTCTCTTCAAAGCCCTGCACTTTACTGACCAAACCCAGTGGAAATAATGACTTCACATCATATTACTTTAGATCATAAATGTGTTTAGTCAGTTTAATAAAATATACTAAACTAAGCTTGTGCTGAAACTAACATGTAACACTGTTTAGAAAACAAGACCCAATGTGAAGAGGACCAATTACATAAAAAATGGAGTGAAAGGAAAAGAAGTGTCAGTGGCTCAAAGGGAACTTGGTGAAGATAAATTTTGACGTTTTAGGATTTTCTGGATGTTAAAGTCCGAAAACTGATTAATGACGATATGGACAGGTTCTGGATCGGACTGACAGACTCTGAGACAGAAGGTGAATGGTTGTGGACGGACGGCTCTCGACTGAACACAAGGTGAGGTTTTAATCTTATTTGTATTTGGCTTTGTGAACACCTTGTCCCAGTAGTTTTTATCTGGTACTTTTCTAAAATTTCTATCTTTGCAGCCATATATTTATCTGTGTGTCTTATCTTATATGTCTGTGTTAAGTCCTGGGTTCTTTTAGCCATAGGAACAGTTAAATTATGAGAAAAGAAAAGTGTTTTTTCTAAAAATTAAATAGTTAGAGCCATTACTTCATGGCAAGAAGGTCAAGGGTCAATCCTTGGTCTAGGAGTAATTTTTGGGTTTCTCTACAGTTCAAAAACATGCATTAATAAATAATTAGGTAAATCTAATTGTCCAACAACTACAACAACTGGATGTTGTTGTTCTCATTTAGTTTAACGTTTTGGACAAAAAACCAATACAACACGGAGCCGGACAACAGGACAGAGCAGGGCGAGGACTGTGCAATAATGGAAGAGAGAAAATGGACTCCAGTCTTGGTTTGATGTTTTCTGCACAAACAATTACAGAATTATCTGTGAGAAACCTGCCTCGAGACCAAAGACCTGCAACTAGAAATGGCATCTGAAAAACATACTGTGTGTAACGTGAGTTTTGTTTTTCAAAATATAAAACATTGAAAAATGTGAAGATTATATTTACAGTGCATTATAGCTTCAGTGCTGGGCCGACCTGTTCATCAAAGTCCTGTCATTTGTGTGTTTTTTAATTATTATAAAATGTTGTATGTCAGTATAAAACACATGTAGACATTATTCTGTCAGCAGCTTTTCACTTGAAGCCATGGTTTAAGAAACAGGGACTGGGACCATTAAACTTTTAACATTTTAATTATTCTCTTTGTTACAGGAATGCAAAAGTCTTTTTTAATCTTAAAAAAAACATTGCAGTTTCCCCATTGTGGAACTAATAAAGGTTTTCTTATATTATCTTACGTTTTAGAGTTTTTCCCTTTAAGGTCTCTCCCCCAAAATCTACTATGCTCTGATTGCTCAGTGTTATCAGAAAGGTTTTGTACAAAATAAAATAAAAAAGACCGTGAACGTTTGGTGTGTGGGTATCTCTCTGACACTTCCTGTAAAGCTTCCTTTTTGCTCGACTTCTGCAGCAGTGTTTTTCAGATGTATTAGACCGATATCTGACACAATCAGAGACAAAATATATCAGAAGTAACTACTTTACTAACAGAAGTAATCTAAAGTTATCTCAACTTAAGTGGGTGGCTGAAGCACATTTGCAAGTTTATTTAAAGATCCTTTTAAGCCCTTTTAAACGGCTGGTCTCACAAACGTCATGTGGACTGATATGAAGCTCCTTATCCTTTTCATGAAACTAACATGAAACACTGTCCTCCACAGTTACACCATGTACAAACATCATGGTCCAATATGACGAGGGCTTCATGGAGTAAAGTGCTATTATTTCTCCCCAAATACAGTTAAATTATCCTGGACCTGCAGCAGAGAGAGGTGTCAACAGCTCAGAGGAAACCTGGTGAAGATAGAAAGTGAAGAAGAGCAGGTACTGTCCACCAAACTGACTGTTGACTTATCATATGTTTTCATTTCAAATTCTCACTTGTTTTAGAAAATTCTGAGAGGTTTAATGACTGAGGATGAGGACAAGTTCTGGATTGGACTGACAGACTCTGAGACAGAAGGTGTGTGGTTGTGGACGGACGGCTCTCGACTGAACACAAAGTGAGGTTTGGTTAAAACACAGTCATTAAACAGAGGCTGGTTTCACAAACGTCATGTAGACTGCATGGTCTAAAGTGTGTTTTTTTTTTAGTCTAATCAAATAAAAATAACTGAAGCTAAATTACAGCTAGTTCAAATCTAATATTTACTGTTGCTGTGGTAACATGTCTTGCAAACATGGTTTCTTCATAAAGTTCATCTTTTTAATTTTTACAATAATAAATTGTGTACAAACTTGCATTTTGTCAGCGCTCATTTTGGAAGATTTTTGATTCATCTACATTTACATTTAGTCATTTAGCAGACGCTTTTATTCAAAGCGACTTACAAGTGAGGAAAACAATGGAAGCAATTTTAACAACACAAGGTAACAAAAAGCATAAGTGCACTAAAAACTAATTAAAACCCAGGACAGAGTGATTTTTTTTCCTTTTTGGGACGGTACCACCAGACGTTGTTCATTTGCAGAGCTCAAGGATCTGGTAGGAACATAGGTCTGTATTAGTGAGTGAAGATATGAGGCCAAGAGCATAGTTTTGAATTTGATACAGGCGTCAACAGGGAGCCACTATAACTGTTATAAGAATTCTTTGTCCATATTATCCAGAAAGATCCTGGAGACAGAGTACAGTTTAAAAAATGAATGGTCAGGTTTAATTCTTGCAAGAAGAATCAAAGTACAAACATGCAGACAATGTTACAGGACAAAGTTTGCTTGGAAAATTAAACAATATATGAGATTTTATATCATGCTGTAAAGGCTGTAGGAGGCGTATCTTTCACACACTCCCAATACTACTTCTAGTAATGTCTAGTTCATGTTTGGATTAGCATGAAGGACATGACATGATCAGATTTGACATGACCTGAAGAAGACTAGGAGCAAACAGTAATTATTAACTATAGGAAATGAAAAATTATTATAACAGTAACCTAATGAAGAGAGGAGTTTTGTGTGCTCTCTTCGGTTCATTAAAGACCACTCTTGCCGCTGCATTCTGGATCATCTGCAGAGGTTTGGTTGTGCAGGCAGGGAGTCCAACCAGTAGCATATAATTGCAATAATCCAGTTTGGACAAGACAAGAGCCTGGACTAGGATTTGTGTAGAGTGCTCTGATAGGAAAGGTCTAATTTTCCTAATGTTGTAGAGGATGAATCTACAGGACCGGCTGACTTGTGAAGTTTTGTTGATCATCAATTACTACTATGAGTCTCCTTGTCCAAGCTGACCTGATAACTGATAGATAACTACAAAATGACTTTAAATAAGGTGGGTAATAGTAACAGCATGAAACTCGAAGCAGCTGTGGTCACACAAGGGTGCTAGCTGTTTGAACTTCCAGTCATTAGGGATAAGTAGGCCGGGCCCTCCATCCCTTCCTGTGATGCGAGGACTGTGGGAGAAAGTGTGATTATGGGAGAGGGCAGGAGTGGCAGAGTCCTCTGGTTTGATCTA
This sequence comes from Perccottus glenii, assembly GCA_024416835.2. Classification (NCBI taxonomy): domain Eukaryota; kingdom Metazoa; phylum Chordata; class Actinopteri; order Gobiiformes; family Odontobutidae; genus Perccottus; species Perccottus glenii. The sequence goes on from CM044562.2 coordinate 6,341,026, forward strand.
TGTTTCCCAATAATTGGTCACACATCACCAAATGAAAGCCATTTCTGGGGATTAGACAGTCTCCTCACTGTCAGCACTGCTCACAGATATGTTTCCAGTCAGTTTTGGTCTGGTGCTTGTTTGGGGCCCTAGGCAGTAGGATTACATCACCTACTCAAAGTCTGAATGGGTGAGTGTGACCTTTTGGTTGCTATGTGTTGCTAATGGCCATGGGACCCTCTGATTGGTCAGTCGTCAGTAACAAACAGACGTCAATAAAAGTTAAATGGAAATTTACTTCTTACAAAAACATTCAGAATTTGTGTTTTTATTGTCGTATCATTTTTATTTGATCAAATCTAGTTTAATGTTGAAGAAAGTTTGAGTCTAAAGCTGTGACAGACCAATGACACAGAGCTCAGCACGTCCTCATCTTTTTAAAACATTTTCACACCTTATTAAAACCCACGTCCTGCAGAAACACATGACTCAGTTCTCAGTAAAATGAGGTCTTTAACTTTAATCAGATTCACACAAAATATCTTCAGACTCGATAAAGGGCTCAGACTGAGCTGAGAACCTGACACAGTCACTGTTCATTTCCAGAAAACGAGGTGAGCCAAGATGGACGAGACGCCTGAAGATCCTGTGTACGAGAACAACGTTAAAACACCTGAAAAAACAAGGGTGAGTCTCTGAAGTTTTACAGTTTCAATGTTTACTTTTTAACTTTTCTCCTTCAACGTCAATGTCAATCAAATCAGTTTGTGCTTTATATAAACTACAGTCACATATTTGAACTGACTCAGATGAATCCCATTGATTATTTTGGCTCTTTCAAAATAATGTCTATTTCTTTTTTTTTTTAAGACAGGTTTGAAAAGACAGAAAAAAACTTAAATATTTTAATTCAAATGTATGAAATATAGCCTTTTTCATGCCTTTTAATACTTTTTAAATATAATTTGTGTTGTTTTGATTTAGTTAAATTCACTCGGCTAATCACTAATCTAAACTGTTTACATTTTTGTGTTGTGGTTCTTTAGACCAGGTCTTAGTCCTGGACTGTTCTAACAAACAACTTTAAACTTGTGTTGAGATTATAAATAATTAATCAACAGCATTACTTTAATTAAATCAAAATCCTTTGCTCATAACTTTTCCTTGTAAACTTTTCCGAGCTCTTGTGAGATTTTATTAGTGTCAGACTGGACTCTTCTCACGTACCAGGCTCTGGTCTTGAGTCAGGAAGTGTTCACAACTGCATCTTTTGTGGTTGCTCTGTCAGTGTGGTTTATTGTGAATGCTGTCGTGTGAACCACAGTGTGACAAACAAAACATGCTCCAAAACCCTTTGAAAAGACAGGTCTCACTTCCACCTGAACCTGGGTCTGGTTCAATTGAAAAGTCAACCCACACAGACCACAGACGTCTTAATGGACCCAAAGAAAGATAAAACACAAGAATCATGTGAATTCACAGTTTCATGAAAGTAGAAAGAACATTGTCTGCTGGGATAAAACTAAATGAGCAGTGGTCCTTCAGATTGAGCCTTTCACTCACATCGCCATCTAGTGTTTCTCTGAAGAAAGGCCTAGTTTTTCTTTTTTGGTTCACAGTTGAAACTTCCTGTGCACATGATCAACCCAATGCTTTTAAAGCAATTACATGTTTAATATATGAATACATGTGATTTATCTAATGTTAACTTTTCCACAGATTCCCAACATCACAAAGCCCCAAAGAGAAGGTCAAAGGTGACGGTGGTGAGAGTGGCTCTGGTGCTTACTGCTGTTCTGATCGTAGTTTATGTCATCGATCTCATCATGTTCTTCAGTGAGTTAAAGCAGGAGCGAGGGATAACGTCTCGGGTTACTTGACTGTAACCCTGTTCCCTTAACACTAGAAGTCCCAGAGATTTGTAACCCTCTTTTAGCCAAGTGGAAGCTAACTGGCTAGTCTTTTGGCTATCATTAGCATCAATTCATGTGTAAATATGGTCATTACCTGAGCAATCTGCAGGGGGGTTGGGTGTGTGTGTGAATGGTTGCTGGTGGCTTGTTTGTATGTGTGGGGGAGGGAGGGCTGCTAAAAGCAGAGAACTCGGCAGGCCTTGGAAATTATCCTGAGTGAAGTAAACCCTTGTGACTCAGATGGAGAAGACATACAGACGTGGACAAAAATGTTGGTACCCTTCAGTCAATGAAAGAAAAACTCACAATGGTCACAGAAAAAACTTTATTCTGACAAAAGTAATAATAAATAAAAATTCTATGAATGTTAACCAATGAAAGTCAGACATTGTTTTTCAATTATGCTTCAACGGAATTATTTAAAAAAATAAACTCATGGAACAGGCCTGGACAAAATTGATGGTACCCCTAGAAAAGACTGTTAATAATGTGACCAAATGGACATGTTAATTCAAGGTGTGTGCACTAATTAGCATCACAGGTGTGTACAATTTTGTAATCTGTCAGTGGGCCTATTTATAGGGCTTCAGGTAGTCACTGTGTTGTCTGGTGACATGGTGTGTACCACACTCAACATGGACCAGAGGAAGCGAAGGAAAGAGGTGTCGCAGGAGAATAGAAAGAAAATTATGGACAAGCATGATAAAGGTAAAGGCTATAAGACCATCTCCAAGCAGCTAGATGTTCCTGTGACTACAAGAATATTATTCAGAAATTTAAGATCAATGGGACTGTAGCCAACCTCCCTGGACGTGGCCGCAGGAGGAAAATTGATGACAAATCAAAGAGACGGATAATCCGAATGGTAACAAAAGAGCCCAGAAAGACTTCTAAAGAGATCCAAGGTGAACTCCATGCTCAAGGAACATCAGTGTCAGATCGCACCATCCGTCGTTGTTTGAGCCAAAGTGGACTACATGGGAGACGACCAAGGAGGACACCATTGTTGAAAACAAATCATAAAATGTGCTGGCCAGTGTCAGACAGCTTGGTCTCAGTCGCAGGTGATGGGTCTTGCAACAGGACAATGACCCAAAACAGAGCAAAAAACACCCAAGAAAAGTTAAGAGGAAAACATTGGACTATTCTAAAGTGGCCTTCTATGAGCCCTGACCTCAATCCTATTGAGCATCTTTGGAAGGAGCTGAAACATGCCGTCTGGAAAAGAAACCCTTCAAACTGGAAACAACTGGAGCAGTTTGCTCATGAGGAGTGGGCCAAAATACCAAAAAAGCGGGAAGGAGATGCTGCGTAGCATTACGCTATGGGGAAACATTCTTTGTGTGACCGGTTGTGAAGCACGTGTGTCAAACACGCCAAGAATTGGCTTATAATACCTTTTGATTAAAAAACAGGTTTTCCCATTTTGTCTTTTCTGTTTGGACTCAGTGTATCGTAACACACAAACCAAAGAAAAGACTGAATAAATGGAAGAAACCACAACTGTCTCAGGTTTGAGGCAAACACGCAGAGACCGAAATCTCAGTCGTACAACCTGTAACTGTCTGTGACATGTTTACAGTATATATTCAGGAATATTACACACTAACATTTCATGACTTAACTGCCGAGTGTAAAGAGAAACATAGTAAATTTTAAAGCAAAAGAGTTACATGAAGTAAAAGACTTGAACTGAAGCTACTTATGCTGCTCTGAGTTCTTCCTGAAACTAACATGAAACACTGTCCTCCACAGTTACACCAAGTACAAACATCATGGTCCAATGTGACGAGGGCTGGGAGCTTCATGGAGAGAAGTGCTATTATTTCTCCCCAAATACAAGTAAATTATCCTGGACCTACAGCAGAGAGAGGTGTCAACAGCTCAGAGGAAACCTGGTGAAGATAGAAAGTGAAGAAGAGCAGGTACTGTCCACCAAACTGACTGTTGACTTATATATATGTTTCATTAAAACAATAAAATCTCACTTGTTTTAGAAATTTCTGTTCAATAAACTGAGAGGTTTAATGGCTGAGGATGAGGACAAGTTCTGGATCGGACTGACAGACTCTGAGACAGAAGGTGTGTGGTTGTGGACGGATGGCTCTCGACTGAACACACAGTGAGTTTTGGTTAAAACACAGTCATTAAACAGAGACTGGTTTCACAAATGTCATTTAGACTGGTCTAAATGACATTTGTGTTTGTTTTATTGATGGACCAAATATATAACTAAAGCTAAATAAAAGCTAGTTAAAATCTGATATTTACTGTTGCCATTGTAACAAAAGTCTTGCAAACATGGTCTCTTTATAAAGTTCCGCATTTTTTTTAATAAAAAAAGAGGAACTGTCTTGTCAGCGCTCATTTGGGAAGATTTTTCTTTTAATGTCATTCATAAAAAAATGCAGGTGTAATTTAATCTATTTACGTTTTTCACACAATGATATTTTTCCAAATAGAATTCTTGAAACAAATGTAACTTTGGGCTTATCTCATGTCAGTTTTTGTGAAACTGTAAAAATTATTTCTTCTTTTTTAGATCATTTTGGTTTTATATTACAGACCTAACTAAAAAGGAGCCAGACAACTGGACAGGGGAAGATCCCAAAGGAGAAGACTGTCTGACTATCGGAGAGAGAGGTCAAGGATTTGAGCTGAAGTGTTGGTTTGATCAGTCCTATTTTAGAAAGAACAGATTCATCTGTAAGAAACAAGCCTGGAAATAAAAACATGAGAAAAATACACAGTTTTGTAAAGTTTTATGTCTATGTCTTAAACAATATTTTATTTGACTTTGAAATGTTTGAAAATCATTTATAACCAACTCAGCATTAAGTATCTGTGTCATTTATGTTTTTTAATTTGTATGATTTTTTGTGTAATTTTCAAAAACTTTGACAATAAAATGAAAAGTATTTATTTGTATTTCACGTTTTTAAGTCCAATTACCAAAAGCCTCAGCCGTTTTAGAGTCTGAATCTTTGGTTGCTATGTGTTGCTAAGGCCATTGGGACCCTCTGATTGGTTGGTTGTCACAGACGTCAGTAAATGTAAAAACGATGAGCTAAGCTGGTTCTCATCTTTTTAAAAACATTTTATAAAACAAACACATTTAAAACCATTATAAATCTATAAAATCCTCCAACAGTACTGTGTCTGAAAGTCTGACACGAAATGTAAATGTCATCTGTCAACTTTACACTGCAATCATTCATCTTCTTCCACTTTTTTACTTAAACTTATCCATGTTTAAGCCTCTTTTAGCTTCGTTTAGATTCACAAGTTCACCTATAAATGCACAAACATAGAAGCATACCTTCAGCATTTTCTATATCTCAATATGTTATTCCTCCATATGTGTAGCTCCATATGTTATATATTTATGTCTGAAAAGGCAGGACCCATTAAAATTGAGGTTGTCTTTTAAATGTAGAAAGGCAAACTAGTGCAGTTCAATGGAAAAGCAAGAAAGAACAGCAAACAAACAAAGAAACAAAGAAACAAACCAGTCATTTCAAAAGAAAAACTGGAAATTACCATTTTCTTTTGGTTAAGTGATTTATTTTTTTTACCTCAGCCCTTGTGGCTAATGCCCCAGCTTTACTGCTCTACAGGCCAAAGGCCAGGGGTGCCGAAAAACAGGGTTTGATTTGGCCCACCAATGGTTTTTCATGTTTTGTGACTGAAATTGCAGACTGACTATTGATTTACTCTGCAGTGACAGTCGAGCATGCTTATTGGTAAGGTAATGGTCTATTCCAATAACGAGGAGCCAATGGGTGTATATCCCAGAAACAGCCCTCACTCCTGGTGCTCACATTAACTTTGAACATAAACTGGTCTTAAAAAAGAAAAAAACCAAGAAAGTTCAGGTTGGTCTGTGCATACTTAATCCACAACTTGTCCTATTCTGATGGATTTTTGAAAGGTCTGGGTCAAAAAGCTTAAGTTTGTGGGATTACAATTAGGTGCTGGCAGAGGCAGTGGCACAGACAAAAAGCATTTTTAACAAACCTGGGAAGAGTATTTCTTTTAATCACATGCAAAAGATTATCTTGTGTTAAATAAAAGTTTTTTTTAATTTCACAACTACACATGACAAAATATTTGAGGATGTGTCTCCATATCCTCAGCAGCCTTGTAAGAGCTACTTTTACAAAAAAAATATATAGTAATATAATAATAGTGTTTGTAACATTTATTCTCAAAGTTTATTTTAACGCAAACAAAAGGGATTTTTTAATTTTGCCCGAACATTAACTTTAACCTGAACTTTTACAAACTGTTGGTGTCCACAACTCACATTTTGCAATAAAGTATAACAAAAAACTCATTTTGGAAGAGTGGTGGTGTCCATCCATCCATCCATCCATCTTCTACCGCTTATCCGGGGCAGGGTCGGAAGAGTGGTGGTGTGATTTATGTAATTATTTACGTTTTTGTTTTTAATTAATATTTGCGAAATGTGCAATGGAGGCAGCAGAACGTGGATTGGTACTTTCTGCCTAAAGTAGGTAAAACAATTAAACTCCCACAGGGATAATAAGTTAACATTAGCATATTAAAACAAATCCTAAATAAAAAAATAAAAAAAACTACTCACTCACAATGTCCGACTAAAATATTATATCATCAAATTTTCCAGAATAAAGGGAATTACATATGTTTTGATTATAATACTTCTAATGTAAGACGCCCGCCCCCCCTGCCTTTCAGTCCCACATTGCGTCTGACCCCAAAAACTGTTAACATGCTTCTTTTGGTGACTATTGTAGTGAGCTACTGTTGTGGGTTTTTTATTTGTAAGATTCTTATACTTTAATAGCATTAGTGCTACATTATGGTCTGTTTAACGTAAATGTAAATGTTGTAAATGTTGTATGTTGTAAATGTAAATTATATCAAAGATTTATCTCTACAATATAATGCTTTTTACTTACTTTTTTTTTTTTTTTAGGTTCTTACCTTTTTTTTTTTTTTTCCATTTATAAAATTGATTTTCAGTGAAGGATTCAATAAGGGCTGGTCTAAGATATAAAATTCCCGGGCTGAAAATAAGTCCCGGCCCTGACTCATGACTTTATATTTTTGTCATTTACTTTTATTGCTGATACAAAAAGAGACAGAAGCACATTATTAAAGGATGTCGGTTTATAAATGTGCAGCTTTAAATGAGTTTTATTGCACACATTTAAAACTGAAACAACAATGTTTTGTGTTAGTGCTTTGGTCAGATTTTGAAGCTGCTGCTGTAAAAATCCAGTCTGCCACCAGATGTCACTGTTGTCCTCAGTGTGAAGCCCCAAACCTTTGAATCATTCTAGCTAGCTAGCTTATTGTAGCTGCAGAGTCTTTTATTCTTGGCAGGCTTACTGTCCATTTTGACACAGCGGTGCTCACCTTGGTTATATTACACCAGAATAAATTTTCTGTCAACATAACTTTATCCCATAATGCAGTGTGTTTTTTTAGTGACTTGCACACTTAGTCTGTTGGATTATTACTCCACAAATACATTCACACAAACACATAGCTCAGTCTTATTGCAAAATATATATTGCACATAAAACGTTGTACATGTAATTATGTTCTTACTTCGCCAGGGCTGAGCATGGATCATTTAAAGTTAACCATTCAGACTCAATAAAATTCAAATGTAAACAAACTTCTCAAAGTTTGAGTCTAAAGCTGTGACAGACCAATGACACAGAGCTCGTTTATAAAACCCAAGTTCTTGAGAAATACACTTCTCAGTAAAATGAGGAAGTTTAACTTTAACCTGAAAAAACCCAGACTGAGCAGTGAACATGCCAGAGACACTGTTCTTTTCCTGAAAACGAGGTGAGCCGAGATGTTCGAGACGCCTGAAGATCCTGTGTACGAGAACAACGCTATAACACCTGAAAAAACAAGGGTGAGTCTCTGAAGTTTTCCAGTTTCAATGTTTACTTTTTAACTTGTCAATCAAAGTCAATCAAATCAGTTTGTGTTTTATATAAACTACAGTCACATATTTGAACTGACTCTGATGGATCCCGATTGTTCTATTTGTCTCTTTCTAAATGATATTGTCTATTTCTTTAATTATTTTTATTTATTGACAGCTTTGAAAATATGTGGTGCTTTAGACCAGGTCTTAGTACTGGACTGTTGTTATAAATAACTTTAAACTTGTGTTGAGATTATAAATAAATAACAGATTATATATAAATACATAACAATAATAATAATAATAATAATAATAAATAATAATAATAATAATAATAATAATAATAATAATAATAATAATAATAATAATAATAATAAATAAACAACATTACTTTAATGAATCAAAAACATTTGCTCATAACTTCTCCTTGTGAACATTTCACAACTGCCTTGTTTGGAGTTTTTGAGATAAACTCTGTTGTGTGGTTTAGTTAGTGGTTGGTTAGTGAGAATGTTGTTGTGTGAACCACAGTGAGAACAAAACATGCTCCAAAACCCTTTGAAAAGACAGGTCTCACTTCCACCTGATCCTGGGTCTGGTTCAATTGAAAAGTCAACCCCACACAGACCACAGACGTCTTAATGGACCCAAAGAAAGATAAAACACAAGAATCATGTGACTTCTTGAAAGTAGAAAGAACAATGTCTGTGAGGATAAACCTAAATGAGCAGTGGCCATGTTTGTTGGTTTTGAGACAAACTCTAAACTTAAGCTAAATTAAAGCTAGAACCTGGTAACACAGGCAAACAAGTTTTTCTTTCCTATTAAACATAAAAAAGAGAATAACTCTTTGTTTGAACAAACTTTGTGAGTGTTCATCTTGGAAAATGTTTGCATCTTTAAAGATGTAAAATTAATTCAAATTGAAATAGTTAATGTGACTTATGTCTATACATACATTTATATTATAATAAATACATTGTCACAACATTGTCTGTTTAAAAACCTTCAAAGACTGTAAAAACACATTACCTTTACATTGCATCAGAGAGCTATATATAGTCACTAAGACATGCAAAACAAACAAAGTTGTCTTGCATTTTTCATTTTCAGTTTCTATAGGGGTAGGGCTATAAACATAGCACTAGCCCTTTCCCCTTCATTTAGGGGTAAGTTAGAGAATTGGAATCGGGCCAAAGACTCTTCTAATTTAATCCAGACTGACTTGTAGGTGTTATATTTTCTCAGTCTGTGTCTGAGTTCAGTGTATTATAACACTCAAACCAAAAGAAGAACTAAAGAAATGTAAAGAACAACAGTCGTCCCTCACACCTCCACAGCCTGTAAGCACCTACGGTAGCCCAGCAGGTACATGTCTATGAACAAACCTAGTGGAGATAAAATAACTTTAGATAATAAATGTTAAAGATATTCTAAAGCTTGTGCTGAACTAACATGTGACACTGTCCACAGTTGAAACGTGTATCACAAGCTTTCACTGCAACCATCAGCCTTAGTTAGCCTCCTTTTATTGACACTGAAACATTTATATTAATTAATTAATAAAGTGAGCTTTGTGTAGGATATTTTAACAAACCCATGAGATGGAGCTGCATGAACTTTAAAGTGGAATGGTTGATAAAAACAACCATCAAGGCTGACCATCGCTACAGACAAGAACTCCTCTGTGTCTGGACTGTTTGTTTGTGCAAAAATGGCAAATAAAAATCCTTGAATTCTTGAACTTCTGACATTCAAATGAGCTTCATGGGCCTGTGTGCTGCTGAGGACATGGGACCCTCCAAAATACATTTACATCATTTGTTTTATTTCACCCGTCCCTCTGTCATTTTCATTTGGTCAAATCTCTTTAACAACACAAGAATTTAAGTTCATTGTTTGATAACACATGTGGCTCCATGACCCATCTTTCCCTTCAGCGCTCATCAGGGAGTAAAAGACTGAAAAGAACTGCTCTAGAATGTACTGTATATGTATGTTTTTTATTATAAAAAAATCTTGACTATTATGCCTGTGGTTATAACCACTATAAGAAATGCAAACACACAGGACAAAGCGCAACCTTTTTTACATCTTTCTAAAATACGCTCTACAAGAGCTCTAAAAGAGTGATCCAGTTCAAATATAAATAAGCAACGGAAACATACCCCTCCCTTTTGTCTCTGGTTCCTGTCAGGTTTCTGTGTCCTCTAGGATTTTGCTTTATGCCCATTGTAGTGGATACTTCTGCAAAGAATAAGTAGAAGCAATCGGAGGCTTTCTTTGGGGATTAATTTCATTTGCAAATGGACTCACAGTGTACACGGAGTGTCAGAGCAAGTTGTGAGTCAACATGTTACTTTGTACAATCTTCACTGTAAGACCCACCCCATAGATAAATTTACTTGTTGTTATCTATTCGCTCGTACGTGCACAACTGGGGTATTGTACACTCCTCCCCCGACGTCCCACTCCTGTTTTCCTTTGGCGTACTCGTGCGATAAAACATTGATTGTTTTAACCATCTGGCCTCTCTGGCCAAAATTCGGACATTTCTGTCCCTTTCTCTTTGAGGTGGAGGTGGACTGCAGACTCAGCTCCACCAGGATTGGCTCTTCTGTGCTGATACATCCTCTTGTGAAGTTTTGTTTCTCCAACATAACTGTCACTGCACTCTTCACTGAACTGCATAAACTACATTACTGTTTGTGCGAGGGGTCTTGAAGTAATTTTGTCAGGGCTGGGCTGGGACAATTTTCATTGCTCGATGCTGTTACAACTATTGGCCAGCAGATGGCCAAAAACATTTCACTGTTTCAAATACTATTTTTAAGTAACTGTTTTTGCATTTAAAATATTATTTGTCAAAATTTCAGTCTTGCAAGTTAACCAGACGATTATGTGTGAGTATATTCAAGCAGAATTAGAATTATGAGTTGGAATGAAGTCTGGTTGTACTAATATGATTAATTCAATGATTAATATAATCAAGTTAATTATGGTAATTTAAATGTGTTGAAACGAGTTTGGAATTTGACAGAACATGCACTACAGACAGTGTAGACAGAACGATGTCCGAAAGTTTTTAGTATAAAAAATTCAAATTGTTAAGTCTATTGACTATTCCTAAAACAAGACCTAAGCCTGTACAAAACCAGGGCTATACTAAGATTAAAGACAAGAATTGAGCAAGTACTTAAACTGGTCAAAACCAATATCATTCAGGAGTTCTTTGCCAGGTCTAAACCAGTACTGAAGCAAGACTGAACCTGGATTAAACCAGGAACAAAAAAGGATTATACATGAACCAATACAAGGGCAGGAGTAGTTTAAAACTATCTATCCATCCAGCCATCATCTTCTGATTATTCTGGGCCGGGACGTGGGGGCAGCAGTCTAAGCAGAGACAGCATTGGCCGAATTCTCCTCTCCAGTACCCTGGCATAGACTTCTTCAGGAGGGCTGAGGGGTGTGATCCCCCTGTAGTTTGAACACACCCTCCTGTCCCCTTTCTTAAAAAGTCACCAGAGGTAGTACCAGAGTACTAAAATACAACTTATTTAGGACTAAGCCTGGACTAAGCTGTACAGAAATGCACCAAATGTTGGCATACAGAAAGAAATGTACAAAACAATTTAATTGACGTTTGCTGATGTTCTACAAGACATTCAGTGTTTTCGTTACTAAAACCCTCAGTATGTGTAACGTGACAATGCCCCTGCATGCTTACAGAGGGTCCCCTGGTTACAGGGGAGTTATTTGTCTTGTACAGTCCATCAACAATATATATTTCTCTATTTCAAAGAGCCGTCTGACTTAGGCCTGGGAGGGGGCACCAGGGCTGACTACCAGGGCCAACATGTGGGGGTGGGGTGGCCTCATGAACAATAAGTGGCCTCCAAACCTTTGACTAAAAGGGCTACTGACCCCTCTAAGGGCTTAATCACACTAGGCAGTCTGTACTGTACCCAAGTACACTTGACCACCAAAGACTGGTTTGTTTGACCAGTGAATTCTGGACCGGAGTATGGTACGCTAGCATGCTTGGAAGAAGTTCAGCTGGACTTGGACACAGTAAACATGTAGTGTGATCACTAACTGTACCCCAACAGTGAGAAATTTCACTTCTATAAAAACAGCCAGCTATTTAACTAGTTTCATGTCCGCCTTTAAAATCCTGTATTTTATCCATTTTGATTCAGCTTGTTATTCAATGACTTTTCTTATTTCCCACCAATAGTCAACTAATAGACATGAATAGAACAGGATCAGTGACTGTAAAAGGGGCTGGACATAAGGAATGTGACGTCACCCATAGCGTTAGGAACCTCAAGATTGACACTCTTTCAGGCACCATTTTTTATGTAGGTACTTGTGCTAATAAATTAGATTTTAAACTTTCTAGTAGTGTTCAGTTCAAATATTTAGGTGCATAGAACAAAACTAGAAAGAGGACGCGCATCTAGTTTTTCTTTTCCAATCTCTCCTTTAAGTCCTAATAACATCTGGATGAGGTATTATCCTCTACAACTGAGATAATGATGAGAGCGAGAGGCATCATTCAGAAATATGAAGAGACTGAAAGTGAGAGTCAGAAGAGCAGCGAGGAGTCACACAGACCGAGCTGTGCGCTGGCACAGCACCAGAATCACGCAAAAATGTAGGCCTCGAAACAAATAGTCTACAATAATTATAATTATGGCGAACATCTTTAAAATTTAAATGCGTACATTTTTGGAAGTCAAATGCCGTCAAACTTGTTAATTCTTTATAAGAATTGTAATGTTTTGTTCATAAAGTCAAATAAAGATATGCACTTCTTTCAGAGGCTCGTTCTTCGCAGCAGGAAGATGTGACCTACGCTCAGGTCAAAATAAGAACTGCCCCCAAAGCAGTAGGTGAGTAAAACTAATGATATAATGATACGTCTGGATCAACTGTGATCTAAACAAGGAACACAATATGTTTATGCAAATACATTGTGTCATAATGTGTCAATAACAATAAATAAATAAAAAATAACAGAATTGGGCACTTATTTAGACAATGCAGACACAAACAACAACACAAAAAAGCTGAGAAAAATGAAATGTAAAAAGAAATAGAAGTGCTTCTTAACAACCTCTTTATTTGTGGCAGAGGCTCGTTCTTCGCAGGAGGAAGATGTGACCTACTCCCAGGTCAACATAAGAACTGCTCAGCGTTCTCCGAAAGCAGCAGGTGAATGTAACTGATGAAAAGTCATCTAAGCTTGACATTGGACTATGAATATCTCCAACTGTAGTAAAAGTAGCTGTGATTTTCAATATATTCAATGTGTAAAAGCAGCAGTTAAAATCGTAAGTGTATGTATTATTATTATAATTGGAAGTAGAAGTGGTATTTAGAATAATACAGTGAAGAATTTAATTGGAACAGCTGTTAGTATGTAAGAAAATGTGATATAAAATGTTAAGGAGCATGGTGCGACGGAATTAGATTTATGCAAAGACATTAATGATAGATAAACTCATTTAGACACAGCCCAGACTCATCAGTCGACTGTGACAGAGGAACTATACAGAGGTAAGAACAGAAAAAGGATCACCACAAAGACTTTATCATAACGATTTCTTCATTTGTGGCAGAGGCTGGATCACCGCAGGAGGATGACCTCACCTACTCCGAAGTCCGAATGGGTGAGTTTGACCTCTGAACTCTGGTCTTTGTGTTTTAGATCTGTAACTGTTGGATCATGCACTGGACTTGGTCTTGAGGTGGTGTTGGTTAATGACCTCATTTGGTTTTTAAAATATCACGTTGGACATTTTTCACAGAAAACATGAGGAACTGTTAGCAACAACTGAACTTCCTAAAAGCTGACCTGTTTGACCTGTGTTACACCAACTCATCTACAGGCTACACTTAGCTAGATTTTCCAGAGGACTCATGTTAACATTTTTATTACATTTTATATTGTATTTAATCTAAAACTACCTGAAATCAACCCAAATTAATTTACATCCTAATTAATTAAAACTTGTATAAATCGCTAAACTCCTCCAACAGTACTGTGTCTGAAAGACTGATACAAATAGAAAATGTCATATGTCAACTTAACACTGCAATCATTCATCTTCTACCACTTTTTAACCTAAACTCATCCTAGTTTAATTCTCTTAGCTTCTTTTAGATTCACCAGTCTGCTCTACACTTCATAAGACATAGTTGTCATCATAAGTTTAGATTATAGATCGTTCAGCAGAAAAAAGTCAGCTGCTGCGGTGATTACTTGTGAAGTGAACAATGTAGGTTTACATTAGCCTTTCAGTGTTTGTTCCCCTCTTTTTTTAAATAAAGTTTAAGTTGATAAGTTTTGACGTTATATTATTAAAAAGTTAGCAATTATGTGGCTTTGTTTTAGTTATTTTAAGTTATTTTAAAAAAAAATCAATTTATTTTAATTAATTAAATTCAGATTTGTGTACAAGCTTGGCTAGCCAAATATTATATTGCTTTTACATATTTGTGACTAATCTATTTTTTTGATCAATATTTTTCCTCTCTCTATATTTTTATTATTAACCACAGGTTCCCAGCCTCAAAAAGCACCAGAGCAAAGGTCAAAGTGCACAAAAAGAGTGGTGCTGCTGGTTGCCACTGCTGTATTTGTACTTGCTGTCATTGCCATCATCATTGTCATCATCATTGGCAGTAAGTTAGTTTTGATGTAAAGTGAATTCACTTATTTCTAATGTGTTTTTTCTCTCCTTGCAACAGTTCTTAAGACACAAAGAGTGAAAAGAGTGAAGCACAGAAACAAAATACTACCCCAGCTCCAGGTTTGACTAAGGACCTGGGGTTTATTTAGAATTTCTTAACTACACATGACCAAATATTTGCATTATAGTTCCTGTATGGCTCTGGTGATTGACTCTTTGGTCACAATAACCCTTAAACAGTCAGGTTTATGTTTTAACATAATACATTTCTCTAGTACAAATGACCAAGTGTCTGGAAGTGAGTCAAAAATACAAACCCGTTTCCAAAAAAGTTGGGACACTGTACAAATTGGGAAAATAAAAAAAGAGTGCAATGATGTGGAAGTTTCAAATTTCAATATTTTTTTCAGAATACAACATAGATGACATATTAAATGTTTAAACTGAGAAAATGGATCATTTTTGGGGAAAAAAGTTGATTTTAAATTTCATGGCTTCTTTTTTGACTTCTTTTTCTTTAGAAGTTTAGTGAATGGCCCGGTGGATTGATTTCTGGAAGTATTCCTGAGCCCATGTTGTGATTTCCATTACAGTAGCATTCCTGTTTGTGATGCAGTGCAGTCTCAGGGCTCGAAGATCACGGGCATCCAGTCTGGTTTTGCGGTCTTGACCCTTACGCACAGAGATTGTTCCAGATTCTCTGGATCTTTGGATGATATTATAAACTGTAGATGATGATAACTTCACATTCTTTGCAAAAGTTAATCTTTCTACAGTCAGCACAAATAAATAAACATTCAATCTAAGGCTGTTGAGGATTTGTCACTAAATCCTCAGCAGGACACATTTAGACACATTATATTGGTCAATAGGCTTGACTTAGATGAAGATCAGATCGCATTTTAAGATAAATTTATTCAGAAAACCATGAAATTCCAAAAGGTTCACATACTTTTTCTGGTCACAGTATTCATGAGCCTGTGTTGAAGCAGTGCAGGTTCAACACCTCATGAGAGAGCTGCAGAGTGGAGCTTTTCTTTCTAGTATCAGACTTCCTGGTTTGTAACAGGGTTCCATCACCTCCTCAACACAGGCTCAGGAATAATTAATGAGTAGTATTCTTAATTGTAACTTTTGGATTGTGAAAGCAAAGGATAGGGAGCGTAAAAGCTTTGTTACGATATTTGTCACTTTAAGTACAAAGGATGTATAGAATAATTTAAGTAATACATGTGTACATATACAAATGATTAAGTAAAAACTAGGGCTGGGACTCGATTAAAAAAATTAATCTAATTAATTAGAGGCTTTGTAATTAATGAATCGAAATTAATCGCATTTTATTTACATATAAATATTTGACCTGAGAACAGTGAGAAGTAATTTTTCACATTGATTTTTAGTATACTATTGAATAATGACTGAATACATAAGCTTAATCAACAAAATATAGTTTATTTATTTCAGTCCAGCAGACCAGTGCAATGTTTGCCATTAAGTGTAGTGTAGTTACCCTGGTCCTTGTAACTTTACTCGGAGTCGGGCTAACGTCGATGCTAACTCCTATGTGTTTTTATTCGTTGAGGTGATATTTGAGGCCCGATGTGCTGCGGTGATACGCAAATCCCTTCTTGCATAGCTTGCACACAACCATGCTCTTGTCAACGTTTCGTTTTTTTAAAACACAATTTCCCATCCACGGGGCCAAGCAAAGCGGTCATGTCAGCTTCTTCATGTTGACTGTGGTCGGAAGTCAAGAACGCTAGTGCTCCAATATAATCGGTCCGTCAAAACTCATTCATTGAAAAACGTTCCGCGGTCAAAAATAAGTGTGGTTAAAATTGTGTTATTTATTTTTTGCGTTTAACACATTAATCCTAATTAACGGCGTTATAGTCCCGTAATTAATTCATCTTAATTAACGCGTT
This sequence comes from Perccottus glenii, assembly GCA_024416835.2. Taxonomy (NCBI): domain Eukaryota; kingdom Metazoa; phylum Chordata; class Actinopteri; order Gobiiformes; family Odontobutidae; genus Perccottus; species Perccottus glenii. Next base: position 6,357,479 of record CM044562.2, read on the forward strand.
AAAGTCCCGTCCCTAGTAAAAACAGAACTAAATTTGGTGAAATTAAAAGGGCAAAACAAAGAGCCAAGTATTCAATGGTTAAAATATATATATATATATATATACTATATATATTTTTTTGCAAACAGAAATCTTACTGCTGATTGGACGAGACATTTGTCACTCAGGATATACAGGACGTAGGTATCTAACTTTATTTCTTATACATGTGTTCTGCCTTCATATTCAATCTAAGAAAACAATGAGAATTTCTATTAGAGAGCAAGAAGAAAGTGGAACTCATTCAACACTACTTTGAGGAAGAATATTAATATGGTGTGATTGTGGATATGTTGAGAACATTTCATGGCCTAAAGATTAGTCTGTGATCTGTAACAACATCCACATTAAGGACAGTACATGTTTGCACATTTATATACACACACAAATTTACCGCTGCAGCATGCAGTACTTCCTGTATATCATGAGTGACAGATGTCTCGTCTAATCTTCAGTAAGAAGTCTGTCTGCAAACGATACCTTTTCCAGTTTTGTTAATTAGTTTTCTAATTTATTTTGTTTGCATTTTCTGGACACTGTAGTTCTGTATGAGCCCCGCCCTTTCAGCTTAAGGGTATGATCCTTGTCTATCCTCACATGATTGGTTACACAGCAGCATGTGACATTCAGTCGACTCACTGAAGGAAGCATCTGTAGCAAAGAGACCATCATTGTGCCTCTATTAGGCCTACTTTACAAAAATAAATATATAGAATAAAACGTTTCCAGACTGGTGCTTGCTCCCATCGTTCACTTATTGTTAAGACCTGGTTTGAACCATGTTTAAGTCCAAGTGTAGACCAGATCAGGGTTTAGTCTCCTTGAGAAGAAGAAGGAAAACTGTATTTATAGAGCACATTTTGCAGTAAACTTGTGTGCTTTACAGAAGTGACACAAAAGTTGTAGCAAAGAACAAACTTAAAGGAGAAAGAAATTAATAAAACTAGTAATAAAGAAAATGTACTATTGGTAAACATAGACAAAAGCAGATTTGTAGACTATTAGAAGAATTTTGATCCATTGTGATATGAACAGGAGCAGCTACTTTAGAGCAGGTGTAAAATGAGAGAATTTCTTTGTCTTGGTCAGAATACAAGCTGGTGTGTTCTGAATGAGCTGCAGACATTTAGTTGATTTTTGATGGAGTCCAGAGAACAGAGAATGGCAGTAGGACAGTTTACTTGTGATAAAGAAGTGAACTCATTTTTCAGCATCAGACAGAGATACAAAGGCTCTGATTTTAGAAATATTTTTAAGATTAAAAAACGCTGACCTGGTGACACTGTTAATGTGACGATGAAAACTGAGATCTGAGTCCTGTTTAATCTTGGTTCAGAACTGGTTTTATTCTTAGGTTTAGTCCTTGCTTCGTTTTTTTAATAAATGAACTGGAGCTTTGGCCAATCACTGATCACTTCCTGAAAAAGGACCTCTCATTGGTCTGTACAGCTTGTCAATAAAGAAGTAATGGTTTCAGATAAAACAGAAAAGGTGAACAACACTTGATCTGTCTTTTATCACCGAGAAAACAGCACAAAAACATAAACAGAGAAAAAGGAGACACAGTGAAATAGAGATAAATATTGGCAATTCAATCATTTCTGCTTCGGCCCAATGCTATAGTCAGAGTTTAAAGTTTAGGGTAATTTCTAAAGTTTAGTTTGTTGTAATGTATTAAAATTTTGTGGAAGAAAAAATGTCAAAACAATTTTACATAAGTGTAAACCACACCAACATTATGACATTTATTTTGTTATTGTTTTTTTTAGAACAAACCACAGGAAAAACAAGTACAAGTACAAGTTCAACCAGCTCAGGTATGACTCAAGTCAAAATCTAAAAAAAACAAAATTTGTGGTTACATCAAGTATAACATCCTCTGCCTGTATTTATCCACTGTCAAGGCTGCAATAAGAAAATAAAAAAAAATAAAAAAAACACAAATAGAGGAAAATTCTTACAAGAGGTAGAAGATTCTGATTAAGACCTTGGTTGGAAAACAAAGTTTTAAATTAGCAGTTCATCTCTGTGTTTATGAATAGTTAAGGGAAGCAAAGGATTCAAGTTGAGATACAAACTATGACAAATATACTTATGCTGCTCTGAGTTCTTCCTGAAACTAACATGAAACACTGTCCTCCACAGTTACACCATGTACAAACATCATGGTCCAATGTGACGAGGACTGGGAGCTTCATGGAGAGAAGTGCTATTATTTCTCCCCAAATACAGTTAAATTATCCTGGACCTACAGCAGAGAGACGTGTCAACAGCTCAGAGGAAACCTGGTGAAGATAGAAAGTGAAGAAGAGCAGGTACTGTCCACCAAACTGACTGTTGACTTATCATATGTTTCATTAGAAATAATTAAATCTCACTTGTTTTAGAAATTTCTGTTCAATACAACGAGAAGTTTAATGGATGAGGCTGAGGCTGACGTCAAGTTCTGGATCGGACTGACAGACTCTGAGACAGAAGGTGTGTGGTTGTGGACGGACGGCTCTCAACTGAACACAAAGTGAGTTTTGGTTAAAACACAGTCATTAAACAGAGACTGGTTTCACAAAAACACCAAGTGTATTTTAATGTTCGACTCAAAAACAATAAATAACTAAAACTAAATAAAAGCAGATAAGTTCAAAACTGATTCTTACTGTTGCCATGGTAACACAAGTCTTGTGAACATGGTCACTTCATAAATTTCCTCTTTTTATTTAAATAAAGAGGAATAAAAGTTTGTTTTGTCAGCGCTCATTTTGGAAGATTTGTATTCTTATTGTCTAATATTGTCTTTCATAAAAAATGCAGGTGTAATTTAATCTATTTACTGTTTTCACACAATAATATCTTTCCAAATAAAATCCTTGAAACAAATGTAACTTTTGAGCCTGCCTCATGTCTGTTTTTGTGAAACTGTAAAAAAATATATATATATATATATATATATATATATATATATATTCTTATTTCTTCTTTTTCAGATCTGCATTTTGGTTTTATAATACTTCACCAAACAAAAAGGAGCCGGACAACTGGACAGGGGAAGGTCCTGAAGGAGAAGACTGTGTGAGGATGGGAGAGAGAGGAGAAGGGTTCGAGCTGAAGTGTTGGTTTGATCAGTCCTGTGTTAAAGAGAACAGATTCATCTGTGAGAAACAAGTCTGTAAATAACAACATGAGGAAAATACACAGTTTTAAACAATATTTAATGTGACTTTGAAATGTGTGAAAATCATATTTAACCAACACTGCATTATTTTTTTGTGTTCTTTTTAAAAACGTTGACAATAAAATAAAAAGTAATTAATGTTTTTTAAGTCCAATTACCAAAAGTCTCAGCAGTTTTAATATAGTCTGGAACTTTGGTTGTTAAGTGTTGCTAAGGCCATGGGACCCTCTAAGACATAATTCAAAGTCAAAAAGAGGAACGCAGCAGGTCCTTATCTTTTTAAAAACATTTTATAAAACGCAAGTTCTGCAGAAACACATTAGTAAATTTTCTCACTAAAATTAGAAAATTTTGCTCAAATCTCTTCTGCAGTGATGCAGTCGATGTACCAGTCTGTTGTGGTGAAGAAGAATCTAAGCTGTAGGCGAAGCTCTCAATTTAGAGGTCTGTCTACTTTCCTACTTTCACCTATAGTCATTAGCTTTGGGTCATGATCGAAAGAACAAGATCCTGGATACAGGCGGCCATAAATGAGCTTTCTCTCCGCAGGGGGGCCGGGTGCTCCCTTAGAGATAGGGGGAGGAGCCGCTGCTCCTCCACATCGAGAGGAGCCAGCTGAGGTGGCTCGGGCATCTGTTTCGGATGCCTCCTGGACACCTTCTTGAGAGGTGTTCCGGGCATGTCCCACCAGGAGGAGACCCCGGGGAAGACCTAGGACATGCTGGAGGGACTATGTCTCTCGGCTGGCCTGGGAACGCCTCGGTATCCCCCCGGAAGAGCTGGAGGAGGGTCTGGGGAGGGGGAAGTCTGGGCGTCTCTGCTTTGATTGCTGCTAGAAGATGGATGGAGGTTTGAAAACAAATAAAGAAAAACCTTAAATACTTTTAATGATTTTAATACACAGTTCCTCTTTGGTTCAACCAAGTCACTCACTCAAAAAAACTGGTGTTTATACACTGTGTGGAATCAGATGTGGTTTATTTAAGTGTGAATGCTGTAATGTGAACCACAGTGTGAACAAAACATGCTCCAAAACCCTTTGAAAAGACAGGTCTCAGGTCACTTTTACCTGAACCTGGGTCTGGTTCAAATGAAAGTCAACCTCACACCGACAGACGTCTTAATGGACCCAAAGAAAGAAAAAACACAAGTCGAATCATGTGACTGAAAATAATTTAGTGAAGAATTTAGTAGAGATCTTGAAACTGCGGTTAGTATGTACAAAAATGTGATATAAAATGTTAAGGAGCATTGTGACAGAATATGTTTATGCAAAGACAGAATGATAGATAAACACATTTAGACACAGCCCAGACTCGTCAGTCGACTGTGACAGAGGAAGTAAGAACAGAAATAGGATCACCACTGTTGTCATGCTTAGAGAGAGTCCAAATAATTTAGCCAGGCAGATAGATTCGGTTCATTCAGTTTTTTTCAGATATATGAGTTCAGCCACATACAAGCCGAGACTGACCAAGAGTATAAAAAGCAGTCCTAAAATACCTCCCAGCAAATAACATCTGTTTTACATTAGTGCCATGTCTCTCCTATTGTAGAGAGGATCTTTCGCCCATGAATCCATAATTATATTACATAGAGGCCTCTTGATAGGTTTATAATCACTCCCGGACGGGGGCTTAGAGTCTTGCTTCCTTAAGTCATATACATTGACCACACATAATATTACCACAGAGAGAGAAGAGCCTATGAGCTGAATAAGATTAAATAACTAATCACTCACAGGTTGGGAGAAATGAGCCATACATTGACCTAATCATCCTCACAAGACTACTACACAAAATAATTTTACCATAAAGACTTCTTTATTTGTGGCAGAGGCTGGAGGAGGAAGAGTGAGTTTGACCTCTGACCTCTAAAAACAGCCATGGGTTTGTCAGAGGTCTTTGTATTTTAGATCTGTAACCTACTCCGAAGTCTGAATGAGTGAGTTTGACCTCTGACCTTTATATTTTAGATCTGTAACTGTTGGATCATGCACTTGACTTGGTCTTGACAAAGGTGTTGGTTAATGACCTCATTTGGTTTTTAAAATATCATGTTGGACATTTTTTACAGAAAACATGAGGAACTGTTAACCACAACTGAACTTCCTAAAAGCTGACGTGTGTGACTTTACACCAACTCATCTACAGGCTACACTTAACAAGCTTCAGGCTGGTTCCTTTAATACTTTACCTAAAGTTGATTTTAGTGTCAAAGCATTTTTATAAAATGCTAAAATAATCAAGAAAAAAACTGGTAAGAATAATTAGTTTACAATAAAATAAACAGAAAGAAATAAAAAGAAATTGGGAAGTAAACTCAAAGTAAAACTGAATCACTTCTGCTTCGCCCAATACTAAAGTTAGAGCTTAAAGTTTAGGGAATCTCTAAACTTTAGTTCGGTGTAATGTTTTAGGTTTTTTTGGAAGAAAAATAGTCTTAAAATTTGACATAAGTGTAATCCACACCAACATGTGTATTTTAGTTTAGTTCAAAGCACAGAAAAGACTGAAGTACCACAAACAAGGACAAGTCCATCCAGCTCAAGTATGACTCAAGTAAATAAAACACAAAATCTAAAAGAACAAAAAACTAAACATGTGGTTACACCAAGTGTCAGGGCTGCAATTAAAAAGTATCCTATATATAAATAAAAAAATGCAAAGAGAGTGCTGGTGGCAGAATGACTTTGAAGTAAAACAAAAGAAGAAAAATGTGCTCCAAGAATGTTAATCATAAAAAATGAAGTTTTAAATAACTATGACACATTTATGACACTTATGCACAGTCATTTAACAGAGGCTGGTTTCACAAACATTATGTAGACTGGTCTAAAGTGTGTTTTTTATAGATTTACTCTAATGCTCGACCATTTAAAATTAATAACTGAACTAAACTAAAGTGAGCTCAGAACTAATACTTACTGTTGCCATGGTAACACAAGTCTTGCAAACATGGTCTCTTCAAAGCCCTGCAGGAACATGTCTATGAACAAACCCATTGGAAATGGTGACTTCACATAAAACTTTAGATCATAAATGTGTTTAGTCAGTTTAATAAAATATATTAAACTAAGCTTGTGCTGAAACTAACATGTAACACTGTTCAGAAAACAAGCCCCAGTGTGACGAGGACCTGGAGATTCATGGAGAGAAGTGCTACTTTTTCTCCCCAATTACACTTAAACTTTCATGGAGTGAAAGTAAAAAGAAGTGTCAGGAGCTCAAAGGAAACTTGGTGAAGATAAATTATCCAAAAGTCTGGTTTGGATAATTTTGATGTTTTAGATATGATCATTGATGAATGACGATGAGGACAGGTTCTGGATCGGACTGACAGACTCTGAGACAGAAGGTGAATGGTTGTGGACGGACGGCTCTCGACTGAACACAACGTGAGGTTTTAATCTTATTTGTATTTGGCTTTGTGAACACCTTGTCCAAGTAGTTTTTATCTGGTACTTTTCTAACATTTCTATTTTTGCTAAATATTTATCTGTATGTCTTATCTCATATGTCTGAATTAAGTCCTGGGTTCTTTCAGCCGTAGGAACGGTTAAATTATGAGAAAAGAAATGTGTTCTCTTGATTTATTACTATGTAAATAAATTAGATATTTAGAGCTCCTACTTCATGGCAAGAAGGTCAAGGGTCAATCCTTGTTCTAGGAATTATTTTTGGGTTCAGCATCTAAACTGGATGTTGTTGTTCTCGTGTAGTTTAACATTTTGGACAACAAAACCAACACCAAACGGAGCCGGACAACTGGACAGACCAGGGCCGTGACAAGGACTGTGCAATAATGGGAGAGAGAAAAAATATTAATGGAATCGGTCTTGGTTTGATGTATTCTGCAAAAACAATTACAGAATTATCTGTGAGAAACCTGCCTCGAGACCAAAGACCTGCAACTAGAAATAGTATGAAAAATATACTGTGTGTAACGTGAGTTTTGTTTTTAAGAATGTAACATTGTAAAATATGAAGATTATATTTACAGTGCATTATAGCTTCAGTGCTGGGCTGACCTGTTCATCAAAGTCCTGTCATTTGTGTGTTTTTTAATTGTTATTAAATGTTTTATGTCAGTATAAAACACATGTAGACATTATTGTGTCAGCAGCTTTTCACTTGAAGCCATGGTTTAAGAAACAGGGACTGGGACCGAAACTGGACAAGTCCTTCATATTTCTTTGTCCACAGTTTCTGCCACTCACTTCTCTTTTTTAATTATAGCTTTTCAAACTGAATTTTTAAAGTACTTGGTACGGTGTTTATATTTCACACTGTGAAGAGTTTTGAGGAAGGAAACAGAAAAAGAGAGATGGCTAAAAGTCAGTGCAAGTTACCAAACCATTAAACTTTTTGCATTTTAATTATTCTCTTTGTTACAGGAATTTAAAAGTCTTTTGGGGTCCCATTGTGGAACTATTAAAGGTTTTTACCTTATGTTTTAGAGTATTTCCCTTTAAGGTCCCTCCCCCAAAACCTACTGTGCTCTGATTGCTCAGTGTAATCAGAATGTTCTCGGACAAAAGAAAATAAAAAAAAGACAGTATGTGAAAAAGACAGTTGGTGTGTGTGGGTATCTCTCTGACACTTCCTGTAAAGCTTCCTTTTTGCTCGACTTCTGCAGCAGTGTTTTTCAGACGTATTAGACCAACATCTGACACAATCAGAGACAAAATATATCAGAAGTAACTACTTTACTAACAGAAGTAATCTAAAGTCATCTCAACTAAAGCAGGTGGCTGAAGCACATTTGCAAGTTTATTTAAAGATCTTTTTAAGCCCTTTTAAGAGGCTGGTCTCACAAACGTCATGTGGACTGATATGATGCACCTTATGCTTTTGCTGAAACTAACATGAAACGTCTCGGGTTACTTGACTGTAACCCTGTTCCCTTAAAAAGCGGGAACGAGATGCTGCGTAGCATTACGCTATGGGGAACATTCTTTGTGTGACCGGTTGTGAAGCACGTGTGTCAAACACGCCAAGAATTGGCTTATAATACCTCTGTTGGTGACGCAGCTCATCAGTGGCAGCTGTGTGATTGCGCGCACCTGAACAGAGGGTATAATAACACGTGACGCGGGAGCGTCCTCAGGTCAACTTTGTCTGAAGAGCGCCCGGACACGCCCAGTGCGGCATTGCAGCGCAGCATCTCGTTCCGCTTTTAAGGGAACAGGGTTACAGTCAAGTAACCCGAGGCGTTCCCTGTCAAAAGCTACACTCGATGCTGCGTAGCATTACGCCTATGGGGAACGAGAATACCAACGCCGCCGCACTGTAAGTGTCTGGACCCCTCGGGTTGTGAAGTGTGCACAAACACAAAAGAGGTCTCAAACACAATTTTGGGATGATGACTCAAGGACATGCGAGCCCACAGTAGCATGAACATCCAAGCTATAGAATCTGATGAATGTGTGCGGAGAGGACCAGCCTGCCGCATCACAAACTTGCTGCAGAGGGGCACCTTTTGCTAGAGCTGTTGAAGCTGCAACCCCTCTAGTAGAATGAGCCCTCACACCTATGGGCGAAGTTTGACCGCGCACGCGTCATAGGCCAGGGCAATGGCATCCTCACCCAACGTGATATAGTTTGTCTGGTAGCTGCAACCCCAGCTTGCAGCCCCGTAACATATAAACCGCTGTTCGGACTTACGCCACTGGCTAGTGCGGTGGACATAAGTCTGGAGGGCACGTACTGGACACAGTAAGTGAAGTCTCTCCTGCTCCAGTGTTGTAAATGGCGGAGGACAGAAGGCTTCAAGAACGACCCGGATTTAAGGTTGAGAATGGAACTTTTGGAAGATAGTTAGGGTGAGGATGCAAATGGCTTTGACCAGCCCGGAGCAAAGTCTAGGCAGGAGGGCGAAACTGACAGAGCCTGCAAATCTCCAACCCTCTTGAGAGTGGTAATGGCCGCCAGAAGAACCATTTTTAGAGTCAGAAATTTAAGAGACGCTGACTCAGTGGTTCAAAAGGAGTGCTTACTAAGCCCTCCAGCACTATAGCTAGGTCCCAGGAAGGAACTCTAGCTCTAGTTTGGGGTCTCAACCGCTTGGCACCTCGAATGAAGCGGGCAGAGGATGTCTCCCTATCGAGACCCCGTCAATCAGGGCGTGGCAAGCCGAAATGGCGGCCACGAAAACCCTGAGTGTGCTAGGATTAGTGCCCGAGGACAGTTTGTCCTGCAGAAACTCCAGCACTGAAACAATCTGGCAGTGGACTGGGTCCGCATGATGTGTAGCACACCAGGCATCAAAGACACGCCATCTGCAGGCATAGGCTCTCCTAGTAGAGGGAGACCTAGCGCTCAGAATAGTCTCTACAACAGGGGCTGGGAGCCCGACATCTCTTAAGTGGTCCCCCTCAGGGCCAGGCGTAAAGGTTCCAGAGCTCGGGCCGGGATGAAACACTGTCCCCTGTGCCTGAGAAAGGAGATCCCTCCTGGTCGGAATCGCCCATGGCGAGCCGTCGAGAGAGATATTAGGTCTGAGAACCACACTCTGGTTGGCCAACGGGGCGCTACTAGTAAGAGGCGCAACCCGCATTGACGGACCTTCGCCAGGACTCCCGGGAGCAGAGCCACCGGGGGAAATGCATAAAGGCGCAGTCTGGGCCACACATGGGCCATTGCGTCCAGACCCAGGAGCTGGAGGAGTCAGAGAGAAGTAGAGGGGACATTGTGCTGCTGTGAAGCAAAGAGGTCCACCTCTGCTTCAGTAAAATCTTTCCCAGATTTGGCTCACTACCTCGGGGTGGAGTTTCCACTCCCCATGTGTCACAGCCTGTCTGGACAATAAATCTGCTCCCACATTCATGCGCCCGGGATATAAATCGCCCTGAGGGACAGGAACTTGTCCTGAGCCCAGCAGCACCTGCTGCGCTAGCTTGTTCAAGCGGCACGAACGCAGTCCGCCCTGACGATTTATGTAAGAGACCACCGCTGTGCTGTCTACTTGTACTAGGACATGGTAGCCCCTTAGCTGCTGGAGGAAGTATTTCAGGGCCAGAAATACAGCCTTCATCTCGAGGCAATTGATGTGCCATGCGAGAAGATGGCCTCTCCATATCCCTTGGGCTGGACGGCCATCTAAGACCGCGCCCAGCCCGTGAGGATGCATCTGTCGTTAGCATCATGCGGCGACAACATGGACCTAGGGTGGGACCCAAAGTGAGAAACTGGGGTCTGAACCACATAGATAGGGCTGAAGCCCTCGGCGCGTAACCCTTATTTGCTTCAGGGGTTGGCCCTTGGATGAAACCCCCTGGCTCTGAGCCACAGCTGAAACGGTCTCATGTGCAGAAGGCCCAAAGGAATTACCGTGGATGCAGATGCCATGAGACCCAATATTCTTTGAATGAAGTGCACAGCCACTTCCTGGCCTAGCCTGATAGCTTTCAGGGTAGTTAGAATGGACCCGACACGTGCAGGAGACAGATGTGCCTGCATCTCGGTTGAGTCCCAAACAACCCCTAGATATGTTGTCCTCTGAGCGGCCGAGAGAACGCTCTTCTCGGCGTTGAGTCCCAAGCCTAGAGAGTCGAGATGAGCTAGGGACGACGTCCGATGTCGAAGCACTAGCTCCTGAGACTGAGCTAATATCAGCCAGTCGTCTATGTAATTCAAAATGCGGATGCCCTGGAGTCGCAAAGGAGCCAAGGCTGCATCCATGCATTTTGTATATGTCCGGGGTGACAAGGCCAGGCCGAGCGGAAGAACCCGATACTGGTGCGCCGCTCCCGAACCTCAGGAACTTTCTGTGCTGTGGCAGGATTTGTATGTGAAAATACGCGTCCTTTAGATCGATGGTGACAAACCAGTCGCCTAATCGGATCTGGGACACAATCATTTTTATTGTGAGCATTTTGAATTTTAATGCTTTGAGGTAGCGGTTTAACCCGAAGGTCTAAAATCGGGCGCAGCCCCCATCTTTTCGAACTAGAAAATATCGGCTGTAAAACCCGGATTGTCTGTCTGGTGGGGGAACACGTTCTATGGCCCCTTTGTCCAGCAGAACCTGCAGTTCCTGTGTCAATACATGGGCTCGTTCGGTTTCACGGAAGTGGAGACCACGCCGTTGAAACGCCTGGAGGACGATTGGCAAACTGGAGTCTGTAGCCTTTGGCCACAGTCCTTATTACCCACGGGGAGATATTTGGCAGGAGCATCCATGCTGCCAATTTCTCTGAAAGGGGCAGTAGTTTTGTCACCTCGGTTCTTGGGGATGTAAGACATCCGCCGTCCTGAGCCAAGGCAGGAGACGGCCGGACACTTACAATTGCGCTGGAGACTGCTGCTCCCCGAAACGCCAGTGGCGGCGGAGAAAAACAGCGGACTCCTGAGGGTGTCGACATGGAGTCTTTAGACTCTCTTGGATTTTGTTGCGCCCCACCCGGTGGGAGAACACCCCGCGCCATGGGCGCGCCAATTTCAGGGCCTCTGCTTCCTGGCGGAGATAACATTCCGCAGGTCTGTTCTCTTTTGAGCAGCGAGAGAATCCGCCCTCCAGTCCTTACGAGGGGGGGCACGATTCGCCACACTCTCCTTCTGGGCAGCCCGCTTTCTCTGGAAGGGGCTGGACCTGGCCGGGACAGGGTGGCCGACGGTCCCGGCTGCTGAGCACGGCGAGGAAGGAACCTCACAAACGCCTCCTCGTAGCGTTTAGCCTCGCGGAACTTAGTGGCGACGGAGTCCACCGCGTTGCCAAAAAGACCGGAAGGCGAGATGGGTGCATCCAGGAGGAAGGCGCGGTCCTTCTCTTTGATGCCCGTGAGGTTAAGCCACAGATGTCTTTCCGTCGCAACCAAAGCAGACATGGAGCGCCAATAGCGCGGGCCGTCTGCTTAGTTGCACGAGAGAGAGGTCTGTGGCACGGCGTAGCTCAGAAAACGCATCCTCGTCCACAGAACCCCCTGTGCTCAAATCTTTGAGCAGCTCAGCCTGGTATGCCTGCAAAACCGCCATGGTGTGCAGTGCTGCACCAGCCTGACCCGCCGCCTGGAAAGCCTTCCCCACCAGTGATGACGTGAACCGGCATGGCTTGTTGGGGAGTGTAGGTTTTCTTAGGGAGGACGATGTCCCGGGAGAGATAGCCCAGCGTCTCTTCCACCTGGGGCATCGACCCATAGCCCGCACCTGTGCGCCACGATAGTCGAATAAATCGACGTCGAAGGCACAAAAACACGGGACGAATAGGGCTTATTCCATGACCGTGCCAGCTCCTCATGGAGGTCCCCAAAGAAGGGGAGAGACCGCCGCTGTGATCCCTCCCCTGGCCACCTGACAGAAACCTGTCATCCAGTTTAGAGTATTTAGGGGGGCCCTGCTCCTGAGGCCACTCAATATTCAGCCTCGCCACTGCTCTTGTAACCACCTCGAGCAGCTCCTCAAACGCCGCGTCAGAGCGGGAAGAGCGCTCCGAGGCTGCGGCGCCCCCAGAAGCCAGGGATGAGGCTTCATCGACGTGCTCACGGGAAGCGCCGTGCGCGCCCGCCCGAGCACAGAGCCGGTGTCTGCCTCATCTGGTGAGAGCGCGAGGGGCATAAGACTATCTGATCCCTGTGCCTCAGCCAGATCAACACGCGAACCCCACGACCGGAGTGGGGAGGCGGCTCGCTCCTCTGCAAAGAAAGCGAGCCGGGCACGTAGGATCTTGGCAGGCAAAAGATCACAGTGCTCACACTCCCCAGAAAGCCCGAGGGCTGCGTGTTCTTCCCCCAAACACTCAAAACAAAATTCATGCTGATCATCGTCAGCAATGTGCCTCTGGCAAGGAGGAACACATTTCTTTCTGAACCCAGCCATGATACTTTTGTATTTATTATTTTATATATATTCGTACTGGCACAGAGAAAGGTTTGCTCACACTTCACACAATGCGATCTGAAGACAAAGAAACCTGAGGACGCTCCCGCGTCACGTGTTATTATACCCTCTGTTCAGGTGCGCGCAATCACACAGCTGCCACTGATGAGCTGCGTCACCAACAGAGGTATTATAAGCCAATTCTTGGCGTGTTTGACACACGTGCTTCACAACCGGTCACACAAAGAATGTTCCCCATAGCGTAATGCTACGCAGCATCGAGTGTAGCTTTTGACAGGGAACACTGTCCTACACAGTTACACCAAGTACAAACATCATGGTCCAATGTGACGAGGGCTGGGAGCTTCATGGAGAGAAGTGCTATTATTTCTCCCCAAATACAGTTAAATTATCCTGGACCAACAGCAGAGAGGTGTCAACAGCTCAGAGGAAACCTGGTGAAGATAGAGAGTGAAGAAGAGCAGGTACTGTCCACCAAAATGACTGTTGACTTATTATATGTTTTATTAGAAATAATAAATTCTCAAAGGAAAGTACGTGAGCGTGATTTGTTTTCCTTTTTGGGATGGTACTACCAAATGTTGTTCATTTGCAGAGCACAAGAATCTGGTAGGAACATAGGTCTGTATTAGTGAGTGAAGATATGAGGGTGCGGAGCCAGTAGTGGACTTGTAGGCCAAGAGCATAGCTTTGAAATTAATGCGGGCGTCAACCAGGAGTCACTGTAACTGTTATAAGAATTCTTTGTCTATATTATCCAGAGAGACCACGGAGACAGAGTACAGTTTAAAACTGAATGGTCAGGTTTAACTCTTGCAAGAAGAATCAAAGTACAAACATGCAGACAATGTTACAGAACAAAGTTTGCTTGGAAAAGTAAACAAAACATGAGATTTTATATCATGCTGTAAAGGCTGTAGGAGGTGTATCTTTCACACACTCCCAATGACAAGTTCCCAGGTGCAGGATTCAGTTCAGGACAAGTTATGTCTACTTCTAGTTATGTATTAGTTCATGTTTGGATTAGCATGAAGGACATGACATGATCAGATTTCACATGACCTGAAGAAGGAGCAAACAGTAATTATTAACTATAGGAAATGAAAAATTATTACAACGGTAACCTAATGAAGAGAGGAGTTAATTGTTCTCTCTTCGGTTCATTAAAGACCACTCTTGCCGCTGCATTCTGGATCAGCTGCAGAGGTTTGGTTGTGCAGGCAGGGAGTCCAACCAGTAGAGCATTGCAATAGTCCAGTTTGGACAAGAGCCTGGACTAGAATTTGTCTAGAGTGCTCTGATAGGAAAGGTCTAATTTTTCTAATGTTGTAGAGAATGAATCTACAGGACCGGGTGGTGCTGGCAACATGACTTGTTTAGTTGTTTCATCAATTACTACTCTGAGTCTCCTTGTCCAAGCTGACCTGATAACTGATAGATAACTACAAAATTACTTTAAATAAGGTGGGTAATAGTAACAGCATAAAACTCGAAGCAGCTGTGGTCACACAAGGGTGCTAGCTGTTTGAACTTCCAGTCATTAGGGATAAGTAGGCCGGGCCCTCCATTCCTTCCTGTGATGCGAGAACTGTGGGAGAAAGTGTGATTATGGGAGAGGGCAGCGGGAGTGGCAGAGTCCAATAACAATCAGACATCAATAAAAGTTAAATGGAAATTTACTTCTTACAAAAACATTTAGAATTTGTGTTTTTATTGTCGTATCCTTGTAATTTGATCAAATCTAGTTTGAAGTTGAAGAAAGTTTGAGTCTAAAGCTGTGACAGACCAATGACACAGAGCTCAGCAGGTCCTCATCTTTTTAAAACATTTTCACACCTTATTAAAACCTACGTCCTGCAGAAACACATGACTCAGTTCTCAGTAAAATGAGGAAGTTTAACTTTAATCAGATTCACACGTAAGATCTACAGACTCTATAAAGGGCTCAGACTGAGCTGAGAACCGGCCACAGACACAGTTCATTTTCTGAAAACGAGGTGAGCCGAGATGGACGAGACGCCTGAAGATCTTGTGTACGAGAACAACTCTATAACCCCTTGAAAAATACAAAGGTGAGTCTCTAAATTCTTTTTCAGTTTCAATGTTTACTTTTTAACTTGTCTCCTTCAACGTCAAAGTCAATCAAATCAGTTTGTGCTTTATATAAACTACAGTCACATATTTGAAATGGCTCTTTAGCAATAGCTCAGTGGGTAGAGCGGCCGTCCTTCAACCGGCGGGTGGGCAGTTTGATCC
Source organism: Perccottus glenii (assembly GCA_024416835.2). Lineage (NCBI taxonomy): Eukaryota > Metazoa > Chordata > Actinopteri > Gobiiformes > Odontobutidae > Perccottus > Perccottus glenii. The sequence goes on from CM044562.2 coordinate 6,372,779, forward strand.
CCGCTCGAAACATCCCAAAACATCATAACATCCCGCTCTCCCCCACATACTGTTGTTGTGTCCTTGGGCAAGACACTTAACCTACAGTGCCTCCAGTGAGTGTTCTGTAACACTGGTAAATAGTTTAATGTATGTAAAGCGCTTTGAGTGCCTACTGTAGTAGGTAGAAAAGCGCTATATAAAAATAAAGATTATTATTATTATTATTTTATTTTATTTTTTTTTCATGACAGGTTTAAAAAGATGTATGAAATGCAGGCTTTTTCATGCCTTCTAATACTTTTTAAAAATAATTAGTGTTTTGATTTAGTTAAATGCACTCGATCACTGATCTAGACTGTTCACATGTTTGTTTTGTGGTGCTTTAGACCAGGTCTGGACTGTTCTTATAAACACCTTTACTCATAACTTCTCCTTGTAAACTTTTCCGAGCTGTTGTGAGTTTTTATTGATGTCAGACTGGACTCTTCTCACGTACCAGACTCTGGTCTTGAGTCAGGAAGTGTTCACAACTGCAACTTTTACGGTTACTCTGACAGTGTTTATTTAAGTGTAAATGCTGTCGTGTGAACCACAGTGAGAACACAGACCACAGACATCTTAATGAACCAAAAGAAAGATAAAACACAAGAATCATGTGACTTCACAGTTTCCTGAAAGTAGAAAGGACTGTAGAAATTGAGTAGTAATGTCTGTGAAGATAAAACACAATGAGCAGCGACATCTAGTGTTTCTCTGAAGAAAGGCCTAGTTTTTTTTTTTTCTTTTTTGGGAAGTTTCAACTGTGGACCAACTTCCTGATCAACCCAATGCTGTGACTCATCCTTCACCTTGTAACTGGGTTTTTAAAGCAATTACATGTTTAATATATGAATACATGTGATTTATCTAATGTTAACTTTTCCACAGATTCCCAACACCACAAAGCCCCAAAGAGAAGGTCAAAGGTGACGGTGGTGAGAGTGGCTCTGGTGCTTAGTGCTGCTCTGATCGTAGTTTATGTCATCGATCTCATCATGTTCTTCAGTGAGTTAAAGCAGGAGCGAGGGATAACTACATTCACTCAACATCTGACAAAAATACGTCTAAGTGCGGTGCCAGCACCTAATACCCCCACCCCAAAATACTGGACAATTGTGGTGGACAAAAAAAACAAACAATGAAAACATTGTCTAGTCTACAAGCGCAACAACAAGTCGGCCAAAACATTATCTTTTCTACATGTCTAAGCTCTACATTATACTCCTGCAATCGGAGGCTTTACAAGCGGATAATGGTCCCTGAAAGCTATAACAGGAACACTAGCGGAACCAACTTAACCTTGGGTAACAGAGTCAGGGTAAGAGCCTCTTTTTTAATAGTCGAGTATTTCGGACCTATTTGGATGTCAGTCAAGTTTCTCAAAAAAGTAGAAAACTAGGTGATCAATCTAGACCCTCTTGCAACAAAACAGCCCCCTTAGTGCTCAATCGGTCGGGGAACGAAGCTGCAACGGCAGAAAAGTTCTTACAAACCCCCGATAATAACCATTGCCAAATAATGACGAAGCTCAGTGCGGATGGTTGGGATAGGAAAAGCAACAATACTTTCCACTTTTGTCTGTACGAGACGTACCTGACCTCCCCCCACCACCTTTCCCAAGTAGGTGACTATTGTCTGAGCAAATTCCCATTTAGACAAATTCACAGTCAAATTGGCCTCTTTAAGATGACAAAACACAACACGAAGGTGTTCCAAGTGCTAAACCCATGTCTCTGAACACACAACCAAGTCGTCTAAATAAGCCTCACAGAAGGATAGGCTGAACAGCACGATATTCATCAGGTAGCGCCTGCCAAAAGCCATGACTGTATATTGCAAAAAGTCATCAGGTGTAACGAAGGCAGATATATCCTTAGCAAAATCTGTTAAAGGCACCTGCCAATAACCTTTCAGCAAGTCAAGCTTGGATACAAATTTCACACCACCCACCCGGTCAACACAGTCCTCATTTATTCAACCTGCTGCTTAAGACAGTCACGTTTATCAGGATTGACACGATGAGGGTGTTGCTTGATGGGCATAGTATCTCCAACATCAATATCATGCATCAGCAATGTTGTCTGAGACGGCACATCAGAAAACAAAGATTGGCATTATTCAACGTTGCCAAATTGGAGCATAAAAGCTCTGGAAGATGAGCTAAATGGGAATAAAGGTTATTCATAACTTCAGAATTTAACAGCTTTCCATAAGTCAACGCTTCAGTCAGAGCCCCGCCTCTGGGGGGCAGTGCCACTGTAATATTTACCGAGGTTAAGCAAGAGGCAACACTTTGAGTACAGGACAGTGCTTCTGGAACCTGAACAAGGCGCTGCAACTTCAGCACTGGACAGCGCCACAGGAGTGACAGCAGCATCAAAAGTGACAAGTGATCACAGTAACATTTCTACATGTTAACGTGATATTGGACCAAACACCGTCTGTCAGGCATGGCTACCAGATATTCCCTGTGCCCAACCTTTTTTCTGAATAACATAAGGCCCACTTTTGTGAGCTTGAAGGCTAGCACCAGGAATAGATAACAACCCCAACACTTTGTCACTAAGCTGAAACTCTCGGAGTTTAGCATGTCTGTCAAACCAGGTCATTATTTTGGTCTGTGCAACTACCAAGTTGTATTTAGCGATTTCACATGCACAGTGCAGTTTTAACCTAAAGTTACAAGCATAATCCAAAAGGTTCTGCTCTGTCCCTCCACATCATCTACCTACTTAGTGTAGCACTCAGTAGTTTCAGTTTCAAAAGGAGACAAAATACCCCTTTCAACTAAAGCCTCAAATATATAAACCTTAAATACCTGTTTTTTTAGCTGTCTAGAAACGTTAATGCCATAATGAGCAGCGATCAACAACAAGTTATCCAATGAGGAAAACCTGTTGAGACATCCAATGAAGAGCTTGACACAAAAACATCCTTGTAAACATTTCTGAGTTTTTGTGAGTTGTCCAAACACATCCATGTATAGGTTAATTGGCAACTCTAAAGTGTCCCTAATGCATGAATCTGAGAGTGAATGGTTGTCTGTCTCTAAATGTCAGCCCTGCGACTAACTGGCCACTGTCCAGGGTGTACCCCACCATAAAGCCCAAAGCTGCTGGTTTAGGCTCCAGTCACTCGCGACCCCTAAAGGGACTAAGCGGCAGAAAATGAATAAATGAATGAATGAATCTTTTGATGATGTCAGATTAATTTAAATTGAAACAGTAAATGTGACTTATGTCCGTATTTACATTTAGTCATTTACCAGACACTTTTATCCACTAAATGTAAAAGTAAAATGTAAATGTATTTGTAAAACAGAATATATATATATATATATATATATATATATATATATATATATTTTTTTATTAAAAAAATACATTGTGATAACATTGTATGTTTACAAACCTTCAAAGACCCTAAAGAAACATTACCTTTACATTATATTAGAGCACCATGTGTGGAAATCGACAGCATTCTACAGACACTGAGACATGCAAAACAAACATAGAGCAATGATTTTCACACCTCCAAACCTCTAAAAATAGTTCAACAATGACAACTAACAGGAAGTGCAATATTTGTCTTGCTCAGCTACAGTACTCATCGTTCATTTTCAGTTTCTACAGAGATGGATAAGATGACTGAAGATAATGTGTATGCTAATGTCACAGTAAAACCTTGAAAAAACAATGGTGAGTTTCTCTCTGCATTTATTTTAGTACAATAGATAGTTTTTATTTTCTCAAAAGACACAGGGGGTTTATCAGGGAAAATTTTTGGTCAGCCAAAGTTAGATGTTGATTTAATACACGCCTGTGCCTCCTCAACCCACTCACCCAAACTTTAGCCCGACCTTCCCCTAAACATGGTGCAGTAGATTGTTCATGACCTTGTAACTTGAACAAGATGACCCCAAAGTCTTAGTTAGAACGGCACAGGCCATTCCCACATTTGTGGATTTGGCCCATAATTTTTGAAGCATTCCCAGATTTCTCAAACGGACCATGCCCTGGTTTTGGAGGTGTGTTTCTGTGATTTCACTAACTCTTTGGCAGGTACTTTGATTCAAAAAAGCACACCACTCTCTCACAAAGGCGAGAGGTGAGAGAGTGGCTCTGCGCCGCTGTTATTGTGATTATTATTATTGATGAATTATCGTCCCAATCCCAATTTTACCCCTTAGCCCTCGTTTTGCGCGTTCATGAGAAACAAGTGGTGTCTCAATACTATTTTGGATCAAGGTGAAGGGCTGTACACCACATAGTTTCAAGTGTGGTTTGAAGACCACACTTGAAACTATCTGTTTTTGGATCAATATAAATTGATATAACGTAAACAATCAGTTGTTTTTGTGGTCGCAGCAACATCAGTGTCTTGTGTCTGTGACAGAGAGGAAACAGCAGCTGATACTGTTCAGAGCAAGACTCCGGTCAAAATACTCACAATAAACTGTTGATGATGACGGATGTATTATTAGACCGTAATATAATGTTGTGTATTAAAAAATATTATAAACTAGGCTATATGATATTATATGTAACCTATATTATATATATATAACTATTATTTAAAGACCTTTTATTATTATACATATGTGCCCCTAAAGGTGTGTGTCCTTTTTAGGAGTAACCTATAATTAACAAAAACTGTTTGTCGACAATCAAACGGTCTCTTATGACTACTAACTTCTGGGACTAAACGTCCTTCACAACATACTCACAGCGCTGTCAGAAAAGAGCAGAGAGCATTATCAGAGACTCACTAAGCCCCGGCTCACTCTCTGCTCAAACACAAACACTACACTTACAACCTTAGACACTGCAGAGCATCATTACCCACAAAACATGCTTCTACAACAGCTTTTCCCCTGCCACAGTCACTGATGGCAAAAACAAAATAGTGCAATTAACACCAAACTACCTCACTCTACGTTTTGTGCAGTCCCACAATTTTATTTATCATTGTTAATTTTTATTCTATTATTCCGAGTTTTTTTATTCTTTGCTCTTTCTTAAATTTCAACTTGACTCCAAGAGAGCCTTGACATTCAAATGAGCTTCATGGGCCTGTCTTCTGCTGTGGAAATAAGACTCCCAAAAAATATATTTTTTTACCCATCCCTCTGTCATTTTCATTTGGTCAAATCTCTTTAACAACACAACAATTTAAGTTGAATGTTTGTTTACACAATGTGGCTCCATGACCCATCTTTCCCTTCATTGCTTATCAGGGAGTAAAAGACTGAAAAGAACTGCTCTAGAATGAATTTGTATTGTGTGGAGATAAACCTTTTTTATTATTAAAAATCTTGACTATTATGCCTGTGGTTATAACCACTAAGAAATGCAAACACACAGGAGCAACCATTTTCAAACCTTTCCATAATGCTCTCTACTACTGCTCTAAAATAGTGCTCCAGTTCACACATTTATAAATAAGCTACGGAAACATTTCTCTGAAGACTTAACATAACAGAAAACTGTGAAGCTCACCAACAGAGATGGATAAGAAGACTGAAGATACTGTGTACGTTAATGTCTTTGTAACACCTGGAGAAAAGGGTGAGTCTCTGCATTTATCTAAAAAACAATGGATAGTTTTCTTGTTTTCTGGAAAGACTCTCAGGGAAAGGTGAATGTTTTGTTTATATTTATCTTATATTGAAGACGTTTGTCCGTCATCCAAGGGACTTTGTCAAGTCAAGGATGGGACTTAGTTTAACTGATAAAAGCTTAAGCAGGGGTTTAGCTTTAATGGACAAGTGCCGAGATTCGGACATTGCTGTCTTTAAAGGAATGCCCTTTGTCTTTGAGATGGAGGTGGACCGCAGACTCCACCAGAACCACCTTCTGTTGTGATACATCCTCCTGTGATCACTGGACAGCATAGACCACATTGCTCTGTTTGTGGAGATTTTCTTTAGGGTGCACCAGTTTCTGACAAAGAGTAGTTGCAACTTTAAAGTAAACAGGAATTTTGTTTGTAAAAAATCCTTTTGAGCTTTTCAGATAAACAAGATGCACAATGGATGACTATACCCCTCCCTTTTGTCTCTGGTTCCTGTCAGGTTTCTGTGTCCTCCTTTGCCTACCGCCAAAGAGTGACACACTTGCTTCACAAACTGCGGTGATGTGCCTTGCCCTTCTTTCTCTCACAGCCCCGTACAGCCCTATTTATTTTACATAATTAGTGTGCAGTAGTGTATTTATATATCACACACCAAACTGGCAGAGGCAAATAAACAGAAAAATACTCGCTTTGCAAACTCAGGATGCATCGCGCCCCTCTTTCTCTCACAGCCCACGCAGCCTGACGAAGTTGCACACTTAATTATGAGAGTGTGTGGCTTTTATTCCCCATTTCAATGAGACATTTAGGCGCCTTGTTTAGTGCCTTTCTTTACATCACAAACCAAACTGTCAACAGTGAATAAACAGAGTTGAATCTGTGCGCCTTTACGCTCGCCCTGTGTTTGATTTGACTCGACAGGAGTGACCATAACATGCGAAAAATTAACAAACTAACAAATGAACACCGGCCGATCAGTGATGGAATGTAACTCTATTGACAAAGAGTTCCAACGTTTAAGACCGACCACTGCAAAAGAATGATCACCTTACTGTTTGAAACTTGGACATTCAGGAGATGTTGCCCAGCAGAACGTAGAAATTCTGCTCAGGGCATCCAGATAGCTAGTTGTGGCCCTAAAGACGAGGCTGGGCTATGTCAGCTGTGCAGGAGCAGACAGCTCACTGTATGTTACTGTGTGTGTCTAAAATAGTGGACTTTGATTTGAACTTACATTTGCCAAAATATAATAAGTAATATAAAATGTACAGAGTAAGAAGTAATGTTTGTTATGTTTAAAAACTGGCATAAACATAAACAAATTTTCCTACAGAGTACAATTTATAAATGACAGACAATATCTATTTTCATAAAATATACATGTGTCAAAATTCTGCTTATTTAAGGGATTCGCCCTGCACCCTGCATCATATGGCTGTGTGGCCCACAATTTCTTTGGTCCATCTTGTAATTCCATGGAAACCTCTGTTAATTGACTATTAGAAACATTAGAATTTCACATTCACACACCCATTCAACCGCAACTGCTCACAGTCCACACACACCAAAGTACTCCTAAAACTTTTGAGATATACACTATTTTATTTTTAGTGTCATTTGTCCTTTTCCACTTTGAATTCTTTGGTTTGACTAACAGAATGTGTGGATCAACTTTGATGCTCTTTCTAAGTTCCTCTTCTATTTCTTCCAAAGCAATGATTACAGCACATCTATCTGACGTCTATTCAGTTCTTATTTTATCTCCTCCTTCAACCTCTCCCCCTCAAGTTTGTCATCTTGTCTCATAGACTTCTGTTTGATCTATTCTGTACATGTTCCTGTTGTTTGTGAATGTGCTCCCTGAAATAACCTAGCATTCGTAACACTAGAGTTAGCATGTGCCACTGATAGAAATAAAGCAATTCATCTGAACCATGATTGACTATTTGTAGCATTATATCTTGGACGCAAAATGTTCAGATACACAGCATCTAGTGTAGCTTTTGATAGGGAACAAATCCTTCAACAAACCCTAACAAAAGGTTTATAATTGGTGTGAGGCTTGTCTTTACAAAACCTGTTTTTGTCACACAACAGTGACTGTTTAGCACAGGAAAGACATGGACCATTTTGCATCAGCCTATGTTGTCAATATATTGCCTGTCTTACAGCAAAAATGTAAATTTACAGGTTTCCAGCCTCGAAAAGCAGCAAAGAAAAGAAGGTCAAAGGTGACAGGTGAGAGAGTGACTCTGGTGGTGGTCAGTTTGCTGCTCGTCGCTGCTGTCACTGCTCTTATTGTTATAATCCGTGAGTTAAAGACATTTCTAATTTAATCCAGACGGATTTGTAGGTGTTACATTTTCTCTGAGTCTTATGTTTGAATTCAGAGTATTATAACACTCAAGCCAAAGGAAGAACTGAAGAAATGGAGAGAACAACAGTCGTCCCTCACGCTTTCCCAGATACATGTCTGTTAAAAAAATTACTTTAGATTATTTTAAATTAGTAAAATTGATTAAATTGTTGAAACACAAAATCTAAAACAACTTTGCAGAAGGAATGAACGCAAGTGAGAAAAATATAAGTTATCAATGTCCTATCAGTGCTGAAAAGATGATGGAATATCAAAAAACAGTTGAAGAAGCAAGGACTTGCTTTAACTCCAACCTTATTATAAAAAAAAAAAAAACTGTCACCACTACCCTAGTGTGTCATTTCAATGATACATCAAACAACCTTTGCAAATTGCTCTTAAATCATTTATCAACAAAGTCAGTGACATAAGGAATACTATTAGACTCCAGATTATTTTGTCAATGTTCATTCTAACTTGTATCACTTTTTACCTGTGTCCCTTCCCTGTTTATCCGACATTTTATTTCACATGAAAAGAACCACATGTAGCCTTAATGTCATCCCCCCCAAACTTCTCAAAGATGTTTTTAACACGGTTGGGCCCAGCTTTTTCTTCTTTCTTCTCAACCAGTCAATGACAGAAGGCATAGTTCCTTCTTGTTTTAAACACTTGTCCAACCTCTTCTAAAGAAACCAAATCTGAACACCTCAGATTTTACTAATTTTAGATCAGGTTCTAAGTTTTTAGATAAAATTGGTTGTAATGAGATTTTAGTTTTTTAAATGAAAATCACATTTTGGGTCTGGTTTTAGTGCACTGCACAGCATTAAGGCTGCCCTCCTCAAAGTTTCCAACGACCTTCCCTTAACTGTCGACAAAGGAGAAAGCGCAATTTAAATTCTTTAAGACCTGAATACTGCTTTTGACACTGTAGATTGTGCAATTTTAATTAAAACCTGGTTGGTATCAAAGACACTGCACTGGATTGGTTTTATTCTTCACTTTTAGACTGACCCCCCCCAGAACTCACAAAGGTCATTGCCCTCATATTCTCCTGTCTTGACTACTGTAACTCTCTCCTCTCTGGTCTAGACAATAAATCACTTTCTTGCCTCCAGCTGGTTCAGAACGCAGCAGTTAGGCTTGTCACTGGTTTTAACGGACGTCAACTACAACACCAGTCTTAGCCTCACTCCACTGGCTTCCACTGGCAATTTTTGAATTGATTTTAAGATTTTAATGTTCACTTTTAAAGCTCGTTTGGCCTTGCGCCAAGGTACATAACAGAGTTTTAAACACCTTACAAGCCTCTACGCAGTTCAGGCAGGTCCCTGTTGGCTGTTCCAAGGTTGAGGCTGAAGACTAAAGGCAATGGGGCTTTTTCAGTCTTTATGTTGCTAAGGCCATGGGACCCAGTGATTGGTCGGTTGTCATTAACCAGTTTTTTACAAAAACATTTAGATCTTGTGTTTTTATTGTCGTATCATTTTTACTTGATCAAATCTAGTTTAATGTTGAAGAAAGTTTGAGTCTAAAGCTGTGACAGACCAATGACACAGAGGTCAACAGGTTCTCATCTTTTTAAAAACATTTCCACACCTTATTAAAACCCACGTCCTGCAGAAACGCATGACTCAGTTCTCAGTAAAATGAGGAAGTTTAACTTTAATCTGATTCACACAGAAGATCTTCAGACTCTATAAAAAGCTCAGACTGAGCTGAGAACCTGCCACAGACACTGTTCATTTCCTGAAAACGAGGTGAGTCGAGATGGACGAGACGCCTGAAGATCTTGTGTACGAGAACAACGTTAAAACACCTGGAAAATACAAGTGTGAGTCTCTGAAGTTTTCCTATTTCAATGTATACTTTTAATGTGTCGCCTTCAACATCAAAGTCAATCAAATCAGTTTGTGCTTTATATAAACTACAGTCACATATTTGAACTGACTCAGATTGAACTGACTGGATTCCCATTGATTCATTTGGCTCTTTTAAAATTATATTGTCAATTTCTTTTTTTATTTCATGGTTTAAAAAAGATAGAAAAAAGCCTTTTTCATACCTTCTAATACTTTTTAAAGATAATTAGTGTTTTGATTTAGTTAAATTCACTCGGCTGATTACTGATCTAAACTGTTCACATGTTTGTTTTGTGGTGCATTAGACCATGTCTTAGTCCCGGACTGTTCTAATAAACAACTTTAAACTTGTGTTAAGATTATAAATAATTAACAAACAGCATTACTTTGATTGAATCAAATCCTTTGCTCATAACTTCTCCTTGTAAACATTTCCGAGCTTTTGGGATTTTTAATTGGTGTCAGACTGGACTCTTCTCTTGTACCAGACTCTGGTCTTAACTCAGGATGTGTTCACATATGCACCTTTTGTGGTTACTCTGTCATTGTGGTGTATTTAAATGTGAATGTTGTCGTGTCAACCACAGTGAGAACAAAACATGCTCCAAAACCTTTTGAAAAGACAGGTCTCAGTTCCACCTGAACCTGGGTCTGGTTCAATTGAAAAGTCAACCCCACACAGACCACAGACGTCTTAATGGACCCAAAGAAAGATAAAACACAAGAATCATGTAACTTCTTGAAAGTAGAAAGAACAATGTCTGTGAAGATAAAACACAATGAGCAGTGGCCCTTCAGACTGAGTCTTTCACTCACAGCGTCATCTAGTGTTTCTCTAAAGAAAGCCCTAGTTTTACTTTTTTGGTCCACAGTTTAAACTTCCAGTGCACATGATCAACCGAATGCTGTCACTCATCCATAGTTTATGTCATCGATCTCATCATGTTCTTCAGTGAGTTAAAGCAGGAGCGAGGTATAACTACATTTACTCAACATCTGACAAAAGTGTACTTTAGGTTTTATCTGTTTATGTGTTTCTTCTGAATTAGATGAGTACTTTTATGTCTACAAGAAGAATTGGCAGAAGACCTACTTTTACTTTAAGACTTACTTTTGGCTGATCTACTTAACTTTTTTTCGCTAGTCTAATTTTTTCTCAATATCTGTTTTGCTCAGCCAGTCATTTCTACAGAGATGGATAAGATGACTGAAGATAATGTGTACGGTAACGTCCCTGTAAGACCTGGAAAAAACAAGGGTGAGTCTCTCTCTACATTTATTTTAGTACAATAGATAGTTTTTATTTTCTCAAAAGACACAGGAAGATGGAGAAAGTAAATGTATTTATTTCAGTTTTAGTTCAGTTTATCACAGTGTAAGACGGGACTTTTAGGATTGGATGTACTAAGGCATGGAACCAAATCTGTTTTTGACAATGTCGGGCATAAATAAAAGGTTGCAGCAGCTGTTTAGCACAGGAAAGACATGGGAACCAATGCCTTACCACGGTTTAAAAACTCTTTCCAACTGAGCAGCTTATGCACAACATTTTAACTCCGGGGCTTTCTGGTTCAGCGCTCATAAACTACTTTAGTGTTGATTTAAACGGGCGGCAGTAGCTCAGTGGTAGAGCGGCCGTCCTTCAACCGGCGATGGGCAGTTCGATCTCCGCTCGAAACATCCCAAAACATCATAACATCCCGCTCTCCCCCACATACTTTTGTCCTTGGGCAAGACACTTAACCTACCTTGCCTCCAGTGGTGTTCCAGCTGTAACACTGGTAAATAGCTTAATGTATGTAAAGCGCTTTGAGTGCCTACTACAGTAGGTGGAAAAGCGCTATATTAAAAAAAATAATAATAATTTGACAGTTTAGATATATTGTACTGACCTCACCAAACTCTGCTTCTCTGGAGGCAGATGAGATGAGATGGGCTAATGAGGTACGTTGTGGTAAGTGTGTTGGAGAAGCAGACACTGTAGGCCCCCCTGTACAGCGCTAAAGAACCAAGCACCATATTGGTCATGTTGGTTCTGATAATCTGCACATCCTCAAAACACCCAGGACCTCAGAAATGTCTCTGACAACCAAAACACCCTTCCGTGCTCATCTGGGAGTATAAGACTAAACAGATGCCTGTGGTTATAACCACTATAAAAAATGCAAGCACACAGGAGCAACCATTTTCACACCTTTTTATAATTCTCTCTACTACTGCTCTAAATTAGTGCTCCAGTTCACACATTTATAAATAAGCTATTTAAATTTATAAATGGCCTAACATAACTGAGAAGAGAACTGTGAAGCTCACCAACAGAGATGGATAAGATGACTGAAGATACTGTGTTCGTCATTGTAACACCTGGAGAAAAGGATAATAATAATAATCTTTATTTTTATATAGCGCTTTTCCACCTACTGAAGTAGGCACTCAAAGCGCTTTACATACATTAAGCTATTTACCAGTGTTACAGAACACCACTGGAGGCAATGTAGGTCAAGTGTCTTGCCCAAGGACACAACGATAGCATGTGGGGGAGAGCGGGATGTTATGATGTTTTGGGATGTTTCGAGCGGTCGAAGGACGGCCGCTCTACCCACTGAGCTACTGCCGCCCCGGCAGGATGAGTCTCTGCATTTATCTAAAAACAATGGATAGTTTTCTTGTTTTCTGAAAGAGACTCTCAAGGAAAGGTGAATGTTTTGTTTATATTTTTCTCATATTATTCATGAAAAGTGAACAATGTTGGAATGTTGTTTGTAAAAAAGATATTTGAGATTTTCAGATAAACTAGAAGCACAAGGGATACCCCTTTTGTCTCAGGTTCCTGTCAGGTTTCTGTGTCCTCTAGGATTTTGCTTTATGGCCATTGTTGTGGATACTTCTGCAAAGAATAAGTAGAATAAATCAGAGACAGAGAAGAATCAAAAAGACATTCAGATACACTACAAATACTATATAGTGACTAGTGTGTTGATTTGGACACAGCCTAGGATCCTGACGGCATCCCACAAATTATTGCGCAAAGTTACTCTGCATCAACCATTAGCTTTTCTATAAATATCTGCATAAGCCACAGTTTAAAAAAGACACTGCTCTAGAGCCACAGCGTCTTATACCTGACTTTTATTGTGCACTGTCGATGTTGGCTGCAGTAAAACACCGCTTTGAGCACATTTGTTTACATTTGTGAGAAACAAAACCTAAGCTGCGTGGCTCATTTGCAAAAATCCACAACAGCATTTATTGTGTGTCATTATCGCTGAATGTGGCACTGTGGCTCGGTGTTGAGCATTGCGGAGAATGACAGATTATTGTGGCTGGACAACTGTGGGAGTGTTATGATGCACCGCGCTGCTGAGTTTGGGGCTGGGTTGAACCAGACAGTTATGGTTGATATCAAAAGTCTGTGTATGTGTTTTATGCCTGGGCAACACCAAAACATGAGTGAGAAAGAAATTGCATAGAAATTATACAATGCTACAGTTAATGCCCCTCACCAGATGTATGTGAACTTCTGTTCCTTAAATTTGAACTGTGGCAACACACCTGTCCTGCCTCTGACTGTGCAGTAAAGTTAGTTCCTATCGTGCTATAATTGCTCGTAGGTGTTGGTTGTTGGTTTGTCTGTGCTCACTAGAAGCACGTGAGCCCTCACCCTAGTCCAAGCTTGTGCTTGGCAGATTGTTTAACTCTGCATATAACCGAAGTGCACAAAGTGTCTTGCCTTGTGTTTGTGATGCTGGCTGCCTTGTTAAGGGCTCCTTGTCTTTACACTTACGCTTAGATACTTTGTAGTTAGCGGTCATTACTTACGGCTGTTTTGGGTCTTACATTTACATTTAGTCATTTAGCAGACGCTTTTATCCAAAGCGACTTATGTTAAGGTTCCATTCACCAGTGTTACAGCTGGAACAGCACTGTAGGAATCGAACCACCTACCTTTAGGTTGAAGGACGAGCGCTCTTACCACTGAGCCACTGCGCCCATTGATGTTCGTTGTTTGAGTAACATGCATAGAGAATGGGTTAAATTCATATGTGATTCTTTTTAACACCATGGCTCCTTTGGCACTGTTTAATGCTGCTACTATCTTCAGTAGTAACACGTGCCAGATTGTCCACTAGCTCCTTTCCGTCAGCCATTAGCAGATTGTTTAACTCTGCATATAACCCAAAGATTTGCGGCTTTTCTTCTGATTCAAAATGTCGCCTTAATATTGCTAAACTTTTCTTTCCGTTATCGGGCGATTCCTACAGGATTAGCATTAGCGTCTTATCATCGACTTATTTCACAGCTCAAAAATGAATTTCTCTTTTCACTTTTAAACAGGTTTTCAGCCTCGAAAAGCAGCAAGAAAAAGAGGGTCAAAGGTGACAGGTGAGAGAGTGGCTCTGGTGGTGGTCAGTTTGCTGCTCGTTGCTGCTGTCACTGCGATCATTGTTATAATCGGTGAGTTATACACTTGAAATTTAATCCAGACTGATTTGTAGGTTTTATATTTTCTCCGTCTGTGTCTTATGTCTGAATTTAGTGTATTATAACATTCAAACCAAAGGAAACACTTCACACACTTTCCCTCGACAGCCTGTAAGCATCTACGGTAGCCCTGCAGGTACATGTATATGAACAAACCCAGAGGAAATAGGTCAGATAATGACTTTGAATAAAAATAACTTTAGCTCATTAATGTCTAGTCAGAAAAAATAAAGTTACATTAAACTGAGCTTGTTCTGAAACTAACATGTAACACTGTCCACCGTTACAACATGTTCAGAAAACATGCCCCATTGTGACGAGGACTGGGAGCTTCATGGAGAGAAATGCTACTATTTCTCTACAATTACATTTAAACTTTCATGGAATTCCAGCAAAAAGATTTGTCAGTGGCTCAAAGGGAACTTGGTGAAGATAGACAGCAGAGAAGAGCAGGTACAGTAGCTCAGTCTAAACTGACATTTGGCAAGTTGTTCTATAAAGTCATTTTTATATGAATTTGTGGTTTTAGGAATTTCTGGATGTTAAAGTACAATCACTGATGAAGGACAATATGAACAGGTTCTGGATCGGACTGACAGACTCTGAGACAGAAGGTGAATGGTTGTGGACGGACGGCTCTCGACTGAACACAAGGTGAGGTTTTAATCTTATTTGTGTTTGGCTTTGTGAACGCCTTGTCTCAGTAGTTTTTATCTGGTACTTATTTAACATTTCTATTTTTGCAGCTATATATATATAAAAAAAAAACTTTGTCCTTCACCCTCCGCGGGTGGTCTCCTATCCTTCGAGCTCGGGTCCTCTACCAGAGGCCTGGGAGCTTGAGGGTTCTGCGCAGTATCTTTGCTGTTCCTAGTACTGCACTTTTCTGGACCGAGATGTCTGGTGTTCTTCCAGGGATCTGCTGTAGCCACTCTTCCAGTTTGGGGTTACTGCCCGAGTGCTGATGACCACAGGCACCACTGTCGCCTTCACCTTCCAAGCCTTTTCCAGCTCTTCTCTGAGGCCTTGGTATTTCTCTACTTTCTCATGTTCCTTTTTCCTGATGTTGCAATCAGTTGGTACTGCAACGTCAACCACAACGGCCTTCCTCTGCTGTTTGTCCACCACCACAATGTCTGGTTGGTTCGCCATTACCATTCTGTCAGTCTGAATCTGGAAGTCCCACAGGATCTTGGCTCGGTCATTCTCTATCACCTTTGGAGGTGTTTCCCACTTTGACCTCGGGGTTTCCAGTCCATACTCCGTACAGATGTTCCTGTACACTATGCCAGCCACTTGGTTATGGCGCTCCATGTATGCTTTCCTGCCAGCATCTTACACCCTGCAGTTAAGTGTTGGATTGTCTCAGAGGCCTGTTTGCACAGCCTACACCTTGGGTCTTGTCTGGTGTGGTAGATTTGGGCCTCTATTGCTCTGGTGCTCAAGGCCTGCTCCTGTGCAGCCATGATGAGTGCCTCTGTGCTGTCCTTCAGTCCGGCCCGTTCTAGCCATTGGTAGGATTTCTTGATATCAGCCACTTCAGTTATGTTCGGTGGTACATCCCATGTAGGGCTTTGTCCTCCCATGATGGTCCCTCCTCCAGCTCCTCTTCCTCTGTTCCCCATTGCCTGAGACATTCACTGAGCACGTCATCTGTTGGGGCCTTATCTTTGATGTACTTGTGGATCTTGGATGTTTCATCCTGGATAGTGGCTCACACTCACTAGTCCACGGCCGCCTTCTTTACGGCTAGCGTACAGTCTCAGGGTGCTGGATTTGGGGTGGAACCCTCCATGCATGGTGGGGAGCTTTCGTGTCTTAACGTCTGTGATCTGTATCTCTTCCTTTGGCCACCTTATTATTCCCGCAGGGTATCTGATCACTGGCAGGGCGTAGCTGTTTATTGCCCGTGCCTTGTTCTTGCCATTGAGCTGACTTCTTAGGACTTGCCTTACTCGTTGGAGGTATTTGGCAGTTGCTGTTTTCCTTGTTACCTCTTCGAGGTTGCCATTTGCCTGTGGTATTCCAAGGTACTTGTAACCATCCTCAATGCCTGCTATTGTTCCTTCTGGGAGTGAGACCCCTTCTGTGTGGACTACCTTCCCTCTCTTCGTCACCATTCGACTACACTTCTCAAGCCCGAATGACATCCCAATGTCAGAGCTGTAGATTCTGGTGGTGTGGATCAGTGAGTCGATGTCCCGCTCGCTCTTAGCGTATACCTTGATGTCATCCATATAAAGGAGGTGATTGATGGTGGTTCCATTTCTGAGTTGGTATCCATAACCAGTCTTGTTGATTATTTGGCTGAGGGGGTTCAGGCCTATGCAGAACGACATTGGGGATAGAGCATCTCCTTGGTATATGCCACATTTGATGGATACTTGTGCAAGTGGCTTGCCATTGGCCCCAAGGGTGGTTTTCCACAGCCTCATTGAGTTTGCAATGAAGTCTCTTAGAGTCCTGTTGATGTTGTACATCTCCAAGCATTCAGTGATCCATGTGTGTGGCATTGAGTCATATGCTTTCTTGTAATCAATCTAGGCAGTGCACAGGTTGGTGTGTCGGGTTCTGCAGTCTTGGGTGACTGTTCTGTCAACCAGGAGTTGGTGTTTAGCTCCTCTGGTTTCTTTGCCGATGCCCTTCTGTGCTTTGCTCATGTGTTGATCCATGTGCCCACTTATCTTAGCCGCAATGATGCCAGACATGAGCTTCCATGTTATGGAGAGACAGGTTATTGGCCGATAGTTGGATGGGACTGTACCATTTGTGGGATCCTTCAGGATCAGGATTGTACGCCCTTCGGTAAGCCAGTCAGGGTGCGTCCCATCCCTTAGCAGCTGGTTCATTTGTGCTGCAAGGCGCTTGTGGAATGCAGTGAGCTTCTTTAGCCAGTAGGTGTGGGACCTGTCAGGGTCCGGTGCTGTCCAGTTTTTCATACCTGAGACTCTTTCTTGGATGTCTGCCGCTGTGATGGTAACTGGATTCTGTTCAGGGAGGTTGCTGTGGTCCTCTCTCAGAGCCACCAGCCACTGTGCATTGCTGTTGTGTGATGCCTCCCTCTCCCAAATACTTTTCCAGTATTGTTCAGTTTCCAGCCTTGGAGGGTCTGCTCTGCTGTTATTACCCTGCCATTGAGCGTACACTTTTGCAGGTTGAGTTGCGAACAGCCGGTTTATTCTTCTGGCTTCATTCTTTCTCGTGTACCTCGTTAGGCGGCTGGCCAAGGCTTGGAGCCTTTGTTTGGCAGTTTCAAGTGCTGGTCTAGAAATTACATTGAGGTTTCTCTGATTTTCTCCACAGCTCAAAAACATGCATTAATAAATTAATTGGTGAATCAAAATTGCCCAACAACTAAACTGGATGTTGTTTTTATTTAGTTTAACGTTTTGGACAAAAAACGAGCCGGACAACCGGAAAAATGAGGACCAGCACGAAGAAAACTGTGCAGTAATGGGGAAGACAGGATATTTTAAAGGACTCAAGTCTTGGTATGATGTATCCTGCAAAAGAAAGAACAGAATTATCTGTGAGAAACCAGCCTCGTGACAAAAGACCTACGTATAACTAGAAATGGCATCTGAAAAATATACTGTTTAACATTTAAGAATATCACATTGTAACATCAAAGTTATATTTCTAAAGCATTATAGCTTCAGTCCTGGGCTTTACTGCACATCTGTAATTTCTGAGTCATGATTTTTATTAGTTTTTTCTGTCAATAAATGGGCTTTAAACAACATTTTGAGGAAAGCTTTGATGTTAAAGCTATTATTTAAGTCACTGTTTCTCAACCTTTTTGAGCCACGACCCCCAATTTGACAACTTAGGGGGTTCGCAACCATAGATTGTAAAAATATGGATGTAATCCACCCATTGGTCCCCTATTCACCGATATTGTCATTATGTAAGGGCAATAAAATGGCGGTTACATCCGGGCTTTTCGGCTTTTACTTCATAGTAAAACAATAGTTTTTAGATAGCATAAACGGACATAATAATCAAACCCCCCCCCAGAGTTATCACATAGTAAAAACTTAGCTCTAGAGACCGGAGCTATTTTTTGTACCTGGCTGTAAACATGATTTTTACACTGTCCCAATTTCTCCTTATATTTCCACTTTCCACTTTTGGAGCCTGCCCTCTGGTGGACGGCGGTATATCGCTGTATTTCACTGTATGTCGCCGCCCTTAGGCGAGGATCTTTTAGGAGGTTCCATGGGAGACGCTTGTTTGCAACCCCCCACCACACTTGACCCTGCTGCGGCGCCACCGCTCCACACATGACCACGGTCGATTTGCCGCTAAACTTGTTGCTGAATGACAAAATAAATTTATAAATTTACACCTTTTTTGCCTAATTTTTCCGCATCCTATTAAGAGGCATTAAAATGATACAGTGAAAAGTGGCAATGTTATACCTACAGCGCAGTATCTTGCAATTCAGCTCAAACTTCCATTCTTTTTATTTTTGTGCTCTAGCACTGCTGAATGGATCTTGTGAGTAAGTAAGTAACAGGCCGACAAGAAAGAATGGCACTGGAGTTCTATAGTATCCACTGACTAAATGGAACTGATTAGATTTTGACAGAAGAGAGAGAGAGGCTGCGGCTGTACGGAGTTTTGAGGAAACAAACTAAACAGAAAATGAGAGTGGCTAAAAGTCAGTGCATGTGACTAGAACATTTTTTTCTTTTTCTCTGTTATGATTATTTCCCTCTGAGGTGCCTTACCCTAAACCTACTTTTTCTTGTTTGTCTGTTTATTTAATTTTTAGAGAGATGAAAACATTTTGTTAACTTGCCTGTGTCTATAACCACAATGGGAATTGCAACCACGCAGGAAAAAGTGAAACCATTTCCACATCTTTCTAAAAAACAAGTGCTCTAAAAATAGTGTTCCAGTTCACAGAATTAAATGAGGAAGTGAAAGATTTCTCTGAAGACATGACAGAACTGTGTTGATACTGGATCAATGCTGTGATTACTGGACATCATAGACCACATTGCTTTGTTTGTGGGAGACCAGTCTCTGACGAAGAGTTAAGCCAGTTTTAAGTAAACAGGAATGCTGTGTTTGTAAAATAAATCTAAAATTTTTTGGGTATAAACCAGCTTCATAATGGATAACTATGCCTTTCCCTTTTGTCTATGGTTCCTGTCTGTTTTTCTTCTGTGATGTAGTAATACTGTAAGCATATCCGCTAAGAGCGCTACCACATCTGTCTGTCAATAAAACCTGTAATTGATGTTCAGTACACACAAGCCCAATGGTACACACGTTGTCCTCATCTTTACAACATCTAAATATATGAAATGGTGTCAGAAGTAAAAAAACGGAGCAACTAAAACCACCAAACAGTTTGTGTTTCAAAGAAAAACTGGCAAAGAATGGGCAAAAAATGGGCAAAAAATGGGCAAAAAATTGACGTCCGTGGATCGAGAAATTTGTAGTGGCCAGTGTACCTAGTGGCCAGCGGTCTCTTCCCGAAAAGTCACAGAAGATTCAGTGAGCTGCTTTTCTACATGTGGCTGGAGATGAAGCCATAAAGATATGTCCATTCAATTTGCCCCAAAAGACATAAAACTTCAGAAATCCAGTTTCAGACTTGTGACATATTGTTGCCACAAGATGAAGCCATTGGGTAAGACTACACTGAACTGTCAATACAAATCTATAATACATAAGCTAGAGTTTCAACTGATTGAGGCCCACTTACCAGCTATATTAGGAGGTGACTCCTGTGCACAAATGGGACTGATCAAAATACTTTACATTGTTGAGAAAGTCACTGACACTGACATTTTTAAAGAATACAAAGATGTCTTCACAGGATTAGGGTGTGTGCCTGGTCTACACCATATACAGACTGATTCACCGGTCCTCCACTCACCGAGAAAAGTTCAGATAGCGCTAAAGGAGTTGGAAAGGATGGAGCAACTAGGAGTTGTTGTAAAATAAACAGAGCCCACTGACTGGATAAATAGCAGGTGACAGCTCATGGGAAAGCGTCCAGAAGGCACCCTGAACAAATGCCCGAGCCACCTCAGCTGGCTCCTCTTGATGTGGAGGAGCAGAGGCTCTACTCTGAGCTCCTCCCAAGTGACCTCAGAATAATAATAATACATTTTTTAAAATTTTATTTAATATGTTTAAATTATAAGAGGGGGATTCCAGTTTCATTGCAATCATTTAAGTCAGAAGAGCAACATTCACTAAAAAAAACATCCACAGGTGGTAATTTGCATTTGCCTCCTGCTCACTTCCGGGGTTTGTGGTAAAACCCACTCAGCAGTGGCTCATGTTTGTCCTTCTTTGGTTGAATGGCAGCGTCGAGAGGGTGTGACGCAATGCAGACTTATGTGTGCACATTTCTGCTCCGGGTGGAATTTATAAAACTGAAATTGTGTGAGCGTACGCACAGACAAATACATCTTTCAGTAGGAAAGCTGCACAATCATTTCTATATGAGGCCCCAACACACCTGTCCAGGACTCCCAGTACCATGGAGCGAAAAGGTCGTTGTCATTGTATCCTTGGGCAGGACACTCCAGCTGTAACACTGGTGAATGGAAGCTTCATGTAAGTCGATTTGGATAAAAGTGTCTGAAGTGTCTTAATTACTAAATGTAAGTAGAGGAGGGGCTGCTGTGACTGTTTCAAATTTTATTATCTAACCCTCTGGTGGATGAAATATAAAAGCTTGAGTCCAGATTTTAAGTGTTTAATTTCTTCTTAGGGCATTATTATTTTATCAGAAATATGATATTTGCTCAGTGGTAGAGCGGTTGTCCTATAACTGGAAGGTTGGTTGTTTGATTCCCCACAGTTCATACTTTAATGTGTCCTTGGGCAAGACACTTAACCCCCCTTGCTTCCAGTGATGTTCCAGCTGTGGCACTGGTGTGTGAATGGAAACTTGATGTAATGTGCTCTAAGTGCCTAGTAGGTGGAAAACAGTGTATAAAATCCATGCCAATTACCATAACTCATTTATTCATTCATTTTTTCCGCTTTGTCCTGTTAGGGGTCGTAGGTGACTGGAGCCAATCCCAGCAGCTTTGAGCCTGAGGCGGGGTACACCCTGGACAATGGCCAGTTAGTTACAGGACTCATTTACCATAACTTGAATGATGAATTTAAATAAATTGTGTTATATGGTAATTCAGGAACATATTATATATTTTTATGCTTTGAAAAATATTTTAATTTTTTTTCCACAAATGATAAAGGTTTATTCTTTAGGCCTGAAAAAGAAAACACATGACACCACTGTGAAGCTTACACCTAAGCTAAGTCTATGTTTCAAAACATTTCCAACAAGAGTTTTCATAGTTCTTTAAGAAAGCAGGACCGGTATTAACATGCGATTATACTAGCATTAATATGTTGTTGGCTAGAATAACTGAATACTAGTCTCTGCATCGCTGAACACTTCTTTTAAAATAAACCTCAGTAATATCCTCAGTTCATCAAACCTAAATTGTTTGAAAGTTGCCAAAGCATCCAGGGCACAGGGGCACACAGCAGTGCATGCATATGTATTTGGTGTCCGGAGTGCATGCAGATGTATTTGGTGTTCCGAGTGCATGCAGATGTATTTGGTGTTCCGAGTGCATGCAGCATCATGCCATCTGTTTGCATTTTTCCGTTTGCATGCAAACTAAAAATGCAAACATTGTCTGATTACTAGAGTTATCAGATTATTCAAGTGATCATGTGAACAGCATAATCTGATTTATTTTATCTGAAAGCAGCAGTTATCTGATTATGAAAAATTGAATTAACACACCTAGAATTCTCTCCAATTCTCCGATTTCTTTGAGCATGTTTACCCGTTAATCTGAGTTATTTGTTCTATTACAGCCACACATGTCTATTATAGAAACTATGCAACCACCTAATTAAAGCTAGAACCAATATTTACTGTTGCTGTGTTAACAAGCGTGCAAGTTCTTCTTTTCCATTTATAAAGATCATTTTTCAAAACAGTCTGTCGGTGGAAGGCCACTAACAGAGTGCGTCTAAAAAACAGCTAGCCACTGGCAGGCCACGTTTAACAGTGGGCTGATCAAAGACTTCTAACAGTGACAAATTAATTACATTTGTATTACAGGTAAATATACAGAGGCTGAAAAAACAGTTCAGCATTTTCTTTCATGAAATAGAATATATTTTGGGGAATAAAATGTTAAATGTTCAAAATTTTAACAAGCTTGTTATGGTGGTCCTCGCAGATGGAGAGATTGCGATAGGTAATCTGGCAACAACCTGCAAAAGGTTTAAACAATTGTCTCAACAGAAGAGTTCAGAAAGAAGATAGACAACACATGGCTATTACAACAGCAACAACAAATAATACACACAAGTGTATATGAGTTTTAGGAAAAAAGTGTGTTTATTTAAAAGTGCTGTGGATCTAAACAGTTTTAGCATGGAATACCAGGATGAATTGAGACGGCTGTACTCAATAAATCCATGCTTAGGCTTTGGAAAAACGTCTGTCCCTGGAGGTATGTTCTTTCTTAATATGTGAAGAAGTGTATATTTGTGGGTTATTGTGACTGATGCTGAGCTTTGTTACCGGTATTTACTATTTTATCATGTCTTGTAAGTAAACACTTTTTTGTTTGTTCAAAAGTGTAATGATAAATTCAAGCGAGGAAACCAAAGTTATTTACAGCAACCCGCCTCACCCCAGTTAATGCAGCCCACTGTGTGCACCTGCTTCAATCGATACGTGAAGACACAGAGAGAGTAACAATATTGCACATTTCTATGAAGTTAATTTTTCTTTAATAAATTTTTATTACACTGATGTGTACTCTTATTTGTAGATATATGTAGCTACCACAGCGCCAAGACAGGTTGTAAATGATGAAGGCTTTGTCGTCCTCTTCTGGTGAATATAGAGTAATGTTTGAACCATTACCATGCCATAGAAAGATTTAAAACGGCATGACTGAACTTTAAGAAGCCATTGTATTGACCTTTTTTGTGTAGAGTTTTTGTAAAGGGCTGGTCTTTGGGAAGGGCTTGCTAGCTTTTAAAGCTGAAAGCGCTGAAAGCGCAGTTTTTTTGTGTAGAAATGCCTTTCCACAAACTTAACTGTGTCAGCGCTGTACTCCTTAGTCCATAACCAGCACTAGCGGTTTTAGGAACGGGCAAACCGGGCAGCCGCCCGGGGCGTCATTTTTTCGTGACACAAGCAGATTAATAAAAAAATATATATAAATAAATTTTAAAAATCCTCTGCGTCGCGAAAGAAAGTTAGATTAATATACAAATTAAAATATCCTGAGACCTAAAAAGTTTTTGGTGATTAAAAAATAAAATCCCATTGTTTTTGCCTATACATATACTTTAAAGTATTTTTTTTTTTAAACAACTGAGTCCCAGTGACCATAGCATAACATGAATAAATTAAAGCCGCAAGCGGCGATAAAGGCCCTCGCCTCCCTTGAGACCGCGGAGACACTTGCACTCGGACGATCGCATTTCCTGCTTTAAAGCGTAAACTTCACGGTAATGTCAAATAACCGGGCCTGTGCTACTGCTGGGGCCTGCTACACCACCTTGTAATTTAGAGTTAAAGGTCTCCACAATCCCTGGTTTTCCTGGGAGCTGTCTGATACTTTGAAAATAATAGATTATGCTTGGGCTAAGGCGAGAAAAACAAAGTACTGGCTGGAAATTTGAGATGACTCAGGAATCGCTGCACCCCCCTGTTTAAAAAGGCAAAATGTAAATATTACTTGTCTAAAAGTACAAGGTTACAAGTTCCAAAGGATTCTGAGGAGTTTTATAAGACTCTAGCCTTGGCTCTGGAGGGGCCTCCTCTAAAGGAAGGATCCTGGCAATTGGGAAATGGCATTTATTTACCAAAGAAAAGGTTGCCTCTTCACAGACTCATTACGACCACCACAGCCACAAATGTATCACAAAACAAATTGATAACGTTTTTGGCACATGTGTCTACATGATACTAACCAAATTTGGAGCGGTTTAGATGAAAAGCCTTTAGACACAAGGGGTGCGATTTAGATGGTCACGCATTCCACCCAACATAGTAGATTTCCTGTTGAGTTTACGGTTTGGCTGTAATAAACTTTTCTGTTTGCCCTGAGGTGTTCTATGGATGTACCAAGTTTTAGCTTGAGCATGGGCCACACTCACTACAGACACCGATGTGTTGTTACTCCTAGCACTGGATCCAGACTTGTTGCTTGTTGCCTTTTTGACCACGTTGAAACCTTAAAATGCTGTCAATGAAGTGAAGTTCTGTCCTTTAAGGTTTCTCTCCAATGACATGACACAGTGAAAACTGTAACAAAATTACATACTGCACTTCGCAAATAAGACCAGTTTCCAAACACAAAAAGTGCATCAAATCAAATTAACCTGGTATTTTACTCAAATAATAAATTATATTTAAACATAAGCAACTCTACTGTCTCAGCAATAAACTTACGGCATTCCCTGAACGGTGCTTCAGCATGGATGAAGGCAGAAAAGCTTTTATTTACATGTTGTCGTACAGTACATGGGCAACACAGAAGAATAACTCTTTATTGTGAACAAACTTAATGTTTTGTGAGTGCTCATTTAAAATAATGTTTGCATCTTTTGATGATGTCAAAGTTATTTAAATTGAAACAGTGGATGTGACTTATGTCTAAATTTGTCAAAATGAAAAAATAAAATTCAAGTTTATTAACATTTTCTGTTTAAAAACCTTAAACATTACCTTTACATTGCATTAGAGTGCCTTGAGTGGAAATAAACAGCATTTTTGTAAATAATCTATAGCCACTAAGACATTCAAAACAAACTAGAGCAATACTTTTCACACTTTTTTCACATCTCTAAAAATAGTTCCGCTGTTTAAACAATAAGGAAGTGCAATATTTTTCTTGCTCAGCCTTTCAATGTTTTTTTAGTTTCTACAGAGATGGACAAGATGACTGAAGATAATGTGTACGCTAATGTGCCTGTCAAACCTGGAAAAAACAAGGGTGAGTCTCTCTCTGCATTTATTTAAATACAATAGACACTTTTTATTTTCTCAAAAGATACTCAGGATGCAGGAGAAGGTGTTTTTTTTTTTTTATATACGTTTTGTTTAAGTTCAGTTTATCAAAGTGTAAGAGAGGACTTTTAAAATTGCCACTAAGGCATGGCACCATTGCCAAATCTGTTTTTGACAATGTTGAGCGTTAATAAAAGGTTGCAGCTGCTGCTAAGCACAGGAAACACATGGACACCAACGCCTTACCACGGTTTTCAACTCACAAAAGGGACGTAAAGAATGTGCTTGTGCTAATTAAACACGTTAAACGGCTCCCAAACGGCTCTTCGTTTTACCACCCTTTATAATTTAGCCAAATGTAGTTGTAGTAATTCTGTTTTGACTAAATTGTTTATAATAATAATAATAATTATTATTATAAATTGTTCATGTTCACAATTATAAATTATTAAATTAATCCTTTGTACATAAGTAGCTAATCAAAAGTTATAAATAAATGTATTAATCTAATATCAATAAATTGCCATAGCGATGTAACAACTGACCGTGAGCCGGTTGAAAATCATTAACGTGACGTTTTAAGTTGGTTGAGATGTTAATTGAATCGTAATTTGTGTTTTAAGCAACGGGGCCGCTCTGTTTACTTCAAACTCACTTTCAACAGGTTGTTACAAACAGTTTCTAGCATGGCGACGAGAGTGTGGCAGTTGATATTGAGGAAGCCTCAACCTCATTCACATCAGAGGATTGCCAGCCCAAATAAATCCACTTTAGTAAAAGGCGTTCACTCGTGTCTCTCCTGCTGCTGCACAGACTGGTACCAGGCCAAGCTGGCTCTGCGCGGTATGGAAGTTTTATCAAGTCAAAACTATTGAGAGCGCTCAAACCCAATTTCGAGCGAGCAGTCTACAATGTAAGCGAGCATACACAGATCTGAGCGAGCAGAGTCTATAGTGCGCGCTCGTTTCTGTGTCAGCGCGTGCGCAAATCTGTCAGTGCGCTCTCAGTTCTGTGTTAGCGCTCGCTCCAGTCTGTCAGTGCACTCTCACGATTCCGTGTTCGTGCCCTCTCTGTTTTGACTGTGTTTGAACAGTAAGCTGCAGAGAGCGCAGCAAGTTTAAAAAAATGGCAACAGGACACACCCACATCCGGGTATAACTTTCAATGTAAAAGTCAACAAGTCCCGTTGACGGATAGTAAGTGAAACAACCTGCACACCCGCATTCAAGAACCGTTATACCTTAGTGAGCATTGTTTTTACCAAGTTGTATTTTATTATTTAATTTAATTATAAATAAAGGGACAATCCATACTAATGAAAAAATACATGTAAATAGGCTATGCGAGACATAGCCCTACACATACTGTACATATAAACACAGCAAACAGTTTGTCCAACAGCCACAAACAAAAGCAAGAATGAAGATTTCATCCTTGTTCTGAAGCTAAAACTAAAGTTTATCATTATTATTGCACATCCCAAAGTGGTGCTGTAGATTACACACTGCCCTAAGTTCATTCAAAACCAGTTCCTAAAACTATTATTGAAACTATTATTTTCTATACTATTGTCATCTCCTATTGTCTCAATAACCAATCAACACAAGTAATTAATACATTCTAGATATTCATCTTAAATGCACCTTGATAAACAGATTAAAGCTGTAACTTACACACTGTATCATTTTAAGAGGAAAACAACTCTAAACTTTCACCAACAGACCACAACCTTACACTTTTTTTTCTTTCATTTAGATTTAAAATACAAAAACATTTTTTAATGTAGGTACTATATTAATATTCTGTCGACCTTCGGAAGTACAGTATATAGTCAACATCAAGGATACTGAGAGTAGTTCTGGTGAGGTGGAGCTTTTAGTAACTTACCTAACTTAACTGAGAGATTGTTTTTACAATGGATAATTAGATATTACCAAATGAATAGATAATCCTTAAATAATGTTTTATTGAGAAGAAATGTGTATTATTGAGGATTCACATCACTTAATTGGATACAAATTCTAGATATTATTATAGGCCTGTTTAGATTTTGATCATGCAAAAAGCTAGTGAAATTGGGAAAACATTTTAGACCTGTCGGGTGTAAGTAATAATTTCACCTTTAATATTGTCAGTTCAATGACTGATGGATCAAAAGCAGAAGAGCAGAAATGTTAGCAGTTGGTGTGTTGTAGCCTTTTGTGTGGGTCCTGGAGTTTAAAAGACCTCAGGACTTGGAGGTAACTGGTCTTGGTGGTTTTCAGGATGGTTTTCAGATATTTCCAATGATGCAACAAAGTTACATTAAAGAAGTTACAAAATAAAACAAAATATGTCCTGTATTTCACAGAAATTGAAATGGAAACTATGTAGCTACATAACTGTCCCTGTGCTTGACTTTGGAATTAATCATAATGGCTGGATGATTATGGACAATATGTGGGGAATAAAGTCTGTTTCAGTTGGACAAAGTGGTCCAAACAGGGTCCTGCTCCAACTGTGCAGTACCAATCAATCAAATACACTTTATTGTCCCAAAGGGAAATTTGTCTTGGGCGCAGTGCCGTGCAACAGCAGAACATACAGCACAAAACAAACACAAGAACATACTGTATGTACTGTATGTGTATCACACACATTCATACAGTAAAGGTACTGTAACCAGCAATCATCTGTGTAAATACAGCTTATTGGAATTATTCTTAGTCACAAACTTTTGGGAGCATTGGCCTGCTTGGAATAAGAACAGACTGGTCGGGAGTTTGTTTGTTTTTTCTTCATTTGAGCCTTATTGAACAAAGAAAGGGTCCTCTGAGAAGCCATCAGCCACCAAATAAAAAAAAATCACTCCTGCCTCACCAGCCAAGGATCCTCATCTGACTGTACCACCATCAACACCTCAACCACTGAAATGGACTCAATAGGACCATGGACCCCCAGTAACATCAACACCTTCTGCAGACCTCACCATCTCTGTCCCATCTATCTATATATGTCCCCTGTCTCTGACACCCGCTGAGACTTTTGAAGCAGTCAGATCTCACATTTAAAGCTGAAAATTATTATTATTTATTTTTAGTATCTGCTGCAAAGAGAAAACATCTGGGATAGAACTTCAGTTTGTAGGACGCATCACTTTGGAAACCCCAGTGTAGTTATGTCTTGCTGCAGCCAGGAAAGGTACTAATAAATTAAAAAGTAAAAAAAAAAAAAAAATACTAAGTAGTTACTAGTAATAATAATAGTAGTAATAATAATATATAAGTATTATTATTATTATTATGTAATAAAGAGATACATTTAGAAGTGTGACACAATACTTTGTTTAATCTGTTACACAAATGAGTACAGCATTGATGAGTAGACAATGGTCCAGGATTATACTGGCTTTTGCTGCCATCAAGTGAGGTTACAGTACTACATTAGGGCTTATGATTTAATTCAAGTTAGTCATTTTCTGTTAATAGGTGGCACAACGCATAACTAACTATACAATCCAAACTTTAAAAATTATATATTATCTGCTTGTACCTTTTGTAAACTTCTACATATGTTTTTCATATATCTTTTTTTGTTTTTGCTTAAAAAACATAGTGTGATTATCGTAGCTTAACTTGTTGACTTTTACATTGAAAGTTATACGGATGTGGTGTGTCCTGTTGCCATTTTTAAACTTGCTGCGCTCTCTGCAGCTTACTGTTCAAACACAGTCAAAACAGAGAGCGCAAACACCGAATCGTGAGAGTGCACTGACAGACTGGAGCGGCGCTAACACAGAACTGAGAGCGCACTGACAGATTCGCAGACGCTGACACAGAAACGAGCGCGCACTATAGACTCTGCTCGCTCAGATCTGTGTATGCTCGCTTACATTGTAGACTGCTCGCTCGAAATTGGGTTTGAGCGCTCTCAATAGTTTTGACTTGATAAAACTTCCATAGCGCGGACTTAACAAGCGAGACTTGACAAGGGCAAAGTCTGTGTCTGAGCTTAACTCTCTTCAAAATAGACAAAAAGTCACCTAAATGTCTTGTCACCGGTGGAGAACAGAGAGAATCTGAGCAGTAATCTGTGTTAGCAAAGAGGCTAAACTTTAAACAGAGGCTGAACCATATCTGAGCCATAAGTTATTGTTTCATAACAGAGTCAGACCCGTCTTAAACTAAGTGTTTACATCGTTGTCAAAGAGATGTAATAATGTTCTGGTGGATCATGTACTGCCTTCTGTGTGTCTCTGCTGCAGCCACTGAGAGTAAAGAGCAGGGGTCTCATACTTTTGGCTTGCGGACTAAATCAAGTCTTTTGTAAAACATTAATTATTATTGTTAGGACTGTGAATCGATAAAACATTTTTTTTACTAATTAATTGAAGTTCTGGCTATAAATAATTGTGATTATTTGCACAACTTATCATTGTTTAATAAACACAGACTCAGAAAGTAATAAACCAACTCTTGATGGTCTTAATAACATCTGCACATCCCCAAAACACCCAGGACCTCAGAAAAGTCTTTCACAACCAAAACACTACAATGAGACATCAACTCACAAAGAACAATTTTGAGTTCAATATACCCAATACAAGGAATAGCAAGACCTTTGGGGCCATCAGCTAAAGTCAGTGAAGCCTTGAGAGGCTCCTCTCCCCAGGGTTCAAAGTGCTCTCTGTGATTGTTGACACCATTTATCCTTTACACTTTACCGCTGCCACTATCAGTTTTGGAAACATTATCCAACAACTGTGCTGTGTAAATTTTAATTGTGATTTCTCTAAATCTTTGGCAGGTACTTTGACTCAAAATAAAGCAAAGAAAAGGTCAAAGGTGACAGGTGAGAGAGTGGCTCTGCTGGTCGTCAGTTTGGTAATTGTCGCTGCTGTCACTGCGATCATTGTTGTTGTCGGTGAGTTAAATATTCTTCTAATTTAATCCAGACTGACTTGTAGGTGTGATATTATCTCTGTGTCTTATGTCTGAGTTCAGTGTATTATAACATTCAAACCAAAGGAAGAACTGAAGAAATGGAAAGAACAACAGTCGTCCCTCACACTTCCCCTCCACAGCCTGTAAGCACCTACGGTAGCCCAGCAGGTACATGTCTATGAACAAACCCAGTGGAAATATCTCTGATGATGGGTTTAGATAAAAAATTATAATTTTAGGTCACAAGTGTCTAATTTAAGTAATCCCAGAGCAATCATTTGTTAAATAAATAAATAATTTGTTAAATAAATAAATAAATTAATAAATAAATGTCCTGAAACTAACATGTAACACTGTCCACAGTCACAACTTCAAAAAACCCGCCCCAATGTGACGAGGACTGGGCGATTCATGGAAAGAAGTGCTACTTTTTCTCCCCAAATACACTTAAACTTTCATGGAGTGAAAGTAAAAAGAAGTGTCAGGAGCTCAAAGGGAACTTGGTGAAGATAGACAGCAGAGAGGAGCAGGTACAGTAGCTCAGTCTAAACTGATATTTGGAAAGTTGTTCTGAAAAGTTATTTTGGATTATTTTGTGGTTTTAGGATTTTCTGGATGTTAAAGTACGATCACTGATGAATGACTATAAGGACAGGTTCTGGATCGGACTGACAGACTCTGAGACAGAAGGTGAATGGTTGTGGACGGACGGCACTCGACTGAACACAAAGTGAGGTTTTAATCTTATTTGTGTTTGGCTTTGTGAACACCTTGTCCCAGTAGTTTTTATCTGGTACTTTTCTAACATTTCTATCTATGCAGCCATATATTTATCTGTGTCCAATCTTGTCTTTTCTTCTGTTAAGTCCTGGGTTCTTTTAGCCATAGCAATGATTAAAGGATGTGGAACATAAAAAAAGAAAGTGTTCCCTTGATTCATCCCACTAGGTAAAAACAATATCTAAAATTTTAGTTTTTAGAGCTTCTACTTCATGGCAAGAAGGTTATGGGTCAATTCCTGGTCTAGGGATTACTTTGTTTTTTTTTTTTCTGGTTTTCTCTACAGTTCAAAAACATGCACTAATAAATGAACTGGTGAAAATAAATTGCCCAACAACTAAACTAGATGATTTTGTTCTCTTTTAGTTTAACGTTTTGGACGAGAAACAAATATAACACTGAGCCGGACAACTGGAAAAATGAGGACCAGGACGGAGAAAACTGTGCAATAATGGGGGAGACAGAATATATTAATAAGCTCAAGTCTTGGTATGATTTATCCTGTAAAAAAAATTACAGAATTATCTGTGAGAAACCAGCCTCGTGAACAAAGACCTACAACTAGAAATGGTATCTGAAAAATATACTGTTTAACATTTAAGAATATCACATTGTAACATCAAAGTTATATTTCTAAAGCATTAAAGCTTTAGTCCTGATCTTAACTGCTCATCTGTAATTCTGTTTTGTTTTTACTCTTTTTTATTTCTTTAAACATTTTGAGGAAAGCTTTGATGTTAAAGCCAACATTTAAGAAACAGGGTCCTACTTTTGTGATTAATGTTTAACAAAAACAGGTTCCATTATTTAAAGCTTTTGCTTTATGGTTATGAGATACTGCGACTTTAAAGAACTTTGGTAAAGGCTTAAAGGCATATTTCACACTGTGAACAGTTTTGTAGAAAGAAATGGAAAAAGTGTGATTGATTAAAGTCAGTACAAGAAACCAGATCATTAATCTTTTATTTTTCATTTTAATTCTTTTCTATGTAACAAGTATTCAGTAGTTGTATTTCCTATTAAGGTCTTGTCCCCAAATCCTCTGCTCTGATTGGTCAATAGGACAGTTGTTGATGGGGGTCCTACTTGAGTTTTCAAACATTGACCAATTTAATCCTGGACTTATTTATTTTAACAATCTCTAAGG
Organism: Perccottus glenii; assembly: GCA_024416835.2. NCBI lineage: Eukaryota > Metazoa > Chordata > Actinopteri > Gobiiformes > Odontobutidae > Perccottus > Perccottus glenii. The sequence continues at coordinate 6,404,955 of CM044562.2, forward strand.
TCTAACAAATAAAAATAAATAAATAAATAAATAAATTAAAAAAAATGTTGTGTGGGTATCTCTCTGACACTTCCTGTAAAGCTTCTTTTTGCTCGACTTCTGCAGCAGTGTTTCCGATATCTGCCACAATCAGAGACAACATATATCAGAAGTAACAATCTAAGGCATCTGAAGCACAGTTGCAGGTTTATTTTAAGTTCCCATTAGTTTTTAGACTTCTTTCTCGGGCCAAAATTAGCATTGCTAATTATTTTACAAAAATAATAAAACATTACAGATAAACTATTATGACACCTAGTACTTGTAGTAAAAGCCATAACAGTAAAAAATCATCAGGATGTGTGGTCTTTTCCATTGTCTTTTGTTTCCTATAAATACAGTCTACTAACTTTAACTAAAGTTATTGTTAGAATATTGGTTCTGAGCAGAGGTAGTGTAAAGTTGCCTGTTGTGTATTAAAACCATGTCTGTTACTGACGTGTAGTAGCTGTGAGAACAAGAAGGTGATTAAAGGAGAAGTAGACCTCATGAACCTTAAGTGTGAAGCATTTGTTTAACCTCAGCAGAGTCAGGCGTAGGATCCTTTTTTCTGAGGCACTTTATAGAAAACTTCTTACAGCTGTCACTCTCACTGTTAACAGTTTAATCCTTCTGCCTCTCGCTGCTACACACGAGGATTTACTCTCTTCTAAAAAACATCCAAGTTTTTAAAGGTATGACCTTAAATATGTTTTTTATCTGGACCCTGGTATTATTATAAATACCATTAGATAATAAAAGCTCTGGTTCAACACTTACCACTTGGACAGGTAAAACTCGTAAAGTCTGACTGGACATCTGAGCGGGTTGTCTGGGTCGCCCCTTATGTCCAGAGTCTCTTCAGATCTCTTTGCTTTTTTGGCAGGAACTCCATCTGTAAAACACTTAAACCCACATTTTAAAAAAGCATTTAGCCTCGATACATTAACACTTCACATTTCTCAGTTGTCACCTGTGTCTGTTTCTTGGACAGATGTGGGGAGGTAGAAGTGCAGGTATTTACAGCAGAAGAAGAGCAGCGTGTTGAGGAGGACCATCGGTCAGGACGTCCCGAGCTGTTCACACCTCCACAGAAACTCCTCTTTCACTCGTGAGACACTGTAACCTGTGGCTGTATCAGACAGTAGAGGAGAGCAAGAAATATTTAAACTCTTTCCCAATCTGAAATCTACTACACACAAATTATTCAGAAGTGGTCCTGGACAATAAGGCCAGTCTGTTAAAAAAGACTACTTTGTTATCTGAGACACAGGGAATAACAGAACCAAAATATCTAAAGAGGAATATTCTGTGTTGACTTCACAGAGAGAATTAGAAACAACACAAGCACTACAAACACAACTCAAAATAGCATAAAAAGCACTAAGATAAACTTAAGGAAATACAATAAACTGATACAAGATGAAATATCACGTTTAAAAACATGTTATATAAAGTTTAGAACGTGTTACCCACTATTTGGCAAAAGAGGGCGCTACATAAAATGAAAATTAAAATTAGAATAATCTGAGCAGATACAATAACTCACTCTTGTGCTGGAGCTCGAATGAAGAGGGATAGTCAGAAGCTTGTGTTTATTTGATTATTAAAAAAAGATGATCTGATCACATGACATGACTCACATACAGACTCTGAGACAGAAGGTAAATGGTTGTGGACGGGCGGCTCTCGACTGAACACAAGGTGAGGTTTCAATCTTATTTGTATTTGGCTTTGTCAAAGTCAAAGTCTGCTTTATTGTCAATTTCCACATGTACAGTACATACATACAGAGAATCGAAATTGCGTTACTCTCAGTCCCCAGTGCATACAGATAACATTATCATTAAAGCCTAAAAAATAACTCAAATTTAAAAATGTAGATACAACTATACAATAAGGGAGTGATAAAAAAAGACATAATAAAATTAAAAATAAAGCTAAAAATAAAGTTAAATAAAGCAGCGCAAGGTGAATGACTGATTGTGAACACCTTGTTCCAGAAGTTTTCATCTGGTACGTTTCAAACATTTCTATCTTTGCAGCCATATATTTGTTTGTATGTCTTGTCTTGTCTTATTTTATGTTAAGTTCTGGGTTTCAGCCATGGAAACGGTTAAATGAAAGAAAGTGTTCCCTTGATTCATTGCAATTGTAAAAAAGAAATAGTTGTTAGAGCTTCTACTTTATGGCAAGAAGGTCATGGGTCAATCCCTGGTCTAGGGATTACTTTGGAGTTTCTTTAGTTTCCTTGACAGTTCAAAGACATGCATTAATAAATGAATTGGTGAATCTAAATTGCCCAACAACTAAACTGGATGTTATTGTTCTCTTTTAGTTTTGGACGGAAAACCAAAACTAATTTGCGGCACAGTGGTGGAGTGGTTAGCACTCCTGCCTCACAGCACGACCAAAACTTTGAACTAAAAGAGAACAATAACATCCAGTTTAGTTGTTGGACAATTCATTTATTAATGCATGTCTTTGAACTGTAGAGAAAACTAAAGAAACTCCAAAGTTATCCTGATCTAGGGATTACTTTGGAGTTTCTTTAGTTTCCTCGAAAAGTGGCAATGTTATACCTACAGCGCAGTATCTTGCAATTCAGTTCAAACTTCCTTTCTTTTTATTTTTGTGCTCTAGCACTGCTGAATGGATCTTGCGAGTAAGACAAGAAAGAAAGGCACTGGAGTTCTATAGTATCCACTGACTAAATGGAACTGATTAGACTTTGACAGAAGAGAGAGAGAGCCTGCGGCTGTACGGAAAATATGGTCTTGCGGTCCAGATCACTGATTTAACAGGGTCCTACTTTTGTGATTTATGTTTAACAAACAAACAGATTCATTATGAAGATGGATAACTTTTTAAATTTTCTTTGTGACCGATATTGGCAATTCACTTCCCTTATTTATTAATTAATTCATTTTATATTAAATTATTATATATTATTATATATTTAAGCTTTTGCAGCTTATTGTGAGATAATGAATCTTTGATACAGTCTTTATATCTAGTTTATATAGTCTTACACTGTAAAGAGTTTTGAGGAAACAAACTAAACAGAAAACAGAAAATAAGAGTTGGCTAAAAGTCAGTGCAAGTGACTAGAACATAACACTTTTTCATTTTCTCTTTTATGATTATTTCCTCTGAGGTGCCTTACCCAAAACCCTAATACCTTTTATTTTTAGAGAGATGAAAACATTTTGTTAACTTGCCTGTGTCTATAACCACAATGGGAAACACAACCACGCAGGAAAAAGAGAAACCCTTTCCACATCTTTCTAAAAAACAAGTGCTCTAAAAATAGTGTTCCAGTTCACAGAATTAAATGAGGAAGTGAAACATTTTTCTGAAGACATGACAGAACTGGCCCTTCTGTGTTGATACTGGATCTATGCTGTGATTACTGGACATCATAGACCACATTGCTTTGTTTGTGGGGACCACTCTCTGAAAGAGTATTAGTCGTATAGTAGAGCCAGTTTAAAGTAAACAGGAATGCTGTGTTTGTAAAAAATATTTTCAATTTTTGGGTTAAAAACCAGTTTCATAATGGATAACTGTGCCTTTCCCTTTTGTCTCTGGTTCTGTCTGTTTTTTTAGATGTTTTTCTGAGATGTAGTAACTAAGCATATGCTAAGCATAGCGGATATGCTTAGTTACTGCTTTACAACATCTAAATATATGACATTATATATGTCAGAGGTAAAACAAAATGGAGCAACTAAAACCACCAAACAGTTTGTGTTTCAAAGAAAAACTGGTGAAAAACTAGCAAAAATTAGAGGTAAACTGGCGTTAGTGGAACAAGAAAATTGTAGTTAGTTGTAACTAGTGTCCAGCGGTCTCTCCGAAAAATCACAGAAGATTCAGTGAGCTGCTTTTCTAGATGTGGCTGGAGATGAAGCCATAAAGATATTCAATACAATCACATTTGAAGATGATGAAGACAACCTAGAAGTATTAAAAGAAATGTTTTGTAAATACTGTGAACATTACATACATAAGACTCATGTTTTTTACAAGGGTTCAGGCTAAAAATAAAAGCATTGACGTAACCAATCTAAAAAAAAAGTCAAAGGACTGCTAGTTTAGTTTAGAACTGTCAATACAAATCTAAAATACATAAGCTAGAGTTTCAACTGATTGCACTGCACTTACCAGCTATATTAGGAGGTGACTGTTGTGCACAAATGGGACTAATCAAAATACTTTACATTGTTGAGAAAGTCCCAGAAATTGTGTGAGCGTACGCACTGACAAATACATCTTTCAGTAGGAAAGCTGCACAATACTTTCTATTTGAGGCCCCAACACACCTGTCCGGTACTCCCAGTACCATGGGCGTAAGTTACCATAGGGTTGTCCTATAACCAAAAAGTCGTTGTCATTGTATCCTTGGGCAGGACACTCCAGCTGTAACACTGGTGAATGGAAGCTTCATGTAAGTCGATTTGGATAAAAGTGTCTGAAGTGGCTAAATTACTAAATAAAAGTTGAGGGGTGTAGCGTACGTAGTTATGTAATAGAAATATTAATTTATCAATTTGGAAAATTATCAATTAATATTTTTATTATCAAAATTATTGTCTCGTTGAGGGCACCACCCAGATAAGTTCTGGGAAACTGATTATATTTACTAAGTCTCAATTAATCTGAAGGAATAAATTCTACCGTTTTGAATATGTGCTTCCATAAACATTAAAACACCAAATCAAAATCTTTAACGTTTTATGGATTTTATTAAAGATTACACAAGGGAATAATGAGGAATAACATATTAGCAACATAACACAAAGGAACAGTTATTACACATTATGGGAATAATGATTAACACAGAACAATAAACAATAACATTTTCTGATTAGAACTTTGTGGAGGATAATGAATGTTTTGACTGATTAAAACTCAGCTGGGGAGTTTAATTACCGAATTATTAAGAAGGGGGTTTAGGTAAGGAGATAGGTGTATTGACTTGAGCTTATGAAATACAGTTTAAAACGCCAAACTCCTGCTGTGTCACGTGCGGTTTACTTGGTTCGCTAGTACTGGCCCAGTTCGATTTCTGTCACAGATCCAAAGTTTTGCTCCGGGTTCTGAAGTGGGGCGTCTGGGTTCGAAGAGACCGCTCTCACAAGGTGTCCATCACGTGAATGGCCGCTGGCTGGTGAGCGGGCGGCCGAAACGGAGTTGAGGAAAGGCGCCAACTGTATACAGCCGTATAGGTCTATCTCTTTGCCGTTGGCATTAGGCAAGAACAGATTAGAGTCTTTGAAAAATATCGCTAGACCACTGAAAAAAAAGGGTCTCTCGGGAGTCGTTCCTCTGGCTTAAAGCGTCCGTTAGTTCAAGCGGAGTTCTTGGTCTTTCTCAAGAACTACCAAAATGTCTTCCTTCTCGTGCAGTGACGCACGAGTGTCTTCCAAAAATAAGCAATGTGTAGCTTTAAAAAGAAAAATCACGTTGTCTGGCTCGTACAACGGGTCTAGAAAAATTTAAAGACAAAAGGAGTTTATAGAGAAGAGTCCGCACGCAAACAAGATTGCTCGGGACAAAGAGAAACGTAAGAGCGTAAGACTAAGGGCGTATGAAAAGCTAAGAGCGTAAGACTAAGGGCGTAAGAAAAGCTAAGAGCGTAAAGGAAGAAGGAATTTCCGGCGCGCACAAGGTTTTTGTGCTCCTTGAAAAGAGGCGGGTTACGTTGCCTGGGGCGTGTTTTGGGACAAGGCCTGGTTTGGGGAAAGGTGGTGATCCTAACAAATTTTGATTCAAATAAACCTCTATCTTCCACAAAGTAACATTGAATATTTAAACACATATAAATCCACATCGCTCTACACCATAGGATTCATACCTAGAAAATACATTTTTAAGCATATGATGGAAACATGTATTTATTTCAATTTATTGACAATGCGAAAGATGAGAGGGATTCTTCTTGTTCTCTGTCGGGGAGCAACCCTGTAAGGGACACGTTAATCCAATCATTTAAACATTTTCCTTTTAATTAAAACAAGATTGTTTGTTTATTTGAAGTCCAAGTCCTTTGGAAATCTTTCCGTCTAAAAGGGAAAAAGTCATTTGGTTTGATGAAAGACTTAGCGGCGTTCATCCATACTGTCGCTAGAGGGCAGTATGGTATCATCCAGAAGTCTCAAGTCTTTGACCTCAAAGGTCTTTCATTAGTCTGGCTGAGTTCCAATACACAAAAATCGTATTTCAAAGATCCGTAACTGTCACATCCTGGGCCCAGCCAGCCTAAAGGTTCAGAGATAACACCTTTGGTCTGCTCTGGAATGTAGAAAACAAAGTCGTTAAATAGCGTTATCCCCGAGTTCCTCTTCTTGTAAAAACAGCGGCCAGCTGTTTCGCATGTGTTGGTAAAGCAAACACTTTCTGAGTCTGAAAAAGGGGTTTTACAGCATAAATTGTCAGTCCGTGACATTTATTGCTGGTCAACCTTTGTGTGATACAGTCCATGACCTGAATCTGGTGTCCTGGTCGCTACAGGGGCTACTGTGACTGTTTCAAATTTTATTGTCTAACCCTCTGGTGCATGAAATATGAAAGCCTGAGTCCAGTCCAAGTGTTTGCAGATGTATTTGGTGTTCCGAGTGCATGCAGCATCATGCAGCATCATCTGTTTGCATTTTTCCGTTTGCATGCACACTAAAAATCCAAACATTATCTGATTACTAGAGCTATCAGACTATTCAAGTAATCATGTGAACAGCATAATCTGATTTATTTTATCTGATAGCAGCAGTTATCTGATTATGAAAAATTACACACCTAGATTTCGCTCCAATACTCCAATTTCTTTGAGCATGTTTGCCCGTTAATCTGATTTATTTGTTCTATTACAGCCACACATGTCAATTATAGCAACTATGCAACCACCTAATTAAAGCTAGAACCAATATTTACTGTTGCTGTGTTAACAAGCGTGCAAGTTCTTCTTTTTCATTTATAAAGATCATTTTTCAAAACAGCCTGTCGGTGGAAGGCCACTAACAGAGTGTGTCTGAAAAACAGCTAGCCACTGGCAGGCCACGTTTAACAGTGGGCTGATCAAAGACTTCTAACAGTAACAAATTAATTACATTTATATTACAGGTAAATATACAGAGGCTGAGAAATCAGTTCAGCATTTCTTTCATAAGCCAGAATTTATTTTGGGGAATAAAATGTTAAATGTTCAAAATTTTGACAAGCTTGTTATATGCTGTTGTTTGCAAAAGCAGGCAGCAAACTACTAGCCTAATATCACAACAACAGCCGCCTCAAACGGTTTAACAAACTGCACTAGACAACATGCTCTGTCCTTAGCAGGTCATCTTACACATCACCCAGCAGGTCAGAGGTTAGCGTCTAACCTAGGAGATAGAAAAGAAAAATCTTGCTATTCATCATTTCTCTGCAGCTTTTAATTGGGCTTAAAACATTTTTTTTCAGAGGTGGTCCTCGCAGATGGAGAGATTGCGATAGGTAATCTGGCAACAACCTGCAAAAGGTTTAAATAATTGTCTCCACAGAAGAGTTCAGAAAGAAGATAGAAAACACATGGCTGTATTACAACAGCAACAACAAATAATACACACAAGTGCATATGAGTTTTAAGAAAAAAGTGTCTTTATTTAAAAGTGCTGTGGATCTAAACAGTTTTAGCATGGAATACCAGGATGAATTGAGACGGCTTTGGAAAAATGTCTGTTCCTAGAGGTATGTTCTTTCTTAATATGTGAAGAAGTGTATATTTGCTGAGCTTTGTTATTTACTATTTTATCATTTCTTGTAAGTAAACACTTTTTTGTTTGTTCAAAAGTGTAATGATAAATTCAAGCGAGGAAACCGAGGGTATTTACAGCAACCCGCCTCACCCCAGTTAATGCAGCCCACTGTGTGCACCTGCTTCAATCGATACGTGAAGACACAGAGAGTAATAACATTGCACATATCTGTGAAGTTAATTTTTCTTTAATAGCTTTTTATTAACACTCATGCGTTCTCTTATTTTTAGAAATATGTGGCTACCATAGTAACTATTTGACAGACATATTTACATGTACATCAAGTTGAAAATGATAAAGGCCTCTTCTGGTGAATATAGAGTGTAGCAACCCGGTACCAGGACTGAGTTCAATCTATGGACTAGAGTGAACATCAGTGAGTGACCCTCACGGAATGTCAAGGACTGACAATTAAAGCTTTAAACCCCTTTCTACAGACTCTCAGAAAGTGTTTGTTTTACTGGAAAAGACCTGGGTAACACACATCTGCTAATTCATAGCAGATGTCCAGTTGTTTTCTTAAGGACAGGACACCAGGAGTAACCCTAATTAACAACTTTGTTTTGTTCCATTCAAGCAGATCAAGGTGTTATCTCAGACAAAACCAGACTTTCTGGCTCCCATTGGGTACAGATGTAATCATTTGAATTACGGTTTGTGTATTGACACTCTCACAGACGTGAGAAAGGAATGCTTTCATGTTCCCGACTGGAGACTTCTGTGATGGTAACATGCTGCCATCTAGTGACGGTGTGGACGAACGGCGCTAAGTCTCTCATCGGGGATATTTTGGTTGCTCAACAAAGGAAAGGTTTACAAAGGACATTGTGTAATGTGTTCATGTCATTTCAGTTTGTTGCTCCCTTAACCGGGATTAAAAGACAGTTTTACATTTACATTTATTCATTTAGCAGACGCTTTTATCCAAAGCGACTTACATTACATTACCAGTGTTACAGTCACTGGAGGTAAGGTGGGTTAAGTGGCTTGCCCAAGGACACAACAACAGTATGAACTGTGGGGAGAGTGGGAATCGAACCGCCTACCTTCCGGTTGAAAGACGACCGCTCTACCCACTGAGCTACTGCCGTTTTCTTTCATTTTACAGCTCGCAGTTTAATAAAAATGTTGAATGGGTTATGTATGTCTCAGCATGCGTAAATATGCATTTTATCTGTATAAATCTGCAGTACCAATGTGTTTGTATGCTTATGAGTTGTGGAAAACTAAAATTCAATGTTACTTTGTGGAAGATAAAGGAACATTTGAATCAAAATTAGTTAGAATCACCACATTTCCCCAGACCAAGCCCCTTTCTAAGACCAACAGCGCTTTGGGCATACGCCCCCCAACGATGTTAATTAAACAACCCCCGCAGCCGGAAATTGCTCTCTTCTCTTCTGTGTTCCGTGCAAATCTCTTGTCCGCTTCTGACCTTTTTCCAGCAGGACAATATACCTTTTTAAGCCTACGCATATTGACTATTTTTGTAAAACACTCTCTTGACGTCACCTCCTGGCGGCGGGAAGACATCTTTGTAGTTCTTGTGAAAACTAAGAACTCTGCTCAAACTAACGAGCGAGCACAGAAGCCAGAAAGTTGAGAAACAACTCCTAAGACCCTTTTTCCAGTGATCAATTTTTGTTTAAAAACTTTTACCTCACCCGCTGGGTAGAGGCCTGCCTTACACTCAAAGACAGTAACAGAACGCCTGCTTTACCCTGCCACGGAGCTCCGGCCCATTTGGGGATCAACGTATTCGTGCCACCATCTCGTCGCTCGGTAACAACCAGCTGGAGAAGCTGCTTAAAAGTTCTGGAGCATTACTTCGGATATAAACCTGTACATTGTCTTGAGTAAAGGCCTATTCAAAACTTTGATTATATCCATTATTCACCTACATCCTTTCCACCTTTTATAGTCCTTTAATTAAGCTCACCAGCAGAGTTTCAATTAGTCAAAACATTCCTTGTCCTCCACAAAGTTCTAATCAGTAAATGTTATTGTGTATTGTTCTGTGTTAATCATTATTCACATTATATGTTAATAACTGCCCCTTTGTGTTCTGTTCCCATCATTTTATCCACCAGTGTTAACTTTGTGTAATCTTTAATAAAACCCCATAAAACGTTAAAGATTTTGATTTGGTGTGATCAATTAATATCAGCCTATTACATATATATATATATATATATATATATATATATATATATATATATATATATATACATATATATATATATATATAGAAAATACACTACAAGAGTAATGTTTGAACCATTACCATGCCAAAGAAAGATTTAAAACGGCATGACTGAACTTTAAGAAGCCATTGTATTGACCTTTTTTGTGTAGAATTTTTGTAAAGGGCTGGTCTTTGGGAAGGGCTTGCTAACTTTTAAAGCTGAAAGCGCTTTCTCAAATGCAGTTTTTGTGTAGAAATACCTTTCCACAAACTTAACTGTGTCAGCGCCGTACTCCTTTGAGCCTTCTCTAATGGCTTTCGACAGTCCATAACCAGCAACAGCAAGAGATGGGGAATGGTTTTCTTGTCAACATCATCTTTGTGTCATAAAAAATGGAGTAACTTACGATAATCTTCATGTAACATGAAACAATGATTTTTGGTATATTGTCCAACATTGGCAACATTATCTTTCCGAAAGTAAAATAGAACTTTGACAAGAGTGTTATTAAATTTGGGGCATTTTCCATTCAGTTAAATACTGTATGACCTAATATCTGTTCAGGAGCTTTTCTAGAATTGCTGGTGAGTGGTATTTTCTCAATGTGTAAAGGCTAGCGCAGGGTTTCAAAACTGTGTGACGACCGCTTTCCAGGACATTTGTCTGAATGTGCTGACTAATGGCTTATGTACTTTACTCAGACACACTTCTCCTACTGCGACCCAGCCAAGATCTAAACAGCGGGCATAAGTGGCATTATGTCGGCCTGTTGCATGACCTTATGGAGTATTTCTGCTTCTTGGTCCAGTTCTGGGATATGCTTGGCTAAGCGTTGGAGGTGCAGCTGGTGTACAGCACTTGGTGTTGGTATCTTGCACCTGTTGTTAGAATGAGGGGTGGTAATGGGATAACTATTGATCTGAACCCCACTGACCTGAACCACACACGTCTGAGCAGATTGCTGTGACATCCATGACATCAGAAGGATCTTCTCCCTGCCCGCTATTCTCTTGTACAGGAGGGGGAGCCTTGTTGTACTCACCTGGTGGACCGGGATGTATTACTGTGTTTAGATAAAATGCTATTACATTCATTGCAAGACAGTTTTTGCAGTCTTTAGCGAGGTGAGTGTCTGATGAACACCATTTGAAGCATATTTCTTTCTTCTTTGTTCTGTATTTTTTAAGTGGGTGTGGTTTATTATGTAATGGAAAGTTCTTAATAAAGTCCAAGTTAAAAGATGAAATGTTTGTTTAGTGATGGGTCTACTGTTGTTAAAGTTCTTTGCGTAGAGTTTTGTTGGTTGAAGCTTGAGTCATTTTGAGATGCAGATTTTCCATTCTCAAGCTCGTCTTCTATTAATACTGCTTCCTCTAGGACTTGTGCTTCAGCTACAGCAGCACCAGCTTCTCTTTTTAGCATTAGCACCTCGAGCTCAGCATCTCTTTTGGCGTTTTCTGGTTGACTTGCAGTCTTTTCTACTTTCGAGTTAGCCTCTTTGATTACATATGATGCTCTTGCCTTAGCAGCCACAGCTTTAGCTTGAGCATGGGCCACACTCACTACAGACACCGATGTGTTGCTACTCCTAGCACTGGATCCAGACTTGTTGCTTGTAGTGATGAGTCGTTCATGAACGATTCGTTCTTTTGAACGCAGTCTTTAATATGACTCGACTAGTCATCTCAGAGAGCGAGTCGTTCATTTTTGTGTAGACCGCATGCGCATTGCACCACATCTCATACAGGAAACAGAAAGGAGTCATTCATCTCCCAAGTCGGCTTGTTCGTTGTTTCGTTGCTGCTCGTTCGTTAGTTGTCGTCGTTCACCAAGTCCCAGCCCCATAGAGAAAGAGTATGCAGTTACCGGAAACAGAAAGGAACTGTTCATCTCCCGAGTCGTTCGTTCGTTCCTTTCTGTTTCCGGTGAACGAACGAACGAACGACTCGGGAGATGAACAGTTCCTTTCTGTTTCCGGTAACTGCATACTCTTTCTCTATGGGACTGGGACTTGGTGAACGAACTAACGAACGAACTAACGAACGAACGAACAAAACGACTCGAGAGATGAATGAGTCCTTTCTGTTTCGGACGGACGGATGTATTAGCTACAGCTACATGAGGCTGTCACGGCCCAGACCAGACATGTTGACGGAATTAATGCTAAGCTAAATATGAAGTGACAAAATAAAAAAACTATTTGGATTAAGAGGTGAGTTGAACTCTCTGCCTGAAGTAAGCTGCAATTAATTTATAATTTATTTTTCAAAGTTTGGCATAAATGCATTAGCTTATAGTTATTATATTTTTATTCCAAAAGTACTAAATGTATTAAAAAATTGTAATATGCAACATTTTAATTAGATTCTGCTGAAATGAACGAAATGAACGAAATGACTTGAAAAAAGATTCGTTCATTTTGCTGAACGAGACTTAAAGAACTGAGTCAGTAAAATGAACTGAACTTCCCATCACTAGTTGCTTGTTGCCTTTTTGACAACGTTGAAACCTTAAAATGCTGTCAATGAAGTGAAGTTCTGTCCTTTAAGGTTTCTCTCCAATGACATGACACAGTGAAAACTGTAACAAAATGACATACTGCACTTCTTAAATAAGACCAGTTTCCAAAAATAAAGTGCATCAAATCAAACTAACCTGGTATTTTACTCAAATAATAAATTATATTTAAACATAAGCAACTCTACTGTCTCAGCAATAAACTTACGGCATTCCCTGAACGGTGCTTCAGCATGGATGAAGGCAGATAAGCTTTTATTTACATGTTGTCGACAGTACATGGGCAACACAGAAGAATAACTCTTTATTGTGAACAAACTTGTTTTGTGAGTGCTCATTTTGGAAAATGTTTGCATCTTTTGATGATGTCAAAGTTATTTAAATTGAAACAGTAAATGTGACTTATGTCTAAATTTGTGAAACTGAAAAAATAAAATACAAGTTTATCAACATTTTCTGTTTAAAAACCTTTAAAAACTAAAGAAGCATTACCTTTACATTGCATTAGAGTGCTTTGAGTGGAAATAAACAGCATTTTTGTAAATAATCTATAGCCACTAAGACATTCAAAACAAACATAGAGCAATGATTTTCACACTTTTCTCACATCTCTAAAAAATAGTTCCGCTGTTTAAACAATAAGGAAGTGCAATATTTTTCTTGCTCAGCCACTCAATATTTTTTAGTTTCTACAGAGATGGACAAGATGACTGAAGGTAATGTGTACGCTAATGTGCCTGTAAAACCTGGAAAAAACAAGGGTGAGTCTCTCTCTGCATTTATTTAAATACAATAGACAGTTTTTATTTTCTCAAAAGATTTTCAGGATGCAGGAGAAGGTGAATGTTTTTTTTTTATATATACGTTTTGTTTAAGTTCAGTTTATCAAAGTGTAAGAGAGGACTTTTAAAATTGCCACTAAGGCATGGCACCATTGCCAAATCTGTTTTTGACAATGTTGAGCGTTAATAAAAGGTTGCAGCTGCTGTTAAGCACAGGAAACACATGGGCATCAACGCCTTACCACGGTTTTCAACTCACAAAAGGGACGTAAAAATGTGCTTGTGCTAATTAAACACTTTAAACGGCTCCCAAACGGCTCTTCGTTTTACCACCCTTTATAATTTAGCCAAATGTAGTTCTGTTTTGACTAAATTGTTTATAAATAATAATAATAATAATAATAATAATATTGTTAATGTTTACATATATCACTTAAATTATTAAATTAATCATTTGGACATAAGCAGATATTCAAAAGTTAGAAATAAATGTGTTAATCTAATATCAATAAATTGCCATAGCGATGTAACATCTGACCGTGAGCCGGTTGAAAATCAAACGTTTTAAGTTGGTTGAGATGTTAATTGAATCGTAATTTGTGTTGTGTTTTAAGTTGTTGTTGCAAACAGTTTCTAGCATGGCGACGAGAGTGTGGCTGTTGATATTGAGGAAGCCTCATCCTCATTCACATCAGAGGATTGACAGCCTAAATAAATCCACTTTAGTAAAAGGCGTTCACTCGTGTCTCTCCTGCTGCTGCACAGACTGGTACCAGGCCAAGCTGGCTCTGCGCGGACTTAACAAGCGAGACTTGACAAGGGCAATGTCTGTGTCTGAGCTTAACTCTCTTCAAAATAGACAAAAAGTCACCTAAATGTCCTGTCACTGGTGGAGAACAGGGAGAATGTGAGCAGTAATCTGTGTTAGCAAAGAGGCTAAACTTAAACAGAGGCTGAACCATCTCTGAGCCATAAGTTATTGTTTCATAACAGAGTCAGACCCGTCTTAAACTAAGTGTTTAAGGCGGGTCTGGCCCATCGTTGTCAAAGAGATGTAATAATGTTCTGGTGGATCATGTACTGCCTTCTGTGTGTCTCTGCTGCAGCCACTGAGAGTAAAGAGCAGGGGTCTCATACTTTTGGCTTGCGGACTAAATCCGGTCTGAATCAATAAAACATTTTTTACTATTTAATTGCTTGCTAATTAGTTCTGGCTGTAAATAATCGTGATTAATTTAAATTGTGTTAATAAACACAGACTCAAAAAGTAATTGTTATCTTTTTTTTTTAATCATTTAACGTTGCCATTGTTTTCATTTTTGTATAGCATGTAATTTGTGAAAAGACATACTTTAAAACTAAGCCCAGTCTATGAATGCAAAAATGATTGTACAAATAACTTAAAGCAGAACTAAGTAAGCACATAAATGTTCATGTCTCAGCAGCATTACTGCCTACGCTAAATCATGACAGGAACTGTTCCTGTAACCAGTCAGCTGTTACACTGAAAAGAAGCAGAGCAAGTAATTATTTTTACAGGCCCAAATATAAATACTGACTTGGCTCAAAGCACTTTACGGACTGTACATGACAGCCATTGCATTCACATGTAACTTTTTTTATTACTGTTATAAGAATTCTATATGTTAAAAGAATTCTATATCCTTATATTATCCAGAGAGACACGGAGACAGATTATATTATAAAAGCGAAAGGCCAGGTTTTATTCTTGCAAGAATGAAGCAAACATACACGGATATATATCAAAGGTACATAGTGCGTTTTGCTTAAATAAGTAAACAAAACATGACATTTTATATCACTGCAGTGGGGGCTGTCAGAGGGAGGCGTATCTTCCATACACTCCCCTCAAGGCCCCAGCTCCAGGTGCAGAAGTACCATGGCAACCCATGTCTATCTAGTTATGTCTACTCCATGCTTGGACCAACATAGAGGACATGACATGATTTGACATGACCTGTAGAGAACTATGAGCACCTACTAACTATAAACAATATACACAATTATAATAATAAAATTCTTATAACATTCCCCCCTCTTTATGCTGATAACAATTAGCATAAACAACCTACTAGCTTGAGTGTGAGTTGTAAACTATGACAGAAGCGAAAACCCAGCAGGGCTGTTGACCTAGCCAGAAGAACATTTTGACCCATTGGTAAAATGACCTAAAGCTGGGAAAAAACTCTTCTATCCACCCCTTGCCCCAAAGACGGTGACAAAACACAAACATCAAGCATCAAACGTATGTAATCACTTCAAATGATTAACTTACAACACATGTCAAAACAAACACAACAAATGATTATAATGGGATATGTTTCAAATCAAATGGGAACCCACAGAGTAATGCACTGATTCTTCAAAGTCAAATTCTTTAAAGTCCATAAATCATAAATCAAAACACAGTGTCACTCCAAAATAAAGTAGAAAAATTTGCCAGAGGTTTAGCTGGTCAACCCATTGGACTCAAGATCTCTGGCCTGTCCCTGCCTGTCCATTTCTGTCCCTGTAACTAAAAGAAAAACACATGGAGTGAGACTTATGCACATTCATAATGATTAAAATCAATTCTCTTCAGCACAATAAATTCAATGAACCATACGGCCCTTAGGTCTGTAGTATGATCCGTCCTGGAGCTGTTGTCCCGTTGGTGTACATGCAAACAATAACGTCCCTCAGATATCAAAGTGTTCATCTGAGGTCAAAGCCTTGACCTTAGTCGTTTGGCAGGTGCATGTCCAGGAATGTTGACCCAGCAATGGCCACATTCATCAATCTCACCAACAAGCTCGGATACATGTAAAGCAACACAAACAAACGTTATTAGACATGGAAGTGCAACAACAAGTACATGTACTGTATCTCAATACAGATTCTAAAATCCCAGTAAATCTTACAAATATGTTGTAAAACCAGGTCAAAATTAATTTCTCTATACCAGAATACTCTAATTCCTCTGTTAGAGTTTGAAGTCCTTTCTTAAAGGCTTAGTTCTGCTGTAACTAGTCCTGTGTTACTTTGGAGGAAATCCTTTGTAGACCCCTTTTCAGCTAATAGCATGCTCAGTGCTATTTTGTTCTGTCCAGTCCTTGGACCAGTTTTCTGTCATTTACAGTTTTAATTAACAGTTACAGCATCTCTTGTACAATTCATAAGCCTTTGTTGTTTATAAATATACTTAATTTAATCCACATTTTCATAAATTGTCTCAAATGGTAAACATTCAAATCCTAATGCTAATTTAATTTTAGCCTTATATTCATTAAGGACACCTTCAAGGACACCTCTGTCGATGTAAATGGGGCTCTCAAATGAACCTGAGGGAGCTGCTGTTTGGCTCCTAAAGTGTGAGTTTCGACTCACGATGTTCTCCGTCACATTGTATGTGAACATAAATAAAACGAGGATCGTTTAAGGACGCATGTTTCCGGTCAGCAGGCAACGCTGGTCTAATGGTCTTACTTCTGCTTTGCACTGCACCTGTCCCTGATCTCTACGTTTGTCAAGTTCAGAGTGATGTCACAGGAAGTCATGTGACCCCCGTCACTAGCCCTGCTCACAGGTGTACTTCCCTTCATAGGTGTAAACCAAGATGATGTAAGTTCAAAGAACTATGTTAATATTAGCTCTTACTGGTGGTGGCTATATTAATTGTCAAAACTCCTTTTCTGAACTGGTATACTTGTTGTAGTTGGCTTCCATCCAAATAAAGAACAAACAAACAAATCAGAACGTTCTCTGACATTATAGACCCATAGAAAGTGCCTCCTAGGTTTTCGTCAAACGAAACCATAAAAGCCCTTAAAATGATCAAACCATAAAAATGAAACAGCAGATAAACTCTGTTTCCACAGATATGGTCTGCTGGAAATCTACTTTAATCTGAAAAGGTTTAATCAGACTAAACAGTGCTTCTCCAGAAAAGTCCTGTCAACTTTCTTTATTTCATTATTCGATTTAAACTTTTAACTGTATTAAACACTGTTGTTATAGCCTCATGCTAACCATTAGGTTAACCAAGCATCCCTTCAGCACTTTAACACAGCTTTGTTTAAACCTTCATCTCCCCCCTTTTTGAGACGTGGGACAACCATGGCTCAAAATACCACAAAAAATGAAACAAAATAAAACAAAAATCAAAAATAAAATCAAAAGAGTGTTTTTTTCCAATTACCACCTTAAATTGTTATTTCATTAATTAGCATTTCTAATTATTCATCTTCTTTATGTTTTACAAATAGCATCACTTTTGTTTACGTTATATTTAAAACTTAACTTTGTTTAGTTCAGTTTTAATTTTAGTTACCATTAGTTGTAGGTCTTTACCTGTAACTTTAATTGGTATCATCCACAATTTGACAAATTTTAACTCAGTTGATGCAAACATAAATAATTTATATAGATCAGACCTGGTTTCTCATGATCTATTTTCACAAACCTTTAAACATTCACCTTCAATTCACAATTTATTTCACGTGTTCTTTTAAATTAAAATATTCTGAAAATATTGTTTAATTTACCTTAAATTACTTTCTTTAGAAGGAAAACACATTTTTCTCTTACTTCAAAACAAAATTTCTTAATCACCCTTAGGTCAGACCCCTTCCTCTGGGGTTAAACCAGTAACAGCAGCATGTCTCATCTGCTTGAACACACCACAAAGCCTCTGCTCTGTTCACACTGCTTTCCTCTAAAACACTGGTTCCCAAAGTGGGGGTGGGCGGGGGGTCGCGAGATGATTTCCAGAATTTTTTTTTTTTTTTATGAAATTTTTTTTTTTTTTTTTTTTTTTTTTTATGATTATTATTTTTATATATTTTTAAAAAGGTTGTAATGATGCGAGTATAAATTTAGGATAATTAAAATAAACTAAAAGTAAAACTTTGTAAAACTTTGTTTGCTAATTATGACAGTTTAGTGACGGCGTGTTGCCAAGTCCGCGGTCTACTTTAACACAGTTGCCGCAGGCTGTTTTTTATGTGGCTGGAAGTCGAGAGAGAGAGAGAGAGAGATTTGTTATTTAGTCATTATTTTTATCTTTTAAAGTCCATTTTGGGCAAAAAGCATAGTATAATAAAATCACCAAAACAAGTCTTTATGTTAAGAATGATAAACATACTGTCTTAAGTGCACCGCTTTATAGTCAATTAAATAAAATAATAATAGATAAATAAATACATTAAAAAAAATACAATAAATAAAAAAATACACAAAATCCATGACTTCAACCTCGGGGTCATGGATCGCATCAGTCTAGTATTGGGGGTCGCGGTCTGAAAAGTTTGGGAACCCCTGCTCTAAAACACCATCATCTTTGTGACTGTCGTTTAAAAGGAAAGACTAAACATAAAATCAATAAAATTCATCTCAAATTCTCAACTTCTCAACTCAAATTCTGCTTTATTTTTAAATAAAATTTCTTCAGGATTGTGTTCAGTATAGATTTGTTCTATACTGTCTCTTTAAAACTCAGTTTTACCACCAGGTGCTCAATACAATAAACCAGTTTGTTTTTGTATTTTTCCCATATTAATTTAAACGTAACATAAAAACGTTTTATCAATTACTATTTTCATGTTTCCACTAATTTGGCATTCAGATGCCACATAAAGAATTCACCTCACTCAATGTTAAACAGAAACTTTAAACATCAAGTGTAAAATCAAAATAACGTGTCTCTCTTTATTTATTCAAATTCACCAAAATTGTAATCAGTAATTATCATTACTGTTCATTTAATAAAATGTAACATCTCAACCTCTTTTTTTTTCTCTTTTTCTTTAGGTTACAACGACCTAAAGTTTGATCAAAACCAAAACCAAAACAAAAACTTAATGTCTGTTCAAAAGGACCTTGTGCTAGTCCCTGTACTCAAAAAAAAATCTAAAATCACTTCAACCAGTGATTAAAACCCAGCAAGCCATTGGCATATGCTCTTAAACTTTAACAATTCACCTTGTTAGTTTAACAATTATCTTTTATTCACTTATTTTTCATTAACTTTAATTTTTCAAATAAAACCTTTAAGATCGTTTTAACAGTTTGAACTGTTTTAACATAGATATGTTTTTAATCACCAAAACCAGATTACCAATTTACATTACGGTTTAAATCTTTATTGCATAGATGACACTATACCTTAATTATAAATTACCAAAATAAATAATGATTATTATTTATTTTGAACTATCTTCATTTCAATTTCCCAATTACTTAAACTTTAAGTTTTCAAAAACCATATTCAATCTCATTAATTCAATCGTTTAGTTTACCAAATCATGTTTCATAGATTCAATAAAACTCAAATGTGGACTTTTATTCATATCAACAGACCTGTCAGAAGGTCAAACAGTTTTCCTAATTAAGTATCATAAACTTTATTTAACACATCAGTTCAGTGCAATCTGTTTCTGTCACTGACATTTATAACTCAGCATTTTTCTCAACATTAAAATGTTTGTTTAATGTAAAGGCTCCTACAATGTCTGTGGAGCTAAAAAAACAAAACCCAAATTAAAACATTTCTCTTGGGAGCAAAAGGAGGGTGCTGTGAAGCCCTGTTACATTGACTTGCATAGAATGTTATCTTGTGTTTAAACATTCCTCGTGAATCCAAACAGTGGTTACTTTGAATCCACTTTCTCCAAAACTTTGTCAAAACCAAACCAGAGAAATACATAAATGTTTCTTTTCTTTACTTAGATTCTGGTAACCTTGTTTTCTTTTAAATATGAGCTTATGGCCCAACTATAAAGTTATATTATCTTTATAAACTTACTCTGCGCAATTCAACTTTAAGACACATATTTAAATTCTTCCAATTCCAAAGTAATCATTTTCATTCTTTTATTGGCGTTATACCGTGTGTTTGAACCACACTGATATTAAGGACCTCTATTAGTTCTCGTACTAATAGATACACAAAATTGTTTAGCAAAACATCAATCACTAATTTTATTTTAGATCCAAGTGTTGGATCTTTAACTTCTTCAAACCTTTAATGTTCACATTTCTATGTCACATAAAATACAAAACCAACTCTGTTCTTTAACAGAATACTCATTATTTTCTCTCATAAACCAAAATCACATTCTCCTCTGTAGATGTGTGTCTCATGTGTCCGTGTTTGTGTCTATGTGTCTGTATTTACATGTGTTTATGTGGGTGCAGTTACATGTGTCTTTATGTGTTTATGTACCTGACCTGTTAGTTGAAGTTCAGTTATCCTCGTCTCTCGCCTGGACCCAGTTTCGACCTCCCCCTCTTCTGCTCTCCTCTCTCAGTGCCCTCTCGTCTGTCACGCCCACCTCCACCTCGCTCTCGTCTCCAGGGCAATTGTGCATTTTTCCTCAGAGAAATACATTACATTCATATTAATTTCAAGTTTCATCCAATTTGCAAACACACTTTACAAATACCTTTTTGGTCAATCTCAATAGATCAAACTTTAAAACAAATAAACGTTTGTCTGAATTTGTTTATCTTACCGCTTCTGTGTTTGCTGTTGCTCGTCTGTCTGCAGCTTTTTTCAGCCGAAAAGGAGCAGGTGGGAGGTGGGGTGCAGAGGAAGTTTTGGAGGGGGCACTGTTTTCCGGAGGAAGCCGAGACCTAGAGGCTCCCAGAAACATTTAAACAAAATACAAATGATTAGTGTTTTGAAGTACATGTGTGTACTTCTTTCAAAATCTCTTCTCTACTTCTCTGTTTTTTCTCAAATTAGAAAAATAGCTTATGGAAGCTACCTTTCTCTTTCATGTTGTTCAAACTTTCTTTAAACAAAAACATTACCGTTGTTCTGATTCACATCATTAGACTCATTCTTCATCCAACAATGGCCCATTCATAACACATTTATTCTCTCAAACACACATGTTATCTTTAACTTTTTAGGTCAACAATTCTCAGTATAAGCCCCGTCACTTTCAGTGGGCTTTTTTCGCTCACTCACCGCGTCACCAGCAGTGAACATTTTTCAGCAAAAGCTCTCGTGGGCTTTTAAAATCTCATTTCTCATCTGCAGGAATCAATACTACGTAGGCAGGCCTTTTTATAGTCACATTGACTTCGGACTCATTCATCTCACCTTTTGTTGTTTTTAGTAAGGATCTCGATAATGGTCTATATACTCGAGTTTTCCTGTGCGTACAACGCACCATTAAAACCAACAATACTAGCTATGCAAGGCAGTTCGATTGTGGCGTATTACGATACGTGATTATTAATCTAAGATAAATTCTTGTGCTCCCTAGACAAGCTTTTTAGACCTCATACTCCTTCTTGTAATTAGGTGCTCTATCTCGCATAGAGGTTCGCACTTGTCACGGCCAATGAACTAAACGCACGAGTCAGTTTCAAGAAACACCTCAAAACTTACAAAGCATAAGGTATCTATCAAACTTAAATCTAGCAAGACAACAAGCTTTAACACAGATTAACATCAGAATATCCCGTTTAAAACCTCACCCGTTAAGATTTTACATGTAGGATCTCGATCAAAAACACATACTTTTTCGGCTTTAAATCTCACCCGTTAAGATTTTACATGTAGGTTCTCGAAAAAAAGCGGATCTCACCATTAGATGACATTTAGGGTCGATCTTTCAGCGTTTAAGAATCTCATATGCTGGCCAACTTCATGGAAACACATCAACCATGGTGATAAGATTACATGCAGCTCACTCAACATACGCCAGATTTCCAAAACTACTACTTCCGGAAGCTTTGGTATTAAAACAAAGTCCCACAGCTTGGGACTTACAAGAAATGCTTTTGTGCATTTCTCCGTGCACGTCCAGCTCACCTCTTTGCATGAGAAACAACGAATATTGAGATCCCGGTGGCACCAAATGTTATAAGAATTCTATATGTTAAAATAATTCTATATCCTTATATTATCCAGAGAGACACGGAGACAGATTATATTATAAAAGCGAAAGGCCAGGTTTTATTCTTGCAAGAATGAAGCAAACATACACGGATATATATCAAAGGTACATAGTGCGTTTTGCTTAAATAAGTAAACAAAACATGACATTTTATATCACTGCAGTGGGGGCTGTCAGAGGGAGGCGTATCTTCCATACACTCCCCTCAAGGCCCCAGCTCCAGGTGCAAAAGTACCATGGCAACCCATGTCTATCTAGTTATGTCTACTCCATGCTTGGACTAGCATGGAGGACATGACATGATTTGACATGACCTGTACTTTACATTAACTAATTTACTAACAATTTTATTTTTTATTATCATTGTGTACTATGTTGCAAGAGCAGGAGTCTATGAACAAGCCCTGAGTCTTAGGCTGTACTAGACCACAGCATTTTGAAGATTTGCACAATTAAAATGATAACACGTAAAACCAAAAAAGCCTTCAAACTGTAAATGCAAATGTCTCAAACTGTAAAACAGAAAAAAAAGTTTTATTTTTATTTCTTTTTTGAGTTCAGCATTTTTATTTTTAGTAGTTTTATAGAACTGAGCTAATGTTATGAGAATTTTATTATTATAATTGTGTATATTGTTTATAGTTAGTAGGTGCTCATAGTTCTCTACAGGTCATGTCAAATCATGTCATGTCCTCTATGTTGGTCCAAGCATGGAGTAGACATAACTAGATAGGCATGGGTTGCCATGGTACTTTTGCACCTGGAACTGGGGCCTTGAGGGGAGTGTGTATGCAAGATACGCCTCCCACTGACAGCCCCCACTGAAGTGATATAAAATGTAATGTTTTGTTTACTTAGGTAAGCAAAACGCACTATGTACCTTTTGTATATATCTGTGTACTTTGCTTCCCTTGCAAGTAATAAAACCTGGCCTTTCGCTTTTTATAATATAATCTGTCTCCGTGTCTCTCTGGATAATATAAGGATATAGAATTCTTTTGGACATATAGAATTCTTATAACATTTGGTGCCGTGACCCGGATCTCAATATTCGTTGTTTCTCATATAGAGAGGTGAGCTGACGTGCACGGAGAAATGCACAAAGAAAGCATTTCTTGTAAGTCCCAAGCTCTGCTGTTAAACAGTAAGGGCCAGATATCCTCTCTGTGTGTGTGGACGCGATGACGAGATCTGGACTGGAAAAATGAGAAGAGCAGAGACGAGAGGACAGAACAGACAGTCTGGCTGCGGAACAACTGGACTATTGGACTGAAGATTCAGGTAAACAGCTGTTTAATTTATTTTTGGTATGTGTGATTTTTGTTTTAATACCAAAGCTTCCGGAAGTAGTAGTTTTGGAAATCTGGCGTATGTTGAGCGGGCTGCATGTATTTACATCACCATAAGTTGATGTGTTTCCATGAGGCTGGCCAGCATAGGAGATTCTTAAACGCTGATAACGCTTTGTCGAGACCCTGCCTATATGGTTTATGGTGAGATTGAAAGCTGGGAAAAAGTATGTGTTTCAGTCGAGACCCTGCCTGCGTGGTTTATGGTGAGATTGTAAACGGGATATTCTGATGTTAATCTGTGTTAAAGCTTGTTGTCTTGCTAGATTTTAGTTCGATAGATACCTTATGCTTTGTAAGTTTTTAGGTGTTTCTTGAAACGGAACGCGCAGGGAGTTCATTGGCCATGATGAGTGCGGAATCTACGAGATAGATAGAGCACCTGATCACAATAAGGAGTATGGGGTCTAAAAAGCTTGTCTAGGGAGCACAGGAATTTATCTTAGATTAATAATCACGTATCGTAATACGCCACAATCGAACTGCCTTGCATAGCTAGTATTGTTGGTTTTAATGGTGCGTTGTACGCACAGGAAAGCTCGAGCTGACTCTTTAATCGAGACCCTGCCGAAACCTATGGTTAATGGTGAGATTGGAGTCCAGTCGCGTTGGACGTGACGTATAGGAAGACGTAGGCCTCACGATAGTGTTCACTGCATGTGAAGCGGTGATTTTTAAAAGCCCACGAGCTTTTGCTGGAAAATGTTCACTGCTGGTGACGCGTGAGTGAGAGAAAAAGAAAAAGCCCACTGAAAGTGACGGGGGTCACATAACTTCCTGTGACATCACTCTGAACTTGACAAACGTAGAGATCAGGGACAGGTGCAGTGCAAAGCAGAAGTCTGGAGGTTTTATGAAAGTAAGACCATTATCCGGTCACGGCACCAAATGTTATAAGAATTCTATATGTTAAAAGAATTCTATATCCTTATATTATCCAGAGAGACACGGAGACAGATTATATTATAAAAGCGAAAGGCCAGGTTTTATTCCTTGCAAGGGAAGCAAAGTACACAGATATATACAAAAGGTACATAGTGCGTTTGCTTACCTAAGTAAACAAAACATTACATTTTATATCACTTCAGTGGGGCTGTCAGTGGGAGGCGTATCTTGCATACACACTCCCCTCAAGGCCCCAGTTCCAGGTGCAAAAGTACCATGGCAACCCATGTCTATCTAGTTATGTCTACTCCATGCTTGGACCAACATAGAGGACATGACATGATTTGACATGACCTGTAGAGAACTATGAACACCCATTAACTATAAACAATATACACAATTATAATAATAAAATTATCATAACAGCTAAACATAAAAAATTAGTACGACTAGAGAAGGGACGATCCTGAAGGAGAAGACTGTGAGAATGTGAGAGAGCCACAAAGAACATGTTCTTCTGTGAGAAACCAGCCTCGACGCCTAAACTGTAAAATTGTGTTGCATTCAATAAGTTGTCATTGCAAAGTAAAATATTTAAAGTATTAAAGTATTAAAATATTTAAAGTAAAGATTTTTGTATTTTGTAATTTACAAAAAGTTTTGAGTCTTTTTAGTCTTTTTAAATGTAAGTTCCTTGAATAAAAAAACATTTTGACAATATTTTCTGATTAAAAACCTAACCTTCAGTTCTCATCAGGAATAAAAGACTTACATTGCATTAGAGCGTCATGAGTGGAAAAACAGCATTTTTGTAAATAATCTATAGCCACAAAGACATGCAAAACAAACATATAGCAATGATTTTCACACTTTTCAGCAAGAATTCTAAAACATAGTTCATGCAATTAAAAAATAAGAACGTGCAACATTTGTCTTGCTCAGCTACTCATCGCTCATTTTCAGATTCTACAGAGATGGATAAGATGACTGAAGATAATGTGTACGCTAATGTCTCTGTAACACCTGGAAAAAACAAGGGTGAGTCTCTCTCTGCATTTATTTAAGTTTAATTTAAGTTAAAACCAACTCTTGATGGTCTTAATAACATCTGCACATTCCCAAAACACCAAGGACCTCAGAAATGTCTTTCACAACCAAAACACCACAATGAGACATCAACTCACAAAGAACAATGTTGAGTTCAATATACCCAATACAAGGAATAGCAAGATCTTTGGGGCCATCAGCTAAAGTCAGTGAAGCTTTGAGAGGCTCCTCCCCAGGGTTCAAAGTGCTCTCTGTGATTGTTGACACCATTTATCCTTTACACTTTACGCTGCCACTATCAGTTTTGGAAGCATTATCCAACCACTGTGCTGTGTGTTTTTAATTGTGATTTCTCTAAATCTTTGGCAGGTACTTTGACTCAAAATAAAGCAAAGAGAGGGTCAAAGGTGACAGTGAAGAGATTGGCTCTGCTGGTCGTCAGTTTGGTAATTGTCGCTGCTGTCACTGCGATCATTGTTGTTGTCGGTGAGTTAAAGTTTCTTCTAATTTAATCCAGACTGACTTGTAGATGTTATATTTTCTCTGTGTCTTATGTCTGAGTTCAGTGTATTATAACACTCAAACCAAAGGAAGAACTGAAGAAATGGAAAGAACAACAGTTGTCCCTCACACTTCCCCTCCACAGCCTGTAAGCACCTACGGTAGCCCAGCAGGTACATGTCTATGAACAAACCCAGTGGAAATATCGTTAATGATGGATTTAGAAAAAAAATAATAATTAGGTCACAAGCATCTAATTTAAGTAATCCCCAATCAACTATTTGTTGAAATAAGTTATACTATATAGTTATTTAAATATAAGCAAACCTGTCTTGAAACTAACATGTAACACTGTCCACAGTCACAACTAGGTGTTATATTTTCTCTGTGTCTTATGTCTGAGTTCAGTGTATTATAACACTCAAACCAAAGGAAGAACTGAAGAAATGGAGAGAAAAACAGTCGACCCTCACACTTCCCCTCCACAGCCTGTAAGCACCTACGGTAGCCCAGCAGGTACATGTCTATGAACAAACCCAGTGGAAATATCTCTGATGATGGGTTTAGATAAAAAATTATAATTTTAGGTCACAAGTGTCTAATTTAAGTAATCCCAGAGCAATCATTTGTTAAATAAAAAAATAATTTGTTAAATAAATAAATGTCCTGAAACTAACAAGTAACACTGTCCACAGTCACAACTTCAAAAAACCCGCCCCAATGTGACGAGGACTGGGAGCTTCATGGAGAGAAGTGCTACTTTTTCTCCCCAAATACACTTAAACTTTCATGGAGTGAAAGTAAAGAGAAGTGTCAGGAGCTCAAAGGGAACTTGGTGAAGATAGACAGCAGAGAGGAGCAGGTACAGTAGCTCAGTCTAAACTGATATTTGGTGAGTTGTTCTGAAAAGATATTTTGGATTATTTTGTGGTTTTAGGAATTTCTGGATGTTAAAGTACGATCACTGATGAATGACTATGAGGACAAGTTCTGGATCGGACTGACAGACTCTGAGACAGAAGGTGAATGGTTGTGGACGGACGGCTCTCGACTGAACACAAAGTGAGGTTTTAATCTTATTTGTGTTTAGCTTTGTGAACACCTTGTCCCAGAAGTTTTTATCTGGTACTTTTCTAACATTTCTATGTATGCAGCCATATATTTATCTGTGTGTCCAATTTTGTCTTATCTTCTGTTAAGTCCTGGGTTCCCTTTCGAGGGAACTCAACACTGCGTCGTGAAACGACACTTTGGGGAACGCCCTCAGCGTGACGGCCCTGAAGCATGAATGAAACTTAGACCAATCTTGATTGGTACCACGTCTGGCGTAGTGAGTGCTGGCCTACCCGGAAGTATAAAGGGACGCCATCACGCACACGCCAGCTTTTCGCTCTTCAGCAAATGCCCTGGGTGTGAGAGACTTGTTGAGAAACTTTTGAATGAAAAGTATGGCAGAACAGTTTAAGAAGTGTCTGTACCCCTGCCCTCGTTACACTACGGGTAGGGACACGCACTCGTGGTGTCTGATCTGCTTGGGAGCACAACGCTTGGTCAGCTCGAGGAGCTGGCTGTGTGCACTGAGGGGCAGGGTGCTGCGCTCCCGCCTGGCCGTGTTTGACCGGGCCGGCCAGGCTCGCGTTCCCCGTGGTTGAGGTCCCGTTGCCGCCGGCGCGCGCGGCGGATTGTGGGGATCGCAGCTGGGACTGTTTGATGCGATTGGCACAGCTGAGGCTGTTCTCCGTCCTTCATCAGACAGCTCGGATGCATTCCTCCCTGTGCAGGAGCCCGCGAGGCGCTTCTCCGGCAGGGGAGACGGTCTGATGGAGCTGTCCACGTCTGAGGACGTGGACTTGCTCAGCATTAAAAGAGGTGTGCGTGCCCCTGCCCTCGTTACATTACGGGTAGGGACACGCACTCGTGGTGTCTGATCTGCTTGAAAAAATAAATAAATAAAAATAAGTGGTCAGCTCTCGAGGGAGCTGGCTGCGTGCACTGAGAGGCAGATCAAAAGGAGTTCCCCGTGGTTCAGGTCCCGTGGCCGCCGAGGCGGCGCGGGGGCTGAGATCGTGGGGATCGCAGCTGGAGCTGTTTGATGCGATTGGGCCAGCTGAGGCTGTTTCCCAATCATCGGCAGACAGCTATGATGCTATTCCCACCTGTGCAGGAGCCGCGAGGCGCTTCTCCGGCACAGGAGAGGATCAAGGCTAGAGCTGTCCACATCTGAGGATGTGGGACGTGCTCAACGTTGAGGCGGTTGACATGGAGGCTCGCTGGTCACCTAGTGTGCCGCATGAGGAGCTCATAGAGGTTGTGACTCGTGCGGTGGCCAGATTAGATATTAGCTGGCCACCAGAACGGCAGGAAGCGACAGTAAATAGAAATAAACTGGATGGCGCTTCCTGCAGCACAGAGTTCGGCCCAAATAGCGGGGTTTGCCATCTTTTTCGGACTTGCACAACGAGTTGTGTAAGTCCTGGAGTAAGCCACACTCTTCCCGCATTTCTCCCCATGCAGGAGCCCGCGGCGCTTCTCCTCGCGAAGGGAGGCGATGCTTGAGCGGTTTACGTCTGAGGATATGGACTTGCTCAGCATTTACAGAGGTGTGGGTACCCGGCCCTCGTTATATCAGCCGCCGAGGCGGCATTCGTCACCTCACGTGCCGCTAAAAATATGAGGAGCCCGTTGCCGTTGTGACTCGTGCGAGTAATAGAGGGCCAGGTTTAACATTATCTGGCCGTCAAAGGGCAGGAGCTACAGTAAATAAAAGTGGCTTTTCCTGCAGCGCAGAGCACGAACTGAGCATTAGAGCTTACACGGGTTGTGTGGCCTGTTCCATGACCTGCGCAACGAGTTGTGTGGGTCATGGGGCAGGCCACATTTCGCCAATGAGATTGGGACTGCGGAGGCATTTTCTCAATCATCAGGGGTAGCTCTGTGGTCATTCCTTCCAGGGCGGGAGCCCACTAGGTGGCTGCTCCTGCACAGAGAGAGGTCCGAGGCTTGAGAGGTCTGCATCTGAGGATGTGGATGGCCTCAGCAATGCGGCGCATTCATTAAAGCCTCGGCGCTGCCCACCAGGCCGTGTAGAGTTACATCGACCATGGTGGGCGGGGCAGCAGGGCTGCATACTACAAATGCGGGCACGCCAGGCCGACCTGTTAAAGGACTCGGAGGAGACACATCTGTGGATGTGGCTGAGAGAGTCCCCTCCGGGGAGAGAGCCCCTTGGACACCGGTGTAGTAAGTCCGCCGTCTATGACGCTTCGGGCCACAACGGTTTTCCAGCATCACGAGCTGCCTCACAGCCCACCCCGGGGGGTTTTGGGCGGGCAGCAACGTTGTATGCGCATCGAGGATCGTGTGAGACTTATCCCTGCTGTGCAGCGGTTCAGGGGGGCGACAACGGTCTTCGAAGCAGACCCGAGATAGGCCTCGAGAGGCTGAGTCCCGTGGCGCGGGACCGCAGTGGGTCCGGAACAGGCTCGGGTTATGGAACAGGAAGTACACTCCCTGCGGGAAAAGGAGGCCATAGGTCGGTTTTCCTCCGCCAGAAATGGAGTCGGGTTTCTACAGCCGGTACTTTATAGTTCCAAAGAAGGAGGTCTGCGTCAATTTTAGATCTAAGGTATTTGAACCGGTCTCTGAGGAGGCTCAGGTTCGAGATGAAAGTAACTAATGATACCTATTACCGTGAATTAAATTCGGTCCGAGGACTGGTTTGTCACGATGGATCTGAAGGATGCATGCTTCCATAAATCCTTCTCACAGGAAGTTCCTGAGGTTCGATTTTTGGGGGCGAAGCGTTCCAATATCGGGTGCTTCCATTCGGCCTAGGCAGAGCACGGCCTGAGCATCAGAGCCTACACCACGGGTGGTGTGGCCTGTTCCATGACCTGCGCCGAGTTGTGTGGGTCATGGGGCAGGCCACATTTCGCCAATGAGATTGGGACTGCTGAGGCATTTTCTCAATCATCATGGGGGAGCTCTGTGGCCCTGCCTTCCGAAAGTGGATGCGGTCTGGCTCCACTGAGACTACAGGGCATCCGGAGGTTTTCCTGAGGGGGAATCCATTCCGAGTATCAGGGTTACGTGCAGGTGCTGTTGTTCCCTGTCAATATGGAGGAAACCCTGGTCTCTCTCCCAAGGACCAGTACTGGGAGCAACATGTCACCGGAAATCGTTTTGACAGATGTCTCCCTCACTGGCTGGGGCGCGGTCAGAGCGGCCGCTTGCCCAGGGTCTGTGGCAGGACCATCATCGCTCCAGACATATAAATTGCCTGGAGATGTTGGCTGTGTTCAGGGCTCTGAGGAGCTTCCTGGCGGATCTCAGTGGTTATCACGTTCTGGTGCGCTCCGACAATGTGTCGGTGGTAGCGTACCTGAACCGTCAGGGGGTCTGAGGTCTCGCCTCTGTGCAGATTGGCGCATCAGATCCTCCTGTGGTCCCGGGGGAAGTTATCGTCTATCAGAGCGATGTAAATCCCCGGGGGACCAGAATCAGGGAGCAGACACCCTGTCGAGGCAGGGGCTGAGGCCCGGGGAATGGAGACTTCACCCAGAGGTGGTGAGGTCTATATGCGAGAGGTTCGGCCCAGTGGAAGGGGATTTGTTCGCGTCTCGAGAGACGTCCCACTGTCCACTGTGGTTTTCCCTCACGCCTCCAGCCCGCTGGGGTTGGATGCCATGGTGCAGGCGTGGCCGAGGCTGCGTCTGTATGCCTTTCCCCCGGTGGCGCTGCTCCCAGGGAGCTCTGGAGAGGGTAGTAGCCCCGTACTGGCCGCCCGAGTAGGTTTCTCAGACATTATAGCACTGCTGGCAGGTCTTCCATGGCAGATCCCTTTGAGGAGGGACCTGCTGTCCCGGGCAGGGGCACAAGACTGCATCCCGGCCCGGGCTGTGGAACTCTGGGTCTGGCCCCTGAGGGGATCAGTACCTAGAGGTGGGCCTAGCGGCAGGGGTAGTAGAAACCATATGCAGTTCCAGGGCTCTGTCCACGGGGAGGTTGTACGGCAAAGTGGAATGTCTTTTCCACTTGGTGCAGGGGCGTGAGGTGGACCCAGCTGACTGCCCAGTGGCTTCGGTCCTGGAGTTCCTCCAAGAGCGCTTCACTGCGGGGCTTACCCCGCCCACTCTTACGGTGTACGTGGAGGTCATTTTGGCGTTCCACGCTCCGGTAGGTGAGGGGCTTCTGGGAGCGCCCATTGGTCGTGCGATTCCTCCGTGGCACCCGGAGGATGACGCCTGCAACGCCCTGGGGTTCCAATTTGGGATCTGTGGTGGGGCTTGAAGGATTGGCTGAGGCCTCCTTGAACCACTCGAGTTGGCGACAGAGCGAGTTCTGTCGCTCAAGGTGGCGCTACTTTTGGCTATCACCTCACTTAAAAGGGTGGAGATCTCCAGGCACTGGCTATAACGCCATCTTGCCTGGAGTTTGCCCCTGGTGGGGTTAAGGCCATTTTACGGCCGAGGCCAGGCTATGTGCCTAAGGTGCCATCTAACGTGGCACGGCCGACGGTTTTGCAGGCATTTCATCCTCCACCTCATGTGTCGGCCGAAGAGGGGAGACTTCATCTGCTCTGCCCCGTTAGGGCACTGCGAATCTATATACAGAAGTCTTCGCAGTGGAGAAAGTCAGAACGACTGTTGGTGTGTTCGGATCTCCTAGGAAAGGTCGGCCAGCGACCAAGCAGACGGTCAGCAATTGGATCGCCCAGGCTATTGCCTTGGCTTATCAGGTGCGGATTGCCTTCACCTTTGGCATTAAGGGCGCATTCTACTAGGGGCATGGCCTCTTCTCGGGCCCTTCAGATGGGGGTCCCGCTTCAGGAGATCTGCGAGGCAGCCGGCTAGGGCTGCCCCACACACTTTCATTAGGCTCTACGGTCTATATCTCCCTGCGATGCCTGGAGCTAGGCTGCTCGTCCCTAAGTGTGCCTGAGCATCCAGTTTCACACTAGGCAGGCACGGGTCGTCGTGGCATAGTGGGTATTCGTTCCCCAAAGTGTCGTTTCACGACGCAGTGTTGAGTTCCCTCGAAAGGGAACGTCTCGGGTTATGCATATAACCCTTGTTCCCTGAGAAGGGAACGAGACACTGCGTCGATCCGCCACGCCTACCCCGCCTGAGGGCGATTTGCTTCATCGCGAAGGGCTGGCGTGTGCGTGATGCGCGCCTCCTTTATACTTCCGGGTAGGCCGGCACTCACTACGCTGTGACGTGGTACCAATCAAGATTGGTCTAAGTTTCATTCATGCTTCAGGGCCGTCACGCTGAGGGCGTTCCCCAAAGTGTCGTTTCACGACGCAGTGTCTCGTTCCCTTCTCAGGGAACAAGGGTTATATGCATAACCCGAGACGTTCTTTCAGCCATAGCAATGATTAAAGGATGTGGAACATAAAAAAGAAAGTGTTCCCTTGATTCATTGCACTAGGTAAAAACAATATCTAAAATTATAGTTTTTAGAGCTTCTACCTCATGGCACGAAGATTATGGGTCAATTCCTGGTCTAGGGATTACTTTTTTTTTTTTTTTCTGGTTTTCTCTACAGTTCAAAAACATGCACTAATAAATGAACTGGTGAAAATAAATTGCCCAACAACTAAACTAGATGTTATTGTTCTCTTTTAGTTTAACGTTTTGGACGAGAAACAAATATAACACTGAGCCGGACAACTGGAAAAATGAGGACCAGGACGGAGAAAACTGTGCAGAAATGGGGGAGACAGAAAATATTAATGGGCTCAAGTCTTGGTATGATGTAACCTGCAAAAGAAATAACAAAATTATCTGTGAGAAACCAGCCTCGTGAACAAAGACCTACAACTAGAAATGGCATCTGAAAAATATACGTCTGTAACGTTTAAGAATATCACATTTTAACGTGAAAGTTATATTTCTAAAGCATAGCTTCAGTCCTGGGCTTTACTGCTCATCTGTAATTGTGTCATTTGAGTTTTGTTTTTACTTTTTTTTTTTTTTTAAACATTTTGAGGAAAGTTTTAATGTTAAAGTCAACATTAAAGAAACACGGTCCTACTTTTGTGATTAATGTTTAACAAAAACAGGTTTCATTATTTAAAGCTTTCACTTTATGGTTATGAAACAACTGCAACTTTAAAAACTTTGGTAAAGGCTTAAAGGCATATTTCACACTGTGAACAGTTTTGTAGAAAGAAATGGAAAAAGTGTGATTGATTAAAGTCAGTGCAAGAAACCAGATCATTAATCTTTTATTTTTCATTTTAATTCTTTTCTCTGTAACAAGTATTCAATAGTTGTATTTCCTATTAAGGTCTTGTCCCCAAAACCTGTGCTCTGATTGGTCAATAGGACAGTTGTTGATGGGGGTCCTACTTGAGTTTTTTTTCTTGTTGGTGATAAACTATTATGACACCTAGTACTTGTAGTAAAAGCCATAACAGTAAAAAATCATCAGGATGTGTGGTCTTTTCCATTGTCTTTTGTTTCCTATAAATACAGTCTACTAACTTTAACTAAAGTTATTGTTAGAATATTGGTTCTGGGCAGAGGTAGTGTAAAGTTGCCTGTTGTGTATTAAAACCATGTCTGTTACTGACGTGTAGTAGCTGTGAGAACAAGAAGGTGATTAAAGGAGAAGTAGACCTAATTAACCTTAAGTGTGAAGCATTTGTTTAACCTCAGCCGAGTCAGGCCTAGGATCCTTTTTTCTGAGGCACTTTATAGAAAACAACTTACAGCTGTCACTCTCACTGTTAACAGTTTAATCCTTCTGCCTCTACACACGAGGATTTACTCTCTTCTAAAACACATCCAAGTTTTTAAAAGTATAATCTTAAATATGTTTTTTATCTGGACCCTGGTATTATTATAAAAACCATTAGATAATAAAAGCTCTGGTTCAACACTCACCACTTGGACAGGTAAAACTCGTAAAGTCTGACTGGACATCTGAGCAGGTTGTCTGGGTCGCCCCTTATGTCCAGAGTCTCTTCAGATCTCTTTGCTTTTTTGGCAGGAACTCCATCTGTAAAACACTTAAACCCACATTTTAAAAGCATTTAGCCTCGATACATTAACACTTCCCATTTCTCAGTTGTCACCTGTGTCTGTTTCTTGGGCAGATGTGGGAGGTAGAAGTGCAGGTATTTACAGCAGAAGAAGAGCAGCGTGTTGAGGAGGACCATCGGTCAGGACGTCCTGAGCTGTTTACACCTCCACAGAAACTCCTCTTTCACTCGTGAGACACTGTAACCTGTGGCTGTATCAGTATTTTGTGTTGACTTCACAGAGAGAATTAGAAACAACACAAGCACTACAAACACAACTCAAAAGAGCATAAAAAGCACTAAGATAAACTTAAGGAAATACAATAAATATAACCTTAAAAAAAACATCATGTTATATAAAGTTTAGAACGTGTTACTCACTATTTGGCAAAAGAGGGCGCTACAAGAATAAAAATGAAAATTAGAATAATCTGAGCAGATACAATAACTCACTCTTGTGCTGGAGCTCTAATGAAGAGGGATAGTTTAGTCAGAAGCTTGTGTTTATTTGATTATTAAAAAAAGATGATCTGATCACATGACATGACTCACATACAGACTCTGAGACAGAAGGTGAATGGTTGTGGACGGACGGCTCTCGACTGAACACAAGGTGAGGTTTCAATCTTATTTGTATTTGGCTTTGTGAACACCTTGTCCCAGAAGTTTTTATCTGGTACGTTTCTAACATTTCTATCTTTGCAGCCATATATTTGTTTGTATGTCTTGTCTTGTCTTATTTTATGTTAAGTTCTGGGTTTCAGCCATGGAAACGGTTAAATGAAAGAAAGTGTTCCCTTGATTCATTGCAATTGTAAAAAAGAAATAGTTGTTAGAGCTTCTACTTTATGGCAAGAAGGTCATGGGTCAATCCCTGGTCTAGGGATTACTTTGGAGTTTCTTTAGTTTCCTCAACAATTTAAAGACATGCATTAATAAATGAATTGGTGAATCTAAATTGCCCAACAACTAAACTGGATGTTATTGTTCTCTTTTAGTTTTGGACGGAAAACCGAAACCAATTTGCGGCACAGTGGTGGAGTGGTTAGCACTCCTGCCTCACAGCACGACCAAAACTTTGAACTAAAAGAGAACAATAACATCCAGTTTAGTTGTTGGGCAATTTAGATTCACCAATTCATTTATTAATGCATGTCTTTGAACTGTAGAGAAAACTAAAGAAACTCCAAAGTTATCCTGGTCTAGGGATTACTTTGGAGTTTCTTTAGTTTCCTCGAAAAGTGGCAATGTTATACCTACAGCGCAGTATCTTGCAATTCAGTTCAAACTTCCTTTCTTTTTATTTTTTGCCCTCTAGCACTGCTGAATGGATCTTGCGAGTAAGACAAGAAAGAAAGGCACTGGAGTTCTATAGTATCCACTGACTAAATGGAACTGATTAGACTTTGACAGAAGAGAGAGAGAGGCTGCGGCTGTACGGAAAATATGGTCTTGCGGTCCAGATCACTGATTTAACAGGGTCCTACTTTTGTGATTTATGTTTAACAAACAAACAGATTCATTATGAAGATGGATAACTTTTTAAATTTTCTTTGTGACCGATATTGGCCATTCACTTCCCTTATTTATTAATTAATTCATTTTATATTATATTATTATATATTATTATATATTTAAGCTTTTGCAGCTTATTGTGAGATAATGAATCTTTGATACAGTCTTTATATCTAGTTTATATAGTCTTACACTGTAAAGAGTTTTGAGGAAACAAACTAAACAGAAAACAGAAAATAAGAGTTGGCTAAAAGTCAGTGCAAGTGACTAGAACATAACACTTTTTCATTTTCTCTTTTATGATTATTTCCTCTGAGGTGCCTTACCCAAAACCCTAATACCTTTTATTTTTAGAGAGATGAAAACATTTTGTTAACTTGCCTGTGTCTATAACCACAATGGGAAACACAACCACGCAGGAAAAAGAGAAACCCTTTCCACATCTTTCTAAAAAACAAGTGCTCTAAAAATAGTGTTCCAGTTCACAGAATTAAATGAGGAAGTGAAACATTTTTCTGAAGACATGACAGAACTGGCCCTTCTGTGTTGATACTGGATCTATGCTGTGATTACTGGACATCATAGACCACATTGCTTTGTTTGTGTGGGACCACTCTCTGACGAAGAGTATTAGTCGTATAGTAGAGCCAGTTTAAAGTAAACAGGAATGCTGTGTTTGTAAAAAAAAATATTTTCAATTTTTGGGTTAAAAACCAGTTTCATAATGGATAACTGTGCCTTTCCCTTTTGTCTCTGGTTCCTGTCTGTTTTTTTAGATGTTTTTCTGAGATGTAGTAACTATATGCTAAGCATAGCGGATATGCTTAGTTACTGCTTTACAACATCTAAATATATGACATTATATATGTCAGAGGTAAAACAAAATGGAGCAACTAAAACCACCAAACAGTTTGTGTTTCAAAGAAAAACTGGTGAAAAACTAGCAAAAAATTAGAGGTAAACTGGCGTCGTGGAACAAGAAAATTGTAGTTGTAGTTGTAACTAGTGTCCAGCGGTCTCTCCGAAAAATCACAGAAGATTCAGTGAGCTGCTTTTCTACATGTGGCTGGAGATGAAGCCATAAAGGTATTCAATACAATCACATTTGAAGATGATGAAGACAACCTAGAAGTATTAAAAGAAATGTTTTGTAAATACTGTGAACATTACATACATAAGACTCATGTTTTTTACAAGGGTTCAGGCTAAAAATAAAAGCATTGACGTAACCAATCTAAAAAAAAAGTCAAAGGACTGCTAGTTTAGTTTAGAACTGTCAATACAAATCTAAAATACATAAGCTAGAGTTTCAACTGATTGCACTGCACTTACCAGCTATATTAGGAGGTGACTGTTGTGCACAAATGGGACTAATCAAAATACTTTACATTGTTGAGAAAGTCCCAGAAATTGTGTGAGCGCACGCACTGACAAATACATCTTTCAGTAGGAAAGCTGCACAATACTTTCTATTTGAGGCCCCAACACACCTGTCCGGTACTCCCAGTACCATGGAGCGTAAGTTACCATAGGGTTGTCCTATAACCAAAAAGTCGTTGTCATTGTATCCTTGGGCAGGACACTCCAGCTGTAACACTGGTGAATGGAAGCTTCATGTAAGTCGATTTGGATAAAAGTGTCTGAAGTGGCTAAATTACTAAATAAAAGTTGCGGAGGGGTGTAGCGTACTGTAGTTATGTAATAGAAATATTAATTTATCAATTTGGAAAATTATCAATTAATATTTTTATTATCAAAATTATTGTCTCGTTGAGGGCACCACCCAGATAAGTTCTGG
Organism: Perccottus glenii; assembly: GCA_024416835.2. Classification (NCBI taxonomy): domain Eukaryota; kingdom Metazoa; phylum Chordata; class Actinopteri; order Gobiiformes; family Odontobutidae; genus Perccottus; species Perccottus glenii. Next base: position 6,442,287 of record CM044562.2, read on the forward strand.
GAAACTGATTATATTTACTAAGTCTCAATTAATCTGAAGGAATATAATTCTACCCGTTTTCGAATATGTGCTTCCATAAACATTAAAACACCAAATCAAAATCTTTAACGTTTTATGGGATTTTATTAAAGATTACACAAGGGAATAATGAGGAATAACATATTAGCAACATAACACAAAGGAACAGTTATTACACATTATGGGAATAATGATTAACACAGAACAATAAACAATAACATTTTCTGATTAGAACTTTGTGGAGGATAATGAATGTTTTGACTGATTAAAACTCAGCTGGGGAGTTTAATTACCGAATTATTAAGAAGGGGGTTTAGGTAAGGAGATAGGTGTATTGACTTGAGCTTATGAAATACAGTTTAAAACGCCAAACTCCTGCTGTGTCACGTGCGGTTTACTTGGTTCGCTGGTACTGGCCCAGTTCGATTTCTGTCACAGATCCAAAGTTTTGCTCCGGGTTCTGAACCGGGGCGTCTGAGTTCGAAGAGACCGCTCTCACAAGGTGTCCATCACGTGACTGGCCGCTGGCTGGTGAGCGGGGTGGCCGGGAAACGGAGTTGAGGAAAGGCGTCAACTGTATACAGCCGTATAGGTCTATCTCTTTGCCGTTGGCATTAGGCAAGAACAGATTAGAGTCTTTGAAAAATATCGCTAGACCACTGAAAAAAAAGGGTCTCTCGAGTCAGCGGAGTTCTTGGTCTTTCTCAAGAACTACCAAAATGTCTTCCTTCTCGTGCGAGTGACGTCACGAGAGTGTCTTCCAAAAATAAGCAATGTGTAGCTTTAAAAAGAAAAATCACGTTGTCTGGCTGGTACAACGGGTCTAGAAAAATTTAAAGACAAAAGGAGTTTATAGAGAAGAGTCCGCACGCAAACAAGATTGCTCGGGACAAAGAGAAACGTAAGAGCGTAAGACTAAGGGCGTATGAAAAGCTAAGAGCGTAAGACTAAGGGCGTAAGAAAAGCTAAGAGCGTAAAGGAAGAAGGAATTTCCGGCGCGCACAAGGTTTTTGTGCTCCTTGAAAAGAGGCGGTTACGTTGCCTGGGGCGTGTTTTGGGACAAGGCCTGGTTTGGGGAAAGGTGGTGATCCTAACAAATTTTGATTCAAATAAACCTCTATCTTCCACAAAGTAACATTGAATATTTAAACACATATAAATCCACATCGCTCTACACCATAGGATTCATACCTAGAAAATACATTTTTAAGCATATCATGGAAACATGTATTTATTTCAATTTATTGACAATAAAAGATGAGAGGATTCTTCTTGTTCTCTGTCGGGAGCAACCCTGTAAGGGACACGTTAATCCAATCATTTAAACATTTTCCTTTTAATTAAAACAAGATTGTTTGTTTATTTGAAGTCCAAGTCCTTTGGAAATCTTTCCGTCTAAAAGGGAAAAAGTCATTTGGTTTGATGAAAGACTTAGCGGCGTTCATCCATACTGTCGCTAGAGGGCAGTATGGTATCATCCAGAAGTCTCAAGTCTTTGACCTCAAGTCTGGCTGAGTTCCAATACACAAAAATCGTATTTCAAAGATCCGTAACTGTCACATCCTGGGCCCAGCCAGCCTATAGGTTCAGGGATAACACCTTTGGTCTGCTCTGGAATGTAGAAAACAAAGTCGTTAAATAGCGTTATCCCCGAGTTCCTCTTCTTGTAAAAACAGCGGCCAGCTGTTTCGCATGTGTTGGTAAAGCAAACACTTTCTGAGTCTGAAAAAGGGGTTTTACAGCATAAATTGTCAGTCCGTGACATTTATTGCTGGTCAACCTTTGTGTGATAAAGTCCATGACCTGAATCTGGTGTCCTGGTCGCTACAGGGGCTACTGTGACTGTTTCAAATTTTATTGTCTAACCCTCTGGTGCATGAAATATGAAAGCCTGAGTCCAGTCCAAGTGTTTAATTTCTTTGCAGATGTATTTGGTGTTCCGAGTGCATGCAGCATCATGCAGCATCATCTGTTTGCATTTTTCCGTTTGCATGCACACTAAAAATCCAAACATTATCTGATTACTAGAGCTATCAGACTATTCAAGTAATCATGTTAACAGCATAATCTGATTTATTTTATCTGATAGCAGCAGTTATCTGATTATGAAAAATTACACACCTAGATTTCGCCCAATACTCCGATTTCTTTGAGCATGTTTGCCCGTTAATCTGATTTATTTGTTCTATTACAGCCACACATGTCTATTATAGAAACTATGCAACCACCTAATTAAAGCTAGAACCAATATTTACTGTTGCTGTGTTAACAAGCGCAAGTTCTTCTTTTTCATTTATAAAGATCATTTTTCAAAACAGCCTGTCGGTGGAAGGCCACTAACAGAGTGCGTCTGAAAAACAGCTAGCCACTGGCAGGCCACGTTTAACAGTGGGCTGATCAAAGACTTCTAACAGTGACAAATTAATTACATTTATATTACAGGTAAATATACAGAGGCTGAGAAATCAGTTCAGCATTTCTTTCATAAGCCAGAATTTATTTTGGGGAATAAAATGTTAAATGTTCAAAATTTTAACAAGCTTGTTATATGCTGTTGTTTGCAAAAGCAGGCAGCAAACTACTAGCCTAATATCACAACAACAGCCGCCTCAAACGGTTTAACAAACTGCACTAGACAACATGCTCTGTCCTTAGCAGGTCATCTTACACATCACCCAGCAGGTCAGAGGTTAGCGTCTAACCTAGGAGATAGAAAAGAAAAATCTTGCTATTCATCATTTCTCTGCAGCTTTTAATTGGGCTTAAAACATTTTTTGTCAGAGGTGGTCCTCGCAGATGGAGAGATTGCGATAGGTAATCTGGCAACAACCTGCAAAAGGTTTAAATAATTGTCTCCACAGAAGAGTTCAGAAAGAAGATAGAAAACACATGGCTGTATTACAACAGCAACAACAAATAATACACACAAGTGCATATGAGTTTTAAGAAAAAAGTGTCTTTATTTAAAAGTGCTGTGGATCTAAACAGTTTTAGCATGGAATACCAGGATGAATTGAGACGGCTTTGGAAAAATGTCTGTTCCTAGAGGTATGTTCTTTCTTAATATGTGAAGAAGTGTATATTTGTGGGTTATTGTGACTGTTAGATGCTGAGCTTTGTTATTTACTATTTTATCATTTCTTGTAAGTAAACACTTTTTTGTTTGTTCAAAAGTGTAATGATAAATTCAAGCGAGGAAACCGAGGGTATTTACAGCAACCCGCCTCACCCCAGTTAATGCAGCCCACTGTGTGCACCTGCTTCAATCGATACGTGAAGACACAGAGAGAGTAATAACATTGCACATATCTGTGAAGTTAATTTTTCTTTAATAGCTTTTTATTAACACTCATGCGTTCTCTTATTTTTAGAAATATGTGGCTACCATAGTAACTATTTGACAGACATATTTACATGTACATCAAGTTGAAAATGATAAAGGCCTCTTCTGGTGAATATAGAGTGTAGCAACCCGGTACCAGGACTGAGTTCAATCTATGGACTAGAGTGAACATCAGTGAGTGACCCTCACGGAATGTCAAGGACTGACAATTAAAGCTTTAAACCCCTTTCTACAGACTCTCAGAAAGTGTTTGTTTTACTGGAAAAGACCTGGGTAACACACATCTGCTAATTCATAGCAGATGTCCAGTTGTTTTCTTAAGGACAGGACACCAGGAGTAACCCTAATTAACAACTTTGTTTTGTTCCATTCCGAAGCAGATCAAGGTGTTATCTCAGACAAAACCAGACTTTCTGGCTCCCATTGGGTACAGATGTAATCATTTGAATTACGGTTTGTGTATTGACACTCTCACAGACGTGAGAAAGGAATGCTTTCATGTTCCCGACTGGAGACTTCTGTGATGGTAACATGCTGCCATCTAGTGACGGTGTGGACGAACGGCGCTAAGTCTCTCATCGGGGATATTTTGGTTGCTCAACAAAGGAAAGGTTTACAAAGGACATTGTGTAATGTGTTCATGTCATTTCAGTTTGTTGCTCCCTTAACCGGGATTAAAAGACAGTTTTACATTTACATTTATTCATTTAGCAGACGCTTTTATCCAAAGCGACTTACATTACATTACCAGTGTTACAGTCACTGGAGGTAAGGTGGGTTAAGTGGCTTGCCCAAGGACACAACAACAGTATGAACTGTGGGAGAGTGGGAATCGAACCGCCTACCTTCCGGTTGAAAGACGACCGCTCTACCCACTGAGCTACTGCCGCTTTCATTTTACAGCTCGCAGTTTAATAAAAATGTTGAATGGGTTATGTATGTCTCAGCATGCGTAAATATGCATTTTATCTGTATAAATCTGCAGTACCAATGTGTTTGTATGCTTATGAGTTGTGGAAAACTAAAATTCAATGTTACTTTGTGGAAGATAAAGGAACATTTGAATCAAAATTAGTTAGAATCACCACATTTCCCCAGACCAAGCCCCTTTCTAAGACCAACAGCGCTTTGGGCATACGCCCAACGATGTTAATTAAACAACCCCGCACGGAAATTGCTCTCTTCTCTTCTGTGTTCCAAATCTCTCGTCCGCTTCTGACCTTTTTCCAGCAGGACAATATACCTTTTAAGCCTACGATATTGACTATTTTTGTAAAACACTCTCTTGACGCACCTCCTGGCGGCGGGAAGACATCTTTGTAGTTCTTGTGAAAACTAAGAACTCTGCTCAAACTAACGAGCGAGCACAGAAGCCAGAAAGTTGAGAAACAACTCCTAAGACCCTTTTTCCAGTGATCAATTTTTGTTTAAAAACTTTTACCTCACCCGCTGGGTAGAGGCCTGCCTTACACTCAAAGACAGTAACAGAACGCCTGCTTTACCCTGCCACGGAGCTCCGGCCCATTTGGGGATCAACGTATTCGTGCCACCATCTCGCGCCGGTAACAACCAGCTGGAGAAGCTGCTTAAAAGTTCTGGAGCATTACTTATATATATAAGTAATAATAAACCTGTACATTGTCTTGAGTAAAGGCCTATTCAAAACTTTGATTATATCCATTATTCACCTACATCCTTTCCACCTTTTATAGTCCTTTAATTAAGCTCACCAGCAGAGTTTCAATTAGTCAAAACATTCCTTGTCCTCCACAAAGTTCTAATCAGTAAATGTTATTGTGTATTGTTCTGTGTTAATCATTATTCACATTATATGTTAATAACTGCCCCTTTGTGTTCTGTTCCCATCATTTTATCCACCAGTGTTAACTTTGTGTAATCTTTAATAAAACCCCATAAAACGTTAAAGATTTTGATTTGGTGTGATCAATTAATATCAGCCTATTACATATATATATATATATATATATATATATATATATATATATATATATATATATATACATATATATATATATATATATATAGAAAATACACTACAAGAGTAATGTTTGAACCATTACCATGCCAAAGAAAGATTTAAAACGGCATGACTGAACTTTAAGAAGCCATTGTACTGACCTTTTTGTGTAGAATTTTTGTAAAGGGCTGGTCTTTGGGAAGGGCTTGCTAACTTTTAAAGCTGAAAGCGCTTTCTCAAATGCAGTTTTTTGTGTAGAAATACCTTTCCACAAACTTAACTGTGTCAGCGCCGTACTCCTTTGAGCCTTCTCTAATGGCTTTCGACAGTCCATAACCAGCAACAGCAAGAGATGGGGAATGGTTTTCTTGTCAACATCATCTTTGTGTCATAAAAAATGGAGTAACTTACGATAATCTTCATGTAACATGAAACAATGATTTTTGGTATATTGGCCAACATTGGCAACATTATCTTTCCGAAAGTAAAATAGAACTTTGACAAGAGTGTTATTAAATTTGGGGCATTTTCCATTCAGTTAAATACTGTATGACCTAATATCTGTTCAGGAGCTTTTCTAGAATTGCTGGTGAGTGGTATTTTCTCAATGTGTAAAAGGCTAGCGCAGGGTTTCAAAACTGTGTGACGACCGCTTTCCAGGACATTTGTCTGAATGTGCTGACTAATGGCTTATGTACTTTACTCAGACACACTTCTCCTACTGCGACCCAGCCAAGATCTAAACAGCGGGCATAAGTGGCATTATGTCGGCCTGTTGCATGACCTTATGGAGTATTTCTGCTTCTTGGTCCAGTTCTGGGATATGCTTGGCTAAGCGTTGGAGGTGCAGCTGGTGTACAGCACTTGGTGTTGGTATCTTGCACCTGTTGTTAGGAACATCCTGACACTCAATGAGGGGTGGTAATGGGATAACTATTGATCTGAACCCCACTGACCTGAACCACACACGTCTGAGCAGATTGCTGTGACATCCATGACATCAGAAGGATCTTCTCCCTGCCCGCTATTCTCTTGTACAGGAGGGGAGCCTTGTTGTACTCACCTGGTGGACCGGGATGTATTACTGTGTTTAGATAAAATGCTATTACATTCATTGCAAGACAGTTTTTGCAGTCTTTAGCGAGGTGAGTGTCTGATGAACACCATTTGAAGCATATTTCTTTCTTCTTTGTTCTGTATTTTTTAAGTGGGTGTGGTTTATTATGTAATGGAAAGTTCTTAATAAAGTCCAAGTTAAAAGATGAAATGTTTGTTTAGTGATGGGTCTACTGTTGTTAAAGTTCTTTGCGTAGAGTTTTTGTTGGTTGAAGCTTGAGTCATTTTGAGATGCAGATTTTCCATTCTCAAGCTCGTCTTCTATTAATACTGCTTCCTCTAGGACTTGTGCTTCAGCTACAGCAGCACCAGCTTCTCTTTTTAGCATTAGCACCTCGAGCTCAGCATCTCTTTTGGCGTTTTCTGGTTGACTTGCAGTCTTTTCTACTTTCGAGTTAGCCTCTTTGATTACATATGATGCTCTTGCCTTAGCAGCCACAGCTTTAGCTTGAGCATGGGCCACACTCACTACAGACACCGATGTGTTGCTACTCCTAGCACTGGATCCAGACTTGTTGCTTGTAGTGATGAGTCGTTCATGAACGATTCGTTCTTTTTGAACGAGTCTTTAATATGACTCGGGAGCGACTAGTCATCTCAGAAGCGAGTCGTTCATTTTTGTGTAGACCAGCATGCGCATTGCACCACATCTCATACAGGAAACAGAAAGGACTCGTCGCTCACCAAGTCCCAGCCCCATAGAGAAAGAGTATGCAGTTACCGGAAACAGAAAGGAACCGTTCATCTCCGAGTCGCTCGCTCGCTCGCCTTTCTGTTTCCGTGAACGAACGAACGAACGACTCGAGAGATGAACAGTTCCTTTCTGTTTCCGGTAACTGCATACTCTTTCTATGGGACTGGGACTAGGTGAACGAACGAACGAACGAACGAACAACGAACGAACGAACGAACAAAACGACTCGGGAGATGAATGAGTCCTTTCTGTTTCGGACGGACGGATGTATTAGCTACAGCTACATGAGGCTGTCACGGCCCAGACCAGACATGTTGACGGAATTAATGCTAAGCTAAATATGAAGTGACAAAATAAAAAAACTATTTGGATTAAGAGGTGAGTTGAACTCTCTGCCTGAAGTAAGCTGCAATTAATTTATAATTTATTTTTCAAAGTTTGGCCATAAATGCATTAGCTTATAGTTATTATAGTTTTTATTCCAAAAGTACTAAATGTATTAAAAAATTGTAATATGCAACATTTTAATTAGATTCTGCTGAAATGAACGAAATGAACGAAATGACTTGAAAAAGATTCGCTCATTTTGCTGAACGAGACTTAAAGAACTGAGTCAGTAAAATGAACTGAACTTCCCATCACTAGTTGCTTGTTGCCTTTTTGACAACGTTGAAACCTTAAAATGCTGTCAATGAAGTGAAGTTCTGTCCTTTAAGGTTTCTCTCCAATGACATGACACAGTGAAAACTGTAACAAAATGACATACTGCACTTCTTAAATAAGACCAGTTTCCAAACAATAAAGTGCATCAAATCAAACTAACCTGGTATTTTACTCAAATAATAAATTATATTTAAACATAAGCAACTCTACTGTCTCAGCAATAAACTTACGGCATTCCCTGAACGGTGCTTCAGCATGGATGAAGGCAGATAAGCTTTTATTTACATGTTGTCGTACAGTACATGGGCAACACAGAAGAATAACTCTTTATTGTGAACAAACTTGTTTTGTGAGTGCTCATTTTGGAAAATGTTTGCATCTTTTGATGATGTCAAAGTTATTTAAATTGAAACAGTAAATGTGACTTATGTCTAAATTTGTGAAACTGAAAAAATAAAATACAAGTTTATCAACATTTTCTGTTTAAAAACCTTTAAAAACTAAAGAAGCATTACCTTTACATTGCATTAGAGTGCTTTGAGTGGAAATAAACAGCATTTTTGTAAATAATCTATAGCCACTAAGACATTCAAAACAAACATAGAGCAATGATTTTCACACTTTTCACACATCTCTAAAAAATAGTTCCGCTGTTTAAACAATAAGGAAGTGCAATATTTTTCTTGCTCAGCCACTCAATCTTTTTTAGTTTCTACAGAGATGGACAAGATGACTGAAGATAATGTACGCTAATGTGCCTGTAAAACCTGGAAAAAACAAGGGTGAGTCTCTCTCTGCATTTATTTAAATACAATAGACAGTTTTTATTTTCTCAAAAGATTTTCAGGATGCAGGAGAAGGTGAATGTTTTTTTTTTATATATACGTTTTGTTTAAGTTCAGTTTATCAAAGTGTAAGAGAGGACTTTTAAAATTGCCACTAAGGCATGGCACCATTGCCAAATCTGTTTTTGACAATGTTGAGCGTTAATAAAGGTTGCAGCTGCTGTTAAGCACAGGAAACACATGGGCATCAACGCCTTACCACGGTTTTCAACTCACAAAGGGACGTAAAAATGTGCTTGTGCTAATTAAACACTTTAAACGGCTCCCAAACGGCTCTTCGTTTTACCACCCTTTATAATTTAGCCAAATGTAGTTCTGTTTTGACTAAATTGTTTATAAATAATAATAATAATAATAATAATAATAATAATATTGTTAATGTTTACATATATCACTTAAATTATTAAATTAATCATTTGGACATAAGCAGATATTCAAAAGTTAGAAATAAATGTGTTAATCTAATATCAATAAATTGCCATAGCGATGTAACATCTGACCGTGAGCGGTTGAAAATCAAACGCGTTTTAAGTTGGTTGAGATGTTAATTGAATCGTAATTTGTGTTGTGTTTTAAGTTGTTGTTGCAAACAGTTTCTAGCATGGCGAGAGTGTGGCTGTTGATATTGAGGAAGCCTCATCCTCATTCACATCAGAGGATTGACAGCCTAAATAAATCCACTTTAGTAAAAGGCGTTCACTCGTGTCTCTCCTGCTGCTGCACAGACTGGTACCAGGCCAAGCTGGCTCTGCTGGACTTAACAAGCGAGACTTGACAAGGGCAATGTCTGTGTCTGAGCTTAACTCTCTTCAAAATAGACAAAAAGTCACCTAAATGTCCTGTCACTGGTGGAGAACAGAGAGAATGTGAGCAGTAATCTGTGTTAGCAAAGAGGCTAAACTTAAACAGAGGCTGAACCATCTCTGAGCCATAAGTTATTGTTTCATAACAGAGTCAGACCCTCTTAAACTAAGTGTTTAAGGCGGGTCTGGCCCATCGTTGTCAAAGAGATGTAATAATGTTCTGGTGGATCATGTACTGCCTTCTGTGTGTCTCTGCTGCAGCCACTGAGAGTAAAGAGCAGGGTCTCATACTTTTGGCTTGCGGACTAAATCCGGTCTGAATCAATAAAACATTTTTTACTATTTAATTGCTTGCTAATTAGTTCTGGCTGTAAATAATTGTGATTAATTTAAATTGTGTTAATAAACACAGACTCAAAAAGTAATTGTTATCTTTTTTTAATCATTTAACGTTGCCATTGTTTTCATTTTTGTATAGCATGTAATTTGTGAAAAGACATACTTTAAAACTAAGCCCAGTCTATGAATGCAAAAATGATTGTACAAATAACTTAAAGCAGAACTAAGTAAGCACATAAATGTTCATGTCTCAGCAGCATTACTGCCTACGCTAAATCATGACAGGAACTGTTCCTGTAACCAGTCAGCTGTTACACTGAAAAGAAGCAGAGCAAGTAATTATTTTTACAGGCCCAAATATAAATACTGACTTGGCTCAAAGCACTTTACGGACTGTACATGACAGCCATTGCATTCACATGTAACTTTTTATTACTGTTATAAGAATTCTATATGTTAAAAGAATTCTATATCCTTATATTATCCAGAGAGACACGGAGACAGATTATATTATAAAGCGAAAGGCCAGGTTTTATTCTTGCAAGAATGAAGCAAACATACACGGATATATATCAAAGGTACATAGTGCGTTTTGCTTAAATAAGTAAACAAAACATGACATTTTATATCACTGCAGTGGGGCTGTCAGAGGAGGCGTATCTTCCATACCCCCTCAAGGCCCCAGCTCCAGGTGCAGAAGTACCATGGCAACCCATGTCTATCTAGTTATGTCTACTCCATGCTTGGACTAGCATGGAGGACATGACATGATTTGACATGACCTGTAGAGAACTATGAGCACCTACTAACTATAAACAATATACACAATTATAATAATAAAATTCTTATAACATTCCCCCCTCTTTATGCTGATAACAATTAGCATAAACAACCTACTAGCTTGAGTGTGAGTTGTAAACTATGACAGAAGCGAAAACCCAGCAGGGCTGTTGACCTAGCCAGAAGAACATTTTGACCCATTGGTAAAATGACCTAAAGCTGGGAAAAAACTCTTCTATCCACCCCTTGCCCCAAAGGCGGTGACAAAACACAAACATCAAGCATCAAACGTATGTAATCACTTCAAATGATTAACTTACAACACATGTCAAAACAAACACAACAAATGATTATAATGGGATATGTTTCAAATCAAATGGGAACCCACAGAGTAATGCACTGATTCTTCAAAGTCAAATTCTTTAAAGTCCATAAATCATAAATCAAAACACAGTGTCACTCCAAAATAAAGTAGAAAAATTTGCCAGAGGTTGAGCTGGTCAACCCATTGGACTCAAGATCTCTGGCCTGTCCCTGCCTGTCCATTTCTGTCCCTGTAACGAAAAGAAAAACACATGGAGTGAGACTTATGCACATTCATAATGATTAAAATCAATTCTCTTCAGCACAATAAATTCAATGAACCATACGGCCCTTAGGTCTGTAGTATGATCCGTCCTGGAGCTGTTGTCCCGTTGGTGTACATGCAAACAATAACGTCCCTCAGATATCAAAGTGTTCATCTGAGGTCAAAGCCTTGACCTTAGTCGTTTGGCAGGTGCATGTCCAGGAATGTTGACCCAGCAATGGCCACATTCATCAATCTCACCAACAAGCTCCGGATACATGTAAAGCAACACAAACAAAAGTTATTAGACATGGAAGTGCAACAACAAGTACATGTACTGTATCTCAATACAGATTCTAAAATCCCAGTAAATCTTACAAATATGTTGTAAAACCAGGTCAAAATTAATTTCTCTATACCAGAATACTCTAATTCCTCTGTTAGAGTTTGAAGTCCTTTCTTAAAGGCTTAGTTCTGCTGTAACTAGTCCTGTGTTACTTTGGAGGAAATCCTTTTGTAGACCCCCCCTTTTCAGCTAATAGCATGCTCAGTGCTATTTTGTTCTGTCCAGTCCTTGGACCAGTTTTCTGTCATTTACAGTTTTAATTAACAGTTACAGCATCTCTTGTACAATTCATAAACCTTTGTTGTTTATAAATATACTTAATTTAATCCACATTTTCATAAATTGTCTCAAATGGTAAACATTCAAATCCTAATGCTAATTTAATTTTAGCCTTATATTCATTAAGGACACCTTCGAAGGACACCTCTGTCGTCGATGTAAATGGGGCTCTCAAATGAACCTGAGGGAGCTGCTGTTTGGCTCCTAAAGTGTGAGTTTCACCACGCGATGTTCTCCGTCACATTGTATGTGAACATAAATAAAACGAGGATCCTTTAAGGCGCATGTTTCCGGTCAGCAGGCAACGCTGGTCTAATGGTCTTACTTCTGCTTTGCACAAAACCTCCAGACTTCTGCTTTACTGCACCTGTCCCTGATCTCTACGTTTGTCAAGTTCAGAGTGATGTCACAGGAAGTCATGTGACCCCGTCACTAGCCCTGCTCACAGGTGTACTTCCCTTCATAGGTGTAAACCAAGATGATGTAAGTTCAAAGAACTATGTTAATATTAGCTCTTACTGGTGGTGGCTATATTAATTGTCAAAACTCCTTTTCTGAACTGGTATACTTGTTGTAGTTGGCTTCCATCCAAATAAAGAACAAACAAACAAATCAGAACGTTCTCTGACATTATAGACCCATAGAAAGTGCCTCCTAGGTTTTTTCAAACGAAACCATAAAAGCCCTTAAAATGATCAAACCATAAAATGAAACAGCAGATAAACTCTGTTTCCACAGATATGGTCTGCTGGAAATCTACTTTAATCTGAAAAGGTTTAATCAGACTAAACAGTGCTTCTCCAGAAAAGTCCTGTCAACTTTCTTTATTTCATTATTGATTTAAACTTTTAACTGTATTAAACACTGTTGTTTTAGCCTCCATGCTAACCATTAGGTTAACCAAGCATCCCTTCAGCACTTTAACACAGCTTTGTTTAAACCTTCATCTCCCCCTTTTTGAGGCATTAGGACAACCATGGCTCAAAATACCACAAAAATGAAACAAAATAAAACAAAATCAAAAATAAAATCAAAAGAGTGTTTTTTTCCAATTACCACCTTAAATTGTTATTTCATTAATTAGCATTTCTAATTATTCATCTTCTTTATGTTTTACAAATAGCATCACTTTTGTTTATGTTATATTTAAAACTTAACTTTGTTTAGTTCAGTTTTAATTTTAGTTACCATTAGTTGTAGGTCTTTACCTGTAACTTTAATTGGTATCATCCACAATTTGATAAATTTTAACTCAGTTGATGCAAACATAAATAATTTATATAGATCAGACCTGGTTTCTCATGATCTATTTTCACAAACCTTTAAACATTCACCTTCAATTCACAATTTATTTCACGTGTTCTTTTAAATTAAAATATTCTCTGAAAATATTGTTTAATTTACCTTAAATTACTTTCTTTAGAAGGAAAACACATTTTCTCTTACTTCAAAACAAAATTTCTTAATCACCCTTAGGTCAGACCCCTTCCTCTGGGGTTAAACCAGTAACAGCAGCATGTCTCATCTGCTTGAACACACCACAAAGCCTCTGCTCTGTTCACACTGCTTTCCTCTAAAACACTGGTTCCCAAAGTGACTGTCGTTTAAAAGGAAAGACTAAACATAAAATCAATAAAATTCATCTCTAATTTTTCTCAACTCAAATTCTGCTTTATTTTTAAATAAAATTTCTTCAGGATTGTGTTAGTATAGATTTAGGATAATTAAAATAAACTAAAAGTAAAACTTTGTAAAACTTTGTTTGCTAATTATGACAGTTTAGTGACGGCGTGTTGCCAAGTCCGCGGTCTACTTTAACACAGTTGCCGCAGGCTGTTTTTTATGTGGCTGGAAGTCGAGAGAGAGAGAGAGAGAGATTTGTTATTTAGTCATTATTTTTATCTTTTAAAGTCCATTTTGGGCAAAAGCATAGTATAATAAAATCACCAAAACAAGTCTTTATGTTAAGAATGATAAACATACTGTCTTAAGTGCACCGCTTTATAGTCAATTAAATAAAATAATAATAGATAAATAAATACATTAAAAAAAATACAATAAATAAAAAAATACACAAAATCCACCTCAACCCCGGGGTCATCATCGTCATCAGTCTAGTATTGGGGGTCGCGGTCTGAAAAGTTTGGGAACCCTGCTCTAAACACCATCATCTTTGTGACTGTCGTTTAAAAGGAAAGACTAAACATAAAATCAATAAAATTCATCTCAAATTCTCAACTTCTCAACTCAAATTCTGCTTTATTTTTAAATAAAATTTCTTCAGGATTGTGTTCAGTATAGATTTGTTCTATACTGTCTCTTTAAAACTCAGTTTTACCACCAGGTGCTCAATACAATAAACCAGTTTGTTTTTGTATTTTTCCCATATTAATTTAAACGTAACATATAAAAACGTTTTATTACTATTTTCATGTTTCCACTAATTTGGCATTCAGATGCCACATAAAGAATTCACCTCACTCAATGTTAAACAGAAACTTTAAACATCAAGTGTAAAATCAAAATAACGTGTCTCTCTTTATTTATTCAAATTCACCAAAATTGTAATCAGTAATTATCATTACTGTTCATTTAATAAAATGTAACATCTCAACCTCTTTTTTTCTCTTTTCTTTAGGTTACAACGACCTAAAGTTTGATCAAAACCAAAACCAAAACAAAAACTTAATGTCTGTTCAAAAGGACCTTGTGCTAGTCCCTGTACTCAAAAAAAAATCTAAAATCACTTCAACCAGTGATTAAAACCCAGCAAGCCATTGGCATATGCTCTTAAACTTTAACAATTCACCTTGTTAGTTTAACAATTATCTTTTATTCACTTATTTTTCATTAACTTTAATTTTTCAAATAAAACCTTTAAGATCGTTTTAACAGTTTGAACTGTTTTAACATAGATATGTTTTTAATCACCAAACCAGATTACCAATTTACATTACGGTTTAAATCTTTATTGCATAGATGACACTATACCTTAATTATAAATTACCAAAATAAATAATGATTATTATTTATTTTGAACTATCTTCATTTCAATTTCCCAATTACTTAAACTTTAAGTTTTCAAAAACCATATTCAATCTCATTAATTCAATCGTTTAGTTTACCAAATCATGTTTCATAGATTCAATAAAACTCAAATGTGGACTTTTATTCATATCAACAGACCTGTCAGAAGGTCAAACAGTTTTCCTAATTAAGTATCATAAACTTTATTTAACACATCAGTTCAGTGCAATCTGTTTCTGTCACTGACATTTATAACTCAGCATTTTCTCAACATTAAAATGTTTGTTTAATGTAAAGGCTCCTACAATGTCTGTGGAGCTAAAAAAACAAAACCCAAATTAAAACATTTCTCGCTCTTGGGAGCAAAAGGAGGGTGCTGTGGAGCCCCTGTTACCTTGACTTGCATAGAATGTTATCTTGTGTTTAAACATTCCTCGTGAATCCAAACAGTGGTTACTTTGAATCCACTTTCTCCAAAACTTTGTCAAAACCAAACCAGAGAAATACATAAATGTTTCTTTTCTTTACTTAGATTCTGGTAACCTTGTTTTCTTTTAAATATGAGCTTATGGCCCAACTATAAAGTTATATTATCTTTATAAACTTACTCTGCGCAATTCAACTTTAAGACACATATTTAAATTCTTCCAATTCCAAAGTAATCATTTTCATTCTTTTATTGGCGTTATACCGTGTGTTTGAACCACACTGATATTAAGGACCTCTATTAATTCTCGTACTAATAGATACACAAAATTGTTTAGCAAAACATCAATCACTAATTTTATTTTAGATCCAAGTGTTGGATCTTTAACTTCTTCAAACCTTTAATGTTCACATTTCTATGTCACATAAAATACAAAACCAACTCTGTTCTTTAACAGAATACTCATTATTTTCTCTCATAAACCAAAATCACATTCTCCTCTGTAGATGTGTGTCTCATGTGTCCGTGTTTGTGTCTATGTGTCTGTATTTACATGTGTTTATGTGGGTGCAGTTACATGTGTCTTTATGTGTTTATGTACCTGACCTGTTAGTTGAAGCGGTCAGTTATCCTCGTCTCGTCTGGACCCAGTTTCGACCTCCCCCTCTTCTGCTCTCCTCTCTCAGTGCCCTCTCGTCTGTCACGCCCACCTCCACCTCGCTCTCTCCAGGGCAATTGTGCATTTTCCTCAGAGAAATACATTACATTCATATTAATTTCAAGTTTCATCCAATTTGCAAACACACTTTACAAATACCTTTTTGGTCAATCTAAATAGATCAAACTTTAAAACAAATAAACGTTTGTCTGAATTTGTTTATCTTACAGCTTCCGTGTTTGCTGTTGCTCGTCTGTCTGCAGCTTTTTTCAGCCGAAAAGGAGCAGGTGGGAGGTGGGGTGCAGAGGAAGTTTTGGAGGGGGCACTGTTTTCCGGAGCGGAGGGAGGAAGCCGAGACCTAGAGGCTCCCAGAAACATTTAAACAAAATACAAATGATTAGTGTTTTGAAGTACATGTGTGTACTTCTTTCAAAATCTCTTCTCTACTTCTCTGTTTTTTCTCAAATTAGAAAAATAGCTTATGGAAGCTACCTTTCTCTTTCATGTTGTTCAAACTTTCTTTAAACAAAAACATTACCGTTGTTCTGATTCACATCATTAGACTCATTCTTCATCCAACAATGGCCCATTCATAACACATTTATTCTCTCAAACACACATGTTATCTTTAACTTTTTAGGTCAACAATTCTCAGTATAAGCCCCGTCACTTTCAGTGGGCTTTTTAGCTCACTCACGCGTCACCAGCAGTGAACATTTTTCAGCAAAAGCTCTCGTGGGCTTTTAAAATCTCATTTCTCATCTGCAGGAATCAATACTACGTAGGCAGGCCTTTTATAGTCACATTGACTTCGGACTCATTCATCTCACCTTTTGTTGTTTTTAGTAAGGATCTCGATAATGGTCTATATACTGAGTTTTCCTGTGCGCATAACGCACCATTAAAACCAACAATACTAGCTATGCAAGGCAGTTCGATTGTGGCGTATTACGATACGTGATTATTAATCTAAGATAAATTCTTGTGCTTCCCAGACAAGCTCTTTAGACCTCATACTCCTTCTTGTAATTAGGTGCTCTATCTCGCATAGAGGTCGCAATCACGCCAATGAACTAAACGCACGAGTCAGTTTCAAGAAACACCTCAAAACTTACAAAGCATAAGGTATCTATCAAACTTAAATCTAGCAAGACAACAAGCTTTAACACAGATTAACATCAGAATATCCCGTTTAAAACCTCACCCGTTAAGATTTTACATGTAGGATCTCGATCAAAAACACATACTTTTTCGGCTTTAAATCTCACCCGTTAAGATTTTACATGTAGGTTCTCGAAAAAAAGCTGATCTCACCATTAGATGACATTTAGGGTCTCGATCTTTCAGCGTTTAAGAATCTCATATGCTGGCCAACTTCATGGAAACACATCAACCATGGTGATAAGATTACATGCAGCTCACTCAACATACGCCAGATTTCCAAAACTACTACTTCCGGAAGCTTTGGTATTAAAACAAAGTCCCACAGCTTGGGACTTAGAAGAAATGCTTTTTTGTGCATTTCTCCGTGCACGTCAGCTCACCTCTTTGCATGAGAAACAACGAATATTGAGATCCCGGGTTTCGGCACCAAATGTTATAAGAATTCTATATGTTAAAATAATTCTATATCCTTATATTATCCAGAGAGACACGGAGACAGATTATATTATAAAAGCGAAAGGCCAGGTTTTATTCTTGCAAGAATGAAGCAAACATACACGGATATATATCAAAGGTACATAGTGCGTTTTGCTTAAATAAGTAAACAAAACATGACATTTTATATCACTGCAGTGGGGGCTGTCAGAGGGAGGCGTATCTTCCATACACTCCCCTCAAGGCCCCAGCTCCAGGTGCAAAAGTACCATGGCAACCCATGTCTATCTAGTTATGTCTACTCCATGCTTGGACTAGCATGGAGGACATGACATGATTTGACATGACCTGTACTTTACATTAACTAATTTACTAACAATTTTATTTTTTATTATCATTGTGTACTATGTTGCAAGAGCAGGAGTCTATGAACAAGCCCTGAGTCTTAGGCTGTACTAGACCACAGCATTTTGAAGATTTGCACAATTAAAATGATAACACGTAAAACCAAAAAAGCCTTCAAACTGTAAATGCAAATGTCTCAAACTGTAAAACAGAAAAAAAAGTTTTATTTTTATTTCTTTTTGAGTTCAGCATTTTTATTTTTAGTAGTTTTATAGAACTGAGCTAATGTTATGAGAATTTTATTATTATAATTGTGTATATTGTTTATAGTTAGTAGGTGCTCATAGTTCTCTACAGGTCATGTCAAATCATGTCATGTCCTCTATGTTGGTCCAAGCATGGAGTAGACATAACTAGATAGGCATGGGTTGCCATGGTACTTTTGCACCTGGAACTGGGGCCTTGAGGGGAGTGTGTATGCAAGATACGCCTCCCACTGACAGCCCCCACTGAAGTGATATAAAATGTAATGTTTTGTTTACTTAGGTAAGCAAAACGCACTATGTACCTTTTGTATATATCTGTGTACTTTGCTTCCCTTGCAAGTAATAAAACCTGGCCTTTCGCTTTTTATAATATAATCTGTCTCCGTGTCTCTCTGGATAATATAAGGATATAGAATTCTTTTTAACATATAGAATTCTTATAACATTTGGTGCCGTGACCCGGATCTCAATATTCGTTGTTTCTCATACAGAGAGGTGAGCTGACGCGTGCACGGAGAAATGCACAAAGAAAGCATTTCTTGTAAGTCCCAAGCTCTGCTGTTAAACAGTAAGGGCCAGATATCCCCTCTCTGTGTGTGTGGACGCGATGACGAGATCTGGACTGGAAAAAATGAGAAGAGCAGAGAGACGAGAGGACAGAACAGACAGTCTGGCTGCGGAACAACTGGACTATTGGACTGAAGATTCAGGTAAACAGCTGTTTAATTTATTTTTGGTATGTGTGATTTTTGTTTTAATACCAAAGCTTCCGGAAGTAGTAGTTTTGGAAATCTGATGTTGAGCGGGCTGCATGTATTTACATCACCATAAGTTGATGTGTTTCCATGAGGCTGGCCAGCATAGGAGATTCTTAAACGCTGATAACGCTTTGTCGAGACCCTGCCTATATGGTTTATGGTGAGATTGAAAGCTGGGAAAAAGTATGTGTTTCAGTCGAGACCCTGCCTGCGTGGTTTATGGTGAGATTGTAAACGGGATATTCTGATGTTAATCTGTGTTAAAGCTTGTTGTCTTGCTAGATTTTAGTTCGATAGATACCTTATGCTTTGTAAGTTTTTAGGTGTTTCTTGAAACGGAACGCGCAGGGAGTTCATTGGCCATGATGAGTGCGGAATCTACGAGATAGATAGAGCATCTAATTACAATAAGGAGTATGGGGTCTAAAAAGCTTGTCTAGGGAGCACAGGAATTTATCTTAGATTAATAATCACGTATCGTAATACGCCACAATCGAACTGCCTTGCATAGCTAGTATTGTTGGTTTTAATGGTGCGTTGTACGCACAGGAAAGCTTGAGCTGACTCTTTAATCGAGACCCTGCCGAAACCTATGGTTAATGGTGAGATTGGAGTCCAGTCGCGTTGGACGTGACGTATAGGAAGACGTAGGCCTACGTATAGTGTTCACTGCATGTGAAGCGGTGATTTTTAAAAGCCCACGAGAGCTTTTGCTGGAAAAATGTTCACTGCTGGTGACGCGGTGAGTGAGAGAAAAAAGAAAAAAAAGCCCACTGAAAGTGACGGGGGTCACATAACTTCCTGTGACATCACTCTGAACTTGACAAACGTAGAGATCAGGGACAGGTGCAGTGCAAAGCAGAAGTCTGGAGGTTTTATGAAAGTAAGACCATTATCCGGTCACGGCACCAAATGTTATAAGAATTCTATATGTTAAAAGAATTCTATATCCTTATATTATCCAGAGAGACACGGAGACAGATTATATTATAAAAAGCGAAAGGCCAGGTTTTATTCCTTGCAAGGGAAGCAAAGTACACAGATATATACAAAAGGTACATAGTGCGTTTTGCTTACCTAAGTAAACAAAACATTACATTTTATATCACTTCAGTGGGGGCTGTCAGTGGGAGGCGTATCTTGCATACACACTCCCTCAAGGCCCCAGTTCCAGGTGCAAAAGTACCATGGCAACCCATGTCTATCTAGTTATGTCTACTCCATGCTTGGACCAACATAGAGGACATGACATGATTTGACATGACCTGTAGAGAACTATGAACACCCATTAACTATAAACAATATACACAATTATAATAATAAAATTATCATAACAGCTAAACATAAAAAATTAGTACGACTAGAGAAGGGACGATCCTGAAGGAGAAGACTGTGAGAATGTGAGAGAGCCACAAAGAACATGTTCTTCTGTGAGAAACCAGCCTCGACGTCTAAACTGTAAAATTGTGTTGCATTCAATAAGTTGTCATTGCAAAGTAAAATATTTAAAGTATTAAAGTATTAAAATATTTAAAGTAAAGATTTTTGTATTTTGTAATTTACAAAAAGTTTTGAGTCTTTTTAGTCTTTTTAAATGTAAGTTCCTTGAATAAAAACATTTTGACAATATTTTCTGATTAAAACCTAACCTTCAGTTCTCATCAGGGAATAAAAGACTTACATTGCATTAGAGCGTCATGAGTGGAAAAAACAGCATTTTTGTAAATAATCTATAGCCACAAAGACATGCAAAACAAACATATAGCAATGATTTTCACACTTTTCAGCAAGAATTCTAAAACATAGTTCATGCAATTAAAAAATAAGAACGTGCAACATTTGTCTTGCTCAGCTACTCATCGTTCATTTTCAGATTCTACAGAGATGGATAAGATGACTGAAGATAATGTGTACGCTAATGTCTCTGTAACACCTGGAAAAAACAAGGGTGAGTCTCTCTCTGCATTTATTTAAGTTTAATTTAAGTTAAAACCAACTCTTGATGGTCTTAATAACATCTGCACATTCCCAAAACACCAAGGACCTCAGAAATGTCTTTCACAACCAAAACACCACAATGAGACATCAACTCACAAAGAACAATGTTGAGTTCAATATACCCAATACAAGGAATAGCAAGATCTTTGGGGGCCATCAGCTAAAGTCAGTGAAGCTTTGAGAGGCTCCTCCCCCCAGGGTTCAAAGTGCTCTCTGTGATTGTTGACACCATTTATCCTTTACACTTTACCGCTGCCACTATCAGTTTTGGAAGCATTATCCAACCACTGTGCTGTGTGTTTTTAATTGTGATTTCTCTAAATCTTTGGCAGGTACTTTGACTCAAAATAAAGCAAAGAGAGGGTCAAAGGTGACAGTGAAGAGATTGGCTCTGCTGGTCGTCAGTTTGGTAATTGTCGCTGCTGTCACTGCGATCATTGTTGTTGTCGGTGAGTTAAAGTTTCTTCTAATTTAATCCAGACTGACTTGTAGATGTTATATTTTCTCTGTGTCTTATGTCTGAGTTCAGTGTATTATAACACTCAAACCAAAGGAAGAACTGAAGAAACGGAGAGAACAACAATCATCCCTCATACTTCCCCTCCACAGCCTGTAAGCACCTACGGTAGCCCAGCAGGTACATGTCTATGAACAAACCCAGTGGAAATATGTCTGATGATGGATTTATATAAAAAATAATAATTTTAGGTCACAAGTGTCTAATTTAAGTAATCCCAGAGCAATCATTTGTTAAATAAAAAAATAATTTGTTAAATAAATAAATGTCCTGAAACTAACATGTAACACTGTCCACAGTCACAACTTCAAAAAACCCGCCCCAATGTGACGAGGACTGGGAGCTTCATGGAGAGAAGTGCTACTTTTTCTCCTCAGGTAAACTTTCATGGAGTGAAAGTAAAAAGAAGTGTCAGGAGCTCAAAGGAACCTTGGTGAAGATAGACAGCAGAGAGGAGCAGGTACAGTGGCTCAGTCTAAACTGACATTTGGCATATTTATTTATTCATCTGTTAATTTTATTCAAATAATTTATTTATAATTCTTTTTTTTTTATTATTATTATCTTCATTTTTTAGACATTTCTGGGTGGTAAAGTCCAAAAACTGATGAACGACGATGAAGACAAGTTCTGGATCGGACTGACAGACTCTGAGACAGAAGGAGAATGGTTGTGGACGGACGGCTCTCGACTGAACACAAAGTGAGGTTTTCTGAGATGACCATTTAATCTGAAGCCTTAATGACCGTACAGGTGGTTGTTTTTCTGTTGTTTTCTTTCTTTAGCTTAGCATTTTGGGCTCAGAAAATGACGGCCCGGAGCCGGACAACTGGACAGAGGAGGATCCCAAAGGAGAAGACTGTGTGAGGATGGGCCATAAATTGAGAAGTGGAATCTTAAATTGGTTTGACAAGTCGTGTCCTAAAGAGCACCGAAGTATTTGTGAAAAAACTCTCTAACAAGAAACTCTTGTTCTTACAAATGATTGAAAAGAAAGCTTTACCCAAAAAACCTAAAGCAACACTGTGCTTTATATTTTGCTTTGTTCATTTGTTACCATAAATAAAAGCCTCAGTAGTTTTAATAGAGTCTGACACTTTGGTTGCTATGTGTTGCTAAGGCCATGGGAACCACTGATTGGTCTGTCATTATTAACTAATCAGACATCAATAAAATGGAAATAAACTTTTAGATCTTGTGTTTTTATTGTCAGATCATTTTTATTTGATCAAATCTAGTTTAATGTTGAAGAAAGTTTGAGTCTAAAGTTGTAACAGACCAATGACACAAAGCTCAGCAGGTCCTCATATTTTTTAAACATTTTCTAAAACACAAGTTCTGCAGAAACACATGACTCCAATCTCAGTAAAATGAGGACGTTTAACTCAGACTGAGCTGAGAACCTGCCAACGCCACTGTTCACTGTTTTCTGAAAACAAGGTGAGGAGATGGACGAGACGCCTGAAGATCTGTGTACGAGAACAACTCTATAACACCTGTAAAATCAACAATAAGTCCCTGAAGTTTTCCAATTTTAATGGTTACTTTTTAACTTGTCTCCTTCAATGTCATAGTCTATCAAATCAGCTTGTGCTTTATATAAACTACAGCCACATATTTAAACAGACTTTCCATTGCTTCAGTGAGCTGTTTAAAGTGTAATTATATTTGTTTTAAGTTTCTTATTTAATCAGTAGCCATTTAAACAGCTTAGGTTTAAAACCAAACAAAAGAAAAACCTAAATACTTTTAATGTGAAAATAGAAATCTCTGAATTCAGAAAAAGAAAATGAAATACAAACTTTTTTATACCTTCTAATAAAATTTGATTTGATTTAGTTAAATTCACACCGTCGTTCACTGATCTAGACTGTCCACATGTTTGTGTTGTGGTGCTGTTCTTATAAACAACTTTAAACTTGTGTTGAGATTATAAATAATTGAACAATAATTAGCATTACTTACATTAAATGAACATTTTTTGTTCATAACTTCTCCCTGTAAACATTTCTGAGCTCTTGTGCGTTTTTTTATTGGTGTCAGACTGGACTCTTCTCACGTACCGGGTTCTGGTCTTGACTCAGGAAGTGTCACGACTGCCATGTTTGGAGTTTTTGAGACAAACTCTGTTGCGGTTGCTCTGTTATTGTGGTTTATTTCAGTGTGAATGCTGTTGTGTGAACCACAGTGAGAACAAAACATGCTCCAAAACCCTTTGAAAAGACCGGTCTGAACCTGGGTCTGGTTCGATTGAAATCTGGTGAAGACAGAAAGTGATCTGGTTGATCTTGTGGCGGTGCAGACGTGGTGGAGACTGGCAGAGCTACTAAATAAAAATATACAAGTCATTATTAAGAATCTTAAACAAGGAGGCTTTAGAAGCAGAGCACAGGAAACTCACCAGGACTCTCATCAGCTTGGATCTGTGGTTTGGAGCATGGCAAATATACAGTCCAAAACCTAACCATAAAACCCTTCAAACAGAAAATGTGATGTATGTATCAAACTGTGAAAAAAAATTTAAAATTAAAAATAAGTATTTTTAAACCTAAGGAGCAGGACGACTGGAGAGGGGACGATCCTGAAGGAAAAGACTGTGAGAATGTGAGAGGGCAACAGGGTTTGAGTTCAAGTGTTGGTTTGATGTATCCTGCAAAAAAAAGAACATATTGTTCTGTAAGAAACCAGCCATGAGGTCTAAACTGTGAATAAAAACAGCATATGAAAAATAAACAGTTTCTTAATTTCATGTCTTTAATAGGATTTAATCATAGAGACATTTGAAAATTATATTTAGCCAACTTTCCATCTATGAGTCCTGATACTTGTTTGTGTTATATTTTTGTGTTGCATTCAATATGTTGACATAGGTCAAATATTTAATGTAAAATATGAATTTTGTAATATACTTAGATACAGAGTTGTTTCTAAATAATTACTTTGATAAAAATATACTACAATACATTTTGACGACATTTGTGCGGTGTGACAGTTGAGAGAGTGGCTCTGCCGGTCGTCAGTTTGGTAATCGTCGCTGCTGTCACTGCTCTCATTATTGATATCAGTGAATTAAAGATTCTTCTAATTTAATTCAGCCTGATTTGTAGGTGTTATATTTTTTCAGTGTCTGAGTCTAGTGTATTATAACACTCAAACCAAAGGAAGAACTGAAGAAATGGAAAGAACAACAGTTGTCCCTCACACTTCCCCTCCACAGCCTGTAAGCACCTACGGTAGCCCAGCAGGTACATGTCTATGAACAAACCCAGTGGAAATATCTCTGATGATGGATTTAGAAAAAAAAATAAATATATATATATATAGGTTACAAGCATTTATTTAAGTAATCCCTGATCTATTATTTGTTGAATAAAGTTATACTATATATAGTTATTTAAATATAAGTGAGCTTGTCCTGAAACTAACATGTAACACTGTCCACAGTCACAACGTCAAAAAACCCGCCCCAATGTCACGAGGACTGGGAGCTTCATGGAGAGAAGTGCTACTATTTCTCCCCAAATACACAATTAAAGTTTCATGGAGTGAAAGTAAAAAGAAGTGTCAGGAGCTCAAAGGGAACTTGGTGAAGATAGACAGCAGAGAGGAGCAGGTACAGTAGCTCAGTCTAAACTGATATTTGGAAAGTTGTTCTGAAAAGTAATTTTTGATTATTTTGATGTTTTAGGATTTTCTGGATGTTGAAGTCCGAAAACTGATGAAGGACGATATGAACAGGTTCTGGATCGGACTGACAGACTCTGAGAAAGAAGGTGAGGTTTTAATCTTATTTTTATTTGGCTTTGTGAACACCTTGTCCCAGTAGTTTTTATCCTATGTACGTTTCTAACATTTCTATCTTTGCAGCCATATATTTATCTGTGTGTCTATTTTTCTCTTATTTTATTTTAAGTTCTGGGTTCTTTCAGCCATACAAACTGTTAAATGAAAGAAAGTATTCCCTTAATTCATTGCACATGTAAAAAAAAAAAAAAAAACTATGTAAAAAAATCAAAAATATAGTTTAGAGCGTCTACTTTATGGCAAGAAGGTCATGGGTCAATCCCTGGTCTAGGGATTACTTTGGAGTTTCTTTAGTTTCCTTGACAGTTCAAAGACATGCATTAATAAATGAAGTGGTGAAAATAAATTGCACAACAACTAAACTGGATGTTATTGTTCTCTTTTAGTTCAAAGTTTTGGACGGAAAACCAATACAACACAGAGCCGGACAACCGGAAAAAAGAGGTCCAGGACGGAGAAAACTGTGCAATAATGGGGGAGACAATATATTATAATGGGCTAAAGTCGTGGTATGATGTATCCTGCAAAAAATAGACCAGAATTATCTGTGAGAAACCAGCCTCAAGACCAAAGACCTACAACTAGAAATGTCATTAAAAAAATTTACTGTTTAACATTTAGGAATATCACATTGTAACATCAAAATTATATTTCAAAAGCATTATAGCTTCAGTCCCGGGCTTTCTGCTCATCTGTAATTTCTGAGTCATGTTTTATATTAGTGTTTTCTGTCAAATGCCCTTGACCCTGGCTGCAGCGCCACCCATCCACACAAGACCACGGTCGATTTGCCGCTAACCTTGTTGCTAAATCACAAAAAAAAAATAATAATAATATTTACACCATTTTTACCAGTGTGGTAAGTAGGATACAACACCTGCTGTCAGAGTTGCATCTTATTAAGAGGCATTAAAATGATACAGTGAAAAGTGGCAATGTTATACCTACAGAGCAGTATCTTCAAAGATTCAAAGATTCAAAGTGTTTATTGTCATGTGTACAGACAGAAAGCATGTTTCCCTGTACAATGAAATTCTTACTTTGCCGTCCACAGTAAAATGTCACACAAGTAAGTAAAAATAAAAAATAAGACAAATATACAAGTAATAATAATGCAAGTATACAAAAAATGCAATTCAGTTTAAACTTTTTATATTTGCCCTCTAGCACTGCTGAATGGATCTTGCGAGTAAGTAAGTAACAGGCCGACAAGAAAGAAAGGCACTGGAGTTCTATGGTATCCACTGACTAAATGGAACTGATTAGACTTTGACAGAAGAGAGAGAGAGGCTGTACGGAAAAAATGGTCTTGCGGTCCAGATCACTGATTTAACAGGGTCCTACTTTTGTGATTTATTTATTTTGGAAACAAACTAAATGGAAAACAGAAAATAAGAGTTGGCTAAAAGTACATAACACTTTTTTTCATTTTCTCTGTTATGATTATTTCCCTCTGAGGTGCCTTATCCAAAACCTACTTTTTCTTGTTTGTCTGTTTATTTTATTTTTAGTGAGATGAAAACATTTTGTTAACTTGCCTGTGTCTATAACCACAATGTGAATTGCAACCACACAGGAAAAAGTGAAACCCTTTCCACATTTTAAAAAAAAAACAAGTGCTCTAAAAATAGTGTTCCAGTTTACAGAATTAAATGAGGAAGTGAAACATTTTTCTGAAGACATGACAGAACTGGCCCTTCTGTGTTGATACTGGATCTATGCTGTGATTACTGGACATCATAGACCACATTGCTTTGTTTGTGGGGGACCACTCTCTGACTAAGAGTATTGCCAGTTTAAAGTAAACAGGAATGCTGTGTTTGTAAAAAAATCTTTAATTTTTTGGGTATAAACCTTCTTCATAGTGGATAACTATGCCTTTCCCTTTTGTCTCTGGTTCCTGTCTGTTTTTCTTCTGTGATGTAGTAATACTGTAAGCATATCCGCTAAGAGCGCTACCACATCTGTCTGTCAATAAAACCTGTGATAGTTGTCCAGTATACACAAGCCCAATGGTACACACGTTGTCCTCATCTTTACAACATCTAAATATATGACATAGTGTCAGAAGTACAAAAAAAAAATACAGCAACTAAAACCACCAAACAGTTTGTGTCTCAAAGAAAAACTGACAAATATTTGTTTGAAAATTCAGCGTTCGTGGATCAAGAAAATTGTAGTTGTTACTATTTGCCAGCGGTCTCTCGAAAAATCACAGAAGATTCAGTGAGCTGCTTTTCTACATGTGGCTGGAGATGAAGCCATAAAGGTATTCAATACAATCACATTTAAAGATAATGAAGACAACCTAGAATAAAATAAAAGCATGCCCCAGGTGGCTCGGGCATCTGTCACCTCAGCTGGCTCCTTTTTGATGTGGAGGAGCAGAGGCTCTACTCTGAGCTCCTCCCAAGTGACCTCAGAATAATAATAATAATAAATTTGTTTAAATGTTATTTAATATGTTTAAATTATAAGAGGGGGATTCCAGTTTTGCTGCAATCATTTAAGTCTGAAGAGCAGCATTCCTGGGTTACATTTACATTTATTCATTTAGCTGACGCTTTTATCCAAAGCGACTTACATTGTTCTAATGTAATCACCAGTGTTACAGTCACTGGAGGCAAGGTGGGTTAAGTGTCTTTCCCAAGGACACGACGACAGTATGAACTGTGGAGGGAGCGGGAATCGAACCACCTACCTTCCGGTTGAAGGACGACCGCTCTACCCACTGAGCTACTGCCGCCCGTTTGTTGTAAAACCCACTCAGCAGTGGCTCATGTTTGTCCTTCTTTGGTTGAATGGCGGCGTTTAGAGGGCGTGACGCGATGCGGACTTACGTGTGAACATTTCTGCTCCAGGTGGAATTTATAAAACAGAAATTGTGTGAGCGTACGTACAGAAGAATACATCAGAAGGAAAGCTGTGCAATACTTTCTATTTGAGGCCCCAACACACCTGTCCAGTTCTCCCAGTACCATGGAGCGCAGTGGCTCAGTGGTAGATGGGTTGTCCTATAACCAAAAGGTCGTTGTCATTGTATCCTTGGGCAGGACACTCCAGCTGTAACACTGGTGAATGGAAGCTTCATGTAAGTCGATTTGGATAAAAGTGTCTGAAGTGGCTAAATTACTAAATGTAAGTAGAGGAGGAGCTGCTGTGACACCCTGGACAATGGCCAGTTATGGCGCTTTTCCACTACACAGTACCAGCTCGACTCGCCTCGACTCGGCTCGCCTTTGTTTGGTTTTCCACTGCGTAAAGTTGTACCTGTACCTGCTTCCTGGTACTTTTTCGTATCACCTCGGCGAGGTTCTAAGCGGGCTGAGGCGATACTAAATTGTGACGTGAACACACGACAGACTGCTGATTGGCCAGAGAGAATCGTCACTGTTCACCGCGTCATCGTTGCAAGAGCCAGACGGAGTATCCTGAATAACCCCGCCATTTTTAAATAGTTTGGCCAGAGATTGCGTGATAATTTACCCAGTCCCAGACTTTAGTATTATGGCAACTCGGAAAAATGCTCTGTGGTCAAACGAGGAGGTGCAGACTTTTCTTTGTTTGGTTGCCGAAGAGAAGATCCAGCGAGTTCTATGTGTGTGAGTAGCGGGTGTGTGTCGCGTAGAAGATTACGTCACGACAGGTTCTTGCGGCGTCGCTATGACGACTAGGTACTATTGTGGAGGTACTATCTGCAATGGAAAACGGAGGGAAAAGCGAGCCGAGCCGAGTCGAGGCTGATACTGGTAGTGGAAAAGCGCCATTAGTTACAGGACTCATTTACCATAACTTGAATGATGAATTTAAATTAATTGTGTTGTATGGTAATTCAGGAACAATTATATATTTGTATGCTTATTTGTATACATCCATAAATTATAATGGTTTATTCTTTAGGCCTGAATAAGAAAACATATGACACCACTGTGAAGCTTACACCTAAGCTAAGTCTATGTTTCAAAAGATTTCCAACAAGAGTTTTCATAGTTCTTTAAGAAAGCAGGACCGGTATCAACATGCGATTATACTAGCATTATATATATGCTGTTGGCAAGAATAACTGAATACTAGTCTCTGCATCGCTGAACACTTCTTTTAAAATAAACCTCAGTAATATCCTCAGTTCATCAAACCTAAATTGTATGAAAGTTGCCAAAGCATCCAGGGCACAGGGGCACACAGCAGTGCATGCAGTGCATGCAGATGTATTTGGTGTTCAGAGTGCATGCAGCATCATTGCATTTTTCCGTATGCATTCAAACTAAAAATCCAAACATTATCTGATTACTAGAGTTATTAGATTATTCAAGTAATCATGTGAACAGCATAATATGATTTATTATTTAATTAACACACTTAGATTTCTCTCCAATACTCCGATTTCTTTGAGCATGTTTACCCGTTAATCTGATTTATTTGTTCTATTACAGTCACACATGTCTATTATAGCAACTATGCAACCACCTAATTAAAGCTAGAACCAATATTTACTTTAATATTTATTGGTAACAAGCGTGCAAGTTCTTCTTTTCCATTTATAAAGATCTTTTTTCAAAGCAGCCTGTCGGTGGAAGGCCACTAACAGAGTGCGTCTAAAAAACAGCTAGCCACTGGCAGGCCACGTTTAACAGTGGGCTGATCAAAGACTTCTAACAGTGACAAATTAATTACATTTGTATGTAAAATGTTAAATGTTCAAAATTTTAACAAGCTTGTTATATACTGTTGTTTGCAAAAGCAGACAGCAAACTACTAGCCTAATATCACAACAACAGCCTCAAACGGTTTAACAGACTGCACTAGACAACATGCTCTGTCCTTAGCAGGTCATCTTACACATCACCCAGCAGGTCAGAGGTTAGCGTCTAACCTAGGAGATAGAAAAGAAAAATCTTCCTACTCATTTTGAATTTCTCTGCAGCTTTAAATTGGGCTTATAAAGTTTTTTTCAGAGGTGGTCCTCGCAGATGGAGATATTGCGATAGGTAATCTGGCCACAACCTGCAAAAGGTTTAAACTATTGTCTCCACAGAAGAGTTCAGAAAGAAGATAGAAAACACATGGCTGTATTACAACAGCAACAACAAATATTACACACACGTGCATATGAGTTTTAGGAAGAAAGTGTCTTTATTTAAAAGTGCTGTGGATCTAAACAGTGTTAGCATGGAATACCAGGATGAATTGAGAAGACTGTACTCAATAAGTCCATGCTTAGGCTTTGTGTCATAAAAAATAGAGTAACTTATCGGCCAACATTGGCAACATTATCTTTTGACAAGAGTGTTATTAAATTTGGGGCATTTTCCATTCGGTTAAATACTGTATGATCTAATATCTGTTCAGGAGCTTTTCTAGAATTGCTAGTGAGTGATATTTTCTCAATGTGTAAAAGGCTAGCGCAGGGTTTCAAAACTGTGTGACGACCGCTTTCCACGACATTTGTCTGAATGTGCTGACTAATGGCTTATGTACTTTACTCAGACACACTTCTCCTACTACGACCCAGCCAAGATCTAAACAGCGTAAGTGGCATTATGTGGGCCTGTTGCATGACCTTATGGAGTATTTCTGCTTCTTGGTCCAGTTCTGGGATATGCTTGGCTAAGCGTTGGAGGTGTAGCTGGTGTACAGCACTTGGTTTGTTTCTTGCACCTGTTGTTGGGAACGTCCTGACACTCAATGAGGGGTGGTAATGGGATAACTATTGATCTGGGAAACCTATTGAAATGGGAACCCAACTGACCTGAACCACACACTTGCGGTCCAGATCAAAGCCTCTCGAGGTCCGGATCCGGACCGCGGTCCGCCTATTGAATACCCCCCGTATTAGACCAATATCTGACACAATCAGAGACAAAATATATCAGAAGTAACAATCTAAGGCATCTGAAGCACAGTTGCAGGTTTATTTAAAGTTCCCATTCGTTTTTAGACTTCTTTCTCAGGCCAAAATTAGCATTCTCATTATTTTACAAAAATATTACAACATAACAGATGAACTATTATGACACCTAGTACTTGTAGTAAAAGCCATAACAGTAAAAAATCATCAGGATGTGTGGTCTTCTCCATTGTCTTTTGTTTCCTATAAATACAGTCTACTAACTTTAACTAAAGTTATTGTTAGAATATTGGTTCTGGGCAGAGGTAGTGTAAAGTTGCCTGTTGTGTATTAAAACCATGTCTGTTACTGACGTGTAGTAGCTGTGAGAACAAGAAGGTGATTAAAGGAGAAGTAGACCTAATTAACCTTAAGTGTGAAGCATTTGTTTAACCTCAGCCGAGTCAGGCGTAGGATCCTTTTTTCTGAGGCACTTTATAGAAAACTTCTTACAGCTGTCACTCTTACTGTTAACAGTTTAATCCTTCTGCCTCTCGCTGCTACACACGAGGATTTACTCTCTTCTAAAACACATCCAAGTTTTTAAAAGTCCACCTTAAATATGTTTTTTATCTGGACCCTGGTATTATTATAAAAAACATTAGATAATAAAAGCTCTGGTTCAACACTAACCACTTGGACAGGTAAAACTCGTAAAGTCTGACTGGACATCTGAGCGGGTTGTCTGGGTCGCCCCTTATGTCCAGAGTCTCTTCAGATCTCTTTGCTTTTTTGGCAGGAACTCCATCTGTAAAACACTTAAACCCACATTTTAAAAAAGCATTTAGCCTCGATACATTAACACTTCACATTTCTCAGTCGTCACCTGTGTCTGTTTCTTGGACAGATGTGGGGAGGTAGAAGTGCAGGTATTTACAGCAGAAGAAGTGCAGCGTGTTGAGGAGGACCATCGGTCAGGACGTCCTGAGCTGTTTACACCTCCACAGAAACTCCTCTTTCACTCGTGAGACACTGTAACCTGTGGCTGTATCAGACAGTAGAGGAGAGCAAGAAATATTTAAACTCTTTCCCAATCTGAAATCTACTACACACAAATTATTCAGAAGTGGTCCTGGACAATAAGGCCAGTCTGTTAAAAAAGACTACTTTGTTATCTGAGACACAGGGAATAACAGAACAAAAAAACCTAAAGAGGAATAGTTTGTGTTGACTTTACAGAGAGAATAAGTAACAACACAAGCACTACAAACACAACTCAAAAGAGCTTAAAAAAGCACTAAGATAAACTTAAGGAAATACAATAATATGATACAAGAGGAAATATCATGTTCAAAAACATGTTATATAAAGTTTAGAACGTGTTACCCACTATTTGGCAAAAGAGGGCGCTACATGAATGAAAATGAAAATTAGAATAATCTGAGCAGATACAATAACTCACTCTTTTGTGCTGGAGCTCTAATGAAGAGGGATAGTTTAGTCAAAAGCTTGTGTTTATTTGATTATTAAAAAAGATGATCTGATCACATGACATTAAGGAGGATATGTTTTATACATAAATATAAACTCACTGCCGCCTCTGGCTGAGGGTTTAAATCCTCTCAGGTTTCGAGTGAGCTCTGTGGAGCACCTGAAAAAGACTTGAGGCTGTGATTAGTGCCGATGGTGCTTCAACAAAGTATTGAGCAAAAGCAAATGTACAAGTGCATTTTTGTTTTTATCAATAAATTTGAAAGATTTCAAACAACCTTATTCCACATTGACATTATGGGGTGTTGTTTGTAGAACTATGAAGCAAAAAAATGTATTTAATCTATTTTGAAAAAAGGCTGTAACATAAAATGTGAAAAAGTGAAGTTCTGTGAATACTTTTGGATGTACTGTATGTTTATGAGGGTAACTAATTCTGTATTGATTTCTGTCATCATCAACATGGAAGTGTGCCAACAACTTTACATCCTCATTGTAGAAACCAGAATTGATATTGTATTTAAGGGAAATAATGTGTATTGATTACTTTTGTCTGGTTGCTACAGTGTTACGTGGATGCTTGGGTCACGTGGGTTTAGGCGGTGACATGCATCGTTTTCAAAGGCAGCACTCACTCAGTTTCACTCAGGAGGAGAGACCGCACCTGTTTCATATGTGTCACCACCGTAGGCCTTGTTCATGCTGTGTTACAATTGTGCACATGTCTCAGCTGAGTGTGTAAAACCATAGCCGCTATTTCAATAAATGTCACCAATGCATTCTGGGACTCTGTGTGCTTATGTTCAGGCTGCAGCACGTCACACAAACAGGGTCCATCCTCTCTAGTGACTAGGCTAGGTTTTGGAGTCACTACTACATTCATCATGCAACAAATATCAGCTCTTATTTCCTTAGTGGATACCCGTGTCTGAAGGAAAAATACAAGGGCAGTGGAAACTTTACTGTCTGTTGCAGTATCTAAAGAATAATAGATAGTGTGAGATTTATGTATTGTGTATAAAATTTAGAGCCAACTAAATCATGTAGTAAAAACGCAAATTGGTAAAATTTATTTTTTTTACAAAATGATATTATTTGAGACAATGTTCTAACTCCGAGGGACTTCAGTAACACCTTTTTATATTTGACACTGTAAAGAGTTTTGATAAAGGAAACTGAAAAATGGAGATGACGGAACACAGCTTGTGTCTTCCTGTGAGAAATGGCTTCAAAACACATGCTACTTCTGCCAAACTTGCCGTCTCAAATGTCTCTACAACGTTAAAGATAAAAAGATTAAAAGTGAAATTGAATAAATACTGCTGGTGCAGACATGGATATGTGCCTCTACTGGCTAAAGGTTACACAGAGAGCAGCTTTAAGGCTTGTCTTGTATTAAAACTATGTATGTTACTGGTTTGTCGTAGCTGTGTGTAAGGGCTGAAACAGAGCTCAACAGGTCCTCATCTTTTTAAAAACATTTTCACACCTTATAAAAACTCACGTCCTGCAGAAACACATGACTCAGTTCTTAGTAAAATGAGGAAGTTTAATTAATCTGATAAAACTCAGACTGAGCTGTGAACCTGCCACAGTCACTGTTCATTTTCTGAAAACGAGGTGAGGCGAGATGGACAAGACGCCTGAAGATCCTGTGTACGAGAACTTTGCTATAACACCTGGAAAAAACAAAGGTGAGTTTGTAAAATTTTCCAGTTTCAATGTTTACTTTTTAACTTTTCCCCTTCAACGTCAAATTCAATCAATTCAGTTTGTGCTTTATATAAACTACAGTCACATATTTGAACTGACTGAGTTGGATTCCTATTTAATCATTTGGCTCTTTCAAAAAGTATATTGTCTAGTTTTTGTTTATTTATTACTTCATGACAAATATATATAAAAAAACTTAAAAACTTTTAATGTGAAAATAGAAACCTCTCAATTCAGAAAACAATTATTACCCCAAATATATAAAACTGCAGCTTGTTTTATGTCTTTTAATGATTTTAAAAAATAATTTGTGTTTTGATTTAGTCATTCGGCTGATCACTGATCTAGACTGTTCACATGTTTGTGTTGTGGTGCATTAGACCAGGTCTTAGTCCTGGACTGTTCTTAAAAACAACTTAAAACTTGTGTTGAGATTATAAATAAATAATCAATAGCATTACTTTAATTGAATCAAAAACATTTTCTCATAACTTTTCCTTGTAAACATTTCCGAGCTCTTGTGAGTTTTTGTTGATGTCAGACTGGACTCTTCTCTTGTACCAGGCTCTGGTCTTGACTCAGGAAGTGGCACAACTGGCACATTTTGTGTTTTGAGACAAACTCTGGTGCAGTTGCTCCAGTGTGGTTTATTGTGAATGCTGTCGTGTGAAGCACAGTGAGAACAAAACATGCTCCAAAACTAAATACAAAGTGAAGAAGAGTAGTACAGTTGATTTTCAGGGCTGTATCTTGTGGCGGTGCAGAAGTGGTGGAGATAAAGTTGGTGGTATATTTGCAATCTTGTGTCTGACAGAGTCAACTTCAGCCTGTCTGTGACTCTACCAGGGCTGTGAGGTGGTGGTTTAAAAAGCGAGGCATGGCATAGTGCAGATGGGTCCAACAGCTGGTCTTAGTCAAAGCACAAATCAACAGCAGTTAGGGTTAACCTAACCTAATTTATTGCCAAGCACATTTATATTATTATTGTGCACATGTTCAGGTATAAAAATATATATTATATTTTATTTATTTATTATATTTAAAATAAATAAATAAATTAAATTATTTGCTAGATAATCTGGGTTTATATTTTGAAACATTACTAACAAATGACTAATCTACAGACTTATGATTTTTTACAAGCACAGTGTTATTGAAACACAAAAACAGTGGTTTGCTAAAAATATATATCATTATGCTACAGCCAGGACAGTACATGGCTAAATAAAAATATAGATGTGGACATTCTCACATTCATTTCAGCCGCTAAAATAGGAAACACAACGAGGAGGGTTTTACGTGATGTAAATAGTCTAAAACAGCAGTTTGTACTAAAATACGTGTCTCTCGTGTTAATACAGAGCATGTCCAATTACAGTGGGGATCAAAAGTTTGGGCACCCCAGGTAAAAAAAAAAAATATTAATGTGCATAAAGACGCCAAGAAAAGATGGAAAAATCTCCAAAAGGCATCAAATGACAGATTAAACATCCTTATAATAAGTCAAAAAAAGTTAGATTTTATTTCCATCATTTACACTTTCAAAATAACAGAAAACAAAAAATGGTGTCTGCAAAAGTTTGGGCACCCTGCAGAGTTAATACCTTGTACTGCCCCTTTGGCAAGTATCACAGCTTGTAAACGCTTTTTGTAACTAGCCAAGAGTCTTTCAATTCTTGTTTGAGGTATCTTTGCTCATTCTTCCTTACAAAAGTCTTCCAGTTCTTTGAGATTTCTGGGCTGTCTGTCATGCACTGCTCTTTTAAGGTCTATCCATAGATTTTCAATTATGTTGAGGTCAGGAGATTGTGAAGGCCATGGCAAAACCTTTAGTTTATGCCTCTTCATGTAATCCACCGTGGATTTTGAGGTGTGTTTAGGATCATTATCCATTTGTAGAAGCCATCCTCTCTTTAACTTCAGCTTTTTCACAGATGGCATCAAGTAAGCATCCAAAATTTGCTGAAATTTTATTGAATCCATTTTCCTTCTACTCGTGAAATGTTCCCTGTGCCACTGGCTGCAATACAACCCCAAAACATGATTGATCCACCCCATACTTAACAGTTGGACAGAGGTTCTTTTCATTAAATTCTGTGCAATGCATGACACTGTCAGATGCACTGTCTTGCCAAAGGGGGCAGTACAAGGTATTAACTCTGCAGGGTGCCCAAACTTTTGCAGACACCATTTTTTTGTTTTCTGTTATTTTGAAAGTGTAAATGATGGAAATAAAATCTAACTTTTTTGACTTATTATAAGGATGTCTAATCTGTCATTTGATGCCTTTTGGCATTTCCATCTTTTCTTGACGTCTTTTTCACATTATTATTTTTTTTTACCTGGGGTGCCCAAACCTTTGATCCCCACTGTATGTAGCTGTAGTTTCATTGCTCAAGTACATCATAAAGATTTGCACAATTAAAATAACAAGTAAAACCAAAAAAGCCTTCAAACTGCAAATGTAACTTATGTCTCAAACTGTGAAACAGAAAAAAAAATGTATAATTTCTATTTCTTTTTTAGTTTAGCATTTTGGTTTTGGTTTATAGAACTGAGCTAAACATAAAAAAGCTGGATGACAGGAGAAGACTGTAAGAATGTGAGAGCGCCACAGGGTGTTGGTTTAATGTATCCTGCAAAAAGAGAACATGTTCTTCTGTGAGAAACCAGCCTCGAGGTCTAAACTGTAAAATTGTGTTGCATTCATCAAGTTGTCAATAAAAAGTAAAATATTAAAGTATGAAGATTTTTGTATTTTGTAATTTACAAAAATGCACAGTTGAGTCTTTTTAAATGTAATTACCTTGAATAAATTACATTTTGACATTTTTTGATTAAAAACCACTTTTCACCAAGAATTCTAAAACACAGTTTATTCAATTAAAAAATAAGAAAGTGCAATATTTGTCTTGCTCAGCTACTCATCGTTCATTTTCAGATTCTACAGAGATGGATAAGATGACTGAAGATAATGTGTACGCTAATGTCACTGTAACACCTGGAAAAAACAAGGGTGAGTCTCTCTCTGCATTTATTTAAGTTTAATTCAAGTTAAAACCAACTCTTGATGGCCTTGATAACATCTGCACATCCCCAAAACACCAAGGACCTCAGAAATGTCTTTCACAACCAAAACGCCACAATGAGACATCAACTCACAAAGAACAATGTTGAGTTCCATATACCCAATACAAGGAATAGCAAGATCTTTGGGGGCCATCAGCTAAAGTCAGTGAAGCCTTGAGAGGCTCCTCTCCCCAGGGTTCAAAGTGCTCTCTGTGATTGTTGACACCATTTATCCTTTACACTTTACCGCTGCCACTATCAGTTTTGGAAGCATTATCCAACCACTGTGCTGTGTGTTTTTAATTGTGATTTTTCTAACTCTTTGGCAGGTACTTTGACTCAAAATAAAGCAAAGAGAGGGTCAAAGGTGACAGTGAAGAGAGTGGTTCTGCTGGTCGTCAATTTGGTAATCCTTGCTGCTGTCACTGCGATCATTGTTGTTATCGGTGAGTTAAAGTTTCTTCTAATTTAATCCAGACTGACTTGTAGATGTTATATTTTCTTCATCTGTGTCTTATGTCTGAGTTCAGTGTATTATAACACTCAAACCAAAGGAAGAACTGAAGAAATTGAAAGAACAACAGTCGTCCCTCACACTTCCTCCACAGCCTGTAACCACCTCACGGTAGCCCAGCAGGTACATGTCTATGAACAAACCCAGTGGAAATATATCTGATGATGGATTTATATAAAAAAATTATAATTTTAGGTCACAAGTGTCTAATTTAAGTAATCCCAGAGCAATCATTCGTTAAATAAAGTTATACAATATATAGTTATATACCAAATATAAGTGAGCTTGTCCTGAAAACTAACATGTACCAGTGTCCACAGTCACATCTTCAAAAAACCCGCCCCAATGTGACGAGGACTGGGAGCTTCATGGAGAGAAGTGCTACTATTTCTCCACAAATACACTTAAACTTTCATGGAGTGAAAGTAAAGAGAAGTGTCAGGAGCTCAAAGGGAACTTGGTGAAGATAGACAGCAGAGAGGAGCAGGTACAGTAGCTCAGTCTAAACTGATATTTGGAAAGTTGTTCTGAAAAGTTATTTTGGATTATTTTGATGTTTTAGGAATTTCTGGATGTTAAAGTACGATCACTGATGAATGACTTTACGGACAGGTTCTGGATCGGACTGACAGACTCTGAGACAGAAGGTGAATGGTTGTGGACGGACGGCTCTCGACTGAACACAAAGTGAGGTTTTAATCTTATTTTTATTTGTCTTTGTGAACACCTTGTTTCAGTTTGTTTTTATCAGGTCCTTTTTGAACATTTCTATCTTTGCAGCCATATATTTATCTGTATTTATCTGTATGTCTTATTTTATATGTATGTGTTAAGTCCTGGGGTTCTTTCAGCCATAGGAATGGTTAAATGATGTGGAGAAATAAGAAAGTGTTCCTTTGATTCATTTTACAACTATGTAAAAAAAAAAAATCTAAACTCATAATTGTTAGAACTTTTTCTTTATGGCAAAAAGGTCAAGGGTCAATTCCTGGTCTAGGGATTACTTTGAAGTTTCTTTAGTTTTCTCTACAGTTCAAAAACATGCATTAATAAATTAATTAGTGAAAATAAATTTCCCAACAACTAAACTAGATGTTATTGTTCTCTTTTAGTTTAACATTTTGGACGAGAAACAAATATAACACTGAGCCGGACAACTGGAAAATTGAGGACCAGGACGGAGAAAACTGTGCAGAAATGGGGGAGACAAGAGATATTATTGGTCTCAAGTCTTGGTATGATGCATCCTGCAAAAAAAAGAAAAAAAGTATTTGTGAGAAACCAGCCTCATGACCAAAGACCTACAACTAGAAATGGCATCTGAAAACTAAATGTGTGTAACGTCTAAGAATATCACATTTTAATGTGAAAGTTATATTTCTAAAGCATCATAGCTTCAGTCCTGGGCTATACTACTCATCTGTAATTGTGTCATTTATGAGTTTTTTTTTTTTACTCTTTTTTTTTTTTTTAAACAACATTTTAAGGAAAGCTTTGATGTTAAAGCCAACATTTAAAAACATGGTCCTACTTTTGTGATTAATGTTTAACAAAAGGTTCCATTATTTAAAGCTTTTGCTTAAACTTTAAAGAACTTTGGTAAAGATTAAAGACATATTTCACACTATGAACAGTTTTGATGAAGGAAATGGAAAAGAGAGTGATTGGATTAAAGTCAGTGCAGAATCCAGATCCAGATTCTTTATTCATTTTAATACTTTTCTCTGTAACAAGTATTCAATAGTTGTATTTCCTAATAAGGTCTTGTCCCCAAAACCTGTGCTCTGATTGGTCAATAGGACAGTTGTTGATGGGGGTCCTACTTGAGTTTTTTTCTTGTTGGTGATGAACTATTATGACACCTAGAACTTGTAGTAAAAGCCATAACAGTAAAAAATCATCAGGATGTGTGGTCTTTTCCATTGTCTTTTGTTTCCTATAAATACACATCTACTAACTTCAACTAAAGTTATTGTTAGAATATTGGTTCTGAGCAGAGGTAGTGTAAAGTTGCCTGTTGTGTATTAAAACCATGTCTGTTTCTGACTTGTAGTAGCTGTGAGAACAAGAAGGTGATTAAAGGTGAAGTAGACCTCATGAACCTTAAGTGTGAAGCATTTGTTTAACCTCAGCCGAGTCAGGCGTAGGATCCTTTTTTCTGAGGCACTTTATAGAAAACAACTTACAGCTGTCACTCTCACTGTTAACAGTTTAATCCTTCTGCCTCTCGCTGCCACACACGAGGATTTAGGGACGGAGTGGCTCAGTGGTAGAGCAGTCGTCCTATAACCGGAAGG
This sequence comes from Perccottus glenii, assembly GCA_024416835.2. Classification (NCBI taxonomy): domain Eukaryota; kingdom Metazoa; phylum Chordata; class Actinopteri; order Gobiiformes; family Odontobutidae; genus Perccottus; species Perccottus glenii. Next base: position 6,482,369 of record CM044562.2, read on the forward strand.
TTGGCGGTTGATTCCGCTCTGCCCTGTTCATACTGCCGTTGTGTCCTTGGGCAAGACACTTAACCCACCTTGCCTCCAGTGTCCGTAGCACTGGTGTATGAATGTGTGTGACTGTAGAGGTGTGTTTGGTGGTGGTAGGAGAAGGTTGAGCGCCGTTTGTATGGCAGCCCTCTGTCTGCCCCAGGTGTGAATGTGTGTGAATGGGGTGAGTGGAAGCACGATGTAAAGCGCTTTGGGTGCCGAGAAGGGTGCAAAAAGGCGCTATATAAATGCATACCATTTACCATTTACTCTCTTCTAAAACACATCCAAGTTTTTAAAAGTATAACCTTAAATATGTTTTTATCTGGACCTGGTATTATTATAAAACCATTAGATAATAAAAGCTCTGGTTCAACACTCACCACTTGGACAGGTAAAACTCATAAAGTCTGACTGGACATCTGAGCGGGTTGTCTGGGTCGCCCCTTATGTCCAGAGTCTCTTGGATCGCTTTGCTTTTTGGCAGGAACTTCATCTGTAAAACACTTAAACCCACATTTTAAAAAAGCATTTAGCCTTGATACATTAACACTTCACATTTCTCAGTTGTCACCTGTGTCTGTTTCTCGGACAGATGTGGGGAGGTAGAAGTGCAGGTATTTACAGCAGAAGAAAAGCAGCGTGTTGAGGAGGACCATCGGTCAGACGTCCTGAGATGTTTACACCTCCACAGAAACTCCTCTTTCACTCGTGAGACACTGTAACCTGTGGCTGTATCAGACAGTAGAGGAGAGCAAGAAATATTTAAACTCTTTCCCAATCTGAAATCTACTACACACAAATTATTCAGAAGTGGTCCTGGACAATAAGGCCAGTCTGTTAAAAAAGACTACTTTGTTATCTGAGACACAGGGAATAACAGAACAAAAAAACCTAAAGAGGAATAGTTTGTGTTGACTTTACAGAGAGAATAAGTAACAACACAAGCACTACAAACACAACTCAAAAGAGCTTAAAAAGCACTAAGATAAACTTAAGGAAATACAATAAACTGATACAAGATGAAATATAACCTTAAAAAAAAACATCATGTTATATAAAGTTTAGAACGTGTTACCCACTATTTGGCAAAAGAGGGCGCTACAAGAATAAAAATGAAAATTAGAATAATCTGAGCAGATACAATAACTCACTCTTGTGCTGGAGCTCGAATGAAGAGGGATAGTTTAGTCAGAAGCTTGTGTTTATTTGATTATTAAAAAAAGATGATCTGATCACATGACATGACTCACATACAGACTCTGAGACAGAAGGTAAATGGTTGTGGACGGGCGGTCTCGACTGAACACAAGGTGAGGTTTCAATCTTATTTGTATTTGGCTTTGTGAACACCTTGTCCCAGAAGTTTTTATCTGGTACGTTTCTAACATTTCTATCTTTGCAGCCATATATTTGTTTGTATGTCTTGTCTTGTCTTATTTTATGTTAAGTTCTGGTTTCAGCCATGGAAACGGTTAAATGAAAATAAGAAAGTGTTCCCTTGATTGCAATTGTAAAAAGAAATAGTTGTTAGAGCTTCTACTTTATGGCAAGAAGGTCATGGGTCAATCCTGGTCTAGGATTACTTTGGAGTTTCTTTAGTTTTTGACAGTTCAAAGACATGCATTAATAAATGAAGTGGTGAAAATAAATTGCCCAACAACAAAACTGGATGTTATTGTTCTCTTTTAGTTTTGGACGGAAAACCAAAACCAATTTGCGGCACAGTGGCAGAGTGGTTAGCACTCCTGCCTCACAGCACGAAGGTCCTGGGTTTCCGTCCAAAACTTTGAACTAAAAGAGAACAATAACATCCAGTTTAGTTGTTGGGCAATTCATTTATTAATGCATGTCTTTGAACTGTAGAGAAAACTAAAGAAACAAGTTATCCTGGTCTAGGGATTACTTTGGAGTTTCTTTAGTTTCCTCGAAAAGTGGCAATGTTATACCTACAGCGCAGTATCTTGCAATTCAGTTCAAACTTCCTTTCTTTTTATTTTTGCCCTCTAGCACTACTGAATGGATCTTGCGAGTAAGTAAGTAACAGGGCAACAAGAAAGAAAGGCACTGGAGTTTTATAGTATCCACTGACTAAATGGAACTGATTAGACTTTGACAGAAGAGAGAGAGAGAGGCTGCTGCACGGTGAAAATATGGTCTTATGTCCAGATCACTGATTTAACAGGGTCCTACTTTTGTGATTTATGTTTAACAAACAAACAGATTCATTATGAAGATGGATAACTTTAAATTTTCTTTGTGACCGATATTGGCAATTCACTTCCTTATTTATTAATTAATTCATTTTATATTATATTATTATATATTATTATATATTTAAGCTTTTGCAGCTTATTATGAGATAATGAATCTTTGATACTGTCTTTATATCTAGTTTATATAGTCTTACACTGTAAAGAGTTTTGAGGAAACAAACTAAACAGAAAACAGAAAAAGAGTTGGCTAAAAGTCAGTGCAAGTGACTAGAACATAACACTTTTTCATTTTCTCTTTATGATTATTTCCTCTGAGGTGCCTTACCCAAAACCCTAATACCTTTTATTTTAGAGAGATGAAAACATTTTGTTAACTTGCCTGTGTCTATAACCACAATGGGAAACACAACCACGCAGGAAAAAGAGAAACCCTTTCCACATCTTTCTAAAAAACAAGTGCTCTAAAAATAGTGTTCCAGTTCACAGAATTAAATGAGGAAGTGAAACATTTTTCCGAAGACATGACAGAACTGGCCCTTCTGTGTTGATACTGGATCTATGCTGTGATTACTGGACATCATAGACCACATTGCTTTGTTTGTGGGGGACCACTCTCTGACGAAGAGTATTAGTCATAGTAGAGCCAGTTTAAAGTAAACAGGAATGCTGTGTTTGTAAAAAAAATATTTGAAATTTTTTGGGTATAAACCCGTTTCATAATGGATAGCTGTGCCTTTCCCTTTTGTCTCTGGTTCCTGTCTGTTTTTTTTAGATGTTTTTTCTGAGATGTAGTAACTATATGCTAAGCATAGCGGATATGCTTAGTTACTGCTTTACAATAATAATAATAATAATAATAATTGTTATATTTATATAGCGCCTTTCCAGAGCTCAAGGACGCTTTACATATCAATTATTCATTCACTCCACAGTCACACACTGGTGGTAGTAAGCTACATCTGTAGCCACAGCTGCCCTGGGGCAGACTGACAGAGACGTGGCAGCCATTCCGCGCCACGGACTCTCCGACCAACACCATCAACATTCTAACACATTCATACAACATCTAAATATATGACATTATATATGTCAGAGGTAAAACAAAATGGAGCAACTAAAACCACCAAACAGTTTGTGTTTCAAAGAAAAACTGGTGAAAAACTAGCAAAAAATTAGAGGTAAACTGGCGTTCGTGGAACAAAAAAATTGTATTTGTAGTTGTAACTAGTGTCCAGCGGTCTCTCCGAAAAATCACAGAGGATTCAGTGAGCTGCTTTTCTACATGTGGCTGGAGATGAAGCCATAAAGGTATTCAATACAATCACATTTGAAGATGATGAAGACAACAATAGAAGTATTAAAAGAAATGTTTTGTAAATACTGTGAACATTACAAGACTCATGTTTTTACAAGGGTTCAGGCTAAAATAAAAGCACTGACGGAAGCAATCTAAAAAAAAAGTCAAAGGACTGCTAGTTTAGTTTAGAACTGTCAATACAAATCTAAAATACATAAGCTAGAGTTTCAACTGATTGCACTGCACTTACCAGCTATATAAGGAGGTGACTCCTGTGCACAAATGGGACTAATCAAAATACTTTACGCTGTTGAGAAAGTCCCAGAAATTGTGTGAGCGTACGCACTGACAAATACATCTTTCAGTAGGAAAGCTGCACAATACTTTCTATTTGAGGCCCCAACACACCTGTCCGGTAGTCCCAGTACCATGGAGCGTAAGGTACCATAAGGTTGTCCTATAACCAAAAAGTCGTTGCCATTGTATCCTTGGGCAGGACACTCCAGCTGTAACACTGGTGAATGGAAGCTTCATGTAAGTCGATTTGGATAAAAGTGTCTGAAGTGGCTAAATTACTAAATAAAAGTAGCAGAGGGGTGTAGCGTACTCTAGTTATGTAATAGAAATATTAATTTATCAATTTGGAAAATTATCAATTAATATTTTTATTATCAAAATTATTGTCTCGTTGAGGGCACCACCCAGATAAGTTCTGGGAAACTGATTATATTTACTAAGTCTCAATTAATCTGAAGGAATATAATTCTACCCGTTTTGAATATGTGCTTCCATAAACATTAAAACACCAAATCAAAATCTTTAACGTTTTATGGGATTTTATTAAAGATTACACAAGGGAATAATGAGGAATAACATATTAGCAACATAACACAAAGGAACAGTTATTACACATTATGGGAATAATGATTAACACAGAACAATAAACAATAACATTTTCTGATTAGAACTTTGTGGAGGATAATGAATGTTTTGACTGATTAAAACTCAGCTGGGGAGTTTAATTACCGAATTATTAAGAAGGGGGTTTAGGTAAGGAGATAGGTGTATTGACTTGAGCTTATGAAATACAGTTTAAAACGCCAAACTCCTGCTGTGTCACGGCGGTTTACTTGGTTCGCTAGTACTGGCCCAGTTCGATTTCTGTCACAGATCCAAAGTTTTGCTCCGGGTTCTGAAGTGGCCTGGGTTCGAAGAGACCGCTCTCACAAGGTGTCCATCACGTGACTGGCCGCTGGCTGGTGAGCGGGGCGGCCGAAACGGAGTTGAGGAAAGGCGTCAACTGTATACAGCCGTATAGGTCTATCTCTTTGCGTTGGCATTAGGCAAGAACAGATTAGAGTCTTTGAAAATATCGCTAGACCACTGAAAAAAGGGTCTCTCGAGTCGTTCCTCTGGCTCAAAGCGTCCGTTAGTTCAAGCGGAGTTCTTGGTCTTTCTCAAGAACTACCAAATATCTTCCTTCTCGTGACAGGACGCCACGAGAGTGTCTTCCAAAAATAAGCAATGTGTAGCTTTAAAAAGAAAAATCACGTTGTCTGGCTCACAACGGGTCTAGAAAAATTTAAAGACAAAGGAGTTTATAGAGAAGAGTCATACGCTTAAACAAGATTGCTGGGACAAAGAGAAACGTAAGAGCGTAAGACTAAGAGGCGTATGAAAAGCTAAGAGCGTAAGACTAGGCGTATGAAAGCTAAGAGCGTAAGACTAAGGGCGTAAGAAAAGCTAAGAGCGTAAAGGAAGAAGGAATTTCTGGCGCACAAGGTTTTTGTGCTCCTTGAAAAGAGTAGGTTACGTTGCCTGGGGCGTGTTTTGGGACAAGGCCTGGTTTGGGGAAAGGTGGTGATCCTAACAAATTTTGATTCAAATAAACCTCTATCTTCCACAAAGTAACATTGAATATTTAAACACATATAAATCCACATCGCTTACACCATAGGATTCATACCTAGAAAATACATTTTAAGCATATGATGGAAACATGTATTTATTTCAATTTATTGACAATGCGAAAGATGAGAGGATTCTTCTTGTTCTCTGTCGGGAGCAACCCTGTAAGGGACACGTTAATCCAATCATTTAAACATTTTCCTTTTAATTAAAACAAGATTGTTTGTTTATTTGAAGTCCAAGTCCTTTGGAAATCTTTCCGTCTAAAAGGAAAAAGTCATTTGGTTTGATGAAAGACTTAGCTTGGCGTTCATCCATACTGTCGCTAGAGGGCAGTATGGTATCATCCAGAAGTCTCAAGTCTTTGACCTCAAAGGTCTTTCATTAGTCTGGCTGAGTTCCAATACACAAAAATCGTATTTCAAAGATCCGTAACTGTCACATCCTGGGCCCAGCCAGCCTAAAGGTTCAGAGATAACACCTTTGGTCTGCTCTGGAATGTAGAAAACAAAGTCGTTAAATAGCGTTATCCCGAGTTCCTCTTCTTGTAAAAACAGCGCCAGCTGTTTCGCATGTGTTGGTAAAGCAAACACTTTCTGAGTCTGAAAGGGGTTTTACAGCATAAATTGTCAGTCCGTGACATTTATTGCTGGTCAACCTTGTGTGATAAAGTCCATGACCTGAATCTGGTGTCCTGCCACAGACACTGTTCATTTTCTGAAAACGAGGTGAGCCGAGATGGACGAGACGTCTGAATATCTTGTGTTCGAGAATTTTGCTACAACACCTGGAAAAAACAAGGGTGAGTCTCTGAGGTTTGTTAGTTTTAAATGTTACTTTTTAACTTTTCTCCTTTAACGTCAAAGTCAATCAAATCAGTTTGTGCTTTAAATAAACTACAGTCACATATTCGAACTGACTCAGATGAATTCCTATTGATTAATTTGGCGCTTTCAAAAATTGTATTGTCTAGTTTTTGTTTATTTATTACTTCATGACAAATATAAAAAGAAAACCCTTAAAAACCTTAAAAACCACCTAATTAAAGCTAGAACCAATATTTACTGTTGCTGTGTTAACAAGCGTGCAAGTTCTTCTTTTTCATTTATAAAGACCATTTTTCAAAACAGCCTGTCGGTGGAAGGCCACTAACAGAGTGCGTCTGAAAAAAAGCTAGCCACTGGCAGGCCACGTTAAACAGTGGGCTGATCAAAGACTTCTAACAGTGACAATTAATTACATTTGTATTACAGGTAAATATACAGAGGCTGAAAAAACAGTTCAGCATTTCTTTCATGAGCCAGAATTTATTTTGGTGAATAAAATGTTAAATGTTTAAAATTTTAACAAGCTTGTTATATGCTGTTGTTTGCAAAAGCAGGCAGCAAACTACTAGCCTAATATCACAACAACAGCCACCTCAAACGGTTTAACAAACTGCACTAGACAACATGCTCTGTCCTTAGCAGGTCATCTTACACATCACCCAGCAGGTCAGAGGTTAGCGTCTAACCTAGGAGATAGAAAAGAAAAATCTTCCTATTCATTTTGAATTTCTCTGCAGCTTTCAATTGGGCTTAAAAAAACTTTTTTTCAGAGGTGGTCCTTGCAGATGGAGAGATTGCGATAGGTAATCTGGCAACAACCTGCAAAAGGTTTACACAAGTGTCTTCACAGAAGAGTTCAGAAAGAAGATAGACAACACATGGCTGTATTACAACAGCAACAACAAACAATACACACAAGTGCATATGAGTTTTAGGAAGAAAGTGTCTTTATTTAAAAGTGCTGTGGATCTAAACAGTTTTAGCATGGAATACCAGGATGAATTGAGATGACTGTACTCAATAAGTCCATGCTTAGGCTTTGTAAGTAAGTAAGTAAATTTTATTTATATAGCACCTTTCACAGATATAAATCACAAAGTGCTTTACAAAGTGCAATAAAAGAACAATAAAACTATGAGAGTAAAAATTAAAACCACAAAATATTAAAAACATAAAAACATAAAAGCCCAATCAACTAAAAGCTTGTTTAAATAAAAGTGTCTTCAGCTGCTTTTTAAAAGAATCAACAGAAGCGTCCACTCGCAGTGACAGGGGCAGGGCGTTCCAGAGTCTGGGGGCGACTGCTTGGAAAGACCGGTCTCCCCGAGTTTTAAAACGGGTTTTGGGGACCGTTAGAATGTTTTGACCAGAAGACCGAAGAGCGCGGGAGGAGGAGTAAGGGGTCAGCAGGTCAGTGATGTACTGGGGGGCCTGTCCATGCAGAGCTCTAAAAGTCAAGACTAAAATTTCAATCAATTCTGAATTTGACTGGAAGCCAATGTAATGAGGATAAAACCGGGGAAATGTGAGCCCTTCTGTTGGTTCCAGATAAAAGCCTGGCTGCAGCATTTTGCACCATTTGTAGTCGACTCAGATACAATTTGTTAAAACAAGTAAAAAGAGAATTACAATAATCAAGACGTGTCATAAAAAATAGAGTAACTTACAATAATCTTCTCGTACCATAAAATAATGAAACATTTTATCGGCCAGCATTGGCAACATTATCTTTCCGGAAGTAAAAGAGAACTTTGACAAGAGTGTTATTAAATTTGGGGCATTCTCCATTCAGTTAAATAGGCAAGGCAAGGCAAGGCAATTTTATTTATATAGCACAATTCATACACTGGGTAACTCAAAGTATTGTAAATACTGTATGACCTAATATCTGTTCAGGAGCTTTTCTAGAATTGCTGGTGAGTGGTATTTTCTTAATGTGTAAAAGACTAGCGCAGGGTTTCAAAACTGTGTGACGACCGCTTTCCAGGACATTTGTCTGAATGTGCTGACTAATGGCTTATGTACTTTACTCAGACACACTTCTCCTACTACGACCCAGCCAAGATCTAAACAGCGGGCATAAGTGGCATTATGTGGGCCTGTTGCATGACCTTATGGAGGATTTCTGCTTCTTGGTCCAGTTCTGGGATATGCTTGGCTAAGCGTTGGAGGTGCAATGAGGGGTGGTAATGGGATAACTATTGATCTGGGAAACCTATTGAAATGGGAACCCCACTGACCTGAACCACACACGTCTGAGCAGATTGCTGTGACATCTGTGACATCAGAAGGATCTTCTCCCTCCGCGCCTATTGTCTTGCGCAGGTGGGGGAGCCTTGTTGTACTCACCTGGTGGACCGGGATGTATTACTGTGTTTAGATAAAATGCTATTACATTCATTGCAAGACAGTTTTTGCAGTCTTTAGCGAGGTGAGTGTCTGATGAACACCATTTGAAGCATATTTCTTTCTTCTTTGTTCTGTATTTTGTAAGTGGGTGTGGTTTATTATGTAATGGAAAGTTCTTAATAAAGTCCAAGTTAAAAGATGAAATGTTTGTTTTGTGTACAGCAATGGGTCTACTGTTGTTAAAGTTCTTTGCGTAGAGTTTTTGTTGGTTGAAGCTTGAGTCATTTTGAGATGCAGATTTTCCATTCTCAAGCTCGTCTTCTATTAATACTGCTTCCTCTAGCACTGCTTCAGCTACAGCAGCACCAGCTTCTCTTTTTAGCATTAGCACCTTGAGCTCAGCATCTCTTTAGGCGTTTTCTGGTTGACTTGCAGTCTTTTCTACTTTCGAGTTAGCCTCTTTGATTACATATGATGCTCTTGCCTTAGCAACCACAGCTTTAGCTTGAGCATGGGCCACACTCACTACAGACGCCAATGTGTTGTTACTCCTAGCACTGGATCCAGACTTGTTGCTTGTTGCCTTTTTGACAACGTTGAAACCTTAAAATGCTGTCAATGAAGTGAAGTTCTGTCCTTTAAGGTTTCTCTCCACTGACATGACACAGTGAAAACTGTAACAAAATGACATACTGCACTTCGCAAATAAGTCCAGTTTCCAAACAAAAAAAGTGCATCAAATCAAATTAACCTGTTATTTTACTCAAATAATAAATTATATTTAAACATAAGCAACTCTACTGTCTCAGCAAATAAAACTTACGGCATTCCCTGAACGGTGCTTCAGCATGGATGAAGGCAGATAAGCTTTTATTTACATGTTGTCGTACAGTACATGGGCAACACAGAAGAATAACTCTTTATTGTGAACAAACTTAATGTTTTGTGAGTGCTCATTTTGGAAAATGTTTGCATCTTTTGATGATGTCAATTTTCACACCTCTAAAAATAGTTCCGCTGTTTAAACAATAAGGAAGTGCAATATTTTTCTTGCTCAGCCACTCAATCTTTTTTAGTTTCTACAGAGATGGACAAGATGACTGAAGGTAATGTGTACGCTAATGTGCCTGTAAAACCTGGAAAAAACAAGGGTGAGTCTCTCTCTGCATTTATTTAAATACAATAGACTGTTTTTATTTTCTCAAAAGATACTCAGGAGGCAGGAGAAGGTGAATGTTTTTTTATATATATATATATATATATACGTTTTGTTTAAGTTCAGTTTATCAAAGTGTAAGAGAGGACTTTTAAAATTGCCACTAAGGCATGGCACCAATGCCAAATCTGTTTTTGACAATGTTGAGCGTTAATAAAAGGTTGCAGCTGCTGTTAAGCACAGGAAACACATGGACACCAACGCCTTACCAATGTTTTCAACTCACAAAAGGGACGTAAAAATGTGCTTGTGCTAATTAAACACTTTAAACGGCTTCAAACGGCTCTTCATTTTACCACCCTTTATAATTTAGCCAAATGTAGTTCTGTTTTGACTAAATTGTTTATAAAAAAAAATAATAATAAAAATTATTATTATTATTATTCGTATCATTATTATTCATAATAATGTTATTATTATTATTATTATTATTATTATTATTATAAATTGTTATTATTCACATATATCACTTAAATTATTAAATTAATCATTTGGACATAAGTAGATATTCAAAAGTTAGAAATAAATGTATTAATCTAATATCAATAAATTGCCGTGGCGATGTAACAACTGACCGTGAGCCGGTTGAAAATCATTAACGTGACGTTTTAAGTTGGTTGAGATGTTAATTGAATCGTAATTTGTGTTTTAAGCAACGGGGCCGCTCTGTTTACTTCAAACTTACTTTCAACAGGTTGTTGCAAACAGTTTCTAGCATGGCGACGAGAGTGTGGCAGTTAATATTGAGGAAGCCTCATCCTCATTCACATCAGAGGATTGACAGCCTAAATAAATCCACTTTAGTAAAAGGCGTTCACTCGTGTCTCTCCTGCTGCTGCACAGACTGGTACCAGGCCAAGCTTGGACTTAACAAGCGAGACTTGACAAGGGCAAAGTCTGTGTCTGAGCTTAACTCTCTTCAAAATAGACAGAAAGTCACCTAAATGTCCTGTCACCGGTGGAGAACAGAGAGAATGTGAGCAGTAATCTGTGTTAGCAAAGAGGCTAAACTTTAAACAGAGGCTGAACCATCTCTGAGCCATAAGTTATTGTTTCATAACAGAGTCAGACCCGTCTTAAACTAAGTGTTTAAGGCGGGTCTGGCCCATCGTTGTCAAAGAGATGTAATAATGTTCTGGTGGATCATGTACTGCCTTCTGTGTGTCTCTGCTGCAGCCACTGAGAGTAAAGAGCAGGGGTCTCATACTTTTGGCCTGCGGACTAAATCCGGTCTGAATCAATAAAACATTTTTTTTTACTATTTAATTGCTTGCTAATTAGTTCTGGCTGTAAATAATTGTGATTAATTGCACAACTTATCAATGTTTAATAAACACAGACTCAAAAAGTAATTGTTATCTTTCTTTTTAATCATTTAACGTTGCCATTGTTTTCATTTTTGTATAGCATGTAATTTGTGAAAAGACATACTTTAAAACTAAACCCAGTCTATGAATGCAAAAATGATTGTACAAATAACTTAAAGCAGAACTAAGTAAGCACATAAATGTTCATGTCTCAGCAGCATTACTGCCTACGCTAAATATTGACAGGAACTGTTCCTGTAACCAGTCAGCTGTTACACTAAAGAGAAGCAGAGCAAGTAATTATTTTTACAGGACAAAGACATGCAAAACAAACATATAGCAATAATTTTCACACTTTTCACCAAGAATTCTAAAACATAGTTCATGCAATTAAAAAATAAGAAAATGCAACATTTGTCTTGCTCAGCTACTCATCGTTCATTTTCAGATTCTACAGAGATGGATAAGAAAACTGAAGATAATGTGTACGCTAATGTCTCTGTAACACCTGGAAAAAACAAGGGTGAGTCTCTCTCTGCATTTATTTAGGTTTAATTCAAGTTAAAACCAACTCTTGATGGTCTTGATAACATGTGCACATCCCCAAAACACCAAGGACCTCAGAAATGTCTTTCACAACCAAAACACCACAATGAGACATCAACTCACAAAGAACAATGTTGAGTTCAATATACCCAATACAAGGAATAGCAAGACCGTTGGGGGCCATCAGCTAAAGTCAGTGAAGCTTTGAGAGGCTCCTCCCCCCAGGGTTCAAAGTGCTCTCTGTGATTGTTGACACCATTTATCCTTTACACTTTACCGCTGCCACTATCAGTTTTGGAAGCATTATCCAACCACTGTGCTGTGTGTTTTTAATTGTGATTTCTCTAAATCTTTGGCAGGTACTTTGACTCAAAATAAAGCAAAGAGAGGGTCAAAGGTGACAGTGAAGAGAGTGGTTCTGCTGGTCGTCAGTTTGGTAATTTTCGCTGCTGTCACTGCGATCATTGTTGTTGTCGGTGAGTCAAAGTTTCCTCTAATTGAATCCAGACTGACTTGTAGATGTTATATTTTCTCTGTGTCTTATGTCTGAGTTCAGTGTATTATCACACTCAAACCAAAGGAAGAACTGAAGAAATGGAAAGAACAACAGTCGTCCCTCACACTTCCCCTCCACAGCCTGTAAGCACCTACGGTAGCCCAGCAGGTACATGTCTATGAACAAACCCAGTGGAAATATCTCTGATGATGGATTTATATAAAAAAATAATAATTTTAGGTCACAAGCATCTAATTTAAGTAATCCCAGAGCAATCATTTGTTAAATAAAAAAATAATTTGTTAAATAAATAAATGTCCTGAAACTAACATGTAACACTGTCCACAGTCACAACTTCAAAAAACCCGCCCCAATGTGACGAGGACTGGGAGATTCATGGAGAGAAGTGCTACTATTTCTCCACAAATACACTTAAACTTTCATGGAGTGAAAGTAAAAAGAAGTGTCAGGAGCTCAAAGGGAACTTGGTGAAGATAGACAGCAGAGAGGAGCAGGTACAGTAGCTCAGTCTAAACTGATATTTGGAAAGTTGTTCTGAAAAGTAATTTTGGATTATTTTGATGTTTTAGGAATTTCTGGATAATAAAGTACGATCACTGATGAATGACTATGGGGACAGGTTCTGGATCGGACTGACAGACTCTGAGACAGAAGGTGAATGGTTGTGGACGGACGGCTCTCGACTGAACACCAAGTGAGGTTTTAATCTTATTTTTATTTGGCTTTGTGAACACCTTGTCCCAGTAGTTTGTATCTGGTCCTTTTTGAGCATTTCTATCTTTACAGCCATATATTTATCTGTATGTTTTTTCTTATATGTCTGTGTTAAGTCCTGGGTTCTTTCAGCCATAGGAATGGTTAAAAGATGTGGAGAAATAAGAAAGAGTTCCCTTGATTTATTGCACAAGTATGTTAAAAACTAAATCATAGTTGTTAGAGCTTCTACTTTATGGCAAAAAGGTCAAGGGTCAATTCCTGGTCCAGGGATTACTTTGAAGTTTCTTTAGTTTTCTCTACAGTTCAAAAACATGCATTAATAAACGAACTGGTGAAAATAAATTGCCCAACAACTAAACTAGATGTTATTGTTCTCTTTTAGTTCAAAGTTTTGGACGGAAAACCAATACAACACAGAGCCGGACAACTGGAAAATGGAGGACCAGGACGGAGAAAACTGTGCAGTAATGGGGGAGAAAATACATATTAATGAGCTCAAGTCTTGGTATGATGTAACCTGCAAAAGAAAAAACAGAATTATCTGTGAGAAACCAGCCTCGTGAACAAAGACCTACAACTAGAAATGGCATCTGAAAAATATACAGTTTAACATTTAAGAATATCACATTGTAACATCAAAGTTATATTTCTAAAGCATTATAGCTTCAGTCCTGAGCTTTACTGCTCATCTGTAATTCTGTCATTTATGAGTTTTGTTTTTTTTTACTCTTTTTTTTTTTATTTCTTTAAACATGTTGAGAAAAGTTTTAATGTTAAAGCCAACATTTAAGAAACACGGTCCTACTTTTTTGATTAATGTTTAAAACAAAAAGGTTTCATTATTTAAAGCTTTTGCTTTATGGTTATGAGATACTGCAACTTTAAAGAACTTTGGTAAAGGTTTAAAGGCATATTTCACACTGTGAACAGTTTTGTAGAAAGAAATGGAAAAAGTGTGATTGATTAAAGTCAGTGCAAGAAACCAGATCATTAATCTTTTATTTACTTTACTTTATTTTTCATTTTAATTCTTTTCTCTGTAACAAGTATTCAGTAGTTGTATTTCCTAATAAGGTCTTGTCCCCAAATCCTGTGCTCTGATTGGTCAATAGGACAGTTGTTGATGGTGGTCCTACTTTTTTTCTTGTTGGTGTGTTTTTAAACATTGACCAATTTAATCCTGGACTATTCTTTCTAACAATCTCTAAGGACTAACAAATAAAAAGACCGTAAATGTTTGGTGTGTGGGTATCTCTCTGACACTTCCTGTAAAGCTTCCTTTTGCTCGACTTCTGCAGCAATGTTTTTCAGACCTATTAGACCGATATCTGACAAAATGTTGTGTATTAAAACCATGTCTGTTACTGACGTGTAGTAGCTGTGAGAACAAGAAGGTGATTAAAGGTGAAGTAGACCTCATGAACCTTAAGTGTGAAGCATTTGTTTAACCTCAGCCGAGTCAGGCGTAGGATCCTTTTTTCTGAGGTACTTTATAGAAAACTTCTTACAGCTGTCACTGTCACTGTTAACAGTTTAATCCTTCTGCCTCTCGCTGCTACACACGAGGATTTACTCTCTTCTAAAACACATCCAAGTTTTTAAAAGTATGACCTTAAATATGTTTTTTATCTGGACCCTGGTATTATTATAAAAACCATTAGATAATAAAAGCTCTGGTTCAACACTCACCACTTGGACAGGTAAAACTCGTAAAGTCTGACTGGACATCTGAGCGGGTTGTCTGGGTCGCCCCTTATGTCCAGAGTCTCTTCAGATCTCTTTGCTTTTTTGGCAGGAACTTCATCTGTAAAACACTTAAACCCACATTTTAAAAAAGCAAGCAACACTTCACATTTCTCAGTTGTCACCTGTGTCTGTTTCTTGGACAGATGTGGGGAGGTAGAAGTGCAGGTATTTACAGCAGAAGAAGAGCAGCGTGTTGAGGAGGACCATCGGTCAGGACGTCCCGAGCTGTTTACACCTCCACAGAAACTCCTCTTTCACTCGTGAGACACTGTAACCTGTGGCTGTATCAGACAGTAGAGGAGAGCGAGAAATATTTAAACTCTTTCCCAATCTGAAATCTACTACACACAAATTATTCAGAGGTGGTCCTGGACAATAAGGCCAGTCTGTTAAAAAAGACTACTTTGTTTTCTGAGACACAGGGAATAACAGAACAAAAAACCTAAAGAGGAATAGTTTGTGTTGACTTCACAGAGAGAATAAGTAACAACACAAGCACTACAAACACAACTCAAAAGAGCTTAAAAAAGCAGTAAGATAAACTTAAGGAAATACAATAAACTGATACAAGAGGAAATATCACGTTCAAAAACATGTTATATAAAGATTCGAATGTGTTACCCACTATTTGGCAAAAGAGGGCGCTACATGAATGAAATTGAAAATTAGAATAATCTGAGCAGATACAATAACTCACTCTTGTGCTGGAGCTCGAATGAAGAGGGATAGTTTAGTCAGAAGCTTGTGTTTTATTTGATTATTAAAAAAAGATGATCTGATCACATGACATTAAGGAGGATATGTTTTATACATAAATATAAACTCACTGCCGCCTCTGGCTGAGGTTTAAATCCTCTCAGGTTTCAGTGAGCTCTGTGGAGAACCTGAAAAGACTTGAGGCTGTGATTAGTGCCGATGGTGCTTCAACAAAGTATTGAGCAAAAGCAAATGTACAAGTGCATTTTTTGTTTTTTATCAATAGATTTTCAAAGATTTCAAACAACCTTATTCCACATTGACATTATGGGCTGTTGTTTGTAGAACTATGAAGCAAAAAAAAATATTTAATCTATTTTGTAAAAAAATAAAAGTAAAAAGGCTGTAACATAAAATGTGTAAAAAGTGAAGTTCTGTGAATACTTTTTGGATGTACTGTATGTTTATGAGGGTAACTAATTCTTTATTGATTTCTGCCATCATCAACATGGAAGTGTGCCAACAACTTTACATCCTCATTGTAGGAGCCAGAATTGTGTTACAATTGTCTCAGCTGAGTGTGTAAAACCACAGCCGCTATTTCAATAAATGTCACCAATGTATTCTGGGACTCTGTGTGCTTATGTTCAGGCTGCAGCGCGTCACACAAACAGGGTCCATTCTCTCTAGTGACTAGGCTAGGTTTTGGAGTCACTACTACACTCATCATGCAACAAATATCAGCTCTTATTTCCTTAGTGGATACCCGTGTCTGAAGGAAAAATACAAGGGCAGTGGAAACTTTACTGTCTGTTGCAGTATCTAAAGAATAATAGATAGTGTGAGATTTATGTATTGTGTATAAAATTTAAAGCCAACTAAAACATGCAGTAAAAAAAGTAAATTGGTAAAATACACCATTCACTTCCATTATTTATGTTTTTTTTTTACAAAATGGTATTATTTGAGACAATGTTCTAACTCTGAGAAACTTCAGTAACACCTTTTTTTATATTTGACACTGGAGATGACGGAACACAGCTTGTGTCTTCCTGTGAGAAATGGTTTCAAAACACACGCTACTTCTGCCAAACTTGCCGTCTCAAATGTCTCTACTTGTTAATAAAGATTAAAAGGGAAATTAAATAAATACTGCTAATGCAGACATGGATCTGTGCCTCTACTGGCTAAAGGTTACACATTCAACAACAAATGCTTACTTGTTTTAAAATGTTACTTGTGTAACAGTCTGTAAAAATGGGTTTGAAAGAACCAGTATAAAGTACCAAAAACGTAAGTTAACCCATCACTACAGTGCTTTTAGGACAATCTACATTTCATAGTTGGGAACTGAAGTGAACATCTATAATTGTCAGCATAAATAAAACATTACTGATTTACTTTTAGCTTTAACTCTCGGGCGAGAGGTGAACAGGAGAACCACTGTGGACTGGATGGGACACAGTCAGGCTCAGGATGGAGGTAGGACAGCACAGGACTCTTCTTCACTGACTCTGAGCTGAAAGCACGACAAATAAAGGACAAGTTAAGACAAAGATCAACAATGATCTATCATGGAGTTAAAGAAATGTCTCATCACTAAACCACATTAACACAAAGTAATTAGCTTGTGTTTGATCCTTCAAGATAAAAGTGTCTTTTCCACAGTCACCACAAATAATATTTATGTAACCTTTAAAAGAAACAGTGGTAAACCATCAGGCGTGTGCTACATTTACTGTATGTGGTGAATAGAAACATTTTGTTGGGACAACAATGTGAGCATAAGACAATACGATTGGATTGGGCTTTACTCTGGAATCTCTCTCAGCGCTCATCAGGAGTAAAGACTGAAAAGACCTGCTCTAGAGTGGATTTTGAATTTTGAAGTGAATTTTGAATAATTAAAATGGTTTAACTGTTATGCCTGTGTCTATTAACTGCTAAAAGAAATGCAAACACACAGGACAACCATCTTCACATCTTTCTAAAACAAAAGGGCTCTAATTAATGCCCCTGTTCCCAGATATAAATAAGGAAGTGAAACATTTCTCTAAAGACAAAAATACTGTGAGACGTACCCGCTCATTGTTCATTTTCAGTTTCTACAGAGATGGATAAGATGATTGAAGATAATGTGTACGCTAATGTCCGTGTAACACCTAAAAAAAACAAGGGTGAGTTTTTTGAGTGAGCACTTTATCTAAGTACAATAGATAGTTTTCATTTAGGAGGCAGCAGAAGGTGAATGTTTTGCTCATATTTTTCTGTTTTTGCATTAGTTGAGACATGGAGGACTCTGTGTTCAGATAGAGTTTATCATCTACTACACCATTATTGTCAATGGATAGAAAATACTACATTACCCTTTACTGCTCTCTTCATCAAACACACGTATATTATTGTTGGTGTTTGAGTTTTGTGATGGTGCAATCTAAAGTATTGCACTGTAAAAAACTGGACGTGGACAGACAATTTTGTCTGCCCATGTTGCCAACGTGTTGTCTATTGTCAGTGTAAAAACTAAGAAGAGTTATAAGTGCACAGCCTAGAGACTTCAATTTGTAGTTGAACTGTTAAGAGTTGAGCTTATATCCCCAGAGGAGGCTTTTGACCTGAAAGTGTGATTGGACCAGTCTGTTCTGGTCGTTAGGAGTCCTGATGGGGAGTCCCTATGCTTCTGTGGATGTTTTGATTTAGGCTTAAACACACTGTAGTAAGTGACTGTCAAATTGTATCTATGACCTTCTCCTCTGTTCAGAACGGAACAAAAATGGCTTCCTTCACACCTCTCTCGATCCATCTGGCCTCTCTGGTCAAGATTGAAACATTGCTGTTCTCACAGAATGTCCTTTCTCTTTGAGGTAGAGGTGGACTGCAGACTAAGCTCCACCAGGACCAGGATAGACCCTTCTGAGTTGATAGATCCTCTTGTGAATCATCTGTTTCTCCCGCTTACAGATCCCTGCATTCTTCACTAAACACTAAAGGGGGCGGGTAGCACCAAAACCAAAATTGACGTCATAAAAAGAATGTTTATTATGTTTGTGTCTGGTGCACTCTCTTTCTGCTGCCCCTTCTCTGAGCATGTGTTGTGCTGTAATCATGCAGCTTTTTAATCCTGGTATTTTTTGGCTCAGAGCTGATAAACTGCCTCAGTCTGGATATGTACATTTGGATGTATTGCTAACAACATGTGCTAAGAACATGGGTTTTTGAAGATCATACACAGTATTTTGCAAGTGTTCTTCTTGCTGTGTGTAAGCAGCAGCCAATAGCTGTGCTTCAAACCAAACAGGTGTTCCCAGGTCTCGTCCATAGATCATGCACTGGTGTTGGCTGAAGTCAAATTAAATAAATCAGAAGCTAATAGTTGACTTGAGGTATAAATATATATATTTATTTCACCTCCGTATAAAATACAAACTCCTCCTCCACACCCATCACTGCCTGCACGGTGATGCCCCCACTTACCTTACAGAACTTCTCACACCACACACCACCTCCAGAACCCGGTCTGGCCAAATGCACCGTCTACGTGCTCCTAGGACAAAACTAAAAACCATGGGTGACAGGGCCTTCGAGGCAGCTGCTCCCCGTCTGTGGAATGCCCTGCCTGACCACCTCAGGGTCCCACAGACAGTGGATACTTTTAAAAAAGGACTAAAAACCTTTCTTTTTAAAAGTGTATTTTAACTTAACTTAATCTCTGTCCATCTCATTATTTTTATAGTTGTTATACTCTGTTTACTACATATTAATTTATTTATTTTTATTCATTTTATGCTGATTTGAGGTTTTGTTTAAAACAAAAAGTGCATTACAAATAAAATGTATTATTTATTATTATTGAGACATCTTAACATATAATTTTCTCTTTTCACTTTTTTCAACAGGTTTCCAGACTCAAAAAGCAGCAAAGAGAAGGTCAAAGGTGACAGGTGAGAGAGTGGCTCTGGTGGTGGTCAGTTTGCTGCTCGTCGCTGCTATCACTGCTCTCATTGTTATAATTGGTGAGTTAAAGACTCTTCTAATTTAATCCAGACTGATTTGTAGGTGTTATATTATCTCAATCTGTGTCTTATGTCTGAGTTCAGTGTATTATAATACCCAACCCAAAGGAAGAACTGAAGAAATGGAAAGAGTCATCCCTTATACTTCCCCATCACAGCCTGTAAGCACCTACGGTAGCCCAGCAGGTACATGTCTGTGAACAAACCCAGTGGAAGTAGATCAGATACTGACTTTGAATAAAAATAGATTATTAATGCGTCTAGTCAGTAAAATAAAATATATTAAACTGAGCTTGTTCTGAAACTAACATGTAACACTGTCCACAGTCACATGTTCAGAAAACATGCCCCAATGTGACGAGGACTGGGAGTTTCATGGAGAGAAGTGCTACTATTTTTCCCCAATAACATTTAAACTTTCATGGAGTGAAAGTAAAAGGATGTGTCAGTGGCTCAAAGGGAACTTGGTGAAGATAGACAGCAGAGAGGAGCAGGTACAGTAGCTCAGTCTAAACTGATATTTGATGTTTGTTTAAAAAAGTCCCTTTTTGATTAATTTGTGGTTTTAGGAATTTTTGGATGATAAAGTACGATCACTGATGAATGACGATGAGGACAGGTTCTGGATCGGACTGTCAGACTCTGAGACAGAAGGAGAATGGTTGTGGACGGACGGCTCTCGACTGAACACAAGGTGAGGTTTTAATCTTATTTTTATTTGGCTTTGTGAACGCCTTGTCCCAGTAGTTTTTATCTGGTACTTTTCTAACATTTCTATTTTTGCAGCCATATATTTATCTGTGTGTCTTATCTTATATGTATGTGTTAAGTCCTTAGGAATGGTTAAATTATGAGAAAAGAAAAGTGTTTTTTACAAATTAAATATTTAGAGCCCCTACTTTATGGCAAGAAGGTCAAGGGTCAATCCTTGGTCTAGGAATAATTTTTGGGTTTCTCTACAATTCAATAACTTTCATTAATAAATGAATAGATAAATCTAAATTGTCCAACAACTAACTGGATGTTGTTGTTCTCATTTAGTCTAACGTTTTGGAAAACAGAGCCGGACAACTGGAAAGACGAGGACTGTGCAATAATGGGAGAGAGAAAAAATATTAATGGAATCCGGTCTTGGTTTGATGTTTTCTGCACAAACAGTTACAGAATTATCTGTGAGAAACCTGCCTCGAGACCAAAGACCTGCAACTAGAAATGGCATCTGAAAAATATACTGTGTGTAACGCGAGTTTTGTTTTTAAGAATGTAATATTGTAAAATGTGAAGATTATATAATGTTTTTTTTTAACCAGATAAAAACCCATTGAGATCACAATCTCTTTTACGAGGGTGACCTGGCCAAGAGGTCTGCAGCACACGTCATTTTGAACAGTACATTGTGACAATAATAAATAACAAGTCACAACAAATAACACAAAGAAAAAAAAACATAATTGAGTATACAAGCACTGACCGAAAGTCTCATGTTCTCGATTTTTTAAGATTGAACGGAAATTTGCAAATGAAATGAGGTCTAAAAGTGTCAAACCAAACTGTAGCGTGTTCTAAGCAGAGAGACCAGCAAAGCTGAATGCTTTTTTTTTTACCCATTTCTGTTCTAACTCAAGGCACAGTTAGATGAAGAACTTTACAGAAATGTATGGCATAACGTCTTTTTGTTCTCTGCTTAAGTAAGATGGAACTAAGCCAAGAAGAGCTTTGTAAACCAGAGTCAGTCAGTGTGTGTATCTGTGTACACTTAAAGAATACCAGTCTGATTTAACATCAGTTCACAGTGATGATTGAGGCGACTACATCAGGGGACATACTGTACCTCAGGGCACAATGATAAACAGAATTCAGGACTGAAGCACACATATATAATACATCACCAGGGCTGGACTGGGACAAAAAAAAGGCCCTGGCATTTTTGCTCAGACCGGCCCACCACAATCGGTCAGACACAACCAACTAGTACACCATCCTTGCGGTCCCTGTAGATATGCATATCTACTGTTCCATTCCAAAAACCCCTACAAAGCTGAGAACTAAGTGCAAGTGGACCAGAACTAAGTGCCATGGACCAGTGTACTCACTCTCTCTTGACAGACTCCCTGGTGATCAAAGGTTCCTCCCTGTCTCTCTCCTCCACTGCTAACTCAACCTGGCTTGACTATACATAAGGACAGAGAGAGAGAGGATTACAATTATTTGGAAGAGTTATTAAAAGTACACTTAGATCCATTTTGGTTATATAGTCCTGTATTCTTGAAGAGCAGGATTTCTAGATGGACAAAGTGCTCCATGTTATAAAAGCTAGTTAACCCTTTAAAACCCAATATAATGTGGATGTAGAATACTGCTAATTCTAAAAAGAAAGGTTTTTTTTTTTTTTTTTTTTCAATTAACCAGACAGCAGAAAAACTAGTTTACAATTGCAAGTATAGGCTACTTTGTTTTAAAGAGCACAAACCCCTCTTTAATATGACACCAAACAAGATTTACCTCATTGTTGAGATACTCCCCTTAAAAAAAAGAAAACCAACCTATACTATCAAATTACTCACACAAAATGTCCTAAAAATATAAGATATTTATATTTTTCACTCACTGTAAATATTGCATATTAATGATGCTAGAAATTCATTAGAAACATGAGCAAATATCTACTTCGTTGAATATACAGCTAAACAAAAATATACAGCTGTCAAAATGCAAGGCGGGTTTTAATCCCCAAATAGCATGCGTTACTCGTCGTGGCCATTCTGAGTAATAATTAAAATAATCAAGTGGCATCATTTAAGTTTTTCTAGAGAAGGGTCGTACGGGCATTATGGGTATTAAAGGGTTAACATTAGAACAGTCAGCCAAAGTTGCAATTGAATAAGTTAACTCTGCTAACCTATCTACAAAAACAATGCAAAATAGCTTATGCTGTGTTATTTGACTTTAGCTGACTGAGTGGCTAGTGCAGTGGGTGACAATCTGACAGACTATTTAATGGCAACAACGATTAAGTTGTCTTATTATAATATTCATTAATTTAGGTAAATCATCATCTTCGTCGTGGCCCAACCAGGCCCACACACACACACACTTTCCTCCTGCACCCGCCCTGATTAACACTCCTCCTGTTAATCATGTAGCTAACATGCTCACCGTTTCAATTACACTCTCCTGCTCACTCTGTCCCTCCTTGACTTTACTATCAGACACCTGCTCCTCTGCCTTGGTCCCGCCGGCACTGCCATGGCTAGTCACCTCTCCTCCATGTTTCTGCAAAATGTCGTCAGGTACTGTAGGCTTGGATACTGAAGCTACAGCACTAAACATGTCTGTTATTTTTGCACATGTTAAGGCATCAACCTCTAGCATTTTTATTTTTTGGCCATAACTTCTCCGCACCCCCCTTGCACTTTTGTTTCTCCATCTTAAATCCACAGATTTCTGGCTCTGTATGAAAAATGAACCAATGGGCCGCTGTCCCTGCTTTATGGGCCGGTCATTAGCCAATTAAAAAAAAAAATCATATTATATGGACCGGCCCCCAAGAGCGTCGGCCCACCGGGCATTTGCCCGGCATGCCAGATTACCAGTCCAGTCCTGCCACTAACCTTGTCGCTGAATCACACAAAAAAATAATAATATTTACACCATTTTTACCAGTGTGGTAAATAGGATACAACACCTGCCGTCAAAGTTGCATCCTATTAAGAGGCATTAAAATGATACAGTGAAAAGTGGCAATGTTATACCTACAGCGCAGTATCTTGCAATTTACTTTAAACTTTTTATTTTTGCCTTCTAGCACTGCTGAATGGATCTTGTGAGTAAGTAAGTAACAGGGCAACAAGAAAGAATGGCACTGGAGTTCTATAGTATCCACTGACTAAATGGAACTGATTAGACTTTGACAGAGGAGAGAGAGAGGCTGCGGCTGTACAGAAAAAATGGTCTTGCGGTCCAGATCACTGATTTAACAGGGTCCTACTTTTGTGATTTATTTATTTTGGAAACAAACTAAAAAGAAAACAGAAAATGAGAGTTGGCTAAAAGTCAGTGCAAGTGACTAGTACATAACACTTTTTTTTCATTTTCTCTCTTATGATTATTTCCCTCTGAGGTGCCTTACCTTTTACTTTTTCAATACAATCACATTTGAAAATGATGAAGACAACCTAGAAGTATTAAAATAAATCTTTTGTAAATACTGTGAACCGCAGAACATTACATACATAAGACTCATGTTTTTTACAAAGGCTCAGGCTAACAATAAAAGCATTGATGTAACTGATCTAACATATAAGTCAAAGGACTGCTAGTTTAGCCTTCTTGCTGACTCCCTGATCAGAGATTGTTTAGTATGTGGAGTGCATGCTGTGCAACTCAATGCTAACCAGAGCAATTGACATCTGCAGAGCTAGTGAAACCTCACAAAGCCACATGAAGACTAAATATAGAAAATGGCATAGCAGTAAACACTGTGGCGAAAGCTAAGTTACCGAGAAAGCACAAAGCTATTAATGCTAGCATAAAGACTGTGGTATATGTGGTTACAAACACGAGCACTGCAAATGTCCCATCCACAGACAGACATGTAAAACCATTTTGCTTGAGTGTGCAGCTCTAGGAGGCCTAAAAAGAACGAAAGAAAATTGGACAGAAGTGTAAATAAAATTAAAACAAGAGTAAAGTGAAATGTTTAGTAAAGCAATACAGTCAAACAGAAAAATAAATAGAAAAAGCAAAAAGACAAAGACAACAAAAAGTGGAAAGTAGTGTTGAAAATAAATGGCCAGAATCTTACCTTTAGACTGGACACTGGAGCTGATTGTAATGTGTTACTATTGTCAATGTCCAATCAAGTTGCCCCAAAAGACATAAAACTTCAGAAATGCAGTTTCAGACTTGTGACATTGTTGACACAAGATGAAGCCATTGGGTAAGGCTACACTGAACTGTCAATACAAATCTAAAATACATAAGCTAGAGTTTCAACTGATTGAGGCCCACTTACCAGCTATATTAGGAGGTGACCCCTGTGCACAAATGGGACTGATCAGAATACTTTACATTGTTGATAAAGTCACAGACACTGACATTTTTACAGAATACAAAGATGTCTTCACAGGATTAGAGTGTGTGCCTGGTCTACACCATATACAGACTGATACACCGGTCCTCCACTGTTATAATAATTTTTTATTATTATAATTGTTTATATTGTTTATAGTTACTGGGTGCTCATAGTTCTCTAGTTCACTCTGTGACATCTGAATGCCAAATTAGTGGAAACATGAAAATAGTAATTGATAAAACGTTTTTATGTTACATTTAAATTAATATGGGAAAAATACAAAAACAAAATGGTTTATTGTATTAAGCACCAGGTGGTAAAACATCTCGGGTTATGTATATAACCCTTGTTCCCTGAGAGGGAACGAGACACTGCGTCGTGAAACGACACTTTGGGGAACGCCCTCAGCGTGACGGCTCTGAATGAAACTTAGACCAATCTTGATTGGTACTACATCACGACGTAGTGAGTACCGGCCTACCCGGAAGTATAAAGGGACGCCGTATCACGCCCACGCCAGCCCTTCGCGATGAAGCAAATCGCCCTCAGGCAGGGTAGGCGTGGCTACTGCGAAGACTTCTGTATATAGATTGGCAATGCCCTGACAGGGCAGAGCAGATGAAGTCTCCCCTCTTCGGCCAACACATGAGGTGGAGGATTAAACGCCTGCAATACCGTCGGCCGCGCCACTTTAGATGGCACCTTAGGCACATAGCCTGGCCTCGGACGTAAAATGGCCTTAACCCCACCGGGGGCAAACTCCAGGCAAGTTGGCGTTATAGCCAGTGCCTGGAGGTCCCCCACCCTTTTAAGTGAGGTGATAGCCATGAGCAGCGCCACCTTGAACGACAGAACTTGATCTGTCGCAGACACGAGTGGTTCGAAGGGGGCCTTAGCCAGTCCTTCAAGCACCACCGCCAGATCCCAAGTTGGAACCCCGGGGCGCGTTGCAGGCCTCAGCCTCCGGGTGCCATGGAGGAAACGTACGACCAATGGGTGCCTCCCCAGAGGTCCCTCACTTACCGGAACGTGGAATGCCACAATGGCAGCCACGTACCCCTTAAGAGTGGACGGGGTAAGCCCCGCAGTGAAGCGCTCTTGGAGGAACTCCAGGACCGAAGCCACTGGGCAGTTAACTGGGTCCACTTCACGCTCCCTGCACCAAGTGGAAAAGACATTCCACTTTAAGCCGTACAACCTTCCCGTGGAAGGAGCCCTATAACTGAGTACGGTTTCCACTACCCCTGCCGACAGGCCAGCCTCTAGGTACTGATCCCCCTCAGAGGCCAGACCCACAGTTTCCCCAGCCCGGGCTGGGGATGCAGTATTGTGCCCCCTGCCTGGGACAGCAAGTCCCTCCTCAAAGGGATCTGCCATGGAAGACCTGCCAGCAGTGCTATGATGTCTGAGAACCCTACTCGGGCCGGCCAGTACGGGGCTACTGGAAGTAGACTGATCCCTTCCTGCCGGACCCTTTCCAGAACTCCCAGGAGCAGAGCCACCGGGGGAAATGCCTACAGACGCAGCCTCGGCCACGTCTGTACCATGGCATCCAACCCCAGCGGAGCTGGAGGCGTGAGGGAGAACCACAGTGGGCAGTGGGACGTCTCTCGAGACGCGAACAGCTACACTCCCACTGGGCCGAACCTCTCGCCTATAAACCTCACCACCTCTGGGTGAAGTCTCCATTCCCCGGGCCTCAGCCCATGCCTCGACAGGGTGTCTGCTCCCTGATTCTGGTCCCCGGGGATGTACATCGCTCTGATAGACGATAACTTCCCTTGGGACCATAGGAGGATCTGATGCGCCAATCTGCACAGAGGGCGAGACCTCAGACCTCCCTGACGGTTCTGGTGCGCTCCGACAATATGTCGGTGGTAGCGTACCTGAACATCTCCAGGCAATTTATATGCCTGGATCGATGATGGTCCTGCCACAGACCCTGGGCAAAGCGGCCGTTCATGACCGCGCCCCAACCAGTGAGGGAGACATCTGTCGAAACGGATTTCCGGCGACACGATGCTCCCAATACTGGTCCTTGGGACAGAAACCAATGGTTCTTCCATATCGACAGGGAAAACCCCCTGGCTTTCAGCCACCACTGCAGGGGTCTCATGTACAGCAGGCCAAAAGGCATTACGTTGGCCGCAGCTGCCATTAGCCCCCTTAGTCTCTGAAACTGTTTTACAGTGATGTTGCGGCCTAGTTTTATGTTGGAGACCATCGCCTGTATGGACTCGATGCGTGCGGGGGACATATGTGCCCGCATCGTCGTCGAGTCCCCTTCTGCTCCCAGGAACGTGGTTCTCTGGGAGGGCGTCAACACGCTCTTCTTCGCGTTGAGTCTCAACCCCAAGCTCTGAACATGGCCAAGGACGACATCTCGATGCCAAACTGCCCTCTCTCGAGACATGGCCAAAATGAGCCAGTAGTCGATATAATTCAGTACCCGGATGCCCTGGAGTCGCAGTGGAGCCAGAACCGCATCCATGCACTTGGTGAATGTGCGAGGGGAGAGCACTAGGCCGAATGGAAGCACCCGATATTGGAACGCTTCCTGTGAGAAGGACTTATAGGAATATGGAAGTATGCGTCCTTCAGATCTATCGTGACAAACCAGTCCTCGGACCGAATTTGATTTACGATAATAGGTATCGTTATCATCTTGAACCTGAACCTCCTCAGAGACCGGTTCAAATACCTTAGATCTAAAATTGGATGCAAACCTCTGTCCTTTATTAGGAACTATAAAGTACCGGCTGTAGAACCCCGACTCCCTTTCTGGCGGAGGAACCCGTTCTATGGCCTCCTTTACCAGCAGGGAGTGTACTTCCTGTTCCATAACCGCTTCGCGGGCTCCTGCATGGGGAGGAAGGTCATCAAAGATGATGAATGATGATTGGGAAAAAGCCTCAGCAGTCCCAATCTCATCAACTGGCTCCAGCTGCGATCCCCACGATCTAAGCCGCCGCGCCACCTCGGTGGCCGCGGGACCTAATCCGCGGGGAATGCGAGCCCGGCCGGCCTCAACACGGCCAGGCGGGAGCACAGCACTCTGCAGAGGACTGTTTAACAGTGCTGGCAGCCAGCTCCCTCGAGAGCTGACCGCGCGTGCCGAGCTCCCAGGCAGATCACACACAACGAGTGGGTGTCCCTACCCGTGATATAACGAGGGCAGGGGTACACACACTTCTTAGAATGTTCCGCCATATTTTCCATTCAAAGTTTTTCAAACAAGTCTCTCGTTCACACACAGGGCATTTGCTGAAGAGCGAAAAGCTGGCGTGGGCGTGATACGGCGTCCCTTTATACTTCCGGGTAGGCCGGCACCCACTACGTCGTGACGTAGTGCCAATCAAGATTGATCTAAGTTTCATTCATGCTTCAGAGCCGTCACGCTGAGGGCGTTCCCCAAAGTGTTGAGTTCCCTCGAGAAGGGAACTGAGTTTTACAGAGACAGTATAAAATAAAAAAATCTATACTGAACAAAATCCTGAAGAAATTTAATTTAAAAGTAAATAAAGCAGAATTTGAAAAGAACTTTGTTGATTTTATGTTTAGTCTTTCCTTTTAAACGACAGTCACAAAGGTGATGGTGTTTTGGAGGAAAGCAGTGTGAACAGAGCAGAGGCTTTGTGGTGTGTTTAAGCAGCTGAGACATGCTGCCTGTTACTGGTTTAACCCCAGAGGGAGGGGTCTGACCCAAGGGGGATTTAGAAAATTGGATTGAAGTAAGAGAAAAAGGTATTTTCTTTCTAAAGAAAGTAATTGAGGTAAATTGAACAATATTTTGAGAATATTCTAATTTAAAAGAGCATGTAAAATAAATTGAGAATTGAAGGTGAATGTTTAAAAGTTTGTGACAATAGATCATGAGAAACTAGTTCTGATCTATATAAATAAGTTATGTTTGCATCAACTGATTTAAAATTTATCAAATTGTGGATGATACCAATTACAGTTACAGGTAAAGACATACGACTAATGGTAACTAAAAGTAAAACTGAACTAAACAAAGTGAAGTTTTAAATATAACAAACAAAAGTGATGCTATTTGGAAAACATGTAGAAGATGAATAATTAGAAATGTTAATTAATGAAATAACAATTTAAGGGGGTAATTGGAAAAAAACATTCTGTTTTTATTTTATTTTTATTTTTTTTATCTTTTATTTTATTTTGTTTCATTTTTTTTGTGGTGTTTTGAGCAATGTTTGTCACACGTCTCAAAAAGGGGGGAGAAGAAGATTTAAACCAAACTGTATTAAAGTGATGAAGGAATGCTTGGTTAATCTAATGGTTAGCATAATGTTATAACAACAGGGTTTAATGCAGTTAAAAGATGAGTTTAAATCAAATAATGAACTAAATTAAGTTGACAGGAGTTTTCTGGAGAAGCACTGTTTAGTCTAACCTTTTCAGATTAAAATAGATTTCCAGCAGACCATATCTGTGGAAAAAGAGTTTATCTGCTAATTTTTTTTATGGTTTGATCATTTTAAGGGCTTTTATGGTTTCGTTTGACGAAAACCTGGGAGGCACTTTCTATGGGTCTATAATGTCAGATAACGTTCTGATTTGTTTGTTCTTTATTTGGATGGAAGCCAACTACAACAAGTATACCAGTTCAGAAAAGGAGTTTTGACAATTAATATAGCCACCACCAGTAAGAGCTAATATTAATATAGTTCTTTGAACTTATATCATCTTGGGTTACACCCAGTGTTGTGCCTGAACGCGTTCATTGAACGATAGTTCATGAACTCGTTCATATTTTGGGCGAACGTGAACTGAACGTGCTGAATTACTGCCTGATGAACGTTACTGTGAACTCGTTCATTCTGGTGTCTGTGAACGGCACGCTCTCTCGGGTTAACTTCGTTCAATAGGGTGCCAGATTTCTATAGAGCCTTCCAGGCGAAAATCCGGCTAAAACACACCGCAAACCAGCCGCAAACGGGTCTTAATATGTAGCGGAAAAACACCAAACCTGGCAACACCAGCCACCAGTGTCGCACCGCCGTCCGCAGCATGCTTGACGCGTCATCAAAAAAAAAAAAAAAAAAAAAAAAAAAAAAAAGCATGGAGGCGACAGCAGCATGTAGCAAGGCGTATGATCATTTAAAATCATTCATGTAACTTGTTTGTTGAACCTGCCTGGTCTATTTTTCCAGGATTCCAATATTCTGTTTTAGCATGTGGACAATGGAAAATTATTAAAATTTAAAAACGTTTTCACCTTAATGATTACTGTCCTGTTTTTCTTTGAATAATTCCTCATTAAAAAAAGACCATTCAAGCATCACGTTTTTCCTCATGTTCTTGAGAATGTACTGTAGGGTTGAAAGCTGCAGCTGCTACTAGTGTGGAGTGAATGGACAGCAACAAAGCATTAAAGCAACAATGGGGAAATGCTGTCCCCTCAATGCTAATGTGAACCCTGGTTGGATAAGGATTGAAAATTGGATATGAAAATGAAATCTAACGCATAGCTTCATTGTTAAAACTGATAAAATAATTGCTGTCTGTGATTCTACTGTATATGGGCTGTGGCAATAATTTTGAAAAATAATAGCTCGCAGCAACATATGGAAAAAAAGAACTATGAACTAGTTCATTTTTGGAACTGTGAACTTAGTTCAAAATTTTGAAGTTTGAACTGAACTGAACTAGTTCATTTTAAAATTTGTGAACTGAACTTTGAACTAGTTCTTGTAGAAAGTGAACTTTCCCAACACTGGTTACACCTATGAAGGGAAGTACACCTGTGAGCAGGGCTAGTGACGTGGGTCACATGACTTCCTGTGACATCACTCTGAACTTGACAAACGTAGAGATCAGGGACAGGTGCAGTGCAAAGCAGAAGTCTGGAGGTTTTGTGAAAGTAAGACCATTAGACCAGCGTTGCCTGCTGACCGGAAACATACGTCCTTAAAGGATCCTCGTATACAATGTGACGGAGAACATCGTGAGTCGAAACTCACACTTTAGGAGCCAAACAGCAGCTCCCTCAGGTTCATTTGAGAGCCCCATTTACATTGACGGCAGAAGCATACTTCGAAGGTGTCCTTAATGAATATAAGGCTAAAATTAAATTAGCATTAGGATTTTACCATTTGGGACAATTTATGAAAATGTGGATTAAAGTATATAAAGTATATTTATAAACAACAAAGGTTTATGAATTGTACGAGAAATGCTGTAACTGTTAATTAAAACTGGAAATGAGAGAAAACTGGTCCAAGGACTGGACAGAACTAAATAGCACTGAGCATGCTTTTAGCTGAAAAGGGGGGATCTACAAAAGGATTTCCTCCAAAGTAACACAGGACTAGTTACAGCAGAACTAAAGTCTTTGAGAAAGGACTTCAAACTCTAACAGAGGAATTAGAGTATTCTGGAATAGAGAAATTAATTTTGACCTGGTTTTACAACATATTTGGAAGATTTACTGGGATTTTAGAATCTGTATTGAGATACAGTACATGTACTTGTTGTTGCACTTCCATGTCTGATAACTTTTGTTTGTGTTGCTTTCCATGTATCCGGAGCTTGTTGGTGAGATTGATGAATGTGGCCATTGCTGGAACAACATTCCTGGACACGCACCTGCCAAACGACTAAGGTCAAGGCTTTGACCTCAGATGAACACTTTCATATCTGAGGGACGTTATTGTTTGCATGAACACCAACGGGACAACAGCTCCAGGACGGATCATACTACAGACCTAAGGGCCGTATGGTTCATTGAATTTATTATGCTGAAGAGAATTGATTTTAATCAATATGAATGTGCATAAGTCTCACTCCATATGTTTTTCTTTTCGTTACAGGGACAGAAATAGGCAGGGACAGGCCAGAGATCGACCAGCTTAATCTCTGGCAATTTTTTCTACTTTATTTTGGAGTGACACTGTGTTTTGATTCATGATTTATGGACATTTATGATTTATGGACTTTAAAGAATTTGACTTTGAAGAATCAGTGCATTACTCTGTGGTTTCCCATTTGATTTGAAACATATCCAATTATAATCATTTGTTGTGTTTGTTTTGACATGTGTTGTAAGTTAATCATTTGAAGTGATTACATACGTTTGATGCTTGATGTTTGTGTTTTGTCACCGCCTTTGGGGCAAGGGGTGGATAGAAGAGTTTTCCCCAGCTTTAGGTCATTTTACCAATTTTCAAATGTTCTTCTGGCTAGGTCAACAGCCCTGCTGGGTTTTCGCTTCTGTCATAGTTTACAATTCACACTCAAGCTAGTAGGTTGTTTATGCTAATGGTTATCAGCATAAAGAGGGGGGCATGTTATAATATTTTTTTTATTATTATAATTGTTTATATTGTTTATAGTTACTGGGTGCTCATAGTTCTCTACAGGTCATGTCAAATCATGTCATGTCCTCCATGCTAGTCCAAGCATGGAATAGACATAACTAGAAACAGACATGGCTTGCCACGGGACTTCTGCACCTGGAGCTGGAGCTTGGGGAGGGTGTATGCAAGATACACCTCCCTCTAACAGCCCCCACTGCATTGATATAAAATCTCATGTTTTGTTTACTTCCATAAGCAAACTCACTCTGTACCTTTGATACGTGTCTGCTTTGCTTCTTCTTGCAAGAATTAAACCTGGCCTTTCGCTTTTTATAATATAATCTGTCTCCATGTCTCTCTGTATAACATAAGGATGTAGAATTCTTAAAACACAGGTGACAGTTCACCTCATGGGAAAGTGTCCAGAAGGCATCAGAATCAGAATCAGAAAGAGCTTTATTGCCAAGTATGCTTGCGCATACAAGGAATTTGTTTTAGTGACATGAGCTACCAGTACACAGAGACACCAACACACAGACAACAAATAAGTGTATAAACAATTGTGCTATAAATGATAATTGAATAGGATTGAATAAGATGCAGGGATGTACTAGGATGGAGGGGTAACAAATAAATATAAGGATATTGCACTTTTTTTGCATAAGCATAAGTGGGGAACATTTAACTGTTCGTGAGGTAGATTGCCTGGGGGAAGAAACTGTTTTTGTGCCTTGCTGTTCTGGTATTTGCGGCTCTGAGGCTCCGGCCAGATGGCAAAAGTTCAAAAATGGGGTGACTTGGATTTGAGGGATCCAGAGTGATTTTATGAGCCCTTTTCCTCACTCTGGTTGTATACAGTTCTTGAAGGGTGGGCAGGGAAGCACCAATAATCCTTTCAGCAGTCCGAACAGTTCTCTGTAGTCTTCTGATGTCTGATTTTGTTGCTGAGCCAAACCAGACAGTTATAGAAGTACACAGTACAGACTCAATGACGGCTGAGTAGAACTGTTTCAGCAGCTCCTGTGGCAGGTTAAACTTCCTCAGCTGGCGAAGGAAGTACAACCTCTGCTGTGCCTTTTTCACGATGGAGTCAATGTGAATGTCCCACTTCAGGTCCTGTGAGATGGTAGTACCCAGGAATCTGAATGACTCCACTGTCACAGTGCTGTTTATGATGGTGAGTGGGGAAAGTGCAGGGGGGGTTCTCCTAAAGTCCACGGTTATCTCCACTGTTTTGAGCGTGTTCAGCTCCAGGTTGTTAAGACTGCACCAGACAGCCAGCTGCTCAACCTCTTGTCTGTAAGCAGACTCATCACCGTCCTGGATGAGGCCGATGACTGTAGTGTCATCTGCAAACTTTAGGAGCTTGACAGAGGGTCTTTAGAGGTGCAGTCGTTGGTGTACAGGGAGAAGAGCAGAGGGGAGAGAACACATCCCTGAGGGGCACCAGTGTTGGTGGTGCAGCTGTTTGACATGAATTTCCCCAGTCTCACTAACTGTTGCCTATCTGTCAGAAAGCTGGTGATCCACTGACAGATAGAGCTAGGAACAGAGAGCTGGGTCAGTTTGGTC
This sequence comes from Perccottus glenii, assembly GCA_024416835.2. Taxonomy (NCBI): domain Eukaryota; kingdom Metazoa; phylum Chordata; class Actinopteri; order Gobiiformes; family Odontobutidae; genus Perccottus; species Perccottus glenii. Next base: position 6,515,710 of record CM044562.2, read on the forward strand.
TGAAGGGCTGTTGGGATGATGGTGTTGAAAGCCGAACTAAAGTCCACAAACAGGATTCTCACATAAGTCCCTGTTTTGTCCAGATGTTGCAGGATGAAGTGCAATCCCATGTTGATTGCATCATCCACGGACCTGTTTGCTCGGTAAGCAAACTGCAGGGGTCCAATAAGGGTCCAGTGATGTCCTTCAGATAACCCAGAACCAGTTTTCAAACGACTTCATGGCGACAGGCGTTAGAGCCACAGGTCTGTAGTCGTTAAGTCCTGTTATCTTGGGTTTCTTTGGGATGGGGATGATGGTGGAGCGTTTGAAGCAGGAAGGCACTTCACACAACTCCAGGGATCTGTTGAAGATCTGTGAAAAGATGGGGGCCAGCTGGTCAGCACAGATTTTCAGACAGGCTGGTGTAACGCCATCTGGGCCTGGTGCTTTTCTTCTTTTGTTCTTCTTGAAGACCTGGCACACATCAGCTTCACAGATTTGAAAAGCAGGAGGTGTGGAGAGGGGAATTGCAGGAGGTGTTAATGGTTGTGAAGGGAGATGGTCAGAATGGGTGTTGGGGGTTTCAAATCTACAATAAAACTCATTCAGGTCGTTAGCAAGTTGTTGATTAGCCTCAGTGCAAGGGGATGGTGTCTTGTAGTTCGTGATGGCTCTTAGACCTCTCCACACTGAAGTTGAGTCGTTGGAAGTAAACTGGTCTTCCAACTTTTTAGCATAGGTCTTTTTAGCCGCTCTGCTCTCTTTGTTCAGTGTGTTCCTGGCCTGATTGTACAAGACCCTGTCCCCATTTCTGTCTTCCCCCGTCTGCAGCGTTTGATCAGCGCCGCCGCTCCTCCGATAACAACGTTCAGTAAAACGTCTGAATAATTTAAATCCGGTAAAAGATCTTGTGGTGTGTTCTGCCGAATGTTCAGCAGTTCATCCCTGGTGAAACTGATCGTGTTTGTTAAACAAAAAACAGGAAAAACGAACAAAAACAGTACAAAGAGTACATCCTGAACAGATGCTCGAGCCACCTCAGCTGGCTCCTCTTGATGTGGAGGAGCAGAGGCTCTACTCTGAGCTCCTCCCAAGTGACCTCAGAATAATAATAATAAATTTGTTTAAATGTTATTTAATATGTTTAAATTATAAGAGGGGGATTCCAGTTTTGCTGAAATCATTTAAGTCTGAAGAGCAACATTCACTAAAAAAACATCCACAGTGCCTCCTGCTCACTTCCTGGGTTTGTGGTAAAACCCACTCATCAGCGTCTCATGTTTGTCCTTCTTTGGTTGAATGGCGGCGTTGAGAGGGTGTGATGCGATGCGGACTTACGTGTGCACATTTCTGCTCCAGGTGGAATTTATAAAACAGAAATTGTGTGACCCGCACAGACGAATACTTCTTTCAGTAGGAAAGCTGCACAATACTTTCTATATGAGGCCCCAACACACCTGTCCGGTACTCCCAGTACCATGAAGCGCAGTGGCTCAGTGGTAGATGGGTTGTCCTATAACCAAAAGGTCATTGTCATTGTATCCTTGGGCAGGACACTCCAGCTGTAACACTAGTGAATTAAAGCTTTGTGTAAGTCGATTTGGATAAAAGTGTCTGAAGTGGCTAAATTACTAAGTAAGCAGAGGAGGGGCTGCTGTGACACCCTGGACCATGGCCAGTTAGTTACAGGACTCATTTACCATAACTTGAATGATGAATTTAAAATAATTGTGTTATATGGTAATTCAGGAACAATTATATATTTTTATTCTTTGAAAAATATTTTAACATTTTTCCACATATAATAAAGGTTTATTCTTTAGGCCTGAATAAGAAAACATATGACACAACTGTGAAGCTTACACCTAGTCTATGTTTCAAAAGATTTCCAACAAGAGTTTTCATAGTTCTTTAAGAAAGCAGGACCGGTATCAACATGTGATTATACTAGCATTATATATATGTTGTTGGCTAGAAGAACTGAATATTAGTCTCTTTATCGCTGAACACTTCTTTTAAAATAAACCTCAGTAATATCCTCAGTTCATCAAACCTAAATTGTATGAAAGTTGCCAAAGCATCCAGGGCACAGGGGCACACAGCAGTGCATGCAGATGTATTTGGTGTTCCGAGTGCATGCAGCATCATGGCATTTGTTTGCATTTTTCCATTTGCACACTAAAAATGCAAACATTGTCTGATTACTAGAGTTATCAGATTATTTAAGTGATCATGTAAACAGCATAATCTGATTTATTTTATCTGAAAGCAGCAGTTATCTGATTAGGAAAAATTGAATTAACACACTTAGATTTCTCTCCAATACTCCGATTTCTTTGAGCATGTTTACCCGTTAATCTGATTTATTTGTTCTATTACCATACCATACCATACCAACTTTATTTGTTAAGCACTTTACAACAACCACAGTTGACCAAAGTACTGTACAGAGTAATAAAATAACATAAAAATAGATACATACATATGTACCATTTATAACCACAGAGAAAGAAAGACAATTAAAGCCGCAAGCGGCGATAAAGGCCCTCGCCTCCCTTGAGACCGCGGGGACACATGCACTCGGAGGATCGCATTTCGTGCTTTAAAGCGTAAACTTCACGGTAATGTCAAATAACCGGGCCTGTGCTACTGTTGGGGCCTGCTACACCACCTTGTAATTTAGGGTTAAAGGTCTCCACAATCCCTGGTTTTCCTGGGAGCTGTGTGAACCTTTGAAAATAATAGATTATGCTTGGGCTATGGCAAGAAAAACAAAGTACTGGCTGGAGATTTGAGATGACTCAGGAATCGCTGCACCCCTGTTTAAAAGGCAAAATGTAAATATAACTTGTCTAAAAGTACAAGGTTACAAGTTCCAAAGGATTCTGAGGAGTTTTCTAAGACTCTAGCCGTGGCTCTGGAGGGGCCTCCTCTAAAGGAAGGATCCTGGCAATTGGGAAATGGCATTTATTTCCCAAAGAAATGGCTGCCTCTTCACAGACTCATTACGACCACAGCCACAAATATATCAAAAACAAATTGATAACTTTTTGGCACACGTGTCTAGATGATACTCACCAAATTTGGAGCTGTTTAGATGAAAAGCCTTTAGCACAAGGGGTGCGATTTAGGTGGTCACGCATTCCACCCAACTAGTAGTAGCTTTCCTGTTGAGTTTACGATATGGCTGTAATAAACTTTTCTGTTTGCCCTGAAGGTGTCCTATGGATGTACCAAGTTTCATTTTTCTACGTTGGAAAAAAGTTACTTTCACTTTCCATAGGCCCAATGTATTTTGACTTTTGTAGGGAATTCGCCACTGAGTCATTTTTAGTATTTTTTTGGGGACTTCAAATACATTAATTTTTATGAGCTTGAAGTCTAGGACCAATTAAAATGACTTTTAGTTGCACGTTTACTTGGTCAAATTGAGGATCATTTTGCAGAAAAATTATAATAAAAAAAAAATATACCAAATTATAATAAAATAAAATATAACACGTGCAAAAAAGTCTAGAAAAACGCCTGTCTATTTTACATACATGTGTTTAGCTCATTTTGCCCAGGTTTGGTGTCTGTGGAATGAAGCAGCTATTCTCTGTGTTCTTTTAAAAAAGAGGTGTATTTTAAGTCGGTTCACATTTTCAATTCAAAATGCCTGCCTTCCCGTGTGTGATAGGGTGTGGTCCCCATTGGCTTTTTTGTTCATAAGCTAATACTGGATGTGTGTACCAAGTTTCATTTGCCTACGACAAACTAAAATTTTCACTTCCCATTGACTTTTTCCACATATTTGGGACGTTGCTATGGCAACACATTTATAGATAGGGGGTGGTTATCATTGGCTTTTATGCTCGTCATGACATAAGAGATGTGTGTACCAAATTTCATGTCTCTATGACAAACTAAATTCTTGGGTCCCATTATAAGTTTGTAGGGGGCGCTGGAGAGCCATTTCTAAAGATAACCCTTTTATTTACATATTTTTGTGTTCAGGTCATGAATGTGCACAAACGCCTTTTTGGGTCCAACTTGATCCGAGAAGGCGTTTGAGAGTTAGAGGCGTTTTATTTTCACAAAAATGGCCACCTCGTTACAGGCTTGCCACACCCATACCCGATAAGATATCATAAACAAAGTCACAACTTTGGTTGGCACATGTGTCTAGATGATACTTACCAAATTTGGGGCCATTTAGATTAAAACACAATGATTTGCATCTTTCTGCGCAAGAAGTGCGATTTTAGTGGCGCGCGTTTCCCCCACATGGCGGACTTCCTGTTAAGTTTAGGGTGTGACTGTCATTTACTTTTCTGTTTGCCCTGAGGTGTCCTATGGATATACCAAGTTTCATTTTTCTACGTTGAAAAAAACTTACTTTCACTTTCCATAGGCCCAATGTATTTTGATTTTGTAGGGTCGCCACTGAGTCATTTTTAGTATTTTGTTTTTAGTGACTTCAAAACATAACATTTTCGCCGAGCTTGAAGTCTGGGACCAATAAAAATGACTTTTTGTGCATGTTCACTGGGTCAAATTTAGGATCATTTGGTCACAATAAAATAAAAATAAAAAAAATTCAGAGCAAAAACAATAGGCCCTCCCGGTCATCACCGGCTCGGGCCTAATAAAGTAACAAATTGAATCAGGTAAATAAATTAAATAAATAAGGTCGACATCTTACTGGGTATCAAAAGCCTAAGAAAAAAGATGGGTTTTAAGAGTGGTTTTAAAATAAGCTAAAGAAGAAGCAGAGGCCTGCTTAACATGCAAAGGCAGATCATTCCACAGTTTAGGGGCAGACACAGCAAAGGCACGGTCCCCTCTGAGCTTACGCTTAGTTTTTGGCACAGTCAGGAGCAGCTGATCATCTGATCTGAGAGAGCGGACGGGTTTATAAGGGTGTAGAAGCTCAGAGAGGTATGGCAGAGCAAGACCATTAAGGGATTTAAAAACAAATAACAGAATTTTAAAATGGATCCTAAATTTAATAGGCAGCCAGTGTAATGAAGCTAAAATAGGGAAATGTGCTCATGTTTCGTGAGCCCGTTAAAGACGTGCTGCTGCATTTTGTATCATCTGGAGACGGGTGATAGAGGACCCACTGACCCCCACATATAGTGAATTACAGTAATCCAGCCGTATAGTTACAAAGGCGTGGATTACAGTTTCGAAGTGTTGTCTTGACAGAATTGGCTTTATTTTGGCCAGCTGCCTTAAATGAAAAAAGCTTGATTTGACAACAGCTTTGATCTGACTGTCAAATTTAAGCTCAGGGTCCACTTTAACTCCTACGTTTGAAATAATAGGTTTAATATAGGAGCTAAGGAGTCCAAATCTACAGGTGGGGTCCCAGTGGTGCCTCCGAAAACCATCACTTCTGTTTTTTTTTATCATTAAAATTTAAAAAGTTCAGAGCCATCCAGGCCTTTATGTCGTCGAGACAATTGAGCAGTTGTCCGACAGAGTTATTATTCTTCTTTTTAAGAGGTACATAAATCTGACTGTCATCAGCATAACAGTGGAATAAAATGCCATACTTTCTAAGTATGGAACCAAGTGGAAGCAAATACAGAGAGAAAAGTAGAGGGCCGAGGACTGAGCCCTGTGGAACACCACACAAGAGAGGACTAGAGGAGGATACGGAGTCACCTAAGCTAACACAAAAAGTTCGATCCGCTAAGTATGACCTAAACCACTCCAGTGCTATGCCACTGATGCCTATTAAACAAAACACGAGGCTTGTGACAATTTGCTAAAATAATATCTGAGAAATGTTTTCTTTTGGCATCTTTCACAGTTTCCTGGTAATGACGCCAGCAATCCCTTAACATTTGGAGAGACACCTGCAGTTTGTCCTTCTTCCACTTGCGCTCAGCTCTACGGCACTCGCGTCTGGCAGCATGAGTCTATGTATGTCTATGACATGACTATCACAGCCACACATGTCTATTATAGCAACTATGCAATCACCTAATTAAAGCTAGAACCAATATTTACTGTTGCTGTGTTAACAAGCGTGCAAGTTCTTCTTTTCCATTTATACAGACCATTTTTCAAAACAGTCTGTTAGTGGAAGGCCACTAACAGAGTGCGTCTGGCAGGCCACGTTTAACAGTTGGCTGATCAAAGCAATACCTAAGACTTCTAACAGTGACAAAGTAATTACATTTGTATTACAGGTAAATATACAGAGGCTGAGAAATCAGTTCAGCATTTTCTTTTATGAGGCAGAATTTATTTTGGGGAATAAATGTTCAAAATTTTAACAAGCTTGTTATATGCTGTTGTTTTCAAAACCAGGCAGCAAACTACTAGCCTAGTATCACAACAACAGCTGCCTCAAACGGTTTAACAGACTGCACTAGACAACATGCTCTGTCCTTAGCAGGTCACCTTACACATCACCCAGCAGGTCAGAGGTTAGCGTCTAACCTAGGAGATAGAAAAGAAAAATCTTCCTATTCATTTTGAATTTCTTTGCAGCTTTAAATTGGGCTTAAAAAAACTTTTTTCAGAGGTGGTCCTCGCAGATGGAGATATTGCGATAGGTAATTTGGCAACAACCTGCAAAAGGTTTAAACAATTGTCTCCACAGAAGAGTTCAGAAAGAAGCTAGAAAACACATGGCTATTACGACAGCAACAACAAATAATACACACAAGTGCATATGAGTTTTAGGTAATAAGTGTCTTTATTTAAAGACAAAGTCAAAGTGGATCTAAACAGTTTTAGCATGGAATACCAGAATAAATTGAGAAGACTGTACTCAATAAGTCCATGCTTAGGCTTTGTGTCATAAAAAATAGAGTAACTTACAATAATCTTCTTGTAACATGAAACAATGAAACATTTTTGGTATTTCGGCCAACATTGGCAACATTATCTTTCCGGAAGCAAAAGAGAACTTTGACAAGAGTGTTTCTAGAATTGCTGGTGAGTGGTATTTTCTCAATGTGTAAAAGGCTAGCGCAGGGTTTCAAAACTGTGTGACGACTGCTTTCCAGGACATTTGTCTTGAATGTGCTGACTAATGGCTTATGTACTTTGCTCAGACACACTTCTCCTACTACGACCCAGCCAAGATCTAAACAGCGGGCATAAGTGGCATTATGTGGGCCTGTTGCATGACCTTATGGAGTATTTCTGCTTCTTGGTCCAGTTCTGGGATATGCTTGGCTAAGCGTTAGAGGTGCAGCTGGTGTACAGCACTTGGTGTTTGTATCTTGCACCTGTTGTTGGGAATGTCCTGACACTCAATGAGGGGTGGTAATGGGATAACTCTTGATCTGGGAAACCTATTGAAATGGGAACCCCACTGACCTAAACCACACACGTCTAAGAAGCTTGCTGTGACATCCGTGACATCAGAAGGATCTTCTTCGCACAGGTGGGGAAGCCTTGTTGTACTCAGCTGGTGGACCTGGATGTATTACTGTGTTGTGATAAAATACTATTACATTCATTGCAAGACACGTTTTGCAGTCTTTAGCGAGGTGAGTGTCTGATGAACAGCATTTGAAGCATATTCCTTTCTCTTTGAGGAAAGCCTTTCTGTCGTGAAACGGATTATTTTGAAATGTTGGTATTTTTTAAGTGGGTGTGGTTTATTATGTAATGGAAAGTTCTTATTAAAGTTCAAGTTAAAAGATGAAATGTAATATTTGTGTACAGCAATGGGTCTACTGTTGTTAAAGTTCTTTGCGTAGAGTTTTTGTTGGTTGAAGCTTGAGTCATTTTGAGATGCAGATTTTCCATTCTCAAGCTCGTCTTCTATTAATACAGCTTCCTCTAGCACAGCAGCACCAGCTTCTCTTTTTAGCATTAGCACCTCGAGCTCAGCATCTCTTTTGGTGTTTTCTGGTTGACTTGCAGTCTTTTCTACTTTCAAGTTAGCCTCTTTGATTACATATGATGCTCTTGCCTTAGCAGCCACAGCTTTAGCTTGAGCATTGGCCGCACTCACTACAGACACCAATGTGTTGTTACTCCTAGCACTGGATCCAGACTTGTTGCCATTTTGACCATGTCACCTTGTTGCCATTTTGACCATGTTATGTCTAAATTTGTGAAACTGAAAAAATAAAATACAAGTTTATCCACATTTTCTGTTTAAAAACCTTTAAAAACTAAAAAAACATTACCTTTACTTTGCATTAGAGTGCTTTGAGTGGAAATAAACAGCATTTTTGTAAATAATCTATAGCCACTAAGACATGCAAAACAAACATAGAGCAATGATTTTCACACTTTTCACACATCTCTAAAAATAGTTCAGCTGTTTAAATAATAAGGAAGTGCAATATTTTTCTTGCTCAGCCACTCAATGTTTTTTAGTTTCTACAGAGATGGACAAGATGACTGAAGATAATGTGTACGCTAATGTGCCTGTAAAACCTGGAAAAAACAAGGGTGAGTATCTCTCTGCATTTATTTAAATACAATAGACAGTTTTTATTTTCTCAAAAGATACTCAGGAGGCAAGAGAAGGTGAATGTTTTTTTTTTTTATATATATATGTTTAGTTTAAGTTCAGTTTATCAAAGTGTAAGAGAGGACTTTTAGCATTGGATGTACTAAGGCATGGCACCATTGCCAAATCTGTTTTTGACAATGTTGAGCGTTAATAAAAGGTTGCAGCTGCTGTTAAGCACAGGAAACACATGGGCATCAACGCCTTACCACGGTTTTCAACTCACAAAAGGGACGTAAAAAATGTGCTTGTGCTAATTAAGTAGATTATGAACAACATTTTAAGTCTGGGGCTTTCTGGTTCAGCGCTTATAGTGTTGATTTAAACGTGCGACAGTGGGTGGTTTAGATACATTGTACTGACCTCACCAAACTGTGCTTCTCTGGAGGCTGATGCAATGGCCTTAATTAAAGCAAATGAGGAAGTGGAGGCAGTCTGTAGTGTCTGACACTATGGGGGTAAAGCAACACCTCAGTTATGACTATATTTACAACAGAAATGAAGGCTCTGCCACAGACACACTAAGGCTGCTGCCCACGATCCTTCACATTACCTTGCTGTTTTGATATGGGCCATAAACTAGCAGCATGACATTAAAGCAGGTTGTCCAAAAGGGGCAGCAGACCCTTGGAGAAGCAGACACTGTAGCCACCCCAAAACAACGCTGAAGAACCAAAAATCTTCTCAAATTGGTCACATTTGTCATAATAACATCTGTGCATCCCAAAAACACCTGGGACCTCACAAAGGTCTCTCACAACCAAAACGCTACAATGAGGCATAAACTTACAAAGAAAGAATGTGCTGCCCATGTCAACATCAACTAGCCGACGCACAACATGGACTACACACGTGGACAAAAATGTTTGTACCCTTCGGTCAATGAAAGAAAAACTCACAATGGTCACAGAAAAAACTTTATTCTGACTAAAGTAATAATAAAAATAAATATTTAAAATTCTATGAATGTTAACCAATAAAAGTCAGACATTGTTTTTCAACCATGCTTCAACGGAATTATTTAAAAAAATAAACTCATGGAACAGGCCTGGACAAAATTGATTGTACCCCTAGAAAAGACTGTAAATAATGTGACCAAATGGACATGTTAATTCAAGGTGTGTGCACTAATTAGCATCACAGGTGTGTACAATCTTGTAATCAGTCAGTGGGCCTATTTATAGGGCTTCAGGTAGTCACTGTGTTGTCTGGTGACATGGTGTGTACCACACTCAACATGGACCAGAGGAAGAGAAGGAAAGAGTTGTCGCAGGAGAATAGAAAGAAAATTATAGACAAGCATGATAAAGGTAAAGGCTATAAGACCATCTCCAAGCAGCTAGACGTTCCTGTGACAACAGTTGCACATATTATTCAGAAATTTAAGATCCATGGGACTGTAGCCAACCTCCCTGGACGTAGCCGCAGGAGGAAAATTGATGACAAATCAAAGAGACGGATAATCCGAATGGTAACAAAAGAGCCCAGAAAGACTTCTAAAGAGATCCAAGGTGAACTCCATGCTCAAGGGACATCAGTGTCAGATCGCACCATCCGTCGTTGTTTGACCCAAAGTGGACTACATGGGAGATGACCAAGGAGCACACAATTGTTGAAAACAAATCATAAAAAAGCTAGACTGGAATATGCCAAACTACATGTTGACAAGCCACAAAGCTTCTGGGAGAATGTCCTATGGACAGATGAGACAAAAATGGAACTTTTTGCTAAGGCACATCAGCTCTATGTTCACAGACGGAAAAATGAAGCATATCAAGAAAAGAAGGACAGGAATCGTCTGTTTGCAGTGATAGCCTCAAAAGGTTGTGCAACAAATTATTAAGTTAGGGGTATCAACAATTTTGTCCAGGCCTGTTCCATGAGTTTATTTTTTTTTTATAATTCTGTTGAAGCATGGTTGCAAAGCAATGTCTGACTTTCATTGGTTAACATTCATAGATTTTTTTATTTATTATTACTTTTGTCAGAATAAAGTTTTTTCTGTGACCATTGTGAGTTTTTCTTTCATTGACCAAAGAGTACCAACAATTTTGTCCACGTGTGTAAATCTTTACAGGCTTTCCTCAATAGAAGTAAACATTTCTGTCATTTCTCTAACTCTTTGGCAGGTACTTTGACTCAAAAAAAGGCAAAGAAAGGGTCAAAGGTGACAGGTGAGAGAGTTGCTCTGCTGGTTGTCAGTTTGCTGCTTGTCGCTGCTTGTCGCTGCTTGTCGCTGCTGTCACTGCGATCATACAGTAATTATCGGTGAGTTAAAGACTCTTCAAATTGAATCCAGACTGACTTGTAGGTTTTATATTTTCTCTGTGTCTTATGTCTGAGTTCAGTGTATTATCACACTCAAACCAAAGGAAGAACTGAAGAAATGGAAAGAACAACAATCATCCCTCACACTTCCCCTCAACAGCCTGTAAAAACCTACGGTAGCTCAGCAGGTACATGTTTATGAACAAACCCACTGGAGATAAAAAAACGTTACTCTCATAAATGTTACAACAACTAACAACATGCGTAATTGAGCTTGAGCTTAAACTGTAACATGTAACACTGTCCACAGCACGGCCCAATGTGACGAGGACTGGGAGCTTCATGGAGATAAATGCTACTATGTTTCCCCAGTTACACCTAAACTTTTACGGAATGACAGTAAAAAGAAGTGTCAGGAGCTCAAAGGGAACTTGGTGAAGATAGACAGCAGAGAGGAGCAGGTACAGTGGATAAGTCTAAACTGTTATTTGGCAGGTTTATTCATTTATTTTTTGATTATTTTAATGTTTCAGGATTTTCTGAATGGCAAAGTTTGAAACATGACTGAACTCACTACTGTATTTTGATGGGCTTCAAATAAATGAGGATGATGACTTCCCAAGCCTCTGCAGACAGTCTATAAGAGGGGTCTCAAACCTCTTTCCTCAAAGAGCTACTTTTACAAAATGAAAATGGCAAAGAGATACTTATGTTTGTAACATTTTATAACGTATTTTAACAGAAACAAAATAAATTTTATTTTGACAGAACATTATTCCTGAACTTTGACAAATTGTGGTATCCACTCACATTTTGCAAAACATTTTGTTTACGTGATGTGTATTTTGTATGTAAATGTATTTCCTTCCTGTGTTTCTCAAACTATAAAATGAAAACATAAATAACTTTATGCAATTATAAATGCACAGATACTTGTGCATTCAGTCAGATAACTGGAACTAATGAAGTCAACAAGAGAGGTGCAGCCTCAGGTTAACTCTATGAACAGTCTGCTTCTGAACTTACTTTTATGGTCCCTAAATAGAGTTTCAGCCATTGTGGTCATAAGCTCTTTTACCATCCCAGTATTAAACAGCTCTTTCTGCTTCATTAAAATGTTGCCACTTAAAACGGCTCTTCATTTTACCACCATTTATAATTTAGCCAAATTTAGTTCTGTTTTGATTATATAAATAGTTTGTATATGTTCACATATATCACTTAAATTATTAAATTAATCCTTTGTACATAAGTAGCTATTCAAAAGTTAGAAATAAATGTATTAATCTGATATCAATAAATTGCCATAGTGATGTAACAACTGACCGTGAGCCGGTTGAAAATCATTAACATGACGTTTTAAGTTGGTTGAGATGTTAATTGAATCACAATTTGTGTTTTAAGCAACGGGGCCGCTCTGTTTACTTCAAACTCACTTTCAACAGGTTGTTGCAAACAGTTTCTAGCATGGCGACGAGAGTGTGGCAGTTAATATTGAGGAAGCCTCATCCTCATTCACATCAGAGGATTGCCAGCCTAAATAAATCCACTTTAGTAAAAGGCGTTCACTCGTGTCTCTCCTGCTGCTGCACAGACTGGTACCAGGCCAAGCTGGCTCTGCGCGGACTTAACAAGCGAGACTTGACAAGGGCAAAGTCTGTGTCTGAGCTTAACTCTCTTCAAAATAGACAAAAAGTCACCTAAATGTCCTGTCACCGGTGGAGAACAGAGAGAATGTGAGCAGTAATCTGTGTTAGCAAAGAGGCTAAACTTTAAACAGAGGCTGAACCATCTCTGAGCCATAAGTTATTGTTTCATAACAGAGTCAGACCTGGCCCATCGTTGTCAAAGAGATGTAATAATAATATTCTGGTGGATCATGCACTGCCTTCTGTGTGTCTCTGCAGCAGCCACTGAGAGTAAAGAGCAGGGGTCTCATACTTTTGGCCTGCAGGCTAAATCCGGTCTTTTGTGAAACAATAATAATAATAATAATAATTAGAAGACCTTAACACCCCTCTGTTAATTCGGAACAGACGGTCAGTTCTTTTCCTAAGAACAGGAACAGGAAGTCTTTCATCAAACCAACGACTTAAAATTTTTAGAAGAAAGGTTTGCAAGGGACATTGTGTTATTGTGTTAATGCCATTAAAAGTGTGTATCTAAGTATATTGTGGTAAATGTGTTAATCTTTGTAATGCTCCTTACAGGATCCAGATTCATAACGAGAAGAATAGACCCTTCTCCCACCAATCTCACAAGTTTACAGTTAATAAAATTGTTGAATGAATTTATGTGTGTTACAGCATGCGTAAAGATGCATTCTATCGGTAAAAATCTGCAGTACCAATGTATGGGTATGCTTATGATTGTAAAAACTAAAATTCAATTTTACTTTGTGGAAGGTGAAAGGATTATTTGAATTAAAATTTAGTTGGAATAACATTCCCCCTTCATAAGCCAAACATGCCCCAGGCCGTGTCAGAAACACGCCCCCCAAGCAGCACCTAAAACGCGTGTGCGCTCCGGAAATCGCGCTCTTTCTCTTTTGTCTATTTGGCTTCGTACCTTCTCCTCTTTTGTGCTTCCCCTCTCTGTCTATTTGCGCAAACCTACTGTCCGCTTCGGACCGCTTTAACTTTTAACGTATTTTTAAATTTTTCTAGACATGCTGCACCCGTTGTGCAAACGTGATTTTCCATTTTCAGGCCCACACATTGCCTATTTTTGTAAGACACTCTCTTGAAGTCATTAACAAGAGACGGAAGGCAATTTGTAGTCCTTTTACTACAACGGGACACCGGACTCGACTAAGTCCCGCACAGCCGTTTTAAGCCAGAGGAAACGATCCCTGAGACCTTTTTCCAGTGGTCTAGCGACAGTTTTCAAAGACTCTAACCTGTTTCTGCCTAATGCCAACGGCAGAGATAGCTTTATACAGTAACGCCTGCACATCAACTCCGCTTCAACAGTCGCATCGCTAACCAGCCACGTGACGGACGCCTTGTGAGAGCTGTCTCTTCCAAACCCAGACGCCCCGCTTCAGAGCTCCGAAGCAACACATTGGACCTGTGACGGAAATCGAACTGGGCCAGTACCAGCGAACCAAGTAAGCCGCACGTGACACAGCAGGAGTTTTGGCGTTCTAAACTGTATTTTATAAGCTCAAGTCACTATACCTTTATCTACTTCCCTCTAAAATCCCGTAAACGTCCCTTAGATAAACGGCATATTTAATGGTTCAAAACTCACCGTTTCTTCCACAAAGTTCTAATCAGTGAATATTATTGTTTATTATTCTGTTTTAATCATTCTCATTATCCGTCAATAATCTTTTCCTTTGTGTCCTATCCAATCATTCTCCATTAATATGTTAACTTTGTATAATCTTTAATAAACCCCACAAAACGTTAAAGATCTTGATTTGGTGTTTTAATGTTTATATAAGACATATTCAAAAACAAAGAATTCTATTCCTTCAGATTAATTGAGACTTAGTAAATATAATCAGTTTCCCAGAACTTATCTGGGTGGTGCCCTCAACGAGACAATAATTTTGATAGTAAAAATAGTAATTGATAATTTACCCAAATTAATAAATTAATATCTCTATTACATTCATAAACACTACATGTAAGACCTTGTCTCATGTTTTAAAGACTCAGGCGCTAAAACATACTCTAGTCCACTGCTGCTAGACCTTGTCTCACTGCTGTTGGAACTGTCCTGAGTCTCACGTGAAACAGTATGAACCTGGAATAAATACTGATTACTAGAACCAGGGTCATCATAAGACACTGCATCTACCTCTTGTCTAGTTTCAAGAGATACACTATTATTGGCACAAGTTGGTACAGTCAGTGGACTAACAGCAGTGTTTGGGAGAGTGGTGCTGCCTGGAATACTACTTCCCGTTTGGTCCCTGTCAACTTCTGAATTTCTGTCGTCTTTACTGGGCTTTGAGACATTCTTCATAAGATAAATACCTTCCTTTGTGTATTCTAACATGTGTTTCATTGTTACAAAATTATGTTTAAGTGCATCACTTGAAGATATTCTGCTTCTATGGTCCAAACACAGTAACTGTTTTAAGAGGCTCAGAAATTCCTTCCTGTCCACCAATTCAATATCAGAGTTGACTGGGTGGTGATTTAAGATCAAATAATCCAGATTTTTGGCATTCTTAAAGAGGAAATCTTTCTTTGTGCTATTTCTGTATGTCACCAATCTCCACTAAGGATTTTTGCTTGAAGTCTTGCAGAGAAATCTGTTGCTGAACAGTCTATTGTTGATTAAGTCATCTCCTGGCTGACCCAAAAGATGTATAATTGATTCAAGACTGTCATATTCACTGGCACAAGCAAAAAGCTGTGAGCCTAAGTATAGAAAGGCCAGGCGGCACCCCAAACTCCACATATCCATTGCTTTTGTTAAGTTAAGGCCCAAAATTACCTCAGGAGCAGCATATCCCAGGGCCTGGCATGTCATACCTAGTTCAAACTCACTGACCTTAAGTGACAAACCAAAGTCAATCATCTTCATGCTGAGTGGACTTTTGGTTTTGTCCACAAGCATAATGTTGTCTGGTTAAATCTGTGTGAACGATTCCAGTGCTGTGTGGTGCCTGCACAGCTACAAGCATCTGAAAGGCCAACAGGGACAATGGCTGACAGTTTCTCTGCTTAAAAAAATCATAAATGTTGCAGTCCAACAACTCCAGTGCAATACACAAGAAAGTGTCAAATTTAAAATGATCAACAAAGTTGACAAACACTTTCTGGTCGAGATCCAGTTCTCTCAATGCCTGTAGCACCTCGACCTCCCTATCTGTTTTTGTGTTATGACAACTTTTATTTATCTTAACAGCCACCACCTCTGATGTGTCAGTGTTTATGCATTTAACTACTTTGCCAAACACTCCCTTGCCTAAAACCTTGTAAGGTGTGGAAGGCAGAATATAATTGGTTTTGACTTCCCCTAAAGAAATTGAGCTTGATGTGCAAGCAGACATTTAGACTTACTTAAATGACAACTTGAATTGAACAGACAATCGTTTTCTTGTCTGTGCTGGATTATGTGTCAAAGGTTTAAAACAATTTGAATGCAAATACAACCTGCCTTGATTTACTGTGTAGTGTCAATATTCTCAGACAGTGAACTATCAACAGATCGCCGGTCAACCCGAACTGTGTGGCCGAACACTTTGAAATGAACTTAATTACCACCAGTATTCATACCAGCCAGGGTCTGCGATAACATCCCACGGCATACTTTTGTCACAGAATCAAAGCTAGTGACATCACTCACTTGTTGCTATGGTAACAGTTATTATTTTTATTTTTTTAATTCAAAACTGTATTTATCACTGAAGGACAATTCTAGATTTCCTCTGCTGGTTGTTTGCAATGTGGACTCATAATATTAGTATGAATATATTTATATTACAATAAACCGTGGAATTAATAAATGAGATGAAATGAAAAGTGGATGACCTCAGTTACATTATTTTATTTATTATTTATAGTATGTTAGTTGATAAGTTAGATTTTTCAGGGAGCAGTGAGCAAACAAACACAGATTAAATTACCTCAGAATCCGTGGTAACAGAAGTCTGAAAAAATGTTCCTTTATTGTGCACAAACCTAATATTTTGTCAGCGCTCATTTTGAAAGATTTTTGATTATTTTATTCTTTTCTCTTCTTTTTTTTGATGACCGAAAGATTAAGGAGCTGAACAACTAGTCAGGGGGTGGTCCTGAAGGAGAAGATTGTGCAAGGATGAGAGAGAGGGGAGGAGGGTTTGAGCTGAAGGGTTGGTTTGATCAGTCCTGAATTAAAGAGAACAGATTAATCTGTGAGAAACAAGCCTGTGAATAAAAACATGAGAAAAATACACGTTTTGTTTAGTTTTATGTCCTTAACAATATTCAGAATGCGTAAAAAAAATATATATTTGAATAACACAGCATTAATTATCTGTGTCATTTGTGGTTCTTTGAATTTGTCTTGTATTTTTGTGTCATTTTCAAATATGTATTTAGTGTCTATGTGTTGCTAAGGCCATGGGACCTTCTGATTGGTTGGTCATTATTAACCAATCAGACTGTATTTGACTGTAATCAGACAATACATTTTTTATAGAAACACATTTCTTACAAAAACTATTAGATCTTGTGTTTTTATCGTTGGATCATTTTCATTTGATCAAATCTAGTTTAATGTTGAAGAAAATTTAAGTCTAAAGCTGTGACAGACCAATGACACAGAGCTCAGCAGTTTTTGCTGTTACCAACACAAGAATTATGTGAGCACCACGGTCCTAGGGGCTGAGGGTAATACATTTGCATCATTTCTGTTTTTACTCTGTCCCTCTGTGGTTTTCATTTGATCAGATCTCTTTAACAACACAAGATTTTAAGTTGAATTTTCGTAAACAAATGTGGCCCCATCTTTTCCTTCAGCACTCATCAGGCGGTAAAAGACTGAAAAGAACTGAAAAAATCTTTTATTATTATGCACATATCTATAACCACTAAAAGAAATGCCAACACACATTTTCACTCATTTTTCACACATTTTCACTCCTTTCTAAAAATCAAAGTGCTCTAAAAATAGTGTTTCAGTTCACTCGTATAAAGGAAGTGAAACATCTGACTTCCCAGAACATAAAACTGTAAAGCTTAGCCATTCATCGTTCATTTTTGAAGTTCAACAGTGACTGATAAGATGACCAAAGACGTGTACGCTAATGTCATCGTAACACCTGGAAAAAACAAGGGTGAGTCTCGGAAGTTTTCTAGTTTCAATGTTTACTTTTTAACTTGTCTCCTTCAAAGTTAATCAAATCAGTTTGTGCTTTATATAAACTATAGTCACATATTTGAACTGACTCAGATGGATTCACATTGATTCATTTGGCTCTTTCAAAAATTGTATTGTCTAGTTTTTGTTTATTTATGACTTCATGACAAATATAAAAAGAAAACCCTTAAAAACTTTTAATGTGAAAATACAAACCTCTCAATTCAGAAAACAATAAATATTACCCCAAATATATAAAAATGCAACCATTTTCATGTCTTTTAATATTTTTAGAAATTTAATTTAATTTGTGTTTTGATTTAGTTAAATTCACTCGGTCGATCACTGATCTAAACTGTTCACATGTTTGTGTTGTGGTTCTTTAGACCAGGTCTTAGTCCTGGACTGTTCTAACAAACAACTTTAAACTTGTGTTGAGATTATAAATAATTAATCAACAGCATTACTTTAATTGAATCAAAAACATTTGCTCATAACTTCTCCTTGTAAACATTTCCGAGCTTTTGTGAGTTTTTGTTGGTGTCAGACTGGACTCTTCTCTTGTACCAGGCTCTGGTCTTGACTCAGGAAGTGGCACAACTGCTATGTTTGGTGTTTTTGAGACAAACTCTGGTGCGGTTGCTCTGTCAGTGTGGTTTATTGTGAATGCAGTCGTGTGAACCACAGTGAGAACAAAACATGCTCCAAAACCCTTTGAAAAGACAGGTCTCAGTTCCACCTGAACCTGGGTCTGGTTCAATTGAAACTTGGTGAAGATAGAAAGTGAAGAAGAGTAGTACTGTTGATTTTCAGGGCTGTATCTTGTGACGATGCAGACGTGGTGGAGATAAAGTTGGTGGTATATTTGCAATCTTATGACTGACAGAGCCACCTTCAGCCTGTCTGTGACTCTACCAGGGCTGTGAGGGGTGGTGGTTTAAAAAGCGAGGCATGACATAGTGCAGACGGGTCCAACAGCTGGTCTTAGTCAAAGCACAAGTCGACAGCAGTTGTTTGTTTGTTAAAGTCCAGTTTCTATTATTTGCTAAATAATCTGGGTTTGTATTTTGAAACATTACTAACAAATGACCAATCTACAGACTTGTAATTTTTTTACAAGCACAGTGTTATTGAAACACAAAAACAGTGGTTTGCTAAAACATATATATCATTATGCTACAGCTAGGACAGCACATGGCTAAATAAAAATATAGATGTTATAAATGAGGCGAAGAAAGAGTAAAATGTTTCTTAAACAAGGAGAAAACAGGGCTTTTGAAGCAGAACACAGATAAACTCAACAGGGACATTCATTCATTTATTATATTTATTTATTATTAAATAGTCTAAAACGCAGCAGTTTGTACTAAAATACTTTTCTCTCGTGTTAATACAGAGCGTGTCCAAACATGTAGCTGTAGTTTCATTGCTCGAGTACATCATAAAGATTTGCACACAGATTTTTGATAACACGTAAAACCAAAAAAGCCTTCAAACTGTAAATGTAAATGTCTCAAACTGTGAAACAGAAAAAAAAGTTTTCTTTTTATTTCTTTTTTGAGTTCAGCATTTTGTTTTTTATAGAACTGAGCTAAACATAAAAAATTAGTACGACTGGAGAAGGGACGATCCTGAAGGAGAAGACTGTGAGAATGTGAGAGAGCCACAAAGAACATGTTCTTCTGTGAGAAACCAGCCTCGACGTCTAAACTGTAAAATTGTGTTGCATTCAATAAGTTGTCATTGCAAAGTAAAATATTTAAAGTATGAAGATTTTTGTATTTTGCAATTTACAAAAAGTTTTGAGTCTTTTTAGTCTATTTAAATGTAAGTTCCTTGAATAAAAAACATTTTGACAATATTTTCTGATTAAAAACCTAACCTTCAGTTCTCATCAGGGAATAAAAGACTTACATTGCATTAGAGCGTCATGAGTGGAAAAAACAGCATTTTTGTAAATAATCTATAGCCACAAAGACATGCAAAACAAACATATAGCAATGATTTTCACACTTTTCAGCAAGAATTCTAAAACATAGTTCATGCAATTAAAATATAAGAAAGTGCAATATTTGTCTTGCTCAGCTACTCATCGTTCATTTTCAGATTCTACAGAGATGGATAAGAAAACTGAAGATAATGTGTACGCTAATGTCTCTGTAACACCTGGAAAAAACAAGGGTGAGTCTCTCTCTGCATTTATTTAAGTTTAATTCAAGTTAAAACCAACTCTTGATGGTCTTGATAACATCTGCACATCCCCAAAACACCAAGGACTTCAGAAATGTCTTTCACAACCAAAACGCCACAATGAGACATCAACTCACAAAGAACAAGAAGATTGTTGACACCATTTATCCTTTACACTTTACCGCTGCCACTATCAGTTTTGGAAGCATTATCCAACCACTGTGCTGTGTGTTTTTAATTGTGATTTCTCTAACTCTTTGGCAGGTACTTTGACTCAAAATAAAGCAAAGAGAGGGTCAAAGGTGACAGTGAAGAGAGTGGTTCTGCTGGTCATCAGTTTGGTAATTGTCGCTGCTGTCACTGCGATCATTGTTGTTGTCAGTGAGTTAAAGTTTCTTCTAATTTAATCCAGACTCATTTGTAGGTGTTATATTCTCTCAGTCTGTGTCTTATGTCTGAGTTCAGTGTTCAAAGCAAGAACTGAAGAAATGGAAAGAACAACAGTTGTCCCTCACACTTCCCCTCCACAGCCTGTATGCACCTACGGTAGCCCAGCAGGTACATGTCTATGAACAAACCCAGTGGAAATATATCTGATGATGGGTTTAGATAAAAAAAATTATAATTTTAGGTCACAAGTGTCTAATTTAAGTAATCGCAGAGCAATTATTTGTTAAATAAAGTTATACTATATATAGTTATATACTATATATAGTTATTTAAATATAAGTGAGCTTGTCCTGAAACTAACATGTAACACTCTCCACAGTCACAACTTCAAAAAACCCGCCCCAATGTGACAAGGACTTGGAGCTTCATGGAGAGAAGTGCTACTTTTTCTCCCCAAAACACTTAAACTTTCATGGAGTGAAAGTAAAAACAAGTGTCAGGAGCTCAAAGGGAACTTGGTGAAGATAGACAGCAGAGAGGAGCAGGTACAGTAGCTCAGTCTAAACTGATATTTGGAAAGTTGTTCTGAAAAGTAATTTTGGATTATTTTGTGGTTTTAGGATTTTCTGGATAATAAAGGTCACTTTATTATCTGTATATACTTTATTAAAACGATCACTGGTGAACTACAATATGGACAGGTTCTGGATCGGACTGACAGACTCTGAGACAGAAGGTGAATGGTTATGGACGGACGGCTCTCGACTGAACACAAAGTGAGGTTTTAATCTTATTTGTATTTGACTTTGTGAACACCTTGTCCCAGTAGTTTTTATCTGGTCATTTTTGAACATTTACTTTATATTTGCAGCAATATATTTATCTGTATGTTTTTTCTTATATGTCTGTGTTAAGTCCTGGGTTCTTTCAGCCATAGGAATGGTTAAAGGATGTGGAGAAATAAGAAAGTGTTCCCTTGATTCATTGCACAAGTATGTAAAAAACAAAATCATAGTTGTTAGAGCTTCTACTTTATTACAAAAAGTTTTCTTTAGTTTTTTCTACAGTTAAAAGACATGCATTAATAAATAAATTGCCCAACAACTAAACTGGATAAAATTGTTCTTTTTTAGTTTAACGTTTTGGACGAAAAACCAATACATCTCTGAGCCGGACAACCTGAAAAGAGGACCAGGACGGAGAAAACTGTGCAGTAATGGGGGAGACAGAATATATTAATAAGCTCAAGTCTTGGTATGATGTATCCTGCAAAAGAAATAACAGAATTATCTGTGAGAAACCAGCCTTGTGAACAAAGACCTACAACTAGAAATGGCATCTGAAAAATATACTGTTTAACATTTACATTTATTCATTTAGCTGACGCTTTTATCCAAAGCGACTTACATTGTTCTAATGTAATCACCAGTGTTACAGTCACTGGAGGCAAGGTGGGTTAAGTGTCTTGCCCAAGGACACAACGACAGTATGAACTGTGGGGAGAGCGGGAATCGAAGCCACCTTCCAGTTGAACACGGTCCTACCCACTGAGCTACTGTGATTAACATTTAAGAATATCACATTGTAACATCAAAGTTATATTTCTAAAGCATTATAGCTTCAGTCCTGAGCTTTACTGCTCATCTGTAATTGTGTCATTTGAGTTTTGTTTTTTACTCTTTTTTTTTTTTTTAAACATTTTGAGGAAAGCTTTGATGTTAAAGTCAACATTTAAGAAACAGGGTCCTACTTTTGTGATTAATGTTTAAAACAAAAAGGTTTCATTATTTAAAGCTTTTGCTTTATGGTTATGAGATACTGCAACTTTAAAGAACTTTGGTAAAAGCATAAAGGCATTTTTCACACTGTGAACAGTTTTGTAGAAAGAAATGGAAAAAGTGTGATGGATTAAAGTCAGTGCAAGAAACCAGATTATTAATCTTTTATTTTTCATTTTAATTCTTTTCTCTGTAACAAGTATTCAGTAGTTGTATTTCCTAATAAGGTCTTGTCCCAAAATCCTGTGCTCTGATTGGTCAATAGGACAGTTGTTGATGGTGGTCCTACTTTAATCCTGGACTATTCTTTTTTAACAATCTGTAAGGTCTAACAAATAAAAAGACAGTAAATGTTTGGTGTGTGGGTATCTCTCTGACACTTCCTGTAAAGCTTCCTTTTGCTCGACTTCTGCAGCAATGTTTTTCAGACGTATTAGACCAATATCTGACACAATCAGAGACAAAATATATCAGAAGTAACAATCTGAGGCATCTGAGTTAAATTAGCATTCTCATTATTTTATAAAAATATTTTAGAATATTGGTTCTGAGCAGAGGTAGTGTAAAGTTGCCTGTTGTGTATTAAAACCATGTCTGTTACTGACGTGTAGTAGCTGTGAGAACAAGAAGGTGATTAAAGGTAAAGTAGACCCCATTAACCTTAAGTGTGAAGCATATATACAGCAATATACAGCGATGTACCGCCGTATATCGCGTAAATATAAGGAGAAACCCAATGGCAACTTTACAAGTATAAAAATCATGTTTACAGCCTGGTACAAAAGATGGCTCCGGTCTCTAGAGTTTAGTTTTTACTACGTGACAATTCTGGGGGGTGAATATTTGTATAATACAAGAACTGATCTGAATCTGAAAACTATTGTTTTACTATGCAGTAAAAGCGGAAAAGCCCGGATGTAACCACCATTTTATTGACCTGTCGTAACAACAATATTGGTGAATAGGGGACCAATGGTGGGAAGTTGTCCATAGTATATACTGTCATTGGCTAAGTCCAATTACCTTAAAATAAAAGCCTCAGTAATTTTATTAGTCTGACACTTTGGTTGCTATGTGTTGCTAAGCTCATGGGAACCACTGATTGGTTGGTTGTCATTAACCAATCAGACGTCAGTAAATGTCAAATGGTAATAAACTTATTACAAAAACATTTACATCTTGTGTTTATATCATTGGATCATTTACATTTGATCAACTTTAGTCCAATAATAAAGGTTTGAGTCTAAAGTTGTGACAGACCAATGGCACAGAGCTCAGCATCTTTATAAAAACATTTTATAAAACCCACGTTCTGCAGAAACACATTCAAGATTCAAGATTCAAGATTTTTATTCGTCACATACAAATGACTCAATTCTCAGTAAAATGAGGAAGTTTGACTTTAATCTGAGTCACACAGAAGATCTTCAGACTCTATAAAGGGCTCAGACTGAGCTGTGAACCTGCCACAAACACTGTTCATTTTCTGAAAACGAGGTGAGCCGAGATGGACGAGACGTCTGAAGATCCTGTGTACGAGAACTTTGCTATAACACCTGAAAAAAACAAGGGTGAGTCTCTAAGGTTTTTCAGTTTCAATGTTTACTTTTTAACTTTTCTCCTTCAACGTCAAAGTCAATCAAATCAGTTTGTGCTTTATATAAACTACAGTCACATTTTTGAACTGACTGAGTTGGATTCCTACTGTTTCATTTGGCGCTTTCAAAATTGTATTGTCTAGTTTTTTTATTTATTACTTTTTTTAATTTATTACTTTATTTATTACTGAACTCTCAATTCAGAAAACAACAGCAAATATAACCCACATATATAAAAATGAAGTCTGTTTTATGCCTTTTAATGATTTTTAAAGTTAATTTGTGTTTAGATTTAGTTAAATTCACTCGGCTGATCACTGATCTAAACTGTTTACATTTTTGTGTTGTGGTGCTTTAGACCTGGTCTTAGTCCTGGACTGTTCTAACAAACAACTTTAAACTTGTGTTGAGATTATAAATAATTAATCAACAGCATTACTTTAATTAAATCAAAAACATTTTCTCATAACTTCTTCATGTAAACCTTTCCGAGCTTTTGTGAGTTTTTGTTGGTGTCAGACTGGACTCTTCTCACGTACCAGGCTCTGGTCTTGACTCAGGAAGTGGCACAACTGCCGCATTTTGTGTTTTTGAGATAAACTCTGGTGCGGTTGCTCTGTCAGTGTGGTTTATTGTGAATGCTGTTGTGTGAACCACAGTGAGAAAAAACATGCTCCAAAACCCTTTGAAAAGACAGGTCTCAGTTCCACCTGAACCTGGTTCACCTGAACCTTAGTGAAGATAGAAAGTGAAGAAGAGTAGTACAGTTGATTTTCAGGGCTGTATTTTGTGGTGGTGCAGAAGTGTGGTGGAGATAAAGTTGGTGGTATATTTGCAATCTTGTTCCTAGCAGAGCCACCTTCAGCCTGTCTGTGACTCTACCAGGGCTGTGAGGGGTGGTGGTTTAAAAAGCAAGGCATGGCATAGTGCAGATGGGTCCAACAGCTGGTCTTAGTCAAAGCACAAGTCAACAGCAGTTGTTTGTTTGTTAAAGTCCATTGCAGGTGAATTTAGGTTAAATTCAATTAGAATGTGAAATCTTTGCCAAGCACATTTTATTATTATTGAGCACATTTTCTGGTATAAAAATAGAAATACATACATACATTTTATTCAATTGCTTTAAATAATAAAGAACTACAATTATTTGTTTATTTAATTAAAATATTTTAAATAAATAATTTTAATTATTCTCAAAATAATTTGGGCTTTTATCCTGAAATATTAACAAATGACTAATTTACACTTATTTAATGACTTATTTATATTTTTTTTACAACCACAGCTTTATTGATGCACAAAAGCATTGGTTTGATTAAAAATAAATAAAAAAGCATTATGCTACCGCCAGGACACGCATGACTAAATAAAAATATAAAAATAATTTATGAGGCAGAGAAAGAGAAAAATGTATCTTAAACAAGGAGAAAGTGAGGCTTTGGAAACAGAACACAGGGAACTCACCAGGACTCTCATCAGCTGATCAGGAGCTTGGATCTGTGGTTTGGAGCATCACAAAAATACCGTCCCAAACTTAACCATAAAACCCTTCAAACAGAAAACATGACGTATGTATCAAACTGTGACAGAATAAGTATTTTTAAACCTAAGGAGCAGGACGACTGGAGAGAGGACAATCCTGAAGGAGAAGACGGTGAGAATGTGAGAGAGCAACAGGGTTTGAGTTCAAGTGTTGGTTTGATGTATCCTGCAAAAAAAGAACATATCTTCTGTAAGAAACCAGCCTTGAGGTCTAAACTGTGAATAAAAATAGCATATGAAAAAAAAAAAAAATGTTTCTTAAAGTTTTATGTCTTTAATAGGATTTAATAATCATAGAGACATTTGGAAATTATATTTAGCCAACTTTTCATCTATGAGTCCTGATACTTGTTTGTGTTATATTTTTGTGTTGCATTAAGTATGTTGACATTACAAAGGTCAAATATTTAATGTAAAATATGCATTTTGTAATTTACTTAGATATAAAGTTGTATATAAGTTATAAAGTTGTTTCTAAATAATTACCTTGATTAAAATATACTACAATACATTTTGACAACATTTGTGCGGTGTGTTTCTGTGATTTCTCTAACTTTTTGGCAGGTGCTTTGACTCAAAATAAGGCAAAGAAAAGGTCAAAGGTGACAGTTAAGAGAGTGGCTCTGCTGGTTGTCAGTTTGGTAATCGTCGCTGCTGTCACTGCGATCATTGTTGTTGTCGGTGAGTTAAAGATTCTTCTAATTTAGGACTTGTCCACACGGACACGGGTATTTTTATAACCGTTTTTTTTACACGGTTTGGCCGTTTGTCCACACGGAAACGCAGTATCATGTCACTGAAACCGAACATTTTTGAAAACCCCTGCCAGGGTGAGGATTTTCAGAAACGCCGGTTGCAGCGTTGTCGTGTGGACAGTAAAACCGGCGTTTTTGCATTGCGACGTCAGAGTGTGCGCCGTTATCCGCTGGTCTGATTGGCCAACTTGCCTTTACGATTAGGGTGACATCGCCGCCTGCTGGTGTGGCATGCTCTTGACAGTGCTTGATAGCGGGTTTTTGCGTTTTCATGCGAGCGTTTGTGGACAGGATTTTTTTTTAAAACGCAGGAGGAAAAACTCCGGTTATAAAAATACCCGTGTCCGTGTGGACTAGGCCTTAATCCGGACTGATTTGTTGGTTTTATATTTTCTCAGTCTGTGTCTTATGTCTGAGTTCAGTGTATTATAACATTCAAACCAAAGGAAGAACTGAAGAAATGGAAAGAACAACAGTCGTCCCTCACACTTTCCCTCCACATCCTGTAAGCACCTACGGTAGCCCAGCAGGTACATGTCTATAAACAACACCAGTGGAAATATCTCTGATCAATTATTTGTTGAATAAAGTTATACTATATATAGTTATTTAAATATAAGTGAGCTTGTCCTGAAACTAACATGTAACACTGTCCACAGTCACAACTTCAAAAAACCCGCCCCAATGTGACAAGGACTGGGAGCTTCATGGAGAGAAGTGCTACTATTTCTCCCCAAATACACTTAAACTTTCATGGAGTGAAAGTAAAAAGAAGTGTCAGGAGCTCAAAGGGAACTTGGTGAAGATAGACAGCAGAGAGGAGCAGGTACAGTAGCTCAGTCTAAACTGATATTTGGAAAGTTGTTCTGAAAAGTAATTTTGGATTATTTTGATGGTTTAGGAATTTCTGGATAATAAAGTACGATCAATGATGAAGGACGGAATGGACAGGTTCTGGATCGGACTGACAGACTCTGAGACAGAAGGTGAATGGTTGTGGACGGACGGCTCTCGACTGAACACAAAGTGAGGTTTTAATCTTATTTTTATTTGGTTTTGAAAACACCTTGTCCCAGTAGTTTTTATCTGGTTCTTTCTATTTTCTATCTAACATTTCTATCTTTGCAGCCATATATTTATCTGTATGTCTTATCTTATATGTCTGTGTTAAGTCCTGGGTTCTTTCAGCCGTAGGAACGGTTAAATGATGTGGAGAAATAAGAAAGAGTTCCCTTGATTCATTGCACAAGTATGTAAAAAACAAAATCATAGTTGTTAGATCTTCTACTTTATGGCAAAAAGGTCAAGGGTGAATTCCTGGTCTAGGGATTACTTTGAAGTTTCTTTAGTTTTCTCTACAGTTCAAAAACATGCATTAATAAATGAATTGCCCAACAACTAAACTGGATTTTATTGTTCTCTTTTAGTTCAAAGTTTTGGAGGGAAAACCAAGACAGCTCTGAGCCGGACAACTGGAAAATGGAGGACCAGGACGGAGAAAACTGTGCAGTAATGGGGGATACAATATTTATTAATGGGTTCAAGGTTTGGTATGATGTAACCTGCAAAAGAAATAACAGAATTATCTGTGAGAAACCAGCCTCGTGAACAAAGACCTATAACTAGAAATGGCATCTGAAAAATATACAGTTTAACATTTAAGAATATCACATTGTAACATCAAAGTTATATTTCTAAAGCATTATAGCTACAGTCCTGAGCTTTACTGCTCATCTGTATTTCTGTAATTTATGAGTTTTGTTTTTTTTACTCTTTTTTTTTTTTTTTTTTAAACATTTTGAGGAGAGCTTTGATGTTAAAGTCAACATTTAAGAAACACGGTCCTACTTTTGTGATTAATGTTTAAAACAAAAAGGTTCCATTATTTAAAGCTTTTGCTTTATGGTTATGAGATACTGCAACTTTAAAGAACTTTGGTAAAGGCTTAAAGGCATATTTCACACTGTGAACAGTTTTGTAGAAAGAAATGGAAAAAGTGTGATTGATTAAAGTCAGTGCAAGAAACCAGATTGTTAATCTTTTATTTTTCATTTTAATTTGTTTCTCTGTAACAAGTATTAGGTAGTTGTATTTCCTAATAAGGTCTTGTCCCCAAACCCTGTGCTCTGATTGGTCAATGGGACAGTTGTTGATGGTGGTCCTACTTGAGTTTTTTTCTTGTTGGTGTGTTTTCAAACATTGACCAATTTAATCCTGGACTATTCTTTTTAACAATCTGTAAGGTCTAACAAATAAAAAGACAGTAAATGTTTGGTGTGTGGGTATCTCTCTGACACTTCCTGTAAAGCTTCCTTTTGATCAACTTCTGCAGCAGTGTTTTTCCGACGTATTAGACCAATATCTGACACAATCAGAGACAAAATATATCAGAAGTAACAATCTAAGGCATCTGAAGCACAGTTGCAGGTTTATTTAAAGTTCCCATTCGTTTTTAGACTTCTTTCTCGGGCCAAAATTAGCATTCTCATTATTTTACAAAAAAATTAAAACATAACAGATGAACTATTATGACATCTAGAACTTGTAGTAAAAGCCATAACAGTAAAAAATCATCAGGATGTGTGGTCTTCTCCATTGTCTTTTGTTTCCTATAAATACAGTCTACTTCCTTTAACTAAAGTTATTGTTAGAATATTGGTTCTGAGCAGAGGTAGTGTAAAGTTGCCTGTTGTGTATTAAAACCATGTCTGTTACTGACGTGTAGTAGCTGTGAGAACAAGAAGGTGATTAAAGGTGAAGTAGACCTAATTAACCTTAAGTGTGAAGCATTTGTTTAACCTCAGCAGAGTCAGGCGTAGGATCCTTTTTTCTGAGGCACTTTATAGAAAACTTCTTACAGCTGTCACTCTCACTGTTAACAGTTTAATCCTTCTGCCTCTCGCTGCTACACACGAGGATTTACTCTCTTCTAAAACACATCCAAGTTTTTAAAAGTCCACCTTAAATATGTTTTTTATCTGGACCCTGGTATTATTATAAAAAACATTAGATAATAAAAGCTCTGGTTCAACACTCACCACTTGGACAGGTAAAACTCAGAAGTCTGACTGGACATCTGAGCGGGTTGTCTGGGTCGCCCCTTATGTCCAGAGTCTCTTCAGATCTCTTTGCTTTTTTGGCAGGAACTCCATCTGTAAAACACTTAAACCCACATTATAAAAAGCATTTAGCCTTGATACATTAACACTTCACATTTCTCAGTCGTCACCTGTGTCTGTTTCTTGGACAGATGTGGGGAGGCAGAAGTGCAGGTATTTACAGCAGAAGAAGAGCAGCGTGTTGAGGAGGACCATCGGTCAGGACGTCCTGAGCTGTTTACACTTCCACAGAAACTCCTCTTTCACTCGTGAGACACTGTAACCTGTGGCTGTATCAGACAGTAGAGGAGAGCGAGAAATATTTAAACTCTTTCCCAATCTGAAATCTACTACACACAAATTATTCAGAAGTGGTCCTGGACAATAAGGCCAGTCTGTTAAAAAAGACTACTTTGTTATCTGAGACACAGGGAATAACAGAACAAAAAACCTAAAGAGGAATATTTTGTGTTGACTTCACAGAGAGAATAAGTAACAACACAAGCACTACAAACACAACTCAAAAGAGCTTAAAAAAGCACTAAGATAAACTTAAGAAAATACAATAAACTGATACAAGAGGAAATATCACGTTCAAAAACATGTTATATAAAGTTTAGAACGTGTTACCCACTATTTGGCAAAAGCTACAAGAATAAAAATGAAAATTAGAATAATCTGAGCAGATACAATAACTCACTCTTGTGCTGGAGCTCGAATGAAGAGGGATAGTTTAGTCAGAAGCTTGTGTTTATTTGATTATTAAAAAAAGATGATCTGATCACATGACATTAAGGAGGATATGTTTTATACATAAATATAAACTCACTGCCGCCTCTGGCTGAGGGTTTAAATCCTCTCAGGTTTCGAGTGAGCTCTGTGGAGAACCTGAAAAAGACTTGAGGCTGTGATTAGTGCCGATGGTGCTTCAACAAAGTATTGAGCAAAAGCAAATGTACAAGTGCATTTTTTGTTTTTTATCAATAAATTTGCAAAGATTTCAAACAACCTTATTCCACATTGACATTATGGGCTGTTGTTTGTAGAACTATGAAGCAAAAAAATGTATTTAATCTATTTTGAAAAAAATAAAAGTAAAAAAGCTGTAACATAAAATGTGGAAAAAGTGAAGTTCTGTGAGTTGTGCTGTGTTCAGCTGAGTGTGTAAAACCACAGCAGCTATTTCAATAAATGTCACCAATGCATTCTTGGACTCTGTGTGCTTATGTTCAGGCTGCAGCGCTTCACACAAACAGGGTCCATCCTCTCTAGTGACTAGGCTAGGTTTTGGAGTCACTACTACACTCATCATGCAACAAATATCAGCTCTTATTTCCTTAGTGGATACCCGTGTCTGAAGGAAAAATACAAGGGCAGAGGAAACTTTACTGTCTGTTGCAGTATCTAAAGAATAATAGATAGTGTGAGATTTATGTATTGTGTATAAAATTTAGAGCCAACTAAAACATGAAGTAAAAAAAGCAAATTGGTAAAATACACCATTCACTTCCATTAATTAGTTTTTTTTTTTACAAAATGGTATTATTTGAGACAATGTTCTAACTCTGAGAAACTTCAGTAACACCTTTTGTATATTTGACACTGTAAAGAGTTTTGAGAGGAAACTGAAAAATGGAGATGACGGAACACAGCTTGTGTCTTCCTGTGAGAAATGGTTTCAAAACACACGCTACTTCTGCCAAACTTGCCGTCTCAAATGTCTCTACTTGTTAATAAAGATTAAAAGGGAAATTAAATAAATACTGACACAGTCAGGCTCAGGACGGAGGTAGGACAGCACAGGACTCTTCTTCACTGACTCTGAGCTGAAAGCACGACAAATAAAGGACAAGTTAAGACAAAGATCAACAATGATCTATCATGGAGTTAAAGAAATGTCTCATCACTAAACCACATTAACACAAAGTTATTCGCTTGTGTTTGATCCTTCAAGATAAAGGTGTCTTTTCCACAGTCACCGCAAATAATATTTATGTAACCTTTAAAAGAAACAGTGGTAAACCATCAGGCGTGTGCTACATTTACTGTATGTGGTGAATTTAAAAAGAAACATTTCGTTGGGACAACAATGTGAGCATAAGACAATACGATTGGATTGGGCTTTACTCTGGAATCTCTCTCAGCGCTCATCAGGGAGTAAAAGACTGAAAAGACCTGCTCTAGAGTGGATTTTGAATTTTGAAGTGAATTTTGAATAATTAAAATGGTTTAACTGTAATGCCTGTGTCTATTAACTGCTAAAAGAAATGCAAACACACAGGACAACCATCTTCACATCTTTCTAAAACAAAAGGGCTCTAATTAATGCCCCTGTTCCCAGATATAAATAAGGAAGTGAAACATTTCTCTAAAGACAAAAATACTGTGAGACGACCCTCATTGTTCATTTTCAGTTTCTACAGAGATGGATAAGATGATTGAAGATAATGTGTACGCTAATGTCCGTGTAACACCTGAAAAAAACAAGGGTGAGTTTTTTGAGTGAGCACTTTATCTAAGTACAATAGATAGTTTTCATTTAGGAGGCAGAAGGTGAATGTTTTGCTCATATTTTTCTGTTTTTGCATTAGTTGAGACATGGAGGACTCTGTGTTCAGATAGAGTTTATCATCTACTACACCATTATTGTCAATGGACAGAAAATACTACATTACCCTTTACTGCTCTCTTCATCAAACACACGTATATTATTGTTGGTGTTTGAGTTTTGTGATGGTGCAATCTAAAGTATTGCACTGTAAAAAACTGGACGTGGACAGACAATGTTGCCAACGTGTTGTCTATTGTCAGTGTAAAAACTAGGAAGAGTTATAAGTGCACAGCCTAGAGACTTCAATTTGTAGTTGAACTGTTAAGAGTTGAGCTTATATCCCCCAGAGGGAGGCTTTTGACCTGAAAGTGTGATTGGACCAGTCTGTTCTGGTCGTTAGGAGTCCTGATGGGGAGTCCCTATGCTTCTGTGGATGTTTTGATTTAGGCTTAAACACACTGTAGTAAGTGACTGTCAAATTGTATCTATGACCTTTTCCTCTGTTCAGAACGGAACAAAAATGGCTTCCTTCACACCTCTCTCGATCCATCTGGCCTCTCTGGTCAAGATTGAAACATTGCTGTTCTCACAGAATGTCCTTTCTCTTTGAGGTAGAGGTGGACTGCAGACTAAGCTCCACCAGGACCAGGATAGACCCTTCTGAGTTGATAGATCCTCTTGTGAATCATCTGTTTCTCCCGCTTACAGATCCCTGCATTCTTCACTAAACACAAAAGGGGGCGGGTAGCACCAAAACCAAAATTGACGTCATAAAAAGAATGTTAATTATGTTTGTGTCTGGTGCACTCTCTTTCTGCTGCCCCTTCTCTGAGCATGTGTTGTGCTGTAATCATGCAGCTTTTTAATCCTGGTATTTTTTGGCTCAGAGCTGATAAACTGCCTCAGTCTGGATATGTACATTTGGATGTATTGCTAACAACATGTGCTAAGAACATGGATTTTTTAAGATCGAGAGGATCTTAAAAGAGAGGAGCAGGTACAGTAGCTCAGTCTAAACTGATATTTGGAAAGTTGTTCTGAAAAGTAATTTTGGATTATTTTGATGGTTTAGGAATTTCTGGATAATAAAGTACGATCAATGATGAAGGACGGAATGGACAGGTTCTGGATCGGACTGACAGACTCTGAGACAGAAGGTGAATGGTTGTGGACGGACGGCTCTCGACTGAACACAAGGTGAGGTTTTAATCTTATTTGTGTTTGGCTTTGTGAACACCTTGTCCCAGTAGTTTTTATCTGGTACTTTTCTAACATTTCTATCTTTGCAGCCATATATTTATCTGTGTGTCTTATCTTATATGTATGTGTTAAGTCCTTAGGAATGGTTAAATTATGAGAAAAGAAGTGTTTTTTACAAATTAAATATTTAGAGCCCCTACTTTATGGCAAGAAGGTCAAGGGTCAATCCTTGGTCTAGGAATAATTTTTGGGTTTCTCTACAATTCAATAACTTTCATTAATAAATGAATAGATAAATCTAAATTGTCCAACAACTAACTGGATGATGTTGTTCTCATTTAGTTTAACGTTTTGGAACACAGAGCCGGACAACTATATACACCAGGGCCGTGACGAGGACTGTGCAATAATGGGAGAGAAAAAAAAATATTAATGGAATCCAGTCTTGGTTTGACGTTTTCTGCACAAACAATTACAGAATTATCTGTGAGAAACCTTCCTCGAGACCAAAGACCTGCAACTAGAAATGGCATCTGAAAAATATACTGTGTAACGTGAGTTTTGTTTTAAAGAATGTAATATTGTAAAATGTGAAGATTATATAATGTTTTTAACCAGATAAAAACCCATTGAGATCACAATCTCTTTTACGAGGGTGACCTGGCCAAGAGGTCTGCAGCACACGTCATTTTGAACAGTACATTGTGACAATAAATAACAAGTCACAACAAATAACACAAAGAAAAAAAAACATAATTGAGTACACAAGCACTGACCGAAAGTCTCAAGTTCTCTATTTTTTAAGATTGAACGGAAATTTGCAAATGAAATGAGGTCTAAAAGTGTCAAACCAAACTGTAGCGTGTTCTAAGCAGAGAGACCAGCAAAGCTGAATGCTTTTTTTTTTACCCATTTCTGTTCTAACTCAAGGCACGGTTAGATGAAGAACTTTACAGAAATGTATGGCATAACGGAGTCAGTCAGTGTGTGTATCTGTGTACACTTAAAGAATACCAGTCTGATTTAACATCAGTTCACAGTGATGAGTGAGGCGACTACATCAGGGACATACCTCAGGGCACAATGATAAACAGAATTCAGGACTGAAGGACACATATATAATACATCACCATAATCAAGTAAAGGCAGAAACATTGCAGATACTAAATGTTTCTTGGCTCAATGCATTAAAAGTGAAACTGGACGAGTCCTTCATATTTCTTTGTCCACAGTTTCTGCCACTCACTTCCCTTTTTTAAGAAGTGCTTTTGCAGCTTATGAGATAATGAAACTTATGTACAGTGTTTATATTTAACACTCTTCAGAGTTTTGAAGAAAACAGAAAAACAGAGTATTTAAATGTTTGAGTAGTTCTCCTTAAAAGGTTCCTTCGCCAAAACCTACTGTGCCCTGATTGGTCAATGTAATCTGAAAGGTCTCGGTCTAAAGAAAATGAAAAAAAAAAATGCATTTAATGTTTGGATTATGGGTATCTCTCCGACACTTTCTAAAGCTTCCTTTTTGCCTGACTTCTGCAGCAGTGTTTTTTTTTAATCAGCGACAAAATATATCAGAATAAACAATCTAAGGAATCTGACGCACAGTTGCAGGTTTATTTAAAAGGTTCCATTTGTTTTTAGACTTCTTTTGTGGATTTGCATAGAATATTATATTACAAAAATATTAAAACATAAATGACAGTTGAACAAATGACACCTAGTAGTAAAAGGATAACAGTAAAAAAAAATCTTTACAACAGGATTGTTTTTTGTTTCCTATAACGACAGTCTAACTTTAACTCAAATTGGTGTTCGAAGATGCCTGTTCCACTGAGCAATTTTTATTTTTTTGTATTTACATAGCGCTTTTTTCACCTAGTAGGCACTCAAAGCTACCCACTGAGCTACTGCCGCCCCTATACCTCTGTACAATGCTGTTTTTCCAAGAGCATTAGTTCTGGGCAGAGGTAGTGTAAATTTTGCCTGTTGTGTATTAAAACTGCATTAGGCTTTATAAGAGTCGTGAAACAATGTGCCTTGAGTGAGAAACTAAAAAGGATTTCACCAATTCATCATAAAACATTTTTATTTTACTTTGAAATGTTACTTTTCCAGGAAATGTTTTCAAAAGTAAAATTTTACTCAAAATGTAATAGAGTAAATGTAACTCATCACAGTGTGTACAGGACAACCATCTTGTATAGATGGAAAACTGAGGTTAAAACAGATAAATGAAGAAAAATAGAAGAAATAGCGTGTAGTAATACAAACTTATTGTCAAAATGTGGCAAATGTCTAATTTTATATTTGCACTAAACTTGTTCTCTTTCCTTAAATGCATTTGTTTAAACCTTTAAAAAAAAAAAAAATAACACTTGCATCAAGCCCGAAAGCAGCTGGTAATAAAAAGTAATGTGTCCTAAATGATACACATACTTACATCATCTTTGAAAGATCAAATAAAACTAACATTCTTTTTATTTTCTCATGCTTAAATAAACAAACTTTTACTCATTTACAAATAGTTTTAAGTCAGTCTGTCGGAGCCGCCCCTGCACCTCTCGGACGGCCAGGGCACGGACCAACATGGCTTCCAGAGTGGCGTCATCCAGAGGTGAGCAGGAGAACCACTGTGGGCTGGATGGGACACAGTCAGGCTCAGGACGGAGGTAGAACAGCACAGGACTCTTCTTCACTGACTCTGGGCTGAAAGGACGACAAAAATAATAGACAATATAACCGTTAAGACAAAGATTAGCAATGATGAGTCACTTTTAAAAAGGATGTGTGTTACAAAGGTGGACCAAATGAAGCGCCAGGGTCAAACAGCAACAGTAAAGCCAACCCAACTCTGGATGGGATTATTTCATGTTCCCCAAAGTAAGGCCACACAGACCAGAACATAAAACCAATAATAGCCTCGCTTCCACTGGAGCGGTACAGTGCGGGCCGGGTCAGTATGGAAAAGTTTCCATGACCAATAGGGGTCCAAAGCATCCCCTAAAAGCACAACATACCTACTACTTTAGGGGTGCAAGTCAAAAAGTAAAAAAAAAAAAGAAAGAGAGAGAAAGTCATATTTTAACACAAAAGATACAGTCAGCGTTGTACGACATTAAACACAATCAGAACTTGTGACATTAGTGAGTTTCTAAAATGTAGGAGCAGCTCTCAGAATTTTTCATTCAGAACAACGTGATTAAACCAGAAACAGTTTAATCCTTCTGCCTCTCGCTGCTACTCACGAGGATTTACTCTTCTAAAACACATCCAAGTTTTTAAAAGTATGACTTTAAATATGGTTTTTATCTGGACCCTGGTATTATTATAAAAAACATTAGATAATAAAATCTCTGGTTCAACACTCACCACTTGGACAGGTAAAACTCGTAAAGTCTGACTGGACATCTGAGCGGGTTGTCTGGGTCGCCCCTTATGTCCAGAGTCTCTTCAGATCTCTTTGCTTTTTTGGCAGGAACTCCATCTGTAAAACACTTACGAACTTAAACCCACATTATAAAAAGCATTGAACCTCGATACATTAACACTTCACATTTCTCAGTTGTCACCTGTGTCTGTTTCTCGGACAGATGTGGGGAGGTAGAAGCGCAGGTAGGACTTCTTGCTGTTGTTGTGTTTGATTTTTGTGATGTGTTTGATCCGTGTGAAAGCCAGTCGTCGATGCAGCACTAAACTGGAGAACTGGAGGTATTTACAGCAGAAGAAGAGCAGCGTGTTGAGGAGGACCATTGGTGAGGACGTCCCGAGCTGTTTACACTCCCACAGAAACTCCTCTTTTACTCGTGAGACACTGTAACCTGTGGCTGTATCAGACAGTAGAGGAGAGCGAGAAGTTAGGACACGTTAAGTCAGACAAGACAAAAGCAAACAGCATTAAAGGGACTGGAAGTATTTAAACTCTTTCCCAATCGAAATCTACTACACCCAAATTATTCAGAGGTGGTCCTGGACCTTTGTTATCTGAGACACAGGGAATAACATAGAACAAATAGACCCAAAGAATAATATGTAGTGTAAACTTAGAATAGAAAGAATTAGAAACACAAGCACTAAAAATACAATATTAAATATCCATTATAAAACAATATTATACAACTATATATTAATAAACAACATATGAATAAAAATTTAAATTACAATAATCTGAGCAGATACAATAGCTTGCTCTTTTGTGCTGGAGAAGCTTGTGTTTTTTGAATACATTAAAAAAGACGATCTGATCACATGACAAACAAGGATATGTTTTAATACATTTATAAACTCACCGTCGCCTCTGGCCGATGGTTTGAATCCTCTCAGGATCCGAGTGAGCTCTGTGGAGAACCTGCTGTATTTCTCATCAGTGAAAATGTTTTCCAACCGAGCGTTGTCGAACAGGTGCTAAATAAATAAATAATATTAAAATAAACCCTGACTGGTGATATCTGGTCTCAGAAGTGCTGTTTATTAAGCTACACCTCACACTACTGTAGCCCTGCAGGGACATACTGTTGTGTATGACGATGGAAATACTGTGGTCTGATCTACATTAGGTAAAACGTGTATTCAAAAGTAAAAATACATGTGCCTGTCCTCCAGCCGAGCTCTGTTTGTTTGAAGAGGCTCCATACATCAGCACCTTTAATATTCATGCTTTACCTGTTGAATCCCGATGCAGATATAAAACAGACTGTCTGGGGAGTAAGTCTCTCCATTCTGCCGTTTAACTTCTGAGATAAAACAGCACAGAGCCTTGCTGAGGTCAGTGGTCGAGCTCCAAAGAACATCTTTTAACACGAGTGGACAAGCTAGGAGAGAACATATCAAATAAGTAATTATATGTTCAAATGTAAGCATTTTCAACATGTGAACCCAATATCTTTACATAACCATTCCCACATACCAGGATCAAGGTCAAGTCTAGACTGTGACAACCTCCATTGGGTCCATCTTTTCCAGACTTTAAGGCCGTACTGACTGTTCACTTTGAAGAGCTTCCTATTTGCACTGAACTCAGACTTTGTACGACCCTGTAAGAGAAGGGAAAAGTATACTAAAGCCAAAACTGGATAACTCTGGTACATTACCTTATTCTTCTGATGGACGTCCTCTTTGTCCTGTGACACTGAAGCAACATGTTTCTGTGAACTTTGAAGGTCTCCGTTAACACCCACAAAATGAGCTGAAGCCGGACAAGGGTCTAAAGCCTCAGTTTTATCATCTGTCTGTTTTTGTGTCTCTTCAGTTACCATGGAGATCTGCTCATCAGCTGAAACAAGAAAAAGATTTATCATTACACAGCATATATTCTTCATTTTTATTATAGTCTTTAGGTTTCTTCTGAGTTGTGGATGACTGAGAACATAAATATACTATTTTAGAGCCTAACACATTTACAAGACAAACAGAAAAGGGAAGCAGAATCAAATGTTCTTAAGTATTGGCAAAGTCTAAATCTAAAGTTGACTATATATTTAAGGAAAGCTGTAAACTTTAATTTGTATTTGCGCCAATGTATTTTAGTATTTTGCTGTCAGATTTACCATTTTTTTTTATTTTAATAAAATGAAAGGAAGCAGGTCACTGTTGTTGTTGTTGAGGGAGTATGGACAGCCCATAAAGTCTTACCTTTTAAAGGACATTGTCTTTTGTCAGATCTGCATCCTCTTGTGTTTCTTTTGTATCAATTGTTTCAGAACATTCATGCTGGACCTTCTCTTTTGGCTCAGGAATTGAAACTGGCACAGGAAGCTAAAAATATATATTTTATTAGGGATCTTAGACATTTCTACTAATCACATAACAGAAAAATATTGCATTTAAGAACAATTAAAGTGTCCTTATTTGGGACTTTTCATTAAATAGTGAGATTTCATTAGTACTCACAGGGAAAGGCAGGACCAGAGGCGTCGGTGTGAACTGGCTGTACATGTTCATTGGGACTGGGACGTACACCGGGACAGGTATGACAAGGAGTTCTGGCTCTTTCTCTGTACAGCACCAATAAAAATAAATAATAAAAAAAGACTTCTTAACTAGGAGGTAATTTACATTTGGAACAATTTGCTTTTTATGTCACCAATTTCAAAGTAACACTAAAACTGTATAATATACTGTATGTTTGGTTTTAATTTCTATATATAGATGTGCGTTACCTGTCTGAGTCTGAGCAGTGACGGTCTTTGTGACGCAGGACACGCCCTTGTTGTGAACCAGAGGAGCACACAACACTGACTTATTCTTCATTTCTCTGGGGTCCGTCTGAACACTGGCCTAAAGGACACACACTGTCATAAACACATACGATACCAGAGGTACACTCACGCAAACCGAGAACTATAATGAAAGATCTGTATCATGCATTTGCCTCATTAGCCCAATGTCTGTCTGAAACTAGTATCAGACAATAGTTTCAAATTAATGCATTGCTAATCCAGAGATACATAGAGAATTCCTTATGTTTTATCTGGTCAAGTACTTACATGTCCTACAACCTTTGTCTTGATGTCAGGAGCTGTAAAAAAACAAAATAATAGAATTCATATTACTACAATGACATGACATTACATTGACATGACATTATGAATTTCTCCTTGAACAGAGTAAACATTTGTGCATTAAAACAACTGACTATAGTCCACCTTTAATTAATGCATGGCTATTAAGAAAATGACATACATTTGAGTAGGACTACACTCATGGAGGAGTTTTCTCCACCAATGCTTCAGATGTTGCATCACTACAGTGGGACTGGAGTTGGACTGTAGTGATGCTGACAGTGCAACGTTAGTTCACCTAAGGTTAATTCTTGTATCTGGGCCAACAGTTATAATAAATGTAGCTTTATGTCCCTTTATGCCTAGAAATTCTAAAAGATGTGAAAGTGGTCATTCATTTTATATTGTGGTTACATACACAATTATATATTTGTATATACTGAACATGTTTTTACTGTTTATACCCTTTTGAGCAGCAGCCTCGGCCTCTTGTTTTTGCCGAATGAAGCTGGCCAGTGAGATGACATTAGCAATGACTGGGAAGGACTCCGCTGTGGCTTCAGGCTCAGGAGCTGTTCATAAATAACTATTAGCAGCTGCTTTTTTGTCAAACAATATCACAAAATAAAAAATAAAAAAAAGAACTCAACTACGATCTAAACTAAGGCTGCATAATATCAAGAAAACATGCAATATGGCTGCAAAATTATACAATAACCACTTGACCTGCAATATTTGACTCCTAATAAAATAATAATAAATAATAATACAAATATGCAATATCTATATTATATATCGATAGAGGAAAATACAGGACTCAAATTTCCACTAGGTATTGGCACAAATGAAGCTTTGATTGGCCAATTTTGACAAGAAATATAGTGCACAGCCCTATTCTTAGATAAGAATACTATAACAATAAATTAGAGTAAAAGAATTTACATTCTCTAAATTTAGTCAACTTGGAAACAACCCTGAAAAAGCAAGTGAATAATCCTCAAACCTGGGTCGATCTGTCCCTTTTTGTGGCAGAAGTAGAAGAGACACTTGAGGTCACAGAAGTGTTTGACCTCTCCGACCAAAGGAAGACTCTCTGTAAGTTGTCCTCTTGTACCACAGGCGTCACAATGGGACAGCTGAAATCACACAAGAGCAAGAGGACAGACTGATGACTTTGGTCTGGGATAGTGCTGCTTCTGCAACTGAAGCACAATGTGTGACCCTACATCAACAGATATTTCACCTGTACACACCTGTGTCACAACAATACATTACACACCTTACCAGAATCTGTCACATCAACACAGTTTAATTAAAGGATGAGCTTAAATTTCCATAAAATGTGGTGATTAAGCACTGTTTCGCAAAAGAACACATTCTTAAAAATGAAGCTAATGTGAGAAAAGGTTAAGTAACATACTTAAGACTAAATCTTACATTATTGTGGAGTTGTTTAAAGTCTGAGAGGCAGTTTTCGGAGCAGAACTCCTCTGTTGCGTTTTCGTACTTCGCTGTAACCAGTGTCTTTGAGCAGCAGAGGCAGTAGGAACAAGAGCCACAGTGCTTTCCCCAAGTCTTTCCCACTTTGTGACGGAAGAGCATCTTACAACCTGTGCAATAGATACAGGAGAGGTTATTATCAGACAATATGCAGAGTTCTCATACTTTTATGGAGAAAATCTAGACAGAGCTAAACCCTGTGTGTTTATCATTTCCAACTTTTACAGGCAATATCTTAACCCTATTTGTAGTTTATTTAAATGACTTTATCTGACATAATTGGTTAAAACAATCAAGGCTGACCATCACTACAGAAGCAGTTCATCTTGCCATCGACGATCAAACAGTCCCTTATGATACTTTCATTGGAGCAGAATTCACAAATGGCCTTTATGTTGTTGCCAATCTTAAACTTCATGGCACAGGCCTGGCTGCAAAGGAAATCCATTGTGCCCTGAGGAAACACGATCACACGAACACATGCATGTTTTATCATAAGAAAAAAAGTAATTATACACACACAGACACGAACAAACAGTGTATCTAATTGAAATACAGGATTAACAAAGTCAGAAGAATGGGGTAATAATATTTAACCTTTTGTGAGACGACTAGCCCTTCTAATTACCTTGTTTAGGACAACTTTTGGTGTAATCTTGATGATCCGCTGACAATGAGCACACAGCAGTTCCTCTGGTTCTTTAGACACATCACGTTGGGTTTGGTTGGAGGCATTAGTGGGGTTTGCAGCTGTGTTGTTCTTATTTGGACATTCCTGTAACACATCATAACCAACATACAGGTAACCAACATAACCATATCCAACTGAAATGTATTTACATTTCAATTGGATATGTATAGAGGTTTCAGGAGTACAATGACTATAATAAATTTAACTTGAGCAGATTTCATTAAAGTATTACCTTGAAGGCCATAGAGCAGGTTAGCGAGCAGAAACTTTTCACTGAGAGGTCTGACATAATGAGGTGACAGGCTGGGACTGTGGTTTTCCCACAATTATCACAGTTCTGTGGTTTACCTGTGAACAAACGTATCACATTAACAGTTTACAAAAAAACAAACATGTCTTCTTCCATTTTATTGTATGACAACTGGCTTAGTGTCTTTTATAATGTGACTGATGTTGCTGTAAAAGCTTTAGGTTTTGTGATAAAAAGAGGCCGGTCCTGACCTGATGCACTGACTGCCATGATCTTGGTGGCTTTCAAACAGCTGCTGCTACAGAAAAGCTCCACTGTGTCTTTATCGTTTTTATTTTCAACCATTTCTGCCACAGTGTGGGGAGTATGACACATTGCACACAGTTCAGAAGTCTGCACTGTCTGTAGAAAAACAAAAGTAAAACCAGACCAGACATTAAAATTTACCTTGAATAAATGTGTAGAATAGTAAAATAGCTACTATGGCTGGCCAGGCCAAGAGTGAATACAGCTTTTATTTTTACTGCAGCAGACATTTTCTTTAATGTGTTTCTTTAGGGAGAGTTATATTTAAGACAAACAGTTGAATTACATTTTACTACATCATAACTCACTCAATCTCTCTGGTTGTGTTAACCAGTAAATTCAGAGTAAAGATAAAAATAACAGCTCTATATGAGATTAACCTTTTCTTGTGCACAGTGGATCCCATTAGGACCCAGAGGACGCATGTCAGTATCAGATTTAAAAGGAAAAAATAAGATAAGAAAATGCATCCTAACACAAGGTTTGAGCAACGCAGGTAAGTAAAACTTGTATTTGCTTTTTTCTCCAGGATTGTACCTTTTTGAATTGGTTGAGACACTCTTTCCTGCAAAATAGTTTCTTGTCACCCTTCATCTGAAGTCGTATTGGAGTTCGGCAGCAGCAGCGACAGTTTGAGCAGACGGACAGATGGTTTATGTTACAGAAGCGTGAAAAGCAGGGGTTACTGCACACTTTGTACACAACATTATGAAGAATGATCTCGTGTTTGCTCTGTGAAAAGGAAAGAGACACTGTATAATACATTGTTAAAGAGAAGATTAGCTTTCAAACAGCAACATTATTCTATATTTAAAGCAACAATAAGTAACCTTTTTAGGGTTTCTTGACAAGTCACAAGGAAAGTAATTCTTTTGTAAACCAAATGTGACTTGTTCATTCAATATTTAGCTATCCATTACTATTTAACTATTCAGTAACTCAGAGTGATGGAGAATACTTTGTCTTACATATCTTGCCAAAACAGTTCATAGTTCAAGTTAAACAGTGTTTTATTTATTTTTTTATTTTTTTAAAGATGGCACTTACGATGCAATGTCGGCTGCACATGCTGCACACGCTGCAGTCTGATGGAGGAGAGGCTGAGAAATATTGTATTTTGGTTGATATTTTTTCCTTGTATCTGAAGGAGGACAGACACACTTTACTGCAGAATGTGTTCAAGGTCCTCTGTGTTTCCTGCTTCCTGCAGGACGTTCTCAGCCTCCTCACTTATAGCCCTGAGAGGTTGAGCAAAGACAAAAACAAGATGAGACAAGAGAAGGTGTTGTGTGTAAATTATATTTAATGAAAAAATAAAAATTATAATTTCATTGAAATTATATTTTTTATATTATAATAAAGCTTTGACTCACTGGAGACAGAAGTGACAGCTCGTAGGGGCTGGTTCCTCTTGGTAAAATTCAGAAAGGCAGGAAGTTGAACAAAATGTTTCTGTGAGTCCTTTCCTCTGGAAAACACTGCCTCTGTTTTCTGGAACTTTCTTGCAGTTGGAGCATGGAGCAGGTGAGTTTAAATGGGCGACAGCAGGAGAGTGTGGGACGTCTTCTGGAGAGCTCAAACTCTCCAAAAACACAGAATCAGGAGCCACTTCCTCCTATTCAATGTAAACGACAAATACACAAGATAAGCATATTTTAAAGGTTTATTCTTTGACACTTTGCAGTTAAAATGGTAAATGGCATGCATTTATATAGCGCTTTTTTGCACCCATCTCTGGCACCCAAAGCGCTTTACATCGTGCTTCCACTCACCCCATTCACACACATTCACACCTGGGGCAGACAGAGATGGGGGCTGCCATACAAACGGCGCTCAACCTTCTCCGACCACCACCAAACACACCTCTACAGTCACACACATTCATACACCAGTGCTAAGGACACTGGAGGCAAGGTGGGTTAAGTGTCTTGCCCAAGGACACAACGACAGTATGAACTTTTTAGGTTTTAGGTTTTTAAAAGACCTAAAACCTAAAAAGACAGCATCAGTTTCAGCCTCACCTTCTTTACAACAAGAATCTTAATATCTTCAGAAGATATAAAGCTGTGATTGTATCCCTCATCGATCTGTTCTTCTTTGATCTAAACAAGAATCAGATGAAAACAATGCTTGGTGATCATTTAAGACAAAGGAAGCATCAACAAACATGTGTGACACTCACACTGCTCAAATCTGGTACTGAGGGTTTCTCTTCTTTACAGTCCATTAATTCAGGCGGTGGTGTTTTTATTCCTTATCAAGAAAAAATATTTTAAATCAGTAAAATAAATAAATAAATTGACATAAGACA
The DNA here is from genome assembly GCA_024416835.2 of Perccottus glenii. Classification (NCBI taxonomy): domain Eukaryota; kingdom Metazoa; phylum Chordata; class Actinopteri; order Gobiiformes; family Odontobutidae; genus Perccottus; species Perccottus glenii. Next base: position 6,559,890 of record CM044562.2, read on the forward strand.
TTTTTATATAACAATAATTTATACATGTATACAATGTATACAATACATAATGTTTTTACAGAAATTGTCAAAAAACAAAAAAAAATCTATATATTTTGCACCTGACTCAGAGATGTTCTGGGCTCTGAACATCATCATACACCTGCTGCTGCAGAAGAAGGTCAAGCTGCCATCACTGTTTTCATGTTCGACCATGTCTGACACGAGGTGGGACGACAGGCACATGGAGCACAGCTGAGGGGTCTCCACACTCTGCAAATGTAGAAAAGGGCTGTTCTCTAATGTCTTTATAAGCTGATAAACCCATGGACCAGAGCAAAATGTGGCACTGGCAGCAGGAAAAACCAAGTCCAAAGGAAAAATAATACAGCAGGTTTGATAATGGGTAAGATAGCATTGAAATAATCACTCGCCATCTGCACCAATCACTTTGATATGTTCATTAAAATACTGAGTCCTGTTTGAGTTGCAGGGTTTTATCTTTAGAGCAAAATGGTTAAACGTTACTGATTCCTGACAGATATACAATGGGGTAAAAAAAAGTATTTAGTCAGCCACCAATTGCTCAAAAAGATGAGCGGCCTGTCATTTTCATCATTAGGTACACTTTAACTAGGAAAAGTAAAACTAAACTAAGCCCTGTCTGATTTTTAAAGAATTTATTTGCAAATTATGGTGGAAAATAAGTATTTGGTCAATAAAAAAAAAAGGTTTTTACACACTGTTACTGGTAGTTTGGCCCATTCCGCAGAAAAACAGCCCTAAAGCATAATGTTTCCACCCCTTTGATTCACAGTAGGTATGGTGTTCATTGCATCAACTCAGCCTTCTTTTCCCTCCAAACACAAAATGTGGAGTTTTTAACCAAAAAGTTATATTTTGGTTTCATCTGACAGTCTCCCAGTCCTCTTCTGGATCATTCAAATGCTCTTTAGCAAACTTCAGACGGGCCTGGCGTTATAAGAATTTCCATTTTGAATAGAGAGACGGTGGAGAAGGCGTACAATTTAAATTTATCAGGTTTACAAACCCAATTCCTAAAAAGTTGGGACACTGTACAAATTGAGAATAAAAATGCAATAAATTACAAATCTCAAACTTATATTCTATTCACAATAGAATATAGATATCAAATGTTGAAAGTGAGACATTTTGAAATGTCATGCCAAATATTGGCTCATTTTGGATTTCATGAGAGCTACACATTACAAAGAAAAGTTTAGACAGTTAACAATAAGAAGCCAGAAAAGTTAACTGTACATAAGATACAGCTGGAGGACCAATTTGCAACTTATTAAGTCAATTGTCAACATGCTTGAGTATAAAAAGAGCCTCTCAGAGTGGCAGTGTCTCTCAGAAGTCAAGATGGGCATTCCCCCAAAGCTGCGGCAAAAAATAGACCAATATCAGAAAGAAGTTTCCCAGAAAAATGAGTTTAAAGTTATTATCATCATCTACAGTGCATAATATCACCCAAAGATTCAGAGAATCTGGAACAATCTCTGTGTGCAAGGGTCAAGGCCGGAAAACCACACTGGATGCCTGTAATCTTCGAGCCCTTAGAAGGCACTGCATCACAAACAGGAATGCTACTGTAATGCAAATCACAAACATGGGCTCAGGAACACTTGGTCGGTGAACACAATCCACTGTGCCATTCGCCGTTGCCAAACTAAAACTCTATAGGTCAAAAAAGAAGCCATATCTAAACATGATCCAAAACCACAGGCGTTTTCTTTGGAGCCAAGGTTCATTTAAAACGGACTGTGGCAAAGTAGAAAACTGTTCTGTAGTCAGACAAATCAAAATTTGAAGTTCTTTTTGGAAAACTGGGACACCATGTCATTCGGACTAAAGAGGACAAGGACAAGTTGTTACAGTATGAGTGCCAAGTTCAGAAGCCTGCATGGTCTCTGATGGTATGGGGTTGCATGAGTGCGTGTGGCATGGGCAGCTTACATCTGGAAATGCACCATCAATGCTGAAAGGTATATCCAAGTTCTAGAAAAACATGACAATGCCAGATCACATACTGTATCAATTACAACATCATGGCTGCATAGACGAAGGATCCGGTACCGAAATGGCCAGATCTTTCACCCATAGAAAACATTTGGTGCATCATAAAGATGAAACTGTGACAAAGAAGACCTGAGGACAGTTGAGCAACTAGAAGCCTGTATTAGACAAGAATGGGACAACATTCCTATTCCTAAACTTGAGCAACTTGTCTTCTCAGTCCCAGACGTTTGCAGACTGTTATAAAAAGAGGGGATGCCACACAGAGGTAAACATGGCCTTGTGCCAACTTTTTTTTTTTTGGACAATATTTGGTCGTTTAAATAAAATAATTTTAAATAAAAAAAATACAACCCCATCATTAACTATAAATCATAGACCAAAAGGATTTAGGCTGAAGTCAAAGACATATTATGGCTAACCCTTTTAACATTCAAATAAAAGTGCTATACATTGCAACAAAACAATTACAATAAATTCCATTCACCAAACAGAAGAGAAAAACAACAAAAAACAAAACAAGTACTGTGGCAACCAGCCACATGCACTACACCACTCAATCATCCCTTATTTACATCCCAGTATGTACTGAACAACGAACAACAATGTCACAACAACCCTCCCTGTGTATGACTGATATCCCAGAAAAAAGGACACTCAAAGCTCCATATTGGATACAGTAGACAAACTTGGCACCTTACCTTTTTTTTATTAAAAAAAAAAATGTGTTGATGCCATGAAATTTAAAAATCATACATTTTCTCAGTTTAAACATTTGATATGGCATCTATGTTGTATTCTGAATAAAATATTGAAATTTGAAACTTCCACATCATTGAATTCAGTTTTTAAGTCACAATTTGTGTGTCCCAACTGTTTTGGAATCGGGTTTATAATTCTTGCAAGAATAAAGCAAAGCACACACATGTAACAATGGTACAGGATGAGGTTTGCTTTGAAAAGTAAACAATACATGAGATTTTAGATCATGCAGTAAAGGTTGTAGGAGGCGTATCGCAGGTCATTCACTAGGTCCCCCCATGTGGTTCTGGGATTTTTGCTTACCCTTCGTGTGATCATTTTGACCCAACAGGGTGAGATCTTGCGTGGAGCCCCAGATCGAGGGAGATTATTGGTTGTCTTGTGCGTCTTCCATTTTCTAATAATTGCTCCCACAGTTGATTTCTTCACACCAAGCTGGTTACCTATTGCAGATTCAGTCTTCCCAGCTTGGTGCAGGTCTACAATTTTGTTTCTTGTGTCCTTCGACAGCTCTTTCGTCTTGGCCATAGTGGCATTTGGAGTCTGACTGTTTGAGATTGTGGACAGGTGTCTTTTATACTGATAACGAGTTCAAACAGGTGCCATTAATACAGGTAACGGGTGGAGGACAGAGGAGCCTCCTTAAAGAAGTAGTTACAGGTCTGTGAGAGCCAGAAATCTTGCTTTTTTGTAGGTGACCAAATACTTATTTTACAGAGGAATTCACCAATTAATTCATTAAAAATCCTACAATGTGACTTCCTGGTGTACCTATAATGAAAATTACAGGCCTCTCTCATCTGTTTAAGTGGAAGAACTTGCACAATTGGTGGCTGAACGAATACTTTTTTGCCCAACTGTAACACCTGACCCACCTCTCAGTTTTCAGCAAAGTAAGAGTGAGTCTCCTTTTTTATACATTACCTTAATCAATTGTACAATACTCACATTTTTTAAGCTTTGTCTTGTGTTATTTTTTAAATGTGCTGAGGCAGCGTTGTTTCCTGAAGAGAGAACCAAAAACACAACATTTTATGATTTCAGTTGGGGTTGAGAAGAGAAAACATGTCTGTAAACAGTTACCCTTAAATCTGGTAGACATGCTCAGTCCGATCTTGTGGGACGTCCTGCACGTATATGAGCACAAGAGCTCCACCGTGTGGTTTTCATTTTGGAAATAAAACATCTCTGACATTGGACAAAAGCAGCCACACACGGGGCATCGGCGGGGTGCAGTAATTCCCTGTGAACGAGTGTGTTAGTAACTGATGCAGCAGAAAACACTGGACACAGTCGTTTAATGTCATTAAATGTATCTTTAAATCTTTGATGCAACAGGGGACAGTGCCTTCATTGGACAGAGGTTTGTGTGAAATTAGTGGAAAATGTCACTAAAACTGCAGCTTCATTTAAGGCACAAAGTTAAGACAAATGTACCATTCATGAGACTGACCCGCTGCGTCAAAAAAAAAAAGGACAGATTTTGAGTTGATGGTGTACTGTCATGGTGTCATTATCAGGTATAGACATGGAAGTGTGTGTGGTTATTTAAATACTTAGAGGTAAAGTTATTGCATTTTCAACTATGATAAAATGGTTAAGAAGACAGCCCTGATGAGAGCATTGTTGCAAAAAGTCAGTTCCATCTTTTACCCAGGTCAGTTTGTCTTTTGTTACTCTACAGGGCTCTGCTCTGGAGAATGTTTAATTCTGGTTTACAGACGCAAACAAAGCATAAATCTGAGGCATCATCTACTATGATCAAAACAAACCCTTGAGTTTCCTTGGTCTCCTTTAATCTCTATGTGACAGTGCTGTACCTTTACAAAGTCCTTCAGACATTCCTCTTTGCAGATGTTTATGACGTCATGCTCCATTTTCAGTTTGAGTGGCTTCACGCGACACAACGTATGGCAGTTTTCACATGTGACCAGTCCCACATTAAAGAAACTTTTTAGGCAGTATTCGCCGCAAAACTTGAGGACAACTCCGTTTAGCGTCAGTTCACAGGTCGCCTGAAGATGAGAAGTCAAAAGACATTTAACTAACTACATTGTGGTTGATTAAAAAAAAACAAAAAAAACACTAATTGTTTTTTACTTACAGTACAGGGCAGACTGCAGACATTACAGGGGAAGGTGCTGAAGTCTTGGACCTGATCGAGGAGAGGCAGCTCTGACTACAGAAGTATTTGATAATGCCATTAGTGTTCACAGCCATGATGACGTCCAGGGGCTTTGAAATAACTCTTCAGAGACAAATATTGAGCAAATAGTTAATATTCTTCAAGTTTATAAAAGAGAGTCACGCTATAAATGTAACCACACTTTCACTTTAGGCCTTATTTTGGACATTTTGGTTAAAACATACTAAAAGTGAGATGCCTCTTAGGTTTTCAATACGGCATTTAAAGCCTGCTTTAAACCAAAAAAAGGAATATTTAATAACTACACACTATTAGTAGAGTAAACTAAAATGAAATGAATGAAATAATTGCAGAACTAATGTGTTGCATATTATGAATTAAAAATACAAATAATACTCCTATAGTGTGTAGTTATTATAAAAGGGTTATCCAAATAAAGCTGCTTGTTGAACTAAAATCAGATTTTTATATTTAACTGTGTCAAAGGAATTACTACTGATACTACTGGCAAGAAAGTTGGTTTTTTAGCCTTAGAAATGTCATATCCTGCATCTCGATTGCTCTTCAAAAAGTCTCTCTGATTTCTTGTCTAGAATAAATAACTCACACGTTGCAGTGGTAACAGATCTTGGCGACTGGTTTTACAACGGCAGACTTCTCAAAAAGGCAGCTTTTGGAGCAGAAGACATTACTGGTGCCTTTTTATGGTAGGCCATCTTTCCTTTCATCATGGGTTTAAGGCAACCGGAGCAGATTATGTGCACCACCTGGAAATTCAGAAGACAGTTATTCAGACATGTCTGTGATAGTAGATGCCATCAGAAGAGGTTTATATATACACATACAGTTAAAATAAAGGGATTAATAAAACAATTTAAATAAAAAAAATTCTGCTAATAATTTAAAGTCTTTAAGAAACTAAATATCAGTATGATAGATGCCACTTCTGCCCTGCATTCTCAAGTACCAAGTTAGTTTTTAGTTTTACCATTAGATGTTGTACCTTGTCATTGTTTAGCCGGTTCCCAGGCTCCACAGTCCCAGAGCCTACGGTCTTGTCTTTAGAGTCAGAAGGTTTAGGAGATAGTTGCACCTGGTCTTTATTTACATCGGCAGCAACAGGTTGATTTTTCTTCTGCGCTCTATCTTTCAACTCAGTTGAAGACTGAGACTTTGCTGAAGGTTTTCCCTATGATAAAAAATACATTGGTCACTTAGGCATTTGAAATATTATGATCAAAAGTGAACAGTCAGACATCTTAATACTATGAATGGTTGCCACAGAAGCTCTAATTTTTTTAAGTTCCTCTAATTAAATGTCAGTGTGCCTCAACACATGAAGAAATGTTCACGGGCAGAGGTTAGTGTCTGTAGAGGTTCTCAGTCATCCAGGACATGATAAAGAAAAGATTTCAACAAAGGCATCTGGTAAAGACAGACAATTCTTAATGACTCTCAGAATTGACAAAGATCCTATGTCCAGGTGCCTTTGTTGAAACCTTTTCTTTACAGCGGTTAATATTTAACAAAACTGGTGTGTGTTTGTTGTTTTAAAAAAGCAAGACTTACTAAATCAATTTTTGGAACAATTATCTTCAATTCCTTCTCCTACACAGAGCTTCTAATGTTTTAATTTTTATTTCTGTAACACAAACACAATGTACAGGTCAATTACAAAAACATAATCATATCTTATATACAGTATATAAATGTACCTCTGTATAAATTGGCAGATACGGCCCTGATGTCCACATCCATGTTTTGTTGTTCCTTCTTCTGACTGTGTTTTTCCACCTGCCCTCAAAGGCACAGCTTTTACTTGAATCTTTACCATCTTTTATCTCAGGCGTCAGTAAAGTGCTCTTTCTTTGGTTTTCTTCTTCATTGTCCTCTTCTCTTTCTCGGTCTGTGCTGAAGTCCAGCTGTAAGTCTGCGTTCTTGTAGTTGAGGTCTGACTCGAGAAGTCTGTCAGCAGTCATCGAACATTTGTTGTCTTTCTTTGGAATTGTCTCTTCATTCTTTTCAAGGCTGGACTCAGATGACTCACTCTCAAACCTTTTCCTTCTTTTGTAGCTGAACAGTCTCTCCTGTTTTTCCCAGCTGCTGTGGAAGAGCCTTTAAAAGGGGGCACAGATATATGTTTGAGTTGGATTGTTTCTCGCTACCGTTCATTTGCTTTATCTTTTGTAGATACCCAATTTTATAAAATCAATTGAGGTGAAAGGTGATTTATTTTATATGAAATACTTAATAGAACAATGGCCAACAAATCCGGATATACTGTACATGATTATATTATTTATAAACACACATTGTGCTTTATGCCATGTTGATATCTAATTGTCCAGAGTATTCAGTTATAGAAAAAGTATCATACAAAATCCCTGGTTTTTTTGTGCCTTACCTTCCCCAGAGCGTTCTATTGACCACACTTAGCCATCTCTTTTGTTCCTTTGTCTCCTGATCTTCCACTGTTTGTTTATCTTCCCCAGACGTGGTTTTAATAGTTGTGTCTCTCCCATCGTGCTCTTTTCTCTCTTCCTCCGAGTCTGAGTCCAGGTCAAAGTCCACGTTCATGTCTTCCTCATTGTCACTGAAGTCCGGTATTTCCATTCTCATTGCAGATGTTTTCACAGGTGTCATTGAAGCAGGTTGTTCTTCGATCTCATCATATGTCTCTGCAGGCAATACTTCACTGTTTTTGCAATCCAGCTCAGACTCCTCACTGTCCTGCCTTTTTCTCTTCCGCTGCTTTGTTTTGCTCTTTGCCTCTGTGAAGTACAAAGGCCACAAATGTTAGATATAAGCTGATATTTCCCACTGACAAAACATGTTGGGCAGTCTATGCTCTGCTTCCTCAGATGATGACATTATGCAGAGGATCATTCATTCTCTACCGCTTATCCAGTATGTGCAGCAGGGGAGGGAGGCTATCCTAGGAGCAGATAATAAGCTGGGTCCAAAAACAACAATCCATCTGTGTTACTACACCACACATCATTTTAGACAAAAGCTACCAAAATGATAATACTTCCAAGGTGTGTTGCTGTAGTTATTAATACTTTCTGGCTACACATAGGATAAGCATTACTTACTACTCAACAGAATAGTCTTTACATTGCCCTCCTCTGCAGGACATCTTTGTCCAGTTCTTGCTTCCGGATCTGGATCAAGGTGATCTTTAAAAGGAAATATTAATAAATAACATAAATATACACACTTCAAGAAGTTTAAGAAACACTCATCTAACATAAAAGCTCAGGTTTTAAATTTGCAAACGAACCTTTCCAAAACTAGACACTGCACCTTTAACTATACTTAAAAATGCTTATAGTAATGCAATGTAGACTAATAAATGATGTTTGAAATAATTTTTGGCAGTATTATAATCTCTCACATTATAGTAGTATCGGACTCCTCCGTCTCCTTCAACTCAATGCAACCAAAGAAACCTGCACTATGACTTGGTTTGATATAAATGTAAAGCAACATAGGAAAAATGCTATAAAAACCTATAGCATGCTCCTCATACCTGGTAACTCTATTTCCTGAAGACCCTTTCCTTCATATTGTTCAAATGTTCCCTTCTCCAAAGCTGAAAGTAGAAAAGTTATTTTTGCGAGGTCTTCAGCTGCTTCTGGACTGTCATAATAGTCTCTGTCCGTCAGAATCTCACGTCCCAACAATTTGGCCACTTGTTCCAACTCTCTGTTTGTCAGGCTGAGGATCTGAAACAGTTGGTGGGTGTATTTACGAAAATACACTGACCTGAGCTCAGGGGAAAACCATGTGGTCCATCTGTTGATGTTGAAAAAGCGCACGTTTCTACAGGACGTTCCAAAAACATATGGGTTTTGTTCATGGACACCACAGGCTTGTCTTTTGCTTATAAGAAGAGATAAGTTACTTAGCAGCTCATGGGTGAATGTTACAACAACTTCTTTTCCGCGTGTGGTCTTCAGATTGATCTTTAAAAAGCATCTGGACAGAATCTGCTCAAAGGAGGATGGGGTAACTGCTGACTCTTGATGGGACGGGGTCTGGTCTCTCTCATTAAATGACTGTAGTGAGATACACGAGACCTCAGGTTTACCTTTATTTAAGATGGACAGCTGTGCTCCTATGGCTTTGAGAAGGGACCGATAGCTTGGTGGACTCCTGAACATTGTCAGGACTTTGCAGGCAGAAACGGTATTCTTTCTCAAATGTAGGTATAAATGTTGAACATCCCGTGTGAACTTGATCAGAGACGGCCCTTTTGTGCCTGGTCCCAGAGGGTCAGCACCCCACTGATCTTTACATAACCTAAAAAAATTCTCTGCCTCAGTTATGTCCTGATTACCTGCAGAATTATTTAAAGCCTTGGCATATTTTATCACAGCCATTTTTTGGAGTAAAAACATTAACATCTTCATAACAGTTGGTTTGTGCTTTGAATTATTGTCTTCATTGAAACCACAGAACTCTTTTACAGTATCAACAACTTTACTGAAGTTCTCGGGTTTGAGAGCTTCTTCAAAGCTAGATATTGAATGCTTTTCTAACATGATTAGGAGTTTTGCCATTTGCCTTAACTTTTGTCTGATGTACCCCTCTTGTTCTGCCTGGACCTCCCCAGACTGAAACCACGACTGAGCCAGCTCCAGTAAATATGTGTCCTTGTTAATCACAGACAGCTCATCTTGAGGAAGTTTCTTTAGAAGCTGTCTCAACTGTGATGAAATTTCAAAGAAGTTTGATGATCCTTTAGTAGAAACCATTAATAAAAGCTTGGATATCTTGAACACTGAATTAGTGGGGGCAGAAGTGCACCGTGACGCGTGCTTATACATGTACTTTCGCGTAACCATGAGTTTGCAGTAGGGGCAGAACACATAATCTCCAGAGGTGGAAGTCTGTGATTTCAACTTCACTTTTAGCTCTCCTCTGCCTTTCTTTAAAACCTTCTGATTATTTAAATAATTTCCTTTGTTTCGTAGCTTTTGTAACTCAATCTTCCGTTCTTTTGAATTTTTACGGAAAGCAAAGACTTTAGCAATTTCCTCGTTTTCCATCCTGTGAGTGCGAAGGTGACGAGCGAGTTTAGTCTGCGGTTTTCCACAAACAAAACAGAAGTTTCTTTTAGTGTAAACAGTGTCTCTTTTCGCCTCATTGCTTGAATGTTCCCCACCAGACGCCACCCAGTCATCGTCCTGTCCAGAGGGTGTTAGGATCTGCCCCTCAGAGCAGTCAGGACCTGAATGTTCCCCATCAGAAGCCACCCAGTCATCGTCCTGCCCAGAGGGTGTTAGGCTCTGCCCCTCAGAGCAGTCAGGACGTGGCACAGCATCACTTCTGTTTTGTTCTTCCTCAGCTTCATCACATACATCCTTCTCAGCCCAGGTTTTGCCAGAACTGGATGAAGAATGGTCCTCGTTCTGAAAATAAGGATTTTAGACATAATAAACAAAATATACCATTGTCTGCTAACTTAATAACTATAATAGAAAACACATACATCTGAGTTTTCTGAAGAGACGTCTGTGTGATTTGATGTTGCTTCTTTATCCAAAGAAGCTTTATCTTCTGGAAAAAAAAAATGCATTCACAATTTTCCAAAATAACTATATTCTTCTGCTATTATTAAGCAAAGTATCATAAATACGTAATCAGTAATTTTCCAAATGTCTTATAAATAACAACTCTATTACTTTGTAAATGGCTTAACACATGAAATCTGGTAATGTTACTAAATGTCTAATACAAATATATATAAGTTATAGTTATTGATTACATCTTGCACTCTTAGAGAAACAAAACTAACTTTAATACAAATGTATTAATATCATTATCAATATTATCAGTTGTATTTTCCTGTTCCATATCAAACCAATCATGTATCATGTGTATAAGACACTTAGCTTATCATATAGAAATTAAATCGTTGATGTAACTTCAGTCTGAGGTCGTATGTAGTTGTTAATCTATAAAATAAAAATTAATAAAGACAAAACTGTTTTCCGATCATACTGTAGCAGTAGTCTTCCTCCGCTGGACCATCCTCACACTGCTGTTCCAACTCTCCTGGAATAAAAATCACAGCTATTTTACTTTTGCAGTAAAGATTAGTGTTGAATAAAATATGTAAAGTACATTGGATCCCTACCATCACTCGCTATTGCCTCGAAAGAGAGTCCTTTAAATTTTTTCACACACTCGTTTTCCATGGACAGAAGCAGTTTTGTGATTTTTGCGAGAACTGGTGCAGCTTTTAGAGACTGATAATAATTTCTGTCAGTGGGAATGTTGTGACCTAAAAGTTTGGCCAGGTGTTGAAGCTCGTCATCCTCAAGGTTAAGAGTTTGAAACATTCTTGCCATTTCTTTGTAAAAAACTGGCAATGTTAGATGTTGAGTATTTTGAACTCCACATAAGCGTGACAGTGATTTTATACATTGTGAACTGTGGTAGGCACTTTTACAAGAGAAGTCACACTTTGCAAATAAAAAGGAATTGGACTTGTTGACGCCGCAGGCTTCTCTCTTGTTCACAAGAAGAGACAGGGCACTGACAAGCTCCCGAGTCAACAAAACAGAGACTCTCTGTCCACTTCTGCTCAAAGTATTTATCTTAATGAAGTGCTTCGACAGCTCTTGGGTCGAGTCATCTCTGTCCTGGAAAGTTTTCAGCTTCATTTTTGAAATCTCTGGAGCACATTTGTTTAATATTGACACTTGTGCAAGTGTTACTTTGCAAAAAGCACTGTACACATGTGGATAGTTGTGCTTAATAAGGGTCTCCATTGCAGCTGTTGATGTTGTTTCTAGGTACTTGTAAAACCGCTGCACATCACGAGTGAATGCTAGACGTTTTTTTCTTGTTGTCACCCGAGTAAAAGAGCCATTTTTAGAATCGAGGTCCAACCATTCTTCTGAGCAGAGTTGCATGAATTTCTTAGCATCCTTTATCTTTTGTGCATCACCTTGAGCTTCTCTAACTGCGATGGCTGCAAGTTTTCTGAGACAATATGCAATTTGTAACACGAGTTGTGGCTGGTCGTAGCACTGTGTCTCCTTATTGTAACGTCCAGTATGTTTGACAGCTTCAACCACTTTATCAAAGTTTTCAAGTTTTAAAGCCTCGTTAAAGCAGAATATGGAGTCCTTTGTTAGAGTTAGTAGGACATTTCCTATACTTCTCAGCCTCTGTGTAACATAGTCATATTTGTATGGACCATCCCCGTAACGGTCACAGAAATGCTGTGCCAACTGAACCAAAAGAAAATCTTTTTTAACTAAAGATGTAATTTTCCCCGGTTTCATATTTTCAAGTATGGTCTGTGCATCAGGGGAGAGATCTTTAGGGAGCTCAACCTCATTTTGCGCAGCATGGGTTTCTATATTTGCAGAGTCATTGCCAGACATTGATTTGAGCTCTTGGAATCTAAGGAAAGTACTGAGTAATCGTTCCTGTTCTTTGGAGCCTGGGGGAAAGGCAAGAGCCTCCGCAATTTCAGGAATATCTTCAGCATGAGTTTTAAGATGACAAGATAATTCAATTACACCTTTCCCACAAACAAAACAGAAATTGTACTTCATGGGCGTGTAGTTTACATCGGAATTAGGCTCATGAGAGTCAGACTCCTCCGGTTTACTGCGTTTTGTGTTTTTACTTTACGCTTCTTGCTTTTTCTACGAGATGAACCCATGTCCGAGTCCTCCTTTTCTGACTGAGTAACATAACTATCGTCACTGTAAGAGATGTCATTTTCTGGGAGGTAGTCAGCGTCGTCACCGGAGTAGGACTCATCTGAATTAGACTCTTCCTGTGAAAAGATATATGAAAGAGTTATACAAAATTTACAAAGGTTTATAAATAAATGACCCTCACTATCTCTATATTAATAGTAATATTCCCAGCTGCATTTAAAATAATTGATTTATTGTTTTTTATTTAACTGTTATAACTTTTGTTGTCATATACAAATCTTTAAATGGTCTTTAATCAATAATTCTGTGCATGCATTGTTTTTCTGCAAGTTTTAATTGTTACATAAATTTGTTAATATTAGACAAATAAAAATGAACAAACAGGACATAAATAGTCAGATTAAAAAACAATGCAAGTAAAAAGTATCAACATTGTCTATTTAAGTTAATGAAACAAATATCACGTATAAGTATAAGTCTAGCAGCTAAAGCTAGATATTTCACTGAGATGTTTTGAGCTAATTTAACCAATTATTTAACTTATAAACTCAACATGGCAATAAGAGAATTTCCCTTGTGCAGATAATCATTTACTCCAGTTGACAGTAAATAGACAAATTAAATGGTGTCAAATGCATTTTCATTTCCTTTTAGCAGTTACAATAACTAGCAGTCATGGTATTTTTCTCTAAAATTAAAAACACATTGAACGGATTCAACCACACATGTAAGCTTCTAGTAAGTGTCTGTTTGCTCAAGCTAAGAGGGTTGTTGTTCCGCTGGTTGGTTCACGAACCTACAAAAGGTAAGCTGAACTGTTTATACAACACCTTTTATAATATTTTAAGTGATTCAACAGAAGAATTATTTACCATTTTCTAAGTGTACTCCTAAAAGCCGCAGGTTCTTGCTTCCAACCTGCATGATACTAGACATGTTTTTCTTCCTGTCTAGAACCACGTGACCATGCGATAGATCATTTTTGACCAATCGGTGAATCGAACGTTCTTGATTGACAGTTCTTGTAGCCAATCAGGAGGGAGAAATGGGCGGACGGTGACACCATGCCAACGCAGAGGGATTTGAAGGAAACCAGTGGCAAGATAACATAATTTTAAAATATTAGGAACAGACATTACATTGGTTGTAAGATTAAAAAAAAGACTCCAAAGATATTTTATTAAATTTTGTATTTAGTTTTTGATGTTTGAAAAGACGTTCCCTTGTAGTAAGGTAAAGTAGCCACACGGGGGAAGCAGACACCTGATGTAGCTACAGTAGGTTATTTAAGCTATCTGCAAACTTGTTATAATGTTATTATTAGGTGGTGTGTATTGCGAGATCAAACCACATTTTTTAAGAATAACATATATGTCAATTATATAGGCGGAAGTGTCTGACCCTGACAAGGCTTAGAGCCACAGTAGGATACTGGTTTAGGTCTTTTTGTTCTGCTTTTGGTCAGTCCAGGGACATAGGCACTATTTAATCCTGGTTTATTCTTTGGTTCGGTCTGTCAATGGGCTATTTCTGGGTTTATTTCCAGCCTTGGTTTTAGTTTTGAGTTTATTCTTGGATAAATCCTGGTTTAAGGAATAGTAAAGTAGGCCTAATTCATATAAGCACCCTACTCTATATAAAATAGACCACTCATTGGAAGATTTATTTAGATGACATTTTCTCAGAAGACTTTAAGAATAAGTGAATGAATAAAACCTGCCTGTTGCAATTCTTTGAACTTTCTGCTCTGTCCTGTCGACTCAATGACCCTCCTCCACATCTTTTCCAATTAGGAAAGCTCTGATGCTGGGACACAGGGATGAGACTGCTGGGAGGGGGTTGGTGTCCCGGCAGACGGCGGTGCTCTTTAGAAGCCTTTTCTTAGGTCCTACAATATGGTGTGTGCCACTAAACTCTCCTGATGGAGTTTAATGTAATTATCGGATTAGCACTCTGCCTCTGAAGCTGAAAATGTTTACTACACGGACGACGGACGTGTGCTTCATGCTCGGATCACAGTCAGGTCGTGAGGGGATCTTTTTAGCATTTAACATCCTTTTTTTTTTACTTAATTGTTTAATCTATTACTAGACAAGACTCGTTTAGAATCGCGTCAAAGAGTAGAACCCTTTACGCACAGCTGAGGCGCACTGTTTGCTCCTGATTGGACGAGATGTCAGCAGGACAGAGGATACAGTAATTACTTGAGGTAAGTTGGAAGTAATACTATAGGCCTAGTTCTTGTCAACAGAGTTCTAGGGGGTACATATAAACTAGATATTGTCAACATTGTTACAGTTCAGAGAAGCAACATTAAAGGCTCAAAGTAAAGACTGGCAGTGAGCTAATATCAATGTAGCCTGGTGTGGCCTTATTAGCAGGCCCATAGTCCACTTCAGAAGTGTACAAGGTCGTGTAGATTTTAATAAACATGTATTACCTGTAGTTGTTTGTTTGACACCACAATTTCTCATATATTTGATATAATTGAGATTATTGATATAGAAATAACCAAACAAAACTGAATAGATTAAAAAACCTTTTTGAAACAGTGTTCGTTAACAGACACAATGTGCAATGTTTGTCTGTGCAATAGGTATCATAATCATTTTCACAATTTTGTTAGCACTTAGCTTTAACTTATTTGTCTTTTTTAATTAGTGTTATATTATTTACTGCAGTGGTATGTCTGTTGTGTATTTGTCAGTGTAGGTCTGCCAGAGGTGACGATCCCAACACATGTCAAACAACAAAGTTTATCTTGAACTATTTAGGCAGTTCCCACAATTTAAATCTACCACTGGTTCTGTCAGTAATACTTGGTTTCTTTTGCAGACTGCACCAGAGACTCATCTTGTCCAAAGCTTCGCCTCTCGTCTGTGATGTCTGTGTCCTCTTTGCCCGAATGGAAACAAATCCTACTCGAGAGAAAGCGCCGGGAGGAGGAGGAGCGGGAGAAAAGGGAGAAGCAGGAGGAGGAGAAGCTGGCCAGCATGCCGGCCTGGAAACGAGGGATCATCCAGCGCAGGAAAGCAAAGCAGGAGAGTTCGGGTGAAGTATGTCCCATCGAGGCTCGTTCTCCATCCGGACGGACTCAGTGACACGGACAGCTCGGTGATGGTCAATTTGGGAAATGATATATCCCTCAGTCCGGATCCGGGAATGTGGCTGGATGCAGATTCTAAACCGGCAAGTCAAGTTTCTGTGGAAACTATTGTCCCGGTTCACGAAAACCCATTCATCCGCACTCAGAGCGTTTGGAAGAGGGGAAGAGAGGCTGAGTTGTGTAGTCCTAAAGGTTACGATGGAGAGACTGGGAGAGGAAGAGATATTGAGCTCAAAATTGAACGGTTTAGAGATCTGAGTGAAGGAAGGGATAAGGAACGGAGCAGGGACAGAAGCCAGAGAAGAGAGACCAGTCGGGACAGGAGCAACACAAGGGAAAAGGACAGAAACCAATGGAAAGACTCCCTTAAAGACAAGGACTCTCTGAAAGTAAGAAAAGAGGACGAAGACCAAGATACCGATTTGGTAAGCCATGTCTCGTGTCTTCGGACAATACGAGCTGATAACATAATCATTATCGAACAAGACAGGAAAAGTAGCAATGAGGAAAAGAGAGGCAAGTGGAGGGAAGCTGAGCGGGACAGGAGTGAAGAGGAGCCACAGACAAAAAGAGGACTGAAAATGGATTTTAAGGAAATTCTGGCAGGAGGTGGGAGCGTCACTGAGATCCGAGCTTCGGAAGTTTTGATCATTAAACCTCCAACATGTCCTGACGATAAAGGGAAAGTGATGAGTCGAGAGGATACAGAGAAGATGGATGGGAAAAGGGAGGGTAGAGAGCTTAGGGCAGACATGTCGTGGCTGAGAGAAAAGCTTAAGGAGACTGCGAAGGAGAAAGAACGACCATGGGGTCAGGCTACGGTTATCAAAGAGGATAAAAAAGACAATACGGATGATAATGTATTTGTAGAGAAAGGAGGAAGAGTTAGCCAACTGCTTAGCAAATTTGGAGAGCATCGTAAACCGCCGTCTCGCTCCAAAAGCTCTGACAACTTCCTGAAACCTGGCAGGAGGAAATTATTAGACGATGAAGAACATGATGAGGAAGATCAGAGAGAAGGTGGGAGGAATATGCATCTCAAAGCGGTGCCAAAGCGGTCTTTTAGTTTTTCAGATCGGGTTTTTAGTTCAAAGGAAAATGGTTTTGATGAAGAGGGACAAATACGTGAAAGAATACATTCAGATAAGTCTCCTTGGACAGAAGTTGGAAGTTTAGGGAGAGAAACGGCTGGGAAAATCAAAATGGGGTGTGCTCGGTTATTGGAAAAAGACAGATTCGGGAAGCATAGACATTGGCAGAATAAAGATAAAGCTAAACAGAACAGAAAAATAGATCTGGTTGACAAAAGTGCTGTTGAGAATATAAACAGGGAAGAAGGGTTTACAGTTGCTTGTGTCAAAAATATAGAAGGTATTTCCTTTGCTAAAAGAGTTCCAATCAAGCAAGAGGGGAAAAACAGAGCAGCAGAATGGGATGTGAAAAAGGTCACAGTGATGGAAGTGAGCGGAGAGAAAGATGCAAAAGTTGAGGGGCAGGATTTTGAAAAAAAAGGAGGATTTGAAAGCACAGTCCAAGCTACTGATCAGAAGCATGAATCTGATTTTACTGAGTGCTCTAGTCTTCTTTGTACAGTTGACACCTCCAATAGATCAGAACCAGACTGGAGAGACACTGGGACAGGACCGAGAGCTCTTTTAGCTTTGTCCCATCAAACAGAAGATAAATGGAAGGAAATAGTTGATGCTAAAGAGAAGGCAGAAAGGTCTCCCAAGACAGCATATGACTTTGCTAAAAACCTAGAAGGGACATTTCCAATTGACGGTAGATCCGAAAATCAAGACTCAAGAGGTTCATCAAGGATCCCTTCTTTGGGGGTACAGCCAGGCCCCCTTGAGATTCAAATCCCACGGACTGTATTTTATGTGGCAGAAGAAATGGTCGATAAAAAGCCTAATGAAGATTGGGAAGCTGGTAAAGAGATTGAAAGGAGGGATAGTTGGAGGATAGGAAAGCCACTGAGTCGGATTGAATCTTTAAAAGAGAAAATTAGACAACGGGAGCTCAAGACAATGAAGCAAAGGGAGGCAAAAGATCAAGAGGATGTTGAAGTGGCAAAGATATGTGATAGTTCTTCAACAGACCAACCAGCAGAGGCTGAAAGGAGAGAGACAGAAAGGGAAGCAGAGAGTCAAATCAGGAAGAGTGTGGTTGATGCAGAAAAGGAAGCATCCGAGGCAGCAATGCAGACTCTCATGCCTACGTTTGTCGTCACACAGGAAGTCAGCGTTTCAAAAGCTAGCCCTCAACTTCCTGTTTCTGTCTCTAAAGCAGACAGAGGAGAGGAAGTAACGAGCAGTGGTGAAGTTTGCACAGACAGTTACCAGTTATCAGAGGATGAGGTGGAGACGATAAAACATGACGAGTTAAGTCAGGGGGAAAGCTTGGATGAAGAAAAACAGGACTCTGAGGAAGACGAAGAGGAATATACAGCTAATTTTGAATCTGAAGAGTCATTTTCCCTTTCGCCGCCGCATCCTAACTCACTCGAAGCCATGAGTCGGATTTACAACTTGGAGACTGTCGGTTCAAGATCAGGTTTGTGTTTGAGGGACAGGACTAGTGAAATTCCCTCGGTGCACCTCGTCAGGGTGAAGCCTCTGAACTCACAGCAAGGGGAAGGCTGTGGTGTGAAAACCATACAGCGCCACATCGAGCGCTTCCAGCTCAAAGACCAGGAAGTACTCAAGACTCAGCAAGCTTCTTATACATCACCAAACTCTTTTCTTAAAGAGACTAAATCGCAGAACAGTCCAAAAGGGAAGCCAGTAAAGGACGAAAACACAAGTAAAGACAAAGATAAAGAAGTTGAATCCAGTCCTAGACAGTCTCCTAGACAAGTTAATTCTCCAGATCAGACTATAACCATAAACTCCTCTAGCCTGCGGTGTCAGTCTCCTGAAAATGCTCTGAAAATATCAGATTTAGCTCCAACACCAGCCTCTTCTCCGTGCTCCCCATCCCCAGCCCAGTCTCCTAGTGTTTCTCCGTCTCCCAGCCCAACTCTTCTCTTTTCCATCAGAAGTGCCTCAGGAGGACAAGTAAAGCGAGGTGCCACCATCACAATCACCCCAAAAAAGGGTTCCCCTGTGGGAGGATCATCGTCATTAGCACCAACAACAACAGCAAAGACAAACAAATCGCTTAATACTTCCACATCGTCTGCCGAACAGACAAAAAAGAAGTATCCAACAGTGGAGGAGATTGAGGTGATTGGAGGATATCAGAATCTAGACAAATCATGTCTGGTTAAAAATAGAGGAACTCCAAAAAAAGTAAGTGGGACAGCAACACAGCAACATGTCGTGTTGACAGAACCCCAAATCAAGACTCATAAAGGGCATTTGGTTCAGAGTGTAGCCGTTAGTTTAAGTTTAAGGTTCAGGCTACATACACAGATATTACTAAACAACCAATTTTAAATGTCCATATATGGTAATGATGGGTAGAGGCTTAATGGAGCTTGTTGCTCACTGCATACACAAAAATAACAACATAAATGCAGCTGCTGTGTTGGGTTTTTGAGGTAATAACAAGTGTGTGACCTTAACTTGCAGCCCCAAAGTCATTTTGATGGTTCCCTCAAGATATGGGAAGAAAAAGAAACAATTACCTCATTATGTAGCTCTGACTGACAGGGCACATTACCATCTCACAAGAACACAGTCCTCTCCAGATAAGCTCACTTTCCACATTTCAAATTTAAGATACATGCTGAGAAACAACAAACTACATGGGATTTAGCAGTTTTAGACATTACTTTATTCTGTTCAAATACTGGTTTCATTGCTTTTAAATATATATAACACCTCAAACCATATCAGCTGTTTATTAAAAACCTGATAAATATGATTAATAAATATATAAATATGAAGTTGTATCCTCATATTAGTTTTCAGTGTTAATTCTGAGCATTTGTAGTGGCGCCATGTGTTAGGAATTAGTCATGGTTTCCATAAAAAGGTGATTTAGAAAAGTATTTTAAGTAGTTAAGATAGAAAGTCCGTATTCAGGTTTACCGTGTTAAGTGAAAAAAAGTCAGTTAAGTTGGTAACTAACTTATTAGACTTCTAAACTGTGTACCTACAGATTCATGTCATTCATTCACTTCATTTACATACTAAATGCCTTTATAAGTTTACCTACATATAAGGTTTCCAATACAAAAGCACCATTATATGGTTAAATCATCACATAAACACTTTTTTAAGAAAACCACATGGATGTTAGTCAAGGTGGTCAGTGCTTGTTGCCAAGGTGGCCACCTAAATTACAAAGTGAAGCTGAAAACACTGGGTTCTGCTTTTGACTGTCTTAAAAAAGTCATGTTAGTAATAAATACTAATGCTGCTGATAGAAATTAATACAACAAGATTTTGTTTTTTTTGTTTTTTTGGGGGGGTCATATCCTGTGGTTACTTTTCTTTTTAACAAACAAGCAAGGATTTGGTCTTTTAGCCAAAATATGAAATAAATGTATCTATTTAGTTTATTATCGAGGTTTATAAATAGGAGGGTCAAACACTAAAAGGTTATGATAGAGACACGCTCCTCAAAATGGCACTTCAAATTGTCAAATTTATATTGTGTTCCTTCAAAAGGGTCAGTGATCTGTCCAAATGGGCAGGAGGACAGTACTTGACAGGCTGAGTCCTTTCCATTGGAAGAACATCCCTTTTGATTGAGGACTACCATCCCAGACACTGACCTAAGCTGGTTAAAGCCTTATCAAGCACGACATCTTGATTCTCAGCCATAAAGTCCTGGAGTGATCTCCTGTGCCTTTTGCTTAGACAGTCTAATTTGTTCACAGACTGAAAAAGAGGGGATTTCTGTTTAGCTATTGTTGTTTTGTTTCCTGATTTTTCCTTCCCATGGAGCTAGACACAAAACCCACAAGAACAAAAAAAAAAGTATTGTATATATTTTTTATTGTGGGAAAAAAGGTGTCTAGCCATTTCACAGCTGATCAGCAGTTTTAGCAAAAGCTTGCTCAACCACAAGAGCTTTTACAGTAATTCAGTTGAAAACAAGAAGATACATACTATTAGTGGTTTAGTTTGAACTAAAAGCTGTTGCTATACTTTGTACTTTATGTGTCATAATATCTTTGGCTTTGTTTTTAAAAGGGTTTAGACTTATTTTGTTCATTGTTTCTTTGACAACTCAAGCTAGTCCTTTTTGGATTTATTTTTAATCTTAATCAACGATAATAGGGTTATAGGTTTAGACATAACCTTATGCCATTTTGTGTGTGCAAGAGTTTCTATTTGTACATTTTTATCAGTTAAACCCGCATAAAACCGCAGAAATAACACTTCTTTGAAAACACTACTTAATGGACAAGTTACATACAGAGCCATATTATACAGTTGCACATGAAACATAGGGTCAAAGAATATGTATGTCAAATATCAATATTCCACCTTTGGGTTACAAATCCAGATAGTATGTGTATTTAGGCTCAATAGGCTTCATTGTGATTCATGGTTGGTTCAGAGAGCTACTTAATTAAAGTTCACAGGCTCACATTTACTCTTGACCTTCAATAATCTTTTGTCCAGTGCATTTTTGGGAAAACAGCACTTGATAAGTTGTTAAAAAAGAAAAGTCTAGATTACACAAGTCTCAGCAAAGGAGAAGCAGTCTGTCCTTTCTTTCCTCACACTGTGACGTTATATTCATTGGTGACTCCCCGGCTGATTGCATATTATACTCACTTGATTCCAAAGTAGAGCTGATTACTTGTCTTTTATACATTGAGAAACTCAATGGTGATAATTTCCTTCTATACACAGTTTGCTTGCAACATGTTTACTTTTTATGTCAGGTTTATCACAGAAGAACATTACTTAGTATCAGCCAGAATGATACTATGACACTACTAATATGCTAAAGGTTTAAACTTGGTTAAACAGTTTCTAGTGTTTTTGGTAACAAACTAAGTGAGAATAGGTTTATAATAAATCACATGGGGGTGTTTAATAGCACAGTGGAAACTCTCCGCTATACTTCATGCTTTTACCCACTTCCTTTTTAAGACTGCACTTCCTCCAAACAGCTGAAATAGACACAATGAAGTGACTGTGGGGCCTTTTTAAAATCAGTTTATTTATAAAGACAGAAACAGCACAATATGAAAAGCCTTGTGTCTTAATTGTTTGATTAACATTTTATTTGAGAGATATCAGGTGTGAACATAACTTCTATGGCTATCCCCTGTTGGAGAGGCCAACAAGGAAATGCGTCTTAATGCGAGGTTTGAACTAAGCCAAAGATTAAACACACAAAGTATTATCCAAATGATCCCAATTATTCATAAAAGATGTAATGCTCTCTTTTCCTCGTCGTCAAATAAACACCTTCAGCCGCAGTAAGTTATGGTTTTGTGGCTCTGTAACCACCTGTCGCTCTCACGTTGAGGCTCCTCTCAACCGTTTGGATTGTTTGACGTCACACATCCTCCCCCTTTCGCAAACTGACACCATTGAATCTCTAACTTCCTCTGCTCTTTCCATGATTTTTCATTTTCTGTTTTTTTACTTTATTAATAACACGCTAGACCTTAAAACGTTATGGGATTGCATTACACACACATATTGCATAATGTATATTGTTTATTTTAAGGATTATCTTTATAAATGTTTATAAAACTAGTAGGACACACAACTGTTGAGCCTGTATAATGTTATTGTTAAAGACTGGCTCCAAAATGACACTTCCCCATTTGGCTGGATTCGTTTGAAAGTCTTGTTTCGTCTCAGTTGTTGCCTCTGCCCCGCTGCGTTAACCTTTCTTAATCGGGTTTGGGGGATTATTGTCCCGGGCTTCACCAGGCCTCTTTAGACCAAGGCTTTTCTTTGCAGTCCTCTGCAGAGAGCGTCAGGAAAGGGCTGGTAACTCTTGGGCTGTGTTTACTAATGTCAGGTCCAGTTGTTGTTAAAGCTGTGTGTGTAATGTAAAATTTGATAATAGACCAGAGCAGGTAAATTGAGCACATCTCATTAATATTTTTTCTTTTTTAGGTGAACTCATCATCAAACCTTTTCCATAGGGTTTGTTTATAGACATCATAAACACCTGCAGTGCTACAGTAGAAAGAACGGTGTAAAGGGTGGAATTGTAATATGCAATGAAATTCCCCCGAGAACAACAAACTACCTTTAAAGAGTCTGAATAGGTCATTGCAGCCAAAATTATAATGTTGAAGTTAATTTATTTCATTTCCAGTGATCTGTGTAATGGTCATGTTAAAGGCAATGTAGACCATGATTAAAAGTGTAGTGCAGTGGAGCCTAAACTAGGAACTGTACACTAGGAAGAGATACTAGGGAAACTCCACATCCAACATCACTCCAATGACAAATCTCTCTTAGTATTTTACTGACTAGGCAGGATGCTAACCACTCTGCACCCCAAAAGAATCAAATCAAACATACTTTTAAACTACAAATAACTTTCTGTTATATGCTTCACCAAGTGTTACAGATACTTCCAAAGTAACTTACTGAGAATTTTCTTAATAGGATTAATGTAATCATCCTTTTTGTTGTTATTATAAGTAAGACACCTCCATTTAAATGCTCTACTGTTTTTCAGTTGAAGGTGTGTTTCTCGGAGGAGCAGCTGGAGCAGTTGTGTGAGTATCCTTCAGAGTTGGCGATGCTGGCCAGTTCCCCTTTTCCTCTGGACCTGGGCTGGACGGACCGCCCGCAGAGTCAGACAGAGGACCCGGACGATGATGATGTAGAGATGGAGACAGTGAGCTTTGTGACCATGACCACAAGAAATGTGGGGACTGCAACGGGACGGGGGTTGAGGGTGGGTCAGTGCCACCCTCTGCTCAAGAAACACAGTGTTTAATGAATATATGGAGGAGATTTAATCAGAATACTGTGTAATGTATGTCTCATACACAAGATGAAAAACTCACTTCAATAAATTTCTTTTTGGGTTTAGTCTAGTCTTTAAAACACATACTCTGCCCTGAAAAGGTTTTATTTCTTTATTGTTTATTGCAGAGAAAAACTTTTGGCTTTTGCACACATCTATAAGAAATTAATGTCATGACATGTTTGTATGAGGTACAGAAACTATTATCAGTATCTCACTGAACATTTTATGTTTAAGTGCAATATGTTTATTGGCAAAGTGGGTCAGAGAGAATCACTAGCAACAAAACTGCATGTTTTTCTATCATTGAGCCAAATTATTGATAAAGGGACTGGTTCCATCAGGTTTGGTTCATCATTGGGATGCCAGTGCTGTCTGTTTGTAAGAGTAGATGCTAGATGTAGTGCAAAAAAGAGTTGCAAAGTGGTTAAACAACATAATAGACAATATGTATAGCTGAACAATCGCTTATTTCTACAATGTGGTCCTTGTTAAAGTCTTGTATTATTTTTAAGTTGTTTTATTGGGCTGTTTTATTTTACTATTTTTGTTGACTTGGTGACCTTTTAAGTTGTTATATTTCTGTGTTGTGAGTTTTATCTTGTGACTGAGGGAATGTGTGAACATTACTGAAGTTAATGCAGTTCAAAGGAAATACATTGGTATTTAATAGAAATATAATATAGTTTTTTTTTTTACTGGGGAATGTAAGACATGAATGTATGAGGTAAATTTGGTACATTTTGTAAAAACCATCAGAATAATGTCAGATAAAGAAGGATCACTTATCTATGCAATGTTGGGTTTTATTTTTAGTGAATATATTTGATAGTTTCTTTATTGTTTGTGAATGTCTTGCCTCTGCAAAAGGACTCAGTGATGGTTGTATCATCTGCTCTCAGTGCCTGCTGGATCTGCCCACACTGATGATACAAACACCGTCCTTTTAGATGTTTCTGTTGGTTTTATTCTCGTTTGAAGCCTCCTCTCAGTCGGACAGGGGCAGTGCAATGAATGTGGTAAACAGTTGTGGTGACGTGTTGGGTTTCTTTGAGCCTTATTCACAAAGACAACTCTGTGCAAAGTTAACTGTCTGATAACAAACATTAACTATGGATGAAAATGTGTTTTTATTGTTGACGTGTGGAAATAGAGCTATGTTAAAGAGGACAATAATGAAGTATGACAGCCACTATTTAACATTTGGCTGTAGAATCATATAATTACCTGAAACATCTACATAAAAAAAAAATTTGAATTGATTAAATAATAGAACTCTTACAGTTTGTGTATTATTTGAAGAAGCTGGCTTTGGGGGAAAAAAAATAAAAAATAAAAATTAAATTGAAAATCCTCTTTATTTCTTCTTAATATAAATTTGCCAAACTAGGACTAAACACAGGGTTGAGAAGTCTGTGAAGTTTCTCAGTCATCCAGGACATCTTGGAAAAAAAGGTTGAAATAAAAGCATCTGGACACAGTTTTCAAGGTTTTCAAGTTTTCTTGGAGTTAGAGACAAAACGTCTTCACCTTGAAAACTGATTCCAGATGCTTTTATTTCAACCTTTTTTCACAGGACTGAGAAGGAACTAAAAAAAAGAATTAGAACTCAACCAGGATTTGACTCTGGAAAGTGCAGAGTTTAGGACAAACCCAAAGTAATCCATAATCTAATCCTGTTTTAGTTCAGGCTACTCTTCTGTTTAGTCTTGGTTTAGTCCTAGTTTAGTTCTGGTTCAATCCTGGGTGAAGAAGTATAGAACCTATTATTAACATTATTTGCATATAGTATTATCTTTTGTTTAAGTGTTTTTCTCTGAGGAACAAAACATTAACTAAGCTGTTGCATAGTTACCATAAGGCCCCAGTTCCTCAAGGGTGAATCTAAAGCTATGCACTTGTCTTGTGTGACGTGAAGAGATCATAATTTTATATTTGTAAATGACAATGGTGCCTTTTAACTGTATCCACGGTCTCCCTCTAGTGGTGAAATGTGGTAAGTACAGGAACAGGAAGTGACGTGACAAAACTTTGCGTTTCATTGAAAACGCTTTATTATGTCTTATTTAAAATAAATCAGTAAAAAACATTGATTTTGTGTAATCACTGGGACGAGGGGGAGATCATTTGAAAGGACTTCATTTACCGAGGTGGGTTACTTTTACTTTTATCGCTAGCTAGTTAGCTTGTTGTAAGCAGCATCATTCATTTTGAGTCTATTGTGTTTGGCTAACAGCATTAGCCACACTGGTTAGCCTCATTCAACTGTTCGATTAACATTTTTATTATTTTCTGCTACTAATGCGTGGGATTGTTCAGAAACTCAAGAGCTGTGTGGTTTCTAACTATTCCCGTCTCAAAGAGCTTTTATTTATAAGTTATTGTGTAGAAATTAAACTATTTTGTTGAACATTCAATTGCAAATTTAAATTATTTTTTGTCATTGCCCATCAACAGCTATTCAATTTCAACAAAATGTATCTTGGCACCTCATCAGAAGTGCATAGTATGTCTATATTTACAAGACAATGTTGGTAGACATGAACCTTCTTATTATTGTACTAAATGAAACGTTATTTTGTATGTTAACCAACATTATTATTGCGATTGAGTTGTAAAAATGTAGTGGTAGCTACATAAACGCTCCATAATTCTAAAATATGTGTACCATGTGCAAATGTCTTAGAAGCAGTGCAGCAGTCCTATTCAGTAATTACGGCATGTGTGGCTATCCTCCTTTAGCTCACAGTTATGGCAGCCCCGTTGCCTCCGAAGCCTGTAATGGCCGGAATGCCCCCTCAGCAACAGCCACACTTGCCCCCCGGAGCTGCCCCGGGACAGCTGCCCATGCCTCCACAGGGAGCACTGAGGGAGATTTCTCCGGTGTTCCTCTGCCGCATTGGTCAAGAGACGGTCCAGGACATAGTCACCAGGACAATGGAAATCTTTCAGATCACACGGGCCACACAGGTACTGTCTGGGGATAAGGACAAAGCTGTTGCTTTTTTTTGAGGTTGCAAAATATAATTTACACATTTAAAAGTATGATACAAATCTCACTCTCAGTGGGTTGCATGAATGCTCTGCAGACAGGTTGCAAACTCTTTCCTTCTGACCTTTTCCACCTACAACATTTTAATCATTATAGATTTTCAGATTATTATATTTTCAGCCATTATGCTATGGCTTTTCTTCTGGCATAACAATATTTACTTGAAATAGTGCCACTAAACAACTTCCAACACAGAAATATGCCTCAAACCTGGCACTGACCATTGTAATGTCTGTTATGCAAGAGTGTAGAGTTTTGTGAAGCAGAAATGCTGGCCATATTAGTGACTGAAGACTTAACTTTTTTATAGTAAAGTCAAATCCAACCTGCATGCATCACAAGTAAAGGCCATATACTATTTCTGTATCATTATGCTTCTCATTTCTCTTTGATTGATGTGTACAGCTTTATAGAGTCACTCTCAATTATCATCATGAAAATGTAAATCATGCTGAGTGAGCCAGACGGCCCCTCTCTGTTCTGTCAGGGTTGTGTGGCTATTAACAGTGTGTACAGTGTTAGTCTGCCCTCTGTCAGGTTATATTTGGTCAGTGTCGGGTGGTTGTTATGGCTGTCAGACTCTCTCACTTGTCACTTTCCAACTGACTGTCTCTAATTGTCTTCTCACACAATAACGTCTCCTTCCAGCTTGTCGTCAGTGATTAATACATGTTTTAAAACTCTTTGAGAGTAAAGATCAGAGTAAACTGAATCCAACAAGTCAAGCTGAAGGGTTATGTGTGTTTTGTAGCTTCCTAATGGAGTATCACAGACCCAGGCCATGTACCAGGACCGTTTTGGGAAGCTGCAGGAGCATCTGAGGCAACTCTCGCTTCTCTTCAGAAAGCTACGACTGCTGTATGAACGGTGTGTGGAAATGACCTCTGACCTGCAGGAGGCGCCACCAGAGGTCTGGGCTCAGACAGAAAAATCTCTTCTCAGTTTATTAATTTGTAAAAAAGACTGATTCTAATTTGCTTCTGTTTGTTAATGTATCTGCGTAGCTTGTGCCATATGTTGGAGAGGAGCTGGTGTCGGTGAAAGTGGAGCCCTGCGGTCCGGCCATTGTTCAGGAGAGAAGAGAAGTTCTGGAGGTTTGTATTATTGCATCAGCTGTGTGTAGTTCTTTTTATACACTTAGCTTAGAAATCACAGAGATCAAGGCATCGCTGCAACATTAGAAGATTGTTATGTATTTTACAAAGCTAACTAATGCTCAGTTAAACAGTTGAGATACCATCTATAGGCACACAATAATACTCACTCATCTGCCCAAAAACATACTTGATAATTGCTATCAGGCATGGATTACATACAGTAATCTATAATATCATTTTCATTAATCTCACTATGTATTAAGAAAAAAATTTTTATTTAGATTTCATTTTTCATTTTGACATTACATGAACTGGCATTTCTATCTGTTCCTGTTAAAATTGATTGACATAAACATATTTAAACAAGATCACAGACATTAATATTTGTCTCAAGAAAAAAACGGGTGTTTGCAAAACGAATGACCTCGGAAAAGTCGAAATGAGGCTTAGAAAGGCTGCAGAATTATTCTCTAGTCCCCGTCAATCTCCTATAGGGGGCAGTATTGAGACAGGGCAGGATTACCTCATAATGCTAGAATGTTACATCTTAAGCATCTCAAACTTGAGGTGTTTTCTAAATATATGATTGGGCGTCCCAGTGGGCAGAAGATTTCAGACAGGTTATTAAATAGCCACAGGGCAGCCAGAAGCAAGGAGCTGTAAAAATTTAGCCCACGGCTGAAAAGTTTGTAGCAAACTTGCAACTGTTTACAGCAATTTGTAACTTTACTCATACAAAGTAATCAAGTTTTTATGTTGATATTTTTAAGGCTAAATGTCTGTTAAATCACCACCACATGTGTCATACAGTCAGGTGAAACTTAAACCTCGTCAATCAGATCATTTTAGTCTGTTTTTACACACATAATATTTGAAGACCTATTTCAGCTGACTGCATATCATTTAAAATCTTTGAAAAGTGTTTTAATCTTTGGCAAATGTATACGTGTAGATTGACTAATGGATGTCTGTCATGTTGTTCATTTGCAGAAGGTCCGTCAGAAAAACCAGGAAATGAAGGTCTTGATGGATCAAATGAGGAACCTTCTGTGGGATGTCAACGCCATGTTAACGCTCAGGAAATGAGTTCAGCGTCCTTTAGGAAATTTATTTGTCCAAAAACAGGAATGACAACAAGAGGGATTGTGGGATTTATTTTTCTCACTTTTGATCCGGTTCATTTAGTTGTTCTTTCATTGAAATTATGGAGGGTTGCACTGATATTTTATACGTCATGTTTCCTCTTTGTTGTAAAGTATGGGTCAGGTTGATATGTCTGGGTGCTTCTATCTAAAATCTGAAATATCTGTTGCTAACAAAAGGTATCTCTGTTTTGAAACTTTTAGCCAGCAAAGGGTGCAGATCCCAACTGTGGATACGTTTAAGACGTTTAAGTCTCCTGAAACAGTAGTGTTATTATAGTGTATTTTGTACAAATACAAGTTGTGTGGAAGAGCGCCTCACTCACATAATCTATCGCACTATGTCACTGTCCCAGGACAGGAAAGTCATATTCTATTATATTGGTATAGTTAAATTGGAGGTTTCTGTACAGCTGAGGGGACTGTGTCAGTAAGTTAGGCTGTTAGGTTCCACTTTTTAATTACTGTACCACAAAAAAAGGCGAGTTTCCAGAGTGGTACATAACACTTTTTTTGGGATGCTTTGTATGCTTTTTGACAATGAAAACAGAATACTTGTACAGTACCGCTCCAGTGGAAACAAGGCTTTAAAAAGGAAAAATGTATGGGGGGTGTTTTTTTTTTTTACTTGTACTTTTTTGTACATGGCAGCTGACAACCGGATTTATCCTGAAACTGTTTAGACTGTTGTCATATTGTTGTAATAATGTGTCTGTTGTGCCTCAGGTGACCCCTAAAGCCCAACCCAGGTGCTGACTTGAAAACAAATAATTGCCCAACCCATTCTTCTTGAGATGGATCTGATGGCTGTGTGTACAAAAGGAACAAATGCGCGCAACAATGCTACACTACGGGTTCAGAATTCAAATCAGCTTCTTGGTAGCTATGTATCTCAGGTGCCCGCTTCATGACTGAGAGTGAGCATGTGCTTTAATGAGATTAGCTTTCTGAGCACTTGACTACACACCTGTTTACCCCGAGGACAGTGAGACTCAACTGTAAATGTGTTTTTGTAAACTCTGGGACAAAAGCTAGACTTGCTGGGTTACTTCTGTTTTGTACTGACTACACTTTTTCTAATAAAAATGCTGAATAAGACTGTAAATAGGATTGTTTTGTGTCATTTCACAGCAATGGTCAATGTGGGAATGCATAAATGTCTGCACAATAGAGTGAGAGGAGTTATCATGAAACTTTATTTGTCTATTGTTCATCTGTGTGGGCCTGGTGTAAAGCAGTGTAAAGCAAGTAGGAATCTTTATTTTAGTGCAGTCAAGAAATCCAGACAACACATTCACTAGAATAAACTAAAATAAAGCAAGACCAGTGTATTGGGGTTGTTTTATTCATCTAATATCTATAATGTGGGCATTACACTATCCTTAACCAGAGCACTCTTGTCTGGTCTTGATTTAAAATCTCGAGACCAGTCTGAAAGAACCCTACAACACTTGAGGGGTGAACTGGGCATCTATGATTGAGAAGGAGCAGCTCTTCATTCATAGTGTGGCTGGGTGAACCTATTACATTTAAGCTACATTTCAGTGTTGATTTCTAAATAATATTGCAGAATTTCTTATTTGCATCTAACCCATCCTTTTAATGTAGATGATGTGGCAACCACTGAGCAGCATCCAGGAACATCTCCAATCTCTGTCAGTATCTTGGTCCTGGGCACTGACTGGTTTGACATTAGTCTGTTGTACAGAAGGGCGCTGTCCTTAGTAGTGATCTTCCTGTAAGGTGACATTGTTCTCCATCTAGTTCGGAGGCTGATGTTCTAGTTCACCATAGGATAGCTTGGGTAGGGAAATGCAGCCAAATGGATGAATAAAACTACCACAGGTATATGCTTTTATAAATCTTTATTCATTTTACAGTTAGCATTTTGATGTGAAATAGTCTGTTTCCTTAGCAACAGACGCACACTGCCAGCCAGATACATGGCACCGTTACAACAATAACCAACTCTCTGTCATTGTCACAGTAATAGCTTTCACTTAGACATGTCTTTACACGACCCTTTTCTTCTCATCCAATAGAAACTGTCCTTTTCTCAGTGAGAGGCCCAATTACAGGGGCTCTGTGAAGGCCCCCGACATGTCCTCTTTTGTTGTTTGCTCGTGGAGTTGGAAGAATCATTTGAAGGTTCATCTTACGTTTCAGTCCAGAGCAGTCCACCAGGGTCTGTCTCATGATTGTCCACAGTACACCACATAAAGCCGCAACAACAGTCTGTCTATTTTAGGGGGCGTCAAAAGGCCACTAAACCAGGGCTCTGTGGTCCCTCTGCGTGTGTTCATCTATAGAGAGGCCAAGTCATGCCCCTTCAGAACACCATGGGAGACCCCAAATTGGAAAACATAATGAATGGAGGTCAACAGTTAGAGACTAAAGAGAGAAAAGCCTTTATTGATGCAAGGACAGAATAATGACACTTGATTTTATGTAATCCTGCTCTAATGATGGTGAAGCCTCCTTTAGTTTCTATTCTACCCAACTGTGACAACCTCTGCCCAATCTCTTAAGCCTGAAAATCTAAGTCTTGAGATGTAGCTGAACACTTTTTGGGCTTTATTATCATCCTATATTGAGTGTATTTCTTGTTCACTTGTTTTTATCAGCACATGTGATATTTTGCTTTGTTGTTATTGTTGGTGTCTGCTGTAAAACACTTTTAGATGCCTTTGAACATTAAGGTGCAGGTGCTATATAAATAAACTTGACCTTGCACTTTCTCTATGAACTGCAAACAATACTGCAAACAAAATACATTACTGACTCATCCAGGTATGTTTTCTAAGTTGCGTCTTTAGTACTACTGTTATCTGTCTGTTTTCTTATCTCTACTTATCTCTAGTTTATGAAGAGAATGTCATGTAGTGATGCTCTCAAGGTCAAATACACCTCACATGGGTGTCCCAGTCCCAGCAAGCTGCCCACTAGCTGACCTCATTTTCAAAGACAAAGTGGCATCTGCAAGTCAACAGTGGCTATATTCACAAGATGAGATGGTTAATAAAATAAATGAGCGGGATAGTAAAAATTTTAAAAATCAAGATGGACATGTATCCAAACTGATCAAAAGTGTAAAAGTTGGAGGGAACAAAAAAGTGTTTCTCTCCCTTTTGACTTCCATTAATATTTCTCAGATTTGAAGTATATATTGGATCTTCTGAATAGGTATGACTGCTCATTTCTGTTCCTCTGCCTCATGCTTTTTCCAGGTCTTTGTACTTCTTTCGGAAGACAGACACATGGTCTTTGAAGAGCACAGGGTCAAGGCGAAACTGAGAGTGGACCAGAGGCATGTAGCCAAACCAGTTGGCGAAAGTATTGACGCACTCCTGTCGCTGGTTGAAGTGTTCGGGGTTTGCCCACGCCACACTCTTTGTGCCCTGAAGAGAATTAAAACAAAGGATGGTGTGATTAACATTTCTGTCATTTATCACAGACATGATATGAGAAGGAAAGCGTACCTGTGGACTGGGTAACTCTTTGTACTGCTTCCTTTGGGCCACTTTGATCGGAGGCATGTGAGTTACAGCGGAGACCAGGAAGTTCATGAGGATGTCCTCGCAGTTGGCTGTGCGGTCCACCAGAGCCCGTAAGGACTGGGGCAGGTAGTGGGAAAACAAGAAGTGGTAGTACCTGGAAGACACATGGTAGATATTCAGTCAAAAAAGGGCATTTGTAAAGGGAATCTGTTGAGTTCAGACTGTAATTCCACACCTCACAGTCCTCCTACGGTATCCCTGCAGGGACACGCAGCAGTCTACGTACAGACTTAGTCGACATAGGTCTAAAGGTGATTTCACTTTGAACATTTAAAGTGTAAATAAAACTAAACTAAAAGTGTAAATAAACCCCTGGTCAGAGCCGAACTCCGCCCACTGGGAATATTTGAAAAATGCTGGAAAAGTGGGCAGAACCCAGCGGAGACAGAAGGAGAAACCGAGGTTGGGGCTGAGCCGGGGGCGGGACCTGAAACCCAACAGAGGCAGATTGATTGACAGCTGTGAGAAGCGCAAAGATGGAGGGAAGGGTGTGGTGGGGTCGTGCCAGGGGCGTGGGTGGTGAGCCGTTAGTCGAGCCCGCTTATGTCACACAAGTCACACACTACAAATAGAAAAATTCAACTGCAGTAACCATTGTTCAACCTGAAGAAGGCAGCACTTAGACGCTTTTACACCATATATTGTAAAATTTATATATTTTATACTCAAATGTCAAAACCTTTACTCAAATCAATGAACAGCACTAATAAGGCTCCATTCTTACAGATCATTAACTAAAAAAAGTTGTTTTAGTTTTGTTACTCTTTAAAAAAAAAACAAAATCATATTAGTTTTTTTAATTCCTCCAGCAAACCTTCAGCAAAATTATGTGCTCAAATAAAAAATATGAATGTGCGTCTCCTCAAACAGTGCTCAGTTTGTCCTCTCTGGGAATCGGTAGAACCCTTTATTGAGCTTTCAAAGTTTATTTTTTCACAACATTTGAATGCAAAGACAATCATTTTAATGCAATTATACACTATTTAAAACATTGACTGATTCTTCAAAAATATATACTACATTTTTTACTCTACATGCTTTTAATATAACAGCATTTTTAGAGACCCATTCTATCAGCCTACCCACCTTTTATACAGTAAATTAGGTCTAACACATACAATTAGTGAGCTCCATTAAACAGCCGTCGTAGAGCTAATTATAAGCACTTTGTTTTAGCAAAGTTCTACTGATAAAGTTGTCCCCCACCTCTTTCTCTTTTGGAATTACTTATTATACAAATACTGAAATTACTGTTGTGTGAAAAATGCTTGGCAAAATAAACTTCACACCTGTCACAATGCCTTATTATTATTCTTGGATGAATATTTTGTCACATCTGTCAAGAGCGCTCCAGCAAATGTTGCACGTTATTACTTTCTAATATGAGTTCTGCCTCTTGCCTCGCTGACTATGAATCTTTTATCATAATGTACAGAATAATGAGTCTGGGCTATTTTCCAAAAAGGGGGATCACAGTCCAACGCCTTTGTGGCAAAAAGGTTAGCATCGTCCCCAGAATGGAGCAGACAGGACGATGTATGTTGATGATATGTATCTGGGACAAGTTAACCGTGTAGCCGCCGGTGAAGTCTGATATTTATAGAGCATAACAAACTGCTTCCCTGTGGTCTCTCCAATTTTCAGGATTAAGCCCAAAAATAATAGCGCTGTCTTTTCAGTGATTACACAAAACTGACCTACTGCGAGTCATTGTTTCAGTTTGAATAGAGTTTAATTAGGCAAAAAGAAATTAATCACAATTGAAAGAGTATTGTGTTCCTTTTCTAAAACAAACATCAGCCATTACATTTATTTGAACTAATATTATTGCCGTCAGTTTGCTGTAGGGTTTCAAGTGCCCTGTTTAAAACTAATTATGGGATGTTGTATGAAAGCACAAGATATTTGTGATAAGAATTAAAGCCTGTGAAGAGCTTTCAGTGGTATATACACATAATTATAGTATTTCTCTGCTTCTGTCCCTTATGGCTTTTCAAGTTGAGATATATGTCATGCTCACTGCAGCTAGTGCCACTGCTGCTCTTTATCAAGTTGTTTTTCCTCTGTTTTCACTGCAAGGATCACAGTAATGTGAAATGATTCAGGCTTAGACTTGGAATAATTTACTTTCCCACTGTTCACTGACCAAAATGTGTGGATTTTAGTGTTTAATATATTTATTGCATTTTTCTATTTAAATTACAAAAACGAAACAGTATAATAAAACAATACTCAACAAAAAACAAAAACAAAAATAAAAATAGAAACCCTCCCACAAAAACACAGTCCAAAATGTGTGGATTTTAACTAAGGTATCTTAATTCAAAGTTACCTATTGAAACAAAGACACCGTCTTCTGTTAAGCCACTAAAGTCCTCATATAAACTGGAAAAGGTTTTAACTTTGGTTGTATTTTAACAGCCTGGTCAGTCATCTTCATTCTTTACTATTCAATAAAAAGAATTAGACTGGATTCTGTGGATTGGAGTTGGATGTTCAGTTCAGGGGCAGTAGGAAAAAGACAACCAGTAAGAGAATAAAGCATTACTTAAAGGCCACCCAATTACAGATTAAAAGCTACGATTGGTTGAGTGAACTGCTGTAAATGAAATGTATTTTGAGATTTCACAATATAATACAAATACCCTTTTACTGTAGTTTGAAAGTTGTATTGTACTTGTGTGTTTGCTGTGTCACAAAAACATAGTATTTTCCATCAAGTTATGAACGTAACCCTAACAAAATGTGTAATAATCACACTATGATCCTTTTTAAACTACTTCCTAATGCCCATAATGTAAATACGTTGTTAGGTTGTACTAAATTAGATCTCTTTCAGGCTGGTGGAGTTACTTCAATGTGGTTTACCATCTTCTGCTTTATATCCACAATCACAACAGACTGGTTATGAACTGAACAGACAGAGATTGAGGAGCTTAAAGACATTGCTGCTAAAAATGGAGCTGGAGGAATGCAGTACCTGTGGTAAAAGGCAGCTCCTGTCAGGATAATGGAGTAGTCATTGGTCCATTTGGAGGTGTAGCCCCAGGTGTGCTTCAGGGGGTCCCAAAAGTGGCTCCTGGGAGGGTAACCCACAATGCGCTCCGGGAAGCTCCTCCAAACCAAGAAAGCAAAGTTAACCTGAACGAAAACATATAAGCATTTTTCGATGTTTGTGCTGATGTTATGTTCACTATCACAGATTTACACACACCTCACTGGTCAGCAACACCGTGTCCTCGTCCAGACTCAGAACAGCCTCCGTCTCTATGGAAACGTGAGGTAGGAACCGACTGGTGGTCTGAGGAGGAAGGGCAAAAGTCAGTTTTACCTTGAGCTCCATATTGTATTCAGAGGAAAGTCGTAATTAGTTGGTCACATGTAAATATTTTCTCGTGTGCTCTTGATTAAAATAAAGAGACAGATGAGCAGTATTTTTTACTTTAATATATTGATGTGGTGTGTATATGAAAGTATGTAGACAAATTAATATAGTGTTGTATTATTTTGCTTTATTGTCCTAAAATTATCACAGTCAGCTCTGGTTCATAGGTCATGATTCTATTATTTGTATTTCCTGTTTTATTTTGACACTCCCATTCTTGTCTTGTTCCAGGTCTGTCTACCGCCTGCCTTTGTTTGTTTTATTGTCTTGTGTGATCACCTGACCCCTCCCTGATGTGTTTCACCTGTGTCTCACTGCCTTCCCTCCTACCTGGGTATATTAACCCTTCATTCCCTTTTTCCTGTGCCAGTTTATCAGCTCATTTTGTTTGTCTGTGTACGCGTTTATGCATTTCGACCAGTTTCTCCTTTTTTTTTTCTCCCATAGGCTGTTGTTTTAGGATACTTTTGCTGGATATCTTTTTAAACATCTTGAACTTTTATCCACTGTCCTGAGTTCCTACATTACAAAAATAGGTAGTTCCTGAAAAGTCTTCAATACCAAACTTAACTGATACTTTAAGTGCTTTTCATGAATCATTGTAAATTGAGTTCATGTTTTTCTTGGTTGTCTGGTGTCATTTTGAGAAGATTAAGTCAGACGTGAGTTTGAGAGGATCATGTTACAGTCAGTAAATTATCCACAGTGAATCACTCTAGATTTTGCCTTGAGAGAAAATATGACAAGCCAAAGAGAGCAGACGATACACAGAGCAAGTGACATTTATTAAAGTGGGTGTCACATGGCTGGGTGAACGTGTCGGATAAACATGGACGGGACAAAAGACAGGGGAAATAGACTCCTAAAGGGGAAGGCCAGAGGAGCAGACAGAGATTGTAACACATTAGCCTCGTTTAAACTAGAGCAGTGTGTGATTGGTACAGGTCAGTTTTTTTAGGTAGGAAGCGTCCCAAAAAAAAAGTAATGAACCACTCAGTGAAAATGTGCCTTTTGTCATCAGAGCAGACATCCGTGGCCCTCACCTTTCGTCTGCCGTCTGTCACAGTTAAAGGGACCGGCATCGGGGGCCATTTGCTCCGATTTGGCGGTGGTTTTTCACTGTTCCAGAGGATGATGATCTGAAGATAGAGGCGAACAGTTACATTGTGACATCTATTAAACTCTAAAACTAATCCACACATTTGTAAATTGTACATCCTTCACTATCTGTCTGTTTCAAACTCATCAACAAGGACATGTTAAATGTTTGCGTACTAATAGACCCATCCCAATGATTAACAATTGTATGCACTGACCTGTCAGTGCTCAAAATGGCCAGTGTCTTTGGGTAATGAGTTATAGTCAAATAGATGTGGTAATTCCTCAGAGGCTTGGGTTTTTAAAGTCTCTTCACTAAAACGAGTTGCTTCATAGATTATATCACCTCATAGCATTTAGCTTTTATTATTTTTCTTATATTTCAAGTGCTTTTGTGCTTTAAATGAGAGAACCTAATTGTATTTGTATGTTTTTAACTTACATATTGTTGACATTGTAAAAGTGTAAAGAAAAGGGCATCTGGGCAAACTGTTTTTTATGTATGTAAAAATGCTTTATGAGACAAGGGTTGTGTTACCTGTGAGCAGTATTTGGACTTGGACACCACCTGGAGCAGCTTCATAAGTGGCTGAGACTGGGACACCAGTGGAGACACAGCGTGGATTACAGCAGTAAACTCTTGGCCAGGACTCACTCCTAAACAACGGCATGAAATAACATTCAGTTTAGTGGGAAACACTTAACTTACAAACCACACATTACAATACTTTTTAAATCCAGGGTGGCTTCAAACCTTATTTAGTTAATACAAATTTATATTTAAAGGTGGGCTGTGTAGTGTTAAGTCTTTGTTGGCCATATCTGGTGCAACAATATTAATTCCTTTTTTTTTTTTTTTTTACCATTATGTAACCAGATGAGAACCCATTGATCTATAGATCTCTTTTACGAGGGTGACCTGTCCAAGAGGTCTGCAGCACACGTCATTATATCTATGTATACATATAATGACGTTTATACAGTAATTATACATTACAATAATAACTTACAACAATTAACAACAACTAACACAAAGAAAAAGGTTAGTACAACAACGGTTAAAGTGCACATCATTGAGAACACATTAACATTTCACAAACACAGACACTGACCATAATAGTCTTACGTTCTCTATACTTGCAGATTGAACGGAAATAGCAGTGTGTTCAAACTCGAGGCACAGGAACATTTAACATAACGCAACTTTAAAATGGGCCAATGATATAAATATATACAAAAATGAAATACGGTAGTTCACATTAAAGCACAATGGGCCCACAGTAAAAAAAACAAGGAGAAAAGAAATGGGCAATGAAAACTAGAACATACTTGTAAATACTTGATTATGTCTCGAGGCCTGTTGATTAAAGAGTCTAACTCCACTGCTCTCA
The DNA here is from genome assembly GCA_024416835.2 of Perccottus glenii. Classification (NCBI taxonomy): domain Eukaryota; kingdom Metazoa; phylum Chordata; class Actinopteri; order Gobiiformes; family Odontobutidae; genus Perccottus; species Perccottus glenii. The sequence goes on from CM044562.2 coordinate 6,598,244, forward strand.
TATCAGAACCATTCACTGCTTTAAATATGCAATCATCATTTGCATGCTGAGGCTGAGCTGACTGATTTGACTGCGTCTGAGTGTTTACCTAGGCCCAGGTAGTAGAAGGGAAAGTGAGCCAGGTGCGTAGAGTACTCGGGCAGGACGAACAGGCCCCCAGGCAGCGAGTTCCACATGTATTTGTTTCTCGAAATGTGCGAGAACACACGGTCCTTAATGATCTGACGGGAAACAGAAAATGATCAGTCAGTGTTTATATCCAGGGAGTTGATGAAGTGGATAATAAGATATTAGTTGCTCCTTCTAGTACAAGCTCTGTTTCCAGTAATGATTATGTCTCCATATGCTCTTTATTTTCTTTTATGAGACACTTGAGTAGCTTCTTTTGTGTGTGTTCTTCTGTGTAGTTCCTCTCTCAGACCAGCAGGAGGCAGCCCCCAGCCTGGCTCTGGACTGACCTGAGGCTGACTGACTGCACAGCTGTCTCCCACTGGGCCGGGTTCCCCTCTGCATGCTGTATGTATATAAGCAGCTTATCACCAACCTCCAGAACCTCTCCTTTATTATCTTGGCAGAAAATCCCCACCAGCTAACTCACCAGGGACTGCCTCATCTGACTTAAAAAAACAAAAAACAAATTCCCAGCGCGGGGCTAAACTCAAACTGAGATTTCCTTGGGTTTTACTGGGTTAAATTTGTCACTACTATGTTCTTAATATGACATTAATGTTGTGTAAAAAGTTAGATTAGGTTTGTTTGGTGTTTTATTTGTGGCTTTACCTTTAAATTTAATTTTAATTGAGCATGTAATGTGTTTACAGCTTGTGAAAGGAAAGAATATGAAGGTACAGAGCTGTCTAGACTAATGGGCATTTCAATGAGTCACAATAGCATAAAGAATAAACTCAGCAAATAAACTCAACAATGCTTTGGTTTTTGCTCTCATTTTTCATTTACACGTCTCCTATCTTTACAGAGTCTTAAATCATAAAATGCCTCATATATATAACAGGTTGTTCTTTAAGATAAACTCACTCATAAAATGGCTTTTTAATGTAACTATTTCTAGCTAAATCTGTCCAACGAGCATGCTCTTTAACCTGATAGATACTATTTGTAATTAATTTTCCTAAATGTCCTGTAACAATTTGTTTACATTTTATTCTCTGGGAATACAAAAAAAAACATTTACATATTGTTCTCGACCCTTTTGACTGTTTGTAAAGAACATACATAAGCCGCATTTGCATAATAAAGTAGAATAAAGCAGACTACAGTGCATATTCACGTTTTGATGACATTGGATGGGAATTGAGGTTTTAGTGTTTAACATATGAACACTAGTGATGAAAAATCTTGACATTGTGGGGAATCTCAGGTTGCACAAGAAGGCCTCTGGACACACAGGCTTTCCAAGTCCTTCGGCTGAGGGACAAAAGGTCTTCAATCTTTAAACCCATTGTCCATTATTCCTTCTTTGTTAGACATTGTAACAACATCCAACAGCTTGCATGTTTAAACAAAAAAGACTCTGACTCTGAGGTGAAGATGCCAAGGCTTTGTGTAACATGAATAAAAACAATAAACAGCTGACTCGAAGCACTGATGCCACCAACTTTTAAACTTAAGAACCACAAAGTCAAATGTAAACTGAGGACAAACTTGTTTTGTCACAAGGCTCCCACCCACCATCACAACCAAAACCCGGAGCCCATAAATCACCAGGTCAGACTAAACAAAATGAGCGTGTGTAGAAATGAGCTGTTGCTTTAGAATGAAAAACAAATGCCCCTTTGCACTAAACACTCACAATATACAATTCTAACCTTAACCCAACCTCTGCTGCCAACACACAGAGTCTGTTCCTGCTGCTGCTTCTGGGAACTTTTAGGAAACATAATTGAAATGTAATTAAACACTGTGTACTCAGCATTTCTACTACCAAGCAACAAAATGTTCACTTTTCCTTGTGCCAGTGAAAATAACTACAAAAATAAACACAGGCGGAAAACACAGGCCCCGGTCGCTGCACCTTTTTGTGGTTTTTAGTGCGTGTTCTATCATCAGGGCTCCAATCCTGAAACAGATCCACGTTTGATTCGAGGCACCCTTCTATCAGTGTGATTACGGGGTTGGAGCCGGCTGTGCTTTTTTACTATCTCTGCTCAGAGCCATAGTAAAAGTCTGAAAACGGTTTTCAAAGTCCTTCACATCCGATCTGCCTGCAGTCAGAGAGAATTCCCCTAATGTATAGTAATGTATAGAAATGATATATTATTACGCCACACTTCTCAGATTTAACTTGTCTGCTTTGGATTCACTGCAAAAACAACATACGCACAGCAGAAATATATACAACACTTGTTTTTGCCTATGTGGGATTTCCTATAGGCAAAACTTTGTCTTTCTAATATTGTTAACATTAGGTTTGTAAAAACCTAGAGTGAGATAGATCAGTGTTGTCAAACTCAACGTGGTGAGTGAGGGCCACAAGAGGAAATACAGTAAGACTCCTTTCAAAGGTCGAGGATTGCGACACTTGGGTAGCTTTTATTTGAGTTTGAATGTAAGGTTTTATCTTCATTTGAGTGTTTGTCACATCAGTTTGTTTTAACATAAATGTCCTTCTTTTATTATCTATTTTTACACATAATTTTGTAAATTCACTTCAATTTGTGCTACTTTGCCATCATTTTAAGCCCCATTTTGGCCACTTTAAAATGATCACCTCTGGTTAGTGTCTTTTTGTCTCTTTGTATTCTGGTATTGTTCTCTATTACAGATCTTTAGACGAGTTTAGTGCCTTTTGGTTCTGATTAATGTGCAATGATAACCTACCAAATGTACTGGAAGGTAAAATAAAACATTGCTATGGGCCACATTTGGCCCCTGGGCCTTGGGTTTGACATGTCTGAACTAGATTAGTAACAGTTAGTTTGATCAGTCTGTAGCTGCTGTAATGGTACTGAAACACACTGAACTGGATTTGATGGCTCTTGAGAGTGAGCCTGTAAAAAAAAACTCTCAACAAATGCTTGTCTCCTATTTTTCTTTTTTAAAAATGTAATATCCACTTAAAAAGCAGATCACAAGAATATACTCTAATCCAATTCTGGATAAATAAAGAGACAGCAGGATTAGAACATTTGAAAATGTTCTTCATATTAAATTGACATATTCACTTTCTTTTATTTGCACTGCACTCTTTTGAAGGACAGGAGGTGTCGTTTTGTACATCTCAAATTATTATTTATTTATTTTATTATTATTATTTACTATATAAATGAAGTTGAACTGAATTTAGGAAAAAACTATTCTGTATTAAACACACAGAAACCCCTTTGTAGTCGAGCCAACACCATCTGCTATATCTGATTATGGAGCATTTATATTAATGTGATACAGTGACACTGTATTAAAGATAAAAGTGTGTGTGTGAGTGTGTGTCTATTCATCTTTTTCTCAGTCTATTTGTGTCTTGATGCAGTAAACCTGTCGATACTGTATTGTCTGTTGAGAGACTGTTGAATGGTTGTGACCTATCCACTTCATAAATCCCCCAAAAAACAATTCCATTGAGGAAATCTCAGCTCAAACTAAGTCTTTACAAGTGTGTAAGGCTGGGGCTAACCTCCAGTGTAGTGAGGACAATCTTATCGACTGAAGAGAAGTAGGCTTCCCACAACATCTGGGTCCTCTGTCTGAGAGCCAGAATTCTCTCGTTCCCGACCGCTCGGACTGTGGACGGCACCTGCACAAAACACACCAGTTACACAAAAATCAAAGACTTTCACTTAGTTGGTACTTTTAAGTGAGCATGCTTTTCCTGCAAGTCCACTTTAACTTGGTCTGATTTAGCTTCAGATAATGGATCTTAATCAGGAAAGTCTAAAGCAGGATTTTCAAGTGACTCTCTGACATTTATGTAATCACCTAAAGAGCGGGCTTCATTAAAACCTGTAATGCTAACTGTTTCCTGATGAAAGACCATTAAAGGCACTTGATATGTTACTTTAAGTCATCAGCTTTAGTTTTACACGTAATGTCTGTCAAGGTTCTCAGTCATCCAGGTCATCTTGAAGAAAAGGTTAATGCGACTCACCTGAGCCTTTAACGACGCTCACATCACGAGTTACACTGTCCTTTCATAACTAACAACTATGAGACCAGAACAACCTGGCCCATCAGGTTTAGTCTCAGGTCAAACCCCTCCCTCTGGAGATATAAGCTTTGCTCTCTTACCAGTTAATCTCAGAATTTATAAAGTCTCTTGGAATTAGAGACTTCATCTTTAATTCAGTCCAGATGCCTTTGCTTTAACCCTCCCAGTCATGTTCAGGTTCAGCCTTTTGTTTGTTCTAAATGTGCAACCTTACATCACACTTACCACGTCATGATCCCAACCATGTGTACCACGACCAAGTTAAGGCCAAGACTAAAGCATGATGTTGGTAACGTATCATCTAAGGGCCACAGAAATGAACTGCATTTGAAAAGAACTTAAAAAAATGTTCCCCTGTTGCCATCAACTCGAACAAACAAGGCAGTAAATCCTGAATAGAAGAGGTGTGAGAGGATGGAGGTACGGTTGTACATTGCTGCAATAAACTGAATAGTGTTTGAATTCAGAGTTGGACTTGTTTAAAACAATGTAGACAGATAATACAATGTTTATAATTCATGAGGCAAGAGCAATAAGATACTAAAAAAAAAAAAACAGCTGTTGTAAATAACCACAAGCGTTGTTTTTTTATATGGTTCAGATTTCTTTCTTGGAGTATGATGTTTATTAAAAGAAACAAGACTTGCTTCCACACTTCCCTAAGCTTATTATTTTTGCCTTGAGAGGATACTAAAATGCTTGTTTGGGAGACTTTCAGATGCTTCATATTATCTTTGACAATGGAAATCCATGTAAAAATGTGTTGTACTCAGCCGCTCCACCACAAATGTGAGACAATTACTATTGAAAAAAAATGTCTTTAAGGGAGGTTCTGAAAAAAAAGTGGTCCAGAAGACTACTGTAACCTCACTTTGCCTGAACTCCCACATATATAAAACATTTGTGTGAGGTAAGGCTGCTTCAATTTAAAAATGTCTCCTTTGCCCCTGAGCGTCCCTGGATTGTTCCCGTTCATTAGCCAGCCTCCATTTGTTGTCATCCTCTGTTTCGGGATTGAAGCGGATCAATGGCGAGCAGACATGATGTAATTTGTGTGCGGGTGAAAGATAAAGGCAGTGATCGGCTTTGCTCATTGTGTGTTGTTTGTGTGAGGCATTTGTAAAAGAGGCAGAGGGGATGAGCGGGCGAGCGCTTTTAAAGCCCGGCTGGATTAAAACCTCTGTGTTGTTTAATCTCAAAGCACCGCGGCTTGTACAGGTGCTGTTTGATACAGGTAATGCCTGCTTTGTACCGGCGCCGTGTGCAGTTTCACTCACAGAGAATATGGAAGATAAACTCTGTTGCGGTGACAGAAGGAAAACATATTCACTTTGGACATGAAATACTCCCATATGTTGCAATAACTTATCACAGTTCAGAAGTTTAATAATGCAGCAAACACCAAACGGGTGTGGGACCTAGAACAAATGAGGCAGTCACTGGGATCTACTTTGAAATGCTTTGTAAAAACTCTGCAGATTGATTGTTACAAAATGGCCAATCAACATAATTTGGGACCTTTAACCAAACCATTTTGTGCCTAAAACCTCAAACTTTGCCGCAGATGTTTTAAAGTTAATATAAATAAATTAAACTTTGTTAAAAGTCCAGGGTTTCTCCATTATTTATTCATTTTCTAACAGTGCGGCAGCAGTTCTTTGGGGACTATGTAGGAGCGATTGGGGTTATATTCTTTCACAGCCAGTCAAAGAATAATGATAGAAAACAGAAAAGTGCTATTTTTGATGAATTTGTTAGAAAGAAATAATACATATTTTAATTACAGGTCAATGCCACTTTAAAAATATATAACAGATGATTTGTCTTTAACGCTTCTCCTTGCAGAGGGGGCTTTATAAAAACCACAGAGGGGTTCGGAGAGCAGGCAAACAGAATAGAAGATCTAGTAGTAGTATGTATAAGGTACCTGCAGCAGCAGCCTCTCGTCTCCCTCGATGACGGCCTGGTTCCACTGAATTACATCAGAAAACGGGAGCTCCCAGCCGTTACTCAGCAGCACTGGGACACATGCCGCCTGCAAACATACAAACACACACAGGTCAAAGCACAAACCAGAGAAAAACATAAATAAGTCCTATTTTAAACCCAGAGGCTTTTTAATGGAGTTGGCAAACTCATGCAACAGTATTAAAGAAGCCCACGATTATATAAAAGCACACAAAGTTATTATGACATATTAGTTAAATCTTTTGACCATATGCTACAGGCTAAGAGTATTTACAAACACTATTTGGATGTTTTAAGACCAGAATGTGAAAATATCTGCAACCCATGGATTTTAGAAGAAAACAAGGCCCGTGTTTCAGTCGACAGCATGTTATTCAGTTTAAAGTTACTGAATGTATAGGTGTTTTGAGTTCAAATTAATGAGATAGACGGCGGAGACAGCGTACAATTTAGAATGAATGGTCAGGTTTAATTCTTGCAAGAATGAAGCAAAGCACACACATGTAACAATGGAACAGGATAGGGCAAATATATTCTTTTAGTCAACACAATAACACAATACTTTCTGCTCAGATTCTGATGATTAATGCTCCAGAATTGACTTATACTGCTATAGGTCCAGCTATATATCCTTTCATTTTTGTGAAGTGTTTTACTATACAGTATTAGACCATGACTGCTGAAAATACATGTGCTTATTTGTAAAATTAGTTCATATCTCGAAACGTCTCCGTTTGACTCCCAGCGTCTGTCATACTCCCTAATATCTCTCCAACACGGCTTTAGCTGACATTCTGCAGCTGTTTGGACACAATGCACTGAGTATAAGTTGTGCCCCAGCTGTTAACCGCTCTGATGAGCATGTTGATCAATGCTCCCATATGTGTGCAGGGTCTCCTACACTGTGACTGGAATGACTAATAACATCTACATCTTATTTCCCAAGATTCCCCGGAGCTTTTCTTTTCAAAGGTTGTCAGTCAAACCTATAAATGTGACAGGGCAGACGCTGAGTACTAATTATGTACAAGCGCAGAGGAGACGTGTGAGGGAAATACAAGCATTATTGAAGCTGATTTTTGATGTCTCCTCACGTTCACTGACAGCGTTTTGATCTTGTTCTACTTTTTATGCAACACTTCTTTTGGTCTCCGTCAATGTCTTGCTTTAAACTGCTCCTTTGCTGTCAACCCATCTCCTTCCACAGGTCCGGACTGTTGATTGTTTTCTCTCACTTATTCTAATTAAGTCGCAAAAGATCAGAAGCAACAGTGGATAAACTTAGGATGAATCAAACACCTTCTCAGATACACAGGGGCTTTTGCATCTGAGAATAGAGCTGCTGAAAGACAAAAAAGCGTGTCCATATGTGAGGTTATGCAAAGGTCACACATACTTTGCCCATGTGATAATCCAGGGTCGAGGGGTTGCCTGAGTTGTCTGGCCCAGACGGGAGGGGGGGCATTCCCAGAGCCTGTTTCAGATGTGTCAAGTGTGTTGCTGCCTTGAGCTCGGATGACCTTAAAGACATCGTGCAACAAGGCACTGAACATATAGATTAGATCGGACTGATCCCGTCAAATGACAAATAAAATTCAAACAAAAAATATATATCTCTACTGTATAGTTAGAGGTGATGCCTATTATTTTCAGTGGTGCATATGATAAAGACTTGTTGGCAAATGTGCCCCATGGAGCATGCTCATTACTGAACATTGCAGACCATTGTGACTTAACTTGAGGTACTATGCAGCAATAATGCCACAATCTTTGCTTTAGAGAATTTCAACAAATACATGGTCTGTGTTATGAGCTGGAAAAGCCCTGGATCCAGTTTTACTGACTGTTCTGTTTACATTGTGGTCCATAGGAACCATTATGCTACTTTGACCAGAGGAGGTGGTCCTTTATACAGCTTGTTAAATTGACAAGTATGTTTTATAACCTCATGTCAAGATGGACTATGTACATTTGGTTTACAAAAAATAAACTTAAAGGATTAATAGACCATAAACGTATTAATATTTGTTCTGCTTTAGAACCTGTGAATTTCATGTTCTCTGAAGTTTTTGAAAAATACAGAGAGGGTATAGTACAGTATAAAACTCTTGAAATGCTCTATTTTTTGCTCATCTACAAAATACAGCTGCTGTAACCTCTGGTCTCTGGTTTGTTCTTGACAGGTTATGGGATCACACATTATATTTTATGGAAATGCAATAATTAAATCACTTAAAATACTATAAAACAGGAAAGTGTAGTCACATGACTGTCCTTCCTCTCGAAAGATTCTACAGTTTGTTGTAACATAAGCATATATTAGAAAGCTATCTTCAATCTTATTGCATTAACACATTTTAATTAAAGTTTCTTTTTTCTTTCGGACAGCAACTGTTTCATCCTCTGGCAGAACTCATCCCCGAATGTTGCCCTCACGTCTGTGGCCGAGTTTGTTTGCTTTGGGCGAAGGGGAAGTTTTGAGTAAGTGTGCACCGAGGAGTGAATCAGAAAGCTGGCATTGGGTTAGCACAAAGTCAGAATGCCAGCTCTTTTGTGGCCTTGGCTGGCATTGAAAAAATACAAGCAGAAAAATGCATAGTGGCTTGAATAGGATACAATGGAAGACAGTGAGGAAACAGCAGGAGAATGGGACTGGACGACTGTGGCCAACAGTGTCCAGCCTGCTGGACTTGTCCATTCAGCAGGACTCGGTGTTGGATACTTCCGGCCTATTCTCACGCTCAAATAGCTCTGGAGAGCAGTGCGGCCACGAAGCAGTGTAGCAGCCAAGCGAGTGAGTCTAAAAACAGCCACCAGTGCTCCCCGCTCGGCTGCGAGTCTGTCAACTTGGGTGGCAGAGTGAGAACTACACAGTCTCACTCCACTGCCTGCGGTCGCCCCATTGTTTGTAGACCTGTGCACTTTCCTCTGATGGACTCAAAATGAACGGTTACGGTGTTTGTTTAAGTGTGTGTGTGTGTCTTAATGGAGCTATTTTAGTTTAAAAGCCTTAGCAAATAGCAAAATAAGCTTTTTACAACTCTACCAACACAATGGCGCGAGAAAAACACTTGCAGATGTGAACATTAAGGCGTCAATAATCCAAAAATGCCATAAAAAGCGGCTGTGGAACGTAAACAGTTGGCGTCCCATGCACTTCCTTGTTGATTCAACTGTATATGAGCTACGTCCCATTGAGGCAGGCCTGTTTCCCGTAAAAGAGTAATCTGGTTAGTCTAACAGTGTTATGTAAAGGGAAATGTAGAAGGTAATGTCGTTATTGAGATAGCGTTGTCAGCGTTTTCATATGATTAACATGTTTGTGTTTTGGTTTGGGTCCCATCCAAAGAAAGATGCTAAACATGAAGCACATTTTTCTAAAGATTTAACTTGTATTAGCTTTTATGACACAGGGACTCTTTACTGTTTACTGCAGGCTGTAAATCCAAATCAGTACAGTATGCATCCACCAGGCTTTAAAGATGATATGTGAAACTCAGCAGAGTGAATCCCATATTTGAGAGGTCTGTAATAAATGCCGTAAATACCTGTAGTGACTCCAAGAAGCGGAAAGACCCCAGACGTCGACCTCGAGGCACCAGACAGAAAGTGGAGTTGTGGAGCAGCTCCTGGTAGTCAAACCTATAAATAACACAAAGACACATGAATTTAATACACTGACTGGCTTTATGCTTGGCCCCAGTGAAATACATAACACAGGTTAACAAAACCACAAGAAATGCTGTGTTTCAAACTCTGAAAAATTGCCGGTCAAAAAATATGGTCTAAAGATAAAGTGCACATTATTGACTCAGCTTTGGCTTCCTCCCAGTGTCCAATAGGTCCAAACGGATCTGTCTAAATTGCCTTACACCTAAAGCAGCCCAAGCCCTGCCATGACCTGTGAAGGATAAGCAGTAGAAAATGAATGAATGAACATAAGGTACAGCCATAGTGTTATCAGTCTGTGCACTCCACTAAACACAGTAGACCTCTGTTACTGTTGGAAACAAGAGATGTTACTTGTTCAATGACTGGGCGTATTTGTCAAAACAAGCCTCTTACACAGCCAGCACTATATGGCCTTGTCAAAACCACTCAAATGTTTCTTCCTGAGGACAAAATATTGCTGTATTCACTGTATCATAGTCACAAAATAAAGAGCACTGTCTGTAAACCAATATGGCACAATGACACCTTTTTGGATATATTAGATGAATAGCTGTATATATCTGGTGAGATATGTGTTCTTATGAGAATAACTTTGAGTTATATAGTGGAGCACACAATGAACTGTGTGTAATAAGTCAATGAAAGAGGGGTTTTGTTGCCTCTTTTCATGTTGACATAAAATGACTTTGAGGCTACGTCTTGTAATTATTTTTAAATCCTACTCAGAATTTCTGTTAAAAACCTACGCAGTGTAGCTTTAACGTTCACTGGTCATAATATAATGGCAGATATAGTAACCTGGTATATAGTAAGTATAAATTAACTTGGCTTTCCCAGGTGACTGTTTAGAGCAGTACAAGATGTATTTTTTGTAAATTTGTGAACAGCCAAATCTGTGGACAATCCAGCTGCAGTGCAAAGAAAAGTATAGAGTGCAGGGCTAGGAGCCCACTGGGATAAGCTTTAGTATAGAGTCACACACTAAAGCAATAATTTATCTGTCCTATAAGTCTGGACAGAAATCTATATGTGGCAATGTGCACAATCTCATCTGAAAAGCAATAATACTCGTGTAGTGAAATAATCAAGGCCTGTAAACAACAGTAATAAAACTCAGACACAGTCTTCTTCTGATTTACGATATTTAGCATCTGTCACACATAAAATAAACCACAGTTATTGTTGCTTTCATTTGGTCTATTTCATCATAACGGTCCAGATTATGTCTTTGCTCATAAATCCACACAGCCATTCACGCACAACTGCAGATATCTAGAGAATGCAGAAAATGATATCTATCCATCACCGGGTTAATGCACAAAGTAAATATGGCCTAATCTTCACATTCTATTGATTCATGTTTCGAGACAAGATGATCTGAACGGATGCCAAGACAGAGGTTTTGTGTGGGCTACTCCCACTGGCTGCTGCCATACATCACCCTAGAGACTTCACGCTCATATTTCATCCTCAGCTGTAAAAAAAAAAAACGAGTGGAAAACCTCTACATCAATGCCCTACTTCATCTGTTAAATGAAACTGTTTCATTGTAAACAGACAGATACCAGCTCCAACATAAAATACTTCTATAGTGTCCTGTCCTCTGAGAGCTGTGGTTCTTTCGGACTGGTTTCGAGTGCATTTTTTAAAGTTGTTGGTTTTGTTTAAACCAAATTTATGTGGTCTTGGTCTTTTTTCTTTGGGAATTTATCTTATCTTAATTTAAAGATGTAATTGTAACCCTGACTCCTTTTCTAATGTGAACCCTTTGATGAATTTAGACCGAAAGTGATTCAACTGAATTTCTTTAAATGTAGCCAAGGACTTGCTGCTTTCATAAGCGTAATGTATGGTGACGGATGGTGCCATTACACGTGTTTGATTTTAAAATGGTCCTATAGTATCTTTGTCTTTACAGTCTCTAAAGGTCTTGGGCTGTGTCCAAACTCACTCCGTGGTTCCTTTATAGTGTACCATATAGTTATTACACCATTTAAAAGTGGTGTCTTAATGTCTAGTCAACTCAAATGTAGTTCACTGAAAATTCCCCACAATGCATCATTACCAGGCAATTGCCACTATAGGGCAGAATAGACCATAATGTCTGACATGATTCGATGGAGAATAACATCAGCATGTCTTAAAAATTGTACACAACAAGCTAGAAGCACTAATTTGACTAACTTTGTGGTTACATAATCATTTATAAATTAGTATTTATTAAGCCAGTATATAAAACACCAATGTGAGCATAATGTATATGATAGTTTCCCTCCTGTTAACACAGAAAAGAGTCCAGTCATGAAGATACATTGTACTTTTAAAGATTAATGTGTGAAAAGGCACTTAATATAACTTATATTTATGTATTAATTGTATTCATCACTAAAATCTGCAGTGTTAATCACAGAAGTCCATTATAATTACAAATATGTCAGCATTAATAACAAAAAAAACAAGGTGTGCAGTATTTGAAACAGTTAATTATTCAGCTTGCTTTATACAGTAGTCTACAACACTACAACCCCATAGTGACTGAAGGGTTAGGGACTAGTCTTCATCTTGACACTGTGTACTTTCTTACTTTCTTAAAATGCTGCTCCTGCTTTCCTTCTGTTTTTCTGCTTGTTTATTTGCAGAAGCGATGTCAGTGAAAAAATATGCCTGCCATTAATCTTCTCAGTCACTTAGTCATTTATTTAACCCTGCTTGAGTGATGAGACACAGGCCTTCTTTTTTTATAATTTTTTTTTTCTCTCCCTGGACAAGAAAATGAGCATTTCATAGCTGGAGTCGGTTCATAGAGAATCGCTCAGAACATGAATGGCTGTCACTGTCAGAGTGCGGGGAATATATTTGATATGTCAAAACACCCCCCACACACTGCATATGTACACAAACAAGACTGAAAGGTGGCCTTGTTTGGTGCTATGTTCTGATAGCACCTGTTGACTGAGCGTTAACATTAGGGAGATGATGTGTAGGCGTTTCAATGCATCTGAATAAACGTCGATGTACATTTCAAATGAGTCTCCATGCCACAAATCTGTCATGATGGTTAAAGAGATTTACACTGCACTATTTGTGAGGGATTTTCTTTCCAAATCTCATTCTGTGCTTGGGATTTAGTGAACACACGCGCGTGAGTAAATGAATTTGAAGATTTATATAGGGAAGGCTTTCAGCTGAATGTGAAAATGTCTTGTAAATCTGTGTTGCCATTAGAATATAAGTCAAACCTTTTTGTACTTTTTTTTTTTTTGAAGCCCTCTCCTTTGTCCCATGTATCAGATGTGCTCTTTTTTCAGTTGACCTTTCCCTGGTATAAAGCTCTGGTTATGGTCCTGATTGTTCTGAAGGCCATTCAAAATCAAAGCGTAGCATATTTACTATTTCCAATAAAATATTTAAAAGTTGCTTTAAGGAGCAATAACTAACCATTTGACAATTTTATAAAGGATCATCTGAGAAATCAAGTGCGTTTTACTTACTGTTAGGGTTAGGTCTCAGCCATTAAAGACACTGCAATTATGAATGAATACTCACCAAGCTCATAAAATATTTAATCTCAAGGAACTTAACAATGGTACCCACCACTAGCTGTTGCTTGCATTAGGTTTTCTCTGCCAGCTTTTTGCTAATTGCCAGGATTCCTTTGTCTCTAATGTATTTTTGGGGATAATTATTTGATGTAAAAAGCTGTTACAACTCCTTTGCCGCTGTCTCACTGACACGTTCCTATTACCGCTCATCAACATTATGAAGAGATTAATTACAATTGTGCACCTCAACAACTGAAAAACACGTCTTCACTGATGTCACTGATGTACAAGGTCTCTCAATCAGAACCAGGAGTTATATTCATTCATAGTGTGTTTTCATTCAGGGTTTTGAATAGATCCAGATACATGCCACCTCCAAATGTGTACGCCGATCTAAATCTATCAGGATGCATTCACCTTGCATTCTCACCTTGCATTAAGATTGGCCACATTAGATCTGACCACTTGGTCCATAATTTAGAGCCAGGTTTGAAGGAGGTCATGTTTGGACATTTTTGGACACATTGTTACACAGAGTATATTATGTTATTCCACTTTAATTTTAATTTTAAGGGACTATTTCCATGTTTCCGTTTGGTTATTTACCTCAAAGAAACTAGACAAGGGGTCACGTGTAACATCTTCATCCATCTTTTTTATCTGCGACCTTTACCATTGAATATTTCATCTTTTTCTAGAGGAAACATCTTGGTACATCATGATGCTGTTGCTTTATCTTATCTACAGTTAAGGCTGGATACAGTATCTTGTATGAGTCAGCCTGTGCTCTTGTATGTATAAATGTCTGACCCACTTCTGTTGCTCCCGTGTCTCCGTGTACAAGCCCAGTGTGTGTTTGGAAGTACAGCAGAAACATGAGGGAGCGAGTGAGTGTCTGTTTGTCTCCCTGTTCCTGTGCGGAGGGCGAGCTCAAACAAGAAAAGGAGTAAATGATTTAAAAGCACAACAAACGGAGGCCTGCTGTGTCTGCTTCACCCTGTTATCGTCTCAGCGGTGGTCGTCTGATGCTGCACATTCTACGTGGTCGGCTTGTATTGTACCGAATTAAAACAATGTAGTCTGCCTTGGTTTTGAGAATGGTTCCAAAAGGATCTGGTCTTGGTCTTTGACATGACTCCTACTTTTAAATTATTTATAAGAACCTTGCTTTGTTGTAGTTTGAAGAAAAACTTGAGCCATTTTTGTGGCCTTTAAGAGGTTTAAATGTTAAATGATAAATCTGTCTTTCATACTGTATAAACCTCACAAACCTGTGAATCCTGGACTTTATAGAGCTGTAAACCAACCAGTCTTTTCAAAGTTAGACACTCATTAGTTTGACGAAGACCAAAACTGCTCTTTCTTTTTCACTTTCCCTACAGTTTTGTCAACTGGTGAGTTCTCTCCCACACAGCTGCCTCAAGAAATAAATGTTCAAAGTGCTCTTTTCTTGTTCTGTGATTTTTAAAACTTTCCCTCTTCCCATGTATCATGCTCTGGTCTTGGTCTTGGCACACTTAAGTCATGGTTAGTGTGGTCTAGTTTGGTACCATCATCTATAATTACTAATACATTGATTTGTATCTACATGTCGACTGATGGTTTACTGATATCATTATCTTCAATCTGAATCACTGCTGTGGAAATGAGTTGAATACATTAAAACGCTAACATTCAAGATAAATATTCCTGTGTTCTCTGGTGGATATGCTGTCTATGTATAAATCCATGCATGTTAATTCATTTCATGTTACAAGAGCTGTAGAGCCATACGCTGCATATTAATGAGGGAACACTTGCATACTGAATGTGCGATGTGCATCTAAACCTGCTGCTAAATTAAACAAATGGCTTTAGTGAGGGCTGTGTGCTGCGTGACAGTTTGGATGAATGTTAACTGGAGGCTCTCACCGTGAAGACACTCTCTATTTACAGTATGTCAGAACATAAGAGGTACTGGTAGCTATGGATTGCTTTCATGGATAATGCATATTGGCAGACAAGTGGGTTAGTCGTCATCAAGAAAAAGTAGGACCTTAAAATGAAAATACAATGGTTTGGACCAAATAGACAGGCTTTGTACCGACAAGAGGTAGTTTGAGAGTAGACCAAACTAAACAAGGGTTAGTTTTTTTTCTAATAAAGCTTAATTCAAAACCAACTAAAGGGGAATTGTGTAAAATGTTGTCATAATTAGTCGGACAAAGGGAACACATCAGTCAAAGTGACTCTATGCATTTGTCTATCTTTGAAAAAAAAAAATATATATATATATATATATATATATATATATATTTACTGCCCAGATAGGACAAACTGAGCACTGCTGGAAGAGAAGCACATGCATGTTTTTCTGTTTGAACTTTTTAAAGAAAAATTACAATCAAACCAATTTTTGACTAGCCTGGCCAGCCGCAACTAGCTCTTTTTCTGTTCAGTACAAAGAAGTTGGTGTGGTATCCTTTTGCGTCTAATATTAACCAATCAGAGAATGATAACATGTTGTTTTTGCCTCAAAGACTTGACAGTATAAGGCGTCATGGGCCATTCTGTGCAGACTTTTGACTGTTAGCAAAAGTGACAAGCCTGAAAGAACAGCTTTCTTTCTGCTGCAGACAAACGGCTTGTGATTAGTCCGTCTGCAAAATCTCTGAGAGAAGGGATTTCCTGTGAGAAAGGGACCAGACCATACTGGCTAATTTTTGACTGGGTTTGACATGAACATAGCTGTTCACAAAGAAAAAGACGAGTGTAGAATGTGGAATTGCACTCTGCACTTTCACTGCCAGCTGTCACCGAAAAGGCCAA
This sequence comes from Perccottus glenii, assembly GCA_024416835.2. Lineage (NCBI taxonomy): Eukaryota > Metazoa > Chordata > Actinopteri > Gobiiformes > Odontobutidae > Perccottus > Perccottus glenii. The sequence continues at coordinate 6,614,396 of CM044562.2, forward strand.
CAAAAATCTAGACACAACGCCTCTAAAGACAGCCAGTAACAACATAAAAATATAAAAAGTAAAGTTAACCATTGGGTCCACAATAGTCTACATGCTCAGAATACTTTGTTCATTTTGTTTACTCGTCTGACTTGTCCACTTTTGGAGTTTTAGATGTAAGTTATAAACCAGCCTCTCACGTCTCCCTGGGTACTTTTGATTACAGCGCTTTTGTTTACTCTTATGAAAGATCCTGATGATGTTTACATGCATATCTCTTAAAGTCAACAGCACAGTCTGGGTTTACGTCTTTGCGCCAGCAGCTCATCATTTCCTCCTCCTATTTTCCATTTCAGTCTCCCCCGAGGACGGATATACTTTAGTTAAATATTAAACATCCAATATGGAGCCAATCTATGGAGAAAGATGAGGAGAGAGCATTCAATAAACACACTCACATAACGTCTACCTCCACAGCAAGAACATTTTTTCATATTTATTCCTCGTTCTTCCACAGCCTGTGTCGTGGTTTTGGTCTCAGGGTGTTATTTCTATCATCAAAGCTGTATTTACAGAGATTGCACCACTCTGAGCTGCTGACTGTGTTTTCCGATAAGCTTCTAGAAGCCATTATGTGTCTATGCCTTATATACATTCTGCAAAACATTTCTTTGCAATTTGTATCTGAATGTTTAATAAAAAGCCTTGTGTTGCAGCAGCAGTTGCTTATTTTGTGTGTAAAAGTTACTGGATGTTTTGTAAATGGTAAATGGTAAATGGTAATGCATTTATATAGCGCATTTTTGCACCCTTCTCGGGCACCCAAAGCGCTTTACATCATGCTTCCACTCACCCCATTCCCACACATTCACACCTGGGGCAGACAGAGATGGGGGCTGCCATACACACGGCACTCAACCTTCTCCGACCACCACCAAACACACCTCTACTGTCACACACATTCATACACCAGTGCTACAGACACTGGAGGCAAGGTGGGTTAAGTGTCTTGCCCAAGGACACAACGACAGTATGAACTGTGGGGCGAGCGGGAATCGAACCTACTACCTTCCTTTGTATTAATGTTATTAATGTGGTAATGTTAATGGAAGCACAAACAGTAGTAAATGTTCATATACAGTACAAAGCTATTGTGACATAAGCTATTGTGACTGCTTCTGCCCTGTGCATATACATTTAACAAAAGACTGAAATTATTGAAATACTTGAATTTGTATTTGCTGTCAGCTTCTAATGTGTGGTGTAATATTTTAGATGTTATGTGTTTAATTTATGTATACTTAGTCATTCATTTAAACATATTAATATAAAAGACAAAACCTAAAGTCACAGTGTATGTTTAACACACACACACACAGGGAAGGTCTAGATAAAGACACAGGTGTCTGTTATCGAAGGATACACAGGGAGGGAGAGCCCGAGGAAGAGTCCTCAAGGCCTCACAGAAATGACATCAGAGAGTTAATGAGGAGATCTACCAGGCCTTACAGGATGATATTAATAATGAAAGTTAATAGAAAGTTAATAATGAACTTCAAAGCTTTACAGGAAGAGTTATTACTGTACTGTCATATCAAAACTGTATAAAAGCTTATGTCTACTGTTCAATCTTTAGTAGAGCTGGGGCCTACTCGGGGCGTTTATTGTGTTGGTTGTGAACAATAAAGACTCTATGGCATTGGATCTGGTGTTGCATTGATAACTTATTCCATACAACAGTGCCAAAGACTGAGAGATCAGTTATGGCACTACTAATGTTTGCACAGACAGTGAAAAATACGGTTTATATATTTTGTGTCTTAAAACTGAAATACAGTCTTACAGTATAACTACATGTAATGCTTTTGAACATGTTTAGCTGTTTAGCATTGTTTTAGCCTAATATGAACTTTTGTAAAGTTCTGAGTGACTCAAAACTGTGCTGCTGTGTGTCTTGACAAAAACTCTACATTGCATAGAAACAGTTGTCCTCTTGTGACTGGAGAAAATTGCAGAAATATTGTAATGATTGAGCAAAGTTGCAAGGCTATGTGAGTCTGTGATGCTTGAATCTGCCCAATTATTTTGCAACATTACAAAGCTCCCAGTTATTCTTTATACTTTTTATTTCACATTTCTATTTTTCGTAAACTGAACATAGGCTGGATTGATGTAAAGTGACAGTGTAAGAGGGGGCTTTTGGGGGGAGCAGTAGATGCTCTTTGACTGGCGGTAGCTTGTGGTCAGATGCACTGTGCTTCCTGTTGAAAGGTCAGGTGTCAGTGAAGCTGGGTGTGTGTTTCTCAATATCAGTGCGAGCGTGAACACAAGCATGTGGCCGACCAGGTTTATGGATTTACTGTCATGTGCTAAGAGGCCTCTGTCAATACTCCTCAGTCCAACGCTCCAGACACAGCATCCGTCTGCTTATGTCAGCACATGCACAAGAGAAATTACAGCAGAAAACAAGCTTGACTGACAGCTAATTATTATTTTTTTTGCCTGTGTCAGAGCAACGTCCAGCTTCTCAAGTATATTACCCTTTTCAATGTAATGGGAACTATTAATGGCTCCAAGTGTCACATATTTCACAGGTTTCTGGAAGTTTGTCAGCCTCTTTACCAGTTTTATGATGAAGTCTTAAGAACTTAGTGTGTGTGTGTCGAATCTAAGCTGGGGTTTCTGATGAATATTTTATCGACTGATTTCTCCTCCTTCTGTGTCCAACTACATTTTTTGTTTTAAAATGCATAATATTTTCTTTACAGGTTTGGAATCACCAAGGTAGAGACTGGCTGCAGACATGCTGCTGTGCTTGAAACAGCAACATCAGTCTATTTCTCCCTTGTGCTAAAATCTCCTTACTCATTCCCATCTTCCAAAACTTCTAGGTGAGTGTTGAGAACCCAGTGAGAGGATAAGCGGGTCAAAATTGTCTTTAGATCGTAAAATTTTAGCTTTAATGTAATATGTTCTTTCATTTAATTGTTACATGACCAAAACCGCATTCAGTTCGATTTCTCTTCAGCAGTGCATCACAAAGCTGCTTGACAAATGGTTTGACAGTGACAAATGGCTCCTCTGAAAAAGAACACAGAGACTGAGAGGAAGAGAAAAAGCTGAAGAAGACCAAGCGGGAGATAAATCTGGATGTGGCCAGCTGCTGCAGACTGTGGGACGCAGGGGGAAGGGAGCAGAGGACGCCAAGAGCCACAAACTGCACCTCTTTCTGGAGGGGTCAGCCACTGGCCTACTGTAACCACTCCACATCCAACTGGGCCAGAGTGTGCTTTTGGAGTGAACACTGGGATTTACTGTTTGTGAAATATAAATGAGATAAGACTATTTTTTTATTATTATTATATTTCATTTTAACAGTTCTACCATGTGTCTGCAGACTGCACTTGGATAGTAACATTAGCCATGTGTGAGTGTTGTGTTCATCTGCAGAATTATGCATAACACCTGGCAGAAATATTCACCAGCTTCTTTTAACTTGAAAATAATGTAAACATTTAAAATGTGTTTTTATAAAACACCACTATTGTATTGTTTATAGCACATTTTTTTCAAATCTGTCACTTCTTGTGTTGAAAGTCTATATTATTGCCCACTTTGAGTGTGACTTTGACAACATTGCTCATTACTTGAAGATTGGGACACACATTGTTTCACGATTTATTCTGTCTTATCCTGTCTACTAGTTTATGCTTGAAAAGTTATTTGCAAATTCAAGTACTTTTTGTATTGTTTGGTTTCTTGACAAGGAGATAACTGTCTGTATTATGGCTTTCATTGCCTGGTGTGTGCATGGTTTTGTTCATGAGACAGTGGAAGAGGGGTATCCAGATGTTAAATCCTGTCCTGCACCTGTCGCTTTTCAAAAACATCACACGCAAACAGAGTTACCTCCGTTTGTGTCGTCTTCCCCGACAGATGGACCGCTAAGCCCTTGTCTTCACTCAATTCTTTTGTAAATCTTCTTTTGAAATCCATAACCTACTTATCTCTAATCAAACAGTGATACACACTAAAGCAGAACATGTGTGTATGTAAAATACAATATTATAGGATCAGATATGTTTCGTTTATCTCACTGTGGGCTTCAACCAAAAGTAAAGAATATTATAGATAAGGAATGAAATCAGGAAATAAAGCACTTTACAAAAATAAGAAATATACTGCTTATGTACAGGCACAGTGGCTTAGGTGGTAGAGCTGTTGTCCGAAGTTGGCAGTTCGATTCCCAGTTCGCACTAATGTATGAATGTTTGGAGGTCAGAGAGTCTGTAGGTGCAAAATGGCTGCCACATCTCCACCACCAGTGTGTGACTGTGGAGTGAATGAATAATGGACTTTGAAAAGTGCTATATAATTCCAGTCCTTTATTAAGCTGTTGCTTGCTTATAATCACATGACGTTTCCAAGATAATATTGCCCACAGCTCTGTCAATAAATGCTTTATTTGCGACATTCTTAACTCATTCCTAATGGTTCTTTCATCCCGGGCATCTCTCCCTCCTGAGTCTCCTGTTCTTGAAATGGGCTTAAAATACAAACCATCAGTAGAAGTGCCTGTGCTGTGAAGAAAAAGCCTTCAGATAAATGGAGCAGGGCACTGATACTTTTCTGTCCTTGGAACTTGGTCTTTCTTTATGTTTAAAGAGTGCATTATGTATCAAAAGAAAGTAGAGAAGGACAAAAGCATTGACATTGAAAATTTAACAAAGATCTTTATGGTTATAAGCTGTCCTTAATCGAATGTGCCATATTGGTTATATTTTAACAGAGGCCATGCTTTTCAAAAATCCCCAGTGTCTTAAACGTAGCACATCTGAACCAGCAGTCCACCCCACACTGTGTGGTTTTTCCTAATTAGTCAAAGGAAGTATCAAAAGGTTAAGTTTTTGTGACTCACTTATTTAACCTTTATTTATCAAGGAAAGTCCCACTGAGATTACAAATATCTTTTGCAGGAAACTCCCATGTGTGTGTGGGGGGGTGTGTGTTTCAATATGTTTAATGTTTCTTCCATTAAAGCACTGGTTCCCAAAGTGGGGGTCGCGACCAGTGGTGGGCGGGGGGTCGCGAGATGATTTCCAGAATTTTTATTTTTTTATGAAATTTTTTTTTTTTTTTTTTTTTTTTGAAAATTTTTTTTTTTTTTTAAAGGTTGTAATGATGCGAGTATACATTTAGGATAATTAAAATAAACTGAAAGTAAAACTTTGTAAAACTTTGTTTGCTCCGATTAATTATGACAGTTAAGTGATGGCTTGTTGCCAAGTCCGCAGGCTACTTTTAAAGTCCATTTTGGGTAAAAAGCATAGTATAATAAAATAAGCCAAACAAGTCTTCATGTTAAGAATGAATAGTACACAAACATTTCTAAAACTGTCTTTCTTTATTATTTTTTTATTTTTTTAATAAAACATTCATTAATTATTTTATGATAAACATACTGTCTTAAGTGCACCCCTTTATAATCATAAATTTAATAATAATAGCTAAATAAATACATAACAAAAATAAATACAATAGGTTTAAATAATAATAATTAGCATGTGGGCTACATGCTTTTAGCGGGGGGGGGGTCGCGGATCGTCAGCAGTCTAATATTGGGGGTCGCGGTCTGAAAAGTTTGGGAAGCCCTGCATTAAAGTGAAGTGTAAGAAAAAGTCAAGTATTTCACATTCTCTGATTGTTACATTTCTGTGGCTAATTGCCTTTTGACACTTCATTGTATAATGCATTATTTTATAAAGTCACATTCACTTTTTCATCAACACAGCTTTACAAAATAAACAACAATTCACTGGAGCTGACACGTATGTGCGGTTGTTGACGAACGCTCCTAAATACACGCTGTGAGCGCGGTGGCATTTTGTCAGGGGTGAACAAAGATCTGAGGTGTGCTTCCTGCCTCGGTTTTCCCTCCGTCCAGTACTTTATGAACTAAGCTGGCATTATGAAGGTTGTGAACTCTGCTGGACTGACCACATGTCCACGTCTGTTACGGACACAAATACACTGACCGCTACACAACCTGTTATTTAAAAGTTAGAGTTCCTCAACCCCAAATATAATGTGTCTCACAATATAATTGCTGACTTCAACAACTACATTAGTTGTTTTAGCACAGAGGTGCACGTGGCAGAGTGGTTAGCACTCCTGCCTCACAGCAAGAAGGTCGTGCGTTCATAACCCGGCTGACTCAAACATTCTCGGCCGACTCTGGTCTTTCTGTGAGGAGTCTGCATGTCCTCCACATTTTACTGTGGATTCTCTCCGGGTACTCATGCATGTACAGGTTAATTGGCAACTCTAAAGTGTCCCTAGTGAATGAATGTGAGAGTGAATGGTTGTCTGTCACTGTCTGTCTTTAAATGTCAGCCCTGCGACTAACTGGCCATTGTTCAGGCCCAAAGCTGCTGGGATAGGCTCCTGTCTCCCGCGACCCCTAGAAAATGAATGAATGACTGAATGAATGTTGTTTTAACAATTCATGGCATCTTATTGAAAAAATGTAAAGATGTGTTTATATGACTGGGAAAAACCCATTGATTAAACTATTATACAATACAATAAGAAGTAGACATACCGGCTTAAAGGGGACCTTTGCAACTTTGTCCAGACATTTTCTTTAGCATTACTGTATGACATCCTAACAAGCTGATAGGACTTTCCTGCTCCAATCTTAAAAATGCACATAGATATTCAGGCAGAGCATGATATAATCTTGTGTATGGCCAGGCCAAAATATAATTAAAATAAAACCGTCCAGCTGAGTTCTTACATAGCTACACTTGGTGTTGTTGTAACCACTTCAAATGACCTTTAACTGGGAATGTAAACTCTAGTCTTCCAAAAGCCTGGATTTGTTTACTCATACACTGTCAGAGCCAGAATTTTGTCTAAACTCTAAATTCTCCAGGACAAAAACAAGTAAAAATGTGTGTGTAATTTATAATATAATGTTCACTTTGTGCATGATTTTGGGCTGGACATTCTCAAAGACCGAAATAGTATGTGGTAGTATTTTTCCCTCTGCGTCGCTTGTTAATTACATGGAAACAGAAGGACTAAGCTCTTTAATCTGAACGGATACGACCCCAGCTTTGGATCATCCTTTAACACTGTTACTTATACCTCTGCGCCGGGCTCACACACGCCGACCGGGCTGCGGCTCTGAGAACACTCATGCAAATACAGATGCAAAAAGCCACTTGAAATCCGTGTCTACTCGAGTCCACACATTAAAACACTATGCACACTTACATCTCTGTGTTTTTGAATAGCATAGTTATTTGAAGCTTTATCTGAAGTGCCATTTAACATAACTGTGGATTAGTGCATTTTAATTCAACTTTAATTTATAAGTCCTTGCAGCGAGGTATTTACTGTATGTCACACAAAAGCTAAAAAGATAAGCCAAACTGAAAAAAAAAGCTCTTAAAATGAGCAACAAGCAGCAGATTACATTTGTCCTTATCAGTCTGCAGCTAAATGAGTGCACAGTTAGTGGCACCAGAGGCATTAACACAGTGGTCAGTACAGTGCAGTAGTACACTGTGTGAGTGGGTGTGGGCTTGTTAGTTAAATATAGAAATGAGAGCACACAGCTGCCTGTCCATTAGCCTAAAAGCACATCGGAGTAGTAACGCCACCATCATAATATCTGTCATCTCACTGAGAAAGAGATGACATGGGAAGACTCTCTGCAGAAGGGAACTCTAATGTATTTTCAAAAGGAGCATTTTGTGAAGAAGCTTTAACAAATGACACATAAAGACCCATTTACGACATCTGGTGTATAAATAGATAGATAGATAGATAGATAGATAGATAGATAGATAGATAGATAGATAGATAGATAGATAGATAGATAGATAGATAGATAGATAGATAGATAGATAGATAGATAGATAGATAGATAGATAGATAGATAGATAGATAGATAGATAGATAGATAGATAGATAGATAGATAGATAGATAGATACTGTATTTATTCCCATCAGGGGAAATTCAAGTGTCCAGTTGCATTTAAAGACATAAATACAAACAGACTCAATCACCAAGAGCCAGAGGAAAGAACAGGTCAAAACAATACACACTTCACAATAAAGAATAATAAATAGGTTTAAAGTTGATAAAAAAATAGTAATAAGTACACAAACTAGCAGCTGGTATAAATGATCTCCTGAATAGCTCAGTCCTGGGGAGTCGCAGGGAGAGGAGCCTACGGTTGCTCCTCTGAGAGAGTCATGCAGGGAATGCCTGCTGTTGTTGAGGATGGCCTGCGTCATGCTCCTCATTCACCTCTCTGCCAAATCTCCAACCAAGTCCACCCTCCTCTCCATCACCGACTCACATTTCCTACTAATTTGTCCAGTCGATTACTTTCTCTGACAGTCAGGCAGTTCCCAGCACACAACACCACAGCCACAACAGATTGGTAAAAAGGTACATCATATCTTTACAGACATCAAACGCTTTGAGTCTTCTGAGAAAGAAGAGTCTGCTCTGACCATTTGTACATTCTGCACTAGCATGCAATGACCAGTACAGTTTATTGTCGAGATGGACACCCAGATATTTGACCACCTCGATGCTCTCTGAAGCAATCAGCACATTGAGATCAGTCTAGATTTAGTCTTCCGCTAAAGTCCACCATCATCTGTTTTGGCTGTATTAAGGAGCTCATTGCACCTCCTCCAGTCGACTAAAATCCCCCCAAAATGTATAAAGTAATAATTTTGACCTTTTGTATCAGACATAAAACTATACTTTCTTAGAATTGAGATTAAAATTAAACACATTGCCTTTATTTAAAATTGTTTTAATCAATGAAAAACAATACCAATATATACAATTTAAACCATCTTTGAACTTAAAGTGCATTGAACAGGAGGATATTCCTTATGCTACATAAACACTGGCATCATAAACATCAAATGCAAATATTTATTTACTTCAATTCATTTTCAGGAAAGTGCTTTGTGCTAATCACCGCTTTCCTCTGTTGAGGTCACCTGTGACACTGAATACTCTTTCTGCAAAAGCTTGAGAAGCTGACATTACCAACAGATCTAATGCTAACAGTTTGTTGCTCTGTCATCTTCATGCGTCTCCAGTTAACTTCTCGGCACCACCGCGTAACAACAAGGCACGTTCTGATTGGCTTACTTGACTCATCTTGCCCGTTCCACTTAATCTTTCCCTTCTCCTGACTGGTTTTCCTCACAAGTTGTTTTTATCTCGTCTTTTATGCGTTGACAAAAAAGAGTCTATAGTTGTTGTTTTAGTCATTAGGAAGACTTTTTTATTTAATTTTTGTTTCATTTCCGTCTGCAAAAAACTTTTTTTAAATGTTACATGTGGCTTCTTCGGTTCTGCTTTCAGGACGAGAAGTGAAATGCATAAAACAATATTTATAAGCTTTCAATACCAGAACCTTTAAGGCAGGAAAGAGACCAAAGGCCATGAGACCTTGATTTTCCAGAACAGAAACAGTGTACTGCGTGATCCAAGGGAAGAGATACCAGCTTGAAAACATAAAAAAACACATGTCCAATCTCACACTGACACAATGACAAACTCATGGGGGAATGCTATCATTTGTTAAAAAACGGCAGGGAAGGGTTATTAGTCTGAGAGATTGAGAGAAAACCCTGTTTGAAAAGACATTAACTACACAAACTGCTTTTTTTTTTGTCCACATAACAACAACAAGAAAGACTTACACTGGCTGTTACAATTTTGTGATGGAGGTTTGGTTCAACAAAAACTAGTTAATTTTTAAATATATGAACAATATATAACATACTATACATTATAACATAATAATCTAACTATAGATTTGGACTCACAAAATGCTTTTAGAGGGATATTTACTAAGCAAGACACAACAGTTGTTATGACAACGAGAACTACCTTATTTGTTTATACCTTAAGTTGACTGCAGATAAACTGTATTAAGAATGAAGCAGACAGGAGCCACATCACAGAAACTAAACCATATACTGCTGTAAACTGGTTTTAAAATACTCTTTAAACCACTGAACTACTTCACTGCCCAATTCAAAATGTCATCCACAGAGGATATTATCACAATATGTTGCAGAGAAACAGTCCAGATTTTGGCAAAGATGTCCACATTGAGGTGATGTTGTATGAATGAGGAAAAGAAGAAGAAGCAGTCATATAATAAAAAATGCATGTAAATGATTTATATTCTGAGAATGGGTGGAACTTTGTCAGTGGTTAAAAAGATGTGCTTTGTCCTTCCTGCCTCTTTCATGTAACTTGCATCAAAAAACCTGTGTCTAAGAAAACATGTCATCAGCTGGAGATCACCTGACAGGAAGTTGGTTAAGGAAAAAAAACCTGAAGGTGGAGAAGACCTTCAGTCCTTTTGTCGTAACCACTATAACAAGTAGGTTTGTACAACCGCAAGATGTCACAATGTTGTAATGCAAGACAATTTGCATAAACAAGCAACAATGTACTTTTCAATTCAATCACCAAACACTGAATAATTGTGTTGTTCCGTTTGTGGCAACAGTTGTATCTTTTGCTGAGCCCTAAAGTCTACAAAGTTGTTTACCCGACTGTCAGTGCGTGATCAGACTCGTGCCCTGTTTGCTGCACAAGTTGCCTTGAAGCTGGAGAAAATAGAGTAAGAAAAATAAAGCTTGATATGAAAATAGAAATGCAAGGCGTGGAGTGAGAAATCGCAGAAGCAAACAAAGTTTTTCAATGTAAAGATAGAACGTGTCCTTCGAGAGATGGCAGAGGTAGATACAGCGACAGAAAATAGAAACACAGCAGGCTGCCTTCACAAAGGAACTACCTAAGTTCAGTCTGCGTTTGGCAGCCTGCCTCCTTCCTAGGTTTCTGCTGCCACAAGTCGGGCGTGACTGATCCGGTTCTCTGCAGATACATTTAGAGACGAAGACTAATCCACTTCCTGTTTTTCACACCTTCATCTAATTATAGATTTGATTTCCTGAAAAACACTTTTTTTTTTAAATTTTGCTTAAATATTTCCAAGAATAAAAATGTTATCTATCTGATAACATATACTTATCGGATTTCACTCACGTCATTTGTTTCTACTCACATATTTTTATGTTCACTTTCAGTTTGTTGCTTACTGAGAGATTTTACACAGAGACTGTTTGGTCTTTGCTCTGATGATAGAGTTGAGTTTACACAAGCGTTCACATGGAAACGCTCACTGCATACCCTCCACTGCTATTACTGTCATTACACACAAAAAGAATTAATGGACTGCTTCCTAAACAGACAAAATTTGAAGTGTGGTTTATCTGAAATATTACAGTATTTTGCATTTGTTGTTCTACTTTGTTGTTCTGTTTATTTTACTTCATATTTTTATTCTTAGAATTTTTTTTTATTACTGTGTTGTATTTGTATTGTTTATGTGCACTGGAAGCTTCAGCACCAAAACAAATTCCTTGTGTGTAAAAGCAGACTTGGCAATAAAGCTCTTTCTGATTCTGATTCTGATTCTGATGTAGCCAGCAACCAATAGATTTCTGGGACTGATCTTCTGCTTTTTTGTTTTCACTGAGGACATATTGACACGATGACGCAGCAAAAAGAAAAACACTCCCTCGGCCCGGAGACAAAACATGGCGTGAGAACACTGTCCCTACCAAAATGCGACAGAATCTTAATGTTTTGGGTTAAACATACTGTTGTGTAAACAGTCTCCAAAAAAGGGCTTTATAATCCTACATCTGACTCAACAGATCCTTAACAAGCCATTCCATTATGCAATAAATCAAAAATGTGTCAGTGTTTTTATTAAATATTTCTACATTTCTACACAAGTAAAAATAAACTTCTTATCAAGGGCCTAACATTTTAAAGGGACAGTACTTTTACTCAAATACTTTACCTTTAAACAACATGAAACACAGAGGACGTCCCAAAACTGTGTGAATGTGAGTCTGGAAGTCTCATTACAGTTTCCATAAGTAATGATGCAGGGAGCCATGGAGCGAAGGAGCTAAAAGCAGGAACAGTGTCGAGCCGGTCTTTCGGGTGAAACGAGAGAGGAATTATTTATAGTAAATTTACACATCACTGACAGCTCCTTTCCCTTACGAGCCCACTGCCTCTGCATGGTGGAAATAAGTGTGTTCACATAGTATATAGAAATGAAATGTGCACATGATGTGGTGTGTTGCCTTTAAGTCTTATACTAACACAATTTCATTTAAACTAGTCGTGTTGCTGTGCCCATTAAATAATTAATAGTTTTATGATAAAAGCTAACTTTGTGGACACAACATTTTTGTTTTACCGATTTTAACTTAATATCCATGACACCACAGTTTATTGAACAATGTGTCCCAATGACTAATGTGTCCTGTCTGCTTCAGAAACGCCACATTTTGGTGGAACCTAATGAGTCAAACAAACTGGCGGCTCCCTGTGAGACTATTGATGACCAAACCCCGAAATAGAAGCTACTCAAATACCACAGTCAATGTCGGGCCATAAATGGACCCGAGCCACAAAACAGTACTGACAATGGACTAGCTTTAAAGAAGTTAATGTCAAGCAGACATTACATCAACATTAAATCTATTTCAGCCTTAACAAATACTGCTGTATATAGCCAGGCAGCTGTACTAATAAAGGGTTCAAACGGCCGCAGGTGGGGCCACAATAGGTATGGCTGACATGTCGACGCTCCTTTTGAAGTTCAACCAGAGGGAAAGTTTGCTGAGGCTATAGGATCTTCATGCATCAGTCATATATATATAAAAACCTCCTTAATGCCGTCTCAAAGCTCTAAATAGCTCTGGTGTTAACACAAAGCACATATACTACACTGAGTCCCAAAGACAACACTGCTAACATGAAATGCTCACCGCAAAACCTCAGGTGAACCCTCGCTCGATTTAATGAACATTATGTCACTTTGGATTAGGCAACAGAAATAGAGAAGTAATCTAAGTTTTTAGACCTCAAACAGCTGTGACCTTAGGTTTTATAGTGACATAAAACAGTGGACGGATGACTGCTTTATGGAGCCATCTCTAAATAAAGCCTCTATTCATAAAGTCTGACCATTAACCATGAACCTTTAAGATGAAATGAATGGGATTGCAGCCTGTGTTGCTCAATAGTGACCGAATGCAATAGTTATGCCTCTGAAGGACATACAAAGCATGTTTGAGTCTGTTAATGTTTCTAAACCTGTGGCTTAATTATGCCATTTAACTGCGGTTTGAATTGGTTTTCAACATTATTTTTCATGGGGCACCTTAGTGGTTCACCTTGTAGAGTCTGTAACATATGTTTAGACTCCTTTTAAAGTCTTGTCTTTATATTCAATACACTGCAGTTTCTGTCATTAATTCTAAGTAATTGTGGTCTTGACTCCAACACTACCTGGTCTGTAAAAAAAGTGTTGAGAGGACACAATTTACTCAATATTCAATGAAAACCCTTCCTCCATTATAGTGCACACTGATTCACACTGGCTGTGAATATTTTTAACCTTGCATATGTATATAATCTTCAGAGTGGGAGTATGGTTTCTGTATTTTAAATTTATTCTCCAGCGCTCAGTCCGTGTCGAGTCGTGTCTACCCTAGAGGTGCTGTGTGATTGTTATGTCTGAGCCGGAAGCTGCTCTTTTCGGCTCTGTGTCTAATTAACTTTACGCTCCATTTCGACTGTACGTCCTGTGTGGCCTTGCTTACACGTTGTGTTTTAAAATTTATTTTTAAAACTGAAATGAATCAAAATGAAGGTCAAATATTTCTTCTGAAATGTCTGGCCTGGTGTTGCGACAGAAGTTGTGTAGGCGGCGGGAAAGGAGCAGCATAACGAGATCTGGTCTAGAACGACTGTGATCTGCGACTGAATTGTTATAAGTCTTTAGCAAGGCAGATGTGTGAACGCTAATGATGAGGAGAGTGTTAATGTGCTGATGACAGTGATTTAACACAAGTGGGGGTCCGTCGATCATGGGATCACACCCTCTGTATTAACAGAGCGCTCAGTTGGGTTCAGTCATTTTGTCTTCGGCGTATTTACTCATTAATCACACTTTCATTATGAATTCACTCAATGTGCACATTAAAAATCGTGCCTGCTAAATAACAGCACCACTGGGACATTCCTAAACCCTGCCCGTTCAAACACACACTTCTTAAGAAACTATAGACGCTGCACTTTCACATTCACCACACGCCTCTCGCTCAAAGGCTTGGAATCAATAAAAGTAAGATACGATCAGCCTTAACTTTCAGTCGAAGTGTAATATCTCTGTGAGTTTTTGGGGTGGTTGTGCTGCTGTAGAAGTGTATCAGCTTCTGACTGATAAAGTTTGAGGAAAACAATTCTTAGAAAAGACTTTAAGAGTGAGTTAAACAATGCGTCAGGGTTTCTAGAAAATTACTGCATAGGTTCAGTACAAGTAGTGTAGGATTTCTGGTACATATCAGCCACCAAAGGCCCCTAAAAAGTTAGATTAAGTTTTACTCTAACATAAAACCTTGTGTCCAGAGATATTCTTAAAAACCTTTTATTGGATTATGACCTATCATGACCTATGACTATGATTAACTGAATCCCCACAGACATTAGGATTTATTATTAACACTCTAGAAAAGCTCTAAAGCAGCTCTAAAGACTCTTGAACAGGAGTAGTTCATCAGCCAATACTGTCTTCATGAGACAACAAAGTCAATAATATTGCACTAGAAAGCACCAAATGTAAGCTTTGATCAGAACATTGGCCATTTGAACTTGATCAGTCATTACATTATGACCACCTAATGTTTAGTTTTGTTTAGGAACAAAAAGTTTTCCTTTGAACCATGAAGGCATAGACTAAAAATGTGAGGTTATGATTGCACTTGGAACTGGACTAGACTTAAATCACAGGCTGCAGTGTGTGTTTGCAGCAGTTTAACATCTAAGAAAACTCAATTTTGATTGGAATAAAGCTGTGTTTACAAATCTTTTATAAATGTTTTCAAGTCTTTAATCTCCCTCTCCATAGAAACGCAGAAATCAACTCAATAATTTTGTTCTGTCACATGTACATGCCTTCACTGTTATGGAAACCTGCTTGTTGCTGAAGCCTCAGAAGTTGCTGAGCCTCACTTGTGTTTCCAGGTTAAAATACATGGTTGAATTAAGCTCAACTATTAATGGCTTAAGTCATAGGTGTGTCTCCGTTTAATCCAGTGAGATTATGAACAAATCCCTAATAACAGTTGAGGTGAGTATTTTAAATGTGTTATTTTAGTGTTTTGCTGATAAAAGACTTTTGTGTTGTGACTCTGCCTTCATCACTTAAGCTGTCACTGACGTTATGACCCCTGCTACGTTAGACAAACACTCATTTAACACCCACTGTTAGCTCATCAAAGCAACACAGAGAGTAGCAGCAGTTGTGTTGAAATTAGAAAAAAAGCCAGTTACAAAGAAGTATAAATAAAACGTTTTTCATTTTAGTTTTATTATCCACTGTTTGATTTGGTCTTGGTGTGGATTTAAATGTAGTTTACTTTACAGATAACATTATGGCTATAACACACAAAGCTGCAGTGCCACGTTTAGAAAGCATTGTAAGTCCACACATTAAGAGTCCATTTACTCTTGGCATAATAGCCCTGCTGATGTTGGCGACAGCAAAATGAGCACCTATTCTTGTAAAAATTACCCAAACAACTGTAATAGAATCAGTGGAGCAGCTCCCCACTGATAGCAGCGTAATCATCCATTTTAAAAGCAGACCTTTTTGTATTTTTAAATTGAGTCAGCTCTGTCCAATGTCACTGGAATAATGTAACATGCGTTAATCCCCTTTCAAAATACATTTATTTTGTCTCTCCGTGGGAATTGTAGTGAGCCTGTGTTGATGCTTGCTGTGGAGTCTGTTTACCAGAAACCTGCCGGCAGCCCGCAGCCTCTCAGTGAATGTTCTGGAGAGGCTCTGGACTCAGGCCAGTGCCTCCACACTGCACCCACTGTCTCTATTTCTACTGAGAGTTGCACTGAGAGGGACAACGGGACATTAACAGGCCTGTGTGAGACTTTCACCAGAGAAATACTCAAAATGAAACAGAAAATAAGGTCATTTAAAGTGAATATTTGAAAAATAGGGTGGATCTTCAAAACTACAGAGAGGTAAATAATGACGGATACTTGGGTTATAGCTTGTTGGTTGACAAAGCCCCATTAAATTGATATAGCTTTTTAGTTTTATATACAATTTGTGCTTGCTCTTTCTTATTTGCTTATGTAAGTCTTTTAATCTAAAAATGTAAAACAATGGAATGCATTGTTTTTAATGCAAGCAGTGAGGTCTATAGAGCAGCAGGAGCTCAATTTCAATATTGTGTTAAATTTTGTTGTTACCACATAAACCTCTTTCTCACAGCATTTCTACTGAATGCTCTCAGCTCTATGCAGTTCTGTATTCATTCTTAAAGAACAGCTGACTAAAAAGGTAGAGTGACTGTGAAGCAATTAAAGTCAGATGGAAATTTAGTTGCCGTTTTTATTTTGTGGACACCTTTTATGCAGTTGCAGATGATTTAAGATAATGGTGCAGTTATTGTTGACGTTGCTTATGAGATTATATTGTGACTAAGCTCTAGAGCTGATGTGGCATGTGGACAGGCCCAGACACAAACCAAATACTGTTCTCAGGTTTTCTTCTTTGATTAACAATACCTAAGGGGAAAACAATACTCTTTGACCAGCAGCTAAATCCACAGAATTTCTAAGGCTCATGTGACAAACTCTGATTTCATTGTATAATGTGTGTGTGGTGTAGTGTGGATGAAGCCTGCAGTCAGGAAGCTTACATTTTTACACATTTTTTACAAAAAAATCTTTCTTGATCCAAAAAGAGCGGCTGAATATTTATCACTTTCTATATATGACATATAATCTATGCATTATGCATTAGGTGTGTAATCATTTCTGTATGGCCAGGGGTCACTGGGGTCTAATACATACAGTATTATATCTGCATATATTACAAGAGTTAATGGTGTTATGGGCATATTACATTTTGTATGTGACGCAGTGCAGTGTTTTTAATGAGAGCAGGAGGAACCTGTGCCATAGCTGCCCACAGAGGTCTGAGGTGGAAGTGGCAGCATATGTTATCACCAGACTCAGGCCGAGTCCTGGGAGCTGACCTTTAGAGTCCTCCCGGAGCCTTGTGTTTGTACAAATCTTCAAAAACAGTGCATGTGTTGAACCACCGAGCGCCTGGCAGCTCTAACCTTTTAGCCGTTGTTAGACTCATTCAACCAGGAGTATTTTAATTATTCCTGTGACAGGCTGGTAATTATGGCTCGCCGTGATGTTGTTCTCTCTGTAGAGACAGTTCAGTGAGTTATGGCTGGCCCTGGAGCAGGGGGGTCAGCGGTGGCAGCAGGTGACCCTGTGTGAAGGTGATGTGACTGGAAAGAGCGTGAGTCCATGTGTTATCAGTGTGGACAGATTAGGAGCAGCATGAGAATGATCTGAGATAGGTCACGCTCCAGGGACAGCGGTCCAGTGTCCTTTAAAAGAGCTGGAGTCAGTAATACATGTCTCATCTTTGAAGTTTTCATCTTGATGACCTTCCTGGAAGGCACTATATGCTTGTCTTAATGTTCCTGGTGGTTAGCATTTCTGGGCTCTAGCCTCCTTCAAACCATAAAGTGTAAATGGTAGTGTCTGAATCACTTTAGGGGAGAGCCCGTACCACATTGGACTTATTAGTGAACAGAGAGGTTTGGGTTAAGTTTGTATTTGATGTTGGGGATCTGTTCAGGGATTTCTCATGCCTCTGAGTAAAGGCAGAGTGCTCCACACTGCCATGCACTCCGTCCCAAAAATGTAATGTTGTTTTCAATGAGACAATTTACACAGCGTCCGCTCAGCTCTGCACTGATATGCAGCAGTTCTGTTTTTGAAGGACGCCGAAGCCAAACCACATAAATCTAAACAGATCACACCAAGCAAAAACTAAGCATTAAATGAAATAAGATCTGCTAAAACAAAGCTTTTATGTGCCCAATGTAATGAGGATATCTATTTCAACAACAAAACGATCTCAAAATCAACCTGTTTTCTGGCCCTTCCTCTTCTAAATAAACAGTTGTTTTGGTCCTGCACACGTCTTTATTAATGGCTTTTTTTACACCATCTCATACTCCCCGGGGCACCGCAGCTGAAACATATCCAGTGGGTGATGGCCTGCAATGTCGTTCTGCAGCGGAGTGGGGTAATGCAGGTAATTTGGGGGTGAAGCAGGGAGTGCAACCATGATGCAAAAACACAGAGCAAACATATAACTAGAGTTCAGATCAAAAATGCAACAAAATTAGGAGCTGGGGTGGAGGTGGTCTGTGATTGCTTTAGAAAATGCAGCAGCGTCTTGACTGAATAAAGCAGCTTAGACATAGGCCTAAGAGAGGAGAGGCTGAAACCACAAGACTGCTCGCTAACCCAGGGTAAGATAGTGAGCAGCTTGAGCAAAAATCTCATCATATGTTTGAGGTTTGTATTGACAAATCTGAATACAAGTAGAAGAAAATGTGGAAACTAATTATGATATAAAATTTTGGCAGAACCAATCTTTACTAATCAGTGTTTAGCCACCAGTTAGACACAGGGTCTAACACAAACTCTGACAGTGGGAAACAAAAGTTCATCCAACAGTTATCAGTATCAGAGAAAAGAATTTTCAGAACATTTGGCATTTAACAACTTGGCTTTGGATTGTTTTTGTTAAGGTCAACCAAACCCTACACAGATAACAACAGCCCTACTGTAGCACATTCCCTGAAATATAGGAGGGGCTCTGTTTAAATGCACAGTGCTGCCAAATACTCAACATGCCTCGAATGACTCCCAGAGAAAAACAATTGAGGTGACAGAGCTGGACTGTGTACCTCGCATCACTGAGGTCATATGCTTAACTCCATAATGTGTTTGTGTTGCTCTTCGGGCTGTTTGCAGAGTGAGGCAGTGTGTTTTGGTTTGATCGAGATAAGCTAGCGACTAAAAGAGCCAGTAGTCAATACTGTTTGTGTCTGGGAGCTGTAAGGCTGTCTGACTGTATGAGACACACACACTCATATCACAGAAAGACACAGCTCCTTAGATCTTTTTTAACATTTTTACAGAGAAAAAACATGCATAAAATCGCAGCCTTTCCAGATTTAGAGCCCGGTTGGATTTCTGCTGTTTTTGACAGTCCTATCCTTAAGTTCCCAGTGAAAAGGCGAGATAAGATGAGTCTGAAGGCTCTGAGACACAACACAGAACAGAAAGAAAACAGTTCTGCTGCAGAGATGTGTTTATCTTTGGAGGCCACTGTCTAATCTTCGCTTTTCTGCTGTGAACTTGGAGTTGATTTCAGATGTACCATCCGGTCTAAGTCTAATCAGTTTTATTACAAGCCAGTATATCTCTTTTATTGGATTAGTCCATTTTAAATATCCAGAATAAATTTGTCACACATTGTCTTTCTCACTGATTTTCTTGTATCAGATTTTGGGTTGAAAGACCCCGTTGCCTGGGACACTTTGCCTGACTTTAATTGCCTGATATTAGCCCAGATTGTTGCAGAGGGACTGTGTTGTGCTTTGCTTGAGTGGGATGACTAACGATCACAGCGACAACTCTCTGTAGAGACTCCCTGGTGTGAACATAATCTGTCTCCATGATACTTTATCTATTAATAGTCACACGGCTTAGGCTTCCTCTTTTCTTACACAATTGTATGAGTTGCACTTTGCAGCTGATAACATCAAAAATACTCTGAGTCATGGGGAAGCTCAGCTAAGTGCTTTTCTGTTTGTGTGGAACTGTTTGTTATTAGAGCAGTTTCCATAAAAGGCGCAAAAAGGCACCACCTTTGGAAACTTTTAAATGACCTTCCCAAACTAAACCAAAAAGGAGGCAAAAAGTCCGAAATCTAACAATCTTTGAAACTGACTCTTTTCACCTGTAAAAAGATATTGGCGAGATACACACAGCCCTTATTTCTGGCGAGGCTTAGAGGATATCACTGACCTTTCCACCTGTGGGGGATATTGAATGGACAAAAGGCAGTCTGAGGAGAGCTTGAAGCAGACGTGTGCAGACAAGTAGAGCAGCCCATTGTAGGGGAACAGACAGCGGGCCGGTGCCTGAACAGGTGTGTTCTTTTGTAAGGGTCATAAACATGAGTCATTCAGCTTCGGAGATGGCTCAAGGGCGCAGTCAATTGTACAGAAAAGTGTGAAGACAGGGGATATGGGTGAAAGCGGCGGCGCACATTGACAGCAGAGTCAAAAAGTGGTGTGACAGCAAAAAAGACTCGCAGTCGGATAATTAAGAGGAAAAGGGAGACTAAATGGTGCGTTTTCAGCGGCGAACGGGCTCAGAGCGAAATCCATCTCTGGAAGTACGCGGCTGGCATCTCATCTACACCAGACATTGTTTTATGTTGGTGATACTGCCACCGCCGCTGTGTTTCCATCAGTCAGGGCCCGACACCACCCGAGGGAGTCACACACGTTTGGCCAGTCATCTGCATAGATCTGTGTGTTACCTGTGTCCAGCACTGACTGATGCACTGAGACACCACAGCATTGTCAGGCGTTGATGAAATCCCTAAAATACTCAAATAATCTGCATAAGAGCCTCGGTGTGGGACCACTGTTTTTTCTCTATCGTGTGTTGGATTATATTTCTCTTTGTTGTGCAAGCCTTGCAGCTCTTCGCAGTTTGTATTTCAAACACTAATTCTTCTTGCTCTGAGGACAGCAGCAATTTTTCCCCAAAAGAAAGTCCCAGGAGTGTTTATTTAGGGCACAAACACAAGAACTCGGGCCATGTTCAGCAGTTACAGGACTGCAGAGTTACAGTTTACAAGCAAATGTCTTACTATTGAGTGCCATAAAGCCCATAAATGCCACTTTTAACTTTTAGTGAAAAGCCTCAGCTGTTAACACGTCCTTTGCGAGAAAACCAAGCTGTTCATGAGCTCAAATGTGTTGATCAACCCACTTTAAAACGTTTGTTATTCAAAAGTACAACTAAGCAGTTTTGCCTAGTTTTGCTTGCTTACATGGATCAACCTCCAGACTTCTTGTGGAAGGCAAGAAATGTAACGAAGCATTTATATACGTTCAACTGTTTATAATAAAATAACAGACTTTTGCAAAGATGTTTGTTTGAATTTATATATGTGTAAACCGTGAAAGACAAAAGATAGTATAGAAACAAGTTAGCAGTTTATTCATTGTACAATCTCCTAAAGCAATTGCATTTATTGTAAAATCTGTAAAAAGCTGCTTGTTGAGTGACAAACATGGGCAGTAGATGTCTCCTTAGCTACTGTCCATTGTGTTGGTCAAACGGGTCAAATATGATGTTCTTTAGATCATGTATTTATGTAATGTATTTAAAATGCATCGTTAAAAAGCCATTGAGATGTAGTGGCATCCAGAGACTGCACATTAATGCTCTGAGGGAGTGTTCTTGTTACAGTGAAAACATGGCAGACTCTAAAGCTGAAACGACACTTGGACATTCAGTTGTGATCCTAATTATGGAGTGTTTGAAACATCTCTCACTAAACAGTGTCTAATGTGGACTTACACGTCTTCTGACTCTGACAGCCTTTGTGTTCATTTATTAGCTTGTACTCAGTCTGTGCTGCCGTTGTATTGATCTGAACTCCAGTGGGGGGTCTGTAATTCAGCTGCTTTGAGTTTCACAGCTCTTTATCTTACACTCACCTCTGACCGCACTCCATTTATCTGATGCTCTCACAGCGGTCGACACTGCTCAAATGGACACATAAATGATTCCAGCGCCCTGCTCTCTGCTGTACACTGTATGTGGGCCACGCCTCTGCGCTCAGACCGGAGCAGCAGGTGATTGGTGGGAAATTATCAGTGGTCTTTCTCAGACCGGAGAGGATGAGGAGGTCATTGCCTTGAGGAGCAGACCAGAGGAATGTGAAAGAGCTCAAATGAGATCGCAGGGGTTTTGACAGGTTTTTGCTATTCACATACCTTTATTATTATTTTTTTTTTTTTTAAAGATCCTTATGTTTAAAATACATGTACATTACGGTCAAGTTTAGATAAAACTTGCAGTCGTAGATTATAGTTGAACAAAAAGTCTTAGCTTACTGAAAAACTGACTTAAGTAGATTAGTGATTCATTTTTGCTTATAGTTACAAAAATAATCAATGCTCAACAATAATCCTATTAAACCTAATGCTGCTGTGAAAGCCAATACAAACAATAAATGCAAAGACCACAGCTATTCCAAATATCTGAGAAAAACTAAAAATGTGATTCGGTGCAAACTCCCAAAAGTACTTTACTCATCGGTTTTGTCCATATTTCAAGAATCAATGGTGAGCTTTGTATTAAGAAAAATTGGCTTGGGGACAAGACAATGGCTATGATCTAAAAGAAGAGAATCAGACATGAATCTCATTAACTTTTTCGAGGTCAGATACAAGAAAACTTGAAACAATATGGTTTAGTTTAGTTTGCATGGAATAAAAAGGTATGAGTTCAATTGACGAAGTGTATTCTGTAAAGAAAAAGTGAGACTGGATCTGTACAGTATTGACTTATAAAGGAGAAAGTTTCTGACAAAATGCAATGAGCTTTTTAAATGGACAACATCAGGCATGGTGCAATGCAATACTGACATTACGTTTTTGCCTTTGTACTGCCTTTGCTGCCTTTTCCTTAAGCCAGAGTGCTCAGTCCCTAGAGAAGCCATAATACTCCACAACTGGACAAACTTTATGATGAACACGTTGGAGCTACACACCAATTGGATCAATTATTGTTTCATTATTCATCAAATAGACCCCAGTGACTATCGATTAAGACTTTTGCTTGAAATGCACGTTGCCTACAAAAACAGAGACGAAAGCCAAAAATGCACAGTATCTGCCTGGGAGTTTTTAAAATGACTTCAATTACAAGAGACCACAGAGAGGGATCATTATCATCCTCTATACTGCTCTCCAAAGACACATGAAGAAAATGGGAGAACACAGTCAAACAGTAGCACACAGGAGGGCTACTAAGAAGTGATATATGAAAGAAATATGTGAGAATAGGCTTATGGATATTATTTATTGCATTTATTACAGAACACATAACTATACAGCTTTCTCTGTGGTGAGTTTGTTGAGATGAAAGTGAACCAGGGCCACAGTAGGTTTGTCCAACACTCGTCCTGTTTCTTTCCACATAGTTTCTCTGAACTGCTTTTCTAGTGATCTCAGTGTGTTATCTCTGGCCCCAGCAGAGTTTGTCTGAGACGTGTGTTGGTTTCAGATCCTCCAGCTTGAGTCTCTGCAGCGCCTCTGATCCTCCTACTGCGTTAGTTTTCAGAGGCAACGATAACTTTAGGAAAACAGACATGTTGTTCCAAAGCAGGAGGTTATGTTTTCAGTCTGTCATAATTATACCTAAACCTAATTTATACAGTTTGCATTGAATAATGTAAGGTTCAAGACAGAATCCATACAATAGGACAAAGCCTGTATCATTGCTCCGTCTGCTTCTCCAAACTGGGACCACTGATGATTATCTACAGTACAGCAGAAATTACACATCCCCAAGTATCTCATAGACCACATTTTACAACAAACATGACTTTAATGAGTGTTATTTCTAGGCGTAACCAACATAAATTGTAACCCAAATCTATCACAAGTAGAAGTAGGTATTACCCACGCAGCACTTATCCAACGTACATGTCCCAGACAAATTTATAAGGAACGCCATCTGCTCCAAAGACATCGCTTCTGATGATTAATCTCTGTTTCCCGTTAATCCTTCTGTCTCCTACTTTCTCCAAACTCTCCTGTGTAAAGCTGTTTGTTCACAAGTCCACCTCCTCCGTTCGACTGTCTATCTGAGTTTTTACACCTTTTTCATTGTGATTTCACATTGAGACGGGCCGCGGTGAAGACTGAGAACATGCTGGGAACTGGAGGAAATGGGTTTGTCCTTGTGTTCAGAGAAGAGCGGCGCAGCGGGGGATGGGATCAGGCAGAAGGGACATGTCCAAATGTGTGTTTAAGCTTAATTAGGCCACAGATGAGCCAGCGGCCATCGGTTAATCCGGGAAGATGGAGAAGGGCATGGGGAGAGTCAAGGGGCTGAGTTTGACCTGTAGTTACTAATATAATAAACAGAAAGGGAGAGGCATTGTCTTACTCTTCAAGGAAAACTCAAGGTTCAGAGAAGGGTTGGAAGAAAAAGAGGCTAAATACAAGACAGTGATGTATTAGTTATATTTAATAAAAAAACAACAGAAAAATACTCTATAATACAAGGTTGGCTCTTTGCAGTGAAGGTCCTGCAGCTATGGAGCTTCACCTACAATAAAAACAGTGATTTTTCAAAATATGAATGTTTCCCCAAGTTTTTGACCACACACAATGTTTTTTTTTTTTTGCTTCACACTACTTGTAATTGGAACACCTAATTGTTGCCAACCTATAAAAGTCAGTCGTGGAGTTCAAGTCCAGACAGAGCATCCGGATGAACGTCCATACTCATCTGAATCTGAGATCTGAACACATCCAGATACATTTACACCTTACACCCAATCACTCTGTCACCAGGACCATGTTATTATTGAAAGAGGAAGTGCATTAGTGGGGCATGTAATTTAATTTAATTTTTCATAGTTTTTCAATGGAAAGAGTTCAGAGTCAGAGAGCTCAAGTTGTACGTAAAAATGTAAAAACACACAAAAGGAAGTGAAGCTGCATTAGACACAACCAATCAAACTGTTTCTCTATAAGTAGGATAAAAGCAGTAAACAGTTATAAATTATAAAGTAAAGTAAGGACTCAGCAGAGAGTCTGACTTTGATAAATTAGTCTTGTTTTAACCTGTTTTAAACCATGTGTGGTCTCCCTCTTGTCCGAACCTTGAGCCAGTTTGTGACGTACAGTAAGTCAGGCTGGCCACAGGTGATCAAGCGAGAAGGCGGATTGAGTTTAAAAAGGAGACAAAGTTTGGGTTCAAATCAACTTCATATTACAGTGAACAGAACTTTATTATGTCAGGTGTGTTTGGTGTCGAGAGATTACCAAGGACAGCACTGATTGCAAAAACTGAGATGAATGAACAGGAGGCAGATGGACCTTGGCGCAAGTGATGTGCCATAATTAAACAAGAAGAAATGTGTGGGGCCGCACTACAAAGCTCTATATACAACTCCCATCTGAGCGCTCCAATGCCACATTATGTCTAATTAAAGCAAGATATTAAAAACCAACAACTTGCCTCATACACTTGGAGATGTTTAGAAGCAGTCTACACATCATACAGAAAAGGGAAAGAGCCAAAGATGATATGCAAATGAGTCTCGGCGTGTTGCCCTGAGCGACGGGACGGGATGAGACTGCTAAGATCAAAGCGGGTGATGAAGCGGACAAACAGAGATCACACAAACAGTCCCGGTCTCCCGCTGCAGATAAAGTTGGGTTCTGAACTTCCAACAGTGTCTCACTCCCAGTTTGACCTTCGCACATCTGATCAGGGCGCAGATAAACACAGATAAACGTCAGGCTTCTTTACCAGTTTGAAACGAGGCATGTGAGCAAATAATTGGTTTTAGAGGAACAAAAAGGGCCTGGGCTGAGCTGCTTTTATTCTGTCAAAAGAGATTGTAAAAATAACTCATGAACAGATCTTAGTATATTGTACAGTGTTATTCTCTGATGTTCATTTTTCCTAAAACTATTTTGTGACAAGGGCCAGGCGTATGGATCCTTATATTTTCCAGATCCACTTCTTGCCAAGATCCAAGTTTGTTCTGCCGTTCCAACCATTATTCTTTTCCTCCACAATCCAAAATAAACCAATTAAGATTTGATTTGGGTGTGACTTTTTTAACTAAAGTTTAACGTTTTGTTCAAAAAGCAATCAACTTTCTATACTTCCTTATAACATACCCTAAAATGTCATTATTTGACTTTTCAAGGCAAATTTTAAAAAGTCAAGGCAGTGGTAATTCTCCTTTTCCTCTCATTTAAAAGCTGTATATATTATGTAATATTTTCCATAAAGTCAACTTAATATTTGAATCCAAAACTATTTAACATTGGAAGTGTGGTTGCTGTGAGATGGGCATGTTGCACTCTTGTTTGTGTGCAGCATATGAATTGGTTTCTTCTCATTTTGTGTTGTTGTTATTATGTTTCTGTTATCTGTCCGTCCTGGGAGAGAGTCCCTCATGTTGTTTTTTCTGAGGTTTCTCTTTTTTTGGGGGAGTTTTTTCTTGAGCTGATGGAGGGTCTAAGGACAGGGGATGTTGTCTGGTGCAGTCTGTTAAGCCCTTTGTGGCGGCTGTTGTTGTGATATTGGGCTATACAAAAATAAATGTCTTGTCTTACTGAGACCACAGTGTGCTCAGATAGAGACAAGACTAAGACACAAGAATGGTATGGGTTTTGGTTTAAAATACACACATTTGTGGGGACCTTATTTTAGCGCTGCTTAAGAACTGACTAAAGATTGGGAACATCTTTCTAATCTGCCACTACAGCACTAAGTACAGCACATTATAAAGAGTACTAAACCGTATAAGCAAGCATCACACTACATTTTT
Source organism: Perccottus glenii (assembly GCA_024416835.2). Taxonomy (NCBI): domain Eukaryota; kingdom Metazoa; phylum Chordata; class Actinopteri; order Gobiiformes; family Odontobutidae; genus Perccottus; species Perccottus glenii. Next base: position 6,641,035 of record CM044562.2, read on the forward strand.
CTACACTGTTTTTTTTTTTTATACTATACTGTTATTTATTTTTATCTCTTAATTTATTCTTTCTGTGAAATGTAAAGCGACCTTGAGCTACGGAAAGGCGCTATATAAATAAAACTTCTTCTTCTTCTTCTTCTTCTTCTTCTTTCTTCTACATTTGTTCTTTGCTATGACTTGTGTGTGATTTCTGTTAAGCACATTGAGTTACTTTGGTACGAAATAAGCGTTATAAATGCATTTTTTTCTTCTTCTACTTTTGTGCTTCCCTTTCAGAAATATATGCAGCTGAAACTATGACACATCTTGCTTATCTGCCTCTTTGACTGGGTAAGGGAAAGTCCTGTAAAAAACACTTCAACAATTTACAAAAAAGCTGGCCTAAGCAGAAAAGTGGAAAACCCTAGATTCATATTTCATATTCTGTGTAAGTGTTCGACTAATATCCCGCTGTTACCATCTGAAGGAGACCAAAAGATAGAGCAGGTGACGAGTCTATTAGGGACTACAGAGGCACAACCGCTGACATCAATATCCCCCGCTGCCCCCCCTCGTCCCATCTGAGACAAATTCATTACATTCCTCTCCAGCTGTCCATCCACCGCTCGCTCCTGGCAAAGGGGACATGTCGTTTTTTACTCGAAAATTACAGTGGCTTGTCACTCGCCTCAGTCCTGCTTTCAATTTCCTGTGGGAGGCTGACGTCTGCGCGCTGTCGACGCAGGACGGTGTATTTGTAGTGGTGTCTGGTTTGAATGGTAAGTTGGGGTTTTCTCTAGGGATGCTAAAGCTCTTTGGGGGGAAAAAAAAAAAAAAAGCATAGAGCAGACATTGAAGTTATTCCAGTTCCCGCCTCTGAAGCTGACAGCTGAGAGATTAGTGGTTAATTAAGGCAGACGACTTGAGTGGCGTGCTGGGAACAGGCCTCAAGCCAATCGCGGAGTTTCGTTTGGTCGCATAAAAAACAAGGACGTGAGGGAGTACAGCCTCTGGGAAGAACGCGGTAGAAGAAACGCGTCTGTAGCCAAAAGCAGCATTGATACTTGAAGCGTTTTCATGCTTCTCGCACATCTGGAAGAGCAAGATAAGGCACATGTAACAACAACAAAACTGTGACTCAAACCTTGCTCGTTGGGTGCAAATCAAACGCTGTGTACTTTACATTTCAGCAGCAAAATAGTTTAGTTTATGTAAATTAAAGTCAAGGCCCATGAAACAAGAAATGCCATTAATTACATTTTAATTGTAATATGTAACCATTTCTCCTCGCTCAATGCTCAGAAGTCAAACAACCACAGTAAATAGGAACAGATGATGCAAAACCAAACAGAAGTATCTGCCACTACAAGACACGAAACACATGCACACGTCCAATGAGGATAACAAGTCTCTTTCTAATATCTTTGGCTCTGGAAAATGTGAAAAAAACAAGATGGAAATTTATGGTTTTCCATTGAAACAGAAACTGGACAAAATGTCCAGATTTCATTGATTTAATATATTTGTCCTGAATTGTAATCATCACATTTTGTTAGAAAATTAAACTGGCTTTGGAAAAATAATGCAAGGTGACATGTATGGTCCTTTAGAACCAAATGGAAAATTGAAGTTTAAGCCCTCTGAAGCTGTTTTTGTTTGAGTTTTGACCCTCTGAAGCTGCTGTAGTTTATGATGGGGAGAGAGTAAAGAGGAACAGAAAGCAACACTGGCAGACACGCTGTAAAAATGGATGAATAAAACATAAATTTTTTATTGGTAAATTCTTGCCTAGAAAAATGATTTCTTAAAACAAGTGTAAAACCTGAATACTCTTATTATCTTGTGAGGCCCTAACAACGCTGCTCAAGATGAAAAACAACACATGAGGAAAGAGAGACGTAGCGCAGGGGGCCTACAGGACAGAGATTTGCATGGAGCATTTTTAAAATGTCATGCCTCAGTAGGGCCGTAAACACATGGCCTGACCTTGCCACACATTCACAGTTTTCCTCAGGAGGGGCCACAGGAAGGTCGTACCCCCCACCACTTCAGATAAATACAACAGCCCTCCCTTTGATAGCTCCAGTGAAGAGAGCCAGTCCCTTTTGAAGAATAAGAACAGCTTTTCTGTAACATCCGACTGTCAGACAAAACACTCCCAAAGAAGGTTCACCAGGAACAAGGCTGGGACATCTTAGTTTCTATTGTCCTCTTTCATACTTTGAAGGCTTTGCAAAGAGCATATGGGATTTTTTTTTACAATTTACTATTAAATGTTTTGCCTTTGCTTTACAGAAAAATGCCCAAAAGCAGAGTAGATTCTTGGCTGAAAACAATGAGAAAAATCAGTAGCAAAAACACAAGTATATTTTTGTGCAGTGTACTTTTTACAGTGTACCCCATTTCAAACAATCAGTCACTAACTTCAGGGTTCAGAGTCACTTTCTTTAAACTGATACAACATTTTTTAGAGTCAGGTGTAATTTCCCTGTCTGAAGAGTGTGCCTTTGGCAAAGACATCTCGCTGCCATGACTCGGATGGGTTTACTTTAATTGTGGCCAGTGCTTCAGAGGTTGGCCCTCCTGGCAGCCTGGTGATGAATGAGAGGAGAAATGAGCATCCTTATGTCGCAGCAGAGGACATCTAATCGAATGGGGGGCGTTGTGACCTAAAGCCTGTGTGAAAGTGACAGAGTGAGCAAGTGAAACAATACTTGACTCCAGAATACAGTTTTCTTTGAGCTCTAGTGCCACTTCTGTCCTCACTGAACTCGCCAAGCAATAACATGATACAGACAGCTTCCCAAACCTCATCTTTCATTTGAAATCACCTTTGACTTCTTTGAGCTGCAAGTGGAAGAACTATTGCTCTTTGGACTCACCACCAGTCGAGCCATTACTAAAGCCAAGTCACTGGATTCCAAAAGTGAAAACAAAAGGTTCTGTGGAGATAGTCAGTGTATTCAGTTTATATTTCATGCTGAGACCATTTTTGACAAGAAAACCCAGCATCTTCAGCTCCAAACCTCAAACTCCTTTCATTTCACAGCTTTTCTATTTAATATTCACCAACATTATTGTTCAACTTCTGACCTTTGATTATGTGTGCACATTGATACAAAACCATTTGAATTTAGTTTAGGGTTAAAACTTATAGAAATGAAACTCTATATTGTTCTTATTCACAAATGTGGGATTAGTGTGTTTTGTGTCTGACATTGAGAAAAACATTATACAATGTCTTACTTTGGGGTCACCACTTCTCATTGGGCCCACTTAAATTGGGTCTGAACACAGTTGTCTCCTGAAAAGTATAACTGTCTTACTTCCTCTGCTTTAGCACAGATCCACATCCAGCGGCTGGAGAATGAGCTACGTACCTCAGCTGCATATTATCACATTATCACATTATCATTTCTGGGTCCAACTATGTCACATTTGCTGTAGGTAACATTTTATTTATCCATCATCTGTCCGTTTGTGCCAAATGAACTTAGCAATACAACCACTTACTTTCTATTTCTGTATGTTACCATGATTCACAGTTTTGTTGAAGGATTATAATGAAACTATACCTGTGACTTAATGAGCAGCTAAACCCAGGCCTCTTTTGATATTTATACTCTTATGACTCACCGGATTGAAGTGCCACAAGGAAAATCAAGTACTGGTCTTCATTAAAACTAATTTGTCTTTAGTTTTCATCAAAGTTTCAGCTGCCAAACCTTTCTCTAGGACGGAGCACACTCAAACAGGCAGATCGCTGAAAGCACTGCTAATCAAATCATGGCTTCGACCGGCTCACTTGCCACTTGTTCTCTGGCGCTGCCGTCATTAGCGCCACTTGCTGCTAAAGATGAATCAGCCTCGGCACAAGCCACCGGCCACATCGCAGCTCTGAAGGGGTTAAAAGAGTCCGGGGTGGAACTAGACTTAAGAGAGACAACGCTGGGAGAAAGAAAGTGCACATTAGGGATGAACTAGTGCCATCAGCTCGAGGCAGAGCTGAGGCGGCGCAGGGTTCAGGAGAATTGGCTTTATCTTTTCCCAGCATAGATCAATGGAGCATTACCGCGAGAAACAGAGGAAGATGGAAAGCGGGAGAGAGACAGTGACAAACTCATAATTTGTCCATGCTGCAAGCCTGTTTTCTCTTTCACTGGCTTCTTTCTCTGCAGCTAGAACAAACGAGTGGCCATAACATATAAGATGACAGAAACTGAATGGCAAGAATGAACACCAGTAGAATACAAGTAACAGCATGACGTCTACAATTATAATAGTAGCAGTCGGTGATATTGCTATGATATGGTATAATAGGGTTTGCTCGACTTTGTAAAAGTAGACTTGAGCCTGGACCTGGAGGACTTTTTAAAGGTTTTGGTCTCATTTTGTCCCATTTTACTCAATTGTGTTTTAGTGTTGGAGAAAAAGGACTGTAAATCAAGACTCGCCAAAACTACATCTGATTCATTTTTTTCAGATTATTGTCATTCTTAACGGGACACTATGTAACCTTGCAGGCTGTAAACACACCAAAAGACAAGAGATTGTTACCTTTTGATTAATATCCTCTTAATATCATATGTAATGTTGTATAATATGTTTGTGCTGATGTGTTAACATTCCCCGCAGCTCACAGTTACATAGTTACATAGTGGAGAATGCTTGTAACCAGCACCACTTTGACTCTAAAAGAGTGTCATGTCAATAAACAAAATTTTAAAAAGACGTTTAATTGGTGTAATGATTTCCATTTTGGGATAAAAAGTTACATAATGTTGCTTTAAATGCAAATATGTTGGTGACAGGAGACTTGTACAATTATAACTCTTGTATCAAGCCCTGGACTTGACTCGGCCTTGTCTTGCAGTCATTACTTGCTCTTGGCACACTCTGGTCCAGACATGAGTGCTGTCTTGATTACAACACTCCTGATGTGCCTAATATGTTAAAAGCCTAAGAGCCTAACAGCGCACGGTGCAGCCACAGTCATGCTGCCCACACAGTTCAAAATGTAATTTTTCTACCATCGCAGCCTTGTTTCAAATAAAACCCTGACATTTGTGTCACACTGCGACCCAAAAGCCTCTCAGGATAATATTAGTGTCTTCTCCTGAGCTGCAGTCAGCGCACTTCTCTGACCTGCAATTTAATAAAGTGCTTGTTTAAATCCATACATCTGCCAGTGTGGCTACAATAGCAGGCTTCACCAAACTCAACTTAATGTGGCCAGTCATTTTCTCGGCAGCATGCTCACATCCACACAGCAGAAACAAGCCATTTTACTGAGACATATTGTTGTTCCATAAGCATAATTACTCTTTTTAATATACAGTTTCTTGCATTTCTTATTTAAGTAATGACTCTTTACGTCACTGTAACTCTTACACAACGGCTTCTTATTGTTACGTAACGCACAAATAAAACCCAAGTCATTTTCAAACGTAGCTGTTAGAGGAATGAAAGGTACTTATTTAGTTCACTGAGACCTCAGCTTGACCTCTGTACAGTTCAGTGAAGCATTTTGGGTAACTGCAGGCCAATGACAATCAAAGTTACTGAACTATATGTACAGACTTACTTCTTTTAACATATTACTGATTACTTTTCCTGTCATCAGTTTCTGGATGTGACCTTACTCTGGAGAGAGAATTGTGAGCCAAAAATAAATAAAGTATGTAGTTCCAGGTGGATAAATTGGACGACACAAAGCAATAAGTCAGTTCAAACACCAGCCGCGTGTACAGAAGTGTCAAGCGCAAACAGTTAATAATCAAACAAAGACTGGCCCTAAACTCTACAATGTTGTTCTTGGACTCTTGAGCTGTTCTTATTATAAGTTAACCAACTGCACACCTTTATACAGTATACAGTAAAACGTTTTTTAATTCTTTATCTTATTTATATTTTAAACTTTTTACTACTTGTTAAGGAATAAATTATAGACTGCAAAAAAAAGAAATGAAACATTTTTCCTTACTCTGCAAATGATGCTTTCAATCTTGAATCTTGAACAAATTAAAAATAGTGTATGAAGGGCACTGTATATTATGAAAAAAATGGAGTAGGTGGAAGTGGAAAACCAGAAGCTGGATATATAGGTACTGTGGAGATATGATACCTGCAGAAATACATTTACAATTACTCAAAGATAAACCTTTAGAGACATCTACTGTAAATGAAGTACCAGTCTGTAACAAGATCAGAGGCAGACTAAGAAAAGGCAGACTAAAAAAACAGCCCAAAATGTATTGAATTTTCCAAAGGGATCGATAAAGGAAGTGTTTATCCATCATTGTGTTTAACTGTAAAGGAGATGACACTCTCTTGGGAGACTGTGTTATGGGATGCTACATTGTGGCTCCCTGTGGCTTTTCTGCTGCAGTCGCTGTGAAGTAATCCGATATCCACAACACTGGGAAAATGAGAAACTCATTACCTCACCCTTCCTCTGTTTTCTCCTCTATATGTGTCGTTTTCACTTAGCGGCTCTCACACATTCACAAAGAAAAGTGCTAATGCTTGCACTAAAGCTTGACTAAAGCAGCCGAGCTTGTTTGCCACAAAGGCACAAATAAAAAACGAGCGTGTACAGACAGTAATACAAAAGACTGCGGCCGTGCCCTGTGGAGTATGGATTGGATTCTGGGGAGGGTGCCTCGATAGATCACCGCTACATTTATTGGCTCCATGGATTCCCTTGAGTTCATCAGGCTCCAGAAGACGAGGAGGAAGAAGACTGAATATAGATCGGCTTCAGCGCTGTCTGAGTCAGTGCTCCATCAGGCTGTACCTATTAGAGCCATGATGGACCGTGACGGGCCGACTACAGCGTAGAAGTGCATAATAATGAGGCGCATAAAGAAAGCATAATTGTTTTTACAGAATATGACAAACAACTTCTAGCTGCAGGACTTGCTTTTTGTCTAAGAGCCATAGAGCTGCTTCGTTAAGTGATTGTCTGCATATGTTGTAATTAGAAAATCAATATGCCAGTGATCAAATGTTGCATTACCTACATTGCATTAGGAAAATAGGTAAGTGGGTTATGTTAGACTTTTACAGATATACTGTTTTATCACCTTAAGAGAGTAGTTATTCAGACTGGCCCTTAATATTTAGAGAAAAAACATTTCCATGCTGTAAAACTATTTGGAGTCAAAACCATGGAATGTAAAGTGACATTGACCTCTGACCAATCACCTGGTTTGATCAAGTAGTAACCAAGGTTATAGGATAAGCAGTGATTTAAACATGGAGAACATATATTGTAAAAGATACATGGGTAAAACTGGGAGGCGGAGCTTCTGACGTGTGCTGCATCAATGCATTTAAGGCAACTGACAAAAAAGATCTTGAAGAAGAATTAATTGTCAGCGACTAATTGGTGATACTTTCTTTTTTAAATAATATTTTTTAGGGAAATAGCCAAAAGTCAAATATCTCAAAATGCAGAGGAATAATGTGCAAAAGAAGGAGAAACGTGAAGAGAATCCTGAAATAAGCTGCATCGAGCTGAGACACACAGCACCTGATCACATTACGTCCTCAGGGACCGAGGGGAGAGGCTCACTGCGGGCTGACAGCACCCAACTCAAGCCGGAAAATGAAAGTAAAGACATGAGGCAGGAATAAACCCCTTTCCTTTAGGACTAAAAAAGAAAATAGCAAAAAAGGATTTTATTTGAATTTTCAACGCCACTATTTCAAGTGTCAGGTCAGGAAGTAAACCGTTATTATTACATCTGAATTTGGGTTTGTTTCTTTTGGCAATTTTAGCATCACATGAGACAGACAGTGCAGTGGTCAGTGACAGTCAGTGGACAGCTGGTCACACTGGGGCGGGGTCAGGCTGGGCACTACCCAAAACATGAGCTGTGTGTGTGTTCAAAGAGCAGTGAGTGTGTGTAATGCAGTGGCTGGCATTGGGTGACCACAGTCGGACTCTTAGAGGCTGTTAGTGTAGATGCCAGCGCTGGGCTAATATAGTTATGCTATAAATGTATCACAGCAGGCAATAAATACAGAAGGAGGAAGATGGATGGTTCAGAGAAATGTAGCAAAGATTAAAGAGGAACACTTAGGCTTTCATGTTCAAACTGTCCTTCTTAAAACAGGCCTGTTGAATTAAAAGGGTCAGTCTCCACAATAATGTCTTGTTATTGAAACAATGTGTTTGGGTTTAGATGTGTAATGAAATTTGCCAAGAATGAATCAGTTTGCACAGATTGAAAGTGGCCTGTCTTCTTTGTTTCAAATGAAATCCACGGTTTACAGTACATCTACTTTTCATTTTGTATGGGCATATCCAGGCCGGCGGACAAAGCCTGAGAGGGTTATACAACATGAAATATACTATAACTAAGGGGGCTCAGCTTTGGGCCTCGCTGACCCTGAGGTCTGGTTGTCCTCCTGCCAGACCCCCTGCATAGATCAAACATAATGATGTTTGTCGTTTGTGCACAAGATCCTAAAATGCTGAAGTTGTGAGAAAGCCCTGTGAAAAAGTATTAGTTTAGTTCCATTGCATTTTTGCATCAAACACCCTAAAACATCTGCTCGCAGAGGAAACGGCTGCACACAGATGGGCTTATCATTAAAAGAATGGAACAGTGCAGTGGCTGCCTCTGAACCTAATATGTTTAATGGTGTGTATAATGTATGGGAAATGAGGACTAAAATGAGCAGCTGATTGGATAGAGACTGTCGTTTGATGATGCTCAGAGCAGCGAGGTTTTAATCCAGAGAGGAGACTTCTCGCATTTGGAAGCAATGCAAAGCCCATTTTTCACTGAACAGGCCGACCTGACAGAGAGTGTGTCTATTCGCCGCAGTGCCACTCGGAGGAAGCTGTTTTGGAACCTGCTGTAGGTGAGTGTTCAGCATAGTAGGCCAGCTGACAAGGAGGACCAGCAGGCAATACATCATACACTCTTCAAGTGTGACTGGGTTTGCAGTTTTACAAAGACTGCGGCGCAAAAGACATTTCTTGAGCTGCTAAAGGGGGAAGTTTTGACTCCCTGGCGCTGGCTCCGCACTTGTTTCACATTCATCAAAGGTGATGAGGAGGAAGACAGGCGAGAGGTACAGAGTGGCCCCAGCACGGCTATCATTAAATAATAGTTCAACACCAGAACTCATGAGTAATTCATGATGGTGAGCACAGTTTCACAAAGGTAAAAGAACAGAAGTCCTTATGTGGGCCACATGAGGCTATTGTCACTGTTGGGCATATACCTCTGAAAAATGTAACATGGGGCAAAGTACATGGTTTACATTGGAAAAGTGAAGTGGTGTTTCTGCAAGTAAAGACAATAAATGTTCATGGCAAAAGACTTTTAGACATACTTGCATTTGTTTTCCTCTATACTTGCTGCAGAAACTACAATCTGTATTTTATTTGATCTTGTTTAATGTCAACAATGTAATTCATGTCCACACCTAGTCAGTGTGGGTCAAGAAGGTGTTGGCTGTTTGGACAAGAACAGGTAAATGCCACACAAATTGGCTCACTTATTTATTTATGCTGGTGAGAAGAGTTAAGGCTCAGAATAGGGCAATAAAAACAGGTTGTACTGCATATGTCCTTTAAAACCTTTAACGTGACAAGTGAACTGTTTGAACTGTTGAACTGTTTGCACGAGTGAGAAGACAGTCTGTACGTGAGCTGTCATTTCAAACTCAGTCTCAAAGGTACACTATGAACTCAAGACAAACACAAGTGGGTCATTTGAGAACAAAGTGCATTAGTCTGTATAATTAAAATACTGACAAGACACAGGGATTAACACAGTGGTCTCCTCATTAAGACTTAATAGAGGGTGGTCTAGTTTTTAAGTACCCTCCTCCCTTTTGCAAAAGCTATGGTAGCCCTGTAGGGACATGCTGTTGTCTAGAAACACCTCTGCACTAAAAACCTGTTTTGTCATCTGCATGTGTGGTCCACCCAGGCCACAACTACGAACAAAACCACAATTCAGACAAACCGGCAAAGGTAGGTATTGTTTGCGGACAGAATTCTTACTGCTGATTGGACGAGACATTTGTCACTCAAGATATACAGGACGTAGGTATCTAATTTTATTTCTTATACACGTGTTCTTCATATTCAATCTAAGAAAATAATAACTATTTCCATTAGAGAGCAAAAAGAAAGTGGAACTCATTCAACACTACTTTGAGGAAGAATATTTATATGCTGTGATTGTGGATATGCTGAGAGCATTTCACGACTTAAAGATTACTCTGTGATCTCTAACAACATCCACATTAAGGACAGTACATGTTTGCACATTTACACACACACACAAATCTACCACCGCAGCATGTTGTACTTCCTGTATATCCTGAGTGACAGTTCTCTGGTCCAATCAGCAGTAAGAAGTCCGTCTGCAAACGTTACCTACTTTTTCCGGTTTGTCTAAATAGTCATTGTGTTTTCAGTTTTATTAATTTAATTGCCACTGTACGCAGCTCAAGGGTGAAGTCAGCTGAAAAGCTGCAGAACCAGCTCTGACTCCTGCCTGTAGGGGACAGGCTTCAGAAAAGAATAAAAAAATGATGTCACAAGTAAAATAGGATGCATACAAGTCTAAGCACAAAACAGTGACTTGGCATTTATTTTGACTTATGTGTAGTTTATCCTAACGCCTCTTATTGAGACAAATACAAAGGTGAGTTTTTGTTAATTAAATAGTTTTATTTTTCTGTTTACAGTTAATTCAATACTTAAAGTGCACAAATAGTCCAGTCAGACAGTTGCTCTCTTGGATTCAGTAAAGTGTGTTTTTTCTATTGATTTTACTCAAGAAGGGATTTCTTGTTGGTTTATTACACAGTAAAGTAAAGTAAGTAAATTGACTAAATGAAACTCACCTTAATAAAAGTTAATTGACAAGTGTTAAATAAATGCTTTTTCAAAAATATGCAGGAATTTCAGTTGCCCTAACCTTTCTTATTCTGCTCATGAATAAATAAAAGTTAGTCCTGGTTTACTCTGGCTTCAAATGCAGTCACTTGTCATACTGCAATTTAAAAAATGTATTACATTAAATAAAATACAAATACATGTTTGTGGCAACCGCTAGACATGTTTTTGTTTCCTGTTTTTTACTGAAACACATTTACAAACAGCCACCAAGACTGACATGTGAGTGAAATAACTAAGCAACACACACGTCGTTAAAGGTTGCTTCGAAGTGCCCTCGTTCATCTTTAAATCCCAGTTTAACCCTAATACCCCGCTGCGTTATTAAAACATGGGGTGCGTAGATGGCGGCGCTGTATGTATTAGTGAGTCCTTTGAACTCTCTAGTGGCTGGGATTATCTTTATGTATCAGTCATTCATCTCAGAACCAGCCAATCACAGCTCACACACATACATCAAAAACCCTTTTCATCTTATTGCAAAGTAACGTCATGCCATATTTCTGACCCAATTTGGCAGCAAAACCACGAGCAATTAACGAGTCCTGTGAGGAAAAATCGTTATCTATAGAAAATGCCTAATTGCATTAAAATCTGTTGGGTGTCTGTTGATTATGAATTGGCTGGGGGACTCCTCTCTGTGTTAATGATTTCAAACTCCAGCTGTGTCTACACTTCTTTTGAGAGAAAGGTATAGGTTTTTAAATCTGTTTAAAAGTTAATCATCCGCCTTGCACTTTTGCCCTTGTGCCATTAAAAGTGAATTCAGCAAAGGTCTTTGTACAGACATGCTACAGATATGCTGTGGGTCAAGAAAAAAAGAACTGTATAACAAAAAAGAGGCTGGATTAAAATAATTAGTGGGGTGGTGCTGTGCTTTTTTCACTCTGTCGCCTTGTGATATTTATACACTTCACTACAAATAAATACATTCTGCTGAGGTGGGAATTTAAGGTGTTACTAAAATGGAAAAACAAATTATTCACACGTTTACAACAAAACACACAGGTGTGTTTGGAGAAGAGACGGCATGTGTTGAAATGCACCCAACTGTAACAGAACAGTGCTAACATTAGTCATTGTTGTTACTACAGTAGTGGTAATGCAAATAGTAAACAAAGAGTTCTGGATTAAGAAATTATAGTACAATAGAAAAAAAGCCATTTAAAAAGATTTAAAAGTGTCATTTTTGAACAGGTCTGTCATGATCCGAATAGAGATCCTATACATGTAGCCTACAACCAAAGGAAAATATGCCTTTTTAGGTTGTTGTAGGCTAGAAGTGTTTATTATTATGGGCTTATTATTTTTTGCTGTAATAACATAAAATGACTTTTTTGTTGGGCAGGAACAAAACCTGGTTATTGTAAAGGAATAGTAAGTGCTTAGAAAATAAATACACACTCTGATTTTCTTAATAGATAAAAGTAATTTATATACAGACTATAGAAGACTTTGGAACCTGTACCAATCTAGCATCAACCAAACAAAAAATGGTCTACTAGCCGAGGTCCTGGTCTTTAAGCACCTTAAGAATGAGAAATGTCTTTGCCCCATGTCTCACTTCCCCTCACAGCTCTCCTATCCCAGCTGCATTGTCTTTGTCGAAGCCTTTCCACTCCAGTTGCCCTGGACAAAAGCGAGCGAGTTTGCCAGAGGCTTTTCCTGCTATGATCGCCATGGTTTTAGCTGCGTTTGATAAAGGGCTCGATTAGGCCTCTGAATGGACACCCATTAAGAAGACATCCACACGAGTGTGAGAGCGCCCAGGAGCTGAGTCGCTTCCAGATGAAACCTGATCGCGGCCCGACAGATCGGACCAACCAAGAGAACAACACAACAACATGAGCACAGGAATGAAGGAAGGAAGGAAGGAAGGAAGGAAGGAGCTTTAGAGACAACCACTATGCTCCTACGTTAGAGATCTGTAGGAATACATATTTATTGAATTGAATCTTTGAAAGCTGACAAGCAGAAACTGAAAAATAGTTTTTCTAGTAAAAAGGTTTAACATGGGTTTATGGAAATTGGATTGTTTTTGATGTCAGCCTCAAGTGGCCATTGAAGGAACTGACTTTTATGTCTTTTTTTGTCACACTGGTTTAGACTGGAGGCTGTGGCTTGAGTCCAACAAGACTCACTGACTGAAAGAACATTGATAACATTGATAACTTTGATAAGTCTCTTTCCTCTCTGAAGAAAATAACTGAAAAAATCACTTTTTGCCATAAGTACTGTCATCACTTTGAGCCAAATCGCTCTCATTATCAGCAAAAGACAGAGCCCATACTTTAAGAGACAGCCAGCACTTACCCGGTCTACCTGGATTAAAGACATGTCCAAACCCTTTGAAATAAATTGAGGTTATAGCTGCCAAGGATTTTTCAGCTGCTACTGTTTTCACCTTTGTGACCTATGAACTACTGCCAGATCAGTGCAAGACACATGTAGTTATTTTAAATGGCTCGTGTTGTCACATGTGTCTGTATGTAGTTATCGCTGTGAGGTCAGTCGGCAGACAGAGGATATTACAGGAAAGGTGAGCCCCTTTCAAAGCAGCTGCACTGCATTAGCTTCACAAAGAGACAACAATGCAGGGCTTTAGAAAGACGTGACGAAATGAACTGTGCTGTACTACATACAAAATGAATGTTGTATACATGATAACTGCCACATGTAGCATTAGAGCAACCTGGGGAATCAAATGAAGAGATGTTTATTTGAACCAAGCAGCAACTTTTGTAAAGTAGGCACCATAGGGTAAAATAGTCCATCAGAAGTCAAATGAGATTTTACTTGTGTCTACATGTGTAGAATCTTGTCTCTGATCTCAAAAAAAAATGTCAATACAGGACTGCATTTCTGATTAATCCACCTGTTTGAGCTTAATTAAGCCCTGAAGTGGTGGTGACTTTGATTGACAGATGCTGTATGCTGCATGTAGTGTTTATTGAACCGTGCAGACCAGCCTCATCTTGTTACTGTCATTAGACCCATTTCTTTAATAGTGTATAATGAATATATAAGGACCATTTAGGCTCTTCTCTTTAGTCTTTTTTTCCCTCATATTTCTACTATTGATGTTTAAAAACATTGTAAGTAACATGTTGCGTAAATCTGTTCAACAGCAAATAAAATAATGTTGCCTGTCATCACAGACACTGCATGTAATTAGTCTGGATTAATTAACAACAGCATGCCATTAATTAAAGGTTTTTAAACTGACTCGCCTAATTAATAGATACCACGCTGTTCTCTCCAGAGGGTACAATGGACATGTGGTCCAGTCAGTACAACCATTGTTCATGACATTGTTTCATATTATTATCCCATTCATGGCTCATTGCGTTATTTAATCTTTCCATTATTAAACCATGAAGGCATGCACTTACACTTTCTTTTGGCTTTTTGACTCCAACCTCGGGTTAAGTCCCTGAACTGAGGCTTCCTATGGATTGAACGAAATTGTATTTGACAAGTGGAAGCTTGTATACTGTAAGAACTTTGCATGATGCTATGTCTGCAACACAAAGCCCAAGAGTGAGCAGTGCACTCTGGGATTGAGAGCGGGAATGCATGCATTACCCTGACAGAGAAAAGAGGGGACTGTTAGTGAGCCTGCACATGTGCATTCATGTGCATGGGGCTAATACAAAGACGTGCGAGACAACGTGTAACACCACAGTCACAGCTGGCCTGTCAAAAAGTTAGCCTTCACCAAGACGCAGAGAGCGTTGATAAATTATGCATTCAAACTCAGGGAGACTGAGGAGACTGCAGTCAGCTGCAGGAGACTTTCTACAGTAAGACAAGGCAGACAGGACTCAGGATGGAGAAAAAACTTCGAGTAACAGCGTCAAAGTCAATTTGATAAAGTTCCACAGCAGTAAATAAGAATTATATTAAGGGTCCTTTGCTTCTTGAAAGTGACTAGTTCTTTCATTTTAGCAATGTTTTGTTTTTGTTTATAGGTTAATCCTTTTAGCTTGAAGATTTTTTTTTTTAAATAGCAAGTTAACATCATTATGCATTTACAGTTTTAATAAAAATGACATGTATTTGTTTGACTACTGAAGAAACACTGCGTAACTTTTAGCTAGTAGCATCGCATACTTTTAAATTCCAAAAATATACATTCTTGTATTGATTTAAGATTTCTTAGACATGTGATTGGTAGAATTTTACTGACACAGTACCTTCAGATGGACAGAAAACTCTGATATACAGTAAATTATTTATAATTCCATGCCACGAGGACGCACATCCCTCTCCTGAGAGTAATGTTCAGCAGCTCAAACACAGGGAGCTGAAACAGGCTGAAACACTGGACCCTAGCAGAGTTGTATTTGTACAACATGCACTAAAATTACCCTACCGTTTCAGAAGACATGTTTTTTTTTTGCCAAACTTGCCGGTTTTCTCTTGAAAACAAACAACACAGTCAGTCTGTAGATGGTTCTAGTGCTTAAAAGTTTCATTGTGTTGTTTTAAGAAATGAAAAGACAGTCAGAAATGTGGACATAAAGTCCCTTCATGTACACGTTGTGTCTGGTGTCGTTAAATTTCCTGTGTCTTGTCAACAACCTTTAGAAAAAACAAGGATTAACTAAAATCCTTTAAGGCAGTGGCTGGGCGTGGTGTGTGTTGTGTATTTTGTCATTTTGTTTGTGTACTTATTGTACATGTCAGAGTTTTCCACTGTTTCTCCACTGAAACCCAGATTGCCCAACATTGTGGTGTGTCCTCGATGTCACTCTCTCTGCCAGTGTGACTTGTAAATAACAAGCCTTCGTCACAGTGAATGCACTCAGACTAGACACATACAGTACATTATAACTATTTAGAAAAATGCAATTGCTGGAGTGACGAGGATCTCTGACAGAAATAGAAGCATTGGAAGAAGTGGAAGAGGGGGTGAGGATGCAAACAGTGAGCAGCTGTTGACAGAACAATGACGGACTTGGCCACAAAATATTCATATGGAAAAATAAGGGGTCTTCTTCTGAACGGCTTTGTGCAGGAAGTTAGGAATGAATGTTGAGGTTTGTCCACAGCAAACCTTCGCCTACAAAACTCCCAGTCCAAACAACTGTAGCGGCCAAAGTAAGCATCTTCATCACTTAGACAGGAGTTTCTGTGAAATAACTATAATTTGGGGGAATTAAAAGTCCACTGTGTAAAATGTGGAATGAAGTTGAACAAAATGTAACATGTACATTGTGATTTCTTATTCTTAGATAATGATCAATTTGAGATATATTCTGCATCCCTAGTATTCAGATTCATGCTGAGCAGGTTTGGATTTGGGAGGGAAAAACACAAGTGAGGGGCAGCGCCAGAGAATCACATGGTTTCGTCTAATTTCCAAGCTTCTCGAACGGCGACAGCACGGAACACACTCTCACTCTGCCCACAGCATCTTCAGAGGTACAATTTCACAAACCACAATTACAGCCAACCACTCACTTTCTTATTAGGTTTGCCAAATTTACACACGTTCACATTATGATTACAGATTCACAGACACATTACTTTAAAAATGCCTGTACTAGTCATACATACATGTGCGCAGGAATATTACACCATTAGATAAATTATTTACAATTTAAACTTGAAAGTGCCTGGTCTGTGGTATATTTAAGAAACAGTTTTTTTATAATAATGCCCATCTGGCAGTAAGATGAATCTTAATATACCGACCATAACCATTATGCAACTGAACACTTAGTGACTGATTTCAAAATGGTTGTGTTCTATGTTTTTTGTTGGCTCAGTATACAACATTTGCAAAGTTTTAAGCCCTCATTTGGAAATGTGTGCTTAAAACACGAGTGTGCTTCTTCTCCAGCAGCAATCAGTTTGTCTGCTCTGGGAAGTCGTGGGGACAGGAAAAGGAAGTAATGGCTCCTTTTAGTGGGTCTCATGGGTCTTGTGATGTCTATTTTTTAAGACAAATTCATAAAGCGCTTTTGAGGAGATTATACACTATTACAAACATACGTAGTTATGACTATGTTCAACTATGTCTTCCAATGTTTTACACAATGCTCCTTTAACTACCTCTTTAAGTGTCTGTAAAAGTTGTAAATTGTTGCATTAGTTTGTCCATAACCTGTCATTGCTTATGCATGAGCTCTCAGCGTGGCCAATATACTGCTAAATCTTCCTCTATTTGTTTCATTAGTATGCCGCGTCCATCTTGCCGCGTTACCCAGGTTTTAAAGTCTGATTGCTCACTCTCTCTTTCACAACCTTGAGCGGCTTCGAGGAGGGTCATGAATAATGACCTGGCCCTCAGGAACCTTTTAAGACAAACAGAAAGGTACAGGCTTTTGCAATTACACGTCCTCTCCTCGCATTCACGTCCTCATTGTTTAAAGCTTCAGCCAAGGACAAAACTGGATCTTAGCTGTCCCAAATAGGACCTGAGAACTTGTGTGTGTCCCGTGTGAGCTTTTGTGTGCCCTAAACATCCCGTCCGTCATCCTGCCCTGTGTTTTTCACACTCTCGCTCATTTACATTCACTGTACAAAGCCTGATTCTCTTCCCTTTTCTCAGTAAATTCTCTAAAGTGAGGGAAACTAGGCCATTAGGCTGCAGTACGGCTTTTCCTTCGCTTCAAGTGTCCCTCGCTCTCCTCATTCTGTCTGCCACCGTGGCTCTGTCGCCCTCCCGTTTGGCCCGTCTTGCTCTTCTTTTTAAGTTGCCCGCAGTATACTGTACGTCAGTCTTTTCTGCTGCTTTTGTCATCTTTATCATGACACTTTTCTTCCTTGAGCCTTGAGTAACAGTGTGTTCTCCCACTCCCGTTGTTACTGAGTTGACATTATATATGATGTCAACCAGAATACGCACACACAACCCCTCAATGACTACATGGGGCTGCAGTGGACTATTTAGACTGGAGTGGAGGCAAAAGGCAATAGTTTTGGACACGAGGATGTAATGTTAAGGAAAAAAGAACAAAACAGAACTTTGCTGCTCCTTTTTTACCTCCTCCACAAAAAAACAAACAAAAAACTAAGCTTTTATACAAATTTGGGAGATGGTGTTGAATCAAATACATCTCCAATTGGGCTCTTATTTGAAGTGCATTACTGAGACATTTCAGTCATTGCCAGCAATTGATAGGAAGTATGGGAGCCAAGTTTCCAAGTCTGAAACAATCAATTTTTCTAACAAGAATGGAAATATTATCACCGCCTCATGAAGCAGCTTATCCATCAGATCAATAAAGTATAGAAAGACAATCTGCAGAGAATGACCTGGCTGCATTTTCACATTGTCCACTGCCCAATTCACTTTGTATCTGACCAAAGAGGATGTTATATCCACGTTCTTCCTACCTCTTAAGTGATGTCATAATTGCCTATTGATCTGTGTGTTTAAGGCCGTCCCCCCTTCTCTCCATGTCCTCTTGTCACCGTCGTGTCCCGGTCCCTCGGGGCTAATCTGGCTCCTTACCAGATGCATGCGCTCATTAACCTAGTGCCACCTTCTAAGAGCCTCACTGCCCGTGGCACAACCTCACACAATCCCACGCCTGGACGTAACGCTGCCAACGACACTGAGACAACCCTTCAGAGAATTATAATAGGACGTAAACAACACAAACTTCCAAAGTGCAAAATACTGTACATATCTGCACTAATTAACAATATCAATATCATATCTGTTAAATCTAATGTTTTAAGGTTTTTGTATTTTTTTGCCTTTATTTGATGGTACACAGTAGGTTGACAGGAGACAGGGTGAGAGAGAAATGACAAATGATCCGAGTGAGTATTTGATTAGGGACTCAGTCGGTAGAGCGTGGATGTTAACAAAGTCCTGTGATTTCTGTCCCATCCACTGCCCCAACTTGTATTCTGTCACAAGAGTCACCAGAACAAGAAAACAAGAAACATGTAGCTTTTCGCTTCATTTTTAAATGTAGCATTGTAGCATTGTTGCTGTCTTGCTGTGATTCTGCATTCCTTTCACATACCAGAGATTACAGAGGGCCTAACATTTTGACGAACACCACGACTAGGCTGAAGCATGCAACCATAGAACACAGAGTCTCAAATCTATTGAAATGTGTAGCCTCAAAGTTATTGTGTTCTCTTCATATCAGTTTAATGCACCCAGCTCACCACCAGACAGACACCACCAACACATACTGTATCTTGGCAAATACAACTTTTTAGGATTCTTTCATTTTATTATTTTATATTTAATCAAACTGTGTTTTAATACCACGCTCGGTTCCGAACGTGCTCTCAAAACTAAACCTCAACCCTTCTTTTTCCCTTCCAAGACTTCATAAAAGAAGAACAAAAATCTTCCAGCCTTTTGTACTTCCTTACAAGCCGCCTCGCTCATTAACACCTTTCCACCCTTCGAGCTGGTCCCCCAAATCCAATCCTCCACTAAACATGAGTTGGAACGGCCCCGTGTGCTCCCCTCTCCCCTGTCCCGTACATGAGCCCCCCTTCCTCTCCCCTGTGCCCACCCAGGTGTCTGTGGAATAAATGAGCTCATTCATTGGGTGCCCAGCGGTTTGGTCCGTTTGCAGCCCAGCCCAAAGTAAACAAGGTGAGTCAGAGCCTGGATCGGAACCACCATCGTAACCTTGTTAGATGAATGGACTCATTTCTGATGCTTTTAACAGCTAACTATGCGTAAGGTGGGAAATGAATGGAGTCACCAGAGCAGTTAAAGGAATATTTTGGTTTGTCGTTGCTAGGTATGTTTTTTTTTCTGTGAAGTGTCCTGTTTGTCAGACTGTCCTGTTCCTGAATGAACAGAGAAGACTGTATAACGAGGGGCTCTGTCAGTGCAACAGCAAGAAAAACTCCCACACATCTGAGTCAAAGTGAAGTCTACCAATAACATCTGCTTTGTTTTTATTGCTCATTGCATTTTAAATTCCTAAACAATGACTGAAGTTCATAAACCACTTCAAATTCTACCATCTTTAACCACAGTATGCATTCTTGAACCCTAGAAAATAGAAAAGTTGATTTCCACCCACGGACCATCTGATTGCTTCCTACCTCAAATAGCAACAAAAAATAATGTGACTTCCTTGAGATAAAAAGAAATTGCAGCGTTGGGCTGAATTTAAAAACGGTTGATGGTCTTGTGTGCATAAATAGTGAGCCAAAACTTTCATGATTGCATTCAGTGTGGCACTTAATTTAACTCTCCTACTGCATTGAAAGTTTTAAATGTTTATGTTGATTGTGCAAAAAAAAAGAAACAACACACACATCCAAAGCCAGCGGGTCTGTGTGTTGAAACCAGAACAACTCGTGTAAAAAACTGAAAAAGGCTCCACACAACAAATAAGGCTCCCAGATTTATGTTTATGATTGTGCCACATGACTATGATTATGTGACCTGCTCAGGAGTTGGCAAGTCATGTTTTTCTTTTTACATTCAGTACCTCTAATTCTCTTTTTGGCATTTGTTACATACTATTTTGTTTCAAGACCAACAAACAACACATTTTATCTTATAACTACATGTTTAGTCTTAAAGCAGATTATATTTTTATGTACTTATAATGGTATGTGTTGTATGTATACACTTTTTGTCTTTGCCTTTGGTTTAAACAAATTTGAATATTTGTTGAAGAAAAACATACAGGCCGTGCATAAATCTGTTTTGCTCTGTGCGCTCTAATAAGCCATGAGAGAGGAAGATGTTTACCAAGCTGCTGCTGCTGCTGCTGCAACATGTAATAGGCAGATGGGTGTGTTTTCCTAAAGCTTTTCATTATTAACTCCACAATGGGGCTGGCATTCTTGAAAAGACACTGTCTCGCAGAGCTGACGACTGAATGATGTATGTTCTATATTTCTGCTTGTTTTCCATCTCGCTAAAGGTCACACCCTGAAATGTATTAGTTTTAATATTCACTCACACTTGTTTATTATGCTGTGCTCTGTAAGGAAAGGGTTACGGAAGATAACATTCAGAAAAATCTTATTAAAATGGCAATAAAAGACAATGTTTTCACTTTCACTCAGACAGCAGCTGTTTATTAAGCCATCCACAGTGGTGACCTTTCCTTTGGCTCATTAGACTGGCTATTCAAATTAATTATCCATATCTCTGTTTGTTTCTCTGTGTGATATTTGCAAAACAAGCAGATAAATCACTGTATTTTGTTTGTCAGTTTGTCATTTAGAAGAGGTCAAAGCTACTTTACCACAGGTTTAGGACAATTTAACTGTACTTTTCATTTTAAAACTACAAATGATTGTCTGTAAATAGTGACCCAAATCTTAAATTTCCAGAGACTTGAGTCTGAGTCTTTGATGTCATCAGCAGCTGCCAAACATCATAAAGACAAACAGTTGAAATTGTGAAGCTATAAAAGAGAGACAAAAATAACCACTGGGACACAATACCACCGAATGCTTGTAGAAAATGTGTGACATCCACAAGAGCAATAAAACAGCATGTATAGTTCAAGCAAGCACAAAACAACAAGACCGCATCAATTTCTCCCATAAAAACACTTTTGACACTTCACTTTAAAAAAGCTTGGTGCAGTGACAGTTGGGTGTTTCCATGAAGGTACTGCGTCAAAAACTATGTATGGAAATGCTACAAGTTGAACCAAACTTCCTTGATGTGCATAAAACTCTGTGAGACAACATGCTATTTATGTGTCTTACCTCTCATACTCCAGGTTGTCATGGTCACAGCGGGCGTCTTTGTGCTTCTCCCAGTCCTTCCCGTGTCGACAGGTTGTCAGCGACACAATGTCCTTCCCGTTGTGGATATGATGGAGTGCGTTTCTGGTGTCCGAGCCGATGCCTGTCAAATATCGTTTCCCTTTGAACATCAGCAGGTATTTCCTTCGTGGTGGGACAGGGTTTCTCACCAACCAGCCTCGCTCTCCACCTTTCTGAGGGTGATCCTTGGAGAAGAGCGGGATGGACACATCGAAGCCGGGCCTGAAGTGTTCTGTGTTCAGGCTGGCTTTAGCTAACATGGCCTGGCCGATGTTGAAGCCCAGGTCCTCTGTGTAGTTAGGCCAAGTGCCCGAGTAAAGGTTAAAGATCAGGTGGTTCCGTCCGTCATTCCACAAGGGGTAACCACGGATACGATCGTCAAGATTTGGCACAAACTGTCCCGAGAGTTGGTCCCGATCTAAGGTGTCTATCCCGAGTACAAACAGACATGCTTCCCGAGGGTCTGTGGTGTAGTAGCGCGACTCGGCGATGGATGTCAAAATCTTCCTGTAGCTCTCCGAAACATGATCGGTTTTCTCTGAGGGATAAATATAAACTCGAAAACCCTCCCGTCCTCTTCGCCGACACCGAGAAAAGTCAAAGCACGTCTCCATGCGGCAGCGGCTGTCCTTGTAAATGGCCGACCAGGCTTGGCGCCGTTGTCGGGGAGACTCTGCCGTCCCAGGATCCGTCTGGAGCTCATCCAGGTGAGCATAGCAGGGCAGGAAGGCCCGGTCAGTCCAGTTGGGCCAGGGGCGCACCACCTCAGCCCGGTGTCGGGTCAGCAGCCGCAGCACCCGCAGCTGGACCCCCCCGCCCCAGTAAAAGAGGACCAGCCAGCAGCACGCGCATAGTCCCAGCAGGACATACTTCTTGCGCGCCTGCATGGGGCCTGTCACAGTCACTTGTTTCCGCTCGATCTCTCGCCCTCTGCCCCTCAGCCCCGCAGCCTCACAGGGGCTGGGTTCTGACTTTTAACAAGGAGCTTCCAGTGGAGGATAACGTGTTAACAAGGACATCACTGCCTCTGAGCGGGACAGTCCCCTTTGCCATTTACAGTGACGCAATCCAAGTTCTTGAATCTCAGTGTCCTCCTTATCTCCCCATTTGCTCTCCTCTGGACTTTCAGATGGAGCTCTTAGATGATTTGTGCTGTGGCAGGCACCGCTGTTGCTCCTGAGTGCATTTCTTCCTCTGTCCAGCGTTGTAAAGAATGATAAAAGGGGATCTCTGGGCGCTCTCAGGCTGAGTTTGCTGCCTCATGGTGCCTGCTGCAACTGCCGTCTGCAGGGCCCCACCTGGGGAGGAGTAAACAAACAGGAATACTGATGAGTACAGAAAGTCACTGCTCCTCAACCAATGCTGAGACAAACTCTGGGATTGGTTCTGGCGGTACTTTCTAAAGAGATGCTTTTACTGGCCACAACAACCCCACTTAATACACACAAGTACACAAGCACACAATATAGTATAGAGACATGTTTCTAAATGCTCGTTTTGTTTTCTTTCAATACAAAATTGTATGCAGAAACATCTTCCTTTTTAAAAGTAAAAAAACAGATATACAGTACATTTTTCCAGGTTAAATATGGTACATCAGACAGATATGATCGTGCTCTTTAAGCTCCAGTCGAACTGAGCCAGATACAGTTGACGTGAAGTGAAAGAGAAAATAAGCGTGTTTAGCATCTCACATGGAGATTCACAGGAAACACTTAATGGCACTGAAACGGCCGTTGAAAATTGACAGAAGGGTTTTCTTGTTATTTTTCCCAACGGTTTTTGAGCTGCATATTTTTTTACCAAACATGCCCATAACTCCTGAACCTGTACGGTGTGTAGCTCACAGTGAAGGCCAGTGTTCACTTTGCCAGCTGCCACACAAAGGCTGCTTTCAGGTCTCACCTGCCGGCCGCTCTCCTGCTCTTTCCCGCTCATTCACATTCCTTAATTCTGACGTGTCTCCAGCCAAGCAGAAGTGATGGCTGACTCCTCTGCTGGAGGAAGAACAAACACTGCACTAGCAATGTGAGTAAACAACTCACAACAATTTTCCACAGACAGAAGTAATAAGTTTTAACATGATTGCATTGTCTAGTGCAGTTAATGTCATTTATATATTCAGACGTCTAAATGTTTTTCAGGAAGCCGATATTTTGGACCTTGAAAATTCCACATAATTATAATTTTACATACATTTGAAGATGCTAAAAGTAGAAAGCATCTGTGTGTTTGTGATTGGCACTTGTTCTGGACTTGAGTCATTGAGTCAATCAATGAAGAATGTCAGGAGAATAGATATGACATCAAAATGTCTCTGTTGAGAATAATAAAAACATTATGATGTTAATTTCATTTAGCTTTGGTTCACACCATGTGATTGGCCCGAGTGACCTACTGACATGCAAAGTGAGAATGCCTGTCAAATGGATAATTATAGATTTTAGGTGTGAAACCCAAGAGCAGCATATGTCTTTTTGTAGTGGTGACAGTATTTATGAATGACATCTAAAATCGTTCGTTAGTGGCATTAGCAGAAAGTGTTGTTTTCAGCATAATATGAGGCATTACCAAAATGCATTTAAGCACAGCACTTGAGCTAGTACATTAGAGTAAACCACACAATTCAGCTGGCCTAAATCTGCCTGCAAAGATGGTGGGGGGTGGTTTTTGGCACTTCTCTAGGTTTTCCTTCTTTTGGTTGCCACTGTAACCGCCTGGGCAGACAACGGTCCAAGTTGGGGGAAAAGAGACACTTGGGATCCCATTACATCGTGCTCATCAATAATTCACTGGCTTTTTTAGTTAAATCATTGATTTTCTTTTCTTTATTTTTTTCTGAGTTTTTCTTGCTTTATATCCCTTGCCACTGATGCAGACAATTAGACCTCAATCTTCTTCTAGCAAAGGCTCCGGTGAGAGATTTGTGTGCCTCTGTCCGGGTGATTTGTGGTTGTGCGGGTAATTGATAGTGAAGGCAGGAAGGTGTAATAGAAAAGAGATGTAGGGTGTCATTATAATGTTAGTAATGATGACGGGCATGATGGGAATTTATCCCACTGCCTTGACTAATGTAATGCAGTTGTGTTTTATGTTGGGAGTCCATTTCTTTGTCTGCATTCTTGTAAAAATAACAGCAAATGGAGATCTTTAAACTGACTGAAGCAAACCGAGGCCTACAAACAGGGTTTTTACAAGGTTCATTTTAAAGTGTTTAAAGCACAACTAGTTAGTTAAATAATTATAAAAATGCATACAGTGACATTAACTTTAGTTGAACAAACACAGTCAACAAAACATATTTGAGAGATTTGTTTGTTTACAAACTCATGAAAATCCATCTTGAACTGCTCCCAGCAAAGTATTCAAGGTCTAAACCCGGGCCTAACCGGCTCGTTGTTTGACGCTTGAAGACGTAGTGTCCATTTTATTGTTACAAACGTAAACAACATAGCGAAGCTCTGATTGGATAAAACTGCGGTTGTCACCGACCAGATATTGATTTAAAGTACCTGTCTTTTTGCAAACGCTTTTGACGGGAACCCACCCAGAGGGTTTGTGCAACAGGCAATGTTCTGTGAATCTGGCAAAATCAAGTTATCAGTGTAGAGCTTTACATCTTTAACTAATAATATATATCAAGAACAGAAGAGCTGTCTGGGACCCAGCTCATTTTCACTTAAGACGCTCACTCTTACAGTTTACACACTGGGTGTTGAAATAAGACAAAAACACTCGGCTGGATACAAAAATTGTATCTATTTTTATAGACTGAAAATGTTGTTTTGGGTAAAATGGCGTGTAAATGGCCACTGAAACTGAGAACATTAGTTTTCATTTCACACTCAAATTGCAGAAATAAGCACAATTACATTTGAAACCGTTTACTACCTTTGACTTCAAGACTACAAGGTTTAAGGTTGGATAATTCTGTCTACAATTACTAATAGTGTTTTCAGCTTTATTTTTACAACCTGCTTTTGGCAAACGAAGCAATGTCATTAACAAAAAGCTCAAAACAAAGTGTGTAAGACTGTTAAACCTGGGCATGCACAGACCTGAACAAGCCTGCAAATCAGCAAGAACACAGGCTGGTTTGAAGAGGCACACATACAGGAAAGTGGCTTTAAGTGGTGAGAGAAGGCCTTCTGTCATGGATCAATGATGGATCATTATGGTTGGGTGACTATAGCGCTGGAAAAGGCACTAGGCTCATTGAATAGAGGACCCTCAAGGTGGAAAGACAGGGTTCACGAAAAGGTGAGCACAAGTTTTAGACGCTCAACAATTGCCCTCTTTGTCATTTCTTCCTCATTTATTTCCCCAGCCATCACTTCCTCCTCATTCTGCCTTCCATCATGCCTCTGAGTTCATTTCACCTGTGTCCTGGTCCCGTACGGTACAGCCTCAGGATACAACGTCACACTTTAATCTGCTTTCCACTGTCAAAACTTTGGAAGGAGAATCAAAATAACCATACTAAATTGTTCCAGCAGTCTGTTTAATGGATCAATCGTACCAATACAATGCAAATGTTATTAAGGGGTGGAGCCAGGTACAATGCACTCTAGTGAGTTGCTTTTTTATTTTGATCAAAGCTTGAGCTGCTAACTTAGCCGAGCCAATACAAATAATGTTAGAAATACAAACCAGAATCTTGCTTGCCAGTCCAAACCGTGCTATGCAAGCTTAATTGTCTGTACTTTGACGACACAAATTCTATGTGCTGCTATTTTAATTATTCTTTCAAAAAAAAAAAAAAAGATTGGGGCAAAAGGGGCACAGAAAACTTAATCACACACAAGAACTATTCTTTGATCACTTACTAGCCTTGAGTGCAAACAAACCTTCAGTAAGTTCCAGTAAGAGTGTCTGAGCACGGAGCTAAATTAAGTCAATGGTGCTAAGACTGGAACAAAAATATATGATGCTTCGTTCAATAAAATGTGGAGCCGCAAACTAGCTTTTCAAAACAAGACACAATTGCCCTCAGTGTCTTCTGGCTCGTTTGTTCTGCTTACCTTACCCGGCCTCTATTATGTGCTGCACTTCAGAGGCAAGGCTGTTCAAAGGGTTGATTTGAATGCAGTTTAGCAGTTTCTGTTAAATATAGTGTCATCCTGAGGACACAGGGGAATCCGCAGTGAATGGGGAAGGTAAGGAACCAGTCAAGTCGAATAAAAGGTGATGCTGAAGGACATTGATGGGGCACGAAGAGAAAAAAAGGGCTTTGTGATCGATATATCATGGCTTGACTTTTACTCTCTGCTTCCTGCCCTCAGTCTGACTGTCTGAAGGTCTTTAAGGTAATGCCTTTAGGGGTATGCTGGGGTATATTGGTATATTGAGTTTCTATTCTGCTTCATATACAAACACAGACAATTATTCTGTTGTCCATTTCCACAGATAACAGAAGTTAAACATAAATCTACATTTGTGACTTTGTTTTGACTCAATGTTTAATAAGCCAATAATTACTGGGTCGCTACAGTCGATAAACTGGAGGAAAATTGGTCTGGTTTAAACTTTTGTATTCTTTTTTTATGAAAAAAAGGCAGGAAAGCTGCTGATGGGTGAGTGGTTCCTGAGACAGGGAAGGCAAAAGTACTTTAAGTGATGTTGGTGGGATTTTCTCCAACCCATCTAAGTCGCGTTATTAATGCTCAATCAACTATCCCTATAGTGGCACCTCACCTTTTTGGATGACTGGAGATTTAAGAAAGACAGGAATATCCCACAATGAAAAGTGAGCCTAAAAAGAGCCTGAGAGTTGAGATTTGATTTCTTTGTGCTAAAGGAACAACTCTTATTTCAAACCAATTGGGCTATTTTAATATATTTCAAAATGTTTCGAACAAATCATTTAAGTCCCACTCACTGAACAATGAAGTTGTGCGCGTTGAAAAAAAAAGCTATGTGACACTGATTGTACCTGCTGCTTTTCCACAGAGGAACATCTAGTCATTTAGTGGAATTAAATTAAAATTTGCTGCCCCATCTGTCCCCTGTGGAGGTTGTTTACACAGCAGCGCATTTGACTGTGGATTTGGGGGAGGCTTTGACAGAAATGATGTGCTCTGAAATGGATGTCACCAGTCATGGCCCACTGCTGGGAATTCAATTATTGCCAATTTGCCTTTTATCATACCAAATGTATTTCTTTTTATTTATTTATTTATTTATTTTTTCATTTTGTTTTTTCTTCAGGGACAGATTTTTTTTCCTTTTATTTGGGCCATCGACCGGTTTCTACTGAACACAACTGGCAGTGTTAGTGCTCAAATGAAATCCGCAAGCAGCATAGCAGTCATTCTCTGGGAGGCACAGTCATCGCAATAACAAGTGGCTCCAGTGTTATTATGTTGGAAATGATTTAGATTATGACACAGAGCAGTCTATAAATTGACAAGGAAGAGCCAATTGCTGAGTAAAATGAGATTTCTCTTTGCGTTTAAAAGGTAAGTGCAGAAAGACAGTCCACTGATGATGTACAGAGTGTCACAAATTATAGGTGCTTTCCCTTGATATAAAAAAAAGACAGATTTTACTTCTTCCTTAATCAAGTGCTAACTATGAGTTTGTCCGTTTTTTAAGGGTGAGGTTGTTTTGGATTCACCCTGGAATCAGGAAAGCTGATCTTTTAATCAAGGTAGAGTCCGTAGAACCATCAGCAAAAGAAATTAGCTTCTGGTGTGGCAGAGGAAAAAACAAAACAAATGCAAGAAAAATGAAAAACTGCAGTCTCACAGCTGGTGGAAAATTACAGTGAGCATTAACTTTAATATCCTATCAAGTACTAACTTATTTATCTTTTATTTAACTTATTTATATATGTTTATATTGGTTCGAAAAGGTTTTAAATGTCTGCATTTTATTTTGAGATCCATGGTATAATAAACTTGATTATGATTTAAATTTAAAATTGAAACAGTAGTCTCCACCTGTTTATTTACTTTAAACAATGAATAAGTGTGTTTGTCTTTATGTTAACTCTTCATACATCTCTGACCTGTCTGGTTGTTTAGTGCTGACACGGTCTGTTTGACGTGAACACTCTCACAGCTCTGCAGACAAACACAGCCTTTAGTAAATGTGTTGGTAACCTGCTTTGTGATACCATGGGTCCAGATTCTGAGTTAGGTTTTGTGAAATCGAGAAGAAGAAACATATCCAAAGTAAGTAACATATTCAAATGGCTTTGAAGTTTAAAGCCCTGATTTCATGCTTGTCTTTGTCTTGACTCAGCTTTGGACTGTCTTGGTCTCAGTCCACTGTGGACATGACCTTGACTTGGTCTGTGACAGAGTAGACTTGCCTTCAACACATCCTGAACTACAGACAGCAGTGTTCAGATATTTCTGTGGTTGAGTTGATGTGCGGGCCCTGCAGTGCGCAGGAGTGTGTCTGGACTATACTTAAAGCGGCATCTGGCATGTATGTTTTTGCTGGTCTGGAGCTGGCAACATGTTTGTTCAGTAAAATGAAGTGTT
Source organism: Perccottus glenii (assembly GCA_024416835.2). Lineage (NCBI taxonomy): Eukaryota > Metazoa > Chordata > Actinopteri > Gobiiformes > Odontobutidae > Perccottus > Perccottus glenii. The sequence goes on from CM044562.2 coordinate 6,670,159, forward strand.
CTGAAGAAAACACAAATTTTGTGGTGGGGTGAGCGGCTGGGACGAGCTAAAATTAAACCCTGGACTCTGTCATTACAGGCTTGTGATATGTAGCAGCATGAGAGCCAACGATGATAGCTACACTCTTGTATGTTTGGTTTCTTTGTTTTGGAAGGAACAACTTCATGTATTTTTCATGTGCTTTTCTCTTTTATATATGCTGCTAAATTAAATCACTGAGCAGAGGTCTAGAAGCTAGACAACATAGATGAGGTTTGCTTTGTTTCTCTCTCGTCTCGGTCAGTAGTCTGGGGTAAACCAAAGTAAACCTGAGGAAGTAAAAAATAGACCCTGTCTCGTCTGATGGAGTGGCTTATATCTATAAAACCATATTCTGTTTTCTACACTTTGCATATGTGCTGCTAAATAATGCCGTATAGACAGTGAGCTGCTTATGTGAAACTGGAAGAGAGAGTGAAGTTAAGGCAAGGCAATTGTATTTATATAGCACCATTCATACACTGGGTAACTCAAAGTGCTTTACAGGAATAAAAGACAATTTACAAGATTTAGATTAAGAAATAAGAAAAATTAAAAACATTTTAAAAGAAGAGTGCAGATAAAAAACACTTTAAGTTGTAATGTAGGTGGAGCTAAAGAGGAAGGTTTTTAACCTCCCCTTGAACATTGTTAAAGTTGAGGCTGTTCCAGATTTTTGCTGAATGAAACTTAAACGCTGCTTCACCCTGGTTAGTTCTAACTCTGGGCACGAGCAGAAGGCCTGTCCCAGATGTTCTCAGAGTCCGAGGAGGTTCATAAGTAACTAGCATGTCAGAAATATATTCTGGTGCTAAACCATTAATAGACTTGTAAACCAGCAGTGCTGTTTTAAAGTCTATTCTCTGAGCAACAGGAAGCCAGTGCACAGATTTTAAAACTGGCGTGATGTGGTTGTACTTCCTGGTTTTGGTGAGAACCCGAGCAGCTGCGTTCTGAATAAGCTGCAGCTGTCTTAACCCTCGTTTTGAGAGACCAGTGAGCAGGCCGTTACAGTAATCTAACCTGCTGGAGATAAAAGCATGGATAAGTTTCTCTAAGTCTGAGACATCATCCCTTTGACTCTGGAAATGTTTTTAAGGTCATAAAATGCAGATAATGTAATTGACATAATGTGACTGTGGAAATTCAAGTCTGAGTCCATGATGACCCTTAGATTTCTAACCTGGTTTTTAGATTTTAGAGAAAGAGATGCGAGGTGACTGCTGACACTTTCTCTTTGTTTCTGTGGCCCAAAGATGATTAGTTCAGTCTTGTTTCTGTTCAGCTGGAGAAAATTATTTTGCATCCACATGTCAATCTGTTCGATGCAGTGACACAGTGAATGGATTGGTCCATTTTCACCTGCTGTGAGTGAATTGTAAATCTGAGTTTCATCTGCATAATTATGGTAGGATACGCCACAGCTGCAATATTAACTGGCCTAAAGGAAAGATTGAATAATAGAGGTCCCAAGATAGTCCCCTGTGGAGCCCCACATGTCAGGGCCATTTGATCTGATACACAGTTACCAACCGAAACAAAGTACTTCCTGTCTTCAAGATAGGACTGAAACCATTTAAGGGCAGTTCCAGTGATACCTATCCATTCCTCTAATCTTTGTGACAGGATTTTATGGTCCACTGTATCAAACGCAGCACTCAAGTCCAACAATACTAAGACAGAGACTTTGCAGGCGTCAGTGTTCATACGGATGTCATTTGTGACTTTGATAAGTGCAGTCTCAGTGCTGTGATGGGGCTTGAATCCTGACTGAAAAGGATCAAAGCAGTTGTTAAGTAATAGAAAGTCATTAAGTTGCTGATATACAACTTTTTCGATGACTTTACCTAAAAATGGCAGGTTTGATATGGGCCGATAGTTGTTGAGCACTGTAGCATCAAGACTGCTCTTCTTTAGGAGAGGCTTAATGACAGCAGTTTTTAAGGCCCTTGGAAATGTTCCAGACTGTAAGGAATTATTATTGACTATATCAGTGAGTTGTGGTAACAAACTGCTTAGTACTGATTTTAGAAATCTAGTGGGTAAAACATCGAGGCAGCAGGTGGATGAACTCAGGCTGGAGACAATTTTTTCAATTGTTCTGTCATTAATGGGTGTAAAATATGTTAACCCAACCAAGTGTCTCCTAGGTGGCTGCAGTGTTGTTGTATGCCCTTTGGAACGCATGTTTAATGCCTTGAACCTTGTTGTTGAAAAACAATGCAATGAGGAAATGGAGCTGGAGGGTGTGTTAATCTGTTCACTGTAGCAAACAGGACACACGAGTTGTTACTGCTGTCGTTGATGATCTCTGAGAAGAATATTTCTCTTGCTTTTTGCAAAGTTTGATTGAAAACATGTACATTTTTTTTGTATACCTCATAATGAATTAAGAGATTTTCAATTTACGCCATTTTCTTAAGGCTTTTCGGAATTCCCTTTTCTGTGCCCTGACAGAGTGAGCATTGCTCCATGAAGCCTTCTGCCTCGTCCTGATCACTTTAACCTTAACAGGAGCAATGGTGTCAATAACATTTTAAACACCTGAAGTATAATAATTCAACAAATCATCAACTTGACCTGATAAGGCGTTTTCAAACCAGAATGCCTCCATAAACTGTGTCCTGGTGTTATCATTAATGTGAACTATGAACACTCGAAGGCCTTGAAGCCGAAACGCACTGGTGTGGTTATGTTTTAACTTAGGTGATACAAAAATGTATTATCACAATCTATCTTATGCCAAGATCCTGATTTAAGCAGGATTCATGGTGATTTTCTATCATCTATGTTATCTTATACAGAAGACTACAACTAGCCTATGTTCTCCTGCTTCAGTAAAAGAATTACAGCAATCTCTTCAAATACGGCAATCTTTCCACATTGGTATATTATCAAAAGTTCATCTTATCACACACCCCCATGTAACTCTACAGTATAGCTACTGTGTATTAAAGAGTATCTTGGATGTTTCACCTGCACATTCACTTCCTATTTGTTTCCAGTGTAACTTTTTTACTAAACCCAAACTTTACTGTGTTTCCAAAGAGCACCTCACTCGAGCACCCACACAGTGATCCCCGCTTCATTTTTTATTCACATAGGGCATTAACATTTGAAAATATGCAAAAACCAGAGAACAAAGTTTTGTATGCAGAAATCCCAGTTACTTTAACTCCCAACACAGCATTTCTAAGTTTAAAAGAAAACTTAGAAGTAAAGTAGAGAAAAAAAGCTTTCCAAAAAGGAGAGCACTGATGAAAAAAACAAACACTGAGATGGCTTTTTTGAAGCGTCAGCTTTTTATTTATGTTTGATTTTACATCAATCTAAAACCAAAACTTGCATTGTGATTACATGTCTCTCTTTGAGGGAGTCATTTTCCAGAAACGGCATGTTTCCAGTCAACACTGAAACAACTAAAAGACAGCAAACATTATATCCACACTAAATAAACAAATGATTTACTGGAATAAAACCTAATAGTAACAATGTCTGGGTGTCTTATCTTAACATAAATAGTTCACTCCTATAATGTAATTTCTAACAAGCTTGATTTAATAAAATGTAAAAAATATGCACAGTGTTTACAAGCATGGTGCCACAAGACTCCTTCAGCATCGGCAGAGAACCTCACAGTGACCAAATGAAATTACACCTTCACAATAACAACAGTTGACAGTACAATAATAATATATAATGAGCCATTTGCTTGCAGATGTGCACTGAGTAATGTAGAATTTATTATAAAAATCTCATCTTTACTGCTTTAAACCTAATTAAGCACAGGATCTTTTAGAGGCATTTTCCATCATCCGAACAAAAGCACATTTCTCTCGATTTTAATAAAATTATAGAGGCTCTGTGCGTCCAGTCTGACACGCTTAATAAGATGTTTACCTCAAGCAGAAAGCCCTGCAACATAACCAGCCTCCTGACCATGCTCACAGTCCAAACCCAGGATAATTACAAGCCGTGTTGATTAATTATGTCTCAACAATATGCTGCTCTCTAACGCCACAAGGGCTAATTAAGAGGATGAACACAACGGGCAGTGTGTGAAGCATTAGGAGCTTTAAACCAGGGATCTCAGTAAAATATAGACTGCAACACACAGATTTGGATCAAGGCTTTGGACTAGCAGCTCAAAGTGGAAGTCTAGTGAGTACACTGCAAGTCCTCCACTCTGTGCCTAAAAACACACACAGCAGAAACAGCGTGAAGTGAAATCCATCTGGCTTATTAACTAGGCCCGCTCACAGCGCATCCTACCTGTGACTCGTCTTATCTTTGCGGCGGCTCTTAGCTGGAGGCGCTTTGTGGCAGATCGTCCTATAAACAATCTGACCTTGACAACACAGAGAAGATATACAACGTGACCATGGGATAAGGAAAGGCTGCATTTCAGATGGAGCTCAATTACACCGTGCTTCACATCCAAGATTAAAGCTGTGCTTCAGCAAAATATCTCTCCACAAGATTTAGGACCCTGTACGCACATACATTTATTTCAAAGCTTTTCTACTTAAAATGTATTATCTTAGTCTTACTCAGTGCATTTACATGACACAGAGGAAACTAGAGCTTTGCCTTTGCCTGGATAATCCCAGCCTTTTAAATTTGAGTTTGGACTCATTTTACTTTACTTAAAGCTTCGTAAAGTGTATTTCTCAAATGACCTCTAGGTAAACCATCTGCTGCCATAGTCAGCACTGGCTAGGCATTGTAATACTGCTCCACAGTTCCCCATATGCATAGTTTCAAATGTGCTAAATGAGATCTATTGAACTATTTTGGATCTGTGTTTATGCTAGTATGCGCTTAGTTAACTTATTTGTTTGTAGGTGAGCATTAATCCATCAATAAATCAGTTCTGAGTAGTGCAATTCAATGGTCTATTAAAAGTCATGGCTTGACTATAATACAATAGACTATAACTACCATCAACTTTTACAAAGACCATAACATTGCATTAAAATCCTGACCACTGATGTGGGTCAGTAGGTTTTGGCTGTAAAGGCTGGACACATGTTGTCAGTGCCTCTAATAAATGTCTTGCTTATGGACATGCCCTCCACCTCTGGAACGTAAGATCCTAAACAGGGCGGCGTTTGACAAGACAAGATTTGTGACTCCTGCAGAAAAGGCATTAGAGGAGCACAATGAAGCCTAAATCCCATTAAGAGTGTTTCCATTAAAATATTTATTTAATAAATCAAATGCCAGCCCACTAATTTGCCTTGAGGGTCCCTTTCCTCAAGAGAGCATTTTCTGTGAAGCCACTTTAATGACAGCGCTTTATCTGGCATCACTGGAGTCACAATGTATTTTTCATCAGAAATAACAAGAACCTGGTAATTAATTGCTGCAGTGAACCTGAGCAGCATAGTTTGTTTCTGTGGGATTCATTAAGCACTTGGTAAAAGGTAGTGGGTAATTTTCTGCTCAGTTGGGGGACTTAGCTAATGTATGTTGAATGCCAAGGGACTGATGGGACTCTGGCAGCGTGATGGAGGTCTACTCTTAATTCAATATGACCTTTAGTTGTCCAAGAGATCAGGGGTCAAACACTACTGATGTGCATATGGTGACACTGATTGACATCTCTATTTTCTTCAGCCCTGCAACTAGCTGTCCAGGGTGTACCCCACCTAAGGAATAATGACTGGGATAACCTCCAGTCACCCTGCGACCCCTAACGGGCCAAAGCGGAAGAAAATGAATGATAAATGGTCATCAGGTGTCTGGCATTGTAAGGTGAAGAGTCCTGCAGAACACAATGCTAACTTGACAATCAAAATAAGGTTTAGAGGCTCATACAGATAGCATAAGACAGACCTAGGGTCAATCTATTCTCACGTGATCCTAGCTGAATGTTTGATTACCAGATGTCTGTGCAGCTCCATCTTCATCGTTTACTGACCCTCTAAGTCATTAACCCCACCTCGGCTCCTGTCAATCTAAACTCCCCATTTTCTGGTAGGAAAGCTCAAGTCCACACACTACATACACCGTCAAACTTTGGTTTAAAAAGGTGCACAATCTACTCTATATATTATGGGTACATACTGCACAATAACTCACAAAAGCTATTTTAAATATGCACATTTCTAAACAGTGATGACAGTCATGGCTGTTTATACAGTATATGTTTCTGGAAGTCATCACACTCACCCAATTGTTCAGTCTCCTTCCAGGTTCTTGCTGTGAAAACGGTGCGTGCTTTACATTCATTCCAGCATTCTGTTAATCGAAGACATAATCTGTGTACAAACTGATGCCATGGCCACTTCATTAAAGATTCTTGGCAGTGGCGGAGCAATGTGCAACCCACGGCCCATCTGCCGAGTAAAAGAAGCCAGGGGATGTGGTAAAAAACATCCATCTGAAGATTCACACAAGGTTTATCTCAGATGTGGGCTGCATGTAGAGGCCTTTTCAAAGCTGTCCTTAGCTCTGATGCTCACAGTCTCGACAGCATGCCACCTGTCCGTCTACCTGTCAGGACATCACATGGAGAGGCCTGGTGTGGTTAGCAGTGGCAGGTTGAGATTGAAACTGTCCACTCTCCATGATTAACTCGACTGAAGTATAGAGCACTGCGCTTTAACACTGTGTCAGATAAAAACTAAGAGCCAAGAGAGAACCTCTGAGCCAACTCACAGTAGTCATGTCTGTCCTATGATAAGATTACATTTCAGACTTATGTAGCATTGATAAAAAAAAAAAAGATCTGACAGTGGAGAGTTCTGCCTCCCTCCCTTCACGTCTCTCATAAACTCATATCCACTGGTCTGGTCTTTATTATCCGGCATCCACCTCTGGCTGACCCACAGCATCTTTCACTGTTGCTTTATAATCTACTCTCAACACTGGTGCATTCAAGCATAAAGGCTCTAGTTTTCTCCGTCTCCAGTATAGGTTTAATTTAGTACATACAGCATATAATGGCTATCTTTTACATCCATCAGTCCTATGCGATATGTTAAAAGATAAAGTTTGAAAATTACAGAGGACAAAAAAACTCATTTTGCCTTTTTAATTGACTCATGGCCTTATTTGGCTCAGCTATGATCAGTTTATAAAGAACCCCAACCCTGTGCCCTGCCCAGTGAGTAAAAGTCAAATCCCTTTTCAGTTTATTCTGGCTTTGAATGAATTCTAGCCACCTGTCATACAGCTTTGCTGCATTTCCTTTTTTTTCCTCTGACCTGTGATTGGATGAGAGCTACACACTCAGAAATGTCAACCCCATGTAAACAATGTAGTAAAATGGTGAAAGAAAAGGGCAGTGTTTTGACTGATACAGGTCATTTACCTCCACCTTGTTTTAGGAAATGTAAGTAATTTCTGCATAGGGCTATTATACTTTTAAGAAATTAAACAAACTTGGTGTAAAATAGCTTTGAATGTAGGTTATACAGTTTTGATCTTGCTGGAACACAGTGGGAGCCACACTTTAAAGAATCAAGTGCACTATGTACATCTACCATTCATCACTCAATCCTCAAAACCAACATCTCATTTCCAGATGTTAGCCCCTGTTGTTGTATAAGAGTAGGTTTACTAGAGTGAGTAGAAAAAACAAACAAATTATAGGAATCGCTTAGAAACACTATTGTTGTCTTGGCTGTTGTATGTGGCTGTGGTACCCAAGTCAACATCTGAGCTGCGTGAGTAAAAGGTGCTCCGCTGATGCGCGCTGTGCAGACAATACAACGCAAGGCTGCTTTGTCAATGCACTTTAACCAGGTGTGTGCCCCTCAGGTTACGCACGATTCAGACATGTGGGCGAACAATAAATCAATTATTGTCCCGATGTGACGGGCTATAGGTACGCGGATCAGAGTGAAACGAGCCTAATGCGGAACACTCTTCGTTACGCAGCAACAAACCGCATCCCTAAGCTTCTCCTGAGTCATTATATTCTCCATTACAGTTCCCGTGCATCCACAAATACACGCTCCCACACAGATAAGCAGCAGATATGACCCGCACGGTCCGGACCAGCTACTCACCGACACGCCGCTCGTCCTCCCCGGGTGGCCAGCCTCGCTCCTGTGCCTCTCTGTGCGACTGCTGCTACTCTTCCTTTTCACGCCACGGCCGAGGATTACCCTCTCATTTTACTGTGTTAGGCTATCGCTGGTCTTTTTCCTATTGTGGTACTATCAGTGATGAACGTGTGCGTTAAATTGTCCATTTTCCATTTCCACAACAGTCCTCACACTCGACCCGCCTCCGGGCAGCAGTGATTGGTTCAGGGTCTCCTCGACGTTTTTGCCTCGCCGTAAAGAAACACACACACACACACACATCTGGACGAGCAGGCGCTTCTGTGGAGAAGCCAGTTTGGAGCAGAGGAGCTGCTAAAGCGAGACATACGTGAAGAAATGTGGAGTGTTGGCCCAGAGATTAAAATCTGGCATGTTTGCGGAAAATCATATAGTAGAAATATTGTAGGCCTAATTAATAGCCTAGTGGATGGATCTATAACGTTTAACAGTCAGGGTAACTAAAAAAGAATGCCTACGTAAATTACTTCCAGAGTAGCTTTATTTTGACATTTATCAAGGTGAATTTCTTTCTCCCCAATCCTCAAATCCTATGTCGCTACCTTCACCTTTGGTCTCGTGTGGCCTCTGGCTGACACATGCTCGTGACAGCTTTTTGTTGCCAAGGTGATGCTGGCATTTCTGAGGCGCTAGCCCCCTCTAGTGTTCACACATGTTAAGGTTTACACAGGGTGCTATGTGTTGTCTGTCAGAAGCAGAGAAGAGGCTTTCAAAAGATTAGACAGATGTCTCTATATAAACGTGGTTTTAGTCTGTAGAGCTTTAAACACAATTACAATAATTGCCATTTTTTTCAGCATTTGCTCACAGGACTGTTATCTCTCTGTATGTAATATCAGCAATGTTGAAAGTTGTATTACTTTTTTTTCATGTCTAAGAATATCACCAATACTTATAAATAAGCACCTCTCAATACATTGGCCTCATAAATATGCAATGTTCTGGTACAACTGGTACAGGTTTAGCAAAAGTGTAGATTCTAAGACAGCATATTAATTCAAATCTTCAAATATGATGCAGAAACTTAGAAAGAGTGTCTTTGAAATATTTACAAAGACTAGTGAGCAAAGGACAGCTCAACTTTGGGAAAATGTCTAAAAATGTAGAAACGCAGTGAATATTGTAAGAGGTTTGGCGCCTGCGGGGGAAAGCACATTATATATAGATATTGGGGTAATAAGGTCGGGTCTAGACTGAGTGGGGGGTGCAGTCTTTAGAGCGGTCACACTACAGCTACAATTCAAGGAGAAGCAAGACATTTTATTTAGGGAAAAGAAAGTATGAACAATGCAATTATACGTATTTATAGAGACGTATTTTTGAGGTACTCTCAGAAGGTGGCGATAGAGAGCTATTTATACAGACTGGAAAAACACCAGAAGAAGTGTCAGTTGTAAAATATTCGCTATTGTGAAATCAGTCGCTGGAAACATCTGTATATAACCGGATAGGTTTAACCTGAGTTACCTCTACCTTACCTCTACTGTTTTTTTGTTTTAGTTTTTAAAGAAGAAGAAAGGTAAGCTTGCCGTTATTTTTCATGCAGTAGCCTATTGATCTTGTAGTTGTCATGCCGCTGTTTGGTAAGTGACTGGATTAATAAGTAGCAGGCTGTGTTACATGTAGCTAATGTAATGTACAAAGTTACATTCCTGTCATACATTCCTGTAATACATGACAGGAATGTATGACAAGAATGTAGCCTAGCTCTTGGTGACAGCTATTTGACGTTTGACCCATTATATAATCAGGAGTTTGATCCGTTGTTCCACAGCTAAAGCCATAAAACTAATGTTAAGCGCATAAATTGGCTCTTTATTTTGTAACTAAAAAAAAACATGTAGTAATCAATGTGATACCCTACTATCATGCTGCTCTTTCTTTTCAGCTACTAAGTTAATGCTCTAAATAATATTGATATTAAATATGTATAAAAATTTATGTATTTTTAACGATTAGGCTATTTTTCGTGATAATGTCCCCACATCTTCAAATAAAAATAGCACAAATTATGATTTTATTTTCAAAACCATAAATGCAAAGTTGATTAATTTGTGATGCATAATTAGAGCCTGGGGTATGTCAATAATTAGCAGCAACACTGCTTTTTATTCATTATTTTTTGCAAGGTGTCACTAACACACATTTGTACCATTAAGCATGTGACATGTCCTTTTGATTTTGTGACTATAAAATAATTTATCATTATGATATCCTCCCTTAATGGGGCTTATTTATTTCTGCTCTAAATATTTAAATATTTTTTTATATTTTAAGACTTTAATCCTTTAAATATCTTTTTTCAACAATGTCACCAATTATAAAATCATAATTTGTGCTATTTTTATTGGAACATTAACATGAAAAAATTGCATTTAGAGCTTTAAAATATAAAAAATTTGGCCAAATTATTGAGTAGCGGTAGCAGAAAAAAATTAGCCTAATGAAAATGGGATATAATAACAATTTCTATTTTTTTATAGCTAAAAATTAATGTGTACATTTTAAGTACGTTAAGCGCATCAAATGTACACATGTGTACATTTTATGCGCTTAACGTACTTAAAGTGACAATATCTTCTACACAGTGTATTGTTGGCTTGGGAGTACAGAATGTTAAGATCCTACAAAAACACACTATCTCTCCAAATGTCATGCCATTCCTAAAATTATCCCAAAAATTAAGAGTGCAAATACTGTACGTCAGAAATGCTCAACAGTCCCGGAGGGAACTGTAGAAGGCTTATGTAGCAAAACTCAACTTATCAGCTGCAATGACAGCAACATTTATTACCTTTTATAGCGAAACTTAGTTCATGTAAAATTTTACCACAATTGATTAAAACTCACACAATCTTTTTTTAAAGAACTCCTGTTCTGGCGGCAGAGTGGTTAGCGCTCCTGCCTCACAGCAAGAAGGTCCTGGGTTTGATTCCCATCCAGAGCAGGGCCTTTCTGTGTGGAGTTTGCATGTTCTCCCTGTGCCTGCGTAGATTTCCTCCGGGTACTCCGGTTTCCCCTACCACCAAAACATGTACAACAGTCCTTCCCCAAACCCACATGGGGCAAGGACTCCCCTGCAAAAGAGATTTGTAATCTCAGTGGGACCTTCCTGGTTAAATAAAGGTTAAATAAAAATAAAGTTAAATCTGGTATCTAATCTAATGATTCTCACAATAGTCATATCACTCTATTATTCTTTAAGTTACTTTACCTATTTACCTGCAGACGCACACCTGTTTAACCTGCTTATATAAAGCTCTTCTCCTTTGTTTGTTTTGTCTTGTTTATTGTATGTGCAGCTAAATCAGGATGAAAACAGTTTTAAACATGCTGGCACCACAGGAAAACCGAGTCATGGCTCTAGAAGACTGGGTGGATCGTTGGGAGAAGGACAAAATAGGTTTTCACCAACTTAAGGTCAACAAGTAAGAACTCCAGTGACTTAGTTGAGATAAGCAACTAAAAAAGAAATAAAAGATTTGTATTTATTTATTCTACCTGCTTATTTTATATGGGTATTTGTCCTACAGTAGTCTAGGAAATATTTGCAATATGAAGATTTTGTATCATATTCTATAATTCTACCAACAATGTAGACATTGTAGTTTAGTTCAAAGGTGATAAGGTTTGGACAGAATATCACAGTAAATGTTTTTTTTTTATAGTTTTTTCTTTTATTTTATGGTTTTGTCTGTGTTTTCTTTCCAACAGGATGCTTGAGATCAACATTGACAAAGTTGTCGCTGGACGGACAGGAGTTAGTTTTTTCTTCCCTCTTTGTGGTAAAGCTGTAGATATGAAGTGGTAAGAAAGAAATCTACTGAATAACATTAATAGGTGCATGTAAGGCTCTCAATGCCAAAAAAGAAATGCTGTCTCAGTGTCTCTGAATCCTAGGCTTGCAGACATGGGTCACTCAGTGGTCGGAGTGGAGATATCTGAAAAGGCCATTCGTCAATTTTTTGAAGAAAACAGCATGAGCTACACTGAGGAGTCTGTTCCTGCAATTCCTGGAGCAAAGGTTTTCATTGTGTGTGAGACGCATAATAATCCATGATCTAATGATTTATAGTTTACTTCTGAATAAATATCAACTACTAAAAGTTAATCTAATTTCAATGCCTTTCTTTTACAGAACACTGAGAAAACTATCTCACTGTATCAATGTGATATCTACAGCTTCTCAAGGTATATTAAACCTATAACCTCATAAATGTAATGCATATTTTTTGTAAACTCTGCCACTGGGGCTGTGTTAAATATTATTTGCTGTTGATAATAAATTAACGTAATTTTTTACCCATCTATCATTAGTTCTCTTCAGGGGCAGTTTGGGGCCATATGGGACCGAGGAGCTCTTGTTGCCATCAACCCAAAAGACAGAGAAAAGTAAGATTTCTATTTTATGTTCTTTGCGGTTAAAAGCCAGTGTTTTTATTGAGATTAATCCACAATAAACAGATGATGAAGAACCATGTATTTATGTAATAACTCATTTCCCTTTAAAATCCTACAGATATACTGCTCTTATCATTTCTCTAATGGCCAAGGACTGCAGATACCTTCTTGACACATTGCTCTATAATCCTGAACTATATGCAGGTGGATTTCTTAAGACACATGATCAAAGATTATAATATTAATTAATAATATTCATAAATTGTGCATATTTGCTTTTCAGGTCCTCCATTTTTTGTACCAGATGAGCAAGTATATAGCCTATTTGGTGAGTGTTACACAAACAATGATCAAGTGCATCTAAGTTTTGTAAACTACAATTGTGGTATATTTCTTCAGGGACCAGTTGTGATATTGAGACCCTGCAGTCGGAGGACACCATGTCGGAGAGATTTAGAAACTGGGGCCTGGACTTTATCACTGAAAATGTCCACCTCTTAGTTTTAAAAAGCAAATGAAGACCTTTGAAGCACTGCACACATTCTATAAATATAAATCTATTTAAGAAATTTAATGTTTATTTGATAGGGACAAGTATGTTTCATTCTGTGTAACATACTACAGCATTTATAGCCAAGGCTAATTGCAATGCCTTGTCTTTAGAAGGGCTTTTACAACATACAAATACATATGTGGGGGTTTGATTGATATTTGCAATTATGCATTGACGATTCCAGTAAGACACTATTTGATAATTGTGAGAAATGTTGTTTAATAAAAAGAACAAAGTGCAGTTAAGTGCTGTGAGTGAGTTTATTCACTTTTGCAAATAGCCCATACATTGCCTCACCACATTTTTTTTTTAAATGAAGAAAACCTTATTCCATATAATTTTGTATATAAAATGTGTGTGTGTGTGTGTGTGTATATATATATATATATATATATATATATATATATATATATATATATATATATATATATATATATATATATATTTTTTTTTTTTAATTTAATGTAATAAAATAATTTAAAAAACAATAGTAGTAAGTAGTATACTAGTATGCCACTAAAAGATTTCTAGTTTAAATGTCTGCATAACCAGTCTGAATACTATTTTCTCTCTTCAGACTAGATACATGGTAGGCCTACTGGTCAGTAAAAAAGAATGTAAAATATGCCCAAAACAAACGACCAAATGCTAGAGTTGTAGAAGCCGTGATGTATCGGTCCTGGACTAGCTTCACTCTCATTGGCTGTTGCCTGGATACGGCTAACAGGAAGTAAGTAGCAGCGCCAAGAGAGCGATAACTTTACAAAATGACAAAATATTTAGAAGAAACAAAAATGTAAGTGTATTAACTACACAGTATGTAATTCAGGTACTTTTTAATTTTAACATTTGATATTACAACGACGCGCATTTTAAGCGTATATCTTTAGCTATTAGCGTGACACTTAACAGCTAAGCATAAAGTTGTTAGCTAAGTTACAATAGCTAACTTAAAAGTAACTACATTACAGATAAGTGCTGGTCGCTGGGAGTGGAATAATGAGACCCTCACTGTGGAGTTTCTCAGGTGAGTTTAGTCCTAATGGCCTAATGTGAGGGCATTACACCGTGTAGACCAATGTCTAATAGAGCTTTTATGTGTGCAGCTCCTCACCACCAGAGAAGGCTGTGGTCAGAAAAGAAGACTAAGCGATATCAACTTCAATGAGCTTCTCCAGAAATCAGAATGGTAGGTCTCGATTTTAAACAGTTAATTTAAATGTACCTAAACTAAATAGGCCTATCAATTGCTCCTACCGTAAATCCTGAACCCATATCAAATTAAAACATAAATTAGTGTTGGACAATATATTTTGCCCTCATTGTTCTTTCTGACATGCCTTAGATTCATTTTATTATATGTTTTTTTTTCTAATAACATGCTGCCCTAGAACCACATACCTCTCTCTATTAAAATAATTAATTAGTATGGTGACGATGGACACTTTGAATCATTTTGAATAATCTCTTTTTTCCCTAGACACAATGCATATCTGTATATTTGATCAAATTAAAATATGTCTCAAATCACTTCTTTCAAGGCTGGCAGAAATGTACACAGTGAACCATAGAGGGCGACAGAGCACGATAAAGAGTCTAAATCCCACTCAGCTTAGTGCTTACAGATCCATGTCGATGCAGAGTCAAGGGGATCATGTGACACTTGATGATGTGAAACGCAAGTATTCATATTTGTCATTCTATAGTTTCATATTATTTATCAAATGTTTACTCTTTGTTTTATTGTCTGTGTGTTGCAGAGGTGGCTGTCAGTTTGTTGGAGGAGAATTATTCCCTACCCATCCCACACTGCTTCCTGGCTCTACTAAAGTAAGATTTACAAATAACAAAATTACATCCATGTCATTTTAAGCCTATCCGCAGATAGATTTATGGCTTTATTTCAGGAGTGAACAACTTGATGAGGTCCTGAGTTCACTTCTTCTTTACCTCTGCTGTTTCTTTGAACACAAGTCTCTGGAAAACAAGTCTAAGTCATTGATGGTGTAAGTGCATCATTATGAATACTGCTGGTGTTATTGTTTTCTTTTTGTTCATGTTGTTTTCTTCATTCTCATCTGCGATAGTTTGGACATCGTCACTGAGCACGAGATGATGGCACAGACTTTAAACAAAAGGTACCTGGCTCAGAAGAAGTTGGCTGTTAGCTACTTTAGTCTGATCATGGACCTAGAGTCAGGACAATATCAACTAAAGTAAGTAACTGTGAAGATTTAACAGTTGGTCATTTTATGAAAGTCTTGGAAAATGACTAAGATGCTGCCATACTATGCCATCATAATGACTTTTTAAATGTGCCTTTTGTTTTATAAAGAGACAAAGCATAGGACATCTAGACAATTCAAAGGGCACACAGGATAGTCACCTTCATTTAAGTTTAGTTTGACTCCAGTTTCACAATTTATGCAATAAATGAATAGACATTTGGTTTCAAACATCGACCATCTGTGGACCATAAATTGAGATGTGGTAGCAAGTTACTGAGAAGTGCATTTGAATAGGGCCATGAACATTGACACTTCACATAAATTAACCTAGCTAGCTTTGTTTTCTGAAGACAGGGAAAGGGTGTTTATTTTATTGTGTTTGTGTCTGTGTAGATTGCACAGCACTTTGGTGAGCTCTAGTTTTACTTACAGCCTTAAACTAAAAACGCAACTGCGCATCTTATATTATGCATTTATGGCTTAAAATGGTAAGTCTGTTTTTTACACATGATGGGCGGCAGTAGCTCAGTGGGTAGAGCGGTCGTCTTTCAACCGGAAGGTAGGCGGTTCGATTCCCGCTCTCCCCACAGTTCATACTGTCGTTGTGTCCTTGGGCAAGACACTTAACCCACCTTGCCTCCAGTGGCTGTAACACTGGTAATGTAATGTAAGTCGCTTTGGATAAAAGCGTCTGCTAAATGAATAAATGTAAATGTAAATGTAATGATGCGGTGAAGAGACATGTTGCAGAATGTATGCTAAATAACATCTAAAAAATTTGTCCATTGATGTATTTATGGGTACTTTGGTGAATTGATAAGAAGAACCACAGATAAGTAAGATATTTCTTTTATATGTCTTTTAGGGGCCGGATGACATCAGATCCTACAGAGTGGCTTCTGGAAGCAGTAGGTTCAAATAAACTCTACAACAAATATCTTTATCACCACAACTGACAAAATGACAGGCAGTGATAAATGGTGTCACTGTGAACTTTCCAGCCTCTTGACTTGTACCTGACCTCACATACTTACAGAGGCAACATGTTGAAACATTCCCAACTGCATTGCCTCATCTACAGACAAGAAAATAGTACCTTGAACTGCACAGCCAGCTGACCAACTGTGAATAACAGGGGCAGTGAGCCGAACAGACTGACATTGAGTTGTGGTTTTGCCTGGTGGCATTAATGAATTAGTCAGTGGTTGGGGATGTTGACTCAACGCAGGTGCTTTGCTTTGACAGGCTCCCTCGCCGGTATTTAGCCAGGTGGGTGGACAGGGAGAGTAATGTCACGCTAACAGCTGCTTATTACCTGCGCTGTATTTGACCCTTTTGGATAGAAATAGCACTTGTGACCTCTTAAAAATACAGAGGACTAAGTGGCAGTGTAGTTTTTGGTCAGGAAATAGGAATGTCAAATCAAACAGTATAATACAAATAAATCATTACCTACCTTTTGAATCAAGCACATATACATATTTGGAAAGAATATAGTTATACATGGACAGAGTCATGGTGCCAAGTCATGCATATAAGCACGTAAAGCACAGATAAAGGTTTAGACAAATGGATACAAGCTATTTTCTGTTCTTATTTTACTTTTAAAGAAATGGAGATGGACATTTCATTTGCAGTGTGTTGTTGAAATGGCTAGCTGCAATATTAGGGAAGTCGAAAAGAAAGACTGGACAATATGGATAAAAAATTTAATATTGATTACATGGCATTTCCAGGTTCTGTACAGCTTCTTCTGCTACGTGGCCTGGGTCACATTTGGGAGAAAAGACCTGAAGGAAATCCAAGACGAAATTGGGCACCTTTTGTATTCAGACAACTTAAACTCTGCAGTAAAGACTAAGAACAAACTACACTCACTGAGGGCTTCTACTGCTTCAAATGGCTCAGAACAGAAGACAGTAGCTGACCCTAAGGAGATGGGACACAATAGTACATTCAAGCTACGGTGGGTTGAAGGGTAAAAAAGGTTTGTTGGTACTTCTCTACAAGAAATGTGCATCTTTGCTACTTTTCTTTTACATCAAATCATTGTTTTAAACAGTGCAACTATAGTTTGACAGCTATTTTAAACCACCTAATGTCTCCAGACGTTTTGTAAGTGATGTCTTGTCACGGAAAATGTCATTGAAATATGATTAATGTTGATAGATCCATAGCTGTGTCTGATGGGATGCACTGTCAGTCAGGTTTTTATATGTAGCTCTTTGCTGACACAAGATTGGCAGTTTTATAAGCCATCAGAGGCCCGGTGCTCGTTTTTGCTGTCAAATTGAGACCAAACAATGATAACCCTGGGCTTGAGGCTCTGTTTCTTCTCAAATGTGGATGTGCACTATGATTTGATTGAGCCCCACCATCACTCACAGACACTGAGACAAGGATTTGATTTTATTTGGAAAGAAATGGGACAGATCTCTTGAGATTTAAAGCCACATTTTTGATTAATTAGTTCCCAGTTGTTTGGGTTTTTAATACTGTACAGTATCTGAATGACTTGTTTTTCTTTTTCTCAGCTGCTTGTACAGCTGTTGACTATAAGTGGATGATTATAGCAGCTAATATAAATTATTCTCATGGTTGGAAATATTGAGTGCAATGTAAACACAGAAGCACAGTTTGTTCTGTTCTGTGCTGCTTGTACTTGCACATAATTTCCCCATGAGCATCATCCAACACATACCTTTTATTGCATATTTCCCTGTGGTCTTATGTACAGTTTCTAATTTGTTCTTATTATACATGTTATCCAGGTCATCCCACAGATCTATAAGCAATGTAGTTAATCAGAAATCTCCACTCATGGTCTCTCTGCTGCCGTCACCCAAAGAGCAGTCACCTCATCTTTTCCTCAGTCGTCGAGCCAAGCCAGAAAACCTGCCGCAGACTAAGCTCAGTGACTCAAAGGCACTGATGGAGGAGCTCAGCCAGCAGCTGTCCAGCATGAGGTGATGCAACATATGAAACAAATTATGTATTAAACTAAGTTTCATCTCACTATATGTTCGTCTTCACTGCTCATGACTGTTGAGAGACTACAATTGTTTAAACACTACAGTCATTCTGTTACACAATACACTTATCTGGACCCAAGTAACGCTAATGTTTCTCAAAAGTTACATTTTCACGACTTCTTAAAAGCCATGTCTGATGGGGAACAGAAGTCGTGAAAATGTTATATTTGTTAAACTACAGTCTGTAACCCTTACCTTGGTGGATGGTCTAAGGACAGGGGTTTTATCTAGTCTGTAAAGCCATTTGAAACAACTGTTGTGATAATGGGCTGTATAAATAAAAACTACATTAATAATTTGAGGTCACAAAGATTTTATAATATACAAACACATCACAGCAAGCAACATATACAAAGACAGAGCATAGAAACAGATAAGTACCTGTCACAACCAGCTGTTTATGACACAACCCACCTCATTGACTGCACAGCTCCCATTGGTCAATGATGACCTTCAGCCCAGCACTTTTATTCTCTGTCCTAACATTCAATGTCACTCTTTTCTGATCCTTTCCAGCATTGGGATTCTTGGCCAACCTCTGAAGCAGTTCAACCCCATGACACTGATTCAACACAAAGAACAGAGCAGGGATAACGAGAAGGACAAAGCTTCAGTAAATGATGGTCAGTCTGAACAGTAAAGGACATTTAGACATCTTTATTCAAAAAAACATCTATCACGGCTTGGCAGATATTGGGCTCTCACTGATAAGCCCATCTGCAGCTACAGCGCATGACGTAGACCGCTGAATGACTTCCACACAATTGAAGAAGGCGAAGGGTCACAGGTGTGAGTTTGTATTATTCTGCATAACTCACAAGGTCATAAACAAAGAGAAAGATTCATACTTCGGATCAGTTTTTGATTTGCCCATGTGTGTCTCGTTATTAAGGCCTTTTCAACATTGTCATCACATACACCATATTTGTGGAGTTTCGCCTCTGAATTTAAATCGCCTTCTTATCTGCCAGCTGGTGGTGCTATTGAATAAAATATAACACAATCCATAACTTTGAAGGTCTTGAGTCTGTATAAAGTACAGAGAGAAATTTCCATATGAAAATGCAGTCTAGTTCATGACAGGCATAATTTACTCTGTGTAAAATATATTTAAGAAGTCAAATTATTCTTTCCATATACACAGTTTATTTGTCATCCCAGTCAGTGTCCCTTTTCTGGTGTCCCTTTGCTAGTCCCACAAACACAGGGCTCTCTAACCAGACCCTCAGTGGCAGAAGGAGCTTTGCCTTTGCCCTAATTGGCTGTGTAATCTGGGACACCAAGTCGAGTTAAGCCCTTGTGGAGGAGAGACAGGAGGCCTGGGAAGCTCACTTTACAAAGGGGGATGGGATAAGACCAGAGGTGGAGAGAGCAGCCAAAATCTGATCTCAAGTAAGTTAAGTACAGCTATTATACTGTATACTGTTGATGATTCAAATAGAAGTGAATATATATGAAATATGAATAGCTGTCAGCTATATATAGCTGAAATATTTGGATCCTGCAAGCAGCTACTTGCGGGAAACATGGCAAAATGTGTATGTATTTTGGGAAGTTTACAATGTATTCAAAAAGTTACACAGTAAAAAGTTAACATCTACCTCTAGTTCAGATTGATTTGATTGATTTGACGCTACAAACAAACTACAACTGCCATTGGTAGGCTATATTTGCCTTTATTCTGTGAGCCAAAGTGATTTGAATATGTAATAAATGCATGCTCAGAGGTTAGCTGGACTTTTCTTTTTCCTGAGCCACTTATGTCTACTTTCACTTTTCCCTCGTTCCTCTTGTCTTGCTCTTCCAGTGCAGTGTGGCTAATATCAGGCAGCAGTCAGACACTTGACAGAGTGAAACCTGCCCTATCGGTTAACAGGTCCTCTTCTCGGGCTCGGGTGAATAATCAAAGAGGCGCCTCATCCTCCTGGCAGTGGAGCGGAGACTTCATCTGTAATCATTCAGAGTGTGCAGTATAAATTACAATACTTGCAAGGATTTTCCCTATAATTGCTTTTCCCCCCCAGAGTTCAGACTTTACACTTGTGGGTAAATGGGATTGTTATGGAATATTTGAAGAATATAATTGCAACAGAATGTCAATGAAACAAGCTATCCTCCAAGTTTGTATATCATTATAAGAAGACCAAATTTGTAGCAAAGTAGAATACAGTAATCTCTATTGTAAAGTTAATATTACTATATTTGAATATATTTTGAAGCCAAGTGACCACCTGTGACAGAATTATACCAGCAGGGGGAGACTTTGCCCATAAATGTCTCAAGAAAATGGATGATAAAAGGGAAATGTTTGTCGTCAGTAGCATATTTTAACAGGAATGCATGTACCCTGCATGTGCCTAATATTAAAAACAAGTCCAATGTTTTCCATGTTTTACACCACACACATACCATAGTAGCTTCATCAGATACAAATGAATTTAAACACCAGCAGATTTGTGCTTAACACTACTGCATAATCAACACCTCTCTTGATTGAAATTTACAGTGACTTGATGAAATCGTGGGGATGCTCATTAGAGTGCAATTAATGATCATTATCCAGAAAGATGAATGGCCAATTAGCAAAAGCCAAGCCTTTATTCCCCTGCAGTCTGTTTTTTCTGAACATAAAAAATGCAATCATCAATATTAATTACTGTAAAGACTCATGGGTGTCAGCAGACTTAATAATTGGTTTCATGTGATTACTGATCAAGTTGTAGTTTGAACCTTGGAGGCTTCAAACTGATTCAGAAAAACATTTTATGGGTGATTGCACTTAACTAAAGACTTTTTGGTTTTGAATTTGGTTTAAAAATCTGCTGTTAAAATATTATAACTTATATACATAAGTCCACTGCTTGTTATTTTAGGTGATAAAAATGGAGGATTTTTGGCTACCAGACTAACTAAACACAAGGTGACTGCCAGTTTAAAATGGCAGCACCATGATCAACAACAATGAAACTTTTAAATAATTTTTAGGTTTTTCAAATAACCATGCATGCACCATTAGAGTTTAGTCAAAAAAGGCTGGACTTTTCAGTTTTTCTACAAACATCTTGTTTACCACTCTTCTGCTTTTCTTGCTTCGATTATCACTGTTTTCTGAGCCATGAGCCGCCTTAAAGTTTTGTTCCACTGTCTTGGTGGTATATTTGGTAACCCTTAGTATCTGTAGAAAATAAAAATGCAGCTAAATGGGTGAGGTACAAAAACGAATTGCACTACACTGCTTGGTCAAAATTAGGGTTACAATACATTTTATTGTTTATTTTTGGTCACAACTTACAAATATTCTTCAAAATGGGCATTGCTTTGAAACATCCATTTCAAATAAAATTCCTTCGCCTTTTGCATTAAGTGAAGAATAATATGCATGAACAGGAGAATGGCAATGCCTAGGATCACTGAATAGAGTTAGTTAGTAGATAAACGCTTGAAATGCAGCCCAACTTTCTCTCTCAAATGGCTTTCTGAATGCTATTCCATGTAATAAAATATTAAGGGGGCGTGTCCATAGACATCCTGAACCCTTTATTGCAAGGTGTCTCGCGGTGACACGGGTGCACGGCGCGCAGCGAGTACGCGCACTCAGCGGAGCGTCAGTCGTGTCTACTTTGTCCTGGTTATTCAGACTGAGCACACCGAGCGGGATACACACTGTGCATTTCTGAAAGAACCCGGCAGAGTCTGCATCTAAACCGTGCGTATCATTATTTTAGGTTTCCCGCACGTTTTACCAAAAAAAAAAAAAAAAGTGCTGTGAGGGGGGGAGGAATACGCAGAACGCAACACGTATCCGGTGGGATCCCACTCCTGAGAGACCAGCGGCTGGAGTTGGAGCGAAGGGTGCTAGACAAAGCACTCAGAGGGGAAAAGAAGAAGATAAAGGAGGACACAGACTGGCAGTTCTCGTTTAACACCACGTTTTGATTCATAACGAGGAATAATGAGGAACGTTTGGATAATTTTGACCCTCGGGCTGACCGTGTTCCTCTCCGGCGAAAGGGTGAGTTGTGGCAAACTTAAAGGAGGTTTAGCTGTGGGGGAGAAGTATGGTCCGTTCTGCTGTTTTGCTCCCGTTTATAGCAAATACTCGAAGAAAACTGAACCTTTGCCATGTGTATTACCGCTTTGGTGCTCCGGTCACTTGATTGCATTTACAGTGAGGCTGCTTTAGCGTGCAGTTTTAACGCTATAGGTCCTGTACTGGCTGCATTCACTATTGGATCTCAAAGTGACAACCGAGCCCCACAGCTACTTTACACAAGACTCCTGGGAGCATTAAGCTTGTGCTGTGTTATAATACCCGAGCAATCAAAATGCAATACATTTACATATGTTTAACCCATACTGTAGTCTCCATATGAGTCCTAAATGTTACAGCCACAACTCATAAGACTTAAAAGACTTTAGTTTTAGGTAATCTCTTTCACTATTCTTTCTTGCAATACACAATAAACCAAAATTGTCAAAGTATGTGTCATATAAGGTCATATAAAGCAGTAATTCAGTCATTATCATACCCGTACTTATAGTATATGCATTATTATAGTAATCTACTCATTGTACCTGATTTATGTGTCATGTGCATGCTGCTCCTGAAAAATAGCCATCATCTTATATGATGAATAGTTATGGGAAGTCTGTTTTTTGGGCTGTAGTCCAAGCATTGGTCTGATATGCTCCTTACGTTCCTTGTAAATCCCTTTCCTTCTGATGATATATGGCTTCTGTGCTTACAGCTGTGAGCCCTCTTCTCAAGCTCATGTCAGCGCCTCCCGAGAGTGCATCACCCTGAAAATTGGCCCTGGTTGTTGGAATGACAGATTTTGGCACTTTCATGTGCAGGCCCCCGTCATTATTGTGCCCCCTCCTGTTGTTTCTCTGTGGGCTGTGACTTGTCGCTTGGCGCTCTGCCTCCTTCTCTACACTCTTGTCCAATTAGCAGAATCAGACACCGTTGTTTTAATGACTCATTGTTTTGCACACAGAGGCTCTCAGTGAACAGGTTTATTTTGTTTTTTTTTTGTTGTTTTTTTAATACAATTTAACGCTTATCTTTTAGGAGGACTCAGCACTTTGACTGACACTTGCAATTAATCCATATCAAGATCGTAGTTTATTCCATGCAAATGTATCTGGTTGGGCTTCGTGGTTCAGGTTATATTCTCATGTAGGTCGGTTGTAGCTCTGGTTTAAGTATTGGTTTAATCTTCATTTTAGTCACTGTTAAGTCCAGGGTTTTGGTTTAATTCTTGGTTTATCTGTGATTTTTATCCTGGGTTTGGTCCAATGTAGTGTCTTTGATTTAGTCTCACTTCAGACTTGCAGATTTTTACATTTAGTCTTGATTTTGCCCCACTTTTGTTTTGGTTTAGTCTTGGTCTTGTCTCGAGTCTCACTGTGGTCTTGATGTTGTCCTGGTTTATGTTTTTATCCAAATAAAAAAAGACACATGCAGTAAAAGCTGTTGGCAGGGGTTCATTGAAGATTAGTCATTACTTTCACAAGGCACTCTCAAGCACTCACAAACAAACACGCTTTGTTTCGATATCTGCCTCCCTTTTATCTCTGCCCCCTAAAGGTCTCATTCAAATCTGACACGTGCCATTGATTCTCGATAATGGCACTGGTCCTGACAAGTAGTAAATCTCTGGCTTCAGGCAAATCAGACTGCTTTAAATTACCCCCCACACATCAACACAATATGAATCATCACACATACAGTACAATGCTTTCTAACCTGTGACGCTTGGGCTGTAATAATTATTTGGAGTATATAAGTATATGTAATTTACCACATTTGCAAGTATTGGAAAAAGATGTTGATTGTTGTTGGACGTGCTTGAAATTGCTTAAATTTGGTTTGGCAAAGGCTGTATAAACCCTGCCAATGAGGTAACACAAAGCTGTGATTAATATCTGTTGACTTACACATAGTTTTGTGGTATTATTTTGAAAAGCTTAGTCAAAGAAACAATAGCTCAGCTAGGCACTGTACTTGGACCACTGTGTTTTGGTGTATAGTCTGTAATTTGTGTGATGTTTTAGTGGGAAGCAGGGGTGTTTTTCACCTCCCTTCACATCTGTGATTTACTGAAGGTCCTCTCTGTGCTTCCTTGTTGGACTCAAAAGGGACACTTATCAACCTGAGGGTGTTGTTATCAGGAAGACAGTTGGGGGAAAAAGAATACATAAATATATGCCTATTGTCAGGTTTGGGGGTCAACAGAAGTGAGATTTGACTGATCAGCTGATGTTTTCTTGTGCTGTGGCATTTGTTTGGAGCTGACCCATTTCAAAAGGATAAATCAGGATGAAATCAGTCTCAGTCCTTTCTTTACAGGGCAAGTGAGGTTATAACACCATCATAAACCACCAACAAATACAATGTGAGAAACACTCCAGGCTCAAGAAAATTCCTGATACTATTACAAGGGTGAAAAAGGCCAAAGCAACCAATCTAACACTTTAACTCGAAGCATCTGATAGGTTTTTGAAGAAAGGCAATGCTACAGGGATGTGTTGTGTTCACATTTTTTCTCTATATGTCTATAAAATGCGCAAAGGAAATGCCAGTTGATGGGTGTATTAAAATGACTACCGGGCCATAAATTTGTAAACAAGCTTATCTTATTATTACGAGTGTCAAGTTATATAGTTGGAATACCATTAAGTGCACTAACAGCATTTACTTGCAGCATTATTTTGTTCCAGGAAACTCATGAACATATCTCTTCACAAGCTTAATGACCATTTTCAATGTATCGGCTACCAACAATGACTGAAAGCTATATTAGTTGTTTGTAGAGATCACATGTGCAGCAGGGTGTTGCACGTGTAATTAGCCCACATCTAATCCAATGACTTATTCACACAACCTACTGCTATTGAACACCTTGGCACATAAAATCTTTAGTATCGCTTCTTTTGTGAGATTGTGAGCAGACTGAATTTGCCTTGCACCTCCTGGTTCACAAACGATCATATTTACCACAAACAGATAATTTGATATTTTAGCTTAAAAGCAGTATTACCAACAGGGAACTGACATCATTAATGTACGTCTTCTCTTGTGGTATAAATACTGGTTATTACTTACACATGTCAACACACAACATTGATGCAGAGACACATCCTGTTTCTTTTGTGACACCTAACTTGAAGGCTAAATTAACACATTCATTTTTCCACTGCTCGTAATGTTTTTCAATTCCTTTGACACTATCTCCAAGGCTACATAGCCACTGAATGTACGGCATCATTTTTTTCTCTTCTGAAAGATCCTAAGTGAGGTGTGCACACTGGAAACCTTTCTTCTCTGCTTCTGTCAAAAATATATATAAAAAGCTTTATCTTTAGCTCTTTTCCTTTTAATCAACTGCATCATGAATAGGTGAATAGCTTGTCTGCAGAGGGTAGACACAACACAGTATTTACTCTTTTATCTTATCCAAGTTTAAGGAGGCAAAGCCAGTCATAAATAATAATATGGTGTGGAAATTACCAAATAAAAGTGTAATAAAAGCTGGATGAGTGCAGTAATGGAGGTCAGAAATGAAAATGATGTAGTGCCACAACGAAGCTAGGGCAGATGCTTTGCCGCGACTGTAGAGTCTCCTCCTGTATTTTTAATGATGCTCTTTTATTTTGCATTAACCTAGAATTCCTTCAAATAAAAACACAACCTGCTCCTCAGCACGCAGCTGCTTGTGTGTTATGACTGTGAAAAAAGGACCTCTTGTTTGGCTATTTTTTATTTCTCTAATAAATCTGCTGCTGGCCTGACACACATGGGAACAGACAGAGAGGGTTTCATCAGTAGCCCAATGCTAGTGTCCGACCCTTCAGGGGGTGCATTCATGCAAACTCCTGTCCGCCAAGCATTATGCAATCACTAATGGACTCCGCAGAAGGCAGGGCCTGCTGGACCGCTGAAAGGACAACACCAGCCACCTCCTCTTTACCCCCTATTCATCTGTGTCTGTGCATGAAGTTGTGTTTTGTCAGACAGAAAACACATGGTTTCCTTTCTTTGTGTTTGTTTGGCTGTACATTGCATATTGTATGGTTTCCTTGCTGTGCCAGTTTCACCAGTGGTCATTTGTGGTACTGCAACTGTGATTTTACAAATAAGGTTGTATGTGCTATATCTGTACTGACATATACAAGCACCACATTATTGTTATCCTTTTTAAAAGGATGTTGTCCATAGACCAGGATGTAAAAATAAAGTGTATATCGCAATGTCAGTTTTTATTGTATTGTCAGAATTTCTGATCTGGCAACAATACCGTTGCTTAATGTTTAGTGCAGCAATATATGATGTCCAACAGGGTTGAACAATTCGACCCAAAGTCGTTAATTTGAAAATGTACATTGTTTACCATCGTGGGTCATTGACTGTTCTGTGAATATCCCCAACTATTAAAGCAAGTATGAAATGAAAGAATGCATATCCCTCTTGGACATACTGTATATTGTCAATTAGCAGTTCTAAATGTCAATAATGAACAAAATAAAATAAAAACGGCAACCTTCATCATTTTCTTTAAAGGCTTGGTCATACGTTTTTTGGGTTAGGCTTTAGCATTACATTTCCGCTCACACATCTGCTAGAAATAAATGAAGGGAAAGAATTTTTTCCTCCCACGTTTTTTTCTATTTTCTTTTTTTAAATGTGCACACATCTGCGGGACGTATGTCTTTGAGTGGCCTTATCCTCCCCTCACTCCTTCTCCCCTCTCCTTGTTGACCAGTCAGACTTACACACTAGTAAAGACTCCCACTGTTGCCTTTTCTGTCGGTGTGGGTACATGTTTACAGCCACGTGTTTAAAATACACTGTGCCAGACGCTAGGACATAAGGGAAACACATTAAAAGATGTGGCTGCTGTGAAACCAGCGACCAACGTCCTGGTTTATGTTGGGTTGTGGCCATCTCAGCTCGCAGACTATAAAAGTAAGTGGATACCAGAAAATCTGCTTGAATATATTTAAACATAGTAAATCAGACACTTTTTTTTTCATCCCCTGTTCCCCGGTTTTTAGACCTTCAGTCTTTGCTTTCTCCCCATTTAATTAGCTTAGCAAATGGAAACTCTCCTGGCAGGACTATGATGAAGGGGTCTGTGGTTGTGACAAAGAAAAATGTGGAAAAACACTGGTTTAGGGCTTCTTTTACGTTTATGATTCGGGTAGGTAGCGTTTCAATGACGACAGGAGCAGTGAGGAGCAGGAAAGTGCCAATCTGGTCCTTTTGGTGGTCAAGTTTTCTAAATCTGGTCAGAGTGAGGTGTGAAGTGTCCGATTTGGCAGGGGGTCAAAGAAAATAGGCAGACCCTGATGGTAAATACAGTGCCACTAGTGGTATTTGGTGACTTCTGGACTGGTCTGCTTCAGTAATTACAGTTTGTCAGAGCCTAGGAATGTGCCCACACTCGAGGTTGTGTATTTTCACTTTGCATAATGAGCATGAAAATCCAACTGGCAAGTGAGCTTGCTGTTTGTTTGTTTTGGAGTTAAATGTCCTGAGAAAATCCAAACTATGTTGCCACGTGCCTGATAAAATTCCTAGTGCTTCATTTCAGCACCTGTAACTGTAAACTACTACCTTAAGGTTTTTGTACTAGGGTTTCTTCAAAATGGAGCACATCAGTCAACATTATGTTACTATGCAGCGTATTACTGTAATGTAATAACATCTTGAAAATTAGTCTAAGCTCCACAGAATCTTACTTCCTGTTCCTACAGCTGCACAGAGCGGACATACTGAACACACATTTTTGCATGAAAGCCAGTAAAGGCCCAAAACTACACACCCCATCTCACGCCAGTCTATCGTTTTATAAGCCGTGTTTCTGCTCAGCTGTGAGTTTAATGTAATACTAAAATTTTATAATGAAACATTTCAGCTCAAACATTGGTTCTATGAAGCTGTATTAAATGGCATTAGCTAGATTGTGGTGTATCATAATGTATCATTGCACTTGTTAAAGAACAAAGTGCTTGTTAAACTGTCTTTTTTGACATTGTTCTTCTGAATAAGGCAACTGAAGTCAGAAAGTTCTCCCATCTGTAAACTATTCAAACAAATGATGGGTATTTAAATGCATGACGTCACCTTGTTCTTTTTTTCCCACCTAACTCCAACTAGATTGCTCCGGAAAAAGCCACGGCCCATTTCACACATCTGTGCTCACTCATATTTACGAGCACATTTTATCGTCTCCAAAAGGCGCCAATTGATATCTGCAGTGGCTTTCCTCCATGCACAAAAATGTACTCCTAATGTCTCCTATCTCAAATCAAAACAACACTGAGTGGGCTAAAATGTGTAAATCATGTTTTCTATGTTGGGTGTAACACCGACCGCAAATGGTACTCCACAGTCTTAATTTGAGCTGTTTTTATGAGAAAACTCAGAGATTTCACAGGCCGCTGGGAGAAGCCGGTGAACTGAGCATTCATTAGTGATCTCCCCAATACCACATAGCACTCTCTCCACCAAACGCTTGTGTAAACTGAGCTCAATTAAGTCAAAGTAAATTTAAAACACACCAGCTGAGTGCTCATGAATATGCTTATTTGGGACAGCTTATTATATCATGGAACACAGAACAGAAAGTAGACTCATAGATTATTAGATAAAAGAATGCATGAAACCGTGCTATTTCTGTTGTATTTTGATTCCTGAGACAATGCAGAGTTTGCTGAGGTTTGCTCCATTGCCTTGTGTTGATCTGGACGAATTGTGATGTTGGGGCTCCACATCTGTGTCCAGATGGTGCGGCCGACATCTGACCACATTATCAGAGCAGTCCAGACAGTGACTCACACAGTACGATGAAATGAGCTAACACTGGGAAAAATTGGGAGAAAGACACTGTTTGGCTCTTGAAGCGGGGATTTATTTGCTACTGCTCATCAACGCAAAGCCCAACTGTTTATCGACCCTAATCTGCAAAATGGACCAGGTGTGACTTTTATAGTTAAGGATTTGTTTCTTGAAAAGTAAAACAAGTGAACACTACTCATTTATTTCTGTGGGAACTGTTTCGGAACATTTATGGCTTTATGGGCAGCATAATTTATAAATTCAAGTTCCAAGTTAATGGTAGCTTAAGATTTGCACAAGAGTTCATCAGTGAAAGGGTCAAGGGAAAAAAATGCTAATGTATGTAAATAAATAAATAAGACAAGAAGATTGTGAGATTCTTGTATGGGCCGCCAAGAGTTCAAAGACGCTAACACGTTCAGGCAAAATTGTGACTCTGAATGTGAATGAATGTGGGTCTGAATGGTTGTCTGTCAGTGTGTCTTTAAGTGTTAGCCGTGAGAATAGCTGAGGTAGCTCCAAGCACTGTGCATGAATGAATGGAAACTGTATGTTATATATTCAAGCCATTTGGACCATATCAAATCTAACTTTGCCTGTGATTAGCCTCTGAGTCTTTGAACATGACTGAGTTGTTTACATCACAATATAAACCTATAGTTTCCATAGTAATATACTGTAACATTAGTAACAAAAAGCATATAAAAACACAGTTATAATGATGTGCTTGCTATGCCTATAAACAGTTAAGTATGGTGGCCAGGTCAAGCCATATCACAGCTCACTGTCACTGCTTTGGTGGTAAACATGATCAGAGGCAGTAATGTGGCAAGTTAATCTTTTCTAATGCATTCTGTTAACAGCTGCGTGTGTTCCCAACGCCAACTGCAGCTCCATTCAGCCTAGCGCCACGCAGAGCACCGAGCGCCACTGCAGCGGCCCGCTCTCCATTACGCAAAGGCATTGGGTTATTATTCAACCCACAGAGGCTTTAGACCAAGGAAACTGTGTCAGATGGAATCCATTTTGATTTTCAAGCCGATATCACTGTAGGATTAGTGCCACATTTGAGCACTGCCATGTTGTTAAATGGAAAATATGTCTAACTAAACCGCTTCTGGTGACATGGCCTGTTCCACAGACATTCATACTGGTAAATACAGTAACCTAGCCACTATCATTCACAAAAGAAACAGGAAGAGTGGATATCTGACATGTATTAGACAAGATTTTAGAATTGGGAGAATTGGATACATTTGAGTTTAGTTGTCTACCACAAATATACACTGTAAGGTACGCATTTGACCTTTGACTCTATTATTTCCCCTCGTTTGACTGGGATTAGGTATCCATGTCCCAAAACCATTTCATTAAAATCCATACATCTAATTTAAACATCTAATTTAATAATCCGAGTCCTACTTTTGAAAGTCCCCCCACAAAAAAATAAGCCCATTTTACTGTGACACCCGCCAAGGTCAACGCCTCACTTCTAATCCATGACATTTCCATGCTATGCTTCAAGCCGTTTTCATGGTATAATAGAGGCAGGCCGGCGGGGTGCAGTGTCTGATTACTTTGATGATGATAATTTGTTTAATCAAGTGATTGGGGGGCGGAGCGGTGTGGCTGCATCACTGCTGGCCTCGGACTCAGTGGGAAACCCTCAGTGTCCAAGTCTTCTCACAGAACAGACTTTGCAGAAGTGCCCACATTCATCTCAACCAGACATGAAATAAACCGTCTAAAGTGGATCATTTTCTTTCTTTACATCTGTGTTACTCAAGCTCAGAAACACCTACAACATATAGTATTTTATGTTATTATAGGACTAGACTGAGGCAAGATTATGACCAACAGGTTTTTACGAGATTAAGACCAAGACGTTTTAACAACACAACCTCATAATGACCATATAGTGTATCTGGTTTGTATTTAAAAAGCTGAAATATTACAAATCTGAGCTATTGCCACCCACTAGTGTTATTATTAGGCCCCATTGACAAATCCAATAACTGGTGCTGAGGAGGGATGAGAACATCTTTATTGCAAGATGTTTTAAATCTGTTGTTTTCCCCAAAAAGCTGCAAGCATTTTGAAACAATTTCAAAGCAATCCACCCAAACTCACATTGATTCAAGCCAAAGTCAATTTTTTGATCAAGTCTATTCAAAACCCTACACATGACAAAAATCAGTGCAGGATCAGGTTAAAGTGTAATTTGATACAAAACCCTAAAAAGTAGTCTTAAACAAGGATTACAGATTTTCTTTTTTATTCTTGCATTTAGTTATTAGTGCATTTAGTTTGACAGTTTTATCACTTATCAACAGCTTATTGTAACAGGAATCATCTGTAAAAAAAAGAGCTTTGTTGCTATTGGGATTTTTATAGATAAGAATGATCGTCCACATCAGATTTTGGCCAATCACAGCTCACTTTGGGTAAAAACTAGCGCTCCCATTGGTATGCATTGATGTCAACAACAAAGGACCCAGGAAATAAAGCAGGAAATGAAAAGTCTGTTGCATCTTACTTCACAGCAAAAAAAAAATAAGAGCAAGAAAAAGAGCAAGAAAAGGGCAGACTACTACTACTACTACTGCTGTTGGGGGTGAGTTGTGGGGCTAAAAGGTTAAAAGACCAGGACGGCAAAAACAAAGTCAGCATTTCAGTACGCTGGCCCCTGTGCATGGAATGAACTGCAAAAGGACCTAAATCTATCTGAACTTGTGACTTTAGGAGAATTTAAATCTATTCTAAAGAAGCATGAATAAATGAGCTCGGTAAATGTAACTGTTTTTGAACTTGCAAACATTGATTTTGATTTTGTAACTTTTGATTGTAAATATTGTTGTTGGTGTTTTTGTATTTGTCTGAAACTGTATGTAATGCTTTCCTCTTGGCCAGGTCACTCTTAGAAAAGAGATATTTAAATGTCAATGAGGTTTTTCACCTGGTTAAATAAAGAATATAATAACAAAAAAAAAGGTTAGTCGAGCTTTAGGCCTGGTTTTCACATTGACATTGTGAGCATATAGTGTGCAGTGAATATCCATTGAACTCCACTGACTTCTACACATCTGTGAATGTGGAACAAAGCTGCTTCGCCGTCGACTGCACACATCGCTGAAGAGTCCATTAGCGAGGCCTCTTTGAAGATGATTGCTTATACTTATAGGAGCGCAATGCTTTTGTTTAGTGCGGTTGTGTGTTATGTGTGACATTACGACCACAAGAGGCTTCTTCATGACAAGTTCTAGTTAAACCTACAGCACAAAAGCTGCCGGGGACATCTGTGTCCCGGTGGTTTGTATATTAGATTTTCTTTAGTGTGGGTTGTTCACCACAACCTCTGTCTCCCAGCCATCATGACATGTCTTTGTCATTTCTTCTTTTCATTTTGATCTGTTTTCAAAATCTCTGCATGCTTAAAACCTAGTTATAGTGCTTCAAAGCTTTAGTGTATAGAGCCCCTAAATCTCCAGCAAAAATGGTCTGTGTGAAGTTAACATGACAATCAAAGGCTCAACACAACATAAGTGTAGAGCTGAAAATGTTAAGTCAAACACATATTACCACATCTAAAATACACATATAAAGATGACTAATATGCATAAAGCAATCCTAATAAAAGTTTAATGTGTTGGTAAAAAAAAAAAAAAAAACTTAATTTTTTATAAATATTGTGCTCCATAAACTGTCCTATGGACTCGGACAATAATTATTGTTTCTGTAAATACTATTATACTTATTACGTGTGTTTCCAGACACTTTCCTGGACACATCCATTGCACAACCTGTCCGTCCTGGAAGACCTTTTGAGTTTTTCCCTTACGCTGATGGAGGGTCTAAGGACGGGGATGTTGTCTGGTGCAGTCTATTAAGCCCCAAAAATAAATGTCTTGTCTTGTTTATTTATTATTTAATATAATTCATGATAGTCCTATGTAATTTACAGTTTATTCTCAGTAACTTCAGAGGAGCATTACAACTCCCCCATTAGGACTCACACAGCCCATTCCAGTCCTAACAAAAATGAAATCAGAAAAATCTGGTCCAATCACAGTAGTTTTAGGTCAAACACCTCGCTCTAGTGATATACAGTGTCATTGAATTTTAACAGATGGTTCTTTTGTGTTGGAACCAGTCATATATTTAGGGCTGTTGTCAAAATGCATTCATAAAATAACACCAAACCTATTACATATGATCCATTGTTCTTGGAAACTGCATTATTTTCAGTGAAACTTATTTGGACGTGTTCTTTTCTTTATAAAACTCCTCAGGGTCACTTCTTTGTCTTTATTGTCCCCATCAGGTTTGTGCAATGCTCTACTTTTGTCTTTTATTTGATTTGATGTGCCTCTTGAGGCTTCATCGTCATCGTTGTTCAAAAAGAAAAAGGTGGAGATGTAGAGCAGGGTGGAGCGCCAGTTGGACAAAATCCTCTGTTGTTTTAAGACCTTTTAGGAAAGCCAGACTGCAGCCTTCATAAAACACACATTCTTGCAGAATTACAGCACGGAGAAAGAATTGGGAAAGGCGAGGAAGCAGAGGTTTGGCTTCCACTTTAAAAGACTTTTTTAGCAGCAGGAGTTTTGTTAGCAGTGTTGCTCGGTGAAAGATTGGTTCTTAAGTGTGTGTTATTTTGAGATTTCTCTGTATGTAGCAAATACATACAATAAGAAATTTGGGAAATTTGTCTTGGACTATGGTGCTGCAGAGTAACAGTTTGTTCATACATTATATATATTTTCAAATACATGGGAGACTCAATTTTCTTTTTACACCTGACTTTTGCTCTTGTGGTTACAGCATTTTTGAAAGCAGACATGCAGTCGTGTTGCATTTTCGTAAGACCTGCCAACCCAGTCCCAGGTTTGTTTTCTGCCCAACATAAAATATGGTTAATTAAATTTTACAAACTTATTTTCTGTTTCTTTACTTTATATTTATTATAAAACCCCACAAATTGAGAATATAAAAAGAAATACTGATTTGAATTCAGGCTTGTGTTGTTTAAAATAAGTTTTAAACAACACAGGTTTTTACATTGAGCCCATAGAATTTCATCAGAATGAGTCAACATGACGCTCATCTAGTCCTAAAAATAACAGGCACACGATTCATTGTGGTGTTTGTCCTTGTAATAAAAGCAAAACTTGGATTGCGCACAGCTCTTTGGATGATGTCGTCCTTGATGATTTGAGTTGTTTACTCATAGTTGTGCGCTTACTTGTGGGCTGTTTGTTGTTTGGTCGATAAGAGCTGGCTCACATATGTAAAACTTGGATCCACTTTTTTTTTTTCCTTTTGTTGTTTAGCAGTTTGTTTCAGCTCTCACAGGAACCAAGCCGTGCTTTTCTGTCAAACATCCATCGCACAAAAAAACCACACAGATGGACGCATTGTTTGCCAAAATTGTTCTCTAAACCAATGAATGTGACCTAGATCTGTGCAGAACGCCACTAAAGACTCTTAAAGCGGACAGTGTTAAGTGGACACTCGTGGCAGGTAAACTGGTCGTCGCGTGCCAAATTCATTTACTTTAGACAACAGTGGTAAGAAGTCTGACGCGCTCGGTGGCCACAGTTAATCTCCGGCATTTGCCACCTGTACGTCACATGACTGAAGTAATCCAAAGGCAAATGTATCCCAGGAGAAATGACTTTGCACAGTTCAAAGATTCCTTTGTATTCAAAGGCATCTCCAAGTAAGCCATATACTACAGAGATACACTTAGATTCATTTCTATTATTCTTTGGATATTTTGACCTATTTTGACTTTATACAAAGTAATTCATAGCTTGAGCAGTGAGTATGAAAAGAGTAGAGTAGAGTAGAAAACCAGTCCAAAATGACTCATTCCCTTGGACCAATCATAACTGTGGATCTAAATTGGGGTGAACATAGGTACTGCCCTCTGGAAACCCAACTCAAAACCACAGAGACATGACTTTATTAAAGGTGCATTACGGAGGTTTAAGACATTTTACGAGCAACACTTCAGGTTGTTAGTGGCAGTTGTAGCCAGCTTACATGTTTTTGTTGCGCAAGCTCATACACGCACGCCAACAACCAGGAGCGACTGCAGCACAATGTCTACAGAGGTAAGAAAAAGTACAAATCTGCAAGTTTATTGTTACAGTAAAATGTTATATTTACTTATTAATATGGCCTCGATTAAAAAAATTGATCTAATTAATTAAAGACTGTAATTAATTAATCGAATGAATCGCATTTTAATTACATGTAAATATTTGTCCTGAGAACATGGAAATCAGTGATTTTTAGTATACCATTGAATAATGACTGAATACATAAGCTTATCTTCTACCAATACAAGTTGTCTACAGTCGAGTGCAATCCAGTGAGCCAGGCCGTTGGTTATTTTTTCAGACGTGGACTTAGTTACCCTGGTCCTGAAACCAGTCATCTGGTGGAGTGTGGGTTGGGTGTGGGTCCTTTTAATTACGTAAATATTGACGCTAACTCCTATGTGTTTTGCGTTGAGGTGATATTTGAGGCTCGATGAGCTGCGGTGATACGCAAATTCCTTGTTGCATAGCTTGCACACAACTATGCTCTTGTCGATGCTTCCATCCTTTCGTTTTTTAAAACCAAATTTCCCATCCACGGGGCCAAGCAAAGCGGTCTTGTCAGCTTCTTCGTTCATGTTGACTCTGGTTTGTTGTTGTCGGAAGTGAAGAACGCTAGTTAGTGCTCCAGTATAATCGTTCCGTCGAAACGCATTCATTGAAAAACGTTCCACGGTGCAAAAATAAGTGTCGTTAAAGTTATTTATTTTTTGCGTAATTAATCTTAATTAACACGTTAAAGTCCCGTAATTAATTAATCTTAATTAACGCGTTAAAGTCCCGGCCCTACTTATTAATAAGAATGACTGCCGTAAAGTAAAACAATTGAACGAGTGCAAATACTTCTTGTTCATAAGGTTTTATGAATGTCTTATGGGTGGCATTTCCTTACTGCGTACACCCCAATGGGCATAAAGTAAACAGGCCATCTCCTACATTATTACAACAGAAGTAGTTTATTTATGTAAACATTATCTTCTCCATGTCCCTGTTTGATATCCAGAAATAAACGCTAAATCAACTAATTTACCACATCTCAAAAATGTGCAGTCATGTTATTTACAGGATTGTTTGAAAGGTTTTTTGGCCGGCTATGATCTAGCAGTTACATTTAGTTTGCACGCTAATGTGATACTAGCATCCACAATCATAGTTTTATAGTTATTTAGGATTAGACAACTAACACACATGAAATTCTGTACAACTCTGTCTTACCTCTTTCGTTAAACAAACGGGGGGTATTTTTTATACCTAACGCAGATCTGAGCTGCCTCTACAGCTCAAATGCAAGACCCTAATTGACTATTGTCTTTGCCCATTGTCAATCAGATTCCGACTTTGCTCTTTTGGTCATACTTGAGAAAAAAAAAGGTTGCTTTTACTTTAACCTTTTTTTTAAATGAAATTGCACATACAGGCTAATTCAGGCAACCACTGTGAACAGTAATTGTGCCAGTTTACTCATCCCATTGAGGTAGGTTTATGAATATGTCAAAAAGGAACACAAGTTTTTTTTTTTTTTTGTCATTCTAAAACAGACATGTAATGAATTGAAATCTGCCAGACCTGTGTAGATCTGTGTCCAGACCAACTCAATATACAACTTTGAAGCGAGTTAATCAAAAACATGCTCCATTAAACTTTAGATAAACAAATAGTTTAACAAACAAATCAAAGTATGTGTTTATCTTTACATCCTTCTGTGTTCTGACCTAAAAACCCAACACAAAAGTTTACATCCAGCAACTGTACAGGGTTTGAACAAAATAGGTCAGTCATGAGGGAGTATGATGTAACTGAAAGTAACATTGTTCATGTAATTTTGTGGGATTTGATTTAATAGAGTTAATGCACAAAGTCAGTCAGAGTCTGAGAGAGCAGCGTGATGTAGAGTGCATTAAAACTTGTGTGGGTTCGGACCCTACACTGAGTCTGGCACTCTTCTCCCTTCACACACCCGTAATTAGACAGTGTCATTAAAGTGCAATTACGTGAGTCATGCCCAAGCCTACGCTTGATCTGATACAGCTCTCTGGTGAGGGACATCCCGCTCCTTTTACTGATTTAAAAGTGTTTTCTGACACTAAAACCTGGAATATGTACATCACAGCCAGAGGTCTTAAATCTGAAAGAAAAAACTGATTAATATAATGTCAATGCTATTTAACTGCTCTTGCATGCCAGGACGTTACGTTAGATCTTTTGGATTTAAACTACAATTAGGCAGTCATTGTGACAGCACTAAATGGAGATGATTGCATTACTATCATTCTTTGACCCTTTTAGTTGCAACAACTGTTGTTTGCCCTTAATGCCTCACTAGAAACGCTTTTTCCACAAAATTGGCAGTTTTTCTTGTCTTGTTTACAGAAGCTTATACACAAGCTCGGGAAGTTAAATATAGTATTTCTGCCACATCAGCAGCCCAGTGTTTACCTTGAAAACAGCCGATAAGCATTTTTGAATAAACACTGTGCGACGGAAACAGACGATTTAAGTCAAAGACTGTCATCCCAATCGAGGCTGGAGATACAGCGGGTCTTAGCTTAATTTAGATGAAAATAGATTGACATTGAAAGTAAAAAAAATATCTTGATAAGGAAGGACGCAGGAAGATGTGTAATGGGTGTTTGGTTTTGATATAAAAGCTTTTACTACAAGTTCAATCTTTTTCTTACTAATGTAAAAGGTTGCAGGAAACCTGAACCCACTTCCTGGACGCCTCAAAGTCTTGTCTCACTCTACTTCTTAAATTACCACTGACCAAGACCACAACTGAAAGCAGTTCTACTTCATTGCGTGTGAGAAAGTTACTTTAGGTTTGTCATTACTGTGAGATTTAAAGTTTGCATGTTCTGTTCTCTTTGTGTACCATGCTCTGGTCTTGGTCTTAGTTCTCAGTACCTATAAACCCTGGTCTTAATCCTAATACTTCCTGGTGTCTTTTATGATTTAGTTACATCCACACCATTGTCTACAGATCTTTTAAGGGTTAGAGTGCATACTTCCTTTTTGGCTATGAGTGTACTGCTTTACAGCTCTGTTTGACATGTGCCACTGCTTGCAATTGCAATTAACCACCCACACTATAGATTACTGTATGTTGCTGAGTGACTGTGTGTACATAAATGTAATTATGTTGGCAGCTCTTTTGTAATAAAAGAGACTTACGTCAAGAAGACACTATAATAATGTGAACATAACATTTATATAATCTATACCATAATCAACAGATGTGAAAGAATAACCAGGCTGTGTTAAACAAAATCAAAGACCATCCTCAAAAAAGAAGCCAACAGCAACAGGACTTTGATCTACAAATCAATAGCACACATTACTTTATCTTTGTTGTGTGTCATCAAGAAACCAGCTAATCCATATCCTACTGGGCTTCTCTAACATGTAAACACTATTTATCTTTTATGAATTTAATGTAATGTGAGTTATTGGATAATTGAATAAATCCACATGGAATTTCTATGGGGCATCAGGGTTTGAATACAAACACATGGTGCTCCAGACACACTAGTGGGAGGACTATTAATAAAACCTCCTGCGTGCTGTAGATTACTGCCGTCAGACGCTGCCAACTCATGTGCACCGAGAGTTAGGCTCACCTTGCACCCTCCAACCACACCACACCTGCTGTTTGTCAGACCCCCAGGAGATGAACAGAACATATGGAAGAGGAGGACGCAGGTCTTCATCAGAGGGAGCTGTCAGAAGAGCGAGGAAAGTAACAAGGCTTGACAAAGAAGTAGCTTGTTCTGTTTCTGAAGCAATGGCCAAAGTTTTGTCATCAGCATTGGTTGGAAAGTGAAGTACAGCGTGTCATTAAGTATTTGGACATGCAATAAAGGGTTTTCCAATGCTCTCATTTGTACTGTTTTTACAAAATAAATATTTGGTTTGCAAGAAAACTTGAGACACATTTGACATTAGATGCATTAAAGTTCTGGACATTACGCTGTGTAAGTTTTATCACAAAGTAAACTGTCTTTATGCATTTGTACATGCTATCTACAATAATTATATTTTGTACAGCTCATTTTGTTGTCTTTAAAGTATTGCAAAGGGGAACTGTTTCAAATGGGATATAGGTCAGTCAGTCAACCAATAAAGCAAGTTGTTTTCTGCAGGTTAAATTGTAAACAGATGATACTGAGTAGTTTTGCAAGTATTTCTATATGTGCCTTAGTAAAAAGGATACATTAATCATACAAGGCTTTATGAAATGATGCTTTTGCTTTTACTTGGCACTTGGCCCGCTGCAGTTTGACAGACAGACCTGATGCTTCAGTAAATGTCACGCCAACAACAATAACGACACACACGCACACACATATAGTGCACTGTGCTGAGCGCTGGCCGGGATTAGCCTGGGATAATGGGATCAGAGATCACCACCTGTCATCTCAGCTCTATGCCTTCTGTTTATCTGTCTCTTCCACTCAGACCGTAACCTTTCTCGTTCACTTGCAATTTCTTTCAACCAATTAGCATTTGACTTTTTATTGTCATTATTTATTTATTTTGCGCTATTTCCTGAAACCCATTAGGTCAATGATTCAAAGCTGCTTTAGCTTTTCTTTTTGGAGTTTTAGTACAATTCTTTATGCTTTCTTGCAGCTGCCTAAGCCATTTTCCTGTTTAAGTCTATGTCTTTTTCTTCGCCACTGCTATCATCTCATCACGGTTTCCTAACCTCACAGTGTTGTCCTGACACTGACCAACTCCCTCGAGTCCAAATCCTCTTAAGGGAAAGCCTTGGATAGGAATTCAGCTGCTGCACCACAAGGATTGAACCAGATCAGCCAACAAAGCGCTGAAATCGTCTCCCCTCCCTCTTGCCCTGCTCGCAGGCTGTCAGCTCAGGTGATAAAGGCCCATTTGTCAGCGCTGGCAGCTGTGAGCGATTGGCATCCCGAAAGGAGGAATGTGGCACCTCATGATGTTTTTACAAAGCCAATATGCACAATACTAAGAGGTGTGGAAATGCACATGATATCTGCACATTTCTACATCTGTTTTATGCCTAAGCAGTATTTTAAAATCAAAAAGCTATAGTCTATAAGACCTTTTTATGCTAAAGGGGAACATTTTGGGATCTCAATGTATTTCCAAGGGAATGTGAAGTCTTTAACCAAGAGCTACTCTTAATTAATATTACGTGCATTAGCTCCATATGTTATAGTAAACAACACAGCAGCACAACATATTTGAGTAGGTCAGCAGAATATTGACTTAAAATGTATGTGATGACTGATTTATTTCCACCACCTCTAAAAGCATAAATCTATTGGAAATACAGCTGCTTCTCCCACATCCTCCTTCTGTTCACATCTGTGCTTTATCAGCTATGTTTTATTTGGTGAGGAAGACATCAGGTAAACTTTGACCCCTTCAATCCTCAGACAGCCTCCATGTTTTATTGTTAAAAATGCACCTCTCAGAATTGACACTTTGGTTGAGACAGAACTAGACGCAGAAACCTTGATACGACGTTGGGAGAGAAAAAGACAGACAGAAGTCAACTGGTCGTCTTGTTATTCCATCAGCTAGTCCTCTCCTGTCCATTTAGTGTTTTAGGACAAAGAATCTCGAGACATGTGCACACACGGTCACACACCTCATTCTGGGGATTTTGTAACACCACCAGCAGCACACAGCTTTAAAAAGGCAGCTTTAATGGAAACCATGCCCTGTTATTGACAAAGTGTCAGTTAAAACCAGCCCGAGCGAGGCGATGGAGACGTGTTTGGTGACACTGAGCACTGCAGCAGACTGTGTAGTGTAGCTGTTAACAGAAAGCACCGGCAATTTAGCTGTGCCAAATAAGAAGTTTTTTAGTAGGATGTTTTGGACTAAAAGGGTTTTTAGCTAGTCTTGGAGGACATGTGTACAACTATATGGATATATTTCTTAACTGATATGTACACAACACAACTATAAATACACAAGATCAGTCGGTACTCAAAAGTACATTGTAATGTATGCTACACAGTTACCCCTAGCAGCAGTAACATATTATCACCATGGTTTTTGACTGATTCTCATTAAACAAGGTAAGTGTGCAAAAGGAAAATGTTAACTAACAAAAATATCTGTATACATGTAGTTTGAGCTCATTTACATTTACATTTATTCATTTAGCTGACGCTTTTATCCAAAGCGACTTACATTGTTCTAATGTAATTACCAGTGTTACAGCCACTGGAGGCAAGGTGGGTTAAGTGTCTTGCCCAAGGACACAACGACAGTATGAACTGTGGGGAGAACGGGAATCGAACCGCCTACCTTCCGGTTGAAAATGGAGCGTGGTCAAAGTGGAGCGGGGTTGTTTTAAGTTGATTAGTTAAATCTAAGTCTGAAGCAATTGCGTGGTTAATGACATTAAACCCGTTCTGGAGCTAAAACAATGTGCATGCCATTGTTTGAAAAATTAAGCCCACTGAGTTTAAAACACTGCAGCCCCCTTTATGTCCAACATGAGCCAAAAGTATACAGCAGCTAATAGAAGACCAAAGGCATAACTTCTTAAGACTTTCTAAAGTGTCATTTCTACAGGCCAGTGTTTGGCGGCACTTTAAAAACTGTAAGATTCGAGAACAAAGAACACAGCTACAAAGCATGTACAAACATCATGGAACAAATGCATGCATCCACAAAGTCTAATTATAGAAATAGGCTTCAAACATAACACATTCTCATAGCATGTGCTTAGCTGGCGTGTGCAGTGAGCAGTGGAGAAGATGGGACAATGAGTGATCCATGTGCCTCTCAGGTGATTCAGGCATTATGATTACATCTATAATGCATAAGGAATATCATTAGACACATTGCTAGTTTGCAGAAACTGGCCTGTGTTGATATGGAAGGTCATGGAAGTAAAGCTTGCATTCAAAAAGACTGTGATGAATTAACTCCTGTTGGAAAATGTTTTCCAGTTCTGATTTTATTTCCTTGATGTATGCATGTGTGCATTATTGCTCCTGTCAGTATTTACCATTCAAGGTCAAGGTCATGCCCTGTTTCTGGGTAATGTAATAGCACAGATTTTCCTTTGAGGAAATTACTGCTGCAACATTTATTTTTTATATTGTGTTGATAATATTTGGCTCACCAAGTATAGTAGCCCCTCTGTTAGTCCAGTAATGGTTGCTATCCCAGGTCTCCCGCAGCTTGAAAGGCTTCATTCATCTCTTTCCAGCGCCTGACTGACACGCTGATGGAGGAAGTGTTTGTTTGTGAGGGGGTATGGTGCTATTTATGTGCATGCTGTATGATGACGGGTCAGTGCCTGGGTCGGGGCAACACACTTTTGAGCATGTCAGCACATGTGTTATGGTTATGCTGTGTGGCTGAAAGAGGGAGACCCACTGTGGACCAGGTGCTCAGCAGAGTTTAGTGGATCACAGCTAAGTACCCACAAGTGCATTATGTTGGGGAAATAAAGACCCATATG
Organism: Perccottus glenii; assembly: GCA_024416835.2. NCBI lineage: Eukaryota > Metazoa > Chordata > Actinopteri > Gobiiformes > Odontobutidae > Perccottus > Perccottus glenii. Next base: position 6,712,875 of record CM044562.2, read on the forward strand.
AATACAAAAAGTTAATGGTTATGAAGAAATTAGTTTGACCAGTATCATGATTTTTTTGTATCTCCCAATGTATTTTTCACAGCAGCAATAACATTGATTGTGTAAAACGCTACAGGATATACTGTACATCTGTCAAATCTATTAACATCAAAATACCACTGTTTTTATTTGTGTGTCAGAAAAAAATCCAACAACATTTAAGGAGAACCCAAGGGAAGTGAAATTAAATTAAACCTACTTCCACTTACAGTATATGTTATTGAGAACACCATGTGCCTGAAGGACTGCCATATTTGTTCAAATGCTCAAAAAGGAAGTGTGAGGTATGGGGCTAGGATGATAAAAGATTATATCACTTACTGCGATAAAAACAGTAAATATTAATTGATTGGGGCAATTGTTTATCATCGGGATAATTGTTCATCAAGATAATCGCCAGCTTTCTTTTTTTTTTACCACAATTTCATTTGCACATATTTGTTTCGCCCTTAAGACCAAGATCACATTGGTGATTTCAAAAATAGATATTCAAATGCTGCACCACGCTGTCCTGTTTGGTTTTTGCTTTCTCTTTTTTGCTCCGTCGCCGTGGCCCGCTCTGTTCTGATCTATACTAAAATGAAACTTCAGTCTGTGTCCAGCAGAGAACAGGGCTGTAGACAATAGTTTGTTAAATAAAAGTTAGGAAAGCAGCTTATTTGCCTCAAGGCTGTGTTGATTCAGGAGCATCTTGTCTGACAGATACACTGAACATGAGCGTCAAGCAGCAGGGCCGGAACAAGGAATGTGGGGCCTATGGGCTAAAACCCCTTTGGTGAGAGGGGTCTGGGGGGCCCAACCACAGGGCCCCCCAGACCCCTCTCCCTTAGATGTAATATGTCTAATATTTTCTAAACTGAAAATTAAAGTAAGTTTTCTCTAAATGAATAAGGCGGACGCAGAACAGACTATAGACTACAAATAAATACATTTTTCAAGACTTGCCTAAATATGTCTGTTAATCTTGTTGTCTGGGCCCAGTGGGCAAGTACTTAAAAGTGCTTAATGTCAAGCCCCTGATTCATGTTGTTTTCATTTTAAACAAAGTGCAATTTTTGTTTTACCACAAAAAATACTTTCATTACTTTCAAGTAATTTCATTATGTTTTAGTGACATTTTCAGTGCATATCCTTTATACACCATTTACTATAATTGGTTATTAGAAGAAAAACTGGACACATTTTGTTGTTTCACAGCTTGAGCCTGTAACTCTGCTGTAGTTTGATGCTGCATTCATTAAAATGTCACTTGGACAGCACATTACATATGCAGTTGTGAATAAATGTTATGTGCTTTACAGTTACAGAACCGAAAAAGGGGAAGTGGTCAGACATCAAAGTGAAATGTAGCAGATACGTGACACTGCACAGCGTCGGCAGCGGTGCGGTTGGGGGTTGCTGGACACCAGAGCCCTGTCGCTTTCTGACAAGACACATCTCCCGGTTATAATTAGAGACTTCCTCATCAGCTGTGATTCTCTGCACTGGATGTGACACAAATCTGTCAAAGACTAAAGCTGCAACGTTTGTCTTGTTTTTAACAGAGGCTTGTAATTGTCTGGATCCAGTTAAGGACAGTTTTTAAAGATAAAATTTGTAGTTTCAGTTTTTTTTATTTATAGAAGCACTTACTCTCTCACTTATTGTGCAAAGCACATAGGCCAGAGTTTCTGAACAATTCTCTTATCCCACTGACATATCTCTTCTCAGTTTAAATGTTTTCTACTTAAATTTGCGTAAAACTCTAAAGCCATGCCCAGGTCAATAGTGGAGTTGTTAAATCTTACCTTTTACTTAAGAATAATAGGAAATCATGTGAGATATGATAACTGTTAATCTATGAGATCTAAATTTATGACAAAATACAAGGCCCTGGACTAACTTCCCTTGGTCAAAACTGAGGCTAAATTAAAGCTAAACAAAGACCTAGCCATAACTAAATGAAGATTTAACTTGAACTTGAAACCAATATTAGACCAAGTTATAGTAATAGTAAACCATGTCTAAATCAGGACCATTTTTATTTTGTCACAATGCAGTTTGATTTTGGGGCTTTGTTTGTACAATATCTGTCTCACCTCGAGTAAAAGGAATGTTGTAGTACTCGAAACTTGGCGTCATCTTGAATTCAATCAATTTTTTTCTTGGTCTCGAACATAGAAATCTGAGATAGACCACAACTCATTTATTTAATGCCGTTAACTCAAACTTCTTTATCAAACGCAAAACCCTCCATGAGTTTGGACTTTTTAACTCCTCCCTTGTATCTCTTTCAGTGGTGTTGCTCTTGACTATGCTTTGATCTTAAAAGTCTGGTGTTGATCTCTGTATACACAATTATAACTGGGTCTCGGTTGATGCCAGTGTTCTCAAGGAAAAGTAATGCTCCTGCAAATATACTTTCTCACTACTACTTACTTACTATTTGTTACCTTTTCCCAAAATGTTCCTTTCCAATGAATTGCTGACACAACTTTACTAATTACTGTGAGAGTAAACAGTGCAGCAGGAATCAAGTTGCTCACAGTTTTGGAAAGACTCAGTGTCCATCTTGTCCCTGTCCACTTAGCAAAGGCAGGCCCAGGACATAAAGAACAACCTGTTTCCTCCTCCGCTCTCATACAGATGGTCTTGGCACTCAGTGTAAGTATTCCTCTTACTCGACTCTTGAAGCAGGAAGTTTTGTGAGTTAGCCAGTGACAGCAGCACAGCACAGCAGAGCCTTAGTCCTGGTCCACACGCTCCTCAACCAGACCTTGTATTTGTACATAAAGTGACTGGTCATGCTCTTGGCACGGAGACGGAGATAACACAGTCACACATATGTTTAAATCAAGGAGGATGTATGCAGTGGCCACACATTCCTCTGCTCTGAGTGGAGAATTACATAACAAGATGAAAGATGAGAGCACTTATAGGCAGAGCATAGGGAGACGTCTATACACATACACTCTCCCTTCTCCAAACAGTCTGGCATCTTGGACTAAACCTGTAAACTATTAATTTTCAGCACTTCTTTTATCAGTCTTGTATAAAAGCATCTATATATAAAAATATATATATATAATCTGAGCTGCAAGGACTGTTCAGTTAATTTTTACCCCTTACAAGGGACAGTGTTGTTCTGAAGAGGCTCTGGTCTCAAGTATATTGAAGATAAAAGGCATTGGTGAAGGACCACTTTGGTCTTCTGCTAAATGAAACAGCTAAGAGGTGGCAATTGATTAAAACAAAATGTCTGATGGTGCTTGAGGTAATTGGTCTGTGCTAGAGTGTTTCTGTCAGATACTCATGATCAACGTCTTTGTTATAATCATATTAGGTTTCCTTCACCTTTAAAAGGAAAAGAAATGTCTGTTTCTTCTTATATTTTAATATAAAAATCCCCTTTACTATCTTTTGCACCTAAGGATTGCACACATTCTGTTTGTATCTTTCCCAAACTCCCATTCTTAAGTATGCTGAGTTATGCTTCTCAAATATTAAAGCCATGGAAACTATTCTAAGCAGTGAGTCCAACATAGTGCGTCCACTAACGTGACACAGCGAATGTCAGAAGTAAACACACACAGATTTAGGAGGCGTTCACTTGAAATGAGCTGTGAAGGAGTGGGTCTAAAAATGACTGAATATTTTGATGTCACCAAAGCCTTTGAGTCTTTTGACCAAAGCTTTGCACTGTATGTAAAATATCAACTTTATATTGAAAATGACTATGAAATACAACACGAGTTTCTAACTGTAAACCGCCGACTTTTCCAGTAATGGGATGAAAACAGATTTCCAGGTCTTGATAATCACAGTATTAAAACCCATAAAATACTATGACCTGCTGTTTTTGTAATAAGACCTGAAAACACGATCAGATTCTGGGTGGTGCAATGACTTTAGGGAAGTTTAAAAGTTAGTCAGGACCTTTCTCTCAAATTACTTTTCGATGGAAAAGGAAAACACCAGTAAAACAAATGCAACGAGAGGCTGTATTTATTTATTTTCCAAAAACTCTACTTGTTTTTTTACTTATAAAAGTCTCATACTGTCCCATGGTTATGAGGGACTGGAGCCACATCCAGCAGCTTTGGGCTGCCTGACTCCTCTTCAACCCACTTGTCACTTATTGTACTGCCTTGTCCTTTACAATATAATGTATGAGATGACTTTCGACCAGAAGCCACATGCTCTAAGAAATAAATGCAGGTGTAATGTTAATTTAAGTCTCCTGAAAAGTTATTCTATCGAACAGAAACTCCAGTTACAATCTTTGTCGAACCCACTGTACAGCTGCTCACATTGATGTTAACATATCTTCTATCCATTCCCTGTAGTTGGTGTGCTATTCATGATATGGGCCATGCTATTACTTTACGCTAAAATGGTCACTTTTCTGCGCCTTAGTGCTCAGGGTTATTGGAGTTTTTGAGATATAGAATATGAAATCTGTTTTATATAACACTCAAATCTCTCACTCTTATCATGTTTGCTTTGCTCAGCCCTTTCTCCTCAGCTTCATTTTTCTTGTCTTGTCTTGAGGCTGGAAAGCTGCAAATCTTACTGTCTACCCCCTACTATTGGACTACATACATACATGCCTGAAAGTGAAGCCCGTTTCCCAGTGTCTAGAGTTTCACAGCTGACAAACAATCTGGCTCTAACAGAGACAAGGAGTTTCCTTTAAACTGTTGGACTGGAAAGCAGGCAAAATGTTTGATTCAGCCATGCTTGGGAACTCGGCGGAAAGCTAAAAACTAAGAAAGATATGACCCATGAAGCTGGATACCACAGCTCTGAGGTAGTCTTCAAATAGAGTCATGCTGGAGCCACATGAGGCCACATTGTTATGGATTTGGCAGGAAGACGGGGGGGGAGGCTTTTTCCAAAAGCAGGTTTAGTTTACATTAAATCTAATCAAGTTGTCTTGAAAAACACTTGACAGAAACAGAGGATTTAATTAGAGCGTTGAAATCTCTAGCTGTGTGTGATTAAGACTATGTGCTGCACATTTTAAACTGTATTTCTGTATATAAGTGATAATAATGTTTTAAATAATAACTGGGACGGAGTGGCTCAGTGGTAGAGCAGTCGTCTTATAACCGGATCTGCGGGAATCGAACCGCCAACCCTGTTCATACTTTCGTTGTTCATACTTTCGTTGTGTCCTTGGGCAAGACACTTAACCCACCTTGCCTCCAGTGTCCGTAGCACTGGTGTATGAATGTGTGTGACTGTAGAGGTGTGTTTGGTGGTGGTTGGAGAAGGTTGAGCGCCGTGTGTATGGCAGCCCCCATCTCTGTCTGCCCCAGGTGTGAATGTGTGTGAATGGGGTGAGTGGAAGCACAATGTAAAGCGCTTTGGGTGCCTGAGATGGGTGCAAAAAAGCGCGATATAAATGCATGCCATTTACCATTTACCATTACAGCTATAGTTGATGATGAGGCTCCTACATTTTTCTCTAAGCACATAACTAGACAAGCCCAGCTCAGCGGGACGTGGGCACTATTACTTCCCTCTCATTGTTGGTTAGTGGTCCCAGTCTGTTTTTCTTGGAAACAATAAAAGTGACTTCCTGTTGGGAAGCAATAGTGCGGAGGAGGACATCATAGCTGCTCCATGTTGTGTCTTATTGGTGTTTGGTTTGGAAAGCAGAGAAGCCTGTGGTTCAAGACCAGCTTGTGTGCTGAGCTAAGACAAAATTCAATTAGAGTAATAAGTCATTTATGTTCATAGTCAGTGACTATGGGGAGGCCTGACCTTCCTGGGCTATTATTTAGAAAAAAAGTCCACATCTGATTTCAGAGGTGTTAAATCTGAACTAAAAGCTGCTGAGATATGACCCTCAGCAGCTTTTAGTACTTTGAGCTTCTTGCACATTTTTTCCAATGTGGTTTTATACTGCAAATGGCTAATAAAGTGAACTGTGAACTGAACTGTGAACTGTGCTATTGCGTCTACGTTTGCTTAAGATGAACTATAAAGTATAAGTTGTTTATTGAGTTACTAGAGTTTTTAAATTAGATGTAATTGTCCAGGACGTTTCCACATAGTATTAAATAAATAAGCCAAAAACAAAATCAAAACTCAAATATGAATGTTCATAAAACATTGACCCATTAAAAGGGACCATTTATACCTGAGCCATGTAACTAACTTGTGCATTTACACTTAAAACATATTTTTAAACCGTAATTGTTAACATTACTTGCTACAAACTTGGAGATTATGTTTCTGAGTCTCTTTTTCCTTTTTAGACTCACTGTCAGGCTCAAGTCTATGTTTAAACATAACTGTTAAACTACTTTTTAGAAGATAAGCATAGTTTTCCACAACTTTCTGGCCATTAACCAACTTTCTTTTGGAAAAAGCTGAACTGTCTTATTCTGTAAAAAGCAGTATAGGTGTATTTGCTGAGCTGTATGCTGAGCCAGTGAGCCGACAAGTTGATAGAGCAGCAGAACTTCCTCAGAGGTTTGCTGAGGTCTTGATTGCCCTTGCTGCCTGAGTGCACTCTGGGAATGTTGACTTAGTTTATATGAAGACATAAAGCTGTGCTAATGCACCACTAAAAGGCTTCATTCTTTTAATAACGAAGGCTAGAGGTATTGCAGACCAATGTAAAAACATAAGTCAGGTCATAATTATAGCTAAATCTTGTGCCATAAATGCAAAAACCTTTTGATAGTTCCCTTGAAATCATTTTTAGAAGTTAATACTGTGCTGTCAGTGTAAACCAGTGGGGAACCTAACGCAGATGTGAAAGGCAGACATAGTAAACATAGTAGGTTTGGAAAGTTATATGTTTATCTTAGGAGGTAGAATGCCTAGCCTGACCAGACATCCTATCCTTTTTTTTTCTATTCTGTCTCTGCCTCTAGATGCTTCTGGATAGACATACAACCAATCAGAGAAATGAAGCATTGCATAAAGGTCTTATTTAGATAAACAGTCACGACTGTTCTGACAAAGTGAAAACTGCTGTGAAGGGATGGGATTTCAGCCCCTTTCACAAATACACGTTTTTTTTGCCAGTTGAATAGGTATTGCTGCACATTCCTAAAGCTAAAATGTTGTTTGATAATGGAAGATTGCGAAGATGTTGTCAGTACTGTACTTTTTCCCCTTCATACTTAGACCATAAACCATAATTTGTGTAACACATATATCTAAAAGCTCGGGTAGACATTTTGTACTTGTGCTCAATGTCACAAAGGAGAATGGAAAAAGCATAGGTCATGAAGTACAGCTTTAGTTTTGTGTATGAACAGTACAGAGTTATGAAGAACTTTATAAAGTCTCAGATGCAAGCGCTCCTGTAAATTGGAGTGGGAAGCCCCTCCTGCTGCTGCCAGGGACATCATGGAGGATCTCAGGTCCTGAGGAATGTTACGTATGACTTTCTGTGTCAGATGAACGTTTGTTTTGGAAGAGGAGCCGATATGAATCTGAGCTGAACGCACCTCACGCTGGCTTATGCTCAGGGCTGTGCCGAGGGGGCATTTCACTGAAGACCACAGCAAGATCTACCCCTGAAGACATCTATGGAGTTAGAGACTAAGGAATAGAAGGAATAGTGATTTGATATCACAAGAACGGTTTGATGTAAAAATAAACATTGTGTCACAAATTTATGTAAAGCTGCCATAAATGTATTTGCAGTGATTTTTGTGTCATTTTTTGAGTCATTTTGTGAGACATTCAATGCATTCAAGAGGTCTTTGCTGCTACGCCTCAAAGTAAAATGCAATGTAAGCAGAGGAATTTACTGTTACCTTGACTTGGATGACCAAAGACGACAACAAAAACAAAATATTTAAACAGTTTATCAATTAGCATCTATGAGTGAACTATATGTTTTAGGAATCAGTTATTGCAATAAAAGAGAGAAAGAAAGAAAAGTGCCACATTGGCTCAAAAGCAATCAAACTGCTGCAAAGAAAGTTGAAACAAGTCCATGTCTGGCAAAAGGTAAAGATTTAAAGTAGGACAATGTGAATGGTAAATGTTATATACAACACAGAGTAGGCTCCACACAGAAAAAAAGCTGTTGTGTCACAGCATAAGCCCAAAAAAGGATTCACTTAACATTTAACTGAGAACCTTTAAACAGGTCAACTTCTTTGGACCGAGATGTATAAACCATAAATGTCAACTCTGGACCATCGCACTCTCTTTTTCACAGTCACACTCTTTAGCATTTCCTTTTGCCGATGCCTCTCTCCACCAGTCAGCCACCCACACGCACAAATAAAAGTCAAAACACACAGCACACAGCGTAGACTACCCGCCCCGACTCAGCTGGAGTGAGACCAGACCTTAAGGGTTTAGGGAGAGTTTGATTTGTGTTGACTTCCTGCAGGAACACCCCCTCTCTGCTCAGCCCGGAGCTCAAAGACTATCAATTAGTTCCTTATTATGATCCCTGGGAGGGCTGTAAAAGCTAGAGTGGGTTTAAAGAGCACAGAGTCGGACATACACACACTAGTCTTCACTGGCCTGTCCAACCTGACACAGTAAACCCTGTAGGTGGATGTTATTGCCTGTACTCTCCTTTCCTATTTACAATCTCCAAACAATGCTCTCGCCCACATATCTGACTCAACAGTTGCTCTGTCATCAACAATTGTCAGTGGGACAAATTGGATGTTTGGATGTCACCGCTGCTGTCCTTTTTATTCTGTAACAACAGTTGTGATCTAGCTCTTATTCAGGCCACAGACGGAAGTCAATGTGTGGCTTTACAGACACTAAACTGGGCTGTACTATCAACTTAACCAAACAACATGGAAACTCTGTCGTCTTATTCGCAGTTTTAATCCTCTTCATTAATAATAACTTTAGAAAAACACCGCTAAATATATTATAAGGTTCCAGCAGAGTTTGCTTTGTGGTTCTGTCTGTACTCTTACCATCAGTTTATTTTTTATGAATGTTTTCTCTCATGCAGTTACTATTTGCAGTCACCTATAATCTCCAAGTGAGGGTCATAGCAGCCGTTAGAGTTTTATGATTTTATTGTTTTAAAGTGATAAGACAAAGGAAATTGATCTTAGTGTGTGTTATAGCATTAAAACTGATGCTAAACTAAACCAGACAAAACCAGAACTTATTTCTTTAATCAGATGCAAACACAGTGATTTCTAATTTGATAGTTTTTTGGTTTTTTGATCACGCTTTAATCAAACACCTGCATACCAGCTATGATTGTGTCGTCGGTCGTGAGAGTGAATTTTGGATTGTGTGGTCTCTTCCCATGTATTATGCACTGGCTTTGGTCATGACTCAGTCCCTAAATGTCTCAGTACACTCTGATCTTGGTTGTGTCTCAGTCTCTGTGAATGTTTTGCCCCCTAAAAAATTGTCAAGGCAGTGGCTTGTTTCCTCCTAATATAATTTAATGTGTTTTTGCATTATGTATCTGCAAAGTATAAAACATACTCAACATTTATGAATTATGCTGTAGAGAAGGCCAAAGCAATGAGCAGCTGTGATATTTTCTCCAATCAGTTTTATTAAGGATGATGGTATGTTTACAACTGCAATCACAGTCTGTGAAATTATCCACAGCTCTAATAAGCACCTCTGACCAGTCTCGGAAAAGTTGCAATCATGTGAGTGTTGAGGCCATGAGTAACTGTCTAGCTTGTCTCAACTGATTTCTCATAAACAGTCTGAATAATGAATATCTTGGGAAACAAGACGAAAGATGAGACATTGTGTTTACATGTCGAGAAAAATCACAGTCTCAGTCTAATTTGCTGGACTTTTTCCAGACCATTTCTTCCGCATGTCCCATCAAGTAGTGCAGGAGGTCGTCACTCATGACTCTCTATGTTCACACTCCTTCTTCGGCTGTTTTTAATTGTCCTGTCAACTGTAGTCTGGTCAGCTTTTTGTGAACATATTTTGCATATTTTTACATCTTGGGATTGTAACGACCAATACATTTTTGCTTCAACTCAAACCAAAATGGCCCAACAGTGGTGCCTTGGGGTGCACCTTTTATGTTAACTGTATGATGTTTTTTTTTTTTTCTTGTTTTATTTTCTTCTTAAAATACATTAACCACCGAGCTAAACAATAGAAAATCAATTTGTTCTTAAAAGATCACATTCTAAAAACAACAATTCACAGTTAAAATGTTAAAATGACCTAAAATACAACAAAGATTTGTATGTCTAATTAAGTAATTGCATAAAAAACTGATATATAACAATGTTCTGTAAGTATGAAGTCATATCCAGGAATAAAATGACAAACATTAAGTCCCTTTTTCTTAATTTGAAGACTAAAGGTAATATCTTCGAGCCAGACAGCAGTTTTCCGATGAACAAAGATCAGAGAGACTTCCCTTGTGCGCTTGTTTTACCCTTTCTCTTTCTTTGTTGTGATTTGACGGTGCATTCAACTTATGCCTTTCAGATGTGTTCGTTGGATATAGATTTGTGTGTTTGTGTATTTGTGGCAGCTGCCTCGAGTTTGCACGTCTCTCGGGGCTTTTCACGGACTCGCAGATGTTTGTACGTGTGTGTATGTGCGTCCACATTCCTTTGAGCAACACCATTTCCATCGGCCTGGTGCGGAGTTGAGCTAATATTTGTTGTGTTGAAGTGAGAGCGATGTGTCAGCAGCAGAAAGCTGGTCTGAGATTGCTCCGTTTTGTATCTTCTCAATTCAGAGACCATCTAATAGAAAGGGAAGACAAAATTCAAATATTGCACTGACAGATACTGTAGCCTCAAACCTGGTCCCTTTTACTGCCATACTGCCAGGAAGGGTGCTTTAACAGGCTTTTAGCAGACCATCCTCAAGGCAACGTAATTGTCTGGAACAGTGCGTTATTTCTCTTTTCCTTTTTCCCCTTTTGTCCAACCCCATTTTGTTTCATGCTGCTTTCTCAGGCCATTTTCTCTGTCATTTTTATATTTCCTGAGCTCTTTTGCTGACTGTGATAGTAAAACTGAAAAAAAATAACATGCAAACCAAGGACAGCAGATAAACAGTTAGCTATAGCTGCCCTCCTGCTGCCTCATGAGTTCATTAGAATCCAGAAAGGCAGTAAAGGGATCTAATAGAGGCCATCTCATTATGGCAACTAACCCTTGGTTCTTGGCCTGCATTTTCTTGTTCTTTATGCAGTTATTGCTCCATTGAGTTGTTCCCTTTTTGTACAATTGGCCAACTGTGTAGGATCTGCTTGTTAAAGGTTGTAAATGAGGATGTTAGAGCACAAATACAAGCAGGCATTGAAAGATAACAGACATTGAACACTATTAAAAGCTAATTGATTGAATACATTTATGTTTGGCTCTCTCTTTATTTTCACATGAAGATATACTGTACATTCTTCAGCCTTGTATCTATCGTGGTTATGCTGCTCTGTGACACTGCTCCTTTATGCTGCTCCTCGACTGCAGGGCATTGACGTCAATATTTTACACAGTGCTTTAAGGCCTCCTCTTTTCAGAGAACTCTTTTGTGTTACTGCAAGGTCTTTGACTTGTGCTAACAGAGTGACACTTGAAACCTGAAGTATAAATGTTGTCAACTTTCTTTATCTAAAAAAGGAAACGCAATAAAGATTTCCAAGAAGATCTTTGTGAGAAATGTAATATACGGCTTTACTGATGAAACCAAGAGTCCTCCTGTTTGACCTTCAGGATGTCCTCTAAGGCTCTTCAAAGATTCAGATGGCTTTGTTGGGTTGTGGTGTCTGCTTCTGTGATTTCATTACATTTATTGTCTACTTCTATAAAATAGTTCATTAGTTGTAAAAATTAAAACAATATTAGTTTATTAACCTATTTTTAAATAAGATTATGAAACTACATATTACATTAGCTTCCAAATTCAATAAGAACATGGCTTCTGCTGATCCACATAGTTTTGAAATGTGTTTAAGGTCCCTTTTTAGAGGTCTCTGGAAATATCTGTGAGACTGAACTTGTAGTTATTGAATTATGAACTGTTCCCAGGTATCTTTACCCATGCATCATGTGAAAGGCTTTGTGATGATGTAGTCTCAACCTCTACAAATCTTTATGTTATTATTCTGATCTCGACTATGCCTTGGTTCGAGTTAGTGTGCTCCTGACTACAACACCAGAGATTTACTTCTGCTCTGTAATAAATTGAAAAATACAGTCTCCACAAAAGAATGTATCAAAGGATAAGCTACAAATCTACTGCTGAACTAAAGCAGTAGTATTTTTCTTGTCTTGAGCTTTGAAAACAAAAAGTGGAACAAAAAGTAGCATCTTCCTAATGGCGCTTTGGTGTCCACTCTGCTTTACTTGTCAGCGGATTAATGTCTGGTTCAAGTCGCGCTCTGAGATAAAACCTGAAAGGAGCTACTACCTGTAAATGTCACTGGGCTGATAAAGAGAGCAGAGTTTATCTCATGTGGGTGTGCATGTGTGAGTGTAGCAGCGATAAAGAAGGTCTGCTTTATCACGTTTATATTGTGTGCACTCACGGACACAGGAGCGTGTCAGTCTGCGCTGGGCTCTGTGTGTCAGATAAAGTCAGAGTTTTATCAAGGTCACACAGCCTTTCCTCTCCTGAGATTTGGACAGATTTAGTGTCACTCTGTACAGGCCAGCTGCTCAATGCAGACTTTTTGTTGGAACGGGTAAAATTTAAAGATTAGTCCAAGGACACGTGGAAGTCAGACTGTGGTTCTATGTTCAGTTAGGTCCATTGTACGTTTAACTCTTAGTCCTGTAATTTTCTAAATTGCTGCACTAACTTGGCACTCTGAAAGCATGACTGATATAGATTAATATCAAAACAGTTAAATTGAGTTGAATTCAATTGTGGAAAGTGCTTCAGCAATACAATACTTCCTGGTTTAAAATACATATATTTTCTAGTATCCAATATTACAGTGATATCATATTGGCATTGTTTGAAGCTAAAACAGACTTATAAAATACATCAGAGACCACTCAAGAAATCTCCAAACACAATAACCAAACTATACCATGGTTTCAGAATGACACTTTTGAGTTTGAGAGACAAGACCAGAAAGTGATTAGGTTCCTGTAATTAGGAAGTATCTGAATATTCTACATTAACTATTTATTTAACTATTATAACAACCCAAACATTTGACTATGTCCAATTTATCAGGAAATTAAAGCCATTATAAGTTGTATCTGCAAAACCTTGATACCGTCATACTGTGATAATTCTCTACAGAGATATCATACCATCAGAATCTCATACCATCCCATGACTTGTTATGCCCAACCAAATTTTACAAAAATGTTTTGAATGAACAAAATGAATGCATTCAATTTATATTGTGTTTTTATCCAAAGACTCAAAGTGCTCACATTATTCATTCACTCCACAGTCACACACTGGTGGTGGTAAGCTACATCTGAAGCCACAGCTGTCCCGGGGCAGACTGATGGAGATGTGGCAGCCACTTTATGACTACAGCCTCTCCGACCACCACCAATCATTCTCACACATACACAAGTGTTACAGCTGGAACACCAGGCAAGGGGGGTTAAGTGTCTTGCCCAAGGACACAACGGCAGGATGAACTGTGGGGAGCAGGATTCAAACTGCCAACCTTCCAGTTATAGAACGACTGCTCTACCACTGAGCCATTGCGCCCCTATTATAAAATAATTGCTTGTTAGTTTGTCTGTAGACAATGTATTGAGTGACCTTAACCTTTCTAATGTGGATGCAGCAGCACAGCAATAGCAAATGTGTTTGTATGGCTTTGACTTCCATTTACTTCTTTTTGTGTGTTAGTATTAACTTTATCAAACTGCATAAATAGCATTTGTGTAGTACTATTGTGGAGGTTTTTTTATTCTCAAAGTCAAAAAATGTGGAATTAACCAGTTATGAAAGGGTTGTACACAAGCTTACCAAATTTAACGAGTCAGGTGAAAGTGCTGTTATTATCATGCCTCCTGATTTGAGCACAGAAGCTCATTGTTAGTGTCGAGCGATGCATGTGGTCACATGTTATTGTGTCTGTATGGTGTCATGTTAAATGCTTAGTTACTCACCATAATGTGTAATCAATGAATGCTTACACCCATTTGTTAAACATGCCTGTTCAAGCATGTGTGTGGTGCCTCTATCTCATTAGTGGCCTTTGTTACTATTTGATCTGTGGCCTGGCTTCTCTGGGCACATTGTCCTCCTATGGCCTATGCACTGAATGGACACAGTGCATTGGTTTGTTGAAGAGGGAGGGGGCTGTGTTTGGAGAAAAAACAGGCAAGAAAAGTGAAGATAAAGTTGCTTTGAACAAATTCTGTCTTTGATCAGGCGGATCAATGGTGAAAGACTTTTCTTCCAAAGTCATAGGCAGTTGAGAGAAGCTAGATGGAGATAGGTATTGTTTTGATTCATCTTTTGGCTCATTCACACTGCTGTTAGCCTTTGTGTACGCACTGCCTCTTTGTTATGGAGAGCAACAAGGGCTCGCTTTCATCAAACACACATCTACACAAGGGCTAAAAGCTCAATTAAACATATTCACAAAGAAACCAAAGATGCAACCAGTAAAAACAGACTGTCCTCTCGGTGTTGTTTCTGCTATTAATACTTTCATTTAGCTGATGACATTTTAGTAACACCTGGAGCTGGTAGTGCCCATTAAGCCATGAGTAGCTACTTTTGCACTAGGTTTGCACCTTAAAATGAAGTGTGAACCACCTGACTATGTGTAATGCTCACATAAAAAACCTGCTTAAACTACACTAATGTTTTTTTTTGTTTTGTTTTTTGCGATGAAATTCAAATTTTTGACAACATTTAATTAGTTTGAAAAATACACTGGCATGCTTTGCACAGTTAGCATTTTATATTAAGAGCTACAGATTGTTTGAAGCAAAATAAATCCCATTCTTTCCGACATACTATTAGTTTTTACAGAGCGGTGTGGAGTAGCAGAATAACGTTTTTGACTTGCCTTATGTAAAAGTATGAGATTAATGTTTTTTTAAAACTAGCCTACTGAGGTCCTTATATCTGGTTACTACCCACCTGAATGTTTATTGCATCTTTAAATGAATGCATTATCTTGTTGAAAAGTGTCATGGCTGAGTGGACGTGGCCCTTGAGTGTTTTCACATTGAAGTGGATGAACTATTAACTAAAATTACCATTTGTCTGTTAAAACAAAATGTTCACATTGATCACCTGTAAAAGATCTCCCTTATGGCTATTCTTCACTGTTAACAAAACCAGCCTTTTTCCCCTGTCAAGCCTATTGATTGTTTCCTCTCAGCCATCTTCATTCAGCTTTCAGTTTATCAGCACAACATCTTCAATGCAGACCTGGTACAAGAGTCTTAATGAGCACAGAGGCTGCACAAGGATGATATATAGTGGGGTCTTTCTTTTGTGCTGTTTATTCCTATTGCAGCACAGTCACAGGGACCATAAACTAGAGAATATGGAGTGAATGGGTGTTGCCATAGATTCTTTTAAAGCAGTTCAAGTCTGCAATATGTACTATAATAACAGCACAGTAAACAGTGAATATATTCTGGAGTAAACATATCTCCATTTTCTTTTTTTGTTTTCTGGTTAAAATGTCTACTTTCACAAACTATGTGAGAAAGTGCCTTTAAACAGGCTCTGTGAAACTGGGTCCCCTTTTCAGCCGTCACTCCATTAAAGCCGTAACACAAACATTCCCACTACTGGCACCGGTCATCATGGCAACGATGCAGTGGGAGGGAAGCACTTTGAATCATAAAACGAGTACATGTTATTGCCGAGATGCTCTGGTAAAAAATAACAGGCTGCTGTTTCTATTAGACAGTGATGATTTACAAGATTTGTCTGATCCACCGCAAAGATTTCTGCTTCAGAGGTTTAGATGTTTGTGCAGTGAGGGTCCATTTTTTTGTAAACTGAGCTTGTAGCTTCACACATAAAAAAAAAAAAGAAAATCTCACTGAGTTTTGAGTGATGTTTTCCTATTTGTAAAACTATATGTTGCAATTAGGGCTGGGACTCGATTAAAAAAATTAATCTAATTAATTAGAGGCTTTGTAATTAATTTATCGAAATTAATTGCATTTTAATTGCATATAAATATTTGACCTGAGAACAGTGAGAAGTAATTTTTCACATGGATTTTTAGTATACCATTGAATAATGACTGAATACATAAGCTTAATCAACAAAATATTGTTTATTTATTTCAGTCCAGCAGACCAGTGCAATGTTTACCATTAAGTGTAGCAGTGTAGTTACCCTGGTCCTGAAACCAGTCATCTGGTGGAGTGTGGGTTGGGTGTGGGTCCTTGTAACTTTACTCGGAGTCGGGCTAATGTCCACGCTAACTCCTATGTGTTTTTATTCGTTGTGGTGATATTTGAGGCTCGAAGTGCTGTGGTGATACGCAAATCCCTTTTTGCATAGCTTGCACACAACTATGCTCTTGTCGACGCTTCCATCCTTTCGTTTTTTAGTCTCCAGTCTCCTTTTGTCTCCAGTATAATCGGTCCGTCGAAACTCATTCATTGAAAAACGTTCCGCGGTGCAAAAATAAGTGTGGTTAAAATTATGTTATTTATTTTTTGCGTAATTAATCTTAGTTAACGCATTAAAGTCCCGTAATTAATTAATGTTAATTAACGCGTTAAAGTCCCGGCCCTAGTTGCAATTCTTTTTTTACACAATGCACCTTTAATAAGTAATGTCTCACAAAATAATTGGCATTAGAGTGAGAAAAGGAAATTTAGTTTGTAGGCTATACAAGCTGAAAGTAATTACTGTACTATATATACTATTGTTTGGTCAGATTTTACAGTAATAATAGCCTAATGCTGTAATTTATTGACAAGAAAAAAAAGAAAAACTACAGCCTTCAATAGCCAGAGTAATTGTGTCGTATGAAGTCTAGAAAAGGTTCCAGCCCTCTACATGATGTGGTGTGAAATGGAAAAGCAGGTCTAGTGAGAAATGTGTGATAAGTCCTACTGTGCTGAAAACATCTTGTTATCGTGTTGTTTTGCAGATAGCACAAGCCGCTAAGACCTCCTCTCAGGCTGATGACTTGTACCTGGACGACGCAGGTTCAGGAGGCTACTACCCTGAGGACGACGATGACTTTACCTCTGGCTCTGGCTCCGGTAAGAAGCTTTTTTAAGATGGCACTCACATACAGTATGACAGTTCAGCAAGCAATTACCCCGACTCAGTGCTGGATAGACATAAGCTGTTGATGGAGACAGTACCTTTATTTAGCCCCTTTTATGCCCCTTTGCATGACATTGGAACAAATTTCTCCTCCCAATATTCCATGTTAGTATCATTTTATCCAAACTTTTAACCTAATTTGTCAAATGATTGGCTCTGTCACTTAGTTTCAAATATAGACAGTCCAAAGAAATGCATTGCAACAAAAGACTAATCAGGCTAAACTGGATAATTTGCTCGTCTAATTTCTGCAATACATAGTACAAGCAACCTTAACTTGTACATGAAACATATTTAGGCTTGTCCACCCTTCTCTGTCCAAATCTGCGTATTTCAAGTCTGCTGTAGGTTTGTATGTTTGTATATGTCACCCCACACTGCCAGCAGCAAGTCTGCATACATGTCTTTTTTTATTAGCTCCACTGACCTCAGGTGCCTCCTCATTTCTTGCTGTAAAATAACTGCACTTTTAGAAAGAGTCTTAAAACTGCCGCGAGGGGAGGTCACATGAGGTAAAAGTAGAAAAGACTGTGATCAATAGCCTTTCCAATACTCTATAGAAACTCTTTTTGCTCCGTTAAGCTGCTCTGTGTTCACCACACTGCTGAGAAACTATTCCCCTTGAAGTTTATTAGATGATACTTGATAAGATATAAATTCCTCTCTTTCAATCAAAGACTTACTGAATATCATGTCAATTTTATTTGAGCAAAGCACTGTATATTAAGCTGCATCAAGAGTCGTTTATCACACTAGGTCTCCTCTCTTCAGGTGCAGGTGAGGAGATCCTCAAAACAGCAACTGTCAGTACAGTCTATATCCAGCCCAAAGCAGCAGAACCCACCAAGGACTCGACCAAAGACTATACCCCAAGAATGGACACATTCACAGTCAGAGAAAAGGCCGTCACACCCGGAAACCCTTCAGAACAGAGGTAAGAGCAGTATATACAGGAGTTATAGTGTATATACTGGGATCAAACATGAGTTATGGTTGCATTATGTGGTGGGATATAAGTGTATATTGTGAAATCTCAAGTAATGACAACTTGCTTACCTGTGTCCACTCTACACGCAATGGATTTGTTTCTCTTGAATGCTAACCAGAAGCATTTTCACCCATTGACCAGAAAAAGAAAAAATGGCCATCTATGATTTTTGAGCACTTATCCCCCAATTTCTTTTTTGTTAGCTCGCCAAACTTCAAATAAACAAGAGTTTGCATTTAACAAGAAGTGGATTATCTGGTGTTGCCCGACAACTTGTGTCTCAAAAGCCAAGACAGCAGAAACCCACATCTGAGGCTTCATCAGGGCAGTTTCCAAATACAGTGAATAACCACATCATAGTTAGGATTTTTTTTGTTAGTTTAGTTCATTTCAGCTCCTGCACTTACCATAATCAGATTTTTTTATATTCGTATATCTGTCTTTAACATCATTTAGTTTGACTGTTCTTTTCTTAGGTTTACCTCCATTTTAATCCAATAGTGTTTTGTGTTTCAGTGACAGCACTTGACCACCTCATATTAACTTTAAAGTATATATTGGTAACACTGTCATTGGTGGCTGTGCTTTATGACGTGATGTGCCCACAGTGACTCGAGTCCTTTAAACCAGAGTGCGTATGAAAGTGTGTCTTTATCTGACCACGATATTATCAAATCCCTGATAATACCAGGAGCCGCAAGGATAAAGATCAAGTGCTCACGTCAGTTCTCCCGTGTTTCTGCTCCGTTGCACATTATGGAGGATTATATATCTCTCTTGGACATAATCACATATCCTGGAACAGCGTGGATCTCACTTGAGCGCCCTACTCTTACTGTACTATTCACTCACTACTGCATCTGTTTGGGATTAGTCTCCAAGGTCTCAACCCAATAAGCCACGACTATGTCCTTGTTCCACTGGTCTCCCTCTTTTCCAAATGGTTTGGCCCTGCTCCATTTTAGTGTTTTTGTTTTCAATAAAAAATATTTCATTTATAGGTTGGGATCGTATTACCCAGTTCAGACTTGACTTTTTATTATGAGCTCGCAAAAAGTTGTTAATTTTTTATTTTGTCATATTACAAGAAATTTTCAAGAAAGCCCTTTATATTATAGAGAGCCATGTCCTGCCCCCTACGAGAGAGCCCACATGGGACCTTGAGTTGAAAAAATAAATAAAGCCAATGATGTCAAAAGAGAGGAGTTACAATTTGTATTTTTTTTTTTTTTTTTTTTTTTGTGTCATGCAGTTATTTTCACAGATCTCTTTGTCAGTAAAAGGTAACTGGTGGGGATTTTTGAAAATCTATGAAATTAGATAATTATGGAAACAAAAAAACACACAAACACGAAAGTCTCATACTAATCAGTCCCACTGTCACAACTTCAACATTTGAGAAAGACAAATTTATAGCAATATGTAAAGTAGATTGGACAAATATACAAATCCATATGAAGTTATGAAGTAAAATCTATCAAAGCCAGGCCTAAAGGTTCTGCTGCTTGGGGACATCTATTGCAGTTCACAGAATGCAATTACACACAATCAAGCGGTATTTCGCAGTATTTTTTTTCCAAACCACATCCTTCTTCATTTGGCGCCATCCTTTGCCTTAAATTCAAAATTTGGTTGAAGACACATGGGTCTCCTGAAAGAAGGCGTGACTTAAGCTCTCTAGCCACAAGCCTGCATCTACTGTGGGCAACTGATCAAAGGTCAACTGATCAAAGGTTAAGACCAGAAGTTATCATTGGAGGTTATGGAGGCAAAACCTATGACCATATTCTAAAAAGTGAAGTGTCTTGCCCAAGGGCACAACAACAGTATTGGAGAGGCCCTAAACATCATAATTGTTCAGAGAACCTTTGTTTTGCTATTTTGAGAATGACAGGAAGGATGATGATCCAGTAGTTCTAGTCAGTTGCTTTAATTATTCATTAATTAAGCATAAATATTCTATTAGAATCACAGATATGATGCTCACTTCGACACTTGTCACTCAGTGTGTTGTTGTGTGTATTTGCCACTTCAATATAATTTAATATACAGTATTTGTACTTCATGGGAAATCAGGGATCAAGGTATAGTTCCTGCATTCATCATCTGAAAAATTCAACCAGTAACAAATGTCATTTTAATGTCAATAATAATGTATTGAAAACCTAATTGTATTTTGTTTTTTTCAGACTCCAGTGTCAGTTACAGAGGACATACAGAGAACCCAGAGGACCAGTACGACCAGCGTGCCCGACTCAGCCCAAGAGGCTGTCGAAGTGCACTCAGACAACCTCTTCCACAGGACAGAGGTGTTGGCAGGTGAGCTTCAGGCAAAGGCCAAGAACAATAATGAGTTTCCACATAAATGGAAGCAAGTGTGGTGATTTTGATGTTCCAACATGATTTCATTCTGTCACTGCGATGTTTTTTCCTACTTTGACAATAATTGCTTGCAATAAACTCCATTTGTGGGCCTCAGTGGGACCTTGTCGAGTTCACAGCACAGTAGAGCGCACTTTGATGAAAAAGGATAGAGGGATAATGGAGTTGTGCTGACGCCTTGACAAACAGTGATTGACAATACACTTGTTCTTTGTTGTGATACTCTCTTGGTGCAACACTAAATGCAAAAACAGCATCTTCAATCAGCAACCAGTGACATGTAAATACGAATTCCCATCTTTGTTGCAGCCAATGTCTCATTTTAGTCTTGATACTTACTTTTTGTTGATAAAAAATAATGTCATCAGAAGTTTGAAGGCTTTTTTAAGTTGCCTCAAAATGACTTCCGAAGTCTCTGAGAATTTTCTGGGTGCATCTAATACTGCAGTGTGTGTAACTCTTAAGTGGCGGTGGGCTGTTGTTTCTCTGCATTGTTTGGTTTGCCCTTCCTCTCTCTTACCCAAATCTCCCTTGTGCAATAATCACCACTGATCTGATTTTCATTTCTTCACTTCATATTACGCTGTTGTGTAAGTGTAGCGAAGGGCGAGTTCTAGCACCAGGAGACGGCCTAAAAGATTAGTACGCTGTAAGGAACCTCATACAGACATAATTGGGGAGTTAGGAGGATTAATGTGGAGAGTCATGGTCAAAGCTGGGGAGGGGGATTTTGAGGGCCCCTGTTGGCTTCAGGTGCTGTTGAGAAAGTTTAATGTACACTTGGACATAAATGGACATAACAACTGTTAACATAATGGGCTTTTTTCTTCTGTTGGAGTACATTAAGCTGAAAAATGGTTTGTTCAAATAACCCCAAGACGTTTTGATGTTGCTGCTGTAATCCTTCAGAAAGTTGTAATCAAAACCGATGACCATATTTGGAAAATGGTCAATTCTTGTGCATAGCTGTCACTGTCAAGTTAGTTGCAACATAGTGATGTATTGCTAGTGATGCTAAAGGCCAGTGAACATACATTATTACAGCATTATTGGAGACACAGTGTTGAAGATGTGCCTCATAAAAGACCCTAACTACATCTGCAGTCTTCAATGATTCATTTCAAAGCTTTGAAAGTATGCCTTTGAAGCTAGCAGCAGACGCGGAAGCTGTCAATCACACATGACCAATGATTGGCCTGCTATTTATGTCAAAGTCTTTGTGAATGTGGTAGAAGATGTAGATAGACTATCCATTATGCTTCTGTCTATGATTGTTGCCGAAGTGTCCACTGTTTGAGCTCAGTCCTGACCCTTCCTCTGTCTCCTGTCTGTCTCTCAGCGGTGATTGCTGGCGGTGTGATCGGCTTCCTGTTTGCCATCTTCCTCATCTTGCTCTTGGTTTACCGCATGAGGAAGAAGGACGAGGGCAGCTACGACCTGGGCGAGAGGAAACCCAATGGAGCAGCTTATCAAAAAGCCCCCACCAAGGAGTTTTATGCGTAATGTCCCATCTGCAGTCGCCAGAATGACAAATCACAAGTGACTGTGAAAAACAGTCGTGACAAAAGTGAACCTGTTCAAACACAAGTAAAACATCAAATGTTACAATATTGATTAAAGAACATAGCATAAGGAAAGCTTCTGCATAGAGTATTGTAATTAAGACCCTTTTCTTTTTCTTCTTCATTTTTAAATGAAAGCCGAGCATTTTTCATTTTATGGCAAATCAGTGTATTTAAACATTTTGTGTATTATTTGAAAAGTAAAAAAAAAAGAAAAAGAAAACAGGATCTGTAAAGATGAGGAAACCTCTGTCTTCTGTCAAAGGAGCTGTTAGTCGCTGACTACTTTTAACTGTAGCAGTGTTTTACTTGTAAAGAAAAAGTTTAAATGTGGAAATAATTGAATATAATTATTCTGTATCAATCCTACTTTCTTTTTTATTTTATTTGTGCTAGCATGTCTGATGTTGATCTAAAGGTGTATTTCATTAATTTATCTTTTCTCTGATGTTTTTAAAAATGCCTTTGTAGTTTTGATGAAGCGCTTTGGTCTTCAGATTAACACAGTTAACTGTCAATGTAAATGTCTCCTTCAGGTTACAGTGTTTATTTTATTTGCTCTTACACTATTTTAGTCAAACATAGCTGTCTTTATTTTTTTGTTTGTGGAGCCTTTTTACGACAGTGGTTTATTTCTAAACCCCGGAAACAGTTTTCAAAAGATGAAATGTGTCAGGGCTCGTCACAAACCTCACTCTGTCTGGTTCTGTTTTAATTACATTCTGAATGTGGCACAGTCACAGCTTTGCTTCTGTGTAGCTTTGTCTTGTGTTTTGGGCTAAAGTTTCCTCTGTGGCTTGTTGTGTTTCTGTCCCATCCTCAGCCTAGTTTACTCCGACTGACTCTCACATCTTGTTCCCTCTTTCTCTTTGTTCCCTAACTTCCCTCACTCCCACTTTCTTTTTAATCTGATTGGAGCGCTGCCATTAGGGTTTTCCAAACCCCTTTATAAACATGGAGCCCCTTGGTTTAGCCTGGTGTTATTGTCTGTGTTGCTGTGTTGATGCTTTTGGCCCAAAGAGCAGCTTCAGACCAGGGCCGCATCCCGATATGCAGAGCACATATCTCTGCAGCAAACATCTCCTCTCAAAGTGTCTTTTAGAGGGATTAGCTATCAATAAATACGGATAAAACTCCACTGTTATGCCCTGAAAGACACTTGTAATGAGGGTTATTCAAGTTTTGTGAGCGGAGGAATTTCAAATGTTGTCAGTCGAATGCAAAGTTTTCAAACTGAGAATCATTTACCAGTTTTGAAACAAACGCGCCGTTGTCATTTCCAGTAAATTAATGACTACTGCATAAAACAATGAGGCTGGGTTCTGTTTAAAGACAGCAGCAGAAGAACAAAGGACCAAACAACTAACACCATCATGAAATGGGCCCTTAAAGCTGCAGAAGTCAGTTAGCCGTACAGTGCTACTGAGTAAGGTCAACGTTCATGGAGGTTCTGTAGACTGGCCCAAAGAATTGTGGGAAAAACTTAAAACAGACAATTTAAAAACAATAGAATTATATCTGAATATAAATTTAGATGGGATTTGTTAGGGAGCTGGGAATTTCGACTGTCCATGATTGTGTAGAAAAACTGGTACATAATGAACCCCACCACTTCCTGTTTTCTTAAATGATGTAAAGAGTGTTTGTCCGGCAGGTTTGTGGAGTTGCCTTTTACAGCTGTACAGTAATGTGAAGTAAATAAATTGGATGCTGTCACATTGTGTGAACGTGCCCCTTCTGTCTGTCCCTCTACCTCACCCCTCTCGAACCCTCGCTCCTCCTCCAAACTGTTTCATCGTCCCGTTTGTCCCTCTGTTCATGCCATACTACCTTTCTGAAAACCCAAAGACTCACAATTTTTCTGCATCTTCTCACATGTGCCCTCTCCATCACGGCCACATCATGTTGTTTCCTTAGTTTCACTGTTTAACCTTTTTTTGAGACTTGCCCTTTAAGTCTAATCGCTTATTAGTACAAAAGATATATAAATATATATAAATGTATATTCACAAATGTTTTAAACCTTCAAAGTGCCTACCATTTGAGAAGTTCATGCTCTAGTTGAGCAGTGGAGGGGTGTGTACACAGTCTGGGTACACTGACGTTCTGTGAGCATGGTTGACTGTAATGGTACCTTTTTTTTAGTCTTACAAAAGCTGACAGTATTGTACCTATAAGTTGAAACAACACTACTGAATAAACATTGTGGCCTAATATCCAACTCTGTGTGTTTTTTTTTTGCCTTCTCCCCTACAGTTTACTGACAGACATGCATTAGTATTAAAAACTAAAGCCATGTTTCCACAAAGTAATACCTTGAAATGGCAAGATAGGAATGAATGCAATTTAAAGATACATATATAACATTATATTATAAAAATGAATGTTTAAACATAGGTATGTTTTCTTTTGTTTAATGCAAAGACAGTGATTGCAGTGTTTTTTGTTTTTTTTGCTTAAAGACACGCACACATTCTAAATACAGGACTAGGAGCTGCTAATAAACACAATCTTTGTTTGAGTTTGTTAAGACAAAAGTACATCATTTATCTTTTTTTTGGACAGTTTATGACAAAAAAACTTTCCCTTTTCAGTTTTTCATTTTGAATATTATTTTTGCCTGATTAAGTCTTCTTCATTCGTTCTATTAACCGTACCACATCATGATGGAGACAAAACTCCAAACTTTGATTACCCAGTCTGGACAGTATTCCTGTCCGGATGCTTTAGAACCCTGTTTGACAAACTGTAATGCTGCAGTGGAACCATGCTTTAATTCTAGTCTCTGACACCTTTTCTGACGTCAAATATAATTGATTAGAAATGTGTTTGTTTTATTTATGACTTCACAATGAACAGTACCGATATGGTTTAAAGTAAAGCCACACTTTACTCAGACTGTTTTTATTCTAAAAATAGAAATTGAAACTATGTAGGCCTGCTTCATGTTCACTCTCTTGACATTACTTGAAGCCAGAGGGATTATTAATGTGCAGATGTGTAATCTTTATGTGCTCCACTGTATCATTTCAGTCCTAATCTGGGCCTGTTACAGCTGGAGATTAGAGTACAGCAGGGATTAATCTCAGGCGGGATTGCACTTCTAGAGAGAAAAGAAAAAACGCTAATGCTGACTTGAGTTCTGAGAAACTCTCTGAAGGTTTATTCTCATTACCTGGTTTATTTATGCACTACTGCCTGATTAGATTAAACTCCAGCAGAGGACTTTATTACAAACACTGTCATGTGTTTTATTTTCTGGTCATTAAACAAACCAGTGCTTCATTACTGAAAACCAAACAGAGCTGGAATTTCTTCAAATTAAAACAAAATATGATTTTACCCACCTGCAAATCTTATTTACATTCATTAGCTGCTTCATAGCCCTGGGTTTGGTCGGGTTAGAAAAAAAGAATTGTGAAAATACTACCAGTGCATAAAGTCATAAATATTGTGTGGCGTCCATTTAGTCTTTGTACATTTTCTCATCAAGAGGAAATATAAAAGTCAATATAAAATCATTATTCAAACAAATAAAAAGTGAATGTGAAATAAAAGCTGCCTTGCTTTTAGTGTGAGTGGGTCTTTTTCAATTTATATGTCCATGTTAGGGTCCGAGCATCATTGTTTTTGGACTTTTGTTTCCCGAGCCAGTACACAATACACTGTAGTAGGGACAAGGAACAGTTAAAACATCTAAACAGACCAGGTCCAGACTCATGGAGGTCAGTGTTTGGAGAAGGAGACGGAACAAGATATTTAACTGAACACAAAATTTGGTTATATACAATCCCAAGAACAGACAAATATGCCATTTGTGGCCTTTGTTGTTTTTGGTTGTTTTTTTATATACGAGAAAAAGACGACTGATTCATTTTCTTTTATGGCTACAGCTTATTTGTTCTGGACAAGGACTTTTCATACCAGAAGCTGATTAAAAAAGACACTAAACTTGTTCTGTGTTAGTCTCCTCTTGTGTTCCTTGGCTAAATTAGATGCTATTTTAACAGGACTTTGACAATGACGACAATGTTACATCATTTGACAGTTTGACAGTGACATAAAGTAAAGGTGAAAGGACATGATGGACTTAAAATATCAAAGTTCAAAGAAGCTAAAATAAATCCCATTCCAACCTTTCCAAAGTGCAGTTGATGGCTAATTACTCACTATAACAATGAATTTAAGTCTCAGTATTTTTAATTTCTATTAATAAAATCACATAATTATTTTTAAATGATCACCATTGAGTAACATTATAATTAACTAAAGGTGAACATTTCCTAACTTCAAGTCCATCTCTATCTTCATCCATGTGAGTGTTATCTCTCGTGTCTGTCCCGGGGGGGAAGGAAGCTCACTGGGATATACCCCTCTCCCCCTCCACGTGTTGTTTTAAGTGAACACTCCCGTCTCTTTACTTTTCTAAAGGAAAGAGGTCAATATGTTCCAGTGTGGTATGTGATATTTGTCCAGAGGCGGTTTGTACATGACGTCCAGCCAGATGTGGACCAAAACAAGGGGGCTGGGAGTAAGTGATTTTTTTTTTAGCTTTACAAACTTTTCCCAAACTGTTTGAATTTAACCTCGTCTTTAGGATTTATAAACTGATGATTTCTGTTTGGGTCAATGTAATGAGTTAGTATGTTTACATCAGAAAAGGGAGCACTGTATAAACTACAGTGGCTCAAACACATACAGGCATGTCGTCTAGACTACATTTGGGTATTTCCCAGCCCTTGTTATTCATTTCTTCTCATCTCTTTTGTAGCTACAGCAAAGCCGGGAATTGGTGGTGATCGCCAAACCATGCAGAAACATCAAGGAAATGGCATCTAAACTAAACAGACTGTCAGGCCTCATAAGAGCTCATAGTTAGAGACTGAGAACCAGCCCGACTTGGGTGGACTTCAGTGACCTAAGCAAAGGTCAGAGCGACGTGGAGAGAGGACTCAAAAGTGCACTGCAACAGGCCAGTGCACCAGGACAAGCAGAACACAGGCCTGGAAAATAAAAAGTGTTCAAATATGAGTCGCATAACTCTAGTTCTGAATGTCAGGCTGTAGTTTTTGGCCTGCTTTGGTCATAATTGCTCATTTTTTAGTCTTGCCTCAGCTTAAGGGAAGGAAATGTAAAACAGGTTGAAAATGACAAAAGCAAGCTCATAAATCTTTGATCTAAAATAATTGCTCCATTTTTAAGGTCATTAAAAGCACTGATGTGTCATGATGGCTATTGCTGTGTGTGACAAAGTCTTATTGGTTGAATAATGGGTTTGTTTTTTGGTCTGTTTGCTGGCTTCTGGAGACTAATGTGCTGAATGCAGTTCCATAGCTGTCCATTTTTAGCATGTGAACAGCTATGGTGATGTTGTCTCCTTCAAACATAACCAATGTCCTTAACAGTCATGCATAACTGTGTCTGCTCAAAACTAAACAGCACTTATCCTCCAACAGCACACAGTTTGTCCTCTCCGGGCAGCTGTAGGAACTGAAATAGAAAGTGAGGAAACTTACACTGGGTTTTAAAGCAGGTTCAGGGGTCTATTTTTTCAAGGTAGACAATGCAAAGTATTATTTAATGTGAAAGAAAAAAGGAAAGGAAAGTAAAGAAAGAAAACAGAACAAAAAAGAAAGAAAAAAAAGAAAGAAAGGCCCAATGTACAAAAATGAAAAAGTGAATGAGATGAGGATCTGAAGAATACTGTTGCATTTTGACCCCTGATTTGAAGTCCCATTGGCATCAGTAATTTAAACCACCCATGTTCTTCACTCTTTACTGTGAGGAATCAGCATGTCCTCCCCGTGTTACTGTGGGTTATCTCCGGGTACTACGGCATCTATAGATCAATTGGCAAATCTAAAGTATCCATAGTGAATGAATGTAAGAGTGAATGGTTGTCTGTCAGTGTCTGTCTCTAACTGTCAGCCCTGTGACCAACTGGCCATTGTCCAGGGTGTACCCCGTCTAAATCCCAGAGTTGCTGCGATATGCTCCACTCACCCGTGACCCCTAACGGGACTAAGCGGACGAAAATGAATGAATGTTCTTCTGATAAAATGCTCCATTCAACACGGAGAAGCACTGACTTCATGTCTCTGAAGTGAAAGGTCTTTTAGTGAATGTCCTGAACTGAAGTTAAGGTTTGATCGGTAAAGAGGACAGTGAGGATAAAAGCTGTGGATGTATTTTGTTGCCATTTCGACACCAAAGTCGTTTCTGAGCCGGTGTCATTTTTCTCAGTGAGGGAGGTGAGTACTTCTTAGGATCAGAGGTCTTAGTGCTTCAGATGCTTTAGAGGCTATTCATGTTCGAATGCTGTGAAGAAACTGCTACGCCGCATTGACTTTTTCCTAGTTCTGTCTGGATTTTATCTCGATTCACATTCCACTTGTTTTTAAAGCCTCGTTTATAGTCTAGAGTCATTTATAAAAAAGAAAGTTATAGCTCTAATGATTCATTGAGCATGAGCTAAGTGTTTTGCCTGAAGTCTGTGGAATTTAAACGATGTTAATGCCTTGGATTGGAGCGTAAACATAGAGGGCTGAGGTTAGGAGTGCAATGGCAGGCTGCTTTAGCTGCTTATAGATATCAAGCTATTTATTCATTACTGCTGCATGACAAACAGTGGCCGTGAAGTGAATAGAGAAAGTAGAAACAAATTGCATAATAACACATTCTTTTGTGGAGAATGACAGTGGGCTTTTCGGTTCCTGACATTTAAATAAAACCCACGAGTGATTCACTGACAGCTCCATTTCTTAGAACATGATTCAATAAACCATTCAGAGACAATGAAGACTGACTGTTATGTGTTTATTTAAAGGGACATACACGTATAATATATATAACTTTCTCAAGTCTTCCTCCAAGAATAAATTACATGACAGCAGCCAAATTGCTTTTAAATGTACATCATTGTTCAGCACTGTCCAAGTTTTTGGATATTACCATTTCAAAGATTAGATAAAGAACTAGAAGAATGAGAGCAATGTAACACTGGCCTCCTGCCTTCATTTTCACCTGAGCATATGTCATTTAAAAAAAAAGCTTTTTTTTACCTTGAATTAAAACTGATTTTTACCAAGGTTACATTTTGAATTCAGGTTTATATAAGCACTGATTCTTTTAATTATCACTAAAGAATGATGTTGGGGAAATAATCTTATAGTATTATAATTTTCTGCAGCATACTATCCCTTTAGGAAAAGGTTGCAGCAAAAGTCTAAATGATGTTTTTATAGATTATACAAGCAGAAGAGAAGACGACGGGTGCAAGAAGGTCATGAGTTTAAACCCTGGCCAACCCTGGTAACTGTGTTACCGTAGGTTCTCTCAGGGTACTCCGGCATCCTCCCAAAACATGCATGTATATGTCAACTGTCAAATCTAAAGTATCCCTAGAGTTTGTCTGTCAAGTGCCCTGTCCAGGGTGTACCCCGCCTCAGGCCCAAAGTTGCTGGGATATGCTCCAGTCACCCGCGACCCCTAACCCAGAAATAGATACAAATACACACAAAGTAAACATGACCAACCTGACCATAATTGTTCTAAAAAGTGGATTTGTTAAGAGGAGCTTGCTGCTGTGCCGTGACAATTGCACTTCATGGAGCAGAATTACACATAATCAAAAACAATGAAGGTAAAATGGTATATTTTAAGTCAAGTGTAAAACAGGTTCTAAAACAATAGTCCACTGCTCCTTTTGACTTCCAGTTTGTGGGACATTTGCCCAATCAGAAAAGCTATTTTCTCATTTATTTGTATAAGACTTGCTTACATAGGCAGTTGTACTGAGGTCAAGCACCCAGAACAAATGAGGGCCACCATTTATATTCAATAAAAGGTTTCTCATTGCCACTGCAGCATGAACAGTTGTACAAAACATGCACCAAAGTAATGGTCTTTGAATATTAAAACATGTAAATCAATGTGAATGGGTTGGAAAAAATGAGTCACTGGATTCCATAAACCACACACTAACCATAAAACTGTAACTGAGTTTTATAACCGACCTCAGATTCACAAATGGCTAATCCAGCCTCTCACACAGACAACAAACCTAAATGACAAGCAGCTCTGTTTGTTAATTCATCATCAGTTTCTTGATTAAGAGGCGACCAATAATGAATGACAATGTGCCACGTTGCTTCCACTTCATAGGATTTGGAAATCATTTCATAGCTCTCACATAAAAACATACTCACTTCTCATTTTCCCTGTAGCTGTAGCCTGCAACATGATATTACCATCATTTCATTTAAATGCAGCTCACTCATTGGGGGTCCGCCGAGGGAAAATGGAAGTTTTGTTTTTGATTAGGGTGCCCATGATGGTAACGTTTAAGACCATTATATACTAATTAGATCTGAAGCTTTGGGAGGAAACATCATATGTGCTCAAAGCCCATGGGAAAACGCTCTTCTCTGAAACTAGATTTCTGCAGCAATGGCTTGAATTATGGTTTAAGTAGTTACATCGTTAATACGGCTTCTGCTGCATAGACCTACTGTATGTTTACGACAGTCTATATTGTTCCTTCAAAGACCAAGGCTGCAGAAGAAAATGCTTTTTATGTCAAAAGATGCTGACTTTATTCCATATAACGTGCCTTTATATGTAGTTCAAGTTTGCTTTTGTCTTTTACATTGTTTGATCATTTATTAATCAAAAAAGAACAATGACTGAACTCCTCCTAGCCCTTTTCAAAGATATGACCATGACCTGATGCCTTTGTTTTAAAGGTCATGCCTGTGGTGTTTGATGAGCCTCATAAGTGCATATAAATCAACCTTTTGAAGTGTTAAAATTCAGAGATAGTCCCAGAATGTGTCTTTGAAGTCAAGGTACTAAAGAAATAAATTGTATTGCTGTAGAATACTCTATGATTTATGGATTAATAAAAATGTGTTTTTGGAGTTTACTTAAACACATTTTAATGTTCAAGTCATTAGTGAGAAAAAGTAAATCCAGGTTTACTTTGGCTTTTGAATAAAAAGCTGTTACGTGGTTTTTTTTTCTCTCCTTTCTTTTGAGAGCTGTGATTGGCTGAGAGCTCCACACATCCCTCCAGTGTAAACAAAGAAGATGGTTTACAAACATTTACAGGTTTCCTCTAACACTGAGCTGTAGGTGTTAAGTCAAAGAAATGTCTATAGTTTAAGAATTAATGCACTTTTAAATGCATCCTTCATATTTAGGACCATGTCACCCTCTTAAGACCCAATGTCTTGCTGTATGCCATAAAAGTTAGAAATGCAAATAATTACATTATGTAAAAACATGTGCATTTTATAATAATATAATAATATCATTGACTGTTTCCATCTCAAAAGATTGCATTTTTGTGAATGTGATCTGCTTGGACCTGCAGTTGTTATAGTACCGTACACCAGTATCACAATATACTATTATCTGTATATTACTTACAAAAGTGTTTTGTTGCAGAGACTCATTTCTAACCACAACAGTAGCAACAACAACTGATTTATAATTGATATGATTTATAATATAAAGAGAAAATGTCCTGGCCAAAGCAGTTGGTGGCATCAGACATGTCACTGTGGATGTCTGTGATGTGCCTGTTTAAGTCCAGGTTGAAGGGAGGACAACAGGACTCAATGATCTGTGCAATGCTTCCTGCTGTTTACCCCTGAAGACACCTGGAGCTCCTCATTGTCAGCGTGTCCGGAGGTCTGTATTGAGCAGATGTGATAAAAGTGGAGTGTGACTGAGGTGCTGCTCATACAAAGCACAACAAACAGTTTACTGACCAGCTCAGACTCAGCTCAGACTGTCCCAGGGCTTACCATTACAGAGCAGTGTAAGAGAGACATGGCAGCCAAGAGCAATGGACCTTTGCTCTGACATCATAAAATAAAACCGCTGAGGTGAGGGAAATGATGAAATAAGTGAAACAGTGCTCTGTACGTAAATTGACGCTGCCTTTGGGGGAGGAGCAGGAAGGAGAATTTTCAAAATTTACTGAAAGGTCAATTATTTCAGGTGCCCTAATGGGTTTTCGCTACTGCCCATATATACAGTTCACATCTAAAAATGTTTTAGATTTATGCCTCTTCAGAATAAATATGTTATGGGAATTATATACTGTATTACTTATTGTTATTAAGTACTGGTTACTCTTAGTTCTACTCATGCCATGTCTCTAATCCAAACACAGACATGGACATAGACATAACCTCCTACATCTTGCACCTGGGAACCTGTCAATGGGATATAAAATCTCATGTATTGTTTACCTTTGCAAGCAAACCCTATCCTGTACCATTGTCTACATGTGTGTGCATTGCTTCATTCTTGCATGAATTAAAACCTGACCATTCCTTTGTATGCTGTCTCCATCGTCTCTCATCCATCTGAACTACAAATTCAACAGAAAAACAAACTGGATGTTAATCATTAATCATCAGCAAGATTTTATTTGTAACCAAAGTTTTACAAAAACAAACTCAGATCTTGCCCATTACTGGGCAAAGTGCAGCAACCCAAACTGTTGGTCTGTGGGCTATCATTTTTCATGTTCTTTAATGGAGAAGAACCTTTGAGGGAAACACCATAATGTTTCACACACCACAATAAGGATCAATAGATATACTAACATACAGATGAGTAAACTAAAAAAGAACTAACTTAAACATTTTTTGTTAAATACAATGTTTGGCCAGTTTTTGGGCAAATTCAGTTGAAATGACCTGAAATTAACATTTTTATCAAAGACTTACGTTATTCAGGAACTTTGGGACACGTGTTAATTTCATTAAAATTGACACCTGTCCCGAATTTATTACAGAACAGCTTTATTTTTGCATTGTATTTTTCATATATATTTTTTAGGTTCAGCTATAAAAATAAAATGTTGCTGAAAGGTTAAATTTTAACGTCCTGCAGTTTAGTTTATGATCAGCTAAAGAAAGGATTTAATGTTTTATTAATTCACAACTGTTTCTGGGCACCTTCTTGAACAAACAAAGGTTCCTCTAAGAAGCGACCAGCCACAGGATGAAAAAAGCACTCCTGCCTCACCAGCAAGGATCCTCCTCTGACTGTACCACCCAACACCCCCACCACTGCCCTGGACCCCCCAGGAGACATCCCATCCCAGGCTACAGTAATAAGATTTCCACAGCGTTCCAATCACGGACAGCCATCCATCAAAGGTTTTATGAAAGTCGTTGCAGTCCCATATTCAATTATTTTCTTCCTGTCTATGGTGCAACAGTGCTGCTCATTTTCAGCAAAGAAAGTTTTTGAAACTAAGTAGTAACAGCTCATCTTCCAATTTACAAAGTTACAATACAATGTCACTCAGACAGCAAAGGTTGTGGCGGGGAATTGTCAGGGTATGTTCTGTGAAATACTCGGATCAAGTTTTATATAAAAAGCTCACACAATCCTAACAATGACTTTTTTGAAAGGCAGCTTTTCCGTGTGAGAGTGAGAGCGAATACGTTATGTGACACATCACCTTCTGCTGCATGCTTCAAACACTTTCAAACATTTGCTTCTGTTGCTATTTTGATTTGTCATTCAAACCTATGCACACCATTTCATCCCTTTTCAGTCTGGGCCTCAGACAGAAAAGAGGAAGATGAATGAGGAATAGACATCAATGATGATTGAGCAAAGAAAAAAGATATAAATATAGATACAATGAAAAGAATTTGTGGATTCACACCGTTCACAGTTTTC
Source organism: Perccottus glenii (assembly GCA_024416835.2). Lineage (NCBI taxonomy): Eukaryota > Metazoa > Chordata > Actinopteri > Gobiiformes > Odontobutidae > Perccottus > Perccottus glenii. Next base: position 6,746,733 of record CM044562.2, read on the forward strand.
AGTTTTGAACCTTTTCTGTCCTTTTGATTTTGTGTTGTCTTCCCATCATCTTTTTCTTTTTATGGACAAACCTTCTTGAAGCTATTTTGGCCAACCAGTCCTTTGGGATTTTAGGGTTAAAGGGCAAATGGTTGGGGACTTTTCCAGACCTTGTGGGCACCCCAAGCTGAAGGCACCTGGCTGCTCACATACAGTGATCATGAGAGATATATTTAATCACAAGATGTATGACATTGATTATTATGCATGTTTTATCATTGAGGAAGACAAACAAACCTCCGTATTTTTTTGAATCAGAACAAATCTTGTGTTGTTTCGACTAATAACAGATTTTTGAAAAAAGGATGTAAAATTTACAGGTAGCTTTTTTGTACAATACAAACATGTAAATAGTTAATGTAAAAACATTTAAACATTGTTTTTCTCCAAGCTGTGACTGATGGTTACAGACTCAGTAGATGTTTTGGATTATATTAGTTATATGAACATATGATTAATGAATACTGTCCCCTTCCACTTGGGGCCCAAAGTGATTGCCTGGTTTGCCAACCCCATTGTAACCTTTTAAAGGCTAGATTGAGGAATGAGTGAAATTGTGAGACAGGCAAGAAGAGTTGGATAAGAAAGATGGAGGGATTGAGAAAAGGAAGGGTGGGCTTCTGTCTCGAGGCAAGGCTTTAATGAAGAGGCCTTTGAAGTTAGCTGTGATTGAGCGGCATCACTGTCCTCTTCAAACGGAGGGGGCACCTCTCCGCAGACTTTCTCTCATTTATCCTGCTTTCCAATTCAGTCACTCTGTTGTGATTTTAATTCTTTTGTCTCAGCAAATTCCATCCATCTCTTTGTTCCCCGTAAAGCCTTTCACAAACCCTGCCAACCCCGACCTGGTCCTCCTCTGTGATCAGGACATGCATCAAAAGTCTACCTAACTAACCGTAGTGGTCCCATTAGTTTCACAGCTTTGGGAAGTGTCAAGAAAGTGGAAATTATGTGTGGTGTCAGGAGAACAGGAGAAATAAAAGTTACCATTCAGTAACCACTGGTTAACACGGCGCATTGTTCATAATGCATCCACTAAAGAATGTCAAAGTACTGAGGCCTGAGGACATGTGACATAAAAAAAGTCACAGACTAGCTATGAGGTTTTTAAAAGCAAATAAGGTAAACGTCTGGAAGCATGACATATTAAAGTTACAATGTTTGCCCCTGTAGCTAGTGATGCTAAAAGATCCAGTGACAAATGGTTGGCCTGTGATTGTCTGTTCAATCCTGTTCAAGAGAACTATTATCTACAGATGGACCTTTGAAAAACTGAGAAAAAAATCCAAGATTAACTTAAGACAAATGTTTTTAGGAAAAAAAAAAGTTACTTAATATGTCTTTATGAATGCAATGAATCTTGGATCTTTGTCAGTCACTTATCTAACACTTCATTATATCTGTTGTTCATTTGGAGTCTCACTCTGTTACATCCATAGCTTTGGAAAGTGTGGATACATGTGAGCTTCATGTGCTGTCTGGGGAATTTGTACGTGACTTTGAAGAGCTATAGTTGCTAAGGTGCATCCATAAGTACTCTCATGTGCTCGCAGCGTTCAGAGTGAGATGACCGTTCCTGCCTATCCTCCACTGGAGCTGACGACACTTTGTTATCTCAACAAAGTGGCTCCGTGGGCGATTTCACCGACATCCATCCATCAAGCCAGCCTCCTACGCTTTTCCCTTTCCTCTACCTGCAGCCATCCTTTCTTCTTGGCCTTTTTCCCCTCCCTTGCTAACTGATCTCCACTGTGGTGAGCTCCCGCCATATTTACAGTATATGGCAGCCGCCTGCAGCACCTTATTAAGGCCATGTGTTCCCAGAATTTCACATTTTACTCTGCGTCTGGTCTGCATTTCCGAAATACAATACATACCATGCTATTGAACTAGTTACATGAGCCGACTTCAGATACAAAATCTTCAAAAGCCATATCAGTTTTATAGATTTACACTTTAATAGGAGAGTTAATACACCATTATGCAAACAACAAAAGGGAATTAAATCAGAAAAGACAAAATAATGTCTTTAGTGCAGCACAAGCAAATGTACCTTCTACATCAGATAAAGAGAAATCTATTCTTTAGACCAAAAAGGGTCCAATTACTTAAATATATGCAATTCCTCTGCATTTTGTGCTCTGCAGATGAAAACACTGCAGGAAGCATTGAGTTATAAGACACTTACATGCTCCACAGGGCTCCGGGAATGTGGAGTCAGGTGATTCTCCCTGGGCCTGTAACTATAAGAGACTTATTTTACATATTGTCTTCAAGAGCTGCTATTGTATGGAACATTTGAAAGTACTCGATGGTGTAAAATGGGATTTTTAATCTTATTTCACATTTTAAAGGAACAATGCCTCTGGTGGTAGACATCAGAAAAAAAAAAGTGTTGTTCTGTGCTCAGTAAACTAGCGTTAGCATTATGACTGGGTGACTGAGACTACTTGTACTCACTTTTAGACAAACCCTGGATTCTGGACACTATGACTTCCATACATGTTTTTATTAGAAGTTAAATATTTGAACAGTAAAGGAGTCATTTAATCCTGCTGTTTTGTCTCTGTCGTATACAGTCATATGCCGTTGTGTTTGGAGCAGGGGGCTGGCATGCGTGAATGTAACTCGGTTGTGGACAAGAGGCCAGGGACAGTTAGTCTGGCCAGATTAGTCTATGTGATTACAACCCCTGACTCAAACAGCTCATTTTTGTGGCGTGGCCAGCGACAGATTAATGGGCCCAAAGAAAACATTAGTGCAGTCCAAAGGTTCAGGCACACCTCGCTGCATCTGCCAGCTGGAGAGCTTTATCTGCTTCTCTTCAACCCTTTTCAGACTGAATCTGAAATTTATCCTGACTTCATCCGGAGAGCTGCATGTATGAACAGATTGCAGATTCTGCAGATTCTCCAGAGAAGCACCATGAGTTAACCAGGAGTGGGTGTTTGTCTCTCAGGTTAAACCACCTGGACTACCTCAGGACATGTGTGAAAGCATGTCCTGCAGACATTCCCTGAGCTGAGCAGCATGTATAAGCATGACGTCGTAAATGAACCCACTAGATGTAGTTCCCCTGACATCCTTCTGTCGGCATGATAGAGGCTTTCCATACACTTAGACAGATTTAGCATGGTGTAGCATGTGAGTGGACTACCTAATCAGGTGCAGCTGACAATTTCACATCTATTAAGCGCTATTACCTCAAGGAAATGGGTATTAAACCGAGTGCTTGACGCTGAATCACAGAACACTCACTCTGTGGCCTGTGTGTCTGAAATACTGCTGTTATTGTAGTTTAATATTCTTTTAAAACTTTATATTTCTAAGTGACAAATGGGTAAAGCCTTTGAGCCTACAGGAGTCCAAAAGCATAAATTATGACCTAAATTTGTTTGACACAAGCCAATAAAACCTGTATGATTTAATCAATGTACAATCAACTGTAGAAGTATAGCAACAGTTTTCAGACAAAACGGGTGCACCAGTTTAGTTTAGTTGAGGCCACTCAGTATATTATTATTCTCGTCTCGTTGAAGGTTTGTGAGACATGGTCCCGTCACGCTGCCTCATGCCTGGAGAACAACTTTGATTGTTAAACCCATAAATGATTCACTAAGCCATATTTTTAGACAGAAGCCATTTTGAATGATGTATTTATCAAGTGAGCTGTTGAGAATGTGTCCATATGCGAGTCTGCATGAGTATGTCAACCAATGAGATTTCAACTTCTCTGTGCTGAAATATTTATCTTACTGCCTGAGTTTCTGTGGACGACAGATGCTTTAGAGGCAAGACGGTTTAAAATATAGGATTAACCTAGAAATTTATTACACCATTAAAAAGAGGCCCTTGGATGAGTTTAATTTTTAAGTTTGTGCATGATGTCTGTGCAAAGTTTGACAAGTAAATGTGTCTCAATGATGACCTAAAATCTGAGTTTGAGACTGTGTTAGAAAAGATAGCTGTGAAACAAAACTTTTTGTAACGTTAACTTTTAAAGAATCGATTTGAAGACAAAAGTACAAAGGAAAGGGCATGGATACAACGCTGTTAGTGCAAAGCTCCACACAAAGGAGCACCTGAATGACCTGTTCCTTGTTTATTTTACCAGCCCGGAGCAAGTATGTGGACGCTAATGTACCTGTCATCAGAGCTATGGACCACACTGAAGTCAGACGTCAAAGAGCGGACTCAAATACTTGAAAAAACAATACACACATACAGACAGACCTAACATGTGCAGACACATAGCCCTATGATAAAACCTTGCAGTCAGTCTGTACGGTTACTGGTAAGAGACAAAGTTTCCACGCTGCAGAGATGAAGAGGTGAGCTGTCTGCCGGAGAGAGTTACATAGGCACTAAGAGCCAGGTGTTGAAATATACATTAAGACAAGGAAACAATTCTTTGTGTGCTCTGAAAAGTGTTTGCACTCCATGATCAAGACAGATGCCCCCATTTGTCTGAAAATCTCTCAAAAAGAGCTGCTGGAAAGACACTTTTGGAAATATAAGAGAATTTTATGAGGCTGTTGACTTTAAAGGGTTAGTCTGGATTTGTGTGTTTGTATAAAATACTCACCATGATTAGGCATTTCCTCCAATGGCCCAGTTTGGAGAAGCAGAGAGGAGCCCAGACATAGAAACCTAAAATAAAAATAAAAATTGGCTCATATTAATTGCCAGTTTCTAATGATAGCAACAATACATTGGATTAGATGACTGTGGTCACATTTGTAAAAGGTCAGTGATGACTCAGTAGACAAGAAAAATGATGGAGCTGTGATCCTCTGTTTGGTCAATAACATTTTGTATGTATAACTGTTGCACTACTCTGCTAATCTGAAAATCAAAATCAATGTCATCCTCAGATTCAGAAAACTTTATTCATCCCATTAGGGCAATTCAGTTTCAGTCTTTGTTTGCTGCAAGACAGACAAAGACATATCAACAATAATCATGATACAGTGCAATGCACAGTGGCACCTGTAAAGCCTTATCTCATCTATTTTTATATTTAATTTTATTTAATCTAATGCTTGTGGGACAAATGACACATAAACAGAAAGCAACATTATTAAGAGAGAGCGCTGCTTTTAATAAACAAGGAGAAAATTGGGAAATACTTTCTACTGTACTTTATGACTAAAATATCTGAGGATTTTGTGATTCATCTTCAGAATAAAAACAGTACAATGTTCAAGTAAAGAAAGAAACAAGCCACGTCATCTGGAGGCTTACATAAACAGACGCTCAAAGGCACTGCTGTTTGTTTGGTTGTTTTGACTTATTGCTTCATGATGCACTTTTCACCTCAAAAACATCATAAAAAATAAATGTGTCCGCCTCTTACATAAGACAGAATCAGCTGATAATCCGAGCTGGAGATGGCCTCTGCACATCTCTCATCTCATCGGAGTGTATTTCCTCTCGTGCGCTGATTAGAAGCAGCTGTTGTTTTGAACGACACATGTTATAAAGAGGAGGAATGGGAGATGAATGTGGTGATAGCTTCTTGATGTCTGCCACTCGTAGATAGTGAACACAACTGTTTGCAGAAACTGAGTGCTTATGTATTTATTCCTAAACTCTGTGGTGCTCTGCGGTTCTCTCTTTACCCAAAGCCATTGGTAACGACTGATTGTAAATCACATTTGCAGTGTGGGAGAGAGTGGGTGTTGGTGAAGGTGAATAATATTATTACATTTTGCTGAAAATATGAATATATTTTTTCTTTCATTTCACAAGAGCATTAGATAATCTTCTATGTACGGCCTCCTGCTTGTCTCTCTACATTCAATCTCCCCTTCCTCCTTCAAAATCAGGGCTGACTCCCCCTGTTTTATAATGTAACATGAAACAGAGGCAAGTTATAATGTAACATGAAACAGAGGCAAGTTATTGTCAGAAATGACTTTACATACAAATATATTCACAATAAATCACCAAACAGAAACTCTACTAATGCTTTTGTTGTTAGGACATGAAAGCATAGTGTTCTGTTTAAATAAAGTCGATTTCAAAGATGGATCACAGTCTGCTGCAGAAATGTCAGATTGGTTGATCATATAATTACTTTGGCATGTAATTCATATTTGCTGCAGCATTACCATTGCTTATATTGGGTTCTCTTGAAAGGACAAACATTACTACGTACTCACTATATACTAGTCTCACTTATTTTCCAACAGCATACTGATATTGAACTTATAGTTTTCTAGCTTTGTCAACTGAACGGTGAAAGTTAGGTTTTGAAATTGAGTGCAGGTGGACGTTGGACAGTTACACAAGCTGGGGATGTCTGTCTGGAAGAATGTGTAAGTACAAAAAAAAAAAGACATTCACATGAGGAAAATGTAGAGGGTAATTATGCAGTGGATGTTGTCACTGACTACCTTCTCTTTTCTATTAGTTTTACAAAATTGGCTTGTTAAGTGGCATACCTTCTTGGGCACACAAAGCGCTTTACATCAAGCTTCCATTCAGACAAGCACTCCACATTCACACTGCTGAAGTTCTTCATCATCAACTGTTCGAACAAATAACATGCTCTGCTGGTGGATGTGTGCACTTCCTTCTTCCCTCTGCTGTGTACTCTCGGCTGTGTACTCCCGCCTGACTTAGCTGAAGCCAGACTTTTTTACGCCTTTAGTAAAAACAGGTTTGGCAATGATGAAATGCCCCTGTAGTTCTGGACCTTATTTTTATTCCTTAGACTGATTCAAGGTTTTAAATTTAATACTAATAATTATAATTCAAACAGTTTAGACAGGCTACAGCACAACCATGTCTCCATGAATTCAGTTCAAATCAAATCACTTTATTTGTCCCAACTGGGGCATATAAGTAGCTTAAAATAGACACAATTAATAGACCACAAGACACAGTAAATTCAGCAGTAAATTGAATTGATTTTAAAGCTGTAAATGTGTAAGTGTTTTAGAAAAAAATAGTCATAGATGATTGCGTGATTTGACATTAACTGGTTGTTATGGATACAGCAATAAGTTTCTTTTATCAATGAATCAGAGAACATAACCAGGAGAAGGTTTTTAAAAGTTTATCAGTAAACACTGTGCTAACAAGTCTAGGTTACCTAAAACCCCAGCTAAAGTGAAAAACTTATATCAGGACATCACCGAAGTGTTGACCATCTTTCAACATTCACTTGCTTCCGTGTGCTACAATGTGCAGCTAATTAGACTGTCATTTATCCTGACAGGTCTGTTTGTATTGTTCCCAGAATAAATGTGGCTGTACAGGGCACGAAGGGTGAAAAAAATCTAGTGTCATCTCTGAAGTTGTGTCTATTTCAGGCTCCATCTTCCTCATGCACTCAAATGTTCTGCCGGAGCCTATAGTCACAGATTACAGTTTGTTTTTAGTCGGGAATTGCTTAAGTGGTTACGTTTGGTCCCATACTCCACCCTTAGCACTATATCACTCCCTCTGGCCCCCGAAACCTACTGCCCTCACACCCAGCTAACTATAGCCTTCGAGGAGAAAATTGCATCTGGAGCAAAAAGGCACTTAGAGAAAACCACTCCCTTGTAAAGTTCTGGTGGCTGCAGGCGGGTGCTTATAAAAACAGACAGTGGGCCATTAGCACCAAATTAGGATTTTACATCGTGTGACGAAATAGAGGCCTATTTAGTGCAGCCGTTTAGTTTCACCTCGATAAGTGAGGTGTACAAACAATGGGGCAAAATAACTCTGCAGTGTTAACTTTGATTTTTTTTCATTCTTCACCGTTCTTGGTTTACATTCTGTGCAAATATTTCATTTTCTAAGTAAATGTTTAAGTACAGAAATATATTGAATTTTGAGGCCTGTATAGGAATAAATGTTTTTCTTGTAAGCCATACTAAATTGTAAGGAGCTTAGAATTGGACATCAGCATATGCTAATGTATTATTATCAGAATTTCCCCCAAGGTTTAAGTAATGTTTTAATATAATTATTTATGTCTGTTGATTGTTTTGTAGCTTCTCTAACACAAACAACGTTTAAGGCAATTGGTTTTACAGACAGCACTATTAACTTTAAATTCAAGCGCTGTTATATAAGCCCAGGATAAACATTTTTTTCCCTTCTTTTTATTGTACATTTTCTGAGGTGTACCTTTGGCCAGAGGGCAAGAGGTCAAACTAAGAAAAGAGTGGGATGTAAAATAGTTAATTGAGCTATAGCCGTTTAAGATTGTGTTTTGCAGCTTTGGTTTTAGATGATGTACAAAGCTTATGAAGATGCTTTTCATCATCATCTAATATCTGAAATGTACATAAGCATTAGCAAATGAACAAACTTAACCTTTGACTCGTTTGCTGTTGAAAACCAATAACAAGGTACTTTAACCTCCGGTGCTGAATGTGCTCTCAGTTGGATCACTCTGCAAACATCAGATTGCATACATTACAGAAAAAAATCCATCAACCTTTGCAGTTTATGTTGCAGAGTTGCATATTACCAACTCAGAAAATAGTTTTAGTTCCTGTGGACAGCACAATAGTCACATTCTCAAATAAAGTATAGTGAAAAAGAAACTTGGGTAAAGGTAACAAAGTGAATATAAAGGCCACAGTGTGTTTCCTCCAGCTGCAGTATAAAGTTTACTGTAACATAGGAGTGTGGCATTATTGTCATTCGAGTGGGTAAACTGCCCAGGGAGCATAAAAAGCTTCTTTGTTTTTTTTTCTAGACAAGAGACGTGGGCGCGGCATCACTTGAAACGCTCCTTGTCTAGTCTGTGCACCCAACAGACGCTAATAAAGCTCTCAGGTTTTGTATTACACCCAATCAACAAAACCACGAGGGTGTGCTTGAGACGCACTTGTGTGGACCTGAGGATAGTGGATGTTTGTAGTTTAAAAGGGAAATTCCACTTGAACAAACCTCTTTTATCTGGCGTCAATGCTTGTATATAGTTATTATTACGTGGAATGGAGGTCTGCTCCATAAGACACACACAATACACCTCTGTAAGTAAATGCTTGAGATGCATTTACCGAGTGGAAGTGCAGTAATGGCTTGCAGTGCAGTGTCAGAGAGTACAGCAGTTTAAATGATCTATCTAGATATTTTCACATAAATAAAGCACAGGCAGCGGGGCTTTCATAACAGGTAATAGGAAAGATGCCAAGTGTGTAATTGAGAATCGCTGGTGTCTGTGACTGTCTGAGAAAAAGAGGCACACATGAATCACACATGCCGGTTTAAAAAGACAAACACGTTATCTTGGAGGAACTTAATCACTGACGTGTGACAGCGGCAGATCCTGACATGTGTTTTGTCACATAGAGGTGCTTTCTAATGAGGACGGATGTGACAGAGCCTCCAAACAAATGTGAATAGTCCAGATTAATGGCATCAGCTGATCTTAATGTGTTTACTTTTTAATATATTACTTTATACTGTCTAATTGTAATCAGCTCATTTATACAGATTGCATTATTACACAAAATATAGTCAATTTTCTGTTCTAACCTGCTTTGAATTACTTTCTTTTTTGTCCAGCCCCTCCCTTTACTTCTTTTTATGTCTTCAGACAAGACAGTGCTGTTTCATTTCCTCTCCCTTTTGAAATAATCCTTTTGGACAAGGCTCTTATTTTATCCTCAGTAATCCATGAAATTATCACTGTTCACATCCATTTGTTTAGTGTAAAATGTTTCATGTTACTGTACTATCCAGATAAATGTTTATGTTTATGATGTAGTTACACTGTACTTTGTGACTCCTAATTGTTTCTTGTCATCGAAGACTGGCTCCAAAAGAAGTCCTGACTTTTATCAGAATGAGGGGTGATATTTTGCTGAAACACCACTTTGTTCTGCTTGGATTTGATTTAAAACATGAAAAAACTATTCCAGATCTTAATATTGTTCCAGGAAATGAACAACGTTTTAAACCATATTGTCAGATGAGAGTGTTTGCATTTATTCTAGACTAGGGCTGTGTTTCGATTCAAATTTCAAGAATCGATTCGATTCTGATTCTCAAGATCTTGAATCGATTATCATTGTTCGATTCAATCCGATCCGATCTTCGAGATTTAGATAAGTGTTTTTGAGGAAAGCATTTTTTTCCAGCTGTTACCTGAATTAGAGGACTTTAGTTATGCAACATATTGATACTATTATTATAGACATTCAACTGCAAATTAATGGAGTATTGATGGTTGTAAAGAACAATCCCCCTTCCAGAATGTTGATACAACTGCTTTCACAAACTTGCACATGTTGGGGATCACTTCTTCAGACAGACGTTTGCGAGACACAATGACATAATTTGGTTCCATTACCTTCATTAACCGCCTGAATCCCACATTCTCAACAACAGAATACGCGCGCATATCTTTGCAAATGAAGCCCGCAATCGCCTCAGTTATTTTGACAGAGCGTGCAGAATTAATTGGCAGGCTTGGATATGATGTCTTGATGATGTTGCATCATGTGGTTCCTGAGATTAGTAGTATTTCCACAATACTTCACCTCCATTTGGCAGGCTTTGCAAATTGCTTTGCTTTTGTCAAGCTTGTTGTCTTTATTGCTTCTGAACCCGAAATGGTGCCAGATCGCAGCTTTTAGCGTTTCTGGAGTTTTCAAAGCAGCCATGTTCGTTGTTTTAATGTCCTTCCACCTCGTGTGAATGCGTGAATTACGCGGCAAATTAAAATTAACGGGGAAAATGTAGGCCTATTATTAAATCGATCCTCTGAGTTACGAAAAAATCTTTAGAAATTAATATGAAAATCGATTCAGAATTGGTGAATTGATTTTTTCAACACAGCCCTATTCTAGACCCTGATTATGTGTTGTCTTCAAATTTTAATTCAACTTTGTTTTACAGTATCTCTTGCCCTTATACAGATAAGCCACCGCCGGTGTTGATAATGGATAAAATAGAAAACAGGGAAAAGAGAGTCATCTGAAGCAAAGTGTTTAAGGAGAAAAGCTTGTCTCTGTAATGTTAAATTCATTAAAAAGTCATGTCAAAAGGTTGCTGGAGCCAAGAATAAATCTTTGAGAGTGCAGCTTTCCGACTGACTGCAACTAAAAGTGTTGAGTACAAAGTATGAACCAAGCATTTTTTAATTATGACACAAAAGGAACAAATCTAAAAGTTAGGATAAATGGGGACTCAGCTGCAAATTTTAAACCCACCTTACAAGTAAATGCATGCATTAAAACTCAGCAACAACATGAACAGGACATTTTTACGAGACAAAAGTTAAAAGTGACTATTTTTTAGCCTATATGAGAGTCAATGAGCCATGTCATTCATGAACTGAAAAAAAAAAAAAAAAAAAAGAGTAGAGACTTGTGTATAAACTTGTACACATCTGAACATCAGAACATCAGCCTGCCCCATTTCCTTCCACAGCCGCCCCCACACCAGCGCTGACACGGAGCGGCAGGCGTGATTACAGCAGGATGCATGAGTCTGAGCCCAGCTGTGGTGAGCCGTTCTGTGGATGTAGTGGATCTGAGCCCTGCTAAACGAAATCTAAATGAAAGGCTCTCAGATGGTGTGAGCGTTGCATAAGCGAGGCAAGGTCCCTGGATAAGCTGATTACGTGGCAGCCTCATATTCATTTCCACATCCTTTAAAAGAGCTGAGCCCTGGCAATGGCTTAGCAACTTACTCTCTACTATACTGTACTCTGCAGGCAGCATCGTTACATTTCTTGTACTTGTCCTTTGTCTGGTCAGCTTGAATATCTAAGTGTATGGTACATATCTATCCTTAAACAAAAAAACAGACCTTCAAAAAGTAATTTATGCTTTGCAAAATAACGCACTACTGTCTGTTAGCATAAAAACAGACGGGCCTCCAGTAGTTTTTCAGATACTAAGCTACAAAAACAACAACTAAAAAAGGCTGCTGCTTTCACGTTTGTCATGTGTATGAAAAAAATTGTAACATTTCTCCTTGCTTTAAAATAAGGTACATTTAAGCCACTAAAATACAAAATGGCTGACCTAAAAATGTTAATCCATTCCCAGCCCAGATATTTTTCTTCCCAGATAATGTTAAAAATTAAATCAAATCGAATGTTTGTGAGTTTTAACCTGTTCACACTAACTTCCCAAAGCAAATTTAATGTGGGTCAATGTTGAAACCATTGTTAACATAACCTGTTTGTTTAAATGAAATGGCAGGATGAAAAGCTGATGGGAGCTGTGACTCTGACTCATCTCAAACAGGTGGGAAGACTTTTGTGCTTTTCCACTCATTAAGGAAATAGATCCATGTCGTCATGTGTGCGTTCACATGTGAGTAACAAGGGTCTGCTATTGTACGGCTAATCCTAAGAGGAGGCTGCAGCGTGTAAACGGAACAACTGCACTCACCATGTGACACAATCACAGGAGCTCGGCAACACCAGCCAGCACTTCCTGCCTCACATTCAGATGACAGTGAACGGCACAATAACATGCAGAGAACAAGGCATGAATTGTCTCCTTGAGCAGTTGTTTAGTCTAATTACAACACTGGCAACATGTTCACATATTCTCACGGGAGCTTGTACAACACATAATAATGCTGACGGTTTGGCAGTGCTACTGGCTTAAAGTTACACAGGGCTGCTTTAAGGTATTTTCTTTAACTTTCTTTTTTTATCATTATTTTTCACCAAGAAAGGTATAGGTGTTTGAATTTGGCACAGGTTGCAGTGATGTTCCACGGACTGTAGTTTGTAAACTATGCAATAGAAGTGTGTGGAAGTGTATAGAGTTCATATCTGGTGCTATTAACTAACCATTCACAACCAGTGAAGAGCTTTTTAAACAAGACTTTTATCTATCTCTGTGTTTTTGCACACTTTTGCGGTATTCTGCCACTGTCATTAGGTAAATTGATTTCTTAATACAGGCTTTACATTATGTCATGGCTGTTCTTATTTTAAACACACTAATGGTGTGCACAATGCCTACAATACAAAATTTAAACTTCCTTGAGGCACTGGGAAAATGTGTCTGAAAAGTGTCAAAGTGAGAACGCATGGATACTTTTCTGTTATGTTCATGGTAACTGTCTCGGTCTAGCCTTTTGTGTCACAGTTGACTCACATGTGATTTTGTGTGGATAATTCTGACTCATGACACACTGTTCACTGTATTTCTTCTGCCTCTTTGTTACCTCTCAGACGGTCAACCCATTAGAAGACGGCCATGTCACATCGACTGCCCTTTTTCCACACATAGATTCACCACATCCTCTGCTCTTTATTCTCCTCGACCCACGTTCGGTGCCATCTGTGGCCATAGCAACCGGATAAAATAAGTTACTTATTATAGGACAGGGGCTCAGCTGGCAGGTGGCGTGCAACTACATATCCTCCTGCAAACAGGTCAGCAGTGCACAGTTGCACTACAGAGTTTGGGAGAGTTGGAGTTGGTTTGTTTTGTGCTTTGTGCTGAGAATAAGATACTAACATGTGTTTGATCCATTCTCATGAAAGGCAGTAGAGTTCTGTTTAGTCTCTGTGCAGTCAGTATGCAGACAAGTCTGAGAGCAACCATCCCACCCCTAACCCTCATATGAAGAAGATTTAAAGATAAACACAGGAAAGACAATAATAGTGGGGGACATTTAAAAAAATGAATTATTTATGACATATGTGTAATCCAGATTGTAAATGTAAATGGTTAAAAAATCATTTGAACCTAGAAAGATGTATATTTGGGCCGAGCAAGACAACTCACACACGTCTCTCAAGGACGTCTTGAACTTTACATTTACATAAAGTCAGTGTTTTTCTATATTATCCACATTTAATTTATGTTATAGGTCTATCATTGGTTTGTGGGGATTATTTTTGCAATACACATTATACATTTATTATTATCATCACATTATGATACACATATGTGATTTTGTGTGATGTGATAATTCTGTGCCAGATATTTACTTTCTCATGTTAAATTAATTGACAAGTCAGAGGCTTATATCCCATTTTGGTGAGACTAGATGAAAAGGTTAGTGACTCCAGTGTTACTTTTGGAAGTCTGTGGCTGTGCTAAAATGTTTACTCTGCTAATGAAACAATAATACAAAAATGCACATTAGAGGTTTTCTAATGCTGTGCAATCTTAATGTTTATGAAACTTCATGGTAAAGTCATGTATATTTATCTGACTTTTTATCCAATTATGACTGTTTCTGTCTATTTAACATGTTTAAATATTCAGTCGGTGTATTTCCTAACACTATTACAAATGTCTTCCAACATTGTCTTGCAAATGGTAATATTTGACTTTTTCTCACAAACAGTGCCCTTTCTAGTGTTTACTCCTTGTTCCTGTGAGGGCTTTGTTCTCCACCAGTTGAGTGACACTTCAAATAGGCGCACAGTCTCGTGGAGAAATGAGCCAGAGGGGGATTGGGAGGGGTGTCGGCTGGTAGCAGCTGTGGGCGCGGACTCAGAGATAGTATTGCAGATTGTCGAATTCCTCCTGCTCTGAAGAACATCTGTGCGGAGACCACAACAATGGAGCACATTTTGTGGTGACGATAAAGCCCTCTCTTCCAGCACCATCAGCGTTGTTATCTAAATCCATCCGTCAGCTCCTCCTCCACTTTCAGGGCTCTTTGGTGCCTGCCCCGCTGCTCTAAATCTCCCCAGCACCTCTGTATAACCGCCCCTTGTCCCTCTCAACCCCTGATAAACTACTCCCTGCTCCTCTCTCGCTGTTATCGGCCTGCTGTTAACCTAAACCATAAGGGCATCACCACAAGACTTAGAGTGTGCAGCACCAGCACTTTCTCAGCTCTACCACCTGAATAACACTTTACTGTTGCAGTTTTTTGTAAATCTAAGTCATGGCCCTTAATTTAAACACCCATAAGCACCCAAAGTACAAAAAACAAATCAGTGGAAGTCAGTTGGGCGCCTTTGCATCGTGTTGCCAATTTTAATTATGTCCTTTGTCAACCTTCAAAGGTAACATGTTTTGTTTATTTGCATTTTGTAATTGGCAAATATATCTTACAATAGTCTATTATACTACAATTTACCAAGCAGCTCCTTTATTCTATGGCATAGCCGAGCCATGTTTAAGAGTGAGTGTGAGAGCTTTACTGTGTTCTTGGATTTGTTTTCCAGAAACAATTAATAAAATATTGGTTAATGCCAAAGAGGGTTTAAGTGTAATTTCTATTCTTGCTTAGAAAACAGCTTCCCCTCATACATTTATGAGGTGTCTGTTTCTGTAATGAATACTGTAAAGAACCAGGAACCAGGCCAATGCCTCAGGATTGCTCAACACAATACCACCATAAGTTTTTTTGTCAGTTTGTCAGTTTAATTAATTCAGAAGCAAACAAAATAAAGTTATTAAATAGAACAAGCATAATGTAAAAATAAGTACAAAAATAAACAATATTTTGGACATTTTTCCATTATTCAGAAAATAATCAGGAGCCCCTGTTCTTGCAATAGGCCTATTCTATATTATAGTTTGTTCTTTTGTTGATGTCAGTAACACTGGTTATGTCAATGTTGTTGTTAGTTTTCAGCAAAAATAACATCTCAGACTGAAAAAATATATTTGGGGTTGCATGCTTTTTTGGCCCTCGGTGAAAACTAGTTGGGGACCCCTATGCTATGCTAATTCCGTTGGTTCTTTGGCTTGTATGTATTTGTAATTATATACTGTATATGTCCAGTGTAAAACTATGGCTATTTTATCAATCACCAAAGTCAGAAATGTGGAGTAACATAATATAAAACGGATAATAGACAGATTGTAACTTTAGCTTGAAATTATTATTTTTTTGATTTGACAGGCAACATACAGTATGTGTAAATGACAGAATGCCATGATGGGAATCCAAAAATTCTTTGACTTTTATTCAATATATTTTGGGAACCCCAGTTTCTTCTTGGATACAGCACCTTTTACTGCAGTTGTGACTCGAGTTGATGCGATCAAAACCAAAATCAGGTGTGTACTGTCAGTCACACTGTGGTTTAGTCCAAAAGAAAACATGTTTTGATCACATACAACTGTCTACAACTGTCATTGACTCACATAAAAAACATAACATTTACAACATATATGTGTTTAATTAGAAAATGAAATAAAAAAATACTTTTTAAAAAGTTTGTTGCATAATTTTGTTCATGAGCCATTGTACAAGCTGAAGTAGTGAGCAAAAATGACTTGCTCTTGACAACATGCTCCACAAAAAAAGTTGGAAAGTTGCTCAAAAAAAATGAATTTGTTTATTTGCTGATTGCTGACAAAGATTTATTTTGTCCCTAAAATTTCCTGTTCCCTAATTACATAAACACATGACTCTGTCAGATAAGCACATATTCAGTTTATGGCTAATAAACTTGATAAGGACAGTGCCAGGCTTAAGCATTGTATTTTTCACTGTTGTAATTAAAAGCAGCCAATCAGGATGTGGGTAGCTTCATTATTAAAATGCTGGATCAGCGTCAAAACAGTAATGAGCCACATCTTCTTCATAATGAGCGAATTAATCCACCCCCGCTTCATATCTCTGCTTTCAGTTTGCAACAATGAACCTGTTCAAATAGATAGAGCAATCAGATTCCTCTCTACCTCCAGGAATTAGGATTTAATCAAGGGATGTGTCGTGCAAATCGCAGTTTGCCTTAAGCATTTCCCCACAGCTTTGATAACTTACTATTTGAATATACATAGTGGGAAAAGAAACATAATCCCACTTTTAATCCTGCCTATAGGTCTGTAGTCACTTAATCTGTAGTGACTCAGTGTTTTGGCTGCGGGTTGCCAAAGTTCATAAATTGGGGATAAAGCAGGTAAATATACGGCACGTTTAACTTCCTGTCCAGAAGTGACAAACTGATATTAAACTCACAACTTAAAAAAAAATGTGCCTCTGGAAAGTTTATGGAGTGTGTAATAAAGCTTTACTTGAGGTTTCAAAGCAGGCTCTCTACGTTTGTCTTAAATTTAGGATTATGTTGGATACTTGTTGCTGACAGTTTACAGTTGTGCCACTGTATGAGAGCTCTTCTCATTGATCATGTCACTTACAACCACTGTTTTTTCCAAAATGAATTGGTCTTTTGTTGACAAAACCACCGAGGATTATTTAGGCTGATGAACAAATTAGATGTGTCAGCATATTACACAGTATGAACTCAATCCATACAAAAAAACAAAAACATGTGTTATTCTGTTTGTTTTATCATGTAAAAAACTTACAAAGACTATGTTATTAAATGTTAATTTTGTTGTTAAAGGGCAAAAATGACCTTCTGGTGGTATCATATTAACATTTATTTATTTTGTTTCATATGACAGGTTTGCTTAGTCGAGGTAAACAGAGCAGAGTTTGCCCTGAAGCAGTCGACAGGATTCAGCAGCAGTCCTTGAACACAGGAACCATTTTCAGTGTTATTGTATCAGTGCTATTATGCTGCTGTCATGGCAACCTCATAAGTTAACGCTTAGAAAGGAAATGAAAAATTGTGTTTTGGAAAATCTTATAGGTAAAGGTTTACATGCACGCAGGACAAAAGACAAGGAAAAGCTGACATCACTTATTGCAATCGACAACCGAAAGTAAGTATAAGTAAGTATAGTATTTTTCATATAGCCTATAGCATGAGCACAGCCAAGTTTTATATGGAGGCCCAGCATTCTGGCCCTGTGGTGGAGTTGCAACAGTCCGACTCGTCATAGAAGGGGCCGTCCCAGGATGGCAGCCCCTCTTTTAAACGGTTAAAACTCCTGACACTTTCCCTCCTGTTTTCCTCCTCGTTTGCTTTTATCCTTCATCTCCACGGCTCGTCTGACTCTGATCTGCCTTGCCCATAAAATTCAGGTGGGACGCCGAGGAATGCGGCTTCTTTGTGGAAAAAGGATGAGGCCGAAGATAAAAGGTGAGGGCAAAGCACTGGTGACTTATTCAAGGTGCTGTCGGATAAATTGGGAAGACACCTCTCTGGTCGATGCCTGTTTCATTTTAAGTCCTGCATGAGACGAGTGAGCCGCAGCTAACGAAGGCGCCTCGATGATTCATGCTTTTAAACCCCCTTTATTTCTCCCTCTCAATCATCCTTTTTTTATTTTGTGCTCAGCCCTTTGCTTTAATCAGCTTTCAGAAGGCTTATTTGGAGTAAGTGATTGGCTGTAATGGGCTATGTCACCATGAGGCCACAGCCCGGACCCTCATTTAGAACCATAGATCTATTCCCTCTGCTATCGCTGGCTCTCTAGGTGTGAGTGATGAACTCCATATGCCCAGGCCAACCCCTATTCTCACCAAGATAGGGCAGTGTGTATTTGTCACACCTGCATGCCATTATCATCATGTGTCGAGGGCACACCTGGTCCATGTCTCTGGCTCTTCCAAACACACGCCTGTTCACACGTGTGGCTGTGAGGTGTATGTACACAGTGCATGTGTGTGTCCTGTTAACGTGATGCTACACAATCAGACACCTCATTTAACCACAATCTCACCTTCCACATCACGGTTAGCCACAGCTGCTGCCAGCATTTCCTATACACCTCTAACCAGTGAGAGCACACGAACCGAGAGCAAATCATAACCAAGACCAGATTGTACCGAGAAGAGGTCATGACCTTAAGACCGAATAACAACCAAGTTCATAAACCTCCTGTATTCTAAAATGTTTCACCAACGGTAACGAGGAAAAACTCTGATGGCTTCATAGACAGGACTATCCCATCCTCAGTGTGAATGGTATTCTCTGCTGGCACTGACATCACATGCCTCTGACACCTACAGCTGCAGCTCCATTTTGTCAGAAGCTCCCAATAAGTAGCACCATAGTGGCAGTCTCCACACTGACTCCTGAAATATGAACTTCAACTGAGGTGAACCGGCTCGAGAGGGAAGACAGGAACGACTGGGAAAATGAAGGCTGTTAAAATTAGAAATAAGATTGAGACAAAGAGACATTTTGGAACTTGATAATTAGCAGGCTTGCAAGCTGTGAAATTACTGCAATACATAATTTCAGCAATGCAACACAAAACATCCAGACTGGAATGACAACACAATAACAATTAAAAAGAAAACAAACGCTGACTTTGTGTTGACCCCCCTTCAACACAGGACTCCAAGGCAGCCACAGAAAATGATGTACATTTTTAATTAAAAAAATATGGATGTTCTTTTAGCCTAAAAATGTTTCATTCTTGGTTTCATCTATTTAGCTTAATTCCAGGCAACTTTGAACTTTTCTTAATCTTTTCACAGAGGCCTCGTGCTGCGACTGTGCCTATTCCATCGATAAAATAATCAAGCATATCCATTTCCTCTTGACTTCGTGTTGGGGCCCGTACCTAACACACACGTAAGCTAAACAAGTACATCTCAACCCAACAGAGCACACTTAACTCAGTGAGAAGTGTAATAGGATCCAGCTCTCTTTACCACAGCTGGAGAATGTACTCGTTCCCATTCAAAGACCTCGGTTAATGAGACTGCAAGGGACCACTAACAGAACAGAGCATACATAAAGACGCCCATAAACTCAGGAGTGGCCAGCGACTTATTCTGTAGCTTCTCATTCAACCACTTTATTCAAACCTTAATATAGTTTTAACATATTACTTTTATTAATAAGTGAATGAATGATATAAATGTAATAAAATGCGAAGTAGAGGAATGAATGAGTAAGGATTATTATATATTGGATTTTTCATGTGTTAAAAGTGGTTTGAATAGAATGAAATGGCATAAATGAAAATAATAATCAACTTAGGTAAAGGCAGAGTGGTTAGCAGGTAAATGTTTTCTTTGTTTGTTTGTTTTTACTTATGTCTTTGATGGTTGGCTGTGAGTTCATTAAACCAATCATATTGAGGGAATGACAGAATATCAGAGAAGATCCATAAAGAGCATACTTTTGTGTGATATGGACTGCAATGGATAAAGGCAAAAGGGTCTAGGCAGGTAGCTATTTATATTGCCCACAAAAGGAAAGGTGTTTTATAACAACATAGAATTCCTAGAACAGTAGCTATGTGCACCCATTACACTAAAGCTAAACTAAGTAACGAAAATGGGGTTAACGCTTTTAAGAGCATCTGTGCCACTGTTGACATAAAGCGATTCCTGGTAAAAAACTTTAGCTACTATGGCAACAATTACATTCTCGTTATTTAGGCTGTTGACGCTATAATGGCTACAACTCCTTTCCCTTCCACGTCTCATCACATTTAATCCTCCTCATTAGTGACCACCATTAATGCCATCCTCTCAGAGTCAGCAGTATGTATTTTCTATTAATGAAAAAGCTGTTATCTGGGATGTTGAGAGGATTTAAAAGATACAGTGGAAATTGCTTGGTGTATAGCTCTGTTTATTCATGAACTGTGTACATCCTGAATATGTATTAAGCTGCTGTTGAGTATGCCATCTGAGGGGTTTTAGGAGCAGAGGAAGCATTAGAAGTAACACCTTAAGTGAAGTGCATGCATTTTAAAGTGATCATTTCTATTGAACTGGCAACAGATGCATTCATTCAGTTGGCTGCTGCAGGTTTTCAAAAATGAATATTACTGTTTTTGTATTATATAGTTCTTCGCCAAGGTAAAAAAAAATGACATACAGAGTGATACAGACCTTTACAGACAGGTAAAGGTAATGCAACTCAGAAGTTTCTTTAGCAAGTTGCATATTTCACTCCTAATTATGGCAGCATTAATGGTGAGCTGACAAGCTGGACAGTCATAAAGAATGGGCTAATATATTTTACAGACACAACTGTTCATTCCCTTCAGGTAATAACAGAGAGAGGGGTCGACTTGGAAAACCTAAACTTAAATGGGCTCCCAGGTTTTGTGGTCACTTAAGCCATGGGGCTGACGACACTGATGTTTGCCGGTAAATCTCAGCTCTGACAAGTGCTCGGTTGCAAGGCTGTGTATGTATTTCACCACAGCAGTCTCTCATTTCCTTGCTCTTTTGTTACAGCCACCTACTGCCTCTGTGTTTAATATTGTGGCTTTTGGATCTCCTCTGCGACCGTGGTTTATAGATAGCTCCTGCTGATATTTATCATCCTGTGGTCTCCGCTGCCGCCTCACACTCTCTCCGAGTCTTCATTGCTTTGATAAATGGCAAGCCCGCAGTAACTCGATCCACATCTACCCCCTGCATACCTGAATAATAACCTGCACACAGAATATATGTAGACAGGTCACCGAGGCTGTGACCCGCTGTCGGCAGGGGGTCGTGACCTCCCACTGACATCAACTCAAGCTCTAAACAGATCTTTCAGTCGTGCCTTGGAAAAAATAGACAAGATACCAAAGAAGTGTTTAATAAGTGATATTTATAGTGACACTGCCCTGAAATAACTCTCAAAATCAGTCCAACTCTGAAGACTATAAAGGCATAGTGAAACTTTTATAGACTTCAAATACTTCTCTCTTTGAAGAAACTCCCCAGATAAACTATTTCCTCAGATAGGAAGCATGCCATTGTGTGGAAGACCTTTTATCATATTAAATCACTTTATAATGGCGTCTTCAACTCATTTGCCCTGAATCAACCCTCTCCCTAAAGACTGACTAATGACTGCTTCCTTTAGGCTCTTCCTGTGCTGTGACTAATGATGAGCCAGGCTCCTTGTTTCCAGGATGACCTCTGACCCCAGTAACATCATGGTGGACACTCTGTCAGTGTCAGCTGTTAGTATAACTATTTACTAGTCACTTGCGAGGGGCAGAATTGTTTGACCATAGAAAAGTGTGTATTTACGTGAATGGGAGAGCTAAGTTTTGTCTTAATGACTTACACAGATTTACAAAAGTCAGCGATGATAACTCTATTACACAATCTTCTGGCTATCTGTTGCTGTCATGTGATTGTCCTTTTCAAAGCATGAATACAGATAACAAAGTACAACACTGAAAGCACATGACTTTGATAAATGAAGATCAATATTTTTCCTGTTTCTATGTTGTAAAGGCAGAGCATCTCAAAACCCTGCTGAGATCCTGGATGGAATCTGTCATTTTTT
The DNA here is from genome assembly GCA_024416835.2 of Perccottus glenii. NCBI lineage: Eukaryota > Metazoa > Chordata > Actinopteri > Gobiiformes > Odontobutidae > Perccottus > Perccottus glenii. The sequence continues at coordinate 6,768,781 of CM044562.2, forward strand.
ATTTCTAGCATGTTTTTTGATGAGCAAGAATAAATAGTACAGTGCAAGTATAAAATGTCTTCTTTACCAAAGGTTAATCTTACTACAAAAACAAAAAACCTTCACGTTGGCTTGGCATAAAATAATATGAATCCCCCATAGCATCAATGATAACCAGGGTATTGACATTGTTCAGCTGTTTGGAAGTTGCTTCCTGTACTGTAAACTATGAACAATAAGAACACTTATATGAATCTAAACTCCACTTTAAAATGCATTATGTTTCCCAATGATTGACCTTTTCACATATAAAGTGTGAGTCTTCTTCAGAAATAATGATTAATGCAACATACACTAAGACCCTGGTCAGAGATTTGACTCACTAGGCTCTAACATCTCACAAACGTCTCGCTATAGATGATGTAAAAATAAATCTGTAAAACCTATGCAACAGACTCTTCATATCTTTCCATCTGCATTTTCTCTGGGCTACACATTTAATGAATTGACTGTCAAATTCAGTTGATCCAATTTACAAGAACTTTGAGGAGCACATAATAAAAACAGTTATAACCATTACATTACTCAACATTTATCCTTTCCTACTCCTGCTTTTTAACAGCCGTGACGGTTTTATTACCATCTCTGCGCGGTAATGGGCCTCTCATTGTGAGGAGCCATGTGGCCTTGGGCTAGTCGGGATGTGGGCTGCTTCAAAGATGGCTCTGGTCGATGTGCTGTTAATATAATCTCCAAACTTGCTGCCTGTGAAAATGTCACCACCGCCTGGAGCCAACGTTATGTTCCCCGTCTTAGTGTGGTAATGCTACAGGTAAAGCCAGCAGTTTTGTGTCAGGAAATGATATCAACAAGAGGAATTTAATACTATATTTTCACAAAGTTATATTCCTGTTGTTAATAAACTAACTTACTTAAGGCACTAGTCTACATGTCAAAGCTAATACTATCAATAAAAATAACTGACTGTGATTCATAGATAAAAGCATTTTTCTGTTGAAAAAGCTTTTATCGTGCTTTGAACTATCCTTCACAATATTCTCAAAGACAATGACAGATGCTATAGCTTGGTGTGTTGTTGCCCTTGACAAACAGCAAGGCATTTGGAGCCGCCTTAGAGAATACAAGTATGACAACACTTAATCGATTTGTGCTTTTTCTTCTAACTTGTGCACTGAAGCAAACTCCAAGAATAGATCCAGCCACTTGTCCCGATAAATATACATTTATCACCTTCTTCATGGCCCAACTTTCATCTTTAGTTCACTGTCAACACTTTGTAACATGTATGACCTCAAGCAAATGCATTATTCCTACTACTTTTTACTTTGACTTTGTGGGATACATTTTATTTGAGTGAAAGCCATAAGAACTGAAAAAGTACAGAATTTCAAACTTTGAGGTCTCTGAGGGTGAAAAAATACTGAATTTACCCAGCTGTGCAGTCACACGCAATGTCAAATGGCAGGACATGCTGCTGTCCCAGGAGACAGTCAGCTCAGGAACAACAGGTCAGGGTACACTGTGTGAGTATATGAGGCAACAGTGTTTGTGTGTAAGGTCCAAGTGTGTCTGACAGGAAGAATAAACAATAGTGAAGAAAGATGGTGTAGTCTTTTGACTTGATTGCACCATTTTTTGTATCGTAATTGAACGCTAACCCTCCATGAGTTTGAACTTGGCCTTAGGTTGGACTGAAACTGTTCAATGCAAGGCTATCCATTACCATGTACTTATTTTCTCTTGGTCTCAACACCCTCTACACCCTGTACTACGAAGCAGTATTAGTGTGTAAGTGAGGTCACTCCGGATTTAACTCTGGGTTTTGGTAACACAAAGCTGCATCATTTTTGTTCGAGGTGTGGATCTCTGTTATAGCTTACACTGAATGGCTCCAGAGCATGTTACCGCATATCCAGACTAGGTTTTGTCTTATAAAGGCCCATTATTCTGAAACAGGTGGCCAAGTTGTTTTGTGGGTAAAGGGGGGGCTCTTTGCTGAATTTTATAAACCATTATTTCCTTCTCTTCCAGCCTCTTTCCATTAAAAAAGCAATAGTAAAAAATAATCAAGCCACTCACATTTGTGTTTATTTCTAAACAACACAGCATGGTGAAGCAGTGGCTACATTCCTCCACTGCTGTTAGAATATTAAATGTGATGTTTTAACCGAGACAGAGTCAAGTACAATTAGTGGCTGCTTATTCCCAGGTCGAACACTGTTCTTCCAGGGCTGTCCTAACGTCAGATTGAATCACCCAATCCTCTCTGATCTTAGATTTGCCAAACAGCCCATATAGCTCCACATGGACAGGGTATATTTACCTTTGGAAGGGAAGTGAGAAATGTCCTCATTAATAACTGTGACTTGTTTTGTCTCTGAGCTGTCTGGCTGTGGCTGGTGGGCTGATGGTTTGTGAAAAGCGGGCTGTTCTTCAAACCTGACTGGGACGTGGTAACCACATTTAGCCACACGCTAATCTGAATATCAAACACAAACATTCAGGTTGCATAAGAAGCACTGGCAAGCTGCTTATATTCACAAAGAAAAGGATTGAGAGAGATTGAAATGATTATTTGTTTAAATGAACTGGAATTCTTTTGCATGAGGGTAAATTTAGTTTGTCAGACAAAGGGCATTCCTTCAGAGGTACACTTGACTTTACCAAAAGTTCTTTTGGGGAAGTTAAAGTCACTGCTGGTTGTGGAATACTTTATCTACATCTTTAGAGCAGCCCATTAAAAATCTCAGAAGCCTGGAAATTTGAAAACAAGCATTGACAGTAAAGTGTGACGTAAAAGTCTGTACCGAGTCAACGAAAATAACACTGTAATCTGCGCTTACGTAACTCTGCGGGCATGTATCTGAAAATCTTGGATGGATGGGCCTTTGGTTTAAATAAAGACTTTGAGATTAGATTGAAAAGTGGGTGTGAGTGTGGGTGAGGGGGGTGGGGGTGGGTATATAAAAGTCAAGCCAAAAAAGAAAAAAGAAAATGGTAGACACACAATTAATGTTATGTTTAATATTATAATGGTTTGTAGAAAAAGGGAAAACAGTATTTTTTTCCAGCTGTAAATAGCACCTCAAATCTTTGACATCCTTTTATTCCCAATGCATTTTTTCCATTTTGCATGAAAATAAATACCCAGCTTTGATTTGAAACTCTTCTTTTCATCCTTTCCTCTTAATAGATTTTCCGAGTATTAACAAGTCAAATGGGGTTACACTTGTATGGTTTTCTGTCAGGCCGCAGAAAGTGCAATAACCTCACAGTAGTTATAGATTTTCTTATATATTTGGCTGACTGGTGCCAAAAAATGACTGCCTTTCCCGACTCTGCTGTTCAATCTAATCCCCTTTGAAGCAGTGCAGAACCTCAGTCTAATCTGCCAGACCCAAAACCCACAGATGTATGCCTCACTACTCGACACAGCTTTTTATTATCAGATTCTTTTGTCACAATGCAAAACTTAATGTGGCTTATTTTGATAAAGTATATTTCTGATTCTGTCAACGGAGAGAAATTCAAATCTAATACTGCTGCTGCAAATCCCAGCAGGATGTCAGCTCTGAGTTTTCCACATGGAGGTTTTGTTTTCCAACCACACAACTGGCTTTTGTCATTGTATTACAGATATTAGATAATATTACTGCTAAATTAAAAACCCTCAAAATTTAAGCACATTAACTAACCCCATTTAGTTTCTCAATACATTACTAATTCTCACTGAATGCATCTATACACAAAAATCTGAAATTAATGCATACATTATTCTACCACCATATAATAACTAAAGACCCTCCTAGTCGTTGTATATTTTCAGTTGTATCTTTAACATTTCCTGTGCTCCTTCTGGTCTGAAGTCTGCATTGTAAAACAGTATTAACAAAATTCAGTATTAAACACTAACCTCAGCAATTCATTGGAATAAAAAAGCACGCCAAAAATCCTTTGTAGCTGTGCAGTGAATGCATTGTTTTAATTCCCAAAGCATGAACCCCAAGATGCAGACTCTAAAATCAGAAAATGCATTTGCCAATAAATGCTTTCTTTATTTACATTTAGCAGACGCTTTTCTCCAAAGCGGCTTACATATGGCTTCCGTTCACCAGTGTTACATTTACATTTTTAGTTGATGCTTTCATCCAAAGCGACTTACATTAAGGTTCCATTCACCAGTGTTACAGCTGGAACACCACTGGAGGCAAGGGGGGTTAAGTGTCTTGCCCAAGGACACCACGACAGTACGAATTGTGGGGAGAGCGGGAATCAAACTGCCTACCTTCCGGTTGAAGAGCGACAGCTCTAACACTGAGCCACTGCTTTTGTGTCAATAGATGTTTCAGCCCACTGCCCTGTGTCTCAATAAAGACATCAGTAGAGTAGGCCAGTGCTTCGTCTACACGTCCACAGCCGCAGTCGTTGTAGGATGGCCATGAATAGATCATGTCCGACATGACACATCTGCCTGAGGTCTCTGTGGAAAACCCACTGTGCTACAGGTGTCTGACTGTGGCCTGTATCTGAACAATGACTGTGTGCGTTTTACACTCCCCTTGAGTCCCACCGGTTTCCTTTGACTGATCCATCTGTCCTCCTGGAAGCCCAGGGGTTTTAGACTTTAACTGCACTCTGTTTCCCCCCCACACACACACACACACACACACACACACACACACGTCCAACGCTGTATGGATCTGTCACTCGCCCCTTTCTCCAATCAACACCACCAAAGATAACCCTGGGGCAGTGAGTCAGCCACTTTCATTCCCTCCAGTCTGACATTGATGAAATGACCTGCAACCACTCAAACACACCTTTCCATCACTTCCAATTTCCTCTCTGCCTACAGATATGAGACAGACAAGACACTGAGCAGTATTGTACCAGACATGTCCTCCACAAAGAAAGCGGGGGCTCATTAAAGATTACATCTCTTCATATTGTAGGTTGGGTAAATATTGTTTTTATTACAGTGGTTACTTCAGAACAGGACCAGTATGTGAATGCTCTTTGGGCACCAAACCTCAAGGGAGGGGTCTGTAGTGTCCAGAGCTGACACAAGTTCAGATAGATAACAAGCCCAGAGATGACAAATTTGCCTGGGGTCACAACACAAACAAGTAACGCACCAAGAAAAGCAACACTTTAACTTTAAACTTGGTGCTCAACATGAGGTAAAATGTTTATTAGGAGATAATGTTTCTAAGAGTTGAGTAATTACAATAAACTATTTTTAATTAACAGAGATATTCTTATCTTCAGACAAATATCTGATTATTTCCAAAGATCTTTGAAAATAGAAGAACTGAATATGTTACTAAGCGGTGTGCCCCACTTCATTTTAACTTCAGCTACAAATGAGTTATCTCGGTCGATTTTCATTTTGGTTTGCCATGTCCACATAAAGATTCTTCTCCCAGTGATTTCCTATTGCCATGCACAGAGCCGATGACTGTAAAGCAGTTTTTCGTAATCTGCCAACGCTGACCCATTTGGTTTTAAAAGCAGCTCACATCCACTAAAAGGAGCGTGCTATGTGTGAAGCTATATGTTTTCCGTTTTGTTGGAGACAGTCTCTTGCATCTTTCAAATAATATAGCCTTGAACTGCTGGCATCTGGGCTGACTGCGAAGGTTTATTGGTTTGAGCAGCTCCTATCTCTTGTCTGATCAAAAGCCAATGGTGAGAACAGATGGAGAGAGAGGAGTCAACAGGAAGAACAAGGCACCCGTAATATTTTGTGAGCTGTGATGATATCATAAGCACAGTAATAAATCAGCATAAATAGAGCATAATTTGTTGTGAGTCACGTACGAGCTACAGCTTGTCCTGTTAGTGCCGAACACCCAGCCAGGTTTGGCAGGTGCACTGAACACCCACTGAGCACACTTTTTTCTTTTTTGGGGGGTGGGGGGCATAGCTAAAATTCATCACAGGAATCCAATTATGTTATCCACTTATCAGCATTCCTGTGACAGGTGGGTAATCTTACGCAAAGTGTTTTGACAGTCCATCATAACCACAAACGTGTTCTGAAGCCTCATCCTTCCCCCTTCATTTTGAATGTCATTTTCTGATTTTAATCTGTTTTATGAAAGCCCCACCTCCGTCTCCTGCTTTCACATAAACACGCAGACGTACAACAACATTAAACATCACCCTACCTGTCCCACCTTGATCTCCCATCTTAGCCTCTTCATACCTACATGTTATTGCTTCCTTACCTGGCCGCACAAACCTCTGAAAACCTATTAAATATTTCAGCTCCCAGATATGTGGAATAATGAAATCATGAAAACACAAAGAATATTGACATTTAAAAACACCTACTTTTGTATTATTTTGTGCGGTGTAATTTAAGTGCAGAAGGCATAAGACAGGCTGAGATGCTGAGGGGATATGGAAGATAAGATTTTGAGGCTACAAAAGGCTGTGTCTTACTTTAGGAATCTTTTTGTTCAATGTTTGGAGATGCTTTTTATTTTGAATATTTAGGTACTGGTCCATAGATTCTGATGGATGTAGCCTATGTCTACCAATTTGCATTCATAGGTAGTTTAATCTGTGTCCATTTGTTCTGCCCCCTAGAAATCAAAATTAAATCAAAAGTGACAAGAAAAATTATTTGTATTGAATAGAAAATTAATTGGTTAGAATAGTAAAACTAAATGTAGTATACCTTACTGTAGGGTAGTGTAGTGTACTGTAAGATAGTGTACTATACTGTAGGGTACTGTACTGCAGTATAGTGTAGTGTAGTGTACTGTAGTGTAGTGTACTGTTATTGTAGTGTAGTCTAGTGTACTGTAGGGTACTGTACTGTAGTATAGTGTAGTGTAGTGTACTGTTACTGTACTGTAGTGTACTGTAGGGTACTGTACTGTAGTATAGTGTAGTGTAGTGTTACTGTAGTGTAGTGTACTGTTGGGTAGTGTAGTGTAGTGTTACTGTAGTGTACTGTAGTGTAGTGTAGTGTAGTGTTACTGTAGTGTACTGTAGGGTACTGTAGTGTAGTTTAGTGTAGTGTGCCCTAGTGTAGTGTAGTGTAGTGTAGTGTTACTGTAGTGTACTGTAGGGTAGTGTAGTGTACTGTAGGGTACTGTAGTGTAGTTTAGTGTAGTGTGCTGTAGTGTAGTGTAGTGTAGTGTTACTGTAGTGTATTGTGGGGTAGTGTAGTGTACTGTAGGGTACTGTAGTGTAGTTTAGTGTAGTGTGCCGTAGTGTAGTGTAGTGTACCGTGTAGTGTAGTGTACTGTAGTGTAGTGTAGTGTAGTGTAGTGTACCGTAGTGTAGTGTAGTGTACTGTAGATAGTGTAATATAGTTGTTTATGTTTTTTTTAATTCTAGGTTCTAATAAACAGTATAGTAAAAATGAATATTAGACAAAAAAATGGAACCAGAAACAACCTAATCTGGAAAAAGAGTAAGGTGTTGCAAAACATGACAGACACACAGTTGTAGCAACATGATAAATCGTTGAAGATACTGTAACATTTTAGAGCTTGCAAATAACTGTGACAGGTGACACTTTATTTAACACTAAACATGATGCATTATATCTACTCCATAAGTACAATGTAACACACTGTAACAAACTTTAATAACATGTAACTACACAGTACATTCATAATGTTCCCTCAGACATTTAGAAATAGAACTGTTTAATTGAACTGAATAATTGTTCTAAATGTGAATTAAATAAGAAGCTTTAAGAGAAACTTTACAAAAAAAAAAACTGAGCAAGCTGTCAATCAAATGGCTCAAAGGTACTCCTTGTGTTGTTTACCTCAAAATTAGCAATATATATTTATGAACCCTGAGAGAAGTGTTCCAAAAAAACAATGCAGACTGAATTGAAAATATATGTCTAACGTTTGTGGAACTTTGCTAAAGCCTAACCAGTTTGGCTAAAAACGTTGCACCCCCTATCGCCGCTTCTTCCCCACACAAAAACACTCACAGTCCATTTGAGGGCTGCTCGGTGCCTGGCCTTAAATAGCTCTCTCTTTCACTGCTCCATCACTTAAGGAGACAATGTGCACGAGCTTCAGTGAGCACGATGAATGATGGCATATTCGCTTGTGTTTCTTCTTCCGCTGCCTGAGTCTGAAGTAGCTCTGCTCTTGGGCAATGTTTGCTTCGTCTCTGTTGTGGCCAATGTAGATGAATCATTTATCGGTCTCCCTTGCGTCCCGGCCCATCTGTGTGGGCTCATCCTCTGCAAAAATTCCCAGCCATTCCCCCTGTCTGTCTTCACACTTCTGTTCACTAGTTATTGTTTCATGAGAGAAAAGGTTTAGTTTAATCCTCTTTGGATTGTCGACAGAAACGATAAAAACAAAATCGATTCATGTCAAAGCTGTGATGCAAGACTATTTTTCTGCAGTTGGAAACAAATGTGATTAATAAAAACTTTTAAGATAGGATTTAATTCTTGAAAGTCTGAAAATCCAATTATTCGAGCTAGTAAAGCGAAGCATGCACAACAAAACTGCGTTTAACTGCGTCTAACCCAGAACTGACAAAAACTTTCACTCTATAAACGTATCCATATTCTGTAAACTTGTATTGTAATAATTCCATTGTTCAAAGTTGTCCAAAAGGAATGTAATTTAAAATGTGGATGCACAAAAGAAAGCTTGTAAAGGTTAATTAAGTTAAAGCAAACACAGAATGTTTGGAAATGATAATGTCGATGTGTAATAGTAAGCACACAAAAGTTGATTGTTTTTCTGACAACATATCTGTTCTCAAATGATCTCTTTTAAAAACTTAAATACAGAACAGTATGGCTCTGTGTGGGAGTTAGGATTATAGACTGTACTGTGCCGCAGCAGGTCAAGAATGTGAGTTTTTCGATGACACTTTAGAGTAAGGGGCACATTTTCTCATACATTCATGCATTGATTCATTCATGACTCATGCATTAGTACATGCATTAAAATCTCATGAATCACCAGGAATTACCTTGTTTTTATTATACCTTTATTCTAACCAAAAACTCCTAGCCCTAACCTTAACCCTGAGTCAAGCATGAATCCATGATAAAATGTGCTCCCTACTCTAAAGTGTTACTGTATTTTACCTCATTCACCCTCGAGCTCTGGAGACAACATAACCTTTGATCTAAACCAAACCTTTTTCACTGCACCAACATTTTTTTACTTTAACAGCTTTTGTGTCTTTTGTGTCTCTGTGATTTGATCGAACCACAGCTGTGTAATGATTGGCGCAGGAATGTGAACTAATCAGAGAGCTGGTAGACAGATTTGTTCAGTGTCTGCTGTTGTGGAAAAACTTATTGTGCTGCTAACCCCACCAGTGGAAACATGTGGAATTGCAACAATAAAATTGAATCTATGTAAAAAAAAAAAACTAATTCCAGAAACTTGCTAACTGTTGGTTGAGAGTAAGAATGCTCACAACCAACAAATAACTTCAATATTGTTCTGTTTAGTCCCTCACAGAAACAACCCATTCAGCAGATGTAAAAGTACATGCTTTATACATTGTGTGAGAATAGATTCAGTCTTTAAAACCCATGATGTTGTTCTGTTTCCTCTCAGCCACCAACAGCGAGGTGTCATTGGTGTAGCCCTCAGAGGCTTCGTATTGACAGATCAGAGAACCACAGCTGCCTTTCTCATTCTCACTTAAACTGTTGACTTCTCTTCCTGCTGGCCTCGCCCCGGGACACTAGAGTCTGCTTTCTCACTCTTCTGTTTTACTTATTTTTTTGACCCTTGTTCTCAACAGATGTTTATTTCCCTCTTTGTGTCTCTTGCTGTGTGTGTTTTTCTGACTTACATTCACTCACTTCTGGCTTTGGCTTGGTCAGTTGGTCAAAAAACTGTTTCTATCATGTCTTAAGTCTGAAAATTTGGAGGAAGTTTTGTTTTTCTCAGACCTAATGCACAGAAGTAGACACAAGACTAAAAGAGGCAGGGTAAAACTTTTATGTTTCTTTCTGCATAAAAGCAACTAATCAGACTTGTGCCCCATTTATGCATCACCAGCACACCATAAAAGGGCATGGTTTGCTTGAGCTGTATCCATTCATCTCACCTTTGTTCCCTGTTACAAAGGTGGGGCTAATGAGGTGACACATAAGAAAAACATGAATAGTGCAATAAGGCAAAGTCAAGTGCATGTTGGTACTTATGACACATTTAAAGACAAACACTGGAAGTCTACACCAATTACAAACTCCCAGAGGTTTTGTCAGTTGTGGTTAAGGAGGACCAATATTTACAGAGTTATGATGTTAGTAAATAAATCTGTACTGGTTTAAAATCCTGAGTTGTATACAGTATGTCTGAGACTGACTTGAATCAACAGCTGTCGAAACATACCTCAGCACTCCACAGCAGAGGGGCCAGTCTCCCTTTGTACCTAATGAAATATACAGTTTATATGTAGAGATATATAGATATTATTCTATATGTACATACATGTATATAATGTATATCTATTGTTTCGGTTTAGTTTTATTGTATTATCAGCATCAAGGTGTTATTTGGGCCCCAAAGTGCCATAAAAATTTGATTAGATAGGAGACCCATTTCATAATTATTGAAATGTATGACTTTGATAATGGGATATATTTTTATTTTAACTTTTGTGAATAAACTAATTGTTTTGGATGCAGCCACAATTGGATGTAAGTCAGTATAAAAAGACTCAACCCGGTACAAATGTATTCAATTCTGAGCTAGAGCTAGACCTGACTCATGAATGCAAGCCTTAGTGAAATTTAACTGACTGCTCTCCTCGCTGTTACCATTTCAGCTTTTCCTCTGACTATAAGAGGCTGTGAAAGTAGGTAAGATATGATTACATTATTAAACTTCTGACCTCGCATTAGTCTCCATATGGCAGTGGATTTGAGCATGTGTGAGTGGGCCAGCATTAGATATTTAAAGGACTGTTTCACTGGTTCATCAGCAGGTCAGGCCGGACGGGACACAAGGTGATTTATGGGGTCGGTGGGAGGGATACCCCATACCCCTGTTCAGAATGGGATGTTTTGCAAGCCTGCACATTGGGTGCCTCTGTCATGACAAACTGCATTGAGCCAGGGATAAGAAATAGCCGAAGGTACTTTCAGGAACAGTGAAAGAAAATGTTTCAACAAAGTTTGTACAGATGTGGCTCTTCCTATAACTTTACTCAATCATACCTGACAAAACAAAATAAACTACAAACCTTTATAAAAGTTTCTTCTCCAGCTCTAAAAAAACTTGGACAGATGATATATCCAAGAAGACGAGAATTCTGTGCGAAAACAAAACCAAAGCTGACAAATGTCTTTCAACTACAAGCAGTAATCATGGAACAGTTCTGTTACTCAGTCACTGGGTATATTTTCAAAGAAAGAACAAAGGATTTTGTTGATTTCTGTGATATGCATTTCTTAGGGACAGTACTAATTGACAAAGAATTAACTGTCCTTGGACAAATATGGATAAATACACATTAGATAAGAGAAAAATTCATTTTAGACGAACAGTTATGAATGGACAGGAGCTAGTGAAAATGGCTAGATGGGCTCACATAATTTACCAAATAACTTGTGGTATCTATTCAATTAATACCATAAATCTTACAGGAAAAAAATTATGTTAAATGCTTATAAAACGTGTGCATCTGAACAGAATTGTGTTTGTGAGGAAATTCAACAAGGACGTCAGCAAGGTTTCAGATTTTAAAATAGTTGATGTGAAAAAATAATAATTAAACATCACTTCATTTTTGTAAAAAAAAAAAGAAATGCTCCAGACCTTCAGATTCCAAAACTGCTTTTCTCTTCACCTGTTTTGGAGATAAACACAGCTGCTCTATAAAATGGGTAGGTACTTTATAAAGCTCGCTTTTCCAATTCCAAACCCTGTTGATTTACCCAGGGCCAAATAATTTCCCTGAAGACACGATGACTATATATGAATATATTTTGAGCAAATATTTAGATCAATTATGGTTTTGAGCCGTGGTCCAGTCGAGCGTGTGTTTTTGTTTTCCTGACTGGATGTTATTTTTCGAATGGCTGCTGTGTTTGATGTGGAGTAAAAGGCTCCAGGAGTTTTTGAATGAATATTTGAAAAGGCTTGAGCGAGGTGGTGGCAGTGGACACAAAATGAATCCTCTGTCCTCGTTCTGCAATGGTCAGACGTCCTGCCGCAAACGCTCATAAAAGCAGCGTTTGCATCCTTTGGCTCCAAACAGGACCGGTTTAAGAGGCTTGAGGGAAGTACTCACAACAAGTCAAAAATAAAGAGATGTAAATCTAAAATGGTGACTTCATGTTCAGATTGATGCCTCCTCACTGTGAACAATGATGAGTAGCTGAATCTTAACATAACCATAATAATCAATACTTTTCAGCTGTTTTAGGAAATCTAAGAATAGTCTTTTGAAAATGTTTTACAATAGTGTTTTGCTTTATAAATTTCTGTTGTGTTGGACAAAAATTGAGCTAACGAGTAAACAAGACCTAATCATTGACTTCAGGTCCTGGGACTATGAACCCAGTTGAACCTACCCCGGACATGTCTCTACTGCCCAGCTGACCAAAACCTAACAACATAACTGACAATAAAACCCATTGTTCAGGTGTTTCAACCTCTAAGACTAAGTTACAATATGACAATATGAGGCTTGTGCACACACCTCTCTTTTTTCTTTCGCCGCGCTGCATCTTTCCCCTCCTTTTCCATCTTATTTCTTGTTCCTGATTGGTCAGTGTCCGTGTTTCTATCGTCTATCTGCAAACTTAAGATACACAGGTAAGCTGTTCAGCCTAAGTTACCACGGCAATCTACCTCAATAGAAAGTGAACCAGCTTTGCGATACCAAAAACTAAGGTTCAACCCTGAACTTACCTCACTATCTTTCTAATCCATCTTTGTAGTCCAAGGCCCAGGTAACAGCAAAACCTGTGATACAAAACACCACATTGTTGTCTCTTAATTCTTTGAACTTTGACCTGTTGTTTGATCAGCAGCAATGTGTTCATAAGAGCTCTGCTTTCACTGCCTCTGAGATTGTCTTGGGGAAATCTCATCCCTCAGCTCATTTTGTGCAAACTGTCCCAAGATTGAGTAGACTAGAGGAGCACTAACATCCCTAAAACGACAGAGGCTTTGGAAAAGGCCGGGACTGTAGGGACGATGACCTCAGTTGAATTCAATAAAAAAAAAAAAAATCTGGCTAGGGCATTAGTGACCAAGACAAAGCATATACCCAATGTAAAATATGCCAGTTGAAATCTCTTGTCATGTCAATTATGCAACAGAAAGAAAAAATTGGATACAATAAAATCCTGGTGATTGCTCTTGCACCTGTAGGATCTAAAATGTTTGCCTGAAGGTAAATGATTGCTGTATGTGCGGGTCATTAGGATTGTATATGAGATTGTTTTAGTACCTTCTGTCTGAAGAGAAGTGTCCTTTTTTGCACCAGTTTTATAGCCATTTCTTCACTTTGTTCTCAATTTTCTACTCCATTATGATTTGCATGTCATGAACGTATTTGAGTCGAGAAAACTAGTCAAATTAACAAATTACACGTGTGACAAGACCTGTAGTTGGTTTGATGAAGTGAGTAATAGGCCTGAAGTTAGCAGAGTATATGAATGCCTTTATCTAAGCTCTTGGCCAATACCTTGTGGCAACATTATGAAGTAAAATCAATAGCTTGTACGTGACCTTCAGTTTTGACAGTGCCTGGCAAAAAAAAATTAAATCAATATCATACAGCAGCCTTGAAGCAAATGGGGGATGATAAAATTCTCCTGTCTTCACTCTCTATACACTAGCAGTTTATCCTATTTATTAGCAATTTAACCAGGTCAATTTCTACTGAGCTCAGTGTAGAAATATGAAATCAATGGTCAGTGGTGAACTCACTAAGCAAATACAAACAGACTTCTTTAGGGGTGTTTTACAGGGAGCAGTAGAGAGACAACACACATTAGCGTTGCCACATTATCTCCATGTCATACCCTCTGTACTCTCATACAGTATATCTAACAAAAAGCTGGTTTTGGCAAAGTTTTTATTGTGAAAAAGCATTATCTTTCAGGACAGCTCTTATCCTCATTGCTAGCCCTTTTCTGGGAAACTGTTCCTAAGTCAGACATGGAAATGGAAAACAATAAGGAGCATTAAACTATTTTTGATTCCCAGTTGTTCCATGCTGTCAATGTGGCTTTGGTGAGCGCAATTACATTTAATACCAAGCAGCAAAATGCTACCAAGCCATTCTCTGGGAACTGGAACTGTTGCCATTAGCAGCTTGTTTATGTTTATTAGATTTGTATCATTGAGATAAATGGTTTCTGTTTGCCCTGGGGGTGAATGTGTGTGAATGGGGTGAATGGATACATGATGTAAAAGCTCCTTTGTACAAAGGGGTACAAAAATGCTATATAAATGCATACCATTTAACTTGAAATGTACTTTCAGGTGTAGGCTCTAAACCCTGAGAAACTTTATTGAAACTTTGCTTTTATTTCTCTGTCGAGTTGTGTTTTTTCTCTAATTACTCTAATAAAGTAGCAAAGACCTGGTGCATTCCATAAAGGCTTGTTGATTAAGAAAACAGGAAGGCTGCCATGGCGTGCTTCATTAGTTATCCATTGCCCGGGGCAAGTTCAGGTAAAAAACACACGCCTCAGTACAGTAAACACACAGTCACATCCACGGCGCTCACAACATACACCGACTATAAATAAATCCCACTAAACACTCACACAGGTAAACCCACAGAGGTGTGATTGGCTCGCTCTGAAACGCTGCTGTGTGAGAAACAACTCACAAGGCAAACACGGGCTCACAAGGACTACGCTTATTCTGAAGCCAGAACCTGGAGCAGTACTGCTCACATCTCGGTGCAATGTGGAGATCAAATGAACTCAAGGCAGACATGACAGAAAAGATGCTGATCTTGTAGGACTAGTGTTGTAGTTAACAGTATCCAAGACCATTTCACGGTCCAGACTAGACTGAACTATTAGCAAGATGAGATCAACAGTGTTTCCCAATTTTCCTCCTTCTGCACAGATGCATTGGCAAAAGGTTGACACAAATTCCATAGTCAAAGCTGAATGTTAGCGGTAATATTTCACCCAGTAAATGTGTGCCAAGTAAGTGTGTGCAGTGAGACTTAAGTATGTGAGTGCACTATTCTCCCACACTTTATATGCTACTATGCAGTGTGGTGAGTGTGCTGCAAAGAGAGTGCACTGACTGAAGTATGTGGTTTGACACAAAGTTTGACACTTGAAGATGCTGCCACTGAATTAAAACCAAAATCAACAAGACCATATAGACAGTACCGAGTCACAAGCAAAACACAAAGCACAGTATTTCATGTTTAAAGGTTAAAAAAGGAAAGGAGAAACAGTTATTCGAGATAAGAATTGCAAAATAGAGCAGCCGTTCCTCCAATAACAGATGTTAGTTAAGGATATAATCGGCTCGTCGCAGCAACAGTCCTTTAGCAGCTAATCTGTTATAACAAACTGAATTTTTGGATAAAGGCTTTAAGTAGTACTTTTGTAACTTATAAATGTGGAGGGGTGGTTTATTTCTTGGGTAAGGCTTTGCAGAAAGATTTCAGATCATCATGCCCACTGAAGTACTAGATTATTTTAGTGTTTGGCTTTTCCAATAGAGCCCCAAATATTGCTGCTTTTCACTGAGACAACAATGAGCTACGAGTCTGGAATCTAACATAGTCTGTACTGGCTTTTATTGCTACAGTGTCTTTTTACCCTCTGAAAACACTTCCATTTTCCCTCCAGCACAATCATGCTGTTATGAGAAATGTGAGCTTGTTATGCTTTATGAGCCGCAATCTGCTGTATTATTGACACATTGCCTCCCTGAACCACGGAAGAACCCTTCAATAAGTCAATGTGTCATGAAGCTTTGTCAGGACAGATGTGTTTTTAAAAGGCGCCTGGTTTTCCCCTCCATAGATGTGACTTCTGATCTAAAACTCTGCCGAACATTGAAATGACTACTTTTGTGCCAGGGAAAGTTGAACAAGGGTTTTGGAGCCAGTGCTGTGTGTCCGTGGCCCAGCAATGACATAGCACTAAATTACTTGTTACTTTAAACTATTGTAATTGCCTTTGACATTTTTCCAGTCTGGAAATTTTATTCTCTTTTGATGAAAAATTATCCCAATTTTCTGTTGCCATAAGTTTTTGCCTGGCACCACTCTTTCAGGTTTGCTTGTTTATGTTGGCGATGCACGCTAACGTCCTGGAGACAAGCTTTAATGCAGAGCTATATGAAAATTTCCCTTGAAAAATGAAATTAATCCAACCTGAAAACAGACATCCTTCCAATGGGTGGCTTTTCATTTACAAGAACCATTACTGCACAGTTCATACATATTTTCTAAGGTTCAACAACCATTTTCAAATGTCAATACATTCAAATGTAGCCAAGTGTGAGGCCCTAATGTATCTGAATAATTGTGCCTTAAAATTTTGATGCAATTCAGTCACATATCCTCAAGCGGCCATGAGAAGTCTGAGAGTGTGTTGTATGTTGAGTGTTATTGATGTTCCACATTAAACAGCCAGTGTTCACACATTTGGAAGCTGCATCAAGTTTTTCCAAGCTTCCTATCTGTTCCCAAAGCATCTGCTAACCATCAGCTGTACGCCACATCACAAGCATTGTATCTAAAACAAACTGTTGGATGAACTCAGATGAATAAATAGTCATCAAAGCACCAACAAAAAATGCATTGATGTTCAGATGTATGTGTAGAATAAGTAAATGACACACATGTAAGTCATTTTGATCTGATCCAATGCATGGGTTAGGTTATATAGGACATTTGTCTTTTGGGTTTGTTGGAGAATCCTGGCCATCCATACCCATTCACTTATCAGAGGCTTTCTGTCAATTGGGTCTAGATTCTCTTTCTATTCACAGATATTTCCACTTTTCTACAATGAAGCTTTTATCTTAAATGGAGCAGGCTTTGGTCTAAGTGATTTGTCTGATTGGCTGTATGTCCAGAAGCAGCTTATTCATTGTCTGGTCCTGCCGCCTGGAAATCCAACTCAAAGACAGATTTATTGTTTGTACAGAACAGTTGGAAGTGGCCAAAAGAGCAAAGTGATCTACTAATCAAGCGTCTAAGCACCAAACAACTGTTCCTTTGTTCAAATGTAAAATGTCAGCATGACAATTAGTGGACATTTACAAAAGCCTATTCAATATCAAACATATGCAGAAAAAACACAATATTTCTTGAGTGAATGGTTTGAGAAAGGAACATTGTCAACAAAAACTGTAGAAAAATCCAGATATGTGGGCAATGATGCGCACTGCCTGTCTGTGGAACCTAAATATTTGTACACCATTGTGCCCACGTGTTTATTTATCTGTGTGCATGTGTAGGAAGTCTACAGTGTGGAAGCCGGATACAGACTTTTAGCTTCTGCGAGACACCCTTCTCCCATTGGTATCCACAGATTATCTCTGGCGTCCAACATCTGGAAAGAGTTGAGGACCTAGGAGCCGCTTCTTCTGAGAAATATACAAATATGTGGGACAAAGTGCACCGCTCGTCACTGTACGCTGCACTGACGTATCCAGCTGCATCTCGAGGGGTTGAGGTTTAGGTTAGGGTTAGTCTTTTACATAACATTGCATACTTATGTTTCTAATAAGTAGTTTGATATATGACCCTTTGACATCCTATAGCTGTCGCCCAGTGGTTGTTGACCGTTTGACCACATGCACCAGTGTTGAACCATCACATGTGGCCCCACTGTCAAACAACAACACACTTAATTCATTGGACTGAAACCCTTTGTTAGTGCAGTGTACAGAAAGGTTTATAATACACATAAACCTCCCAACACAGGAAGATTTAGTATGACATTTACCACTTAATGCATCTGTTCCATTGCTGCATTTGTTCCTCAAAATCTCCAGGGTTGTCGTTCTGTCGTTCTGGCACCAGTCTAGTTTAATATATCCTAACATCCATTTCTAAAACCTCAAAAGAAAAATGACTATGATGTTTCAAAGGTTGTGGCAGTGGTTGTTTCCTAAAATGAGTCATTTTTAATGCTCTTGTTTGTTTTCTCAGAATCTGGTCATTACAGCACTATGTAGGATTATTTCACAAATTTTTAACACTACTGGCTGAAAGAGACAGCATAAACCTATTATCCTTCATATTTGAACAGAAAACACTGAAATATAATACAATGTTTTAAGTACCACTGAAAGACAAGAGTCATCACAAAGTGCTTGAAAATAATAGCTCGCTTAATAAGCACTTGACAAGATTTGGACTAACACTGAATGTTTTAGGTTTGTATAATGACACTGGTAAAATGTAGGGATTTTTAAGTTCTACAGACTAACCTTAAACTGCAATAGAAACTGGTCTTAGATGGGCTTTATTAAATACTGTTTGGCAGAGGTGGGAAGTAAGCCCTAAAGGCTAGTAACATCCATAGTGTTCAAGTAGTTAGTTAATTATCTATTAATTCAGCACAAAGACAACATTAACAGGTACTGCCAAGGTCATCAAAGTATTTAAAAAGGATTAACTTTTATGGTGTCAAAACCAGGTCCAAGTATTAAATTGAATTGCCCCTTTAACTGTGAATATTTGTGGAGTTATCACAAATGTATTGCGTATCATTGACAGCAAAAGTACTTTTTACTTTTTTACTTAAGTACATTTTAGAGCCTGTACTTTCTTACTTTTACTTGAGTAGTTGAATCAGTATTTTTACAGTTGTTTTTAACACAGGTTCACAAAGTATACAATGTGAATACTTTTGGGACCTCTGCTGTTTAGATTCTTAAGAAGAACTGTGGATATAAATGGTATTAGTTTAGCAAAGTGAAACTGACTTTGTTTGAAACTAAGTTGAATGACCTTACATAAGTCCCACTGATGTGGAAGTGGTCATCAAATAAGACTTGCTAGAATTTGGAGTCCACTAATTGTCAAAGAAATCTTATTTGCCTCATTAACAAGATTGCACACAGCTGCAGAAAATCACACTTGCAGATGATATGAATATTTTAACAAATGCACATTTATTAACACTAGCACTGATGTAAATTTTTATACACACCTTCACGTTCTTTCTTCTGTGCAATTATTCACAAGCTCACAGCACAGCAATCATGTTCACATTTAGCAAGACTCGGCGAATAAAGAAAAGCCGCTGAAGCCCCTTGATTGTTTTAATGGCTGATCCCACCAATGACTCAGCAGAGCTACTTGCAAATGGCTAAATAATGATCATTTTCATTAAAGGGAATGTTTTATCTGTTTAATCCCTCTGCCATTTCAGTGTTGGCTGTTTCCTGCAGATACAGGATAAAAATGTCACTACACGTCAATTAAATCCATCTTGACAACACTACATTTATCTGCAGAGAAGGTTAATTAGGTTCAGAATCAACAAAAATATAAATTGTATTGTAATAATATGAGTTCACTTTGAGATGACTGACAGAGAACTAAAGTTATCATTGACTGTAAATGACAACCAGTCAATCCCAAATTATGCCAAATAAGTCTTGATTGTCTTCAAATGACAGAAATTCATTCAAGAGTTTTCATTCAACAAATCTGTTTTTAAATAAAAGTAACAATAGACATGACTTTAAAATACTAAGTATGTCTTGGTTTGAAGGTATGCTTTTAAAGCAACACTGCACATTTTCAGACTTTTCCTCATCAATCAAACAAAAACAAAAGCACAGATGATGCATAAAGGATTATTACAAGTGTGCAATCATCTGCATTCAACGGTACAATGAGATTCATTTCAGCCATATTTGACTTTCAAATGAAGCATTGATGGTTTGAAAGTCACAACAATTACTAGCTATGCCAATTAAAAGCAACAATGGTGTGGTTTTCTCAGTGGAGACGGAAACTGTGCTGCACGTCTCAATCTTCCTTTTCTATAATCCTGTCTTTTCCATGTGCTGACTTTGATTATATTACTTTCATCTTGTCGTCACCACATCAGATTGATGTTGGAAAGCCGTGTTTGGAGTTGGTTCCAAGCCGGCCCTGCTGGTCAAATTGATTAATGTCGCCAGGCCTTGTTGGTACTGACAGTGGGAGCACATTGAGGGCCCCTCAGTCTCCCAGCTAATTTAAGTCATTCTTCAGTAATAATCTTAAATCAAATGTGTCCTCTTGCCTATTTGAAATCTAATTGAAAGCATGTGCAGTCGAGCAGAAGGGCTCCTTTTAACCCCTGCACTTGAACAATGTGTCTGTTGAGGCCTTTTTGAATCTCCTTTTATCAGTTTCTTCTCAGATAAACATATGTAAGGCTAGATTGTTGTGAAGAGGTACTGTTTTCTGTGAACTATAGCACTGTGAACAAAAAGCAAGATAACAGTAAATTTTGGCACTGGTTCTTCTCTTTTGACAATCTTTAGACAGTCCTAATTATCTTAAGAGTCATATGGATTATCTTATCAACTTTGTCTGTGGTGTTGAGTGAGTGAACTGTAATTTAATCTAAATGTTGCAGCTGCTACAATCACAAATGTCAAACTTAGACAAACTTTTATGTTTGGAAAACCCCAAGGACAGATGAGGACACGGCTGGTTGGCATCACATCACATGGAACAAAAATTTGTTTTTGACAAAGTGAGTTGATGGCAGACAAAAAACATATTTTGGACACATAATCATTTCAGAACAGTGGTGTTTTAAAAACTGCAGGGCGCTCATGGTGTTCAAGTTAAAGGTGTCCAATGCTCTGTGAACACAACACTTTAAACATGCCAGCAATTCCAAAGGACTCTTTATTCAAGGATAAACATTACACCAGTACCATACAACCACATTTAATTTTATTTACATTACAAATTAAACCAGCTGCTTATTGTTTTGTGTAATAAGTTAAGACATAAGGTGAAGCATAAACAATAATGAGGGTTGTAATATTGCAATGAGCATGTGTGATTAGACCTGAGATGTCCTTGCCTTTAGGAAAAGGCAATATGCCAGAGCAGCGCCAGAGCAAGCGCCAGAGCAGCGCCAGAGCAGCGTCATTTTGCTTGCGTTCAAAACAGTAAAACAATCTTCAAACCAAAACGCCTAGACCTGTCCCTGTGGCCACATCACTGGACTCAACAAGCCAGTTAGGCCACTGTCCAACTGTGAGTCCTTTGCTTGGAGCAGTTCAAGATGGATTTTTGTGAGTCTGTAAGCTCACAAATATTGCAGCTAAAGTGCAAGGTAAAACATTTCTGTCTATGAATTAATACTGTAACCAAGTTTTATAAAATATATATTTTTAAGAAGCTGTTGCTGAATATCTGCTTTAAAATAGTCATTTGCAAAGCACAAGGTTGTTAAGAGTCCGACCTATGATGGTTATCTCTGCTGTGAGTTCAACAGTTTAAAAAATGGTTTGTTTCAGAGTCACTGTCTGTCTGAGAGTCAGGTCCCACGCTTCTAACTCAGTGGATGAGTTCTTTTGTCACAGCTTGTGTTGGAGGAGCCATATTTCACAACAGATAATACAGACTTGGCTTTTAGATTTCTGGATGACTGACAAGAACATTACAAAAACATTGAAGTTACAAATGCTCCTGTCTAGACTGTCAGGACAAGAGTTGCTGTTGATATGCAAAGAGCCTCTCACTGGGCTTTCACACTGATTTCATCATTGTGACCGGGCCTCACAGATGGATGCAGACATTTTAGTTTGGTTTGGAAATATTTGTTTTTTAACTCCCAGAGGCACAATTGAGACATATTTTATAAAGCTCTGAGTCTTAAGGACCATGTTGAGGTCCAAGTCAAATTTAAGTCTTAAACACCGGGGTCAAGTCCCAAACCTATTCCACTTAAGCTAAACGTATTGCTAGTGCACTGGAATCAAGAGTTTTTTATCTGTATTTTTTGTTAACTTCCTTCAAATTTTATTTACATGTGTGTTTGTTTAGCTGATCCCATTAAGATGTAATTAAGTTCTACTTAAATGTTGTGACTTGTGTTATTTGTCTTTGACAACTTGCTTTCAAAGTCAATCTCTTACAATAAGAGCATTTAAGGAAACCTACTTGTAGTTGGGTTGATGGCATTATTGAAATATAGTAGGTATGCAACTTAATTAGCACAAGGGTCTTTATTATTAGTTGAGACACAATAGAATGCAGATCCATGCTAATGTTAGCCCTCTACCTAGTGATGCTAATAATGAATGAATAAGCAGTAAACGTCATAAAGCATTAATGTGGCACAGAAAGCACAGCTGATAGAACAAGAAATGTAATGTTTATTTTAACCACATTCTCCCTGTGAAGAAGAAGAAAAATGTTCAACTTAAGCAAAAAACACTGACTGTAATAGCAAAATGGCAGTTGTAAAGAAGTCCTTATGAGGTGTGTCCATGTATCACTGAGAGCGCACAGTACACGTCATTATAAACACTCAGATGGGCTGATGTCATTGATTTGAACGGAATGTCCTTTTAAATATTTTGGCTGTTTAAGGACTTTTCCGACTTAAATGCTATTTTCCATTCTAAACAAAATGTCATGGGTATGTCCTCTGCCTGACTACACTTTGTAACAAACAAGACTGTTGGGCCAAGCCAATTACCGACAAAGACAATGGCTTTGGAGTGGTCTTGTAAACGTTTGAGATGGAAAACACACTTTACAGCAGTGAACACACACATAGCTCTCTCAGTCGGCTGTAAACAATTTCTTTGGCGTGTCTTAAAAAAACGAGGTGCTGGCAACTCACTTTAAACATGAATGTTCCCATTTCAGGAGCAGGTTGTTAGGAGATTTGGCTTCGGAAAACTAGAGTTGTGTGCAGAGGATACAAGACCAAAACAAGACTTGGACATAAAGAAGCCCAAAAACGTTGGAAGAGACACAAGGGGACAGCTGGAAAACCCTACAAGCTCTACACAGACCTGGTTTAACACATTTAAGAGTAAATGGAGGCAGTAACTCTGTTTGCCAATTTGAGCAGCCCAGTCTGAATCTGTTTGGCTTGTATGAGTGACAAGATTTAATCTGGTAGCCCTAAATGTGGCTATAATGAAGTGGCAGACTAATAGTAGACATTACAATGAAGCTTGTGAACAAGGCTCAAATAATTTTAAGGTGCATTGTGAAATTTTATTTAGTAAACTGTTGAACACAACAAACATATGACAAAGAATTATAAATGTAGAGCTTTCTTTAATTAAACCTTTTCATTGTCTATCTTTAGCTCCATAAAACCTAGGAGAAGGAGAAAATACTATATGTTCTTGTTTCTATGAAGGCCCAGAGAAGACTAACAGAGCCCTGCTGGTTCAGAAGCGCAGTCAGGGTGGGCAATGCAATATTTTATGTTCCTGTTAAACTGTCTTGCTTCTCTGACATTCACAAGTTTAGTTTGGGCTATTCTATTTGGCTTTGAACACAAGAGCTGGAGGAATGCGGGGATAGCAAAGGTGCTCTTGAAATTGCAATCTGCAATGTCACAAGCAAACACTTGGTAGAGGAAAATTTGAGCTTGAAAAGTGCAGTTGTTGGATGCATTTGAAACTAG
Source organism: Perccottus glenii (assembly GCA_024416835.2). NCBI lineage: Eukaryota > Metazoa > Chordata > Actinopteri > Gobiiformes > Odontobutidae > Perccottus > Perccottus glenii. The sequence goes on from CM044562.2 coordinate 6,792,371, forward strand.
TTTTCCAAATGTGTTCAATTCAGAGACAGCAACTTGGTCTTCAGACTCGTGTTATGACCAGAACAGGTCTAAAATTGTGTAACACCCCAAAAACATTGTTGCATTCAATGTAATTGCAGTGACAAACAGTGTTGACATTTTATTGGTATTTGATGGTATTTGTTTGAATTGCAGAGACTCACCCTTGCACAGGGAACAACAATTGGAAATGACAGAGGCCAGATTGATTTCCTTGCTGGTGTTTCTGATCCATTTACCTTCCCTTTCACTGTTGAGCTGCCTCCTTTCACACCTGCTTCTTTACGGGACATTAGTTGTGTTCAGATAGATGAAAGACACAGAGCAGGTAAATATCCATCTGGTGTCTATAGCTCCTCTGCTTCTTGTGCAAATTGCTGCCTGAAGCACACTGGCATCTCCCTTCATACAACAACAAAGGACAGACACTGCAGACTGCAACAATAAAGTGTTACAGCCCTGTCTTTGTTGCCTGCCTATGTGTCTTTATGTATCATGAGCTTTAAGGAAGAACACTGGTGCCATTGTCTAAACCATAATGCAGTTGAAGCCATGAGCCTCTTGTGCAAAGCAAATAAAAACCTTGGTTTCTGTTCACTTTTTTAAGGTTATGTTATTGTACTTGGATTCCTCATCTACATGAACAGCGTCTGTCAGACAACAGCAGAATTAACCCTGTGCTAGATCCAGATAATTTAATAATGAAAGTCACAAAAGGCACCACCAATTAACTGAGTTGCTATAGTTGAGTTCACCATGTGTCTTGTGTGTGTGAACAAACAACAACAAATAATATGCTCATTAGTGGAAAAGTGTCAGACGTTGTTACACTGAGATATAAGTGTTTCATCTTATGGACAGTAAAGGCGACGCCACTGTAAAAGAACTGTAAAAATATGTGATGCTCATATAGTAGAAATCCTCTTTTGTCTGATTACCTCTGACACCAACGTCATTGGACAGTTTGATTTTTTTTCTTCATATATTATACACATACACTCAACTCAATGTAACACTCTAAAGAAACCTCTTGAGTTTTTCCTCATCCTGCTGGAGGGTCTAAGGACAGTCTGTAAAGCCCATTGAGGCAACTGTTGTTGAGATATTGCTTGATAAATAAACATGGTATTAATAATTGAACATGATATGAAGAACAAGATTTATCCAGAGCAAAACCAATCACAGTAAATCTTGAACTGTTTGTGATGTGCTACTGCCATTACTAGTGTTTAACATTTTCAGAAGCTATTCATTCAGTAATTGTGTGTTCTTATACATAGATGTATAGACGTTATAGAACATGACAATAATTTGTTTTTAACAACACTTTGTAAATGAAAAGTCAAGTTTGAAAAGTGAAAAGAGCACATTATAAGCAAGTAAGTGTCACGACAAGCCCAGGTCCAAAACATTCTTGCATCTAAAATAATTGCAGTGACAAATAGTGATGATATTTTCTTGGATTCTGATTGTTTGAAATGCTCACCCAATCAACGGGAAACAACCATTGTTTTAAAAAACAGTACATCCAGTACATCCTTCAGCTGAGATCTCTGTAAATCTGGTAAAAAAGGGACTGATGTCAAAGGTGCTTGTCCACAGTGGCCTCTGCTGTGTGGTAAGGGTACTGCATGCAAGGGTAATATCTACACTGAGTCCAGTTGATCAGCAGTGAGTTTAAAAGTAACAAATAAAAACATTGACATTTTATTACTAAGATCAACAAATTGTAAAATGCTTCCTGATCACCACAGTTATCATACCTGTAGTTATGTTACAGAGATGCACACTTTGAGGACTTTGAAGAATGACATTCAAGCCTACAGTGAAAAAAACTAAACAAAGTGAGACGACCTTTGAATATGCTTCACAGGTTTTTAAAAGGACAAGCTTTACAATAATGTTTAGACAGTTTCCAGGAAAATAAATGTCAACCACATCCAAAGAACTAAATGTACTGTGGCTAAAAACAACAAAAAATCACAGCCTTCCAGTACCATTTAAAGATTTAAAGAGCTGCTTTCTGTGAACTCCTCTTGGCCGCAGCTATTCTCAGTCCTTTTAAAAGAGCTCCAATTTTGTGCTAATTTCCAATAGTTCAGTGATGTAAGTACTTTGTTTAGCTCCAACAAAAAAAGGGAAAATTGTTTGAGTCAAAAGAGTGCAACAGACTTTCAAGTTTTTAAAAGACAAGAAATTGAAACCTTTTATTAAGTCAGTAAGTATTTAGTGTCCAGAGCTGGTGTGGAAGGATTAAGTCGACTAAAAGAGACACATTTGAGAAAAAACATGAAAGCACTTATGCAGATCCTAAACTTTAATCTACAAGCCAGATTTTCTATAAAAAGAAACTTCAGATATGAGAAGAGGCTTTATGTGTCATCTCTGAAGTTTTGTGAGGCATTAAATAGTTTTGTGTAAAAGTGACGGTTAAATCAAAACGCCGGCATGAAACAGCTTATATATTCATTTTACACTGTCATATTAAACACGATTAGAAAGAAGTTATGTCTTGAGGGATGTAACAAAACAAGGAAGAAATTATCATATGAAACGGTTTTGTGAATCTGTGTGTTTCAAATCAGGTTTTCAAAGACATTCAGATTTTACCACAGTGAGATTTCCTATCATTTCATCTCTAAAGTGGTGGGAAAATGCCCTTGAGAAATGCCAAAGCCTCAAACTATCCATTTTTTTCATGACATCACCATCCTTTCTCGCTCTTCCCAGAGTCTAATTCTGTGGGGATTGGTTTTCTCTGCCTTGTGTCAATGCAAATCATCCCCTGCTGAGGATTGCTGTGATAAAACCTGACTTTAGCTGCTTGGATTGCCCCTACTAAATTAAATGCACTTTAGTTTGCTTTGGCAGCACAATACACTCCACAGAAAATATCCTGGACACACTTTAAACTCTAGAAAGAGCCTAATGACAGACACATGGAGCAGAAATGTGACCCTGAGCAGCTCATAATCACTGTCATTTACAGTTATAGCCAGTCTGACAAAACCAAGACAGACCTACAGCAGTGGGGGATAGCAGTGTTTCATTTATTGGTTTTATAAAAGTCCTGGTTTTTATGCCTTAGTTGGCATGACGACTGAAATCACAACTGAAAGTTAGCATCTAAAAGTTGTTGCTGTTTTCATGGACTGTCAACTGGACTTGGGCAGGTCCAGTGGCTTCTTGTAATAATGGCTCAACATGGCCTGGTCTGACTGGGAATTAAGTACATGAAACAAGTGGAGACCAGAAGTCCATGGAACAAATAAATAATGTGGATTTCTTTTTAATATCTAACCTGCCACAACACCCCACTCTGTCAGAGGGTAATGTCTTCACCAGCGACAGGTTCTCTGGCCCAGTTGAAAGACATCACATTTGGAGCTTGTACAGGCAGCTTACAGCATCTACCTAGACATGGTGCTACTCTCCAGCCATCCCTTTAACAGGCCACGCTTTATTAAGACACGTTCCCAGGGCTTAGTCTCGACCCAGAGGCTGTGTAAACAGGGAGCAGTGCAGATGAACCTTCAACTCTTAGAACCAAGTGATGCATGTGAGTTTGCCCTGCTGGAGTGTGAGGATGTTTATTAACAAATGTTATGTAATAAAAGTCTCAAGAACACATCTGGACATTTGTTTTAGGAATCTTCAAAAATCATGTTCATGCATCTTCTTACAAAGACGCCTTGACCTTGATGACTGAGAAAAACCATGTTGTGTGGTTACTTTCGCCTAAAAAGTCTTAGTGTATTTAAACATATTTACTGTATTATACTGTATACAAATGTATAATTTGTCTGTAGTATCATATATGTGTAAGATTAGAACAGTTCTACATTAGTTCTCCCAGATGTAAAAAAGATAAGAACAAAAAGTTGCACTCAAGATATAAAATTAAATCAAACTGTCACAAAATTCTGTCGCTTTTCGGGTTGAGTGCAGCATCAGGTTTAAATCTAAATCCACGTCTTCTTATTACCAGTCCTTCTTTATTATATTAGACTGAATCTGTTTGGTGGCTCCAGAGGGGAATGTGCCTTGAAGCCCAGAACCCTGTGTTAAATCTCAGTGACACTGTTCTCAAACACATGGTTGTGTAAATGTGTCCCACAGCCTACACATCTCTCTGTGAGTCTGTGGCTCATGCTGTGGCCCTTTGTCTGTCTGTCTGTGGGCTGTGATAACACATGTGTGGGCAATAATTAGTGTGGCTGTATATTGTTTTACAGATGAAGAGGGCTGCTTATAAAATATGTTGTTTATGACAGATGGCAGTGCGTAGGTCGGGTTTTAAGTTGCCCTTTTAATGATTGAGTCATACTTCACAGTGTATTCAAATCTTTGTATTTTTATGTAACTTGCGCAGTGGCTCAGTGGTAGAGCGGTTCAACCGGAAGGTAGGCGGTTCGATTCCGCTCTCCACAGTTCATACTGTCATTGTGTCCTTGGGAAAGACACTTAACACTTTGCCTACAGTGGTGTTCCAGCTGTAACACTGGTGAATGGAACCTTAATGTAAGTCGCTTTGAATGAAAGCGTCATCTAAAATGACTAAAAAAACTGTGATTAAACTACTCTAAATGTGGTCAACTAACAAATGGCAACTTAAACAGATTTTAAATTATTTTAGTTATTAAGGGTCTCCAGGATGATGTTTGTAACAAACCTAATTCTACCTAATTTTGCAGACGTCCGTAAGCTGTTATTGACTGAGAGCAATGGCTGGACCATCAAAAAAATCTCCATCAACACTTGAGAGATCAGGGGGCATCAAAGTTTGAGTTGACCCAGAGCTAAGCTGAATCTAAATTCAATATTCAATAATCAGTTTTAAATTCTGTTCAAAAATGTAAAGAGGATTTAGATGTTAACTCAGAGTGGATATGTATAACGTCATAGAGGCCTTCTGTTGAGAAAGTCAGCTTTATGAACAATGGTACTGTCTGCAGGTAAACAAAGGTAAGACCATTACTGTCCTACATGGGAGTTCTCCTCCTTCTCCACTCCTGCCCCATCCCGCTGAGTCCAAGTGGCTGACCCGCTGCGCCTGCAGGCTGCTGCTTTATATAGAGATGACCATTGTGTAGGACTGTTGGACTAACACCATAATAACAGGCCTGCATTATTTGTGGTTGGAGCCTCCCATCATTTTTTCATTCCTTCACTTGTGCCAACAATAACCCAGGCTTCGCCCACTCCCCTCGAGTCACAAAAACACAAAAACACCAGATGGAGCTGTGACGGGTGCGGGCCGTCACCGCAGAGGGCTGAGCTGCTTAAGTTGCAGATAAGTTAAATAACTTGGTGGCAAAGAGACTATGAGCTGTTCCCCACTGCCAGTCGTGTTCTTGCTGCTCTCAGCACCTTGTAAAGCTTTTATAATTACATTTCAACACAGCAGAGTTATGATTACATAATCACAGCAGGTTTTTCTGAAGTACCAGCAACTATAAACTATAAGCAAATATCAGGTAAGCTAGTCCTGCTTGTTCAGGATGATTTCAGCAGTATTAGGCAGCCCACAGAGACCGCTGAATACAGTTATTATACTCATTTGTGCTGAGTTATGGTTATGATTCAGCTGTAACTTGAATTCATTATAAAAACACTGCACCAGGTGTAGTGTGCTGTAGGTACATTGTGTGATGGACATGACACACTAATAGATTCTGATGTCGTAATTTTCAGTGTAATTTTAACAACTGCTTTCACTGAGTAGCATCCATTCAATTTTACAAAGAATATAAATGCTTTTGAAAACGTAGGGTTGCGTTAAATGATCCATACATTGTAAGCAAATGTGTTTCTTTGATCACTCCCAACAAAAGTGCTTAATGTTTAATTCTTACTCATTCGTCAAAAATGATCAGTCGATCATTAAAAACAAGTAATGTACCTCAGTCCTTTGAAGAGACAGTAATCTATAAATCTGACACCACATAAAAAAAAAACAAAGCAATGAAATCAGTGTTGTTGTTTAAAAAATCAATAAATTAAAAACTACTTCTGAACACAGACTGTACTCAGTGCAATTTTGAAGTTTGAACAGCTTAACGTACAGTTCAATTCTGGCTTACATAGCCTACTGTTGTACTCATAAGGACACTAGCATTGACTTTGGGGGATGATTCTATTTGCACGACGTAAAAGATAGATTTTTTTTATCATTCCCAAAAGCCATTTCAGTTTGTGTAATAGCATGGCTTTCTTATCACAAAGTGGTGTAACAAATGCCTGAAAAAGACTCAAACAAAGCCTGTTAGAAACATATAGACCTTACTCCAGAGCTGTCGCTACCTCTCGACCAATTGGTGGCTGGAAATAACACTCATTTCTGCGTTTCCACCTGCAGAGAAAATGAGAGTCACATTGGAGGTTTTGAAGCAAAAGAGGGAATAAGGCTGCGGCTTGCGTCATCTTCACTGTATGTGTGGGAGCACTCCAGAAGGCAGACCCTGATCTGCTGTGCCATTGTCATCAGTCATCTCGGGGCGTTTTTTTGATCCATCATGCTCTAACTTCCTGCCTCTTCTATTTCCTCTAATCTCTCTACATCTTACAGGCTCAATCGACAACATCTTAGCACTCTGCAAAGAAATCAACAACATCCGGCACTTTCTACACCATGGTGGCTGGTTTTCACAACTGTGAAAGAAAATAAAATCAGGCAAGTCAAAAATAATCCCTGACTCAAAGGCCTGACTTGTAATTCAGTAACTGTTTAAGTCCCACATTAAAGATTATATGGAAGTCATACACAGCTTAATTCAAATCTACTTTGCTAGTGTTTTAGTATAAAAAGGGTGATTATACACATGTAAAAATGGGATGTGGTGATTTGGTACCAGTCATAGGTTCAACTTTCTTTAGCCTCCTTGTTCAAAGTTTGGGTTTCCACATGATAAAACGAAATGTAATTAATAATATAATATTACCTTGACTAACAGTTGCATTTTACTTATATTTTAAAGTTGGCAGATAAATGAATGTGCAGATGCATAATGGAGACACAACTCTCAATGAGATCGCAGAAAGAATTTATTTTTTATTGTTTTATTTTTTTTTTTATTGTTCTTCATTTTAGTAATTTGTGATCATTCCATCACAGCAGCAGACACGAGCTTCCATACTATCCTCCATCTTCTGAGTCGGTGCTTTCTGTCAAATAGATCTATTGTTTCTATGAACCCGACTATGTGCTGCTTTTGGAACACGATGTTATGTTCCTTTAGCGGCAAAAGCCTCATTGGTGCCAAGTATGCTGCTTTAACTGCAGCCAGATGTGCGATTATATACCACTTACAACCACCGAGGCCCTTCCAGTGGTAAAGGCAGGAGGCAGACAAACGACTTGGCCAAATAATCAACATTCTGCAGAAATATTGATCTTTTTTATATAATTTCTTGAATCTGAGGCACAGATCATATGTTGTGAGCCCCTGCAGAAGTTCAGGTTTATTAAGCTAATAACCTTAACTGAATCTGAGGCGTTACTGATTCACATTCAGCTCAAAAACCAGCTTCCAAAACTAAAAAACAGGATGTGTAGGTTGTTTTCTTTTAAAGGAAGATCATGTTCATTTGAGCTGACATATTGTTTCCCAGAGCCATGGGACAAAATGTTCATACCTCATCAGTTTTGTCACAATGAGTTTAGATGCCTTTACGCTGAAACTTAGGGTTCATCTTGGAGAACTCATTTTAAAAAGAGATGATGAAGATACTGGAAAGATGATGGAAACCATGCTTTTGCACATTGATTATGTTTTTACCAACAGCCCATGGTCTGTAGAACACTGCCAGTGCATGAATGGAATTAAAGATTTCCACCATCATTCTGATGTTTTCCAATAAAGTTTAGATACAGTTAAGTAAGAATCCACTATAATTTCTTTCAAAAATTATTATAAAATCAAATTAGTATATATTTTTTGGGACTTTTCTTAAACCTAATCAAAATGTTTAATGCCTACACCTCACAGACTTGCTGGTGTCAGGCCTAAAGACAACAGAGATTTAGACTGCAACATGATGTTCATTTTCAGACATTTGTTTCCATTTATCTTTTCGGGTCTTGGGTCAGACAGGAGTATGTCCCATCTGCCTCTAAAGAATTGTAGAAAAATAAAATATCGAGATTAGGACAGCTTTACATACATTTGAGTCCAAAGAAGCAGGAGGGCGACACTCGACCTTGTAAGATCAGTTTGTATGACTTCACGTAAAATATATTCTTTAAACAATGTTAATATTAGTTTTCTAAGCCAAAATAGGCAGTGGACCTATTTTGGCTTTACACATGAGTTTAATGTTCCAAGCATTATTCTTTTATTTGGCCCTATTGTGTTTAGTTAATAAATTGAGCCCATCGGGTGGGTATTTTTGTTGTAGGCTACTTCTTACATTCCAGCATTTATATCTGTCCAAGCCAGGGCTATAACAAAATATGGAAAGCCTAATTTTTCATTAAAATCGTTCAGGGAACTGGGTAAAAGTTAATGGCAAACTTTGAGCAAAGCAACACATTTTCTGTAGAAATGAATGTAGTGTCTGTTGGCTTCAGTGCAGCTAGCTACAAAAAATAAGGCTATGTAAGCAAATAAAACGCTGAGGGAGCAGAGTGTGGCTCACAGGTGTGTATGAGCACATCTCAGACATGGGCAGCGTGTTGTTACAGGTGTGTGACCACATGTTGACATTTCCTCCCTCCTGTGCTGACAGTGTTAAATGGACCGCTCCTCTGACCCTGATGGCTCAATGAGTACACTGTGACCGGTCACTAAGCCTAGCAGTGCATTGTGGGAAATGATGTAGAGGTAGTTTTGTGGTACGGAATAATGACAGAGAGTGTCTCGGGAAAGATGATGCTGACTGACTACATCGAGGCATGGGATGAATATGAATGAAACATAAACCACCTAAGGCCTGTAAAGGCTTTTTTTCAAGTCCATATTGACCGATATTTTATTAAAAGAGCCGTGTTCTCAGTTCTTCTTGATTTCTTTATTACTCTTTTTATTGTTTTACTTTTAGTTTAATGTATTCTTCTCCTGTTTGAGTTATGAGTTTTTTCCTACAAGTACAATAAAGTTGCCTGAAACTGAATGGCTTTAAGGAAGTGTATGCATGAATATTTTGCCAGGACCTATCATTAATCTAGACATATTTGACTCAAACATGTATTTCTTTATCATTTTATGCCATAGATCACAGTCCACTCAATAAACCGGGGTTACCCCAAAAGCTGTCATTAGTTACGTTTCCATAAAATAGGAACCAAAGAGCAATTTTAAAGGTGTTTTATGTGGTTTATGTGGGTACCTCTTACTCTTACGTCTGTCTTTTTAGTATAAACAAGGATGTACTGTACACTGATTATAATGGAGGCTGCTATAGGGTCATTGCACAAACAGGACTTATACATCGCTGTAAAAGATCCAGGCATTGTTTTGTTTTTTTGCTTCTTCTCTGAAGGATGTTAAAAAATAACGTAAACAGATTTGTCCTTCTTGTCATTTTGCATGAACACAGTTACCACACATCAGTATGTAAAACCAGTGCTAGCTGATGATGATCTAAGATGGATGATTCCTTTTTCTTTTTGCACCCCAACTCTTTTGTTGAAAAGCCAAAAACCCCTCAAGTGATCAAAATAACTTTTGAGAAATGAATGTTTCCATAAATGATTTTTAATGCAACATTTCAAAATGCAAATTAAACGTGTTTATGGAAACATGGCCACTGGCTCAGTGTTAAACAAAAACACTAATGCCGCCAAAGCTAAGTGCAGATTATAAAACTACAGAATTATTAGAGTATGGTTTTATTCAGAGACTGGCCGTGACCTTTCTGTTTTGCTTTTCTTTTTGTTGTGCAATCAGACGTTTTTACTTGAAACAGTTTATGCAACAAGGTATTTCTTTTACTGATGCATTTGGTTTACTTTTTCAACGTTCCCCGAACTGATCTTTGAACATCAAAAGTTCAAACAATTAAAAAAGTTCTAACCCTTTTTCTTTTTGACACAACGTAAGGTTGGACCAACTCTGGCAAATTTAGAAAATACAAAACATGGAGTCAGCAATGCCAGAAATATTATTTGTTAACAGCTGAATAGCAGAATGCTGAATAGGTCTCTCCTCTAAATATTTCTGTTCATCTTGATGAGATTTTTCAGTGACAACCACACGTTTTCACATGTAATTGTTTCTGTACAGTAACGACGAAGCATGGAGTCAGCGGTTCATCATCACAAAAAGTCTTTCCTTGTAACATCCGCCTCATTCAGAATTTACTCTCTATGGAAATAACCCTCTTCACTTTACAATACAGTCACATTCTTGGCACAAGTGAATTTCTATTGACTGTGTGCCTCCTGTGACTGGCTGGCTGTAATATGAAATCCAGGAAATCTATACAGTGAGATATGAGTCAGTGATGAGCTGGTTCTCATTTACAATTCATTGGAAAAGCTGACAGTGTTCGCATTGTGAGCAAATATTATATACTTTCTGTGGGATGATGTAGAGTTGTTATGACTGCGACTGTAACCATATATACATGCATAAAACACCCACATAAAATCCACTTTTTATTAAATGAAATAAATCTCCTGCAGAATATTTAATTCCAGAGCAGAATTGTATTTTGTCACCATTAAGTTATAAAATCACACTCTTTCCTAAAGGCTATTCTTCATTTTTTTCAGTATATCTTCACATCACTTGCTGGAAACTACTCATAAAGGTCTAAGCTAATACTGCCAAAGCTGCTGTTTACCTCCTGGCCTCCATCTGATTTTCTTGCGTCACACCACCAGGTGCCTGTAAACCAGCTATTTTATCAGACTTTTAAATTTCTTCTTCTAAAAAACAGCATTTATTAATTTGGTCACATGGCTCTTTAACAAATTAGAAAATTTTATTACTTATTTCTTTCTATTCTTCATTTTTTCCCCTTACTTCTTTCCATCAAATGTGTTCATTGAATAACGTTGCATAAACGTTTGCTGTCATTTGCTCTGTGTGTGTCATGTTACCCTTTTAGAGCACGAGCACTTTTGGTGTAAAGAAAGAGCACATTGACACATTTCCCTACAGGTGCACCTTTTAGTCAGTTTATGGGAACGTGTTTTAAAAACCTGGATGAGTGACAATTAAAGCCATCACGAGCCCAAATGTAAAATGTACACGCAGCGCTGCCACCACTGGGATAAACAGACGTACTGTACCCAAGCAGACAACACTTTCTGTCACTGTCATTTCTTCTTTTCTGTCCCTGCAAGACTGTAAATGGGATGTTTTTCTACCACTCTTGTTACCATGGCAACCCATGGTTTGACTAGTGTTTTGATGCACAGACCAGGTGTGTATATTACTTACTGTATGTAATATTTCCAGTGTGTTAATGTCACATCTATAATCACCATGTCTGACAAAATGGCTTAAAGTTAAAGGCATTCATTTTGTCTGGGAATCTTGTGTGTTTCTTGGGAAATACTGCAGCGTTAGTAATACATGGATAGCAGCCAATACTTTCTCCAGCTGCACCTTTCACACAGAAAACTGTAAAGGCTCAGGCCTCACTGTCAGTGGGAGCACACTTAATGTGAACCATCTAAAGTTTCAGGGGAAGCCAGATCTATCACACTAACTTCTCCTGGTTTAACACACTGACATTTCTGTCTTTAAAGATTTGATTGTCAGAAGAAGATTACCCAATTTGAAAATCCACGCTCTCCTCATCTATCTGTCCAAAAATAGACAGACAATTGTAGACTGTATGAAATGCTTTAACCTTAATGTAGTACCATATAAAGCTAGTAGTCCTTATTCTATGTATTTTCTGCATTTTGTTCTTAAGTCCCATCTAACTTTTAACGTTGTGATTGCAGATATGCCCTTCTCTGCTTGACACTAATGCTAATTGCCACTTTTTAAAAAAGACCTGTGAGACTTTCTTTGAGGCTTGTATCAACTCCTTTAGAGCTAATTAACACGTTTATCCAAGGGGATATATTTTTTGCATCTCGCTTTTATTTTTCCTATAACCACTCCAGCGTTAATATTTTTTTCTCTTCTATCCAAATGACACTGGCCCTAAAACATTTTCTCAAGAGCATATTGTAAGAGAAAATAGGCCCAAGATTAATGTTTATTCATATGAATGGAAGCTATTTCTCTTTGCATAATGGGATGTGGAGTCGAAAAAGTTTTTGCCACAACTCTTCAGTGCAAAATGGAACACTCATCAACACAATTATTTGTTTGTCAGATCGTCCTGACCTTTTTAAAAGCATACTTCTGTAATGTGGTCTTTGCAAGGTCATGTTGTTTTTGTGTCACATCCTCTTGAGCCAAATTGCTGCATACCACGAATGGAGAAAAAAAAAAGAAGACAACATGTGCCTTCTCACCAAAAACAGACCTGCAATGTCCAAAGTATTCCATCTTTAATGTCATCTTCACCAGTAGAAACTCGACGGAGGAGGGCTGAATCGTGGGAACATCCGGCTCAAAGTGCTGATGAGAAATTTCCAGGATGACAGTCGCGGTTTTCAGGCGGAAATTGAAATGTGGAGGTGGATGTTGGTATAATGTGGACACTGGCTTCCACTGTCTGCTCAGCTTCTGACTTTCCTCCAAAAGTTCAGGCTGCAGTAAAATGACACATGTTGACAGAAGATATTTTGAAGTGCAAAATGAAGCAGTGAACAGTCTGAAGATGCTATTTACTAATTTCACTGGATTGGATTTTATTTTTGATGCATCCCAATAATCATCTGGATTTAACAGTAATATGTAATCCAGCCACAAGAGGGCACAAACAAGCGTGCTTTGTATGCTGGTCCCAAGCCTTGAAGAATGGAGAGGGTTGTGTCATCATTATGACTTCCATACCTGATCGTCCAGGGCCCGGGTTAACAATGACCGCCATCTGTGCAGTTGACCTACAGAACCTGGAGGAGAGTGAGCTCGTGTTCATCAAAGAAGGTCAATTGAGGCAGATGTGGCGACCCCTAAAGGTGGCAGCCAAAAGGAGAAGACATGACAGGTTACAATGAAATAATAAAACTCTTGAACTTGCACTTGAACTGTTTATAAGCAGGAGAAGAATTACATTTCTTTGATATTTTCTTAACTTAAAGCCACTCTGTGTAACTTGCTGTGCAAGCATAAAAATAATAACTGTATTCTCAAAATCATTTTGATGGTTCTTTGACATGAGATCAGTACAATCATGTGGTATGTACCTCTCTCACAGTGCCCTCAGCTGAACAGAAACCTCCTGTAACTTTCCTGTCCACATGACGGGGACATATCACAAGAGATTATGTGAGTGAGCCACTCTGTACCACACTACGCAAGACATTAATACACTAAATGACCCTACCATTTCAGAAGTCATGCTCTTTCTTCCAAACTTGCCGCTTAAACGTCTCTAGTTGTAAATAAAGATTGCGCTGCTGCCAGTGCACTTGCACAGAGAGGGCTCAGCGCCCTCTGCTGGATAAAGGTTACGCATGACTCGGTTGGTGTGTAAGCTTCAGTGGGCACACCTGAGTACAGATTTGAGCTACTTTGTTGCGGGTATCAGAAGTGATGTAGATGTGTAGTAATCTGGTCACTCTAGGTCTGAACAGGAGCTTGAGCTATCTTTGTGTTGTTTAAAAAAATAATGTTGTACTTTTATGAATGTAATTGCAATATTAATAATTCATTTTAATTCACAACCTTTAAGAACGCCTAATATGTACTGCCACACTAATTTGTTTACAATGTGTACCAACATACTTAATTTCAGTTTAATATCTCCACCTGAATCAAGAGTTAAGAATTAGGCTAAACTTGAACTTTCTTCGCTTTGAAACTGCTGTTCATTAAGACACACATTCATTAGGTCTGAGCCATTTATCCGCACAGACACCACATTAGACTCCCAAAAGCAATCAGAGAGTGTATCTGTAATTAACCAGTCATCGTAGGCCTCCCTCCACACCATTAAATACCACCCCAATATCTGTGCCTTGCATCCCATTATGAGCTGCTTAATTAAAAATGCAAATAGAGTTGTCTGTAATTACACATTTAGTGACATGGAACTGGACAAAGAGCTTCATCCGTGCGTGGCTTTTTCTTGATGTAGATGTGTGCATAGTAGCTGCATTGCATGAAGGTGAGTAATGGACATGATGAATTGTGAGGGTTTTTCAAAATTAAATTGGAATAAAGCACATCGAACAAAACGTCTGAATGCCAGTCTGACTATAAAGCCTGAGATTAATGATTGTAATGAGAGCGTTGGCGTCGTCAGGTCAAGTAGTCCATCTACTGTAATGTGTCTCCAGGAAATTGCCTAATAATTCAGTGGAAACGTTTGAAGTACATCCTTTAGAAATATACTACACTTGACTGAGACTTTTATAAATTCTGTCAGACTCAGTGGCTCTAGGATTGGAATTTAGGTATTTGCAGTTATTTCAAGTACAATCAATTTTGTAAAATAGAAAAAGTTAGAACATTTTTATGTGGCTTAATGTAACAAATTTTACTTCAGTCTTCAAGGAGGTGGTGATGATGTGGTCCTTAATCTCAGTTTGGGATATAAAAATGCATTTACTAAGTCTAGAAATGAGTCCTACTCTTATGATGGGACTGGGACCTGGAAGGTGGTTGGTTGTTGAGGACTTGGTCATGTGTCGTTATAAATTAGGCCAAATAAGATGGATTTTCAGGTAAAGTATGCACCTGGCGCAAGAAAAAGCTGCCAACTGCTGTCGAAGAGTGGACTGCTCTGGGAGTCTTTGGAGCACTGTGCCATCCCAAAGCATCTGGTAACATGAGTTCCCAGGATTTTTAAAAAGCAACACTATGCCCCTATATTCAAGTCGACATTTTATTTTTTCACAGAAATAAACCTATAAAAGCTATAAAAGTGCTTAGATTTGACCTCAGGAAATGTATTCATAGATAATGAAACCTATTTATCTATTTGTCTAGTTAATGCTACCTTCAAGGTCGGAAAAATAATGTGACAAGAAATTATTCATGTTACAGTCATTGTTGTCAATTTACGGCATTAAAACACATTGTTGTTGTGGCAGCAACACACTATGTTTGTATTTAGGAATACACAGGGTTAAGGTCAGGAGTTGATTGTGATTTGTGTGGGCTTTGTAAATGCTAATGAGACACACTTAAACAAGCGATAAGTATTGTTTTAGCGGTATAATCAGGCTGGTAAAATGTGGCATTGTGCAATTCAAAGTGAAAAATATGCTACTCCACACAGCAATGAAATTTAATGCATGGGATTTCTTCACTACTTATTTATATGGAAAATGACTAAAGGCCTTTTGAAGCTCTCAATCCCACTGCAGCTGCCACATTCACATGATGTTACTGCTGCTAAACTGACCTCATCACTGGTTATTCCTGGTAATTTAGCTTTTACAAATGGGAAATGAGAAACTAGAGTATTGTGTTAGAACATGAAGAGGCGAGGGGATGTTTCTTTTAAATACTGTATCCTCCTTAAATAAAGGAGGATACGGTAGTTGGTCTTGAGGTCAAAACTGATTTGCAGATGGACAAGTGGAACCCTTGAGTCACACACAGCCAAACGTCTCCACCCTTTCTGTAAATGAGACCTGACAGACTTGAAAGGTTTTGGACAAAATGACTGATGCAAAGGAAAGAAACAGGAAAAGGTAAATGTTGGAATGAGGATGTTGTGCCAAAAATGGTGTATTGTTTGTAGAAAGTGTGGGTCACAGGGAAAGGCAATCCAAAGACCTACATATTGTAGAAAGTACATTGTGGCTTGTCGAAAGCGGACAGATCATTTAGTTGTCAGATCTGTGTAAGTTGGACGACTGCCAGCTCGCAAGGCCCTGTCTAATACTCAATCTGAGACTTTCACATGGAAACCACAGACTAAAGTCAACAGGTTGTCCACTTCAAATGCACCTAAAGTCAAACCTATTACTTTCTAAAAAATGATCCCCAACTGTGGATTTGAATTTTTTTCATGTGTTCAAGTGTTATTTTGATATTACAAAGGGTGTACATTGTATCCAGGCAATACCCCAAAATTCAAAGTTGTTGTTTTTAGCAAAAAAAGTGAAAAGATCCATTAGGACAAACTGCTTGCTGTGGCTTTAATTTATTGTTTCTACATTGCAAAGAGAAGTGATCTCCTGTTTAATCCCCTTCAACAAATGTCTGTCAAAAATGTACCTATTGTGCTTCAACATATCTTAAGTATTTATAGTGTAACATCTTTCACAGTGTTTAGCTAAAAGGTAAGTAAGTAAACAAATGTGCTGATGATAATGTGACTCATCTTGAGTTCTATTTGCAACACTGTTCTTCTCTTTTTTTCAAACTACAGACTTGTTACGGTTGTTCTTTTTGTTTTCTCTGTGTCTAATCAGGTGGACACCACTAAAGCTGTCAAAGCCTTTTCCAGTCACATATAGTTTTATATCCTACATATTTATAAGAGCACATGATAATCACATAAGAACACAAAATACACAGTATAACAGAGCCTTTAAACATGTTGGGGCAGAAGATGGCACTCAAAACCTAGGACCATTTCCAACCATTGGTCTTGTAGGCGCTGCACTGTAAAATTATTTTTTTTTATCTGTTCTAAGAATTATTAACAGATTAAGAAAGTGGTCATGGATGTTGCCTCTGTGTTTATAGTTTATAGCACTTTTTAGAATTTTCGAACACAAGCTGAAAACAATTTCTTACTTTTGAAACTTTCTTGAACCTGGCTACACAAACCAACTTCACAGACAAACTCAGTTTATGGGAAATTAGGGCTGTGCAATTAATCAAAAAATACATTTTTAATTTGTCTTCCAATGATCACAAAACCTATGTAATCAAAAAATAAACACTATTATTTAGTTACATTCTGTTCTGCACGTTCTTTTGGCCTGAACACATTATAAAACACATTATGTGCACAATTTGAAGCTATTTTTCATACTTTTGAATATGTTAATAATAATTGGGATTTCTATCATGACCAAAACAATCGTGATTGCGAGCAACTCTAGAAAGAAAGGTTAATTTATGGGTTTATATGTCTATTTTTCATCATCACTACTGTTTTGAATGGAAATATTAGACCATTTAAATTGAACTGAATCATGTCTATCCACCAAACCTGCAAACTAAAAGCCTTGTACCAGTCAACATTTTGTGAGCCAGCGCTTGTCTCCGTTTGTCTGGAAACCTGTCTCATGTGGCCGTCTGCCCTTCAACCCAGTCTGTCTGTTAAAAATCCACCAGACGCTACTAAGACACAAGAGGAGCACAGTGCAGTCTGTCTCAAAGCCTGTACTTGCTACAGGCAACATATCAAAGCTCTGGGAACGCCATGCTTCGAGCTAAGTCAACTCAAGCTCAAATATTTGAACAGTGAGATGTGGCCTGGGTGCCACTGGCTGGGCTTCACAGGACTGAATGTCAAAACGAAAAAAACTAGAGCTGAGGTGAAGTGTGTGGAGAGGGGTGTCAAATGTGTGTTCTTTAACTTCTAATTCTAATTCTATTTAAACTAATTCAACTAAACTTCCAGGCACTACAGCTGAGAGCGCTAACATACTCGAAAAAAAACTGGTATAATGTACATATTATACATATTATATATTTTTATTGGAAAAAAATCTAGATTATTGCCTTTCTTTCATCAATATTTCATCATAAAGTACCAGTTACATTTTTGTGCTATAAGACTCTGTGTCCACAAATAGAAGTAATTAGATTTTCTCTTACTTAGAGAGCATACAGAGGTACACAGACATGCAACTTATGCGCTTAAATGCTTAAACAACAATATTAGACAGACATGCCCGTGGAAACTCCCAGTTATAGAAGATGTTTTGTCTATATATTAACAATTTATTAACATTTGTGTGGGCTGTGTGCGGGTTAAAATGGAAAGTCATTTAGCTCAGTTGATTAGTAAAAATACGTTAGTGACACCATGTGGCCATAAAGTGTATTACTAATATTCCTCTGTCATCACATGAGTGCACATATGGTCCCAGACATAAAATCTGGTTTATGTTCAAAAATTCACCATGGAGACTTCAGAGGCCTTTGAAGCTTTACAGACAGGACACAGAAACCTATTGCACTACAACCCCACCCTCGGTTCAGTCTGGACACTGTATGACCCACACTGACTCACAGACAGAGATGGATTTGTAGCGTCTCCTAAGTCAGGAGGATAAATGATTATTGGGCTTAGCAGTGGCTATATAATCCTCTGTTTCCACTGCGTCTCTGGTGCCCTCCTTAAAAGTCTTACAAAATAAATAAAAAATGTTCAATCAATTGCTGGCTCTCACCTTTGAAACACTTAAAGGACATAACTTTCAAACAGTATAATCTTTAAATTACAATTGTAATATGTATGCTTCTTCCAATTATAATATGGCAAAAAATGTAAACATTTTGTGAAAACAAGGGCTATTTTGTCCAAGAAGGATTTATGGGAGTATCTGTGCAGGGCAGGGTTTGATATAGAAGATTCTGCAAAGGTCAAGCTGTCTGCAAAAAAAAAATCCTTGACTATTTAAAAATCTCTTGTTTTGTCAGCTGTTTTCATAGTCTAAAAGGACAGCCTCAATGTTAATACAAGCTATACATACAGTGTATACAAGTATGTTACAAATAAACAAAACAAAATATTTAAAAGGTGCACAGTGTAAGATTTACCAGTCTGTAGCAATGTCATATAATACTGCATTTGTTACAAACTTAAAGTAACATTGCGTAACTTTTAGCTAGTAGCATCACGTAACTTTAAATTCCCCAAAAACATTCTCGTATTGATTTAATGGTTCTTAGTCATGTGATGGGTTGAATAATGACACAGGACCCTCAGCTGTACAGAAAACTCTGATGGAAATGAGTTATGTTCCAGTATGTAATCCAGACTGAAATCCAAGATCCTCTAACCTACGTCTGCTGGTACCTAGAGTATATACTACTTTTTCCTATGGGGCCTTCAGTCATTATGGTCCTATTTTGTGGAATTCTCTGCCAAATGAACTACAGACTGTTAGCACTTGTTTAAAAAGTAAATTGAGCTTTTAATGTTTTCTGTAAAACCTTTCCTTTGAGCACATTGAGCCTGTACTGGTCACATCTTATATATGTGCTATATAAATACAATCTGTTGTTGTTTTAAGCCTAATATCTGCCCAGTTCTAAGACATGTACTGATAAATCCACTTTTGGACCAGTTCTGGTAGAGGCATAATACTTCATACTCAACTCTTAAACCAACTTTCATAATATTACCATATTACTGATCAGTTATTTATGATCATTAACAAGGATGGGTAAGATCTACACTGTGGAGGTCTACTGTAGACTATTCTGTGTTAGCTGCTCTGTCAAAGCCTGCCCAACAGGTGGCAGTAATGTCACATGCCACGTTTTCAAAGCCAAGTTTGAAAGTTGAACTTGACCTAGAATAAACACAGTAAATCATAGATTACAATGCCTTAAGTGCAATGGAAAAACCAAACAGGAACAGACATTATATTCAATATAAATCTGTTTTCCAACTCACTTATCAATGAGCTTCACTTTTAGGTTGCACAATCTTCTCTTTTTTCAGTTGCATATGATTTATTCCTTAGTTAGCAACACAGTAAAACTGTAAACCATTTTCTGCTGTATCTTACAGCAAAAGAGAGAGATCCCAGCTTTGACTCAGGCCCTAGATCGAGCCGCTATCAGACGCACTGGCTTGTATCTTTTGTGCAGATAAAGTCCTGTCTCATGCAGAAGTCTCACTCCAGGGGCAGTGGCTATCGGAGGTCTTCATGGCTCATCTGGCCCGAGGCTGCACTGGACCGTAGCTGTAATACACAGGCCTCTTTGATCTCTGCTACAGAGCACTTAGACTTTGTTGACTTGAGATTAGATTCACTTGTATTTGCAAAATGCCTCTTCAGTAGTTTGCAGCGACTTGGGGCCGAGCACTAATCACTCTGTACGGGAATTGAGGGATATTATTTGTGTAACATAGTGGCCACTAAATGTTAAAAATGTTACCAGGAGGTAAAGCACAGTTTAATAAACCTATAGAATAATGAAAGACCATGTCCCCAAAGTTCTTAGAGAGAAAGGACCATGTAGCACGAATGCCAACCTATATGACATTCACAATGTAATAGGAGGAGGATCTAGGGTGGAGGCGGCAGGTACTAAATAAGTAGGAACTTACTTAAAGTGCTATTTGAAGCAGAGAGCAGAGGGTCAAGCTGTCTCTGTTCCTTCATCTCTAAAGGGAAGGGGACGGACTCTAATGAAAACCATGTCCGGTGTCAGACCATATATAGATCCACTCTGTTAAAGGAAAAGCTTTACAGCAGAACAGTGAGGTACTGTCATCAGGCAGTGTACTCCTAAAATCTGGTTCTTATTGAAACAAGAAGGGATTGAGGGTTGAACAAATTGGTTATTTTCACAGAAAGATGTATTTTATCATCTTTGTTTTAAGCTCCTCCTTCTTAGCCTGGTCTGCTTTGATTGCATAGATTGTAAAAAAATGGATGTAATCCGCCCATTGGTCCCCTATTCACCAATATTGTCATTACGAAAGGGCAATAAAATGGTGGTTAAATCCGCTTTTCGGCTTTTACTCCATAGTAAAAAATAGTTTTTAGATAGCATAAACGGACGTAAATATCAAAAATACCCCCCCCCTCCAGAGTTGTCAGTAGTAAAAACTTAGCTCTAGAGACCTTAGCCATCTTTTGTAACAGGCTGTAAACATGAGTTTTACACTTGTAAAGTCGCTATTGGGTTTCTCCTTATATTTCCACTTTTGGAGCCTGCCCTCTGTTGGACAGCGGTATTTCGCCGTATTTCGCCATATGTCGGCACCCTTACTCGAGCACCATTTAGGAGGTTCCATGGGAGACGCTTGTTTGATTGGTTAGACAGGCCACCCTGTCCGGAAAACAGCAAGACTTAACCAGATAGGAGCTCCATTGCTGAGCCTCATGTCGTCCTTAGTTGTTCAGTGTTACTTATCTACCTCACTATGTAACATGTAACACATTTTGTTAGAGTTTACAGTGGTTCAGTGGTATTTTTCGATGACGAATTTTTTTAGCTGCAATGTTTCCATCCGCGTTGACAGATATGCAGTCGATGATTGAATGAGCATGGAAAGCACAGTCTCACCTTTCTCTCTTTCGAACACACAGTGACTCACAGCAAAGTCGTCAATGTCAATTTAAAGTGAGTGTTAAAAATCTGTGAAACGCCAGTGTTTCCGTTAGTTCACAGCCATCAGGGTGGATTTTATGGAGTGGCTAGTTTTGAACTGTTGCCTCGTACCTACAACATTCTTACGCTCTGACAAACATCGCTCCCATTAGCACTGAAGGATTCTCACTTTCCAACACAATCTTTAGCTTGGGCTCTAATTATTTATCATTTGTTATACTTGTCATTGAAAATCACTGGAAAACGATTATAGGGTGGTGAATTAAGTCCAAAGCATATTCAGAGGAAGTAGAAGTGAGACATTACCATTGCATATATTATAATTCTGCTCACTTTGACTGCTCTCTGTGTGTTTGATAAAACTGATTTAAATGACTTGTGTCTTACATCTTCATAAAATGTGCAGTTTAATTGACCCCACCTGCTTTAAGGGCATCTACAAGTTACAAACAGAGTCAGATATTGTCCTTTAGTGTCCTTTCTGACATGAAGACTGACAAAATCACACAAAGGGAAAAGAAATAAAAAAAAACACATGTACTAATTGAAACAGGCTACACTAAAATGTTGTCCAATGTCCGATGGTCCTTTACAATGGTCAATAGAAAGGGTTTAAAAAAAAAGTGTACTAAGAGGAGCTTTGATAGACAATGTTTGAAATATTATTCCCAATTTAGAAAATGCAGTTTAAAGAGGTTGCCTAAAGAAAATCTTGGATTGCAACATTTTTCTTTTAACATCTTGCAAAGGTCTGGAAGTCATTTCTGTCTGTATTCAGATAAGCACACGAGTTAGACGTGTGACACTCCACAGACGACCTCAGGTTAGAGCGGGTCACACAAAGAGGCCATTCAGCCACAGGACCCCCTGACGAAGGCCCTTACAACACAGATGCCATCTTTCCAGCCACACATTAGACAATAAAGAGAGACATGGAGGGAAAAGGCTTCGGGAAACTCCTGGCAGCTTCCAGCCTGACGAGACTCAGGTACAGTATAAGTCGCAGTGGGAATAAAACACAACATCGAAATGAAACGAAGCAGCTCTGCACCAAACCACTAAATTGAGGTCAGCTTTATTAGGGGCCACTCGTGAAGGTGTCCGTTTTCAGATTAATTGCATTTACTTACGGTTACATGCGCAGACACACACCATGTTGGATCAGTAATTGTAATTAGAGTGGAAATCTCTGAGCCAAGCCTCTTCTCATTGATCACATGGACATTGACTGAGGACACTGGCGTGGGTTCAGCTTTTTCAGTCACATTAGAGATGTCAAGTTGACAGTTATGCACATCCCAAAGCCAAATCAAATACAACCCACAATTACTGGAGTGTGGCAGCATGCATCGGGCTTGTTTGAAGGCTTGTCTAACAAATTGACCATAATATCAAGAGTAATTTTATAATGACAAAAAGAGAATTTGAGATTTCACAAAGCAACGCACTTTGTGAGAGGCATTCCCTGCGTGACTCTCTGTCGGCTCAGAGGAACAACCGTGACAGGCTCCACTCCCTGCGCTGCAGGAGAGCAATTCAGGAGATCATTTATACCAGCTGCTATTGCACTATACAATCAATCTTGTTAATGTGCACTTTATTACTATGGATAGTAACTTTTAACCTATTTATTATTATTTATTGCGGAATGTGTATTGTTTTTACCTGTTTTTACATTTACATTTTGTCATTTAGCTGATGCTTTTATCCAAAGTGACTTACATTAAGCTTCAATTCACCAGTGTTACAGCGGGAACACCACTGGAGGCAGTCTAGGATAGACAGCTCTATCTGTCTGTCTGTCTGTCTGTCTGTATGTCTGTCTTTAAAGAGAGACATGCTCAGACAACATAGCTGTATTGAAATAAATCAATGTAGAGGAAATAAATTTTGGATTATTGCCTTAATAAGATTTGAAGATCTTATTTGTAATACGTGATAAGATAACCCCTCCAGTGCATAAATCTGGCATTGAATCAGTATTTTGGTATCAATCTATCTTCTTGGGATCAAAGTATGCAGCGGTCCCGAGCCGCTGTGGTTTGCACCGTGTGCTTCTCGTCCGCTGTTACAGCTGTCATTCGTTGGTAAAAATAGAGGGTGTCGAGGTGCCCTGCTACAAAGGCCACTGTTCTCACACCTCGGAGCTGATATGAAATAGGGTTCATTGAGCCCCTCTTTCATATGATTAGATGTTTGTGGATAGACTTCCCTGACACCTCAGTTACACCAGGATACAGGGAAACAGGCGACACAACAATGCAGTATACTTTAACCCTTAATGTGCAATACGTAAGTATGTATTTAGCAGAATATAACACTGAAACTACCACAAAACTACCAGGTGTTAGCGTAATCATACATTAACCCCTAACTGTACAAAAAAATTCAACGAATGTAGAAACATCCCAAATCCTAAAGATACAGTGTAGTGTGGTCTCAAAGTCTCCTGAAGTGTTTTGGGTTTTGAATTATCTCCCCTGCAAAGAACAAATAGCTTGGCGGGACAGTAGGCTTTGGATCACAGCTCTCAGTTTCCAAGTAGAAGCTGGCTTGCATCTTGAAGTGTATCCGGCTCCGAGGTGACAGGGAGATTGTGGAGATATCACAAGAGGGTGCTAGTCACACCACGGCCTGCAACATAGCAAAAAGGCAAGCCACTGTCCCGTTTTATACTGTGTCCTGGCATTCTGTTACACAGCTTGTAAAGCACAAACCACACATGCTCTTTAATTAACAGCACGTGTCTTGCTTTTGTGCATAAACTGCTACACATGCACTAATACGTCATTTATTTCCCATGACATTGAGAGTCATCTTGATCCATCTCCAGACGCCTCTGTTACTACCTCCTGTTGCGGTTGATTTTGAGCTGAGACCAAGCTCTTAAAACTGTGGTCTTTGAGTAAAACAACACAACAATCAGTCATCTTTATGTCCTATTGATCTCAATATCAGATTTTTCTATGATTCTAGTAATCTCCAACACTAGATTTTCTTGTCTCAAATATTCCCTTATTTCTCATAAAGGTTTGTAAAAATCAAACCAAAGGGAGCAGCAGTTCCTGTCTGTGGATTTCCTTTTTGTTTTTCCCTCATCTTATTTATAGACTTCTCATCCTGGCTAAACTTGATCCATGGTATCAATAGTGGTTGGTTTTGATAGTGGTTGGTTTTTCCAGCAGTGTTCTCCCTTCTTCCTCTAAACACCATGTGTTTTCCCTTTGTCTTTTTACTGATAATGGGCTGTAATAGGAGAACTGGTTGATTAGAGACTAACTTTATTTATATATGTTTGACCAAAAAAAAAGATTTTTACTGTTGTACAAATTTATATTGCTTGTTTGAATCTTAATGTTCAAAATAAGTCAGCTTTAGCAACTTTGGTAAAGCGATTATGTCATTTCCATGGCACCTGTCAACATGGAGGAGAAAAAGAAGCAGTAATGCATGAAGATTGTGACATTTTGGTGTAATGTTAAAAAACATGTAGTAAAAGTCACTGGTAATGAGCGTGTCCCTGCCCTCCTCTCTTCCTGTTTAACGATGAGCAACGGTTTTCTCTGCTTTAGCTTCTTTTTCGCCAGCTCTGCCATGATGAATGTCTGAGACTGACTGGGGCAAGTGTTTATGCGGGCAGCGTCATAAACCAATTAGTTTCTCGTGAGACCCAAGACCTTTTCAATCCAAGGTACAGCAGGGCACTGCACACATTTTGCGAGGCTGGTTTTTCCACTAAGAGGCGCCAGAGGGGTTTAGGACAGACCCCTTTCACAACAAAATGAGCCATTAACCCATCACAGTGACTCTGAAGCTGTTATGTTAAGGTGAAAATGCAAAGTGACTTTAAAAATCTTATGAATCACCAGGAATTATCATTTTTTCATCATATTTTCATCCTAACCCTATCCGTACTCCTAACATTAACCCTATGAATGCAATAATGCATGAATTCATGCATGAATACATGATAAATGTGCCCTGTGTTACCCAACTAACAATAATTTGGATTCACTGAATTTGACGACGCATTTTTGGCAAGTTCCACCATAAAAAAATAAAATCTACTTCCAAAGAATTCAAGCTGAGATGTGAGTTTAATGTGTTCAGTATGGGTTGGATCCTTACTTAAATACAGATATTTAATGTCACTTTTTTATGACAAAGAAATTATTCATCTGCCAATTTAAATGAACATATCAATAAAGAGAAAAATCTAGAAAAATGTTCTGATTTTATGCATAGTAACTATTCATAGCAGAAACAGACCTAGTAAAGGAAAAACATTGTAGATATTAAGTCTTTTTTTTTTGTCCAAAACCACAGAACAATTATTATCTCTAATGGTCCTGGGTAAAATGGTCAAAAAAGTAGAAAATGGAACCGATCCAGCAGTCGCATAAGAAGGTGAGCAGTCATCTGGGGTTATGGATACAATTATACCACAGTACAAACTTAAAAAATAATGACAAGCTTTTTTATAAATCTTTAGGTCATTTACTAGAAAATGGATTTCTAAACTCTAAGATCTAAGAAAGCTTTACACAACACTTCGCACAGCTCGTTACAGTTCTCAAAAGTTTAGCCTGAGTCATCTTAGATACTGCTTCATGTGTTGCACAATAATAACAAAACCCCGCCAAAGTCTCGCAAAAGTACTAAACATTCTAAGTGCGTATTGAGCTTGTGAAACTTTTGTAAAGAGCGCTAGGTTATGCATCATGCTCATGTCTATTTTATTCCCTGTTAGTTTATGGCTTTGCTCCTTTTAAATCACCGTCTTAAAAGTCTATACATGACAACAGCTCTCATGTGGTTGGATTGAAATTCCCCAAAGGTACACAACAACAATCAGTCAGTCACTACACTAAATCCTACTTGTAAATATGTTTGTCAACTGCTGTTGCAAGCTGACAAACCACTTGGTTCCTTTTGGAAACTAAGGAACCACTTCCAAAAGTAAAATAGGAGGCAGAGCTTTTATTTACCAAGCTCCTGTTTCATCAGGATGGCAGACCTTTCTACCTTTACGGTCATTAGACCTTTCTTATTTATAAAGTGTATGGTCTAGATGGACAAGATGGATTTATCAGTTTACATTTTAACTGTCCCTCTGTTGCAGATATCCAGTTGATGTCCCAGTAATGATTGGACATTAGCTGGCCCCGTCTATGCTCCTCACGCAGTATTATTTTACAGTATTTTCTTAAGGTCTTCAGTCAAAACCTAAAAGTACCACTGACAGACAAAGTCTAGAAGCGGTCGGTGTTCGGAGAAAGCTCCATGTGTTGAGAGCTTTTCTGGCAAAAAGAACACAGCATACAAATGTGCTTAGTACAAAATATCCTTTACCATTGAAGAAGTAGCTGTGGGGAAGACAGGAGAAAAAGGTTGAGCATGTTAAGGACAGCGGGAGTTGGACATAGTCATGAAAGGCTGGATGCTTTCCAGTGTCCAGAGCGCCTTCATGTGAGAGACAAGCCATAGGTTAAAAAAAAGGTTCAGGCCGACACATTTGTAGTTAATTATCTGTTCAGTGAGGCTGGGGATGCATATGTATTCAGTGTTCTCAGATAGACCACAGAAATGGCAGCGTCTGGCATCATTAAAAAGACATATTACATGCTGTGTGGCCAAATAACGTGATTTGAAAAATGTTTTATGTGGTCCATTTGTCCAGAAGTGGGTCATATAATTGCAGAATATATTTTTATACAAATTTACATATACATTTATTAAGTCAGGCTGATAAAGTGAGAACCACTGTGCACCTCCAGGCCTCAGTTCTGTCAACTATTAGAGCTGCAGAAGCAACAAACAGAAACAGAGAAATCTACACAATGGTCAAGACCCGGTGTCACAAAGGTCACCTACCATGTGGCGGTGCTTTTGCTTTCCACTTGCTAAATTAGTCTCCATTTATTTGTACTTTGTAATAGTGACTTACGAGCGTGACAGCTTCATAGAAACACAGTCAAATGAGCTCCAAGAGTCTTCAATGGTCTGTGCTTGAGGCGACGCTGAAAGGCCACTCACTGATTATGTTTAAAGCTGGACCTGTGACCCATTCAACAAACTGACATGATGTAAACCATTGGTGCACTCCTGGTTTTATTTGAAGTGACAGGCCTCTATTAACATATACACAGCTGAGTTTTGACCACTAAGGGCTTGACTTGGAAAATGATAAGACTAATTTAGTATTGGTGTGTACAAAATTTTCTCTTGTTAAAAGAATCAATTTATCAATCATGACAATTTAATGAGATGGTTCTTTCAGATGACCAGCTGAGGAATTCACCTCCAAGACGCCGTTGACATGAAAGTCTTTAGCTGCCTAAACCACCAGCCCTTCTGGTTTGTAGCAGGGTCAGTGTTTCTGACAGATGGCTGAAGTACTCCCGCCCACATCGCCAGGTGAATACCGCCACGGGTAGTTAGACACGGTCCTGGGCTGTTTTGACTTTTAATAGGAAGTTAATAGCTCTGCTTTCTATGAGGCATTTATGGTCTATGCTACACTCTGCCAGTCAGTCTTTTGACTTTATTGTGTTTCTAATGATCGTGGCAAGCGTCGCCAGACACTGACGCAATGATGCTTCACAGGCCATTTCCATATTAAAGGGAAAGCATGAAAATTGTCTTAGATTCAGGCTTTATGTGTTTCCTTTTTTTTCTCTCAAAGCTGCAGTTGCCCAAAATCCCTTTCTGCCCCCCATTCACAACTTAGTGACCAATTTACCACCGCAGATCACTGATATTAATTAAACCAAACTCTGCAGTTCAACTTAAACTTCTTGCCTTAGACCAGTGCGATCCTGCCGTTATCTATATCTTGTTAATTGTTGCATGAATACATTGACAGTAATCATCGACAATTACTAACCCAATTCCAGAAAAGTTGGGACACAAATACAAATACAGTACAAATTGTGAATAAAAACGGAATGCAATAATTTACAAATCTCATAAACTTATATTTTATTCACAATAGAATATAGATAACATATCAAATGTTGAAAGTGAGACACTTTGAAATGTCATGCCAGATATTGGCTTATTTTGGATTTCATGAGAGCTACACATTCCAAAGAAAAGTTTGGACAGTTAACAATAAGAAGCCAGAAAAGTTAACTGTACATAAGATACAGCTGGAGGACCAATTTGCAACTTATTAGGTCAATTGTCAACATGCTTAGGTATAAAAAGAGCCTCTCAGAGTGGTAGTGTCTCTCAGAAGTCAAGATGGGCATTCCCCCAATGCTGCGGCAAAAAATAGAGGAGCAATATCAGAATGATGTTTCTCAGATAAAGATTGCAAAGAGTTCGAAGTTATCATCTACAGTGTATAAAATCATCCAAAGATTCAGAGAATCTGGAACAATCTCTGTGCATATGGGTCAATCACAACATGGGCTCAGGAATACTTCCAGAAAACATTGTCAGTGAACACAATCCACCGTGCCATTCACCGTTGCCAACTAAAACTCTATAGGTCAAAAAAGAAGCCATCTAAACATGATCCAGAACCAAAGGCGTTTTCTCTGGAGCCAAGGCTCATTTAAAATGGACTGTGGCAAAGTGGAAAACTGATCTGTGGTTAGCAGTGTTGGTCATCTTACTTCAATTCCATTAAGTAGTGCAAATCTCTGTACCTGTAAATTATTGCACAATAAACAGAACACAATCCAACTCTCTCTGTAGATTAACATGTTGTTCATTCTCAAAGAAAATGAATAATACATTAATATCTATTCTAAAATACTCCTCTCATCTATCAACTAAACCAGTGGTTTTTGCTGACATGTAAAATCGAGCGTTGCTTGTTTTAACAGTGGCTCTGTCTCCTTCACTGGAACTCACGCAGCTGCCTTTGGGGTTAGCAGCAGCAACAAGTGTCGTGTTAGCATGTGTTGATGTGAGGTGCTTCATAAGATTTGAGTTGCTTGAGGCAGACGTGGATAAAGTCTTTTCATGGACATAGCATGTCACAGAAACATTCTTGCCTTTGATTTCAATTAACGAGAAGGCTCCTCGCCATTGTCGCTGACGCTGTCTTGTGTTTAGTGGTAGTCAGAGTGCGCAGTGAGACATCCACTCATCGCTTTTGCAGCGCTGATGTGCAGCCAAAGCATGACACCTCGCGCTTTATTCAACCAAATTGTAGTAACGCGACACTTTACATTCTCAGTAACGATAACGGCGTTACAACGATGGGAAAAGTAATTAATTAGATTACTCCGTTACTGAAAAATTAACGCCGTTCGTAACGTCGTTATACTCCAACGACGTTACTTCCAACACTGGTGGTCAGACAAATCAAAATTTGAAGTTCTTTTTGGAAAACTGTGACGCCATGTCATCCGGACAAGGACAACCCAAGTTTTCATCAGCGCTCAGTTCAGAAGCCTGCATCTCTGATGGTATGGGGTTGCATGAGTGCGTGTGGCATGGGCAGCTTACGCATCTGGAAATGCACCATCAATGCTGAAAGGTATATCCAAGTTCTACAACATATGCTCCCATCCAGACGTCATCTCTTTCAGGGAAGACCTTGCATTTTCCAACATGACAATGCCTGACCACATACTGTATCAATTACAACATCATGGCTGCATAGAAGAAGGATCTGGTTCTGAAATGGCCAGATCTTTCACACATAGAAAACATTTGGCGCCTCATAAAGACGAAGCTGTGACAAAGAAGACCTGAGACAGTTGAGCAACTAGAAGCCTGTATTAGACAACAATGGGACAACATTCCTAAACTTGAGCAACTTGTCTCCTCAGTCCCCAGACGTTTGCAGACTGTTATAAAAAGAAGAGGGGATGCCACACAGAGGTAAACATGGCCTTGTTCCAACTTTTTTGAGATATGGTGATGCCATGAAATTTAAAATCAACTTATTTTTCCCTTAATATGATACATTTTCTCAGTTTAAACATTTGAAATGTCATCTATGTTGTATTCTGAATAAAATATTGAAATTTGAAACTTTCGCATCATTGCATTCTGTTTTTATTCACAATTTGTGTGTACCAACTTTTTGGGAATTGGGTTTGTAACTTTGTTCCCTTTTTCTCTGTGCTTTTCTTTTTTGTGCTGTTTCACTGTCACTGTATAACCAGCGCACTTTCCCAGTTTTCCATTGCCTTATGTACAAACAGCCAAAAGGTGCACCCTTTATTCAAATGGGAGCCGACCACCTTGTATGCGAGCATGTGAATCTTTTTAATAAGGTTTCTCTTTTTTCACAGATCATTCATGAAACAGTATGCTATTAGGCAATTGAACAATGGAACTCTATTAGAGGAAATAGAAAACAGTTGCACTTTGTACGTTTAAGCTGGTTGTTTGATGTCCAAATTTCTTATCACAAGTTCTTGTCAGGCAAAGCAAGAGGCGCTATCAACAAGGGCGCTACATTGTATTTATATCTTTTTATCACTTTGACGTTACACATCAACCCACGCTCTGGCTGAACCCCCGAGAGGCACTGTGTTAGATCAACTTTGTAGCAAGAGAGAAAAAATGTATTTCTTTGGCTAGCTAAATGTATCTATGAGAGCGAACAGGGATGTGTCTGCTGGGAGCTGTTTCCATACAACTGTTCATATACATGTTCAGTGTTTTTCATCATTTTTTTTGGCACAGTAGCTACAGTTTGGCACCAGTTAGAAGAAAACTGCCACACAATGGCTGTATAAATGGGTGGCCACATACTAATATCTGAGCAAAAAGTATAGTTGCATACGTACACTACCAGTCAAAAGTTTGGACACACTTTCTCATTGAATTCAATGAGAAAGTGTGTCCAAACTTTAGACTGGTCGTGTATATCCAGCCATAATGGAAAAGGCATTATAGTTCTTAGGTGAACTGTAATATTTAGGTTTTGGTTCTCTTATCTATAGATCAAGTGAGTTTCAGAGACTCATGTTCACAGTACATCACATCTCATTACATTTTAAACTTGGAAAAAACACATCTTGCAAACTTTGTGTTCAAATGGAGAGGTCATGAATTTAACTAAAATGAGGCAATGAGAAAAATAAAATAAAACAATGAAATCCCTTGAATTTACTGCAGGAATGCAAGAGGATGTGGAAATGAGGAAAACATGAAAATACACTTAACTTTGCCAAGAGTTTGTGCTGCTCTTTTTTCTCTATTTTATTTGTGTGGGAACATGTTACTAAATGGATGTAGTTCAAGCACAGAAGCATGACGAGGCTGCATAAAAATATGGAAGTTGACATAATGTTCAATTAATCATTACTGAGCAGTGACTGTAACCATGCAGCAGGTTGCAAGTCAATATGAAGACGTCTATCTTTCTAATTACTACTCATCTACTATCGTGGTATTTTTTGAGCCTAGTCCACACGGACACGGGTATTTTTATAACCGTGACTTTTTTTACACGGTTTGACGTTCATCCACACGGAAACGCAGTATTAAGTCATTGAAACTGAACATTTTTGAAAACCCCTGCCAGGGTGAGGATTTTCAGAAACGCTGGTTGCAGCGTTGTCGTGTGGACAGTAAAACCGGCGTTTTTGCCTTGCGACATCAGAGTTTGCGCCGTTATCCGCTGGTCTGATTGGCCAACATGCCTTTACGATTAGGGTGATATCGCTGCCTGCTGGTGTGGCATGCTCTTGACAGCGCTTGATAGCGGGTTTTTGCGTTTTCATGCGAGCGTTTGTGGACGGGATTTTTTTTTTTAAACGCAAGAGGAAAAACTCCGGTTATAAAAATACCCGTGTCTGTGTGGACTAGGCCTTGGACACTTAAAAAAGCTGAGTCGACCACAATTATGACTTTAAAGACCAAGTTAGATTTTTTTTATACATTTATATGGGATTCAACTTACAACTGTGTAAACTATATTAGAAGTTTATTCTTAAATAGGTATACATTTTTGTACATGTTTTACTGCCAAGCTGGATTGTCCTTGAAATAGTGCTTGGTGTGAAAAGTTTGAGAACCTAACCTTTCTTAAATGTTCATAGTTTATTTATTAACATTTTTACATTGATAGTATTCTCTGGTAGAGTGTTTCTCAAATGAGGGAATACGTAGGCTTCAAATTAGGTTACCTAATCCTTAAAAAAATGCTCCCATGGTGGTGCCAAATTGAGTGTGGTGCGGCCACAAAGATCAAAGCGCTAAATTGTTCTTTTCCTGAGAGAAAAGAGCAATGTAGGGGCATTTACCTGGATGCGCTGATGTGCATGTGGGGCCACCCTCCCGTGGGCTCATCACTAGTGCACTTGCCAGTGCATAGTGGATTGGACAGCAGTCAAAGGCAAGGGCCCCAACGACCTGATCTCTGAACACAGAAACTGGCTTTAGGGACATGGAATGTCACCTTGCTGGCAGGGAAGGAGCCTGGGTTTGTGCAGGAGGGTGAGAATTACCGACTGACAGTGCAAAGTACCCGGCCTTCTTGGAGTTCTCTGGGAGGGGTGCTGGAAAGTGTTCAGACTTGGGACTTCAACGGTCACGTGGGCAGCGTCAGTGTCACCTGGAGGTGCGTGATTGGGAGGAACGGCCCTTTTCTAATCTGAACCCGAGTGGTGTTCTGTTGTTGGACTTCTGTGCTAGTCACAGCTTGTCCATAACAAATACCAAGTTCAAGCATAAGGGTGTCCTGTTGTTGGACTTCTGTGCTAGTCACAGCTTGTCCATAACAAATACCAAGTTCAAGCATAAGGGTGTCCACCAGTGCACGTGGCACCAGGACACCCAGGCTGGAGGTTGATAATTGACTTTGTGGTCATTTCATCTGACCTCATGTTGTATGTTTTGTACACTTTGGGAAAGAGAGGGGCGGAGCAGTCAACTGATCACAACTTGGGGGGAGTTGGATGGAATGGCGGGGAGGAAGCTAGACAGACTTGGGAACGTTTGGCAACGGGCAGCTTCTGCAGAAATGCAGTTGATGTGCTGGTCTGTTGTGGTGAAAAAGATTTGCCGGTCAATCAACATTCCAACTCTCAGCTATGGTCATGAGCTTTGGGTCAT
Source organism: Perccottus glenii (assembly GCA_024416835.2). Taxonomy (NCBI): domain Eukaryota; kingdom Metazoa; phylum Chordata; class Actinopteri; order Gobiiformes; family Odontobutidae; genus Perccottus; species Perccottus glenii. The sequence continues at coordinate 6,825,700 of CM044562.2, forward strand.
AACCAAAAAGACAAGCTCCTGGATGTAGGTGACCGAAATGAGCTTTCGCCGCAGGGTGGCTGGGCACTCCCTTAGAGATAGGGTGAGGAGCTCAGCGTAGAGCTGCTGCTCCTCTACATCAAGGGGAGTCAGCTGAGGTGGCTCGGGCATCTATTCTGGATGCCTTCCCGGGTAGGTGTTCTATGCATGTCCCACTGGGAGGAGGCCCAGGTAAAGACCTAGGACACACTAAGGGACTGTCTCTCGGCTGGCCTGGGAATGCCTCGGTATTCCCCCGGAAGCGCTGGAGGAAGTGTCTAGGGTGGAAAAGTCTGGACGTCTCTGCTGAGACTGATGCTCCCACAACCTGGCTCCGGATAAACGGAAGAAGCTGGGTAGATGGGTAGATGGGTGTACAGAAATGACATTTTTCTGGGCAAGTCAGCTTGGTGGATGGGTACACAAATCTCAGGGTTTTACTGTAGGAGACCCAAGTTTGTTTCCAAGAGAAGGTTCACATTTTATATAATGTATAAAAAAATGTTATGTTTCTTATTATATCATAATTGTTATTTAATTCACTTACTCATTAAAAAAGACTGTTGTAACCCAGGACAAGAAAACGACAAAATTGGATGCCAGAAACTATATAGTTTTATTAACAGGCCTTTATGCTCTACAGAGGCATGAGCTCGCCCACAGCTATTACATACCATCAGAGACAACATCAGCTCATATAAATATTAGAAGTGGTGCTATCATGGTACCTGTCACACCTGTTAACAAATGAGGTCTTGCTGTTTGTAATGTATCTAATTTTTACAGAGTTCTTTTATCACTTCATCACTTGGAGATAACACAGGTTTGAAGATAGATGTAGCATCAGGAGTAATATCACACCAATCCGTCTTCTGCTGAAAGTCTATATAACACACCATCTACCTCTGCATTTCTGGGCTCTCAGCAAACTAACCTTGTGTCCATTAAAGGATTACTATAGTGAAAGAATCGACGAACCCTTGGCAGCGGCATCATTCTTCATAGCTACACAAAAGAAAGTTGTAAGAGGTGGACAGTCGGCAAAAAAACACACCGACCCCGGTTTGGGTCTTATCTGATCCCCAAACACCCATTTGTTATACTGTAAGACATCATCACAGGGGAGTGGGCTCAGAGGTGAGAGTCTGGGGTTTTAGTTGACCATTTTCTCATTTGTTTCTGTCATATAGACTAATATATCATCTGTAAAATACACACACAATAAATTGCGTATGATGTCATTCTCTGATTCCACTGTAAATGGTAAATTATGACCTGGTGGTCACGCGCTTGTCTCATGTTTGGGCTGACTGACCCCGTTACCAGGGTGGAAAACACAACATGACAAATGGCAGCAAACTGGCGGTCCATTAAGAAGAAGAGAGCAGTGCCAGTAGTGAAATTATCAGATTTAAGTACAATGATATAAACTGGGCTTAGCGTGTCTCCTCTGAAGTATGGCATTGGACAGTGTAAGGCCAACCCAAAACATCTCCATCAGCAGCACAAACGGGACTGATGTCAAACTGTATCCAAACTAAATTAGTTTGAGATAATTAAAGCTGTACTGTTGCTGTTTGGTGCCATAAGATCAGGTTACTTTGTTTGATAACTGTGCTGACAAATCCAAGAGAGCCAAGAAGAGCATTTCAACACAGTGGAACAGAAACAAGCACTGTAACACTTGTACTGACGTGAAGTTGAAAAAAACAAATAAACTCTAATATAATTCTTGGTACTAATTATACCCTGCATACAACACTTTTATTCCAACAGTATTTTTGCTGCTTTTGATGTTTTGCAATGTGGTGTGTTATTTATGTATTGTATTTTTGGTGACCTCTTTTGTGCATATTGCGAGCATGTAAACAGCTCAAAAACAATCTAAACCTTCATGTAAGAATATGTGCTCAAAAAGAAACATGAGTGCTTCTTATCCAGCAGTGCTCAGTTTGTCTGGGCAACTGTAAGAACAAAAGGTAATGGCTCCTTGCACTGAGTTGTTTAGGCCTATTAATGTTTATTTTTCCAAGACAGACTAATTTAATGAGTGTTTGTTGACTTAATCCACAAATCCACTAAAACAGTATTGACTTTTGTGACCTATTTGGTTTATCTATTTCATCCAACCATAGAACAGTTACCATATGAGGCTTCAGGTATAGCACAAACTTTGTTTCAGTACAATTTACAACATTCTCTGATAATGAACAGGTGTGAACTAAGTCACATGACCAACTGGCAAGTTTTGCCTTGTACAGTACCATCAGAATGATTTCAACAAAAAATTTGTACAATGTCAACCAAAGTGATGAATTTAATAATTTAATAATAATCTGCTGAGCTGGATAAAATAATTTACTATTACAATGACCTTGGTTTTAACATGTGCCCTAAGGTCTCAAATCACATGTGGACAGTATTAATGCCAGACCACATTCTGGACCACTTGTAATGAGATTCTTAGAGTAGTGTAAAAACTCATCCTGAGTCGCCTTGAAAGACCTCCTGCTGCATTGACACTATGTTCTTTTACACATTGAAACTGTGTATTCTTACATTCTGCACACTACAGAAAATTGAAATAGATTGATCTTCACAATAAGAAGTGCTCATTATAACGAGTGAGTTTATGAGAATTTATGTCATGAACACAGAAGCACGCTATGTTAATACTAAATAGAAAGATTTAAACTGTTAATACTTGGATCTACACAACACATCTTAAGGTGACCCAATGGCAAGGTGGTTAGCAGTGTCGCCTCACAGCAAGAACAGCTCTCGGGCTCTGGCAATGGTGGATAATTTTATGTTTATCCTGTGACTGTGCAGGTTTCATGTGGGTGTTCTGGTTTCGCCTATTACCCAAAAACATGCAATAACATTAGGCCTCCAATAAAGCCAGGACTCATTTGAGAAAAATGTGCTTTAAAATTGTGTTAAAAATCAATCTCATTTACCACATCTAAACTAATCCATTACATTGTGGAGCAGCTGGATTCTTGTGAAATGTGTGAGTTAACTCAAACATTTCACAAGAATCCAGCTTACGTGTTCGACTGTGACTAGATGTGGCAGTACTGGCAGGCATGAGTGTGTTTTGGGTTTGAAGATGCAGACTATTATACAGTTACTACCAGTAACAATGTGCTGTTGCTCTGATTGGAAACAACTGCACTTACACACAGATTATATTTTCAATCATCAACCATATATTCCTTTTAAAGTACCCTGACCTTTGCAAAAGTGTTTATGGAATCCCTCCCAGATAAGACTCTGACATAGACACAGACTTTCTGGCAGAGCAGGGTTTGTCTATCTGTGCGGTCATTGTCAAATAAAGGGTGAAAAAGGCCTCTAAGCCCAGTTCTGAAACTTGTCCAGACACCAGATGGCCCATGAGGTCTTTTGTCCCATAGCAAACAGTGAAATATATATGGTCAGATGTATGTGACTTTGAGTGCCAGTCGGTAAAACTATTCGAATTATGTAAGATGACACTTACTGAGTTTGGGCGTTTGGTTTACTTTGTGCAGTTTGGGGTCTTTCTGTGTGTTTGTTGAGCAGACCTCCATTGTTTAGTGTTGACTCAGCTCACCAGAACACAGACAGAACTGCACGTCCCCCATGGCCTGGTACTCCCTTCTTGTCTCCATCTTGTTTAGTGAGAAATGCAAAAGGAAAGGTCATATTTAGTGGTCAGTCAACCCTTCTTTGCAAAGTAGAACAATGCGACATTAACTTTGTGAAACATCACAAATAAATACATAAAAACTTTCTCACAATTTAAACTTAACCTAACAATGGACTGTGTAAAAGCTTATTGAAAGGTATTGGTAGGATGAGGACAAGATGTTGGAAAGAGTAACACTGATGAATTCATTAACATAACATTTACAGACAATGACATAAACTGTTGCACTCATTCATTCACCATGGGCAACATGAGTCACATAATAGTACGGTCTGAGGGAGCTGGAGGAAACACTGTAGCATGTGGACCTTTAGCCTTTACATTTCTGTTGAAATGATAAATTAGAGGTTTACACTAAATTTATCCAAAACTGAGCTGCATGAGAGTGACAATTTGCTTTACAGTAATTCACTGTACAGTAACTTCTGTCTGAAGATGGAGAGTGTTGTAGTCCAGAGCTTCGCAAATCTTACTTAGTTCTGCTTTAAGCACAGGCCCTTTAAAAATAGGTATATTGTATTGCATCAGTTGTGCTTTAGGGTAGGTAGGTTTGTTCTATGATGACTGTATAACTGTATTGTATATTTATTCATTTAGCTGACGCTTTTATCCAAAGCGACTTACATTAACGACACAACGACAGTATGAACTGTGGGGGAGAGTGGGAATCGAACCGCCTACCTTCTGGTTGAAGGACAACCACTCTACCACTGAGCCACTGGGACTGTCTGTTTTATGGTTCTATGTTTGATTTTCCAGGACTACATATTGTGTAAACTTATAGAGCATTGTATGTTAATGAATATGCACTGTCCCATTCAAATTAATAAAAAAATAATTAAAATAAATTATTAGTCCTCAAAAATAAACTATATAAAATTTTATAAATTTATGTTGATGCTTTACATCTAATTAATAATGTGTAGTTAGTTTCCATTTTTAACCAAAAACTGATAGACTTTTACCTTTGTTCTGTTAAAATCCCATCAATAGAGCCTGTTAACTTTACATTGAGTTGACAACCTCTCATCTAAAACTGTTTGGCTTCCATCAAAAGGCTTTCTGTAAGCTGACTTAAAAACTTAATCTTATTTTTCCAATTGAGAGTTGGTGAAGTGGCCTCCCACATTATTGCCACCTGCACCCGTTCCTTCACAAAAACTAAATCCACTCAAACGTATAATTCCTAAACGCTCACCTCTGAACTTTGGAGTGTGAAAAGTGAAGTCGTCACTAATCAGTCCATTGTGTGTTAGATTAAGGTTCTCCCAAGGCCCTCACGAGGCAGACTGAGGATCTTTCATCAGCAGCTCCAAATATGACATGTTTGGCCCGCACACTAAACAGGAGAACAATACACTGGAGTGACTTGCATTAGTGCTTGCAAATAAGTCTCTGTGCTGACAAGTAAATGGAGAGGATGCTGGCAGTCATTCAACATCGCTGGTGCGTTTCACTGAGGACTTTAATCACCATCACCATGACAAACGACGCAGCTCGGGAGCTAAATCTGCAATGCCATCAGCGTTCCAAGTGGATTGTGCAAGCGTTTAATCAATTCCAAGTCAGGAGAAACGGGTAAACGTGAAACAGCCAAAGCTATTCAAGCACTTCTGAAAGAGAAGCGAAAGTTTGTCTCTCAAGTCAAACAGCTTTTTCATGCTGACCGACAAAATCGAGAGCCACATTAATCAATTGTAAAAAATAGGACCTCTGACATTCGAGACAATGTGTTAAATTGAATTAGCAGATTAATAGGTGTAAACTATAGTACAGATTCTCTTGGCTTGGGTTCTTTGTAGTTCATTGTATCTCCATAACAAAGTGGTGGGCAAGATAAAGTGAAAAAAGACAATTTCCCTGTTATTAAAAAGTCCTCTATTTGTTAGCTTCTCCAAAGTAATGTCCAAGTAATGCAATAAATGATAATTCCTTGTGTCTATGCCCTTAAATGCACCCTGTAGTTGTTTATGTTTTAAGTTCACTGTGCGCATTAGCCTTTATTAATCACAGTTTTACTTTTGTTGTCTGTTTTATAGCAACAACAGAGAGTGGTCAGTAAATCATGTGAAAGAAGTCAGAGTGGGCTTTAATAGGGCTTTGCTAAACTAAAGGAGACACATTCTTAGCCCCCTTGTGGAAACTCTGCCCTTGACTTCATTTAACTGATAAGCATCACTAAAACCATCTTCCTAGAAAAGGGAAAGTCTGCAAAGGCAACAAACTCTGATCCTAAGAGTTTCCATATCCATTTAATTTTACATTACATGCGGAAGGCGGTGTCAGTCAGATTGATGTAGACCTATACAAAATGTCTTTCCCAAAGTTTTCTCAAGTAAAACATAAGCCAGATTCTCATGGAGACCCAACGCCTTAAGGCCCCTCACAGATGTTATGACCGGTACTCTGCTTGACTGTCACCAGCTAAATGGGACTAGTGAGTGCACAAAATATGGGGACAATAATTAGTGTAATTGAAAACATGCTACTAACTATACTATATCACGGGTTAATACGTCGCAATAAACAGTACAATAATAATCTTTCAGGTTTATTGTCCGTTTGGAAAAATGTTAAATTTAGAGAAGGGTGACCAGATTTTCAAACCTCAAAACTGGAACACTTTAATTTTATAAACGCAAATCAAAGGACAGGGAAATTCCGCAATAAAAAATGTTGCGCAAAAAGCTTGTTAGTAAATGGCAACTTTCTTTTTGGCTAATGATGGTGAAAGCTGCAGAAGGGATGCTTCAATATCTTCACACTTAAGCACGTAAATGGACCAATCAGTATTGAGTTACAGACATGTGACAACATGACTGTTGATCTTTTCCAATTAGTTAATATTGTTATAACCATGGCAACTCTGTGACTGACACACAGTACTGACAAATGAGTTACAAGCAAAGTGCGGTGCTTTGGTTTTATGATTTGCAACAACAGTAAAAAAAGTCCATAGCTCCACCTTTAGTAAGCATAACACTGTTGGAACCAAAGCTATGGGGGCAAAGGGATGCTTCATTAGTCTTTTGATAAGGTTGTACTAACCCAACCAACACAGTACAGCTCCAGTTAATCTTGCACTGGGGCTTTGACATTTTGCAGGGCTTAGATGAGGACAATATTATAATGTGGTAAAATTAATGCTCTGAAATAATTGTTGCACTTCTCCAAAACAACAAAATAGATTGGCGTATTCCACAGTTAGGGTCACTGCACGGCCTGCACTGAAGAAAATTAATTGGTGTATTACGTACCGGGGGGCCTTTGGGTCCTGGAATCCCAGGGGGCCCATAGCCTTAAACAATTTTCGATGCCTATGAAAAACATATTTTTGTTTGTGTATTTCACAGGGCCTCCTTTCTCTAGGATCCTCTAACTACCAGGTCCCCGGTTCTAGGGCCTCTGATGAATACAGGAAAAGGGGGGGCTCTCTGACATTTGCCTACCATGGGCCCTTGTGTGTGGGGGGATGCCTTTAGAGGGCTCTCAGCCCTGCTATACATACTCGAATGAAAAGTGGTGAAAGGTGAAAATGGAGACAACAGAACAGCTCACAAGGCCAGTAGGCGGTACCACCACCTACTGGACTGGAGGTGTGGTGCAGTTTCTTTTACCACTCCTCTATGCGTCATCAGCCTGATTACCATGAATTATTTTACCCAGGTAAATAAATTCCTGGAAATAAAAGTTCCTGAAATGTTGGTGCAAAAGGGGCTTAAAGTTAAAGCTCTTTTCGAATGGTTGGGAACTTGGCTTGAAATGTTGGTCTACATATTGCTGAGCCCTTTGAGGAAATGCCACAGACTTTTATACAACACCATAATCACTGCATCTACTTTTTATTACACAGTGGTGGAAGTTTAGTAATGTCCTGTTGATTAGATTTAAAATTGAATGAGCTAATAAATACACAGATGTCAATACATTTTATTGTTGCAAAGGATTTCAAATGGTAAGCACATGTTAATCTGAAGTTCTTCCACACATAACTTGTTTCTGAGGGATGTTAGGCTTTTATGGTTTGGATTGCAGTCTGAAAGCTGCCCAGTGGTTAAAATCCTTTGGACACAACGACTGGCACAAAGATTATAGGGCACAGCAAAGGTTTTTTTAGAGATATTTGGCTATGTTGGTTTGTTGCCCACTTTTTGTTATTTGAGTTGGATAGTTATCTTGGTTCTCTTACACTGGGCCCAGCTTTTGGTCGCCCCCTGCTATCACTGAACACACAGTCCAACAGGCCCTGTGGGATTTTGGAGACATTTATTACATAAAAGATGACAGGAATGAAAGGACCTACACACATCATTTACTGCTGCCATATTTGGAGCCAACGCATGTAAAATGGCATACCAAAATGAAAACACTGCAGCGTCTGGACAATTTTATTATGTGCATGAATAACATTGTTACAGAGCAACCATCTAGATTCCTCAAACAGACAAATATTGTACAACCGAATTTCACATTACTATTAAATCATGTTTTGTTGCAGTGTAGGCAACCAAAAAGAGATGCAACAGCCCATTCAATGGCCATCAAGATGCAGAGAATAACACACGTCTACCACTTTTCTCTGTTACAACAGATTTCACTAACACAAACACAGACATGGACTGTCATAAAGATTTGCAAGTTTTGGTTGAAAAAAAAAAAGAAAAGAAAATACTGTATCGTGGCCAGAAAATAGACAGCTGTGTCGAGCTCATTCAGACATTTTAAAGTGACTGTCCATAACAAGGACTTGACCTTTGACTCCCGTGGCTTTCAGCAATGTGTCATCTTCGGGCCCTGAACATGAACATTCCTACTTTCTCATCTCACTCTTTTAGTTTGCTGGAGTTTTGTTGAAACATAACAATAGCGAGTGTGTATGATGGAGACACTGTGTATAAAGTGACGAGAGGGAGGAGTGCTTTTACTGGAGATGAAGTACGTGGAAATGAGACAGAAAGTAGTATATAGTTTATGTTATTTCTTTGCTAATTGAAAACTGGAATTTGTTTCAGGAAAAAATAAAAAATATTGTTTATTCAAGAGCAACTGCAATTTAAAGTACCCACAAGGAACACGTACACCATGATACCATAAAAAGAGGTCAGGAACTCTATTGATGCAAGCTCCAAATGACTTTTATTCAGCATATACTGCCTGAAGCTTACTGGCATTAGCTAAACAAGTTCAAGTAGCTAAAACATTAATTCTGGACATACAAAGCCCCCAGAATCAAAATGGCAACGGTTAAATGAGAAGTTTGGCAAATACACAAGTTCTTGCTTTGTATCCAATAAAGCGTGAGCACTAAAGCCTGTCTGTCTGCAAATACACATTGCTCCCACTGCCCCAGAGAAAATAGACCGCTCCAACCATTGGGCTCACAGGTGTGACTCTGCAGTGACATCGCAATCTTTAAACTTTTTTTTATGACTGTTCAAAGCTTAAAATAACCAGAACAATATGTGACCGTTTCGGAAGTTGTGTGCTCTGGACAAAACATCAGCTTTTTTTGCCATTTGCTAGATGAAGCAACAACAGCTAACTTTTATGTTTTGTGATGCAGAAGGCAATTTCAATGAATTGCTTTATAAATGACCCTTCCTTCTCTTCTTCTAACACTGCACCTGTCTTCACATAGGAACATATATCACGTAGAATGGAGGAGAGAAAAATGATTGAGACACATCCAGACACCTTTTTGGGTCTGGTCAGGTCAGGCACATGAGGCTGTAAACCAATCCTCACAGTCTAAGCACATTCACTGCACTGGGGTCCCATTCTGGCCAGCTGAAACACATACACACATTTGGTTAGTTGCATTCCTCTCCAGGCTCTGCAAGGGGCAGGCTCTGTGTGTGCTAGACGTTTGGAGTTGTTCTTCAGACTGACTATCTCTCCCACTCTCTCCGGTTGTTAACTCTGAGCGGAGGAGGACAAGAAAGCAGAAAGACCAGGGGAGGTCTGACGACACACGCCCAGCAAAACTAGCACCCGTTTCAAATAATGATAGATGCAAGGGCACGGCTTTGTGACTGGATTTGATTTTACTAGAAGCTACTTAAGCTTTCAATCTTTCAATTTGTAAGAGGTTTGTTTAATGATTATTTGCTGGACAGAAACAATTAAAGCATGAGTACAAATGCTTTTGGAAACTGGCGGTCCTGCGCAAGGATGGATGACTCACCAGCAATGGAGTTTTTCACTATTCTCTGATCTTGGACCAAAGGCAAATATTCAACTCATTTTTAAAGAATAGAAAAGAAAACCGTAAAGAAAGTGAATTTTTCTAAAAAAAATCCTTTTTCATTATGTTGTGGCAGAAGTTGAGCTGTCACTTGTTCCCACTAGCAGCCCTTTTGGTGGTTGCCGGCTGCACAGGAGGGGACCAGCGAAGAGGGATGGACAGCACAAGTAGCACAGGCAGCAGTAGCAGTAATATTAACGGAGGAAGCAGTAGCAATTACAGTAGCAGGCGTTTTCATAAGATTCAACATGGACAGTGCACCTACACTTTCATTTTGCCGGAGGGGGATGGAAACGGTGGAGGATCTTGTCGGGAAACCAAAACTAGTAGTAGTCCTCAGTACAACGCCAACTCACTCCAAAGAGATGCTCCTCCAACGGAACCAGAGTTTCCAAACCAGAAAATCCAACAGCTCGAACACATAATGGCAAACTATACCCAGTGGCTCCAAAAGGTAAGGCAAGGACACTGTAGCTTGGTTCTTGGTTTGGTCGTATCGTCACATCTTGAGTGGTATATTTCAGATGTAATTGGCATTATCCGGTTTGCTGAAAGAGATCCGTAGAGATCCTTTTGAAGTGGTCATGCTGCAGAGTATTTATTGAGATGTTTGTGTTTGCTTGGGTGTGTGGTCTTCACAGCTCACATTTGTTTGTAGCTCTAATTGATAGACTTGTGTTGTTTAAACGTGATTTAAAAACCTTCTCTTGCTCAGCCACAGAGTTTGTGTTTTTGGATTCATCATATATTTTCTATCATATTAGTCAGAAAAAGCAGGTGTTCTGTGTTAAAATGCAATTTCTAAAAGGTTTTCTATTACTTTGTGAAAAATACATTGTGGTCTGTTTGCCATGACTTTTATTTTTAAAGTTGACTATATGTTGAAAGAGCTCTTCTATCAGACCACTAGCATGTTTTGCTTGTAACTCAGCAGCCAAGAATATGAACTAGTTTATAATAATTCAGATTTGCTGTTATGTAACTCCACACTTTTACTTCATTGAACATTTTGTGCCGTGTGATTTCTCAGCCCAAAAGAGACATATTGCATCTCTCTTTTTCTCTGTATACGGTCAAGCGTTTATCTTTTTTTGAGCTGCAGCCTTTGAACAAATTCCACACGTGTCGAGTGGAGTTCCTCTAAATACTGGTCATAGAGCAGAGGGTAGTTGTATGTCAGTCACCCCTAGTTCTCCAGTGGGCTGTCTCTTTAATGGCAGGAAGTCAGAGGGAGTCCCCAGGGATGGCCTGAGAAAGAAAAAAAATGTCTTTATTTTTTAAGCTAAGGGATGTGAGAAAATCCACCAACCCAAAATAACTTGTTTGTTTGCATTTCTATCAAACAAAAATGTCTGTTTTAATGCTACATTTATTTATGAATATACTCACAAGTTCAATGTCTTCAAACATACATCTACTGTAATGTTAATAACATCTCATTTGTAAGCTTTTTGCTGATATGACTTGGCAACGCAAATGCTTTTCTAAGCTTTGAGACTTGGTGTCTCCAAAGCAAGCAATACTTACTCTCAGAAAAGAATACATGAATTAAATAAACAGACTTCCATATTTGGTTGTGAAATTGGCAGTCTTAAATGAGATTTGTAGTTCTAATCTCTGATTAATTGGCAGAATTTAAAGGTTTATCTTGAGCAAAAAAAACTCAGGGTAACACGAGGCAAATGTATCGCGAGATAAGAGTTGAAGCTGATGGATTGCTAAAAACATGGGCCATCAATACTACTCAACATGTGGGATTAATTCATGGGTAGTTTGTCACCTTAAACCTGTCTGCTTTACACTGTAATACCTTTCCTTTGACAGCTAAACTAAATTGTCCAACATTTACAACCATTCACTTGCTTCGTTCAGAATTATGTTTTGTAGAAGCCAGAATCTGTGTAATGTCATGCTACCATCGTAGTGTATATCACTGATTTTATCTCAGTTTGGACGAGGAATTTACTCTATATGGTACATGTCAGGTTTAGCACGTAGTGTACTTTCAACGCTCCCTGTATAAATGCTTCATATCTTTACCTTTAAATAGCAGCGATAAGAAAAATAAGCAACCAACACCCACTGCATTGACCAGCCATGAATAATACAAAATAAGTGGTGACATGTGAGATTACAGTGATTCAGAACACAGGCCATTTTACAGCAATAGAAAATAATAATAGTTAATAGCTGGACTTAATTTAGACTCTACATTTAGCCATTGCACACAGCAGTCTCATTGCTCTCTCCATATAAACATCTATGAGCATTTCTAATTTACTGGAGTTGGCTGGTCATTGGTTGGAGTGTGTTTCAGATTGTTAGCATGTTCACATTGATGTAACAGTGCATTCATATTTAACTTACTCATCATTATCACTGTTGAAATAATTTTATCATACCCATCCAGTGGAGCAGTAGGCAGCCACTCACAAGCCTCTCCAGATCTTGTGTTGTGTTTCAAACCGGAAACTACGGTGCATGTTTTTGATGTTGATGGAGGAAACCGGAGTACCCAGAAAAAATTTCCACATGAGCACAGGGAGAACATGCAAACTCCACACAGAAAGGCCTGGCCCAGGAGTCTAACTCAGGACCTTCTTGCTGTCAGTGCTGTTGTTGGAAAATACACCTGCTTAATTCGAAAACAATAACTCTCGTTGAAAGAAATACATGTAAATAAATGTAAGGCCTCAAATCTTAACCAACCAACTCTACTGGTGTAAACCTTAAGGATCATTTATTGAAATGTTTCCACACTGCTTTCACCATTTCAATCACCAATCCTCAAACCGCGCGTACGTACGACTCCCAAAAGTGATCTACGTGTCAAGAAAGGCCAGGGGTGAAATAACACTGGCTTTATCTTTGCTCAGTGGACCTCATCGGTCTGTGATAGTACGAGTGATACTGTGAAAACATAACGCCGACGTTGGCAGGCCATTCGGTTTGACTAATGAAACCTCTGGTGTAACTTAGACGTTGAAATAGAGTGAAAACGTCTGCCATCACCACAAAAAACGTCATGCATCTTTTCCGACATTGGTTTTTTTTTGCAAGACCGCTTCAAATGATTTGTCATTTGAATTCAGCTTTGATATAATGGTTTAATTCATGTTGTCAATGTAGTGTTATTATAGAATGAGAAATTACACACTTGAAATTTTTAAAACATGCTTGTTCTGTCAACAAACACACAATTAGCATAGCATTAAGATGAGCCTTGACATTTAGGAGGTAAGGCTTAAATGTAGTGGTAATTCTGCATAATTACACTGCATGGGGAACATCAGGACGCAGTTAACATTTTTCATCGGACAGAACATTAAGTGTCTAGGCCAGTCAATCTATCTTAATCACGTCAGCGTTTTTTGCAGCTTTTTTAAGTCAAAGCTCAACCTGATGTTGGTGCAGCCTGGCCTGATGAAAGAGATGGACAGAGTAAAGTGTTCCCGTGCCTGGCTGCTCGGCCCAGTGAGGGGGGTAGACAGTGGGAGTGATGCAGCAAACAGCTGTTGGGGCAGCAGTTTAAGTCTGTGATTGTTCCTTTCTTTGACCCAAGTTAGAGTATATGGACCCTGATAACATTCCTGACCAGTCAAAGGTGGTCAGTGTTTGTCTGAGGATTACTTCAGTGGCCGCCTGTGAGGCAAGAAACCACAAGCACGCTTTGGCTTTGACTAAGAGAAAATGCAGTAGGAAACAATGTATTTACACATTGTATTTGATCTTGAAACAGTCTTGGAAAACCTGTGTGTAAGTATTTAATTTGAAGTTGCCTTTGGTTGATGCAGACTTTCAAAGCAAATTGTAAATATCAATACCAGTAGCATACAAACACTGTGACTGGTGGTTTAAAAAGGCAGCTTTTGAGTACATTTGTTGCTAAGTGCCTTCTCTTCACTTTTATACTGAATATATAAACAGAAGGTTAATACTTTCCCCAGTTGTTTCCTTTGACAAACACTGAATTCTACTTCCTTTCCATTGATTCCTTCTCTATATATAAAAAAAAAAAAAAAGCTTTGTATACTGTGCTGGGTTTTAACTGACTAGTTTTTAGTGCACCTTTGTTTTTTGTTCCTTGTGTTGTGAAAATTACTTCCATTGTTTTCTTCACTTGTAAGTCACTTTGGATAAAAGCGCTTTTGCTAAATGACTAAATGTAAATGTAAGACACTTCACCCTCCTTGCCTCCAGTGTTTGTAACACTGGTGTATGAATGGGTGAGAATGTTTGGAAGTTGGAGAGTCCATAGGCGCAAAATGTGTCCACCACCAGTGTGTGACTAAGGAGTGAATGAATAAAGGACTCTGTAAAGCACTTTGAGAGCCTTGAAAAGCACTATATAAATCCAATCAATTATTATTATTATTATTACATAACTCTTGAGTTCTGCAAGACTTGTTGTAGCGATCTGCAATTACCACACCATAAGTTTACAAAATAAAAACCTTAAAATTACTGGTAATTCAGTCAAACTCGTCAGCAACTATAACCCGTCAGCAACTATAACTCGTCAGCAACTATAACTCGTCAGCAACTATAACGGCCAGTTTAAGTACCTTCTAAATTTCAAAATAAATGTTTTTTAGAAGAAGGAAAGGTCCTAATGTGCTGTTTTGCTTGTATTTGGTCTATTTCCTAGTTTACTGTAAGAATCCTTTCACACAATGGTGGGAATAATCTCAGTATGACTAATATTTCAAGGACAGTGAACATTTGGCATCAACTGACGTGGAGTAAGCCAAGGGATCTTTCTTCTCATGGGAGTGAGAGTAATGGATCTTCCCTGCCCATCGCAGTGGAGACAGTGAGAGTGGATGAGAATAACTTTCTTCACTCAACAATCTGAGCCAAACCAAGCTGTTGAACTATCATTTGTGTTGTATCCCTGTGAAATTTACATCTTTCTGCCTTTCAACAAACACGGCTTCAATGGGAAAACAAAGGTTTAAAAAGACCCAGTGATGTGTGGGCAGCAGCTTGTTTCTGTTGCATATTGGGAGGTCATATGGCCTAATATGTCCGCTGCTAAATGCTATCAGAAGGCCACACAGCAGGCCCAAGGATCTAAGGAGAAACTATTTTAGTGGTGACTTCCTATGAGCGTTTATTTTTATTGATAATGTGGGCCAAAACTAACAGTTGGATGATGTAGAAAAGCTGTAGCGCTCAGAGGAATAAAAGGCTCTTCCTTCCTGACCCCAAAACTTGTAAAAAGGAAACCATGGAAATTGCTAAAGGACACTACAATAATAGTTTCAAGCAAAGTTGCACTTGCACTACAACTGCAAGCTTTCTGGTCAGCATGTCATGGGGATAGGGAAAAACATTACAGCCCTGCTGCACTATATCCTTAAGGACATGAAAATGGAGCCCAACATTGCAAATGTCTCTGATTTTCCGGAAAAGGAGCATTTAGTTGGATTGTCACACTCAATATAACAGGCCACTTTGTTTTGCCATTCCCCCTTCCTACAGAAATATTGTTTCTAAGCAGTGGCTGCCTCAAGGTATGCACCGGCCTTAATGAAAAGCAAAGCAATTTCTGCTTGTCTTCAATCTGTACTGTAAGTTATAACACAAGCAATGATCTTCCCCATCACTCTTTTTGGCGAATGACACTCTTGTGAGCACTTCACAAGGAATTTTGTTTTAATTAAACTTTTGGCTCACTCCACACAGAATTTATGGCTTCCCTTCAAAAAACAGTGTTGCTTCTTTGTAGCTTGGCATCGACTGATGCATCCATGGAATACATTTACTGTTTCCCCCAATAGGTTTGTGTTTCCAAAAACCCCTGAGTCTGTCCTGAAATGGAGGTCATTTTTCTTCATTGGGGAGCTGTATAATCAGCGAGAGTCAGCAAAGTGCACCTGGAAACCTGTGGCAGTGGAAGTTGCATTTAGACATTTTGTGCTGTAGCATTTGCATATGTTCTTGTTATATTGGAAAAAAAAATATCACATTACATTTGAGTGACCCTAGGTTTTTAAAAATCGAGTCTGAAAATGAATAAACTTTATGATAAGGTTTGAGCATTAAAAGCAAGCAAAGGACAAAGGAAAACCAGCTACAGTATATTTAATACCATCTATTTATTTTGTCATTGCAATACCACAATTGGCCACAGGAACAGTAAGCACGCTTATCATAAGAGTTCAGATTTGGATAATTTTGGGCAGGTAAATCTAGTAGTATAACTGTATGGTGCTGTAAGCTATGGGCTGCAGAAGAGCTCAAAGCACATGGTTTGTGGTTGTATCTCTGCCACTGCACTGCTAAGGCTCTCTGATTAGGGACAAAACATTAGATATAACAGTCAATCACAACTGTTTGAAACACAGTCAGAAAACTAACTGTTATCTCTGCTGTATTTTTGTTTTATAAATACTTCTGATAAACCCAATAGATGAAAATATTACTCACCCGTATCTGCCACTGTTTTTTTTCCGCCTGCAGGTTTATTTAGGCCAGCTGCTGTAAATCAAGTTTTGATGAAGGTCAATAGAATGGAAAGAGTTTTGCGCAAACGTGCATCAGAAAATCATGTGGTTTTAAATGAATTCATTTTGTGTTCACACATTCTCAAATTGTGCTTGACATTTATTAATTCTGAACTTGATACATTAAAGTCTGTGAAGTGGGAAAATAATTTCCTCCAGCCTCCCCACATGCAGCCTCTGAGGTTGAATCTACCCACAGCGTCTCCTTGACTTTCTCAGACAGATGTTGCTTTGTCTGTCAGCGCTGGGGAGCCTTCCAGAGTTTCAGGAGGACAAAAGCATCTGACTTGTTTTTGAAAGAAAATCTTTGCAGATCAAATGTTGCTCTAATTGTTTGGGGTATTCTCAATCACAAGGACAACTGTCATATATTAAGAAGGTCCTGGGTTCGATTCCCATCCAGGACAGGCACTTTCTGTGTGGAGTTTGTATGTTCTTCCTGTGTCTGCGTAGGTTTCCTCCGGGTACTCTGGTTTCCCCTACCACCAAAAACATGTACAATAATCCATCCCCAAACCCCCTCTGATGGGGCCAGGGCTCCGCTGCAAAAGAGATTTGTAATCTCAGTGGGACTTTCCTGGATAAATAAAGGTGAAATAAATGACTAATGGTTGCTTCCAATGTTTTTGTTGCAAGATATCAGCCACTGTTTCTTTAAGCCATTGTGTCATTAGCAGGACACTTAATAATTTAGACAAAGACTCTGCAAGGATATTATCCAAAAATGGTGTTTTTATTACAGCCTATGACAAAACAATCTCCAGCCATACAACTCATCCACACTATAGTAGAATGACAAAGCACTATTGTTCAAACCCTATGAACACAGCACACATACACACGAGTTTCCTTTTCTGATTAGATAAAAGGGGATGGAATACCAGAAAATATTTTTTTCTACACTAAGTTTGACGTTTACATTTTTACATGCAGACACAAGTGTATGCTGAGCCATCATTAGATTTTTGGAGGTGTGAAAAAGCCGGACAAGGAGCTCAAATGTCCAGGTTTTTCACCCAAATGTTGAGTTCAGGAGAGCCACACATGTCGGCAGTAGACAGGCTGGAGCTGTGCAGAGAGGCACTCTGATTATCTGTGGGTGGTTTTGAGCTCTTGAGTGGGATAGGCCTTGGTTTATTTGCTAAGTGGTGAGATTGGGGTGACACTTCATTCATTTGGCTCACAAAAACACAAATGTGAGCACACAAATGTACACACAGGCAAACCCAATCAAACCCAGAGTATGTACTTTGAATGGACTCACAGGCTTAACTCTGGCCTGGGACCAGCGCCAGACTTTCTACAAAGAGAACTATAGGTTATTTTTTTCAAAGCGTACAAAAACAATGATGAATCAAAAGAATTCCACACAATGCTTCTTGATTTATTCAAATTATTTATAATGACAACAGTGCATGCATATATTTTATTCCATCCTTAAGAGATTTCAAATGAAATGGGACTGTGTTTTGTGGACCTGTAAAAGTGGACTTCCATTTTTACTTTAATTATACTTTATTCTGTATAACATTAATATAGTATACTGTATCAGGTCTTGAACTAGAAGCATTTTTATTTTCAATTGCAACAATGGCACAGCTGCAGTAAACCTCTGTCTCCCTGCTGTACGTTCCTACACCATATAATACCATACCAGTATTTTACTCAGAAATTGTTGATGCCTTTTGTTGTAAATTTTATCCCACTGCTTTGTATCTGCAGCTATTAAAACCAATTGGAACAAATCAGAGAGCATGTGGACCGGTGTCTGATGACATTTATGTGGCTCTACACTTCCTGTTTTCTGATTCAGAATGATAAAACATCTGGAAAACGGTGGTGTAGAAAAGTGCCCTAATTTTATTCAGATATTTGTGTCCATCCAGGAGATTATTTTCATCATCCTATTTGCTGGTGTTTCCAGATGAGTATGAAAAAACATGAGAGCAGATTGTTTTTTATGGAGAGTCATGGTTCAGCTGAAAGAATGCAAGTGGACTATTTGCTTTCACTGTTTTGGTGTTGGATTGGTGCTTAAGTTAGCTGTTTAGCAGCTGTTGTAAATGCTGCTCTTTGCTTGTTGATAGATAGTGTGGATTTAGCAAAGCCTTGCCTGGAATCATCTGCCTGCTGGGGCTTAGAAAGTGTGATGCAAGACAGGAAGGTTGCTGGAAACAAAGCCAAACATTGATGAGAACGACTATAATTCAACTTAGAACAGCATTATTATCTGAGAAGTGTTCTCATCACACACAAGTTAGTGCAAGGGCCTTTTATTTTTGACTGGCTGTGTTTTGGAAGGACAAGAGAATTGTTGTAGTGGTCCTTTCTTCTTGGTTACATTTGCTAATATGTAACTTGCAACTACTTAGTGTATTGGTTTAGAAAAGACAGGATTCATGCCTATTGCCAAACATGTTGTAGTTTGAGAACATACTAACCATACCATGTCATGACAGTGAGGAGAGACCAAGTCAAGGACAGGACAACAGAGATGACTGGCCAAACAGAGAACAACCTCTCCACATTAGTTTGTCGGTGTGGTGATTTTAAGCTGAGATTAAGGCCTTCTTAAAACTCAAGTTTGTTTTAATATAGGAATATAGATCGCTGAGCATGTGCATGGGCCTTAATTGTTAAAGATTAGCCTATTCACTGACCCTTTCAGAAGCTTCTAATTGATCCTAAAAGAATAATAATACATTTTCTACAACAGTTAGTTCCCAAACAATTTAACATTTTACAAATCTCTAACTCCACCACACATGTGTCCTCCATGATTGAATCACACATCTACAACATTTAACAGCTGTACACTTGGCATTATTTAATCAGAATTATAAAACAAGTGTATATTTATGAAATATTTGTAGGTTTTACTGCAGACTGCTGAAACTCAGGTAGTCTTATAAATCTGTCATGTAGCCATCAGACGAAGGGTCTGAGTTTACAAGAGTTTAATACAAATGGTTCAAATCGTTCAAATGGTTCTCTGTGTTTATTTAAATTGACAGGTTTTTGGCGGTGCTGCGATAGAGAGGCTTATCCTGCTGAGGTCTGTTAGTGAGCTCTATACGTAACCTGTAGGTTGAGTACATGTCAAAATGTGATGCATGGGAGTCCATTAGAAGAAACTATTTAGATAAAATGACATTAAGCTTAATTAATGATCAATACAGCATCAAACAAAGGCTGGACTTTATCACTATTTCAAAGTCCACTGCATCCTTTTCTTCTTTGTAGTGTGTGACACTTTTACTTTTACACATTTTATTTTTGTGCGTTGCATGAAAAGATTACAATAGCATAAGTATTTACAGAACTAGATGTGGTAAGATACATCAGTTACCTTTTCTGACTATATAGAACCTAGTACTGCAGAACTGGTTTTGATCATTTAATCTTCTACTGTTTATGCCCTCTTTTTGAACTTTTTATCCCAAGAAACAAACTTGATGAAATGCTGGAGATTACACACAACACAACAACCAAAGATACCAAATTTCTTTGCCTCTTCCCAGTGTGCTGCTTAGCATCCAGTTACCAAAACATGCTGTAAATAACCAACATAAAAAACCCTTTGACAAATCGTTCAGGCCACATCTGTTTTAAATCATTTTAGTAGCAGCAAAATATGTCTGTTTTTGGAGCAACACAACAGCAGCACGACCTCATATCAGAGCAGATGATATCCAAAAACTCTCAAATAACACAACTGTTCTCAGAGAAATGATATGAGAAAATTATGAGAAAGGCTGGATTGCACACTTAATTTTATTCTGCGTTTATAACCTTTGTCTTGACAGTGTTTTGAAAAGGTAAACCATCATTTGACTGTTGACACAAGTCAACAGTCAAATGAAGTATTTTCCTTAATGCAGCAGGCGCAAACCACAGGCGAGACACAGAAGACACATGTCCGACTACTGCACCTCGCCTTCCTTTACTTTTTCACTCTTTGTTTACAATAAGCCTCACTTAAAGGTAATTCGGTAAGAAATCTCTTGGTTCCATTGCTGCTAAGCACCATGTGAGTTAAGAGCCCCTTGCACAGCCTCAGATATGACATTTATATAGTCTCTGGAGTGTTTGCCACTAGTTTAAGTTGAAAATGAGTCATAAGTAACTTAATCTGGAGCTGAAGCGATACTGTCGGCCTGTCTTTGGTGATAAAAGCAAAACAAAGCAGAAGTTCTTGGAGAAAAAGGGGGGAAGATAGAGCGATACAGGACGCAAGTAGAGAAAGGAAAAGTGAAGAAAGCAGCGGTTTACTGCAGAAGATTCTTTGTGGCGATTGTAACCCTGTAGGACCGGCTCTGGAGATGCTTTTATAAACTTTGAAGTGGGCTCCAAATGTGGGATGTTAGGATGAAAGGTAAACACTGATGTGACTTTGAAGAAAACAGTTGCTGTCATTAAATGCCCATTCGCTTTGATTACAAGAGACACCTGAGTTGATAAATGGGCAGCAGTGGCACACTCACACCAAAGCACAGAAACCATTTTCCCTTGAGTTTCTGGGGTTTAACATATAAAAGCTGTAATTCTGTCATGGCCTAGCTTTACACAAAATATGTCTTTCTGCATCTACTGCATATCTACATGGTTCTGGCAAAGGAATCCCCTCCAATGAACTTTAAAAGTGGAATGCTATCTCAAATATTTGATGTGAACTCCTCCTCTGTGGGATAGAGCGCTTCTGTCCCATGTGCTTTACCAAAAGGGCAGACTGACACTGTGCATGTGACATTAATGCTTCTCTGTATGAATATGCAAGTCTGGTTTTGTTTGGCTATTTGGGTTGCATAATGTATTCCAAAGTTTTGGGTGAACAGAGGTACATCCTTTCCCATTTCTAGTGAGATAATCATACACATAATTAATTTAATGAACAAACTCAATTCAATGAAATATGATTTCCAAAACTTTCCCTCCAGAACAAGTTATTTTATTTTCACTATCAGCAAAGAAAACATGGATGCACTAACACAGTCACTGTCTGGCACTAGATGTTCAGCCTGGGTTTATGTTACACAGTGAGCTAAAAAAAAAGTAAGACAATGGGCTTCTAAAGTGTTTGTTCACAAGAAAAATAATTAGTGTGGTCTCTGTGGAGTTGAGTTGGATGCATTAATCTGCCCCTGAACACAATTGGAAAAACATACAACTCTGAATTGATGCAAACATAAACCCAATCAGCCTTGTTTTAAATGAATGGTTAGGACTAGTGTGACACAGGTTGTACCAAGTCAAAGTGCTGTCACTTATCCAATAGATATGAAACTTATTTTTGTGACGTGTAGCACAATGTGAGTAATTTTATGCTGGTTTGTTGTTTAACCAGTGCTAAGTTGGAACCAGACTGATACATTCAAAGTTTAATTACCCACAAACAAAACACTAAAAAAAAAAAATGAGAACGGTTTTTGTTTCTTCATACTTATAGAAGAAAGTAGACATTGAGCTACAACCTCATTTTCATCAGAACATGTCGTCCTCGGGGCTGGACAGTTTGGTCTCTGTCTGCACTGCTGAGAGGAAGACTGCCATGTATGGACCGTCGTTTTCGAGTCAGTTATTGTGGAAGTTTGAATGTGCCAATCTGCTTCCAACTTTACACTACCAAGAAAACAGGCAGAAAAATGAATGCATATACACTTAAAGCTTCCGTAGCATACTCCTCACTGTTATTCCTGTCTTTTATTATGGGTCATTTTAAAAAATTTGTCAAATGTTTCATTCAGCTTGTCATTGTTAACTCTGAAAAATGATTTACTCTGTCAGGTTGTATATAAGTATGATAGAATGAAGATGGAAAATCAATGTAGCCAATAACATGTGGCTTTATCTGCTTGGTTTTCCATAAAAACATCATTTTGCCATCTTAAAACCCCAAAGCATTAAAATATCCTTACTTTCTTGTATTCTCTAGTCCTGTTGACAAAGAGTTGCGGCTAAAAAGCTTTGTAGCGTGGAAAATGGTGTATGCCAGATTATTTTGGACTCTTCAGGCGCCTTGATTTATCTGGAGAATTAAACAGAGGAACTGTGGCTTTGGGCTCAGGTTGTGTACACAAGGCTCATTATGTTCTTGGAACTGGACCTGACATCAACACAATAGCATCTTGACAGAAAGACAAAGGAGAAAAAGAGCTGTAGAACAGTTGGTGCTGGCATTAACCGCTTGTTTTCAGGATGGCATTCAGCCTTTCGTAACACTTCAGACAGACCAGTCGACATAAGTCAACATGCAGACCACCCACCTCACTGCCGACCCCCGTCCTACCATCCAATATCACCAACTGATCAAACTAGAAGCTGCTGGGTGTTGATGTTGTGACCACTAAAAT
The DNA here is from genome assembly GCA_024416835.2 of Perccottus glenii. Taxonomy (NCBI): domain Eukaryota; kingdom Metazoa; phylum Chordata; class Actinopteri; order Gobiiformes; family Odontobutidae; genus Perccottus; species Perccottus glenii. Next base: position 6,848,515 of record CM044562.2, read on the forward strand.
CCTTAAGACGTCTGTTTGTTTCCCTCTCTTAAAGATGTCCTATGGGAGCAAAATGTGCCAACAACTGACTTAAAGCCTATGTGTTGACCGCTGGGGCAAGGGTTGCAAAGGTCAACTGTGAGTTCAGATGGAGTTGTTACTCAACAGAGCTCGACAAGGTTTCAAAAAAAGGGACTGAAACCTTTCTTAACATGAACTTGAAAACAACCAACTTCTACCTGTTTACATGTTAATTTGAAATCACGTAGTTTGTTTAGTTGAGCCTTCTTTAGTCACATGACTGTGTGTATGTTGTAAATGTGTCTTTATTATACTGCTTTCTTAGGACCGTTTGTTTCTCAATATCAAGCCTTTGACTTCTTGTTGTGGCAAAAATGACAATCAGTAACTCCTGGCTTCAAAATCTTTCTAAATCAAATTGATAATACTTGATAATAATTCATTTTTTTATACCTAACATCATTGCAATTAAAGTCAGTTTCATGATGCTTTACTCTGTCCAGTTTAAATTCCCACTTTAAAAAGGGGAATTAATTTGTTTTAATCTTCAGTGAAATTTAAGCTCTGGTGTCAGTGCAGTGTATTAAAGGCCAGGGTCTAACTAAGGGGTGTCAAATTCCAATTTCCCTGTCGGTGGGCGATAAGACATTTGTGAAGTGTATTTGCTGAAGGTGTTGATTTGTGGGTAACAGCTCTGAGCTCTTGTCCATTAAAGTGCTCCAAAATGGACCCTCTTTGAGCGTAAAGGATGCATCCCAGAAGCCACAATACCACCATCACGCACATGCCCTGAGCCAGAGATAAGGCCAAATGTGACAGTGTTTTATACAGTCCAGGCCTACTCTTTTCTTTTTCTAACACTGTCTCTGAGCACGGACAGGGCAGCTGTTTAAACAAAGATCAAGACCCCCCTTTGGTATGGAAGTCTCACTCGATGGGAAATGTCAGGAAAGTGGTAAACATTTGCAGTAATCTACAACAATGATAGCAGGAAGGATCATCTTGAGGTATTATCCTCTCAGGCTATATGGCCATTTAACAGCTTTGCCATGATAATGTACAGAGTGTTGGGAATTCTCGCTGATGGATTCTGTCCTTTTGTCTGTGACTGCACCATATAGTTCATTCAGTAATCCAAACATTGGCCTGATAAAACCGCTCTTCTGCTCTTAAAATGTTCACCCTGTTTCACTTCTGCTCTACAGCGTGTCACTTATGTCCCAGACCACAGCTGAAGCAGTTTGTCTTGTGATTAAGCACTGATTGGAGTTCATAAAACATCTTCAGCAGTGACAGGCCTGTGCATGCAGTCACTCACTCAGACGGTGCAATAATGTGGATCTGCAGGGCTCTTATTTATCAGGCTGCACTGCTATTAGAGACAAATTCAGTCCACTTGAGACCAAGCTTTACACAACAGTCACCCTAAGGCCATTTTGTGTTGTCTAAAGTGGCACTTTGGGAACAAACACTTGTGATTATGTCATTCTGACTTCACAAGCAGTAATTTAGTGAAACTAGAAGTGAGGCTAAGTAGCATCTCAGAGTAGGGTTAGAGTTACTGAAATGTATTATTTATTTTATTATATACAGTCCTATAAAGGTTCAGTTGGATACTTTTTTTGTTTTCCCTAGAGTTTTACAAAAATATAATCCTTTATGCTTCTAATTAGTCTTCCACATTTATAGTCACTGTAAACAGCTGCACAAAGTGCTAAAGTCAGCCATTATACTGGTCATGGCCACTAACCTGGACATCTCTAACACTGCATTCTGGCTGGACCACAAGGTTATTATATATGTCCTTTTTGATGCTCTACCCTCGTTTTGAAAATTTAATTACATTAAAATAATGTGGCTCCAAATTCAGGTTAACTTATTTAAATGATTAGGTGACCATATGTTCTTGGGAAATGGAATATGAGCCTGGGAAACCTGTGTCTAGTAGGACACCACAACTTTTACATTTTCATTATTCCCATCATTTTACCATCATAATCATATTCTATATTGCCAAAATCTACATTTGACCTCACGCTATGACAGGGCATTTCTGTTTTGTTGTTGCTATTGCTAGTTGCTATTGGTGGTCAGTGACAGGAATGCATTTAAATGAAGGTTAGAAACTGTCTAAATAAGCCACAACACCCACATAGAACCATTTTTATAACTTCCCCAGTGGTAATTTTACATGATTGGGCGTGTTTGTGTAATCTTGGTTCTCCTTGGTACTTTCCATTTACGACCCCCACTAGATATAGCCCTGAGTCAGCCACATTCCCACAGAGACAAGCCATGAAGTGATCACAGGGCTTAGGTTTCTGTCAGCCATGTGTCCCTCGCTACCTTGTCTCTGAAGGTGACTTTTTACCTTGTACTGTGTTAAGCCTGTTGCTAATGTTCTATTGGCAGATGGGTCACTTGCAGGTCATAGATTAAGCTGTCAGTCAAAAATGCACAATGTAGTGGTCTTTATTTCTGAGGTTTTGATCATGAACCGTGACCAAAATTCATAATCCAGATCATAAATTTTAAATGTCTAGCAACCACTTCCAAAAACAGGAATTCATGTAATCAATCATCGAATTGTAATTCTCTTTCCAATTTCTCAGGTCGGACTGTGTGAAAAACGGCGCTTGTATCAGTCTTTCACAGTCAGTCGAAACTGTATTTTATCTTAAATCTAACCCAAAATAGTGAGATATGTTACAACAATGCTTTAGGAAAGTTAAAGTATTTCACTATGAGGCTTATTCTACTTGGCAGAGTTGTGTTAATAGCTACGAATAGGCTGTTTCCAATGAAGAGCATCGGATTCAATCGCCCGTATCTCTTTTATTATACAGTATATCAGTCTTGGCCAGCCTTTCCTCTTCATTCTTTACTGTTTAATTTAGCCCCCAGCTACACTTGAGGAACTGTTGCTAAGGACACCAACACATGGGATGTTATGTCGTTTGAAGCTGATTTGTTTTGGCTGGCAAATTCCTGAAACATGGCGGTCACAGCTCACTGATGAGCCAAAGTAAAACATCTTTTAAAAAGTAGAAGTGGTCGTGAATTTCTCCGCCATCCGATTATTGAATCATCTCAGTGTGTGTTCAGAACTGCAAGACACCCAAGGGACAAATCACCACTTAAAACCAAATCAGAATGATTTTATTTATAAAAACATGTTATTAAGAAAGTATGTTTCTAACCGTGTCCAAAAAACTTCTATATGCAAGACTACAAAATAACACAAAACATTGTAATATAACATAGACACATTGTTAGGCTGAGGTAGGCTAATAACCTCTCCCTGGACCAAAAGTCAACTGCAAAGCTCATTGCACAGATGGTCCATATTCATCTGAAGAAACTCATCCATCTTGTTATTTGTTTGAGGTCGAAGGTTTAGAGATAAGGATGACAGACCTCTTGCCAGACAACCCTGTGTGAATATCTGTTCATCTCCTGGTTTTCCATCCCAAACTAACCCCCTACATCTGGCCATGCCAGAGGAAACTTGTGCCTTACTTCTTCGACAAACAATAGAAAACGTACTTGTTCATCTATTTTAATCTATGTACATTAACACAACTGACCTGATGTGCTTCCTTGTTGCCAGATCGAGAATTACATCAAAGAGAGTATGAAGACAGAGATGGCTCAGCTGCAGCAGAGCGCCGTCCACAATCACACGGCGGCCATGTTGGAAATGGGCACTAACCTCCTTTCTCAGACGGCCGAGCAGACACGGAAACTAACAGATGTGGAAACTCAGGTAAAGCCTTGAAAAAGATAGATGGTTGGAAATACTTTGGAATGAACAAGCAAAAGAGGTGTCGTAAGGTGTCTTTTTGTGAGGTGTCCCAAGGTCCTATGTCCATTAACCCGTCTCTTTCAAGTTTTACTGCCCTAATAAAGTCACAGTGGATTAGTCTAGAAGGTACTTTCTAAACACCCTCCTTTAAGTATGTGCAAGTATGCTCAACGTGGGTTTTGTTTTCTGACATTGACATTCCTCCAACACAATAGTTGAATAATAGAGGAATTGTGTTGGACATACCTTTTACTTCAAATAATATAATAGTTTAAATGAGCTGCAAATAAAGCAATATTTTTCTACAGTGCACAAAAAAGTCTCACACTCAGCCAGGGTCTGTGTTAGTTCTGGTTCCTCAAACTAATTGAAAAGTTGTTTTCTAGCCTTAAATAAATAATCAGGCTTTGTTGTAAATATGGTTATGAGTGACTTATTTACTGACTCAACTCTTTTAGTCTCCATGTAATAACAGCACATACACCTTCATACAGAGCTTTTACATAACATTGACCTGTTACATAAACGTTGTCTTTTATTCCGAGGTAAATTGTGAATTTTGTCCAAGGGTAGACAAACGTTTGCAACTTTCCACAGCTGTTGAAAGTTGTCTCTACTCAACCAGTGTGAACAGGGGCTGAATCGACTGTAAATACCAGTGTCTCTGAAACTGATCCAGGTCTAAAACCAGAACCATCACAGACCCTGACGAGTGTGAAATGGTTTGAGGGGTCAAGACTTTTAAGCGTGTGATCCTGGCTATACCTATACAACAAACATAAATCATTGCACTTGCATTTACGGCAGGTTCTGAACCAGACATCGAGGCTTGAGATCCAACTGCTGGAAAACTCTCTGTCCACAAACAAACTGGAGAAAGAGTTGATGCTCCAGACCAATGAGATCAGCAAGCTCCATGACAAGAATAGGTAAACACACAACACGTCATGCAAACAACTCGACACATGTTGGCTGCCCTTAATACTAGCTCTAAATCATTCACAGGAGGGAAGTAAGATGATACATAGTAAGACTGAGCTCTGAAACTACTGCAGTATTTGTAAGCCCATGTAAACAAAATCAAAGGTTTGCTACCAAAAATCACTGAGATTACCACATGTTCTGCCATTTTACCAAAAAATATCCATTTCAGAAGCTCATATTATCTGTGACATTCAGTAATTTAGTCATAATGTATGAGGCTAAGCTTTCCATGTTGCAAAATCAACAAATTAAACTGTGGCTTTAGGTTACATTTTTATGTCTCCACGTCTTGTTCTCTGCAGTGATTGGTCCTTCGGGAGTGTCACAGATGAGGTAGTGTTTAAAAGGGTTTGGCCTGCTCAACGTGACCCAAGTTTCCATGGAGACCCATTACAATCACTTAAAAGCAATGTTGGAAAGCCTAGACTCTGTTGATGGCTAGGGCTATTCTCAAAGATTATCAAGACTGATTTCTGGAAGCCATGTTCCTAAACATTATGGCATTAGTTCATTTTCTACAAGTTACCCTTTATTATTCCTTTACACAGGCATAATTGGGAAAACTGCATAATTGGTCAATGATTTGATGTGAGCTTATATCATCTTTCTGACAATAGATTGTAAATTGGTCTGTCCCTGATAGCATAAGGACTGTTTCTTTTACCTCATATGATTCTGCAAATTGTATGGGGACTAGATGGACATGCTTTATTAGGGATATAATATTTTGGACTCATGGAAAGTTCTTGTACGGGGGATGTCCCATATCACACAATGTGAAATCTTCCACACATTTAGATTGGAATTAAATGCATAATCAATCACACTCTTGCAAAAAGGAATGCAAAAATATCCAGAGTCCAGGTTATATAATAAGTAAATCATTGATATCAAAACACAAATTATACAACTTCATTAAATAATTTGAAATCCCAAGAAAACAAACTTGTTCCAAAGGATTTGTAAAGACTGAAGTCATAATTCAGGGATTTCCCATCTTCCATAACAAACTTTCCTTGACCTTTTTTATTATTAGTCTCTTGGAGCAGAAAATGCTAGAGATGGAGGACCGGCATCGTGAGGAACTGGAAACACTGAAGCAAGAGAAGGGAAGTCTTCAGGGCCTGGTGGGGAGGCAGAGCGGGGTCATCCGGGAGCTCGAGACCCAACTGAGCCGAGCCACGGGCAACAGCACAGCCATGCAGAGACAGCAGCAGGAGATGATGGACACGGTTCACAACCTGATCAACCTCTGCTCCAAGGATGGAGGTATGTCAATTAAGTGTAACCTGTTACTAAATCACTGGTTTACTGTGTGACCATAAAGACATGTGTTGCCTTCACAATTTTATAGGACTTTTTTTAATTGTATAGTTTTTTTTTTTTTATTGTATAGTCACATTATATTATTATATTTGGTCATGTAACTCCCGCATTAAGCCGGCCGGGTTATTTAAGTGAGACACGCCAACCCGTCAGAGATAGGTACAGTGTGGCGTCTGTGAAGGCCACAAGTGTTGACAAGTTGATCTTGTATTGTACCTACGGCTGGAAAACTTAATACTAAACTCCTAAAATCTACACTGTAACTGTTTGCGCACTTGGGACTTTCAAAAAATGTTGCAAAAGGATTTGGAGGCTGTGTGTTCGTTTCAAGGGTGCAACACTTGCTTTAATATGGTGTCCATTGTTGATGTCCAGAGAGCAGATACATTTTTGTCCAAAAACTAATCATTTTGATCTCTGGGTGTACAACCAAAAACACTCAAAGGTGGACATCCAAAGGTCACAATGACCCACAAAACCAAAGGGATGTCTGTATGTTTAGTTAATGAATCAGTTGATGAATGAAACTGATAACACGTATGAATGATAAGGAACAGTATGCCAAGTGAAGAGAAAGATTTCCTTTTCCTTATTCGGGAATGTGAAAACAAACGATAACATTTATTTTTTTTATTATTTATCCAGGGAAGTCCCACTGAGATTACAAATCTCTTTTGCAGGGGAGTCCTGGCCCCATGTGTGTTTGGGGGGGGACTATTGTACACCCAGAGAAAACCTGCACAGACACAGGGAGAACATGCAAACTCCACACAGAAGGGCCCTGCCCCAGAAGGGAATTGTATCCAGGACCTTCTTGCTGTGAGGCAGGAGTGCTCTCCACTCTGCCACCATGCCACCATCAGATTCTGTGAGTCCTGTAGGCTAGGGAGCCAAGGCTTTTCAATCCTGTTTATTGCAAGGCAGAGTGGTTTGGCCATAGATTCAGTGGATTTTATAGAATATTCTTGTTGCTATGTTGCTGTTGTATTATCAAATACAGTTTAGTTCTGAAAATATTTTCAGCTTTGGACTCTTATTTTGTGAACTGCTGACATACTCAAAGGAGACAATACCTCATCCCATAGACCTGATGATCTGTCCAAATGTATATACATGTGTAATGGGCCTGTTGATTTGATTAAGTCCCTTCTTGTGATGCTCACAATTAACTTAATGCTGCTGACTACTGCCAGACCACAACTGACAAAAAAAAAAAAACCTGAACTTAGAAAGCACACAACTTGTTCTGGACCAATATTTTCTCACGTAAAGTGATACAGCTATAAGACTGTTTATTTGTCAATCCTTCCAAAATGATGATGACACTGGTTGTATAACCCTACCCCATACTGAGGAACACCGGGATGAACAGGCTGTTAAATTCTGCATCACTGAGATCAGCGTGAAGAATGAAACATGGTTCTCATTGTATCCTGTTGAGCTCCTGTTAAAGAGGTTTGGTGCCTCATAAATCCACATGGTGCTTTTCTTTGTGTAATCTCCAGTCGCTCTACGACTACACAAAGTCAAACAGCTTGATGAAAATATTGAGATATTAAGACTATTGTGAAGTAATTGGCTTACTCCATTTCTCAGGGTCCCTCCCTTTTGTCTATAAGAGACTAGGGATTTCCTTTTCAGCCTAACGTTTGACCCGGCAGCAACATAACCCCTTAGCTTCGCTCAAATGCGCTGAACTCATTAGCCCTCTCACAGTTGTTTAAACACCAAGTCCACATCTCCCTAAATCCCATCGGTCACAGGAGATTTGACATGACTGTTGAATGTATCATGGGATTTCTTTTCAGAGGAACTTCAGCTGCTTAATTTGCATTTGCGGATTTCCTGCAGAGATTTATTGGGACATTGTTTTTTGACATTTCCCATCACCATCTACAAATTTATGTGGGAGCTGAAGTTTTGGCTTAGTGACCACTTTTATCTGGTTTGTGTGGTTATTTTAGTGAAAGTAGGTTTGATTTGAAAACTGCTGCTTATCCCAGGCTCTAACTGGCTTCAGTGCTCCTGCTCTGTGGTTGGTCTTTTCCTTTTCAGAGGCAATGTTGAAGGTTGCAGCGGGTGTCAGGTCAAAGTTTTAGCCTCTCTACACCCCTGCCGGAATAAGTCAAACTGTGATAGGTCCTGGGGGACGCCTTGTCTAAAAGAGGTGTAGGAGTAGACGGATATCACAGATCGCCTGACGCACAGTCCCAGTTTTCAAAATATCTGTTTTTCTGTGCTCCTGCGTTCACGGAAGGACTTTGTTTGTTTGAATGGATTTGTGTTTTCATACAAAGTAAGGGTTAGCATTTCATGCCATCGAGTGGCGTCTTCTTGAGTTAGACTGTTTTGAAAACTGAGCCGGAGCATTTCCGCTAAGATTGGACTCAAATCATCTTTGACTTTGCTTTTGGGGAAACAGACTTAACTCATCATTGGGAAGTTTAACACTAAATCTCTATTAAGATTCTCTTTCTCCGAGCTGACCATTTAAGGCTGTACCTTAAAGTTTGAACCACTGCAGTGTAAAGTGGGGCCCAGGGAGGGTGCTTTTGATGTGGCTGGATGTAGCAGTTCAGTTGTTTAGGCTGTAGCCATTACATAAAGCTCATTAGGGTGCAACGAGCCACACACTGCCATTAAGAGTAATTGACCTCAGGTTTGGACCGCTCAGCAGCGACTCTCTGGCTGCTAAATGTGATACGGCTTTGCAGGGCTTCATTATCCCAGGAACTCACCAACATTCATCATGGTTTTTACAACTGCTTGCTCACAATTATATTTAGTCAAGGTTTCACCGTAGGCCTCACAATGGCATTCACAGAACAGTGTGGAAAACCACTTCATTAAAGGTCACTACACTGTGCAGATTAGGATTGTAATTGTTGCCCATAATTGTTTTAATGCTTTACCGACTGGCACAGTGAATGGGTGTAAAATAGCCTTTGTGTTGTGGGTTTAGTTGTACGATTACAAAGACGTTTCTTTTTTATTTTAGTGAGTAATTATCCTGATTTCTAGTCTATTCAATTGCTATTCAATAAAAAACAATAGTCTGGTCTACTGGATTTGAGTTGGACACAGATTAAACTGATCCTGAACCCAACTGGATAGAAATACGACCAAGCAAAGAACGAGGCAGTACCAACTATTGCACAATGAACTGTCTCTGGAAAAAAACATAGACCCAATCAGACAAATGAAGCACGTACCCATTTTAGAGAGACAACTACCTTTGGTCTGACAGGATTACTACTGATTGAACACACAGTAACTGTTGTCTTTACTCATTGTTCATTCTTTTTTGTTAAACCGAGGCTTTGCAGACCCTGTAAACAAAGACTTGAGAACACTGACATGACACGTGTGTTCACTGCCTGGTTATCTTCTTTCACTTTTTGCATCAAAGGAAAACAGTATCAATGACCACCACTTTTATCCAAATCCCAAAAATGTGGTATGAGTTTTTGTTTTATTTGAATGAAACAACATTTTTGAGTGTTTTCTCATTTCTCATTTGCAGTTTCCAAATCCATTTGTGTTGACATAACCGCACTTGCCTATTTGCCTCCACAACCAACCATTTTTCTTATCTACTGCAGTGAAATTATTGCTGTTAAGTCAAAACAGTGAGCACTCAGCTTTTCCCAAATCACTTAATATTCCTAAACTCAGTGCGATAGCTTACTTGATGCATTGTTCAAAACACACAACTTGTTAAATTATTGTGCTTTTTTTATATTCTTAACCTCTTTGACATCTTTCTTTGCCATTTGTTTCAAAGATGCAGAGTATAGCAATCAATTGTAATTAATGCTGAGAAATTACTAGTAAATGGCATTGGTCCCAAAGGCATTGGCCCTCATTTATCAAAGATGCATACGAAAAACAATTGGGTCTACGACACGCAATCTTTGTCATTTATCAATATGAACGTGGGTGTACGGTTGGCTCAAATCCCACGGCAGGTCCGGAGGTGGTGTACATACGCATGTTTAAAGTCAGCAACGAGCAGCAAAACTATTATTTAGAACTAACAACACATTGGCACTTTGAAAATATTCCATGTTACACTCCTCTGTAACAACAGTTTAGTATTTTATATACTTTTAGGGCCATGTGCAGCGTGCACTTTCAGATGATTGTGTGTGTGTGTTTGTTTATAACACAGCAATCTCTTTATTTTGTCTTTTATCAGGTGCTTTTACGATTCTCAAAAGCTAATGCTAAGTAATGTCACCAAAGTAAACTGTCAGATGTTTTTAATTTAAGCAAAAACACCCACAAGTTCTTAGCGCTTTAAGTGCCTAGTAGGTGGAAACGCGCTATACAGTATAGCCTACCAATCCATGCCATTTACCATTGACTCAGAGAAAGATAGGCTTAGTAGTTTAACTATCAATTTCACGCACAGCGTGCACCGAGAGCTGTGGTCCACTCCCCCTCATCCCGGAGCCGTGAACCGGGGACAGAAGCCAGTCTTACAGGTGTGTCTGTCACTGAGCTGTGAAAACTGATCCAACATTTGCTCAAACACAACATTAAAAGTAGACAGCGGTCCATATCCCACACATCTCAGTCTGTCTCGCTAAATCTCTTTCAGACTCCGGGTTTTGTCGAGGCTCTGTGTGGAGCTGATCCCTCTGTGGCTGAAGAGTGTTTAGTGTAGACTATGGTTCACTCTATCACAAACCTGTCTATGTTTTCTCTTTTCTGCTTCTGGTAAACGCACACTGAAAAAAGGCAACAAAAGGATTCAGCAGGTGCCCCCCGCTGCCTCCACTGAGGCTGGCTTGTTCAGTGGGGTTCAGTGTGGAGGTTGGTCTTGGGACAATTGAGCGCTCCGGTCTGGCTTTCTTTCTTTAGTGCGTTTTAACAAAATTTAAATGTAACACTGTTGAATGAAAGCTTCATGTCAGTCGCTTTGGATAAAAGCGACTGCTGACTAAATGTAAATGTACTTAAAATAAGAGACAACATGTATACTTAGAAGTTACACATAAAATATGTACTTTCTTCAAATATTTGTCAGATGTCGGTTGGTTGTCAACAAATTTGTTACGTTTCACACAAAACGTATTTTGACGTTTTTTGTTCCTCTATGCCGTAAATTCCGTGGGCAAGTCAAGCTCAACAGTTCATATTTAGGGGCGTTTCATTCAAATCACGCACGTTCAGTCCGCGGGTTTTATTAAGAGGTGCGTACACCAGGTTTCATAAATCCCACCTTGTCAGACGGTCACCTTTACACACAGATCTGCACCCGTATATATATATATATATATATATATACTCGAGTAATATATGGCCTGGAATCCCTTTAAGTACAAGTGGTATTAGAAGACTGGGGAGCAGTGATGTCCACGGCACTACATTAGGCTCCATTTTTCACTCTTCTTAGTCCTTAGTATTTGGGCTCATTTGGCAATGGTACTGATTTATGCAAACACCCCAGCCCTGCTGCTCTTTTCACATGAACCCCCTACTGAATACGAGTCCCCACTGAAACGCTAAATATTTTCCTGTAAATAAATATTGGGACATAAATAATATTTGGAGAGCTGGGTAGCAAGCTGTTCAAGGGAGCCGCTCCTAAACTCTTCCGCAGTGAGAGATCTGAGCGGTGACTGTGAAATAGTTGTACACACTCTTACAAAATAAATGCAAGGGCTCCCCCCACCAAAGTCGATCTCTCTGACCTTGAAAATGTGTCCCGCTGCTAGTCGGCTTTGGGAAAATTACTGCCTGACAGGTCCTTCTTTGTTGTGTTAGACTTTCAAGCACTAGGGCACACTCTGTCAACCTTTCACAGCAGGAGATTCTTGTCGCAGACACATAATACTTTGTCAAAATGGTCAGTGAGTATACCCAAATAACCCACCAGCTTCCGCTAGAAGTTCTCTGAAGTTCCCCGTTTTAAATAATGAAAGCAATGGTATGAAAAGAGATAAGGCCTCATAAGGGCACAGGAATGAGTTAAAAGAGAAGAAAATCTAAATAAATTTTTATCAATACAACAACAAGGGCCAGTAAAGTAAATATAAACCACTTGTTATAACAGGAACTCTAAATTCATAGCTTGTAGTATTTTATCCCCAGCCCCTGTTTGGTTTCAAAATAGTGCTGTCATAATTATCTGCAGATGGAAATGAATGCAGCTTTGACAAAGTCAGCTTCTCTTTGAGTGAGTTTTTTGTACTTTTGCAAGATTAACTTCTGCCACTCAGTCGCTTTAGATGTTCTGATGTGTAATTGATAGATAACTAGTACTAGTCGGAAAACATTATGTATTATTTGCCAAACCTCTTTTTGTGCTCTGTTTTTTTACAGTTGTGCCGAACAGTACAAATATTGTGGAAGAAGAGAAGAGGTTTCGTGACTGTGCAGACCTTTACCAGAGCGGGATCCACAAAAACGGAGTCTACACGATTCAGATCAGTCCTCAAGAAAACAAAAAGGTGAGAGTTTTACAACCAATGAGCCACCTCCTGTTGAGAAGTCAACTACTGGAGGAATAAATCAACAAAGTTACCTTTACTAGTTTTTAAGCCAATGTCTTTCTGCAAGACCTTAAACAATTATTCAATTATAATAATGAATTATAAATGTAACAGATAATAGCAATAATATAATATAAGAATGTAATAATATAATAATATACAATTATATAATATAATTATATAATACAATATAATTATAAAATAAATAATCTAAATAATGATAGTTCATTAATTATACTAAAATGGCTGATATATCTTTTTTTCTGTTTTATTAAATGTTGTGGTTGTCTTGTGTTTCTTCTGTTTGTTTTGTTTTGTGATATCATGTGGTGCTTTGATTTGAATGTTTGTAAGGGGCTCCAATGCAAAAGTTTGCATTGGAGCGGACCTCTGCCATTACTTCTTGTGTGTAATGACTTTGGCTTTAACAGTGGTGAGGTTCACAGCACTGGCCCTTCTGGTCTGGCAGAAATAGTGTTTTCAACAACGGAGCATTTCTGCTAGAATTTCGCTACCAGCAAGCGTTTGTAGAATGTAAAAGGAACCTTAATTAGATGGTTTTGAAGAAAGTGGCCCAGACTTATCATCATGTTATGGGTAACATTGACTCACTTTCTCAAAAATGGACTGACTGTTATGGGACACTATATATTTATGACAAGAGTTTAGTCAAATGCATCATGTTAGCAAAAGTCAAAACACTGATGCCTATTTTAGTTCATAAATAATAAACCATTCAGACAGAAAGTGATTGAGTCGAGGGATACTTCTTTAATTATATCCAGGTTGTTTTCATGTGTGTTCAGCTGTGTGGGCTGTCTGAGGTGAGAGACCTCTCCTGCTCCAACCTCAGGGTCTGTTCCTCAAAACAATGAGCTGTCCTGCAAATAGACATACAGCCTGGTGTTATCAGCTTACAGACACAGAGGAAAAGGTTAAGGGCCATGTTACAGCCAGGTGTCTGCGGGTATGTGTCCACTTTGATGCGGTAAGAACGCGGTAGGCTGATGCTGAACATCTCCTGGGAGCCGCTGAGGGATAAGGAGACACTGATTAAGTTTGAGGAGGCATAGATACACCACATTCCTGCAGATGATTCATTATCAAAACTGGGAAAAGGTGTATCTGAAAGACAATAATTGTCCAAATGACCTTCCATTGTTTGTTGTGCTGCTGAGAGATATACTCAGTGTTGTAATTATTAATTTGCTACTTCAATCTTTTAAAATGTACCCTTGTCTCTATAATGTAGGTCTATTGTAACATGGAAACAGCTGGTGGTGGTTGGACGGTAATTCAACGGAGAGAAGATGGCAGCGTGGACTTTCAGCGAACATGGAAGGAATACAAAATGGTAGAATACTCACAAATGTACATCCATTGCTTATAAAAGGGTCTGTATAGCATGCAAGAACATTACATTTAAACTGTAACTTTTCACTGCAGCGTGACAAGAACTAGCTTCCTTTTCACAACAATGTGAAGTCGCTCTACTAGACCCAAGCCAAAATGAAAGCGAGTTCAAGGACTGGTGACAAAAAACCTTTCTGTGGATATCTCTGTAATATATTGATGTTGGTGTCTCAGAAACAGAAACCTTTAAAGAAGTGGCAAAGAGAATTTACTCATGTATACATTGGGACTGAAAATTATTAAATGTAACATTCATCTTTAAAAATACACTCTGGGACAATGACAGATAATGTGTGTTTTTGGCTCTAGTGGACATGCTGAAAACAATAAAGCTCCAGATCCAAGTCCAGTTTAAGTAGCTTCATCCAGATGTCATTCCTCTTTCCCTGTTTTTTCTGAATAAAGTCTGGTGTGTACAACACTCACTCTGCTCCTCAGCCAGCATACTGTTGTTCTTTGTTCTTTCCAACAGGAAATTATTACAGAAGTCACTAAACATTTGTTTAGTCTCTCATTCACTGCCAGGTGTTGCCCAGAATATCATCTGCTTGTCATCACAGAGAAACTTAGGCATATTTGTGTTGGGGGCTTTAACATTCAGCCATGTTTTAACACTAAATTGCATTTATTATTTCTGGCAGTCCTGTTGCTGGTATTTGCTCTGAACATCACTGTTGTATAACTTACACTAAGGGTCAGTTTACACAATGTGCTCAGGTGATCCTCTAAAATCTGCTTCATGTTTTCAGTTTATTTTTCCTTTCTGTTCTTCATATATAGGTCATTTGTCAGACAGTGAGGCACATCTGGAGCTCATATATTACATATAGTCAATATAAATCGATAATATACTATCTTAGTGACCAACAATGGACGCTGAGATTTTAAAGTTATTATTACATACAGTACAGTTGGAGCTGTAGCCATACACTTAAACCAGGCATTAGTTCAGTTTTACTTGTAACACTTAACTATCCAATGTTTAGCCTTTTTGTGTGTGTCTAGTCGGAAGTATGATTCCATTTTGTCTTTATCAGTCCTACTGCATTAGTCATACCTGCTCCTTTGGGTGGGCAGACATTAGGTTTTTGTGAGTCATTTGAATAACTTCTCAGTGGTAACATTATGGCAAGACAATTATTGTTGATTTGTAGAGGTCTATGGGCATTTAGCTTTACAAAGATAAATGCATGTGTAATATGATTTACATCAGTTAAGTATATGTCCTTGTGTTAGGCATGGCTAAATGTCATTGGGTAAATGTAACACAGTGTTGGGTTGAATAACAGGAAGGGGAAGCTCATAACTTAGACATAGGCAGCTCTTCAAAAAGTGTTATGTAGATTTTAATACAGGGGTCCACTCAAAAACTTTAGCATTTGAACGTTGACTTTACCATTGTCCATCAAACACCATATTAGTCCCTGTATGCTTGAAGAAAAAGGCTAAAATTGTGTTTCATTGTGTAATTTATTTCCACCTCCAAAGTCTCTACAGGCTTGTAATCATAGATTAACAGAACATGATGGATTTTTAAATATTTTATTTGAAACATTGCGGTGAACTGATTTGCTCTGGGACAACAGTGAATACTCCACAGACACAAATCAATCCTTGAAATTAACATCACAGTGAAGTATTCCTTCTCTCCACATGCGAGTCTAATGAAGAATATTGCCTTTCTCTTAGTTTAACATATGTCCTGAATAATTTAGGCCCTCAACATTTTCAATAACATTGTGTCATCTGAAGTGTAACTGAAAGACAATCCGTGTGATAGGTCCAACAAAATGACGAACCGTGATGAAATGCAGGTTTGCGTGTGAAGCATCGCAAAACTAGACAAAAGAAAACTGTCAACAGCATTCAAATCCAGGCAGGTTTTGAGCCAGAGTTAAACTACAGATCACAGTAGGAGGCAGTGAAGGCCACATGTCATCAGGTCAATTACAGAAAAAAAGAATGACTATAAAGACAAAAGGGGCCCTTAAATCCTAACCACTTACTCTTCCACCCACTCAGCAGGACATGCCTAAGGCCAGAGGAATGCCCCATATTTACTTTCCCTCCTTCCCATTTCTCATCACTATGCACACTCAAGGCAAACATAGCCCCCTCCCTCTTTGTCAGCCTTTACTGCAGCGGTCCAGACTGTTCTGTCAGGCCTGTAATGTCATCCCACCTCATGATATTTCCCTTCCACAATCCACCGCTCTGGCCGCTGTCAGATGCACTTTCCCTGTGACCGGGAGCTACTCGGATCAAATATGAACTTTTGCAGTTGTTTGAGTGTCCCTGCATGCGGCGTATATTTTGGAAAAAGAAGCCCCTAAAGTAATAATGAGTTTAACATGTGTGACTCCAAATGGAAGTTTTCAGATGTTACCAATTTACACACGTTTAGAGGAAGCTAGGACTTATCTTGTAAAAGAGCAAGCCAAAAGGACAGTGCTAAATGCTAACACACAGAACATACATGGCTACAACACAACTCAGTCGGAACAGAGGTTTCACGACAGAGAGGTCACAGTTAGCACTCCTGCCTCACAGCCAGAAGGTCCTGGTTTGTTTCTCATTCAGGGCAGGGCCTCTGTGTAGCGTTTGTTCTCCCTATGCCTGCGAAGGTTTCCTCCAGGTACTCGGTTTCTCTACCACTAAAAACATGTACAATATAG
Source organism: Perccottus glenii (assembly GCA_024416835.2). Taxonomy (NCBI): domain Eukaryota; kingdom Metazoa; phylum Chordata; class Actinopteri; order Gobiiformes; family Odontobutidae; genus Perccottus; species Perccottus glenii. The sequence continues at coordinate 6,865,218 of CM044562.2, forward strand.
GACTACAGGTGGAAATTAGCTGTAATCTGGTACAAGCATCTCTGCTTTGGCTTAATGTCAAATTTGCTTTTGTCTATCCTGGAATAACAGCTATGTAAGGATCCATATTATGGACAAAACCACTTTAGCCATCTCAGAGTAGACAAACTGATATAAAGACAATTATGAACAAATTGATTTTGTTTCAAATTTCTTTTTTTTTTTAAGTCTTCTTACTTGACTCATTGTCTGGTTTGTTTAAAGACAATAGTATGTCCCTGCAGGGCTACTGTAGGCAGGCTGTAAAAAGAAGGAATTGCTGATATAAATACACACTCAACGTTTATAGTGATAAAACGTTTAGAGCTGGTATTTGGCAAGCTCTTTTTGTAATCATGTGCAAAACTAAAAACAAATAGTGTTTCCACTAAATTCTCAATCCACTGTGTGAGATGGGGAGAGTTTATAAATGAATTCTCATTCTTCATTTATTAAAAAAACACACATTTGGTATTTGTATTGTGATTATATTATATCATGTTTGCTCTTCTTCTTGCACAGGGTTTTGGTAGTGTGTCCGGAGAGCACTGGCTGGGGAACGAATTTGTCTATCAGCTGACCAGCCAGAGACAATACGCTCTCCGTGTGGAGCTGACAGACTGGGATGGACACCAGGCGTTTTCACTGTACGACCGTTTCCAAATCGGCAGCGAGAAGCAAAATTACAGGTAATTAGTATTCATGTTTGTTCTTGCACACTGATTAGATCTTTTGTTTTGTTTTTTTGTGAATGAACATGGTTTTGGTTTTGTTCTTGAGGCAGCCTTAATGGTAGTTAATGGTTTGTCAAGGTACAGTAGCTGTTTTGTTTGTGAATAGAAGATTTCTTTCAATGAAAATACATCTAGTTTGTTTGGTTTACGCCTTTTTTGTGTTTCGTCATTTCGTCATTGCCTGTGGTCAGATTGTGAGTGCTTGTGTCTTAAGGAGGTGCTTTGTGGTAAGAGGAAAAGAAAAAAAGTTTAAATGTCTGGATTATTGCTTTCCAGACATTTCCATTATCTTAGATCCAGTTATGTAATCCTGCAACAAGGTTTTTCACATTTTCAAATTCTTTCCTGAACGTTCTCTTGTCTTTATGATCTTTCACTTGACTGACACTTTGTCCTTGTGTGTTGTGGGGTTGAAGGGCTCTGTTTTCTTTTCAAGGGGTTAATGATAACAGGCTTCAAACTGTGGCAGATGCTTGGCCTCCTCAAATGTGGAAAAACTACTGCAAATTCCACAGAGTTCAGGCAGTAACTGGCTTTGGAGGTGGAAGTCAGCTACTTAAAGCTTCAATAGATGCTCACGCTTTATGGTTAGAAAACCTAAATGATGATATAAGGCAATAGACTAAATAGGGTTGATGTGGTTTACATGTACTTTTCAGATTTTGCACCCACGTTTCCAGTAAAGAATATAGGTTTTCACATTTTTTTAAAGTGATGGGCTGTGGGTGTAAGTGCTACGTATATGTATTTTCAAGACTGACTTTCTTTGATGGAAAGATTTGATGTTCTTATTGTTACCAAGAACAGGCTTTTTGACTTTCTCTGAGGAATAAGAAATCAAGTGGAGGGGATCAAATGGTTTTATTGTTTGGAAAATGATGCAGTGATACATTCTTGTGTGACTGCAGCAGTCACTGGATCAGTGGAGGTTTGGTTTTACTGTACAGACATGATTTACAGTAAATTTTAGTGCAGACAAGAAATGTTGATCTTCACTAATCTCCAATTTACTCCTAAAAGTAACACGTTAGTAGAATCACTAAAAGCATATATACGTATTGGTATTTATAAATATTATAAAATGACAAAACGTTTAGCTTCACCCTCATAATTTTTGAATACCTGAATGTAGCATAGCACACAAACATACTATGTGCATGGTCCTACTTTAAAGTGAATTGGAAAGGACAAATGAGAGACTTTTTTTCCAGTGAAAATTAATCTTGTTTCTCTAAAACTATTTTCAGCTGACATGTTTGAGTATTTTGAAGTGTTCCACAGAACCATCTAGGAGGGCTCCCGTTGAAAGCGTTGGCAAAATGCCAGGTGCTTTCAATGAATATATTTACATTTAGTCATTTAGCTGACACTTTTATCCAAAGCGACTTACATTAAGGTTCCATTCACCAGTGTTACAGCTGGAACACCACTGGAGGCAAGGTGGGTTAAGTGTCTTGCCCAAGGACCCAACAGCAGCATGAACAGTGTGGAGAGCGGGAATCAAACCGCCAACCTTCCGTTTTAGGGACAACCACTCTACCACTGAGCCACTGCTGGTGATTGGATTTACAACTGCAGTTTTATCCAATTAGAGCGGCACCATGTTGTTTCGCTACATCTTCAAACCTTAAACACGCCCACACCTGTCAGTGCTGCTACGTCACAGTACACACCAATCAAGTTTGGCCAGGGTTCGGACCATGAATAGTTTGCTTGGAGCAGTTCAAGATGGATTGTTAAAGTTTGTAAAACTCAGAAATCTCACATGACCATGCTTTAAAAGACCATGGCTTGTCTTATTGAAAACAAGTGCCTTAGAGCCCTATAATGTTACTTTTCTCCCTCACTATGTACCTAAAAGCCTGGCTGAACCACCACGGAGGTGTTTTTTTAATCAAAAAACTGTTAACAATGATTTGATTTTTTCTTTGCTGACAATTTACAATCAGTAAAAATATGTATATTTAAATGCATTTAAAATGTGACCATTAAATTCAGGTCATACTAGTTCTGTCCCACTGAGGCCATTGTGATCATAGCCTTATACTGTTTTGAACATGTGATCTCCTAAAAATAGATTTGTTCTTGAAAAATAGTTGTGGCATGACAATCACACATTTCTTGTCTGTAATCCAAGCCAAAACAAACCAGATGTCCTTTTCCCAAACAAACAGAGCAGCCAGTTTCTCTGCTCTTTTTTACTTTGGCACCTCACTGCTTTTAAATGTCAAACAATCTGCAATAGATTCCCCAGATTGTGTTTGTAGCCCTGGAAATCTGTTAGTGATACGCCGCTTAGTCTTTTAGTTGATTTTGGATTATTTTCTATCATCCATGGTGGTTTACTGGAATACAGTCTGCGTCAGCACAAGGCACACAAACATTTAGAAACACTTACTACCCCTCCATACAGTTAGTGCAAACAGACGCGGGTTGGAAAGCAGGCGGAATAATTTAATAGCCAAAGTCAAACAATGCACTCAACTCTACATTCATCATAAACAATATTGAGCCAGGAAATGACTGTCTCTCTGCCAGCCTCAGTCTAAATATACTGTGAAAGTACTATTACACCAGGGAGAGTGGTAGAAGGTGTGCAATTATCGACATGTGATATACAGACTTCTAAATCCTTCTAAAGCAAGGCAAAGCCATGGGATAGATGTCACATTTATTACCAGTGCTCTTAACTTGTGGCCTTGCATTCCTTTGCATTTTTTGAGCTAATGGAGACAGGAAAGCTTAGTTTTAAGTCTTTTAGTTTAGCCAATGTTTCCACTAACGTTGGTAATAAAAGCATTAAATGTGACATACGAGTTTGAAGACACATCTCTCATGATAAATCAGTGAATATCCTGGCATTTCAAGTGTAATCAACTGTGTTATGATTAAAGTGTATGGTTTTGTTGCATTAGTAATCTGTGAATGATGTAAATGGGGAGCACAGCAGATTAGTTAAAAGGTCAACAATTGTCTTTTCTCTAATGGTTTGAGTCAGTTTTATATACATTAGTTTTGTTTGTCCTTTTAAATGTCATGAGTGTAATAAAGTAGACCTGAAGATCCTGAAGTTGGCATGAATTAAAAGGTTTGTTTTTTTGAAGCAGGGTTGTTTTGGGATCTGAGTCGCTGTATTAACTTCAGTCTGAAGTTTTTATTTTTTATTTTTTTTAAGAGTAGACTGAGTAAGCTCTAAACATATTTACTGCTGGACAAAGCTTTATCTAAAAGTTCATGCTGTTTTATCTGCTTCTGGAACAACAAGGGTTTAATAAGACAATCAAACTTTCATTAAAATCAAGCCAATCTGAGCTCATACTACTGGCACACTTTTTTCTCCTGTGCATGATTTATAATCATTAGCACAATTTATTTCAGGCAATGATATGTTATTAAAACACACGTCTATTTAAAAGTGTGTTATTTCATTATATTGTGTATTATATCAACTCTGCATGACGTGGAAAATTGTTGAAACCAGATAAAGTCTGTTCAGTGTAAACTCAGCAATCAAATTTCAACGTGAGCGCACAAAGACTGTTGACAACAGTGACTGGTCATTTATGTAACGTTCTCACTGAACCACAGTCAAATAATTGTGAAATAAACCACTTTTGTTTTTCCTCCATTTTGATTCAAGTTGCTCCAAAACTGTCTTTATAAACAACAAAGAACTGACTGGTCTTTTCTGTTGCAAACATTGTCCCAAATGTAATTGGTGATCTGTAAATATTGGTGTAACGATATAATCACGTCAATACATTCAGATAATATCTATAAATATAGTGCTAAGGAAAGAAAACACATTGCATATGTCCCAGACAGAGACACTCCAGATATACACCTGCACCTAAAGAACTGAGAAAGGAGAACTGTGGTGAAACAAAAGTATGAGAAAGATATCCAGTTAGAAAACACTTAAACTGAGAAATTACAGCCCACCAAATAACCATGCCCTGGTTATGAAAGGGATAAACGTATCAAGCATGGCCGTAGCGACAGAAAATCATTGTACCAAAATAGTAACACTTGGCAAATTGTTGTTTACTTTTTTTTTCTTTGTTGTGTTCTGTACAATTTCATCCTTAACCAGTGACACAAGACACAATGTGAAGCCTAGACAAAACAAAGAGCTCTGTGTAAAGTCTTAGAAAACATAAAAGGAGTTTTTAGGTTCCTTTGTGAGTAAATATAACATGGAAAGGTGGAATGGGCTGAAATTAAACCATCCAACAATTTTACAGAAGATGTATTTAGAAGAATGAATATCTGAGCATCATATAACCCTTCCCAAATGCAAAAAACAGGTATGAAAGAAGTTTCATGGGGAAGCCAAGAAAAGACATGTAGGTTTATTTTACATCTTTATTCAATATCCGCTGGAGTTTGAAAGGCCAATTTCTTTAGTGCACTGATTTCTCCATATGGAAAAGGGTAATGTGGAATCACAAAGAGCTTGTTTTGATGTTTTTCCAAGTTAGATTTAGAGGATAAGAGATTTGGATAACCCCTTTCTCTCTCTTTTATGACTTTACACTCAGATCAAGGAAGATTACTCACATTATTGAGCACGTTGCTGTTTGGATTGGTCTAAACATGCATCTAAGCTATGAAGCAAGAGACCTTCTCACAAATAGTATCGACATTAATACTAATTATGAATGTGTTATCAGGCTTTAGATCTAATTAAGTATCGCTTAAACATGCAGTGTGTAAGGAAAAGTAGAGAAAATGGTTTAATTACCTTCTGACATATTGTAAAAAGAATAATCTGTGAGATTTTTTTTGATGGGAATGATCAGTGTCTGACGACAAGCGTCAATCACACACTTTTATAGAAGGGGACCAGCCCCAGTTTCAATAAGAGACATCCCATTGGTCTTCACAACAGTCAACATTGACTCAGTGGCGGCAGTAAGTTTCCTACTGGAAAAGTGTCAATTTTTTATAAGAATTCTATATCCTTATTTTAACCAGAGAGACACAGAGACAGATTATATTATAAAAAGCGAAAGGCCAGGTTTTATTCTTGCAAGAAGAAGCAAAGACACGTATATATCAAAGTTTATCCCCAGCAATATTTTTTAGAGCATTTCAACTTGTTTCATGTGGACATATGATCCAAAAAGTCTTGTTTTACTGGATATTTTGTTGAAAAACTCTTGGGAAAAATATCAGCTTATAAAAATATTTATAAAAATATCTGTGTATATGTGGATTTGGCCTTAAAAATGTTCAGAACAGAGCAACTTGGCCAAACAGACAGCTCAGTTGCCTCCCAGTAGGAAGCAGACATTGGTCAGGGCGATTAACCTCAGCAATGAGCCAATGAGACTGCAGTTCAGGAGGCTAATCACTGCCAGGTGTGCACGAGCATGTGTAGGGCTTGTGCACGCCGGGTTGTCACCTTCATGCACCACAGTAGATCAAAACAACTGGACAACCTGAAGCTGAGATGAGAAATGGTTTGACAATGTTGCAATTACGTCTACACTTTGTACTGATATTGTCAAATAAGAATCATTTGACCTTTGTACAGTAGATTGTAGATTCACTCATGCTCATTGTTTTGGGGATTTGACAAAAAACTTTCCAGAGTCTTTTTTTTTTTTATTATTATTCTCAGAATGAAAGCAATATCCTCTGTTCAGACTAACGCAGTGTGTTGTGAAATGGGACGTGTCAGATAAAAGAGTAACTGGGATATGTCGGCAGGTCTGGGGCGTCGCGCCAATCATGGAGCAGTAATCTAACACATCTCTGCTCTGAAGACGACATGTTCAGGAGAGCAACAACTCCAAGTTAATGGAGTCTCCTAAAAGCCTTTCTGCTTTTAATTAAGAAAACCTTAGAACAAATACTGTCCTGCCAAGATTTTGAGGTGTTAACTGTAAAATACTGTGCAAAATGCTGCAGGGTAAAGGATATTGATATATTTTGGAAAACAATTACAAATCCATCTTTTTTCCCTTTTTTCAAAGAAACTTAATCTTAGACTTGTATTTTACAAAAATTCCACAATTTACAAAAGCATAGTGTTGATAAATGGTGGAGGATTTGATTCCTCTCCTAAACCAATGATCTTCTCTCTTCAAAATGTAGACTTCACTGTTCCAACAATTCTGTCACGATGCCTATTTTTGTATGGATTTATTCTTTGACTTGGATGAACTGACATAAGCATACCTCCATCAGTGCATTGTGTGAGCAGGCCCCTTTTTTCCTCACACCTTTTTAGACCATGTTTTTGATATGTATTTCAGCTGTCAGTCATCTGTGCATACATAGCCTAGTTTCTGTTGGACTTGGTCATGGATAAATACATCTCAGTCATCTGATTCCTCACCTGACCCAATCCGACTTGTTTCCCACAAATGCTATTAGCTGCTACAATCCTCCAGAGTGTACGTTTATTGAAACCAAATCTGTATCAAAGCGTCACTTTTTGACCACATTACAAAAACAACATTCTCACACTAGCCTCTAGTGGTATTCAGTCGTTTATGCCAATAACTTTTGAAACCAATTTGTTCAAGTTTGAAAAGTCTTCCTTGTAAACATTAGCAGCCCATAATATTATATGGGTAAATGGGATTTTATTATTGGTGTTGGATGGATGCTTTGGACGAGCAGTGTCCTAGTCTTTGACCTTCATCTCAATAGATTCTACTGAAATTGCTGTATTGTGCAAGCTTAGATATTTAGTGCTGTAGTAAAAGCAGACTTTGAAATGAGTTAAGGCTGACTGTCAAGGACAAGGCATTGTTTTTCTTCAGCAACTGATCAGAGAAGACGTCCAGAGAAGACAGTCTAGTGGCAATGTTATATGAGAAGTACTACGGCAACCCTAGAAGGTGACTGGTAAGGCACCACATTCCTTTTCAGTCACTGTAATCAATGAACTTTAACACTAATCCCTCCCAGCCCAAAGTTATTTAGTGTATTCTTTTGTCAATTTAAGCCGCAAAGCTGTTGGAGTAAAAACGGCTAAGGTATTTGCTGTGACAATGGATCAGAAGAACGATATGGCAACAGATCAACACCTTCCCCAAATGCACCAAAATCCACCAGAGTAATTCTCTTTATGGCTGAATATCTGATATCCTAATGAGCCTTGACCAGTTGTGTTTCTCATTTATTTTACAAGGAACACTCTGATCGTACACCAGTTTTCCATCTGGCCTCTACGTGTCCGCCTCTTAACACACTCCATTACTTTGAATTACTAGACATCGATCTGTTTTGTTAGTTTATAATTCCATTTCTCTAAATTCATTTCTTGGCTCATCTTTGTGTTACGCCACGTGTACACTCTTGTGCTTAACGGAGACTAACAGGACGCTGCAGATGTAAGTTGTAGACTGTTGGCGTAGTAAACATGTAAACACACTAAATAGTTAAAACAGCTTGTCAGAATGTCTCACTGTAAATCCGGCCGATGGTGTCTTGGCTGACTGTGAGAGCAATAGTGGTAGAAAAAGCTTTGTTGAAGAAATTGTCTGGTCTGTATCAACAGAACGAAGCATGTTTTCTTCTTTGGTATTAGATGCTAGTCCTGCAATGACTATGATGTTGGCTGTTAGTTGACTCAGAACTGGACACATTCTACATAGACATGTGTTAAAGTTTACCGTCAGGGATCTAATCTTTCATTCTCACACAATTTTAATATCTCGAGGAAAATGTTCCAAAAGTGCAAATGTGGAAATTTAACAGTTATATTTAGAATCCCACCTGGTTAAGTGATGTGGTAGACTCTAAGACAGAACTAATGCAACTATTGACTTTTTTATAAAAGGCAACATGCACATCCTAAACAAAAAGCTTTTAATCTCAAGCATCGTTTCAGAGATGTGCAAACGTGAACACAAACTTTAGTCTCCTACAAGAAATCCTTGCGTACTCAACCATCACTATAACCTACCTCCAGTCTATCGGAAAAATGTTCATACATTACCAAGAGTACGTCTCTTCAAGCCTCTCTTTGAGCTGGAAGTCCTACATTAAAGTCAAAATTATGTTAGAGGAGCAAAAACATCCAGAATTGCAACACACAATTCATGTTTCTTTTATATAAAAAAAAAAAAAAAAAATCCTCAGACTTGAAAAATTTTATTTGCACCAATTATAGTTCCCCTTTTCACATTTACTGTTTGAGTCAATGGTTCATCCAGTGTGAATGTTAAATGTCATATTATTAGCAGACAAAGACAAAAATAGGACCAATGGGTGTCAATATGTTTTTTATATCAACGTATATATATTTATGAGTTTTGTAACAACAGAATAGATAACCCTGAGTTGTTAATTTGTGATTTTTATGTGTCCTGTCTCTGTGGCCAGGACTAAGACATGAGGTAAGGATGTAAATGAAGGAAATGTGAATGCATATATATGACAAATGAGACGTATCCTAGGTCTGACAAAATGAGGAAAATGTGTTAAAATAAAATATTTTCTACATGCACACACTGTATGTAATGTTTTGCTGGAAATGTTAACTATGTGCATCTGGGATAAAACTGGAAATGTATGATTGTTAGAGAAAATGCTCAGTGACAGAATGGTTTTATACCTACATCAATACAGTATGCTCCAAGGCACTTATCCAAACTGACCATTGTCCCGAGGGTCTTCCTGTGCCACAGATTGGATGACTCACCCCTTCACTTTAGGATTACACATATTGGTTTAGTGGCTTTAGTGATTTCCCCTTTGCTACGCACTGCCACACTTTGCACCCAGGGGTAAAAGTCCGCCATTTACACAGCTGTTCAAATACAGGAGTCTGTCATGTTAAATGGCCTTTGAGGCAAATCTGTCGATCAGATCTTTTGAAGCATTACACCTGATGCAAAACACTTGGAATACATTTTAAAATGGCCGTGTAGGGGGTTCAAAATTATTGGTGAATCAAAACGATGGTATTTTCTCATCGAAGATCACAAATGAATGCAAGATTGAATCCAAACCCATGGTCCCCAGTCGGGCTGGAAATGAACTCTGGGAATGACTTTCTCTGAGAAAGGACTCTACTTTAATGTGTTGGAGCAGTTCCATGGCCTCTCATGAGCTGTCCTGCATGCTTATTTGAGGAGAAAGAGGTGCTAGATACAAAGCAGCAGTGAATAAGAAAAAAAAATATATGTATAAAAATTGAATAGAATAGAAAAGAATAGATAGCTTTCTTTTATGATCCATACAGATCCATACTGAAGCAAAGGTAGCTACAGCTGATTGCTTTCTATAAGACAAGATATGTGGCTATGTCTGGAAATAGTGTAGTCTATAGCACAGCGTCAACATCCAGAGCTGCAGTGTGAAAGGCCTGATGTCTTAAACAGCTCGGTCACTGTTGTATTGCAGTCTAAGGGTCAGTGTGCGGTGGTTTAGTCTGTCAGGGCGGTGTGGATGGAAATGTGTTTCCCAGACGCTCCTAACTCAAGACTCTCTTTGGCTGCGTATCTCTCGTCTTCCATCATCTTAGATTCATAGGTTAGGACCACACTAATACTTTATTATTATTATTATAAAGTCACAAAACTAGCTGCATTTATTACATTTTATTGAAGTTAAATTAGTTAAATGGAACAGTGTTGACCCAAGTTCCAAAACTCTCAGGTTGTGTTTATGTGCGTAGGGACAAACTATGCACAGACTTTTGAAAACTGTGATGGTCACGGCTAGTTTTGCTGCCGGCTTGTTTGTTCTAGTTTGATATGAGGTTAAGCTTTTTCTGCATCTTAATATAAAATCTACACTACTCTAGACATTTAAAAGACTATGCATTGTAGTATATCAACAGACATAAATGAACATTATTACATCTACAACACAAGTCTGCAGGTAGCCAGTTTTCATTATCTGCCATTTCAAAATTAATATATACTGGAGATAAAATTGTTGTTGTAAATTCTCACAAAAATCAAGCATTTCTCAAACGTTTACGTGTTTTGTCTTTATGGAGTTTCCTGCTCACACTCATCCTCCCTCGAGGTTGTTATGTCCTGACTTGTCCGACTCGTGCTCTTGTCTTACAGGCTGTTCTTGAAAAGCCACAGTGGGACCGCGGGCCGACAGAGCAGCTTAGTGATTCACGGAGCAGACTTCAGCACCAAGGACGTGGACAATGATAACTGCCTGTGCAAGTGTGCCCTCATGCTCACCGGCGGTAAGTGGCTTAACGCAGCACTACTGCATCTGCAGGGTCACTGTTAGACAATGATTTAAGAGAGCCTATGACAGCCAAATATGTGTCTGCGGTTCTCCAGTTCTCCATACTCACAGAAATTGAAATAACAGAACAACAACTTAAGAAGAAGTCTCTGAAACTAAAAAAAAGAAGTCTTTCTGTTCACTCTTAAAGCATTGGGGCCAAAGAAGTTGGTTGGTTAGTAAGCTTTTGTTGCTTTCAAACAGACACAGAGACAATGGTTTTGGGGTTCTTTCCTAAAAAGTCCCTCCTGTGAACTGTTTGCATTCTTAAACTGGCTTTTCCAATTGGACATTATGCCTGTCATTGATCTTTATTTACATTAACCAAGCAGAATGCTGCACAATAGTACTGAAAACATACAGTACATACACAAATATACAGACGCAAAATACAATATGAATAAATTAGATTTAAACTATATCCTTAAAAACAGACATCTGTTTGGTATGTCTCACTTTTCTCCTTCTTTTGCAAAACTACACCAGCTTTGGACTGCTAAAAATCAAAGCACTTTCTGAGTGTGTACTTTACTACTTTACTACTTTTTACTTTTTACCTTACTACCATTTACTCTTCCCTTAAATCATATTGAGGTTATATCCAACTTCACTGCAAGCGCTCCAGTTAAAAGGCCTCAGCTCTGATCTTGTTCAGATCACCTTCATGAACACATTCATGACACTGCATTAGGACTGGCTGTACTAGATCTCATCACTGTCTGGATTTTAGTGGCAGTGTTCGGTGCAATGAGCTCTTTTTTATAAATGTCAACCTAACCTTTTGGTAAATGTCAATAAAATGCCCATTGTTAAAACAACAACAAGCAGATGTAACCAAAGCAACAGTAATTCTTTATCCCCAGTAAAAGTATCCCAAGCAAAGTTGAACTCATTAAAAGAGCTTGTTATCATTTAAATCAAATCACTGCCATTTTAAGTTGGCATTTGGGCATCAGGTAAATATAACATTCATTGTTATGTGGCATTTGGAACAACATAAATTGCCTTGATTGGCATGTCAACCAAGCCCACATTATTCATCATATTCATTTGAGTCACTGTGGCAACGCACTGGGCTCAGCCACTTCTCCATCTATTAGACTTTATCCTGGTCCCATCCCGTCACTGAACAGAAAGCCACTGGGCGCTGCCCCAAGTGTCAGAGACATTTAGCATTGACTGGCGCTGTGTGCTGTGTAAGTGGATCCCAGTGACCCATGGCAGCTGTGTGACTCAGTCCTGGTATTAATCAAGCATCTCTACGCACAGATTGAAGATTGGTTTTACTTCTTAGGTCATTCTGAATTAAAAAAATAAAAAAGGATTTGGCAAATGCACACTGATCAACACCCTTCTGCTTTGTTTATTCGGTGCCTATAGAGAGGTTCAGGGGACAAGCATGACAACACGGCTCGTCCTGACCCAATGCTCTGATAATTGCACCTATGCACTATATCACTTGATTTATTCTCCACATTTATGAAAGCAGGGCTCGCAAGTGATCCAGACGGGTGTAATTACATTAAAATATGCCATGACTTTTGATTGTACCCACTTTTTAGCTCCATTTCAGTGTCGCTTTCATACACAAAGGAGTAGGACAACACTAGATATTTAATGTGACACACCTCGTTTACCAACACAAAATGACTTAAAAGCAGTTTTTGGATCTAACAGAACAGGGTTAATTTGGACATGTCAGATATTTGTCATCATCGCAATGTCCAGCAGGTGCATATAGGTGCAGTATTTTGCTTTGTCATGCCTCTGCTGGCAGAAAAAGTATGGCTAAGGTGTAAAAACAACAGACAGGATCTATAAAAAAGGTTGATGAGAACAATTTCAGCATGGCGTGTTAGAAATAATGAGGAGGAGTCTGATATATAGGTGCCCTGCTTTAGGATATAAAGTTGGGATAAAGCCTGTCAGTAGGAGGTGGAAGGCATCCCTCTGTCACGAGAACAAACTGTGGTAGCTCGAGCATTTCACTGTTCAGTTTTACAACCCGGGAAAGATCTGTGTCCTGGAAACCGGAACTGATGATAAATCCCACAGGGCGACTGCTGTGCTTGCTCAGTGTTTACATGTGTTTGAGTCTGTTGCTTATCAAACACATAGGATCAGCAAGTACAACACTTTACTTCTTTCATGCCTTACGGGAGCAAAAGAAACTGTACTCACTCTGTTTTGCCTTAAATAAAACAAAATGACACTGCCTATAACCTTAGTGTGGATAGACCAAAATGATTAAGGTGTGCAGATAAATAGAACAACTTGTTTGGAGGCACTGTCTGCCTCTGACATTCAACAGATTTTCATTTTGCCACATTAAAACATACAGTAACATTTAATGGGTCTATAAAGTGTGCCCTACCCAAGACAGTGACAGAGAGGTGGCTTCAGGCTTTTACTGGACAGACAATAACTTTAAAGTTGTGAAATATTTTACCAAATAGAGGATGACATTTCACTGAAATTTGACCTGGACATTGATTTGAGCAGAAGAAGATGGATTGCTGTAATTTAAGGAAATACTGTTGAGGCAGGTTTTATTATGTGACTGAAAAAAGTGTAGGTCACAGCAACCTTTGTTGACCAATTTAATTTCATCCTTGAACACTGGAGCCAAATATAAAGGAATTATTTAAAGCTTTTCCAAAGATACTAAATTAGATCAACGTATTGACAGACAACCTGCCATCATGTGCCTGTAAAAATATAGTAGCACATATTTAATTCCTGGTTTGATCTTTGAACTTTATATCTCTGTGACTGCTGCCAGCATTACATCTGTTTACCGAGAGTTTCAGTAAATGTCACAGGCCACAGTGCACAGAGGTCTGAGAGGAGAACACTGTGTTTTGTCTCTGAAACGCTGGCACATGCCCTGCATGAGACCTGCTGCATGCTGCTGAGAATTGGGAATGTTGCAGTTAGAGGTGTAGTTATTTTGTCATCCCTTTATTTTCTGTTAATGTGCAAGAAAATAAAACCCAAAATACCAAATCAGCTGTTGGGAAATTGTGCAATGTAGTTAATGCCAGTCACTTCTCTGATGTCCCATTGAGGCACATACAGTCCAGCTTTAAATAGCATCAGCAATGAAAATGTTGGGCAGCAGGTTAGTGGGCTGCCAATGCCCTCAGCGACAGTAACACATGGGGCAGATAGCAGGGAAATGGTGTCTCTGCTATTGGCAGAGTCCTCTGAGAGCAGCCATGGGAAACTCACAACCTTTGACCCGTAAACACTAATAATTATACAACTCTTACTATTCAATTATAAAAGACAGTAAAACAAGACTTTCAGGATCATTTGGCCTGTAATGATAGCCTAAATATAAAGAATTTCAGACTTGATGTGCAGATTATTTAAGCACATCCACAATTTCTGTTAACATCAAAAGATCCACTGAGTTTGCTATGACGTGCTTGTTAAGGGTAAAATCAGACGTTTAGTTATTCAGCCATGTACTCTACTGACTCTGTGTTTGCTTCACACACTGCATAAACCAGCCACCTGACTGTTCATAAAACATTTCTAAATGCGCGATTGTATTTGACTTTAACAACACAGGACGGTTAAGACCAATGTCCATTTTAAAACGAATACTGAATGTCCATAGAACCAAATATTGTAAATGTTTAAGTTGAAACTGACCTATGAGACTTTTTCATGTCTGTGTTGTCTTTTCAGGTTGGTGGTTTGATGCCTGTGGTCCGTCCAACCTTAACGGCATGTATTTCATTCAAGGACAACACATAGGGAAGTTGAACGGCATAAAGTGGCACTATTTCAAGGGCCCCAGCTACTCCCTTCGAGCCACATCCATGATGATCCGCCCGCTGGACTTCTCCTAGTCCTCTAATCGCTTCATGTATTTTAACAGCTGGACTCATCTCATATTGCTGACTGTGGACGTCTTGAATTATTATTTTTTAAAGCCAGGATGACTGTGTTTGCAACATTGGCTTTACGTTGTTTCTAATTCTCCTCTGTGCACTGGACAGGAATCGGACGGATGAAAGAATTTAAACCTAGATATGAATGAGACATTATTTAAGGACAAAGGTTTCATATTTGGGGACCTCTGTGATATAAATATGTATGGACTTTTTTTCTACCTTTTCATGATGGGATGCTGCTGTGAGTGGGCAGCACCAACTCCTGAACTGCGGGACAGATTTTTGAAAAGTTGTAATAATATGTATGACATGTCTTGTATTGCAAAAACCCTTTGGTTAGAATTCATATTGTGTTTGTATATTCTTCCATTTGTTATCTTGTATCTATAAAATATCATTAATTATTAAGTGTTTAGTTTATATTGTGTTTTTAGATAAGGTTACCTAAATAGTGACCTGTCATGTGAAACAATGAATAGGTGGCAATCGATTACACTTGTAGGGGTCCCTTACAATATTTTCTGGCAACG
Organism: Perccottus glenii; assembly: GCA_024416835.2. NCBI lineage: Eukaryota > Metazoa > Chordata > Actinopteri > Gobiiformes > Odontobutidae > Perccottus > Perccottus glenii. Next base: position 6,880,620 of record CM044562.2, read on the forward strand.
ACACACTTGCTGTCTTGACAGTTTGAAGTGTATGTGGTTATTTTTGTATTTGGAATAAGATCCATTTGCATTTTTTAATTGGCTGAAAAATGAGATATGACTGCCAAGATTTAGACTTGAGTTATCGCCTTGCTGAACAGTGGTTGATTAATCATTCATTTTTCATTAAACTAGTGACATATAACCTTTTCAGCAGAGGCAATGTCATATAAATAGATGCAGGTTTCTGTAATGAGAAGTGCCCAAATTACAGCATTTTTTAAAGAATTTAAGGAAAAATTTAATCAAAGGACCCCATATTTTTAATCCAAAGGGCATGTTTCTGTCAGTACGACATTTTAAACTGGCTTGCTAAAATTTTAACACCAGTCAGGTAAAGTACATTTTTTAGTTTGGGCTACATGTCAGAAGAGTGTGGATGCAGCAGCGTCTATGATGCATCAACAACCATAACAGGGCACCTGAGTCTGTCCCATCCTAAACAGTTTATGGCTCTCATTAATTTGTCTAATCTACATTTAAACTGATCATATTAAACAAGTGCAAAATGATAGTTTAGTATTTTTCCCAGATGTCAAACATGACACTGGAAATGGCTGGAAATGTTTTCAATTTTAGTTTCTCATCAGAGTGGCTTTAGGAAAACCCAGAGGTGGTATTTTATGTGATTCATGAAATAAAGAACTCCACAACACAGCAGAATCAACTGTGGACTATTTACTAAATGTACATGAGCTGGATGATAAAGTTAATCTGCAACTTATAAAACTGCATCTGATAAGTTTATTATCTTACTAAAAGTGTAGGATTTGATATGTGTGTATAAAAGCAGTTTTCCTGAGGAAAGCTATTTCATGTTCTGTCTTTGTTGCCAAGAGGGCGCCAGTGTGTGAAAGTGAACATAAAATTAGTCAAAGATAAGCCTTTGAAAGACGTGCCTTTGATAACTCTGCTTTTACCTCATTAAATTGTAGATTTGCAGATTTATTTAAACATCTTTTGTAACATGTTGATAGTGTTGTGTTCGGAAGTTTAAATAAAAGAGCATGTGATGCACTAATGTTTTCAATCTGTGTTTAGGCTGGGCTTTTGTTCCAAATCAATGTGACAATAGACAGGGTTTGCAATCCAAAACTTGGCCCTCATTCCTTTATGTGGACATGCTTTACGTTTGAAAAGCTTCCCCTCATGATATTATCTCTACATCCTCCTATACAAGAGCTCTACTTTAGTGTACGTCATGCAGAGAAAGCTAATTGACAACAGATAAATCCCACAGATACAGCCACTGCCCTCTCCCTTCATTGCCATGACCGAACCAGATGGTTTAGAGAAACAAAATCAGCGTGCCCATTGACTCGAGAGGAGGTTTTCTTACTTGTGACAGATTCTTGCAATGACAGATTACTGATGTGTCAAACAGTGCTGTCTTGACTTGTAGTGCCTCTTCAGAGTTGACATTCCTGGTCCTAATCAGAGGTTAAACAAATGAGAGCAGTCTGCAATGGGCCGTGTGTCCTTCAGCGCCAGCACTGACCCGACACCCTCGCAGGAATGTGCTCTATCGATGTTCAAGCAGAGTGAAGGGGGTCCACGAGTCCAAATGCCTGTGTGGGACTTCAGCTTCAGACACCTTCATTAGTGTCTGGGTAAGAGGGACTTAGGTTTAGAGGGGCACTATCAAAATTGTTATTCTTTACTTTACAGGTGATGTCCAAAGTCAAGTCTGAGGGCTAGTCATGGTCGAAAGTCCAGTTTTATATGGACCTCTCTTGTAACTCTGAGGTTTAAATTAGATTGAATTGTAATATGAAGACATTTGGTCGATTGGAGATATGATTTCTTTTAACACTGTGTTCAAAAGTGTTTGTCCACCACTTTGTTTAAAAAGCTGAGCATTAGAATAAACTCTTCACGTCATGTTCATGGTTTGTTCTTCCCACAATGCTCGGCTGAAAACAGATCCCTTCCTGTTTGCCGAGGAGGACTTGAGATGTGCTGAGTGAAGTCTTTATGCAGACGTACTGTGGATATGGACCAGATCAGATATGATAAAACACTCATGGCCTTTGAGAGACCCACGAGACCACCTGCAGTCACAGAAACAGACCGAAAACATTCACAAACAAGGGAAGTGAAAACAAAATAAAACCTCCCTCTAGCCTTGATAGTCTCAACATTATCTGTAGAAATAATTTGAGTATTTTAGGCCAAAACAGTCTTCTTAAGAAAATGTAATGTTTTCTAGGCATTGAGGATAACTCAAATCAGAGAATTGTCACAGATAATTTTGAGATATTTAAGTCAAACATCATATGGTTATGGTCAGGGAGTGAACTAATGAAGAAAACCTAAATCTGACTCAAAGGGAGTTTTCTTTGTTGAGTTTTCACTTGCTCTATTATCAGCCATGTCGTAATAGCTGTTTAGGTAATTAGCTGTTTAGGTAATTAGCTTATAGTCCATTCCTTTCAACCATTCAAATTTTCCCTATGTATTTAAATTTATTTAATTCATTCATTCATTCATTCATTTTCTACCGCTTAGTCCCGTTAGGGGTCGCGGGTGACAGGAGCCTATCCCAGCAGCTTTGGGCCTGAGGCGGGGTACACCCTGGACAGTGGCCAGTTAGTCGCAGGGCTGACATTTTAAACATTTGACATTTAAATTTATTTAAACTAAATGTAAATTCTAAAAACAATGCATTTTGTAATGTACATTATTATACATGTGTTGTGTGTTTTTAATCATGTTCACTAAATGATTAAAAGTATCATTTAGTGAACAGTGTTTGGCACATTGGCCAGCAGAGGGCACAAAAGACAAGGGTAGCAGGTGCACTGCCAATAACATATACTAAGTGACTTTTTGGAAAACCTTTTTTCTCTCTGTCTCTCAGTTAGTTTGGGGATTTCTTGGTTTAGATATAAATCCAGTTTTTATGACATGATGTTATATATGGCCTACATTTCATTGTTGTTTGTTCATAAATGTGACATGTTCTTTTCCGACTGAGAGAACAAAAGCGGCAGGTCAGCGTGTGTGAAACTATGAAAGCATTTTGAAGTGTATCCAGCTGGTTTCAGTGTAAACCCCTGTGGTTTAGCTAAACACAGCAAAATAAAAAATGTAAACTTGAGTTGAGGGACTCCCTCGTGTTGAATAAGTCAAAAGAGCTCAGAGTGATTGATGGTGTGAGAGAGTGAGCCTGACAGAAAGAGGCTTCAGACCCACAGACCTGGCCAGAGCTATACGCACCAAGGCTTTTTAATGAATTACCCAAAGGCATCTGAAAGACAGCTGTAAATGTGTTGTCTCATCACTACAAGAACCATCAATACATCAACTTTCCACATCCTTAGAGGTGTTTCTCTGGATGAACCTGTCTGAGTTTGGGTGAACGTTGTAATGTTTAAATGCTGGTGTTTGGGGCTTTTGTTTTCATTGCTCAGTATCCATTACATTATTAAAGTCGATATCACAAGTGAGAAGTGTGTGGCCAATTATTGCTCCAGAGGCTGTTGTGGTCAGAGGTAATGAAGTGTGATTGCTGACTGAAGCCACACACGCCAAGAGCAACATGTTTTTATAAGATCTGTATACTAACCAGACCATACTCCTGGAATAAAAAGAACATATGTTTTAATTACAGATTTAAAGTCTCCCGAATGCCAAAGAGGCCATGATACAATTACATAAAACCTTTTATTCATTTTATTTAACTTTTATTTAACCAGGTAAGTCAATTTCTCTTTACAGTGACGTTCTATAATTCAGAACATTAAGAGCAGAATGCAATCTGTACAGCAAAAACAATGACGAAAGTGCAATGTGTACAATAATTACAGTGACCTACACTGTACATAAAAAGGGGACATTAGTTAAAAGCAAGTACTACAATCTTGGATAATAGTTTATAGAGAATGTTTAAATGAGGGTGAAATGAATGAACTGAGCTTTAGTTTTATGTACTATTTCTTGTCCATAGCAAACTGAAATGATAAACGACAAAAAATAGTACGGGCTTAAGGGATGAGCAGGTAAATGTAGATTACTTGTAATACTGCAAGAATGGTATCACATCAGGTGCATTGAAGGTTTTCAAAATGATTTACAGTCAGGTCCATAAATATTGGAACATCAACACAATTCTAATCTTTTTGGCTCTATACACCACCACACAATGGATTTAATGGATTTGAAATGAAACAAACAAGATGTGCTTTTAACTGCAGACTTTTAGCTTTAATTTGAGGGTATTTACGTCCAAATCAGGAGAACGGTGTAGGAATTACAAGTTTGTATATGTGCCTCCACTTTTAAAGGGACCAAAAGTAATGGGACAATTGGCTGCTCAGCTGTTCCATGGCCAGGTGTGTGTTATTCCTCATTATCCCATTTGCAAGGAGCAGATATAAGGTTCAGAGTTTATATCAAGTGTAAAATTTGCATTTGGAAACTGTTGCTGTCAGCTCTCAATATGAGATCCAAAGAGCTGTCACCATCAGTGAAACAAGCCATCACTGTAATCTAGGGTGTCTTTAAACAATCAAGATAATTCCTTTATCATGCTATTTTACCTACCTATCCACCACTAACCTATATGTGCATAAACATAACATGACAAAAGTCTCAAGACAAAGAAATGTCTTCTACTTTAATGTTTTTTAATTAATTTAATTAAGAGTAAAGCTTTAATTTAATTAATAGATGGAGCTTTACAGAACTGTCCCACCCTTTTAAATGCACATGATTAAACTACTGGTCAAGATAATAAAATGTGGACTGTTTCTCTATTAGTCAAGACCATGCTATCCAACACCAAGAGACTAGCATGCTCTAAAACCTTTTGACACAAGAACCAAAACCAGTCTATGACACACAGGAAGAAATAACAAACTCACACCAAAGACGAAACCAAGGGCTTGTGTGTGTTTAAGACTTGGTGAATTGGGTTCAGGATTTGAGTGCTTTTAATTTAAAATCTGCAGCAGGTCAAGAATTGAATCCAATATCATTTTCACTTTTATGTTAAAGTGGCACACATTTTAAATTACGAGCTACTCTGTGCTCCTCAACAACCTGCGCATCGAGCTTCCTTCCTTTACAGTCCTTCTAAAAGTCAAGTGGCATGACATACCACATGGCATCTTGAGAAGTATTAGTGGATTACTCAATGGTTTACTTTAGGCCTAAACCTATTCAAACACAAGGCTTTTCTGTTCAGCAAAAGCCAACATAACGCTGCAGCTGTAGTTTATGGACTTGATTTATAAACAGCAATATCTCTATGTTATCATTGATCTGGGGCTGACAACTCAATATATAATAAATACATTCCACAGATGAAAGACAAGAAATATCTTGTGCAACTGTGAAGTCGGCCTTAATTCAAGATTGTTGTAATTTCTCCATTGTTCTCCATTTTAATTGTAACAATAGTAAAGTATATATACTCCTGATTTGGACTTTAATTTTAGTGTAGACCACCAACACAGTCCCGCTGCATGACTGATTCAGTGTTTAGCTAGCAAAATTTACAGACTTCCACTTGCAGCTGGTAAAGGCTGAACAAACCCATGAAAAGCTCAACAGAGGCAGCTAAGGCTGAGGACACAGTGACCTCTAGTGCTCAACACTACTGTTCACTGGAGATTCTTCTCCCAAAATGTCACACAAAGAACCAGTTAGAAGTATAAACAGCCAAGTAAGAAAGAGAAAAATACCTATTAAAGGGCACACAATTAATATTATTTAAATACAACATTTTAAGAGCTTTACAAAAGAATAGCAATGGGTAATATAATATATTTATTATAACTATAATCTTTAATATTATGTATATTATTGTTATTATAATAATAGTTAATGTATTTAAATATTAAATGAAAAAAGAAAGAAAGAATACAAAAATATGTACTGTATGTACCACATTTCTGATATAGCTCAATCTTTATTCTTCAACCATGCAAGTTTACAAATTGGAGCCCCACATTTAAAAAGTACGAGGAATGTAACAATCTTTTAAAAGTTAAATTTGACAAGTTCATGAACCTATGGTTTAATTTAGAATATTTAATGAAGAAATTTAAATGATTGTTTAAATTTAAGATAACCACAACACTGCCCAGGTAAATCTTCTTTTCAAAAGCAGTGCCCAACTGAGCACAGGAATAATAGTAACAGTCTGACAGATACAAATGTACTTTACCTTTATTCATGTGTGTGTGAATGATAATGTCATGAGAGTTTTTTAAGGATTTATTATAAAAGCTGCAAAGCATCCTGTTCAGAATGTTAACAGTTCAGAACTGATACTAGGTCTGTGTGGTTTGAGGAAGCTTTGGTGGGTCCTGGTTACCGCTCTGACAATATGCAGAGCAGTTGAGTGCTTCAATTATTTTTGATGAGATGCACACGGGGTGTACTTGAACTCTTTGCTGCACAGACATAAGTAGCATACTGCAGTCCTGCCTCTGATCCGTCTTCATGCAGTGAAACTAGATGCATTAATTGCACATTATTGAGTTTTAGGGCGTGCACACAAACTTTAATTTCCCACAGCTGCACCAGCTAAAGCACAGAAAACCTTGTTAGTACACACCCTGTTGACCTGCACTTCGAGATACAAAACAGATAAGAAGTCATTGTTATAATGTGATGAAATTCTCAGGAATTTCTACAGCCATACAGTGCTCCATTGAACTATCACAAAACAAGTCCAAAACTAATTTTGAAAAAAATGAGGAAGTTGTCTATCTTGTCATTTTTCAGATTCTTGAGATTTACTGTGCAACACTTCTGGGAAAGCGTTCTTCCTTGTTATATAAAAAAAACAAAAACATGATTAAGATGTTTAGAAAATTATACAAGCAACCTGATTAAGGAAAACGTGATCATGTCTAACCCTTGACTTGATGAGATCTACTGTATTGTTGATGTTTATACATTTTGTTATATTTTTGTAGTTTATTTTATATATTTTATATGAGGTTGTGAGTTCCAACCCTGGCCAACTCCAACATCCTCAGCCAACAGCTCTTTTGTGGGTGTTCTCTGGGTACTCCAGCTTCCTCCCACCGTCCAAAGACATGAATGTATAGGTCAATTGGCAGATCTAAAGTGTCCCTAGTGAATGAATGTGTGAGTGTTGTCTGTAAGTGTCTGTCTCTAAGTGTCAGCCCTGCAACAAGCTGCCAATTTTCAAGGGTGTACCCCACCGAAGGCCCAAAGCTGCTGGGATAGTCTCCAGTCACCAGCAGCCCCTAACAGGAAGAAGCGGAAGAAAAAAAATGAATAAATGAATGTTTTATTTTTTATTTTTTTATGTTTATGGTAATGAGGGTCTTGCTCCTTGTGGTGGAGCCCTCCTCATCTCGTAATGTTGCAGTACATACACTGTATTTACTGCATATACTGTCTCTCCTGACATGAGCTGAGAAGACGTTAAGTGCAGAAGCTCCATGAGTCATTTCCACTTTCCCCTCGGTGATGGACGGCCGGCAGCTGTGGACTGCGGCTGGGAGCCTGGGTCTGAGCCAGGCTCTATTTATAAGGCCCTGCAAACATGGATATGAAAAAAACAACATGAACATGAAATGCCATGCACTGACACTGCATCTAAGAGCAATAAGCACTTGAGTTTATTAAGGCTGTCTTCTAAGTGACTTAGTGAATTGTCTTACTACCGGCTGCACTGTAAGACTAAACCCTCTGTGCGCAAGCACCAGGTATCAGTGTCACTGATTAAGTTTCACTTTGGATGCTACATTTACAACTGGCTGTTTTGCTATAATGACTTTCTATGGCTATGTATTTTAAGGTGAAAAGTTCCATAACATTATTTTAAGGACATACCATCGAGTGTGGTTTTTGCAGCAGTTGTAATACTGCATTTTACAGAATTTTAGATCTTACCTGCACAGTCATCCAGGAAGTTAAAATGCCTTCTTTTTACAGTAACCCCTTTAAATAACTTTAAATAACTTAAATATGGTTTAATGGAGAATTTTGTGCAGTGGGTACCTTTTGGCCTTGTGCACATGAGACCGTTTCAGCTGTGGCTCAAAACCAGGGGATTCCATCAGGATGGACTGTATTCGTGAGGCCTGTACAGGCTAGCGTGGCTGCTTCTGCTTTGGACTCAGCGCTTTGGGTTCTATCCCTCAGGGCAATTGCAGGGCACATAAATGTGGAAGCACGGTGAATGGAAACTCCACCCTAACACCCAGTCAGTTAAATCTAGGGGTGTTTTAAAACTGTGTGTTCATATGTGAACGGTGCTGACTGTGAGACTGTAGCCTGACACGGTCACTGACAGCATTTAAACTGCTCAACTTTATCTGAATTAAGATGAGAGAGCTTCCCCTCAACAGCAGCTGATACACAGCAGGAGAGTAAATTAGATTAAGTCAGTGACCAGACAGTACTTTACTGTCAGAATGGAATAAACCTTTCCAGATGAAATTATTTATAAATCAGAAATTATTTGAGTAATTCTCTGTAATATGTGATTTCTGTGTGCTCCTGGAGCAGGACACACTTTCAGAAGGCGTTTTATGCAACGTGCTGTGATTTGTACTGTATATTATATAATTTAGTTATGATCCAAGTGAGTTTTTGGTGCGTGATTTGGTGCGTTTTCCTAAAATGTGGTTTATCTATCTTGTCGCCCCCAAAGATTCAAACAGGCGCTGTAATAACTGTAACCACCATGACAACGCACTCACTCATCTCAGGTTGTGTGTGTGTGTCATTCGCAACAACGCAGGCGCTAATCCATCTGCTAATGGTAACGTTACCCTTGCTAGCGAAAACAGTTATGCATTTGTGCTGCCGTGGGGAGCACAAAACCAATGTGTTTAATTTGCAGCTAGACGGTTGCCGTTGTCAAGAGTGGTAACGTAAAACGTCATGGACACTTTGACCACAATTACCCACAAAAATCTGAGGTAAGGGCCAGAAAAATACAAAGCAGCATACAGTGTAATAGTTAGATCAGCCACCCAACAAGAGCGTGCAACTGAAGCCTCATTGAGAGTGGCATGGGTCTTAGGAAAGCACAAGAAACCCTTCTCTGACTCGAAGATTGTAAAAGAATGTGTGAATGAAATAGCAATTGCCATGTTTGAGGGAACTCAAAAAGATGACATCATACAAAAAATAAACCAAATATCTTTGTCTGACTCCACTGCTGACGGTGAACTGAAGTCCTTGCTGATGATTTGCTTGACCAGATAAAGTCTGCAAAAAAAAAGGCTAAATGCATATTATTGGCTTTGGATGAAACCACAGACAACACAGACAATGCACAACTTCTGGTGTTTGTCAGATTTTTTGGTGAAGAGAATGGAGAATTCTGTGAAGATATGTTAGGCTTCACAGCCCTCCATGGACACACAAGAGGAGATAATATTTATGAAGCATTGATGCAGATGTTGAGGGACAGAGAGATAGACTTGAAGCATGTTATTTCCATTGCTACTGATGGAGCTCTATGTATGACTGGAAGAGAGAGGGGATTAGTGGCACGTTTGAGAGCTCATCACCCTGAACTCATAGCATATTATTGCATAATTCATCAGATGGTTTTGTGTGCCAGTCTTGAAGAAAAGTATGCAGCGGTCATGACAACAGTAATGAGACTTGTGAACTTTTTGTGGGCATCATCTGCTTTGCAGCATCGCTTGTTGTGCTCATTCCCAACAGAGGTGAATGCAGAATTTGATGATTTGCTCCTCCACAACAATGTCCGGTGGCTTAGTAAAAGCAAGGTACTGGAGCGCTTTTGACATTACGGAAAGAGTTGGAAACCTTTCTGTTGGATCAGAAGAGTGCAAAAGCAAAACAATTTATGCAGAATGAAGAAAAAATGGAAATTGTTGCATTTCTATCTGACATTACCTCCCATCTCAATGATCTGAACTTGAAGCTCCAGGGCAAAAATAACACAGTGTGTAACCTCACATCAGCTGTCTGTGCCTTTCAGAAGAAACTGGAGCTGTTCAAGTGTGACTTACAACAGGACCTGCTTCACTTCCCAAAGCTTTTGAATCAAACAGCAGGAATACATCATCATCTAAAAGAGCACCCTCAGTAATGAACGCTTACATCAGTGCCTCCGCTTGGCCCTCACACCTTTCATGCCCAAGTTTAAAGAACTGGTGGCACAAAAAAGGTGTCACTTTTTACACTAATAAGGCCAGATCACATCACCTTTTGTACATACAGTAGTTTGAATGTTTTGGGGGATTTACCACTTTTATTGTTATTTTTTTGGATTTTGACCATCACTGTTCCGGACCCTGGACGTTAGGAAGATTTGGTGAGTGGACCTTTTAGGTTTCTAATTGAGTACCCCTGTTCTACTGTGACTGACTGACCGGCTAGAAAACACAATACAGAAGTGGGAGGGAATGGGAGTCATTCTTCTGGGATTGGGACAGGACAAGATTTTCCCCCAGTTTTTTTGTGGGATTGGGACGGGACGAGATTATTTTATGCGGGAGTGGGACGGGAGTGGTTTAAAATTCAACTTCTATGTCACCCTCCAGCCCCGGCTTTAAGTATAAGAGCCCATCCAACCAGATGGGTTGCATCCTCAATGGCTGAGGCAAAGGGGGCCACTTTGCAACCAGTGTTTGATGCAGCAGGCTGGTCCTCTGGTGGACACTTTTATTAAACTTTATAGCTTAGACGTCCGTTCAACCTCAGGCTCTCATGTCCTTGGGTCAACATCCGGGTGTCATGTCAGAGACCTCTTTGATGATTTTTGTACACACACTACACACCCTCCTTCCACACTTCCTGTGCGGCGGCGTTGGTATTCTCGTTCCCATACGATATTTGTAAGCACCATCAAGTCTAGCTTTTGAAAAGGAACGTCTTGGGTTGCTTGACTGTAACCCTGTTTTCTGAAAAAGCAGACTTGAGATGCTGTGGGGGTGTCCTTTCAGACAAAGTTGAAGACATTTTCGCATCACATGTATTTGATAACCTCCAGGTGTGCTCACACCCAGGTGCGGGTAATCAAGCTGCATCGCCAACAGAGATTTTTTAGGCCAATTGTTGGCGTGTTTGACACACGTGCTTCACAACTGGTCGCACAAAGAGTGCCCCCCATTGCGTATTTCTACGCAGCATCGCGCTTCCACTTTTTCATGGAACAGGGTTGCAGTCAAGCAACCCACTATGATGTTTGTGCTTATAAATAAAATAAAAGAACAGTCCATAATTGTGTTCAATGGTGTCTTTATTGAGCTATAGGCCTACTAGTAGCAAATACACAATTAGAGGGCTGTGACACATGTTAACATCAACCTTGGACCACCTTAGACTGTTTCCTGGTTTGTCATTGTCAAGACAATAACAAATATTGACAATGTCAAGAAATTGACCGTTTTAAATGTCATGATCGATTGTATCTCTGTAAATATATTGTTGTTTTGAATTTTAAAGGCAATCAACTTATTTTGTTTGGAAATGTATTGAGTATGCATAATAAATAATAACTGAACTTTGCTGTAGCCACTGTCTTTGTTGTTGCCTCCCAAAATGAGGCGTAACAGCGCTAAGCAGAGTGTGATCATTTAATTATTGTTCAGTGAAAAAGAATGGCTTAATTTAAATTGAATGGGTTTTATGTTGTGACAAACACAAATGGTTGAAATAATAACAACAGTACCTTTAAAAATAGTGTTACCATTTTATTTGGTGTTAACTTTGGATTTTATGCCAGTATATGAAGTTTTATGAAGTATCTTTGCACTTGCTAACAGCGCTTAGCACTGCCTGGTGCACTGCTCTGTTTACCTTTCATTACCAGTTGATGAAACATAAGCCCAATGGGTGACCGGTGTCAGGGAAACACGATCAGCTCTGTGGCCTGGGATGACTCAAATACTTTCCAGTGTCATGTTAGGGTTTGCTCTGCTTGTTTTAGAGCAGTGGCTGCAGAAACTGGGGTACCAAACGACAAAGCTACGCACAGGCAGAGCTTTTGGGAACAAGAGGATGAATAGTATAGTCTGACATTTGCTGATGTACAAAATATAAATCACTGCTAAACAAACTGATGATGGCTGATGAAAGGTCTGCCCAAATCTCCCAAAGGAAACCAACTGCCAACAAGAACATCAAGAAGTTACGAACAATAAGCATGGTTTGTAGTTTGACAAGCAGCTGGCAGCAGTGGGTAACGGACAATGAGAAGAAGCAGTCCAGCGAGCCAAGTGGGTGGGCACCATCTTGGCTGCAAGAACCAGAAAAGGAGCCCAAAAAGCAATGGACTCCCAGGAAAACCATCCAAAGCCAATCATCAGACACTTCACAGAATCAAGGCAATGCTTCTGAAAAAAGCTTGTCAAGAGAACAAATCCAAAAGATTTCAAAGCCTGAAGAGGGCATTTTTTCAACGGAAGTCCAGGATTTAGTGGAGCCACTGGTCTCTTCTCTGATCAAAACAAAGCAGGTGGAAAAGACTGTTACCAGCACTGCTAAAGAGAAAAGCGCTGGAATAGGGGAATTGACTAAGAAGATCACCAAAGAGGCATTGCCATCCAATGAGGAGATCGACCGGCTGCTGAAGAAGAAGAGTTCACCAACACGTCGCAGGAAGTGCTCCAACATGGTGGCGTCTCTGACCAAGAGCTGGAAGCAGGTGGAAAAACATGCAACAGAGGGAACAGGACCGGGAGATGGACATTTAAATGTGAATAAAACTCAGCCAAAATCTGAAGTAGACACTAAACAAACTGAGAGATCAAATATTTGACTGAAGTGAATCAAAAAGACGCTGAAGAAGATGAATCATCAGTGAGGATTAAAAGACCTTCAATGACTACGTAAGTCACAAGTTTTTTTTCTCTAGAACCTTGTAAAACACTACAGTATAGTATCATGACAATTACATCTGTAATTGATATGTGACAAACCCAACCAATTGGGTTTGTCCTATTTTATTGAACAAACATTTATTAATTGTATTGTGTTATATAATGTTTTCAAATTAGAAGCCACCTTTTCTGGTAAAAAGAGAAACCAGTTTGGCAGTAAATCTGTTGGACCTTGTCCAGTTTTAGCACTTGACATGTAGCTTTCTAAGTATAGGAAATTCCAGCTAACTAGTGCTTTTGTGGCTAAAACATTTATGAAGTGTATTGTATTTCAGATTTACAAAGCCTGTATTTATTCACTACACTGCGCCCCAAATGTTGTTTTTGTTTTTTTTCACGGTTTCATTAAATGTACTTACTTACATGTTTTGTGATTGTTAGAAGAAGTGACAATGATGGTTCTTCTTCTTTCTTCAGATACAAAAAAGAGGCCGAGGACGCCAATAAGATCAACGCTTTGTCAAAAAAGTACAGTGCAGTGGGAAACCTAAAGAGCCGCTGGCAGGACTGGGCTTCAGAGCACACCGTCAACCAAAGACTAAACCCTTTCAGCGAGTACTTCGACTACGACTTCTCCATGTCCACCCGCCTCCAGAAAGGTCAGGAGGGTTACGGTCGACCAAAGGAGGGCACCAAGACAGCAGAACGAGCCAAACGTGCCGAGAATCACATCCACCGTGAGATCGACGATATGTGTTATGTGATTAGGACAATGGCCGACCCTGACCAGGATGGAAAAACCTGCATCACGTTCGGACAACTGTTTGAAAGATATGTACGGATTTCAGATAAAGTGGTGGGGATTCTGATGAGGGCCAGGAAACATGGGAAGGTGGCATTTGAAGGAGAGATGCTGTGGCAGGGGAGGGATGATGGAGTGATTATTACGCTGCTGGTTTGACATTACCACATGTGGCAAAGCCGGACTTGTAATCCTCTTACAGCTTCTTGTCTGACACAATGGGACTGTGGGTAATCACTGGGTGAAGCTTTGACCTGGGTCTTTCCAGGGAAGAGAGACTACAATGTGAGGAATACATTAAGATATTCTAACTGCAATATTTGTGTTAACTGTGAATTTGTGATTTTGACTGTCTAAAAGCAAGCCATTTCTGAGTTATGCTACTTGGACATCCCTCTGCACGTTGCAAGTGCACAAGAAGGAAGTTGACATTGTTTTTTCAGTAAATTATTTGATTTTCTTTTTGGCATTACCCCAACTGAAAATGTAAAAGGCTTTATACAACAGGTAATGGTTTAAAGACTAATAATGAATAATAGTTAAAAGGTAGTTTTAGAAATATCAAACATATGCAAGGAATTATTGCAAGCTCTTGTCTTCTGTTTGGATGTTGTACAGTAAAATGTTTCTCAATATTTAAAATATATATGTAAAGTGTTCAGATTTTTCTACCTTATAGATTATATTGTATTGTCTGTTTTGTTCATGTTTTTAATTTATTTTGCTAGATTACATGCAGCCATGGTCACCTGTGAAGTAGAGCTTGAATAAAACATATTAAGATTGAATAAAGTTACTGTAGTGACATCTTTCTTCAAGTTTTCTGTTTTGACAGCCTGAAACCACACGATTCTTTCATTTCTTAAAGTGAGGAATAAGGCTCTGTGCAGATAATATTTCAAAGTATATATTCATGACATCAGTATTTCAGTCTTTAACAGCTGTTCAGGCTTTGTTTTGTTTGACTACAGATATTTACTGTAATATTAATATGGAAGAAAAACAAAAACAAAACACAGTTCTCAGGTCTGGTTCAGGTCAGCTGGGAGTTAGAAACCATACTAATAAAGAGTATGAACTATACTAAAAACAACACTCATAAAGATTAAAAATATACTATGCAACAGAGGAACAGGACCAGGAGATGGACATTTAAATGTGACTAAAACTGAGCCAAAATCAAAAGTAGACACTAAACCAGCTGAGAGGATCAAAGATTTGACTAAAGTGAATCAAAAAGACGTTGAAGAAGAAAAATAATCAGTGAGGATTAAAAGACCTTCAGTGACTACGTAAGTCACTATAATAACCTTTTTCCTTTTGTAGAACCTTGTAAAGCACTACAGTATATTAGCATGACAATTGAATCTGTTCAAAACTCTCTATGTTTGTGTATTGTGTTCTACAGTATAATGTTTACATATTTAAAAGCAGCTTTACTGGTAAATTCATTGGAACATTTCCAGTTTTGTGATAAGATAAAGTCATGAGATATGTAGTTGTCCAGGAAGTTTAGCTGTTTCCAGCAAACCAGTGTTCTCATACATACACATAAAATTTCAGATTTAATGATTTTAAATTAATATGTGCTTCAGAGCACACGTCAACCAAAAACTAAACCCTTTCAGCGAATACTTAAACAACGACAGAGCACACATCAGCATCGGCTCTATGTCCACCTGCCTCCAGAAGGGTCAGGAGGTCGACCAAAGCAGGGCACCATGACAGCATTCACATTTTGAACTGGAGAAGCTACAGAATGTTTTCTTTTGCTCGCACTAGACTTCATTGTCATGCCCTTCAACATCACATTACAGCAAGTACAGCAATTATTTTTAACAAACCTGTTGTAATGAATACCATTATGGAGCAATTCATTAAAATGTTCCATTGTTTTCATCAGAATCATTTCCCAAACACAGCGGACAGTTGAAAAACAGGTTTGTATTGTTTATCATCAGCTGAAACCAAACCAACACCTGTCCAAAATAATGTTTCCTTGATCAAGTTTTTGTATTCTTAGCGTCGTAATGACGGTCCTCAGGAATGCACAGTAGGATTATAAAAGAGGCTGTACTGTTCACTCAGATCCACTGCCGAGAAGGTCTGGAAGCTTATACTTATCTAGTACAGTTAACAGAGGACAAAGCAAAGTAAACACGTCATTTTTTTACTTCATTTGTCAATTTTGCATTTAGCATTTTAGATAATAATATTATATTTTTCTTTATTTTTCAGAATGCATTACATTGTTCTTTTCTCTCTGCTGGCCGCCTGTGTCCTCGCTGATGGTAAGTCTTCAATGTCTAAAAATACAACATTGTCTGCTCTATGTATAAAAAGGCACTAGTAGAGGGTTAAAACATAGCATTTAAACCGATGGTGGATTGCTCCATGTTAATTTTTTATATCTCTGTTATTTTAGGTCCCTTAAAAAGTGTAACATTTAAAATGTGGATAAACTGTTTTCTTATTTTGGCCTTTGTCTTATGTCATTTACAACTCAGTCAATATTCAAAATGCTGGTATAATGTTGATAAGAATGTATTTATTATATGTAACCTACTGGGTTTATGAACATTAAAGGCACATATAGTTTAAAATGATACATGTGTATAACCATAGAATAGACATAAAGGTTGTGACTGCTGTGATTGCAGAGGACACCTACTCGTTCAGTTCTGCTGTGGGCTCAGGAGGTGGGACTCCATACAGTCTGACTGGAGAAGGCCGAATCACTGGTGTGCGTATTTGGGACGATAACAACTACCTTTATGGGTCAGTAAAAACTTGTTGGCCATAGGCCCATCTCATTCTCTACTGATGCTACTGACACCCTCTCGTTGTATTACATCAATATAACCTTAGCTCCATTGTTAAGTCTCCTTAACTTGTGACTGGTTCAAAACATGTTGACTCCCTCTTAGTCCAATAAATAAATAATAAAATAAAATACACTTTCTTCTTCAGCATCCAGTTCCGCTACGGAGACGTCTGGTCTGAGAGGGTTGGTTCTTCCTACGGTCTTCAGCAGGAGCTTCTGCTGCATGAGAACGAATACATTGTCCAGATTTCTGGGAAATACTACTATAACTACTATTACTATTACTACTACTATTCTTACAACAGTATTCAGTCAATAGTATTTGTCACCAGCGAAGGGCGTTTACTGTTCGCTGGCCAGCCCAATGGATCTACATTCAACATGTATCCAGCGCATCCAAAGGCCGAGCTGCGCATGATCAGTGGAAATGTGAACAGCTTTATCAGCTCTATTGCTGCTCACTGGAATGTGTTCCCTGAAGACAGTGCTGAGAGTGTTGAGTCCTCACCTTGAAAAGAGTTTCTGTCTGAAATTTATTTTGCAACTTATCATCTGCATCTGTTAAATCTGTGATTGAAGCTTTTTTTTCCAAAAATGATTATTTTTATAAAAATGATTATTCATGTTAATTGTTATTTTAATTAAAGTACAAAAGTGCTTCATAAAATAAAGTCTATGTCTAATGCTGGGTTGACCCATTAAACATACATTAATACTTTGGGATAAGAACATGGCTCTCTCTTCACCAAATATGTAAATTAATCTGACAGAACTCTGTAAAAATCAATTAAAATAAAATCTATTAATACAATTCTTTTTCAACGTGTTTGAATACACACACGCACAAAATGAACTGTTCTTTTTTTCTAAAATCTAAACTAAAAGTCAACAACTATAGCACATTTTAAGGTTTAGCTCTTTTAGTTCAGTTTAGTTTGTGTTTAGGAATGTGGAATTTGTCTTTACTTACTTTACTTTAAAACAACAAAACTTAAAGTTGAACTGATATTTTTATGTCTTTAGCAACAAACTAATGACAACAAAAGGCAAAAAGTTCAGGAGTGACTTAAAGAAATGAGGAACATCTCAGACATGAAACTTGACTGTAGAAGTGTCTGCTTCTTTATGTACATTGTGGTTAATGTCTTAATAAATAAAATGAATACCAGTGAACTAAAATGGATACTGGATTACCACCATTTTGTGTGTGTGGCAGGGGCAACCATCACACTAATGTAAGACACGTTACTGCCACAAACAGTCAGACAGACACAGAGATAGACAAACCAAATTGCTTCAGAGTTTTATTTACTCAAGTACATCTAATTGTATATCATATATTAACTTTACATAGAGCATGTACATGTAAATGACTACATTATATTTCAAGTGCCGTGTTTTCTTTAAAGTTTTATACACTCAAGCAGGATTGGACCTGTGGCTCATACAGTAAATGCTTCCATAAAAGTACTCAGAAGATTTGGCTATAATTCCACTAAATTTGTCGACTTAGTCTCTTTTACCTCCTAAGGTTTGTTTGGAAACTGTAATATCTTTTTAATAATAATAAAGTCACATTTACTTTGTAGTTATTTTAAAATAATAGTACCTTTACCTGAATACAACTGTTTGGCTTCTCTATCCACTGCTTTATTGCTTTAACGCATAAATGTAGCCTTGTTATCTGTTATAAGAATTCATTCATTCATTCATTTTCTACCGCTTAGTCCCGTTAGGGGTCGTGGGTGACTGGAGCCTATCCCAGCAGCTTTGGGCCTGAGGTGGGGTACACCCTGGACAGTGGCCAGTTATGGCGCTTTTCCACTACACAGTACCAGCTCGACTCGCCTCGACTCGGCTCGCCTTTGTTTGGTTTTCCACTGCGTAAAAGTTGTACCTGTACCTGCTTCCTGGTACTTTTTTTCGTATCACCTCCGGCGAGGTTCTAAGCGGGCTGAGGCGATACTAAATTGTGACGTGAACACACGACAGACTGCTGATTGGCCAGAGAGAATCGTCACTGTTCACCGGTCATCATTGCACGCGCCAGACGGAGTATCCTGAATAACCCCGCCATTTTTAAATAGTTTGGCCAGAGATTGCGTGATAATTTACCCAGTCCCAGACTTTAGTATTATGGCAACTCGGAAAAATGCTCCGTGGTCAAACGAGGAGGCGCAGACATAGACTCGATTTCCTCCATTGTTCTATGTGTGTGAGTAGCGGGTGTGTGTCGCGTAGAAGATTACGTCACGACAGGTTCTTGCGGCGTCGCTATGACGACTAGGTACTATTGTGGAGGTACTATCTGCAATGGAAAACGGAGCGGTGCGAGCCGAGCCGAGTCGAGCGAGGCGATCGAGGCGAGCTGATACTGGTAGTGGAAAAGCGCCATAAGTCACAGGGCTGACATTTTAGACATAGACAGTGACAGACAACCATTCACTCTCACATTCATTCACTAGGGACACTTTAGAGTTGCCAATTAACCGATACATGCATGTCTTTGGACGGTGGGAGGAAGCCGGAGTACCCGGAGAGAACCCACAGTAACACGTGGAGGACATGCAAACTCCTCACAGAAAGACCAGAGTCGGCTGAGAATGTTTGAGTCGGACGGGTTTTGAACTCACGACCTTCTTGCTGTGAGGCAGGAGGAATTCTTTGTCCATATTATCCAGAGAGGCCAACGGAGACTGCGTACAATTTAAAAATGAATGGTCAGGAAAAAGCAAAGTACAAACATGTAACAATGGTACAGGATGAGGTTTACTTGGAAAAGTAAATAATACATGAGATTTTATATCATGCAGTAAAGGCTGTAGGAGGTCGTTCACACATTTTGACAAATGTATTTTGACAAATGCAAACTGATCCATGATCTCTGGTATGCAATAAATTGGCCCAACACCATAGTAGGAGAAACATGCCCATATCATGATGCTTGCTTCACTGTCTTCACTGTGTACTGTGGCTTGAATTCAGAGTTTGGGGTCGTCTCGCAAACTGTCTGTGGCCCTTGGATCCAAAAAACATCAGTTCACAAAGGTTCCTCCATTTCTCTTTAGCCCAGTTGATGTGTTCTTTGGCAAATTGTACACATTCTGCACATGTCTTTGCGGGGGATTCTTGAAAATAGATTAGCTTCACACTGGAGCTGAGCCTTTGCCATTCTGGTTATTCTTCAATCCATTTTGATGGTTGTCTTTCGTTTTCTTCCACGTCTCTCTGGTTTTGCTCTCCATTTTAAGGCATTGGATATAATTTTAGCTGAACAGCCTATAATCTTTTGCACCTCTTTATAGGTTTTCCCCTACGCCAATCAACTTTTGAATCAAATTACGCTGTTCTTCTGAACAATGTCTTGAACAACCCATTTTCCTCAGGCTTTCAAATGCATGTTCAACAAGTGCTGGTGGCTTCATCCTTAAATAAAGGGTCACTTGATTCCCACCTGTTTTTTCACAAAATTGATGACCTCAGTGATAAGAGCGTGCATATTATGAATGCTGGGTCTTGTTTGTTTTCTAAGAATCTACTGCACCTACTGAAAACTTGTTTGCCACTTAGCAATAAAAAATATACTAAAAACCTGGATTAGTCTGGTTAGTCACATTGTACTGCTATTACTTTGAACAATACTGTACATGTTCAGAAAAGTAAGTGACGTCTCTTGTTTAGCAGGAAGTTAGAAACCATACTAATACAAGGATATAAACATTAAAATATATCAAAACTGAGAACAACGTAACTCATAAAGATAAAATTATATTACTAAAATGATCTCCTGAAGAGAAAATCGTTGGATTATGAAAATCACTAAAGAGGCGTTGCCGTCCGATGAGCTCAACCAGCTGCTGAAGAAGAGTTCACCAACACGTTGCAGAAAGTGCTTCAACATGGCTGACCAAGAGCTGGAAGCAGGTGGAAAATATTTAACCAAAATCTGAGTTGGACACTACACAAACTGAGAGGATCAAATATTTGACTAAAGTGAATCAAAAAGGCACTGAAGAAGATGAATCATCAGTGAATTAAAAGATCTTCAGTGACTACATAAGTCACAATAATAACTTTCTTGAACAGCACTACTTTATATAATTGATTTAATGAGTGGTATAGTGTTGTAAGCCAGATACAGATTATAAGGCAGCTGGTAAAAGGTAAAATCAGTTTTCCAGTAAATCTATTGGCCCTTGTCCAGTTTTGTGATTGCAAGTGATAAAATATGTAGCTGTTCAGGAAGAAAAGCAGTTTCTAGCAAACAAGCATTCTGGTATCTAAAATATTATAGCATTACAGATGTATTAATGTTACATCCTTTTCATCAGAATAATTTCCCAAACACAGCGGACAGTTGAAAAACAGGTTTGTATAGTTTATTATCAGATGAAACTAAACCAACACCCATCAACTGGAAAGAACCTTCCAAAATAATGTTTCCTTGATCAAGTTTTTGTATTGTTGGACTCGTAATGACGGCCCTCAGGAATGCACAGTATCTGTATAAAATAGGCTGTACTGTTCACTCAGAGCCACTGCAGAGAATTATATCCATATTATACTGATAGTTTTCTTGTTCAGTTTAACACACAACAAAGCAAAGTAAACGTAGGTCTATTTTTTTTAACTTAATTTGTCATTTTTTGCATTTATTAGACATTAATATTTTATCTATTTTTCAGAATGCATTACATTGTTCTCTTCTCTCTGCTGGCTGCCTGTGTCCTCGCTGATGGTAAGTTTTTGCTCAACTATTTTGAATGTCTTGACATTTTCATCTAAAAATATTAGGTTAGCTTCTATGTAATGTACTCTAAGGCTGTGGTTCTCAACTGGTCTGGCCTCGGGACCCACCTTCACCCCTTGATGACAAGCCGCCACCTAAATTAAGGAAAGTTTTCACACTTTTCAAATTCAGTTAATGAAAAGATTGTGCAGTTTAAATCTGACATAGCACAGAATATCACTGAATGCCAAGACAAAAAACATGTTTAATCATCAATAAAAAAAAACAGCAGGTGGCAATGCAAGAGAGGGAAATATTTCATTTTAACTCAATTAGCTGCATTTGAATTAAAACCAAAAAGTGCATCTTAGAGACACAAGGTTTTAAGAATGTTATTGTAACTATAGCTATGATAAACCTGCATCAGTGAAACCCTTACTGAACAGCCCTGTATCAATAATATTCAATCAGTAGCACTTAATAAGTCATTGACCATGAAGCTGTTACAACATAACATTTCAGAAACGTCAGCCCTTGTAACAGACTCAGCAGTGCTTTCATGCAAAAACATAATAAATAAAAAAATTCCAACCACTGACAAGTAGTTCTACCCACTCACTGATGAAAATTAACACTTTACTATTAAAACTATTCAGTCACATATTCAAGCAGTAATCATAAAGCTAACATATTAACCAGAACTTTAACAACTTTAACAGACTCAGTTTGTATTTTCCTGCAAAATATATCAAATAAAAAAGTACAACTAACTAACTAACTAACTACTAAGACTCAAAAGCTTTTAGCTAAGAAAATTTTCTCACTGAATCCATGACAACCAACACTCATGAACACTCATCAGAGAGATAAACAGATGGTTTCATTTATCAAAATGGATTTACAACCAGTTCCTTCACTAGACTGGACAACGCCGAAACTTGACAGCAGTGGTGGAGTCATAAATTAAAATTAAGAATATTCTTTTAAGACTTCTACATTCCAACAAACTCCAGAGGAAAAAAGCTCTTTAACAAATATTCCATTATTAATAAGGACTTAAGGACTCTAATGGACAAGAGAGAGACACTAGAGAGTTTTTTTCACTTCAGGACAAAGCCTTGCCCGTCAAAAGACATGTTTTAATAAATTTAACTCTTCTAGACTTTTGCTAAATGTATAAACTACGCAATTATTAAATTAATCCTTTAGGTTTATATCCCGCCTTCAATAGAAAAGTTTATTGTTTCAATTCTTCCAGGTTATGGTTATTCTTTTTAATCTTTATATTGTTTTTGGTTTCCGGTTATTAATTTGGGTCAATAAACATTAAAACAATATTTCTCATAGACTATGCTTGGTGTGGTTGTTTCACTTGAATATTTCTATCCCTGTCTGTCTACAAACTTTCACTGAACTCAGATATAAACTTATATGAGGCTTCTTTACTAATTATTCTTTTGTCCTTTGACTGATTCCCCCATATTTACCTTAAGCGTAATCCTACAGAATCTACCCAACCTTTACACACCTACACTGCAATATGGAGAAAAAAAAAGATTTTTTCAGTTGCAGTTTTTATCAACAAACTTAGTTTTTGCCACAACCTAATGTAATAAGTGTTATTCAAAACATGTCCGACCCACTAGCCTGGTATACTAGACTGTTTCCCTTTTTTCAATAGGAGGCCGGTCTGGTCCTTTTCTCACAGCAAATCCCTTCCTCTGCAATTTTGCAGACTGACCAATCACAAGCTGTTTGACTGCAAGAGGCCGTTTATTTCTGCTCTCGCCTTGGTTTTGTATAACCAGCAAAGTATAAAAACAATCAAATCGCTCTGGTGTCTGCTCTACTGCTGGTCAACTTAATAGTCTCACTCACATGACTTCTTTGTTGACAACCAGCTGTATATTGTCGCTTTTTTTCGCGTCACGTCTGGCTTTTCTGTGATTGGTTAACATTACTCCCATAAACCCAGCCGGGGCTGGCTAGGCTACCGACCCACCAGTTGAGAACCACTGCTCTAAGGGTTAAAACATAGCTTTTGAACCGATGGAGGATTGCTCCATATTCATTTTCAATATCTATTATATTTTTTTATTATATGTATCCTATTGGGAATCTGAACACATAAAATCACATTTTGTTTAAAATGTACCTGTATAAAGACAGAAATAGACATAAAGGTTGTGACTGCTGTGATTCCAGATGACGGCTACTCGTACAGTTCTGCTGTGGGCTCAGGATTTGGAACTCCATTCAAACTGACTGCAGAAGGCCGAATCACTGCTGTGCGTGTTTGGGATGATTACAACTACCTTTATGGGTCAGTAAACACTTGTTGGCCATAGGCCCATCTCATTCTCTACTGATGCTACTGACACCCTGTCGTTGTATTACATCAATATAACCATAGCTCCATTGTTAAGTCTCCTTAACGTGTGACTGGTTCAAAACATGTTGACTCCCTCTTATTCCATATTTAGTTGAAATGTTTTTCAATGATACTGTATGACTGAATCATTAAACTGAGAGAACAGAGAGTGCTAATACAAACCACTTTCTTCTTCAGCATCCAGTTCCGCTTCGGAGACGTCTGGTCTGATGTAGTTGGGGCTAACTACAGTCATATGCAAGAGCTTGAGCTGCATGAGAACGAATCCATTGTCCAGATTTCTGGGAAATACTACTATAACTACTATTACTATTACTACTACTATTCTTACAACACTATTCAGTCAATAGTATTTGTCACCAGCGAGGGGCGTTCACTGTTCGCTGGCCAGCCCGGTGGATCTTCATTCAACATGTATCCAGTGCATCCAAAGGCCGAGCTGCGCATTATCAGTGGGAGTGTGTACGGCTATATCAGCTCTATTTCTGCACACTGGGCAGTGTTCTCTGAAGACAGTGCTGAGAGTGATGCGTAGGAGCTCCTCACATTTATAAGAGTTTCTGTCTGAAATTTCCTTTGCAACTTATCATCTGCATCTGTTAAATCTGTGATTGAAGCTTTTTTCCAAAGATGATTATTTTTTTTCTGCAATTACTAAATCAATATTAGCTTTGAAAATTATTTTAACAAATGTTACAATTATATATTGTCTGTGAAGGTTCTCAGTGATATATATCATGTTAATTGTTATTTTAATTAAAGCACAAAGGTGCTTCATAAAATAAAGCCTATGTCTAATGCTGGGTTGACCCATTAAACATACATTGATACTTTGGGATTAGAACATGGCTCTCTCTTCACCAAATATGTAAATTAATCTGACAGAACTCTGTAATTATCAATTAAAATAAAATCTATTAATACAATTTTTTTTCAACACGTTTGAATACACACTAGTGAAGCTAAGACTCCCATTAAACTGTGTACAATATAAAAATGAATGGTCAGATTTAATTCTTGCAAGAAGAAGCAAAGTACAAACATGTAACAACGGTACAGGATGAGGTTTGCTTGAAAAAGAGATTTTATATCATGCAGTAAAGGCTGTAGGAGGTCGTTCACCCCCAATGACTAGACTAAACTAAAAACTAGCTAGACTAGTTATGTCTAGTTTATGTTTGGATTAGCATGAAGGACATCAGATTTGACATAATCTGAAGAGGACTGGGAGCAACCAGTAATTATTAAGTAAGAATTAACCATTAGAAATGAAAGATTATTATAGCAATATTTTAATGTGTAATATAAAATAAGAAATATGTCAAATTATTACTTTAATATCATACTTACAGAATACTTTCTGTAAGGAACACATACAGGATTGTTAAAAATAATAGCAGTACAATGTGACTAACCAGACTAATCCAGGTTTTTAGTATATTTTCTATTGCTATGTAGCAAACAAGTTCCCTGTCAAAAGCTACACTCGATGCTGCGTAGCATTACGCTATGGGGAACATTCTTTGTGTGACCGGTTGTGAAGCACGTGTGTCAAACACGCCAAGAATTGGCTTATAATACCTCTGTTGGTGACGCAGCTCATCAGTGGCAGCTGTGTGATTGCGCGCACCTGAACAGAGGGTATAATAACACATGACGCGGGAGCGTCCTCAGGTTTCTTTGTCTTCAGACCGCATTGTGTGAAGTGTGAGCAAACCTTTCTCTGTGCCAGTACGAATATATATAAAATAATAAATACAAAAGTATCATGGCTGGGTTCAGAAAGAAATGTGTTCCTCCTTGCCAGAGGCACATTGCTGACGATGATCAGCATGAATTTTGTTTTGAGTGTTTGGGGGAAGAACACGCAGCCCTCGGACTTTCTGGGGAGTGTGAGCACTGTGATCTTTTGCCTGCCAAGATCCTACGTGCCTGGCTCGCTTTCTTTGCAGAGGAGCGAGCCGCCTCCCACTCCGGTCGTGGGGTTCGCGTGTTGATCTGGCTGAGGCGCAGGGATCAGATAGTCTTATGCCCCTCGCGCTCTCACCAGATGAGGCAGACACCGGGCGGGCGCGCTACGGCGCTTCCCGTGAGCACGTCGATGAAGCCTCATCCCTGGCTTCTGGGGGCGCCGCAGCCTCGGAGCGCTCTTCCCGCTCTGACACGGCGTTTGAGGAGCTGCTCGAGGTGGTTACAAGAGCAGTGGCGAGGCTGAATATTGAGTGGCCTCAGGAGCAGGGCCCCTAAATACTCTAAACTGGATGACAGGTTTCTGTCAGGTGGCCAGGGGAGGGATCACAGCGGCGGTCTCTCCTTCTTTGGGACCTCCATGAGGAGCTGGCACGCTCATGGAATAAGCCCTATTCGTCCCGTGTTTTTGTGCCTTGGCGTCGATTTATTCGACTATCGTGGCGCACAGGTGCGGGTTATGGGTCGATGCCCCAGGTGGAAGAGACGCTTGCGGGCTATCTCTCCCCCGGGACATCGTCCTCCCTAAGAAAACCTACACTCCCCAACAAGCCATGCCGGTTCACGTCATCACTGGTGGGGAAGGCTTTCCAGGCGGCGGGTCAGGCTGGTGCAGCACTGCACACCATGGCGGTTTTACAGGCATACCAGGCTGAGCTGCTCAAAGATTTGAGCACAGGGGGTTCTGTGGACGAGGACGCGTTTTCTGAGCTACGCCGTGCCACAGACCTCTCTCTCCGTGCAACTAAGCAGGCGGCCCGCGCTATTGGCGCTCCATGTCTGCTTTGGTTGCGACGGAAAGACATCTGTGGCTTAACCTCACGGGCATCAAAGAGAAGGACCGCCTTCCTCCTGGATGCACCCATCTCGCCTTCCGGTCTTTTTGGCAACGCGGTGGACTCCGCCACTAAGTTCCGCGAGGCTAAGCGCTACGAGGCGTTTGTGAGGTTCCTTCCTCGCCGTGCTCAGCAGCCGGGACCGTCGGCCACCCTGTCCCGGCCAGGTCCAGCCCCTTCCAGAGAAAAGCGGGCTGCCCAGAAGGAGAGTGTGGCGAATCGTGCCCCCCCTCGTAAGGACTGGAGGGCGGATTCTCTCGCTGCTCAAAAGAGAACAGACCTGTGGAATGTTATCTCCGCCAGGAAGCAGAGGCCCTGAAATTGGCGCGCCATGGCGGGGTGTTCTCCCACCGGGTGGGGCGCAACAAAATCCAAGAGAGTCTAAAGACTCCATGTCGACACCCTCAGGAGTCCGCTGTTTTTCTCCGCCGCCACTGGCGTTCGGGAGCAGCAGTCTCCAGCGCAATTGTAAGTGTCCGGCCGTCTCCTGCCTTGGCTCAGGACGGCGGATGTCTTACATCCCCAAGAACCGAGGTGACAAAACTACTGCCCCTTTCAGAGAAATTGGCAGCATGGATGCTCCTGCCAAATATCTCCCGTGGGTAATAAGGACTGTGGCCAAAGGCTACAGACTCCAGTTTGCCAATCGTCCTCCGCGTTTCAACGGCGTGGTCTCCACTTCCGTGAAACCGAACGAGCCCATGTATTGACACAGGAACTGCAGGTTCTGCTGGACAAAGGGGCCATAGAACGTGTTCCCCACCAGACAGACAATCCGGGTTTTACAGCCGATATTTTCTAGTTCGAAAAAGATGGGGGCTGAAAAAGATTTTAGACCTTGCGGGTTAAACCGCTACCTCAAAGCATTAAAATTCAAAATGATCACAATAAAAATGATTGTGTCCCAGATCCGATTAGGCGACTGGTTTGTCACCATCGATCTAAAGGACGCGATTTTCACATACAAATCCTGCCACAGCACAGAAAGTTCCTGAGGTTCGCCGGGAGCGGCGCATCAGTATCGGGTTCTTCCGTTCGGCCTGGCCTTGTCACCCGGACATATACAAAATGCATGGATGCAGCCTTGGCTCCTGCGACTCCAGGGCATCCGCATTTTGAATTACATAGACGACTGGCTGATATTAGCTCAGTCTCAGGAGCTAGTGCTTCGACATCGGACGTCGTCCTAGCTCATCTCGACTCTCTAGGCTTGAGACTCAACGCCGAGAAGAGCGTTCTCTCGGCCGCCCAAAGGACAACATATCTAGGGGTTGTTTGGGACTCAACCGAGATGCAGGCACATCTGTCTCCTGCACGTGTCGGGTCCATTCTAACTACCCTGAAAGCTATCAGGCTAGGCCAGGAAGTGGCTGTGCACTTCATTCAAAGAATATTGGGTCTCATGGCATCTGCATCCACGGTAATTCCTTTGGGCCTTCTGCACATGAGACCGTTTCAGCTGTGGCTCAGAGCCAGGGGGTTTCATCCAAGGGCCAACCCCCTGAAGCAAATAAGGGTTACGCGCCGAGGGCTTCGTACCCTATCTATGTGGTTCAGACCCCAGTTTCTCACTTTGGGTCCCACCCTAGGTCCATGTTGTCGCCGCATGATGCTAACGACAGATGCATCCCTCACGGGCTGGGGCGCGGTCTTAGATGGCCGTCCAGCCCAAGGGATATGGAGAGGCCATCTTCTCGCATGGCACATCAATTGCCTCGAGATGAAGGCTGTATTTCTGGCCCTGAAATACTTCCTCCAGCAGCTAAGGGGCTACCATGTCCTAGTACAAGTAGACAGCACAGCGGTGGTCTCTTACATAAATCGTCAGGGCGGACTGCGTTCGTGCCGCTTGAACAAGCTAGCGCAGCAGGTGCTGCTTTGGGCTCAGGACAAGTTCCTGTCCCTCAGGCGATTTATATCCCGGCGCATGAATGTGGGAGCAGATTTATTGTCCAGACAGGCTGTGACACATGGGGAGTGGAAACTCCACCCCGAGGTAGTGAGCCAAATCTGGGAAAGATTTTACGAAGCAGAGGTGGACCTCTTTGCTTCACAGCAGACAGCACAATGTCCCCTCTACTTCTCTCTGACTCCTCCAGCTCCCTGGGTCTGGACGCAATGGCCCATGTGTGGCCCAGACTGCGCCTTTATGCATTTCCCGGTGGCTCTGCTCCGGGAGTCCTGGCGAAGGTCCGTCAACGCGGTTGCGCCTCTTACTAGTAGCGCCGTTGGCCAACCAGAGTGTGGTTCTCAGACCTAATATCTCTCCTCGACGGCTCGCCATGGGCGATTCCGACCAGGAGGGATCTCCTTTCTCAGGCACAGGGGACAGTGTTTCATCCCGGCCCGAGCTCTGGAACCTTTACGCCTGGCCCCTGAGGGGGACCACTTAAGAGATGTCGGGCTCCCAGCCCCTGTTGTAGAGACTATTCTGAGCGCTAGGTCTCCTCTACTAGGAGAGCCTATGCCTGCAGATGGCGTGTCTTTGATGCCTGGTGTGCTACACATCATGCAGACCCAGTCCACTGCCAGATTGTTTCAGTGCTGGAGTTTCTGCAGGACAAACTGTCCTCGGGCACTAATCCTAGCACACTCAGGGTTTCGTGGCCGCCATTTCGGCTTGCCACGCCCTGATTGACGGGTCTCGATAGGAGACATCCTCTAGTTGCCCGCTTCATTTGAGGTGCCAAGCGGTTGAGACCCCAAACTAGAGCTAGAGTTCCTTCCTGGGACCTAGCTATAGTGCTGGAGGGCTTAGTAAGCACTCCTTTTGAACCACTGGAGTCAGCGTCTGTTAAATTTCTGACTCTAAAAATGGTTCTTCTGGCGGCCATTACCACTCTCAAGAGGGTTGGAGATTTGCAGGCTCTGTCAGTTTCGCCCTCCTGCCTAGACTTTGCTCCCGGGCTGGTCAAAGCCATTTTGCATCCTCACCCTAACTATCTTCCAAAAGTTCCTTTCTCGACCTTAAATCCGGTCGTTCTTGAAGCCTTCTGTCCTCCGCCATTTACAACACCGGAGCAGGAGAGACTTCACTTACTGTGTCCAGTACGTGCCCTCCAGACTTATGTCCACCGCACTAGCCAGTGGCGTAAGTCCGAACAGCTGTTTATATGTTACGGGGCTGCAAGCTGGGGTTGCAGCTACCAGACAAACTATATCACGTTGGGTGAGGGATGCCATTGCCCTGGCCTATGACGTGCGCGGTCAAACTTCGCCCATAGGTGTGAGGGCTCATTCTACTAGAGGGGTTGCAGCTTCAACAGCTCTAGCAAAAGGTGCCCTTCTGCAGCAAGTTTGTGATGCGGCAGGCTGGTCCTCTCCGCACACATTCATCAGATTCTATAGCTTGGATGTTCATGCTACTGTGGGCTCGCATGTCCTTGAGTCATCATCCCAAAACTGTGTTTGAGACCTCTTTTGTGTTTGTGCACACTTCACAACCCGAGGGGTCCAGACACTTACAGTGCGGCGTTGGTATTCGTTCCCCATAGCGTAATGCCACGCAGCATCGAGTGTAGCTTTTGACAGGGAGCGTCTCGGGTTACTTGACTGTAACCCTGTTCCCTTAAAAGCGAACGAGATGCTGCGCTGCAATGCCGCACTGGGCGTGTCCGGGCGCTCTTCAGACAAAGTTGACCTGAGGACGCTCCCGCGTCACGTGTTATTATACCCTCTGTTCAGGTGCGCGCAATCACACAGCTGCCACTGATGAGCTGCGTCACCAACAGAGGTATTATAAGCCAATTCTTGGCGTGTTTGACACACGTGCTTCACAACCGGTCACACAAAGAATGTTCCCCATAGCGTAATGCTACGCAGCATCTCGTTCCCGCTTTTTAAGGGAACAGGGTTACAGTCAAGTAACCCGAGACGTTATCAGTAGGTGCAGTAGATTCTCAGAAAACAAACAATACCCAGCATTCATAATATGCACGCTCTTAATGCTGTGCAATTAGCCAATTAGTTGAAAGAGGTGTGTAAAAAAATAGCAGTGTGGCATTTAATCATCGAGGTCATCAATTTTGTGAAAAAACAGATGAGAATCAGTGGCTTTAAGAATAAGGCCACCAGCACTTGTTGAACATGCATTTGAAAGCCTGAGGACAATGTTCAGAAGAACACCGTGCTTTGATTAAACTGCTATTATTTTTGAACAATACTGTACATGTTCAGGAAAGTAAGTGACGCCTCTTGTTTAGCAGGAAGTTACAAAAACCATACTAATACAAGGATATAAACATTAAAATATATCAAACTGAGAACAACATAACTCATAAAGATAAAATGATATTACTAAAATGAAGAGAAAAGCATTGGATTATGAAAATCACTAAAGAGGCGTTGCCGTCCGATGAGCTCAACCAGCTGCTGAAGAAGAGTTCACCAACACGTTGCAGAAAGTGCCTCAACATGGCTGACCAAGAGCTGGAAGCAGGTGGAAAATATTTAACCAAAATCTGAGTTGGACACTAAACAAACTGAGAGGATCAAATATTTGACTAAAGTGAATCAAAAAGGCACTGAAGAAGATGAATCATCAGTGAATTAAAAGATCTTCAGTGACTACATAAGTCACAATAATAACTTCCTACTATATTCTATAATTGATTTAATAAATGGTATAGTATTGTAAGCCACTTACATTATATTATTAGATTATAAGGCAGCTGGTAAAAGGGAAAAACAGTTTTGCAGTAAATCTATTGGTCCTTGTCTAGTGCAAGTCATAAAAAATGTAGCTGTTCAGGAAGTAAAGACGTTCCCACCAAACAAGCATTCTTGTATCTAAAATATTGTAGCATTAAAGATTTAATAATAAAAAAATAGGACACACTCACAACATGTATTTTTAAATGTAACCTAAAACTGGGCTTCAGAGCACACATCAACGACGGCTCTATGTCCACCCACCTCCAGAAGGGTCAGGAGGGTTACAGTCGACCAAAGCAGGGCACCATGACATCATTCACATTTTGAACTGGAGAATCTACAGAATGTTTTCTTTGGCTCACACAAGACTTTATTGTCATGCCCTTCACATCACATTACAGCAAGTACAGCAATTATTTTTAACAAGCCTGTTATGAAAATTAATACCATTATAGAGCAATTTAAAATGTTCCATCCTTTTCACCAGAATCATTTCCCAAACACAGTGGACAGTTGAAAAACTGGTTTGTATTGTTTATCATCAGCTGAAACCAAACCAACACCTGTCCAAAATAATGTTTCCTTGATCAAGTCTTTGTATTGTTGGACTCGTAATGACGGCCCTCAGGAATGCACAGTATCTGTATAAAAGAGGCTGCACTGTTCACTCAGAGCCACTGCAGAGAACGTCTGGACTGGATGCTCTTTCAGATAATACTGGGTTAATTTGTACTTTTGGATTCCATATTACACTAATAGTTTTCTTGTTCAGTTTAACACACAACAAATCAAAGTAAACGCAGGTCTATTTTTTTAACTTAATTTGTCAATTTTTGCATTTATTAGACATTAATATTTTATCTATTTTTCAGAATGCATTACATTGTTCTCTTCTCTCTGCTGGCTGCCTGTGTCCTCGCTGATGGTAAGTTCTTGCTCAAATATTTTGAACGTCTAGACATTTTCATCTAAAAATATTAGGTTAGCTTCTATGTAATGTACTCTAAGGCTGTGGTTCTCAACTGGTCTGGCCTCGGGACCCACCTTCACCCCTTGATGACAAGCCGCCACCTAAATTAAGGAAAGTTTTCACACTTTTCAAATTCAGTTAATGAAAAGATTGTGCAGTTTAAATCTGACATAGCACAGAATATCACTGAATGCAAGACAAAAAACATGTTTAATGATCAATAAAAAAAAACAGCAGGTGGCAATGCAAGAGAGGGAAATATTTCATTTTAACTCAATTAGCTGCATTTGAATTAAAACCAAAAAGTGCATCTTAGAGACACAAGGTTTTAAGAATGTTATTGTAACTATAGCTGTGATAAACCTGCATCAGTGAAACCCTTCCTGAACAGCCCTGTATCAATAATATTCAATCAGTAGCACTTAATAAGTCATTGACCATGAAGCTGTTACAACATAACATTTCAGAAACGTCAGCCCTTGTAACAGACTCAGCAGTGCTTTCATGCAAAAACATAATAAATAAAAAAATTCCAACCACTGACAAGTAGTTCTACCCACTCACTGATGAAAATTAACACTTTACTATTAAAACTATTCAGTCACATATTCAAGCAGTAATCATAAAGCTAACATATTAACCAGAACTTTAACAACTTTAACAGACTCAGTTTGTATTTTCCTGCAAAATATATCAAATAAAAAAGTACAACTAACTAACTACTAAGACTCAAAAACATTTAGCTAAGAAAATTTTCTCACTGAATCCATGACAACCAACACTCATGAACACTCATCAGAGAGATAAACAGATGGTTTCATTTATTGAAATGAATTTACTACCAGTTCCTTCACTAGACTGGACAACGCCGAAACTTGACAGCAGTGGTGGAGTCATAAATTAAAATTAAGAATATTCTTTTAAGACTTCTACATTCCAACAAACTCCACAGAGGAAAAAAGCTCTTTAACAAATATTCCATTATTAATAAGGACTTAAGGACTCTAATGGACAAGAGAGAGACACTAAGTTGAATTGCTATCTGTGTGAAGACATTTAAAAATGAAATGTGATTATTTGTACATTCTATAAAAGACAAATTATCGACCTTGGATGCTTTCGTTTAAGTTTAACTTACAGTGCTTCCTGAATGTATTTGAACAAAGGTTTTTAATGTGTTTTTAATATTGAAGGTGGTAATATGATATTAACTTTAACTTGGTATGAGTGAGATCCTCTCTCCTCCCCCTCCTAGTGAGACAAAGAAGTCTCCCCCCATCAAGTAAAGACACGCCTCAGTAACCAGATCTTAGGGTGTTGGCACATAGTTTTTATTTCAGTTTTTGTTTCAGTTTTGTTAGTGAGATTGTTTTTTCACTTCAGGACAAAGCCTTTCCCGTCAAAAGACATGTTTTAATAAATTTAACTCTTCTAGACCTTTTGCTAAATGTATAAACTACACAATTATTAAATTAATCCTTTAGGTTTATATCCCGCCTTCAATAGAAAAGTTTATTGTTTCAATTCTTCCAGGTTATGGTTATTCTTTTTAATCTTTATATTGTTTTTGGTGCATTTACAAATTCCGGTTATTAATTTGGGTCAATAAACATTAAAACAATATTTCTCATAGACTATGCTTGGTGTGGTTGTTTCACTTGAATATTTCTATCCCTGTCTGTCTACAAACTTTCACTGAACTCAGATATAAACTTATATGAGGCTTCTTTAATAATTATTCTTTTGTCCTTTGACTGATTCCCATATTTACTATTACTATTACTACTACTATTCTTACAACACTATTCAGTCAATAGTATTTGTCACCAGCGAGGGGCGTTCACTGTTCGCTGGCCAGCCCAGTGGATCTTCATTCAACATGTATCCAGAGCATCCAAAGGCTGAGCTGCGCATTATCAGTGGGAGTGTGTACGGCTATATCAGCTCTATTTCTGCACACTGGGCAGTGTTCTCTGAAGACAGTGCTGAGAGTGATGCGTAGGAGCTCCTCACATTGATAAGAGTTTCTGTCTGAAATTTCTTTTGCAACTTATCATCTGCATCTGTTAAATCTGTGATTGAAGCTTTTTTCCAAAAATGATTTTTTTTTTTTCTGCAATTACTAAATCAATATTAGCTTTGAAAATTATTTTAACAAATGTTACAATTATATATT
Source organism: Perccottus glenii (assembly GCA_024416835.2). Lineage (NCBI taxonomy): Eukaryota > Metazoa > Chordata > Actinopteri > Gobiiformes > Odontobutidae > Perccottus > Perccottus glenii. Next base: position 6,914,803 of record CM044562.2, read on the forward strand.
GTCTGTGAAGGTTCTCAGTGATATGTATCATGTTAATTGTTATTTTTATTAAAGCACAAAGGTGCTTCATAAAATAAAGCCTATGTCTAATGCTGGGTTGACCCATTAAACATACATTGATACTTTGGGATTAGAACATGGCTCTCTCTTCACCAAATATGTAAATTAATCTGACAGAACTCTGTAATTATCAATTAAAATAAAATCTATTAATACAATTTTTTTCCAACACGTTTGAATACACACTAGTGAAGCTAAGACTCCCATTAAACTGTCTACAATATAAAAATGAATGGTCAGATTTAATTCTTGCAAGAAGAAGCAAAGTACAAACATGTAACAACGGTACAGGATGAGGTTTGCTTGAAAAAGAGATTTTATATCATGCAGTAAAGGCATGATATAACCCATGACAAGTTCCCAGGTGCAGGATTCATTCTGTGGCAAGTTATGTCTACTTCTAGTTATGTCTAGTTTATGTTTGGATTAGCATGAAGGACATCAGATTTGACATAATCTGAAGAGGAATAGGAGCAACCAGTAAGAATTAACCATTAGAAATGAAAGATTATGTAGTGTAGTGTACAATGTAATATAATGTAATAAGAAATATTAATTTATTAATTTGGGTAAATTATCAATTAATATCCTTTCTTATCAAAATCATTTCCTCGCACGGAGGTACCAAAAATACACTGTAGCGTACAAGGGTATGTTTGTATAAACATATAGAAGATTATTAATATTTTTATAATTTTAATAATTAATTTTGATATTAATATTAATTCATTAAAATTCATTTCTGATTAAAAGGGGCACCACCCTGTTTTTACAGGTCCAGAGAAACTCTTTAATCTAGTCTCATTAATCTTAAAGGAAGAGAATTCTATTGTTTTCGAACATTTCTTAATTATAAACAGAGAAACATTAATGTCTTTTATGGGATTTTATTAAAAATTACACAGATCTAACACAGGTATAAGGATAGCTAACATTGGAACAGGGAAGGAATTGGAAACAATACACAGGAACGAACACAGGGATAAATACAGGAATAAATATTTGCTTCAGATGGTTTGTGAATCAAAGGAATGTTTAGGCCTGTTAATCTAAATGATGGAATTTAACCAAAGGGGCTTTTAACGGAGAAGGGGATGGCGATTTTGGGCATAGGACATTTAACGACACCAAGGCTGTTGTGTCCCGTGCGGACTTACTCTGACTGTAGTCAGCGGGGCGATGGAGCGTTCCACACCAAAGATGCCGTCGCGTACGCGTCTCGTCCAGAGGGTTTGCAGCCCGGGGGTAGAGAGAGATGTCCGGTTGTTGTCCAAAGCACCTGGGCCTCCGTGTACCGTTAACAGTCTGAGGTTGTGCAGGTCATTGCGATGTCCATGAAAGAGTTCTTAGCTGTTGCTGGTTAAGACTTGCTTCTGCGCGCGCTCCTTGGAAAAGAGCAGGCGCTTTGGCAGGCACGGTCTTTGGAACCAAGAAGTTTACTCGTGCTTACACGAGGCTCGAAGCTTTTGGCCATGGTCGCCGGTACAGGGCGGTCGCCGGTACAGGGCGGTCGCCGGTACAGGGCGGTCCCCGCAGGGAGCGGATGGTCCGTAGACGGAGGGTCCGACAAGGCTGGAAGCCAAGGGGCAAGAGGCCGGAGGCAAGAGAGCAAAGAGCAAAGAGGAAGAGTTTTGGCTCGCAGCCAGCTTTTATTAACTTTGAGCGCTCTTCCGGCGGAAGAGGAAGTTGCTTGGGAACATCTAAACTAAAGTTTAACTAAAGTTTTTAAAACATTCCTTTTGTTTCACCATATTCTCATAACACACACTAAAACATTTATACTTGTAGGATTATACAAAGAAAAGTCGAGTATTATGAATATGTAGAATATTGTTGAAACATTAATTACATTTCATTCAAAACAAAACGGAAACCATAAACCATAAAGGGAGTTATTTGGTCGCAACTCCGTGTCCTGGAAAAGAACAGTAGAAACAACACAATATCAAAAATACATTTTCCTTTAATGTAAGAATTACGAAATTGTCTTTTGATGATTGGATAGAGTCATTTGTTCATTTGTCTTTGATCATTCTTGGATGTTAGGATCAAAAGCATTCCGATTGTCAATCAGAATGGAGATGGAGCGCTCTCGCTCCAGAGAGGGGTCCTTGAATCCAGCTAAAACAACAACTTTATCTTCAGTTTATGGTTAAAAAGACATGGCGCCAGGGGGGTGGTACTGGTCCTGAGCCACCTTTGACCCTGGTGCCTGGTGGACCCTAGTTCCACTGCTTGTAAAAGCAAAAAGCAAAGTCATTAATAACATTTCTTGTCCATAAATTACTTTGGCCATACTTTTATCTGAAAGAAAACAGTGTTAAATTTCAGGCTTCAGATACAGGCTTGTCTCTGAAGGCCTCTGGCAATGGCAGAAAAGGCAGGACAGTTAATCCGTGGGGATTCCAAGGGTGGTTCTGCTACAGTCCCCCCTTTCGGCACGAAGCTGGTTCCACAAGTTTTCGTGTCGACATCTTGCAGACCAGGAAGGAAGCCACACGTTAACACACACAAAAACCTTGGCGTCATATGTACTAAGGTGAACCTGATTAAGGGAAACACATTGGTATCATAAGTTGGAGTGGCCGTGTAGTTGTTTGGGGTCAAAGTTAACAGGGTGGTCAGAGGAGGTACCTAATGGTTAGGTTTGATCCTATTAAAACAATACAGACGTCTTTACATTGTTAGGCTGTTCACTGAGGAGCTGGTGTCTCTAAGTGTGTCAGTCTACCGCGGGTTACGAGTACCGAGGGTTTTGCTAAGTCTCACTGTGAGTGCTTACCATTTACATTTACATTTATTCATTTAGCTTACCACAGACAGTGTTCTTCACATTTTCCTGCCGTTTTGGGGGTTGCTGTTGTCATTGACTGACCTGCGCTTCTACAAAGGAACTGCTAACAATGGTTACGGTGGAATATTAAGAAGACTGCATTAGCGGTTAGTCAGGAGTGGTGAGCTGTGGATTAAGGGATCTGGTTGAGGCTACTTGGGGAGTACCCGTTCCCTCTAGATCCCAGGGCTTTGTGCACTTTAATCCGAGTCTCTTGGACTGGAATCAAATGCCTCTTCAAATGCTAGACTTCGATCCACAGTAAAGAGAGCGACTGTCTCTTGATGCTCAGCGTGGGTCAGTCTCTGCTTAGTGAAGGTCTCATGGCCAGCTCGGTTGGCGGCTGGTTTGAGTTAGCGGGCATGCGGCGATGCCAAGATGACGGCTGACCGTTGGATGGAGGTTTTGTACAAAAAGATCTTTGAAGTTTTTGTCTTCCTCCATGCCTGGTTCATTGAGTAGGCCAAAATACGCTTTGCGTAAGCGATGGTAGTACAGCTGTGGGGACTCTGACCATGCTTGTTTGATTGTCAGAGCAGCCGTCAGGCCCACATTCGTGGTAACGTCAGAGAATTCCTCCATGAGTGATTGACTAAGGAGTTCGAAATCAGCTCGGACGGAAGGGGTTTGACGTTCAATAAAACTACTAACATCTCTGCTTGATGTTAGTTTGATTAAATAGATTTTATCCTCAGCAGTAGCATTGGGAATTCTTTGGAGGTAGAATTCAATGTCTCTGAGGTACGTCTAGTGTCGTGTGCCACTCCTTGATGGGGCTCAAAGCGGGTGATATGACGTGCAAGCCTGTCAAAGTCTCGCTCAGTGGGGCCATAGTCCCAATGTCCTAGGCTCGTGGCTGGTTGTTGGACAGAGACTGAGGGGCTTACTGAGGCAGCTGGTAGCGGGGCAAAGTCCAACTGCCTGGGCACGAACGCTTGGGGAGAGGGGTCAGGTTCTGGCACTGGAGTGCTTTCACCCCCCTTTCTTTCACCTGATGGCACCTCGGCAGCTTGTGCCAGGCGCACTTGAAGGTGGTCAATGAGCAGGTGGTCTAGGTCTCGTTTGTGAGTGAGAGCCTCCACCTGTACTCTCAGGGACTCTTTCTGTGCAGCTGCCTTTGATAGCATGTCTGCAGACAGCTGCGCAGTTTGTTCTGATTTGATGAGTTCCGACCGCATTAGTGTCATCTTCTCATAGCCATAAACCTGGAGCTCGAGTTCTGCTCTGTCGCTGGCAATTCTTGTGTCGCTCAGCTCTCTTTAGTTCAGAGAGAGCTTTTCCTTTAATGTAACGATGCTTCGGCCAACTGGAGCTCATCATTCAACGCCTTGTAGTCGCGTTGAAAGCGGGTGAGGTCCAGTCTTTGGCTCTGGATCTTTTCATGACTGCGTGTCAAAAGGTCCGCTGCTTGTCTATGCTGAGCGTGCAGGACAATAGCCATCTGCCCTAGCAGTTTTGCTAGGTCCTCGCCCTGTGGCTTGGTGGTTAGGGCTAGGCTAACCAGGGCGCCTAGTGTGGCATCGAGTTTTGCGGGCACAGTGTCCCGTATCTCGTCCACGTATTGGGGAATCAATTTCTCGGTTAATTCCCTTAGGGCTGCGTCCAGGCGTTCCAGTGGTTTGATGGAACTGGACGACTCAGGGGGCAAGTCAGCCATGTTGATGAACGTGACTGTCTCTATGAAACAGGTTAGTTACAGTTAACTGGGGTTTTAACTGTAAAGCGGGAATTAATACTTGGAGTGGGCGAGAAAAATAAAAAAATAAAAAAATAAAAATAAAAAATTTTAAAAATTAAAAACAAAATAAAAGTTATTTCCAAATCAGATTAAAATCCAATTTCAGGAGTCAGATTTAAATTTGTATTGGCTAATAGCAATAGCCTGTTGGCTGGGTGTTAATTTAGGGTTAGCAGTGCTGTGGCGTGGGCGGTGCTAATCTGTGAAAATAACAATTTAGGAGCAGGGGTTCAGTTAAGACTCCTGCAGGGAGAAGAATCACAAAAGCGATCTTTAATCACTTAAATTTGAGCCAAATTAAATGCAGTGATCAGTAGCAAAGTTCCTTAAAGTACATGGGATGTACCGGGGCGTGTCACAATATTAGTTGAGTTCAGTTTCAACTGTATTGTGCATTTACTAGATATTAACCAGTGTTATTTGCTGAATCAGTATTAACAAAGGTTCATTTACTTATATCACTGAGGCATTTCAGTGTCAAATAAAAGCTTTAAATTACTCATTATTATCAAAGCTCTAAGCTTTGATGATTAATCAGCGTCACTTGTTTCAGGGAAGAGGTTTAACTCCCTTGAGTGAACGCATGAGGGAGGTAGAGCTGCTCCCAGGGAATTATGGTGGTTTCGCACCTCCCTTCCGTTAGGCGCTAGAGACTCTTGGCGAGTCTGTGGTTTCCGGAGTGACGTTTCCGGCACGCCCCTTTGAGGGTCCTGGCTGAAACTGCGGTCAGCTCTCAGTCAGGGGTTAACTCTGGACGAGCTGTTGCTGGTTAAGACTTGCTTCTGCGCGCGCTCCTTGGAAAAGAGCAGGCGCTTTGGCAGGCACGGTCTTTGGAACCAAGAAGTTTACTCGTGCTTACACGAGGCTCGAAGCTTTTGGCCATGGTCGCCGGGACAGGGCGGTCCCCGCAGGGAGCGGATGGTCCGTAGACGCAGGGTCCGACGAGGCTGGAAGCCAAGGGGCAAGAGGCCGGAGGCAAGAGAGCAAAGAGCAAAGAGGAAGAGTTTTGGCTCGCAGCCAGCTTTTATCACCTTTGAGTCGGGGGCGCTCTTCCGGCGGAAGAGGAAGTTGCTTGGGAACATCTAAACTAAAGTTTAACTAAAGTTTTTAAAACATTCCTTTTGTTTCACCATATTCTCATAACACACACTAAAACATTTATACTTGTAGGATTATACAAAGAAAAGTCGAGTATTATGAATATGTAGAATATTGTTGAAACATTAATTACATTTCATTCAAAACAAAACGGAAACCATAAACCATAAAGGGAGTGATTTGGTCGCAACTCCGTGTCCTGGAAAAGAACAGTAGAAACAACACAATATCAAAAATACATTTTCCTTTAATGTAAGAATTATGAAATTGTCTTTTGATGATTGGATAGAGTCATTTGTTCATTTGACCACCAGGGGCGGTCTTTGATCATTCTTGGATGTTAGGATCAAAAGCATTCCGATTGTCAATCAGAATGGAGATGGAGCGCTCTCGCTCCAGAGAGGGGTCCTTGAATCCAGCTAAAACAACAACTTTGTCTTCAGTTTATGGTTAAAAAGACATGGCGCCAGGGGGGTGGTACTGGTCCTGAGCCACCTTTGACCCTGGTGCCTGGTGGACCCTAGTTCCACTGCTTGTAAAAGCAAAAAGCAAAGTCATTAATAACTTTTCTTGTCCATAAATTACTTTGGCCATACTTTTATCTGAAAGAAAATAGTGTTAAATTTCAGGCTTCAGATACAGGCTTGTCTCTGAAGGCCTCTGGCAATGACAGAAAAGGCAGGACAGTTAATCCGTGGTGATTCCAAGGGTGGTTCTGCTACAATTATTATAACAATATTTTAATGTGTAATATAAAATAAGAAATATGTCAAATTATTACTTTAATATCATACTTACAGAATACTTTCTGTAAGGAACACATACAGGATTGTTAAAAATAATAGCAGTACGATGTGACTAACCAGACTAATCCATGTTTTTAGTATATTTTCTATTGCTATGCGGCAAACAAGTTATCAGTAGGTGCAGTAGATTCTCAGAAAACAAACAATACCCAGCATTCATAATATGCACGCTCTTAATGCTGTGCAATTAGCCAATTAGTTGAAAGAGGTGTGTAAAAAAAATAGCAGTGTGGCATTTAATCACCGAGATCATCAATTTTGTGAAAAAACAGATGAGAATCAGTGGCTTTAAGAATAAGGCCACCAGCACTTGTTGAACATGCATTTGAAAGCCTGAGGACAATGTTCAGAAGAACACCGTGCTTTGATTAAACTGCTATTATTTTTGAACAATACTGTACATGTTCAGGAAAGTAAGTGACGCCTCTTGTTTAGCCGGAAGTTAGAAACCATACTAATACAAGGATATAAACATTAAAATATATCAAAACTGAGAACAACATAACTCATAAAGATAAAATGATATTACTAAAATGAAGAGAAAAGCATTGGATTATGAAAATCACTAAAGAGGCGTTGCCGTCTGATGAGCTCAACCAGCTGCTGAAGAAGAGTTCACCAACACGTTGCAGAAAGTGCTTCAACATGGCTGACCAAGAGCTGGAAGCAGGTGGAAAATATTTAACCAAAATCTGAGTTGGACACTAAACAAACTGAGAGGATCAAATATTTGACTAAAGTGAATCAAAAGGCACTGAAGAAGATGAATCATCAGTGAATTAAAAGATCTTCAGTGACTACATAAGTCACAATAATAACTTCCTACTATATTCTATAATTGATTTAATAAATGGTATAGTATTGTAAGCCACTTACATTATATTATTAGATTATAAGGCAGCTGATAAAAGAAAAAGTTTTGCAGTAAATCTATTGGTCCTTGTCTAGTGCAAGTCATAAAAAATGTAGCTGTTCAGGAAGTAAAGACGTTCCCACCAAACAAGCATTCTTGTATCTAAAATATTGTAGCATTAAAGATTTAATAATAAAAAAATAGGACACACTCACAACATGTATTTTTAAATGTAACCTAAAACTGGGCTTCAGAGCACACATCAACGACGGCTCTATGTCCACCCACCTCCAGAAGGGTCAGGAGGGTTACAGTCGACCAAAGCAGGGCACCATGACATCATTCACATTTTGAACAGGAGAATCTACAGAATGTTTTCTTTGGTTCACACAAGACTTTATTGTCATGCCCTTCACATCACATTACAGCAAGTACAGCAATTATTTTTAACAAACCTGTTATAATGAATACCATTATGGATCGATTCATTAAAATAATCCATTCTTTTCATCAGAATCATTTACCAAACACAGCGGACAGTTGAAAAACAGGTTTGTATTGTTTATTATCAGATGAAACCAAACCAACACCCATCGACTGAAAAGAAACTTTCAAAATAATGTTTCCTTGATCAAGTCTTTGTATTGTTGGACTCGTAATGACGGCCCTCAGGAATGCACAGTATCTGTATAAAAGAGGCTGCACTGTTCACTCAGAGCCACTGCAGAGAACGTCTGGACTGGATGCTCTTTCAGATAATACTGGGTTAATTAGTACTTTTGGATTCCATATTACACTAATAGTTTTCTTGTTCAGTTTAACACACAACAAAGCAAAGTAATTGCAGGTCTTTTTTTTTTTTTTTTACTTCATTTGTCAATTTTTGCATTTATTAGACATTAATATTTTATCTATTTTTCAGAATGAATTACATTGTTCTCTTCTCTCTGCTGGCTGCCTGTGTCCTCGCTGATGGTAAGTTTTGCTCAACTATTTTGAATGTCTAGACATTTTCATCTAAAAATATTAGGTTAGATTCTATGTAATGTACTCTAAGGCTGTGGTTCTCAACTGGTCTGGCCTCGGGACCCACCTTCACCCCTTGATGACAAGCCGCCACCTAAATTAAGGAAAGTTTTCACACTTTTCAAATTCAGTTAATGAAAAGATTGTGCATTTTAAATCTGACATAGCACAGAATATCACCGAATGCCAAGACAAAAAACATGTTTAATCATCAATCAAAACAACCAGCAGGTGGCAATGCAAGAGAGGGAAATATTTCATTTTAACTCAATTAGCTGCATTTGAATTAAAACCAAAAAGTGCATCTTAGAGACACAAGGTTTTAAGAATGTTATTGTAACTATAGCTGTGATAAACGTGCATCAGTGAAACCCTTACTGAACAGCCCTGTATCAATAATATTCAATCTGTAGCACTTAATAAGTCATTGACCATGAAGCTGTTACAACATAACATTTCAGAAACTTGCTAAAAAAAATAATTTGTGTGTGAACACTCATCAGAGAGATAAACAGATGGTTTAATTTATTGAAATGGATTTACTACCAGTTCCTTCACTAGACTGGACAACGCCAAAACTTGACAGCAGTGGTGGAGTCATAAATTAAAATTAAGAATATTCTTTTAAGACTTCTACATTCCAACAAACTCCACAGAGGAAAAAAGCTCTTTAACAAATATTCCGTTGACACAAACTTTTACAAACCTGAACTTTCAACAATCACGTCCGTAGACTTTAAAAAGCGATTAATAAGGACTTAAGGACTCTAATGGACAAGAGAGAGACACTAAGTTTAATTGCTATCTGTGTGAAGACATTTAAAAATGAAATGTGATTATTTGTACATTCTATAAAAGACAAATTATCGACTTCGGATGCTTTCATTTAAGTTTAACTTACAGTGCTTCCTGAATGTATTTGAACAAAGGTTTTTTTAATGTGTTTTTAATATTGAAGGTGGTAATATGATATTAACTTTAACTTGGTATGAGTGAGATCCTCTCTCCTCTCCCTCCTAGTGAGACAAAGAAGTCTACCCCCATCAAGTAAAGACACGCCTCAGTAACCAGATCTTAGGGTGTTGGCACATAGTTTTTATTTCAGTTTTTGTTTCAGTTTTGTTAGTGAGATTGTTTTTTTCAGTTCAGGACAAAGCCTTGCCCGTCAAAAGACATGTTTTAATAAATTTGTGGTTTATTTACTGCCACGAGCAATCAACTATAATTAGGCTGTTTTCTTCTAAAGTCGACAAGGAACTCTGAACATTTTTCAATTGGCATTTTTACTCTAAGAACCTTCCATATGCCAAACTCTGATTCGACTGGGGTTAAGCTGACACAGACAACCAGCACCTTCTCACAGGCAGAGCCGTTTCCTGATCTCTGACCCAAGAAAGAGTTCTTGGACCACAGTGGACCAGCTGTCACATGTGGCCGAAGGAGCTCGGACCTGTGGGTATTACAACATCCCGTTGTCCCTCAGCTTCTGGCCCCCTCTGACCCACGGCCTCTGACTCCTAGCCTGGTTCTTAAGCAGGCTAGGAGGTAATTCTTCCAGGTTATGGTTATTCTTTTTGCTATTTATATTGTTTTTGGTGCATTTACAAAGTCTGGTTTGGGTCAATAAACATTAAAACAATATTTCTCATAGACTATGCTTGGTGTGGTTGTTTCACTTTAATATTTCTATCCCTGTCTGTCTACAAACTTTCACTGAACTCAGATATAAACTTATATGAGGCTTCTTTACTAATTATTCTTTTGTCCTTTGACTGATTCCCCCATATTTACCTTAAGCGTAATCCTACAGAATCTACCCAACCTTTACACACCTACACTGCAATATGGAGAAAAAAAAAGATTTCTTCAGTTGCAGTTTTTATCCACAAACTTTTTGCTACCACCTACTGTAATAAGTGTTAACGGCATTTAAAAAGGTACGTGACATCATCAAAACAGGTCCGACCCACTAGCCTGGTATACTAGACCGTTTTGCTTTTTTCAATAGGAGGCCGGTCTGGTCCTTTTCTCACAGCAAATCCCTTCCTCTGCAATTTTGCAGACTGACCAATCACAAGCTGTTTGACTGGAGCAGGTTGTGGTTGGCTGGATACTTTAATTAATTCGCTCCTTGGTTTCGATAGTCCAAAACATTCAAAAGTTATAACCAGCAAAGTATAAAAACAATCAAATCGCTCTGGTGTCTTCTCTACTGCTGGTCAAGTTAACTAGCCTCACTCACATGACTTCTTTGTTGACACTTGGCTGTATAGCGTCCCTTTTGTCTGTTCTGTGATTGGTTAACATTACTCCAGTAAACCCCACCCTTGAAATCAGATGCAAGCAACAGCGTACCAGACTAACTTCCTTCTACAATACAATAGGACAAAATAGGACAATAGGAAAATCTACAATAGGAAAAAAGTTAGTCACCAGTTGAGAACCACTGCTCTAAGGGTTAAAACATAGCTTTTGAACCGATTTCTCCATATTCATTTTCAATATCTATTTTATTTTAGGGCCCATAAAAAGTGTAATATGTTCATAAACTTGAATGTCATTTTTTTTAAATATTTTGACCTATGTCTTACTTAATTTACAACTCAACAATATTCAAATGTTCTGGATATCATTTTAATAATATTTTTTAAGCATATGTATCCTATTGGGAATATGATATATGATGCTGTGATTGCAGAGGACACCTACTCGTTCAGTTCTGTTGTGGGCTCAGGAGGTGGGAATCTATACACACTGACTGGAGAAGGCCGAATCACTGGTGTGCGTGTTTGGGACGATAACAGCTACATTTATGGGTCAGTAAAAACTTGTTGGCCATAGGCCCATCTCATTCTCTACTGATGCTACTGACACCCTCTGGTTGTATTACATCAATATAACATAGCTCCATTGTTAAGTCTCCTTAACGTGTGACTGGTTCAAAACATGTTGACTCCCTCTTAGTTCATAATTAGTTGAAATGTTTTTTAATGATACTGTATGACTGAATCATTAAACTGAGAGAACAGAGAGTGCTAATACAAACCACTTTCTTCTTCAGCATCCAGTTCCGCTTCGGAGACGTCTGGTCTGCGATAGTTGGGTCTAACACCAGTCTTCTGCAAGAGCTGGAGCTGCATGAGAACGAATACATTGTCCAGATTTCTGGGAAATACTACTATAACTACTATTACTACTACTACTATTCTTACAACAGTATTCAGTCAGTTGTATTTGTCACCAGCGAGGGGCGTTTACTGATTGCTGGTGTGCCCAATGGATCTACATTCAACATGTATCCAGTGCATCCAAAGGCCGAGCTGCGCATGATCAGTGGAAATATGAACGGCTTTATCACCTCTATTGCTGCTCACTGGAATGTGTTCCCTGAAGACAGTGCTGAGAGTGTTGAGTCCTCACCTTGAAAAGAGTTTCTGTCTGAAATTTCCTTTGCAACTTAACATCTGCATCTGTTAAATCTGTGATTGAAGCTTTTTTCCAAAGATGATTATTTTTATTCTGCAATTACTAATTCAAAATTAACTTTAAAAATGATTTTAACAAATGTTGCAATGATGTACAGTATATCATATATTACATGATATACTGAGAAGCACAAAACTGCTTCATAAAGCCTATGTCTAATGTCCAATGCTTGGTTGACCTATTAAACATACATTAATACTTTGGGATTAGAACATGGCTCTCTCTTCACCAAATGTGTAAATCATTGTAAAAGAACTTTGTAATAATCAATCAAAATAAAATCTATTAACACAATTTTCTGACTGAACGTGTTTGAACACACACTAGTGAAGCTAAGAATCCCATAGAACTGTCCTTTTTTCTAAAATATAAAATAAAAGTTAATGACTACCCCACATTTCAAGGTTTAGCTCTTTTAGTTCAGTTTAGTGTGCAGGAATTTGTAGCTCCATAAGACAGACACAGAGATAGACAGACCAAAATCGCTTCAGAGTTTTATTTACTCAAGTACATTTAATTGTATATCATGTATTAACTTTACATAGAGCTACACTTAAATGACTAAGTTATATTTCAAGACAAGACATTTATTTTTGTATAGCCCAATATCACAACAACAGTCGCCTCAAAGGGCTTAACAGACTGCACTAGACAACATCCCCTGTCCTTAGACCCTCCATCAGGGTAAGGAAAAACTCAAAAAAAAAAAAAAAACACCCTGGAAAAAAGAGAAACCTCAAGGAGAACCACAGAAGGGGGGATCCACTCCCGGGACAGACAGGCCGTGCAGGAATGTGTCCAGGGCAGTTGAAAAATACATAGAAATACACAAAGTCAAAGTCAAATTTATTTCTATAGCACATTTATAGATGGCTGAGCCACACCAAAGTGCTTCACAACAAAGTGCTACGTAAGTGCAATAAACAAAGGAAGACAAAGAAGAAATAATAATTATAATATATAAACAGATACACAAAACATATTCACACAAAAAAACATTTATTACACACTCTGTGTGTGTGTGAGTATAAGGGGATGGGACATAACCAGCATCAAGGTAGATGACAGGTGGGCTGGGGGTCCTTATACTGGAGCAAAGGCCGAGGGGGGGGGGACACACACACACACATCACCCATCAGGACAGAGGTTTGCGTCCAGCCTAAGAAGAGTTAGAAAAGAAAAAAAGTGCTAAATACCACTGCAAAATTAGGCAGGTGTAATAATAATATGAGCGGTTGAGTGTGTACCTACAGCTACAATCAGTGTGAGTGTGTACCTACAGCTACAACCAGTGTGAGCGTGTACCTACAGCTACAACCAGTGTGAGCGTGTACCTACAGCTACAACCAGTGTGAGCGTGTACCTACAGCTACAACCAGTGTGAGCGTGTACCTACAGCTACAACCAGTGTGAGTGTGTACCTACAGCTACAACCAGGGTGAGCGTGTACCTACAGCTACAACCAGTGTGAGCGTGTACCTACAGTTACAGCCAGTGTGAGTTTGTACCTACAGCTACAACCAGTGTGAGTGTGTACCTACAGTTACAGCCAGTGTGAGTTTGTGCCTACAACTACAACCAGTGTGAGCGTGTACCTACAGCTACAACCAGTGTGAGTTTGTACCTACAGCTACAACCAGTTTGAGCGTGTACCTACAGTTAAAGCCAGTGTGAGTTTGTACCTACAGCTACAACCAGTGTGAGCGTGTACCTACAGCTACAACCAGTGTGAACGTGTACCTATAGCTACAACCAGTGTGAGTGTGTACCTACAGCTACAACCAGTGTGAGTGTGTACCTACAGCTACAACCAGTGTGAGTGTGTACCTACAGCTACAACCAGTGTGAGCGTGTACCTACAGCTACAACCAGTGTGAACGTGTACCTATAGCTACAACCAGTGTGAGTGTGTACCTACAGCTACAACCAGTGTGAGCGTGTACCTACAGCTACAACCAGTGTGAGTGTGTACCTACAGCTACAACCAGTGTGAGCGTGTACCTATTCCCTATTGAAGCCCAGCGTCCATTGACTTCAATGGGGCTGCTTTGAACGGTTTTTTTTTCAGCGCTTCGAAACTAGACGGTCATTGGATAAACGCTGCGATTATGTCCCACCCACGGACGCTCAGCGTCTCTGGGGGTGAATGGGGAGTGGGCTGGCCCGGACTCCGAGCTTCTGCGTGATGATTGGAGGGTCCTGTCGAAAGACTGCATCTCCTTTTGACTGACAGCGATTCTGTACTATAAGGAATCACTGAAGCTTTTCGCGCTCAGTCCCATCGCGGATTTCTCAAGTTCAGTCGAAATAAAAACTGCTGCAACCTATTTCTTTGATATTTGCTTGGCGAAATTGCTTGATTTTCATCATACATTTCACACAATTATACACCACATTCCTTGTTTCAGTTTTACAGAGTTTAATATATTTTTTTAGATCGTTCATTCATTCATTCCTTCATTCATTCATTCATTCATTCATATAACGTTAGTAGGCTAGGCTAGCGTCGTGGGTGAAACTGCGCCGCGATGGCAGGCGGTGCTAATATTGTCGACCTGATTTTGGCGAAGCCATTTGAAAGTGTTCCTTACGAGGAAAAACTTAGAATTAAACAGCGGGACAGATCAACACCTAAGATTGATTTAGTGCAAAAGATAGGGAAAAATAACAGGTCTTTTCAGCTCTCCTGGTATGACAAAGTCAGCTGGCTGACTGGAAGTGCTGTGACAAATAAAATGTACTGCTGGCCATGCCTTTTGATGAAACCATCTCACGGATGTGTTGTTTGGTCAAAGGTGGGGTTTGGAGATCTGTCTAACTTTGACAGGGCATATAAAAGACATGAAAAGAGCAATGAACATGTGAGTGCATGTGCAAGATTTTTTTATGTTTCGGGGGGGCGAGATGCCCAGTCCGTTTTTGAAATATTAAATGAGAACATGCAGGGCTACAATTTTAAGGACAAGCTTGTGGCACAGACCTATGATGGGGCTGCTGTCATGGCTTCAGATCTCAATGGTCTGCAGGCCAAAGTGAAAGCAATAGCCCCCAGTGCAATGTTTGTGCATTGCTATGCACACCGACTGAATCTGGTGCTGTCACAGGGGGCTAAATGCTTGCCTGAGTGCAGAATTTATTTTGCATCACTCTTTGGATTTGCCACATTTTTTTCAAAATCCACAAAGAGGACATCTTTTCTGGAGTCTGCAGGCTGTTCAAGGTTGCCCAGAAACGCTCCTACTCGATGGAATTTCACATCACGGATAGTGAGCACTGTGGCAAACAATTATGATGGCCTCCTGCAGACATTTGAGAACATCATTGCAGATACAACAATGGATGATGATACACTGGATTGTGCCAAAGGCTTTGTGAGGAAACTGGATGATTTTGAGTTTGTCTTCATGTTGTACACATATGAACAAATCTTCTCTGAGACTGATGTGGTCTTTGATATTGTCCAGCAGAGGGCGATGGATGTTCTTTACTGCAAGAACAGAATTGAATCTCTTCTTGCATTTGTCAAAGAGAAGAGGTCAGAGGGGGCTTCCCAAGCCCTTTATGGCAAAACAGCAGATCTCACATCAGAACCATGAGATGAGCCCATGAGAAAGCACCGTCTGACCCAATTGCAGGATCCCCAAGTGCAATACAGAAATCTGTACATGGCCATCCTTGATAACATCTTGGAGCAGATTCCTCGCGTTTTCAAATTTGGAAAGCATGCTCTTCTTAGAATTAGTCAATCCAGGGAAATTTGATGACATGAGACAGGTATTTCCAGAGGAGGCCTTCCAAAGTGTCCTGAAAAGTTATGGCCATCACTTTGATTCAGGAAGACTGAGGTCAGAACTTCAAGTCCTGTATTCAGATCAGGACTTGCAGGGTAACAGGGGAAAGCTGTGTGATTACTTGGTGTTCCTTAAAGACATGGAGTTGGACAGTGCAATGCCTCAGCTTTACAAACTGTTCTCATTAGTGGCAACAATTGGAGCTACATCTGCAGGTGTAGAAAGGAGCTTCTCCTGTTTAAAGCGACTCAAGTCCTACACCCGAAACACAATGGGCCAAGGCCGTTTAAGCAGCCTAGCTCTGCTGGCCATTGAGAGGACACTGGTCAAGTCACTTGAAAAGACTCATAGGTGGTACGACAGGGTCACAGACCATTTTCTTGAAATGAAATGTAGGGCAGAATTTACTTTTAAATAAATAGACAATTTTATGATGTAGGCCGAAAATGAGCTTCCCCTCTCTGACAGACCAGTAGCCGCCACTGGTGTGTACCTACAGCTACATCCAGTGTAAATGTATACCTATGATCAATCAGTCTCCATACGTTTGGTGAAATAAGTATGTTTTGGGGCGCCCTATAAGAAAAGGCTCTGTAGCCAGCAGACTTCTTCTTTACTCGAGGAAGTTGAAGTAGGCCAAATCGGCTGATGAGGTCAGATAGGTAAGAGGGCACGCGTCCACAAAGGATTTTATATGTTAACAGGAGAACTTTGAAATCAGCTCTAACATGAATAGGAAGCCAGTGTGATGAAGCCAGGACCGGAGTAATGTGATCGAACTTTCTGGTCTTTGTTAACCGCAAACGCCTGCAGAGAGTGGTGAGGACTGCGCAGAAGATCACCAGGACTCCACTGCCCTCACTGCAGAGCATCTACCACCGCAGAGTCCACAGAAGAGCTGCTTCCATCCTCAAAGACCCCTCCCACCCCCAACATGGTCTGTTCACACTTCTACCCTCAGGACGGAGGTACAGAAGTGTGAAATGCAGGACTTCCAGAATGAAGAACTCATTCTTTCCCTCTGCCATAAGACTCCTAAACAGCAGATAGGAGTCTACATTCACAATCACATTACATGAACAACTGTTTACCTACTGCACTACCTCACTTTACTTTACACCGTCACTTTACTTTACACCGTCACTTTACACCATCACAATTGCACTACCTCACTTTACTACTTTACTCCTTTTGCCCTCTTGTATTTTTTGTATATTTGCATTATTATTACTTGTATATTGTATATTACTTGTATATTTGTCTTATTTTTTTTTTTTACTTACTTGTGTGACATTTTACTGTGGACGGCAAAGTAAGAATTTCATTGTACAGGGAAACATGCTTTCTGTCTGTACACATGACAATAAACACTTTGAATCTTGAATCTTGAATCTTGAAATATCTGGCGGCTGTGTTTTGGACCATTTGTAGTCTGTGAGTACTTTTCCTCGGCAGTCCAGAGAATAACGCATTGCAATAGTCCAGCCTGGATGTGACAAATGCATGAATGAGAATTTCAGCATCAGCTAAAGAGAGGCAGGAGCGAATTTTTGAGATATTCCTCAAGTGAAAAAAGCCCAGTTTAGTGCCCTTACTAATGTGCTGCTGCAGAGATGGTTTGGGTTAAAAAAAATTACAACGAGGTTCCTCACAGTGTTGCCGTGCTCCAACACAAAGTTGTTGATCGAGACACTAAGATTGTAGAACTTGTGCCGATGACTGGCAGGACCAACTAACAAGAGCTCTGTTTTATCCGAGTTCATATGGAGTAAGTTTTGAGATATCCATGTTTTAATTGAAACAAGGCAGGCCTCTAGATGCTTGATGTCAGTAGAATTATTCGCTTTTATTGGTAGATTCAGCTGTGATCGGCATAACAGTGGAAGTTTACTCCATAACTTCTGATGATTTCAAGAACCCTGTGTTTCTTTAAAGCAGCACTCAAGCAGACTTGTGGCTCATACAGTAAATGTTTCCATAAAAATACTTGGTTATAATCCCACTTGATTTGGCGACTTGGTCAGTTTAACCTCCTAATTTTCCTATCCAATCCAACTTTATTTATAAAGCACATTGAAAACAACACAGTCGACCAAAGTGCTGAACACAAACTCTACAGTAAAAGTAATACAGTAAAAGTCAACCCTCAGAGTTAAAAGAAAATAAATGGGCTTTAAGAAGGATTTTAAAAACAGGAAGTGACTCGATCAGTCTGATGTGAGTCTCGGAGTCACCTCTAAGTTTACGTTTGGTCTTAGATAAAACCATCAAAGCCTGAGCGAGCCAGAGGGGGGTGTCGGGCAGGTACTGAGGAGCCAGGCCATGAAGAGATTTAAAAACAAATAAAATAATATTGAAATCAATGCGAAAGTGCACAGGGAGCCAGTGAAGGGATTGGAGGATGGGTGAGATGTGGGCAAAGTTACGAGTTCCAGTTAAAAGACGAGCAGCTGCATTTTGGATTTGTTGTGATTGTGGAAGAGATGATTTGCTCAGACCGGTGTAAAGTACAGTGCAATAATCTAAACGAGCAGTGATAAACGCATTTCAAAATCGGGTCAGGATGAAAACAATTTTACTTTAGCTAGTTGCCTCAGCTGGAAGAAGCTGGTCTTTACAACTGCAGTGATTTGTGCATCAAGTTTTAAAAGCCAGTCCAGCTTCACTCCCAATTTTTGCGAATTTTGCCATTTTTGTTTGGATTTCAGTTCATTTGAAAACTGTTTGTGATATTATGTTATCTTATCTGTCTTATCTTATCTAAAATAATTCAACATACTTATGCTTGAATTCTTTATTACTTGAGTAATAATAATGAAGCCACATTAACTTAGTAGTTTTTTTTAAGAAATTGTACCTTGTCTTCTCTTTGTTTTTTGCTTTAAAACATAAATGTAGCCTTAATATCTTAATGTGTACTATAAAATAAGTAATATGTCAGATTAGTACTCAGAATAGTCTCTGTAAGGAACACATACATGGTTAGGAAAGTCTCACATGATGACACAATGATGCCCTTTAGTGGCAGGTGAGCTCATTAGCAACACAAACAATGGAGTCCTGACAAATACAGTCAAGCATTGAATGTGATTAAAGGTTAGGGTTCTCAGATCTGGTTGATCTGCAGGAAGTTAGAAACCATACTAATAAAATGATATAAACATTAAAATATATCAAAACTTAAAACAAGATAGTACAAACCGCCTCTAAACAATTTAATGTGCTTCAATATCAAGAGGCAGCGTTGTTTATCCGAAGTATAGGTCTGGGATTCCGGTGTTACAAGATAACACAGAAAGAAAATATTATTTAGGCTATCATAGTCTAATTTAAATAATTCAATTTTAGACGTTTGAGACTGCACTTCCCACAATCCTTTGCAGAGTCACAGCAGCTGTGCGCTCTGGCGCTTTCACAGCAAAGTGATGAGAACACCCCAAACAACAAGGTACAATGAGAGAGCGTTGACTTTTGCATTCCGCCTTCTCCGTATCTTCGTGAGTGATGCTCGTCTCTGTGGAGTAACACAATGGCTGTCGAAGGTAAGGCTCTTTCCCTTGAGCTTCCTACAGCCTCCGGTCGATTGAATATCTTATTCTATTTCACCTTTATGTAGTTCCGTTTTTTAATTGAGCCGTGTGACCAGACACTGTTGGGTCAGCAAAAAGCGGGCGGTGTTGCCTGTCTGCGTTACGCACGCTGCCAGGCTGTATATCCCTGTTATAATTGCATGTACAATTGAGATGCCACGCCGCTGTTTATCTATGCACCGTGCATGCACAGCTCTCAATGCGCAGACTCTTTATGTGCTGCTTGATTGTCGCCGCGTGTGCGTGGAAAGCGAGAAGCGAGCTCTATAACAGGTTCTAGTAGCGTTACCATATTTTTTGGAGGATGTGCTGAGGAGTCTCCGCTCAAGGTTTCGTGATACATTTCAGTTTACAGATACGTCTATGTGGAAGGTGTTGCCATGTGGGAACAAGAAAAGCAGTGATTGTTAATAGTTAGTGTTTGGACATTTGAGGTAAAAAGCAGTGCGCGGACATCGGCCACTTGAGTCTCAGGATGCTCGGGCAGTCTCCTCACCTGATCGGAGGTATCCAGTGGGTTCAAAATCCAATGAGAGGTATGTCAGGAGAGAGGGTGGGAGGGGCACATAACGAGTCCTGCGTTTGTTGTCTATACGCAGGAATGATTGGTATGGTGCTGTACCAGGTTAAGCTATGGCCAAAACCAGTCAGTCCTGTTGCTACACTGCTACGTAACAACCAGCCTGACTAGTAGACTGACAGAGAGCATTGAATGAGTTTTTCTCATTGGTATGTCAAACCTACTCCTCAAAACTATTTTTATACATAGATATGTGTATATGTGTGTCTGTCCTGATAAAAGCATTTACACACAGTTAAAACTACTCTGTTGTTTAAAAGATCACAATATTTCCAAACACTATCTGTGGCTTGCTCACTCTAAAGTAATGGCTTATTTTGAGTCACTCTACCTCCACTTGTCAATAAGTAAGAGCTTTAAACAAGAGCCATAATCAATAATCAAAAACAAAAGTGCCTAAAATAGGTAAATCTATTTATTTGTGTCTTGGTGAATGCAGTCATAAGTCACTTGAGAGTCACGTCTCTTTCTGTTGCAGAGGCAGCTGTGTCTTCTCCCAGAAAACTGACAGAAAGTGCACTTCTGATGCAGCTGAAATTTACCAGACCTGCTGAAATCTAATATTTGTGTGGACTAGTCCTTGAGTTTTCACATGGATGTGGCTCAGAGCGTTTTCAGAAACTACTTTAGATATGTCTCTGTTTTAAGCACTAAATACTAATACTACTAGACCTTGTTAAAATGATTCATGTTATTAGCAGATGATTGTACATTCAGTTCTTTGGCAGCCTTTTTTTCTTTTCAAAAACACAAGGAGTAGTAATTCCAAAGCCAGACACTATCAATAATGTCTTTGTCATGGCCAGTGATGCATTCTAATTGAAATCCTATTAAATTATATTTCTCTAAATTCAATAAGAAGTCACTAATCCAATTGAAGTGGCTCTGCTGCAAAAGCAAAGTTTCTCTTTTAGGTTGGACAAAGTCTGCTCTATCATGTGCCACAATCACTTTTAAATAACAGCTCAATGTTATTTTATTGGCATTTTGGAACAGCTGCAGTCGGAAAGACAGCGTTTAGAGGGGGGAGGGGCGGATTTGAAGCACATGAAGCAACATTGTCTCTTGTTGCAGAAAGCACAAGAGACAATGTTGCAATGTTGCACATATATTGTACATTGACACATATTGTACATTGACACATATATTGTACATTGACACATATTGTACATTGACACATATATTGTATATATATATTGATTGAATCTAATCTAATCTAATCTAATCTAATCTAATATTGTACATTGACCAACAGTTTTATAACCTATGTATATAGTTTGCAGTATGTTTTTATGTGTGGATATTATTCAAAAATATATTTTGGCCCATAACACTCATTTTGACTATTTTTTAATGTAAATATGTCATTTTTATTGTGTTATTATTATGGAATATTAATTTTCATAACTAATATAGTGATTATGTTTGTAAATACAGATTCCTCTAGATGTAAGCTTTCAGTAGAGCCCTCATTGATGCCTGTGGGTTGAAGCATTCAGAACTTATTGCACTTTTTCATACGTTTTCCAAATGTGTCCAATTTGGATGAGTTTGGATAAACTATGGTTCCTCTATAAACGCATGGACCTACCAACATAAAAACTGGTGTAAAAAATTAATTTTTTCAGATATTCTTTTCAAGTTTGAAATGTGAGTAGTCATCAAGTTATTATTTTGGCCCATAGTGTGTTTTAGTCCTCAGCTACCTGCTGAAGCCTTTTACCCCTTTATTTTCACTAAATATTTCAGGCGAGAACACAAAAAATCATTTTTTCTGTGTGTTCCAAAGTGTATAAAATTGTATCAGTAGTACTTAGAGAGATTCTGACTGTTGTGGGTGAAACTAGAGGTTGTTACCTTTACAAAGAGCCCACACTTGTATTTAAATTACATAGGGTTCAATAACAGCAGTCATTTTAATTTGGAGAGGTCAAATTACACAGGAATGCAGAAAAAATGACCGAAAGAGATAGGGGGTTATCAGTTAAACAAGGGAAAAATAAACCATGTACACTTTCCTGTCCCATACTGGTTTTGTTTTAGCTTAATTCACCAAAAGTCTTTGTCCCTGGTAGTTTACTATCTACCCCTTGGTTATCTATTAACTTGGATACAAAACTGAACTTGATTTAATCAAACAAATTACCGTATTTTTCGCACCATAAGACGCACTTTTTCTTCACCAAATAGTGGGAGGAAAAGTGCCTGCGTCTTATGGTCCGCAGGCACTTTTTATGGTCCAGGGCTGCCGCTCTGCAACATAAGACGAGTTGCAGCGCGGCAGCGGGTTATGGTCCGAGTTGCAGAGCGGCAGCGAGTCCCCCGGGACTTTCCGTGTCCCTGGAAACTGCATCATCCCTCCCCCGCCCCGTGTCCAGGCTTCTCAGTAGTCCACTGAGATACTGGCAGAGTGGCAGCGGGCCCCCCCCCCTCCGTGTCGCCTTGCCTTACCGTAGTGGCAGAGCGGCAGCGGGTCCTCCCTCACCTTCCTTACGGAAGCCGATGTGTGCAGGAAGGCGCGATGCTGCTGTACTGTGTCACCGCCGTATGCTATTGGAGGATAGCATGTAGTAGGCGGTGTTACAGTACACAGCAGTGCGCATGCCCTTCACTCCAGTCATATAATTCAAATATTATTCTGTTATACTTTATTAAATATTTTATTACACTATTTGGTTCAGAATATTTTTTTTCCTATTTTTCTCCTCTAAAAACCAGGTGCGTCTTATGGTCGGGTGCGTCTTATGGTGCGAAAAATACGGTATATATAAAAATGCAGTTGAATCAAAGCCGAAAGACATTTTCTAACTCAAAACTTTATTATCCTAAAAATTAAATTTAGTTCACGTCTTAGCTATACTGTGTAATGTGTTTTCAGTATTGCATGTGCATGTGTATTATAATGTCGATTTATCAAGAACTGCAGTTTTCCCTCTCTTTGATGCATCCATGTACATTTGCTTTGGCTGGCATTGCATTGTGACTAATATTCTTGCTCACAATGCATCACAATGACTCAAAAAAATGCAATACTCGGCCTCTGTTTATGTTTGTAGACCCCTACACATTTCAGAGGCTCAGTGTTGAAGCCTCTGTTTACCCCCTCGGCTCCGGCTGTTCACTTCACTTCTCATCTTTTCATTACGCCTTCTTCCGTCCTGCCCTACTCCCTTCCCACTCTCCCATTCAGAAAACCTAATCCAGCCCCAGATCTAACCCAAAAGTGACTTAACGGGGAAAAAAACATGTTTATTTGATTCGGGGCAATAGGATTACATCAAATAAGTTAACAGCAGTCGTACAGTAAAGGGGCACCCTCCTCAGTGTCGGACATCATTATGGTGACACCAGATGTAGCAAATGTTAAGGCAATGTTACATAAGCGACCCTTGGATCCACTTACAGCCATCTTTGATGTTCCACCAGGCTGATGAATGGCGATATAAGCAAAAAGTAAAAATAGAAATATCTACATTTCACAAGTCAGCATTAACAATTCTCTCTGATCATCTAAAAATACCCTAATAGTATGATACAGCAGCTCTTGTTGGGCTCGTGAGAGCAGATACCTGGTTGCTTTACTTATGATTTAGAAGGATGAGTCTCTGGCCTCTGTCAGCTGCAGAGAGAAGCTTCCACAGCTAAACTGAAGACATTAGGACTGTGCACTGATGCAGAAATATGACAGAAGTGGCGTCTCAATGGAAGCTTCATGTAAGTCGCTTTGGATAAAAGTGCCCGCTAAATGTAAATGTATGTTATGAGTTAACAACCTCAGAGTTAATTCATTTTAAGTAAAATGGTTTAGCATGATGATTTGAACAAGTGTAATGGCCACACTGTGATGATTGGAGACTAGTTCACAGCGCACTTGGTGTCCCCAATCTGTAATTGCCAATATGCAACCATCAGTGGGATGTGTGGGAAAAACATGTCAGATCATTGGAGTCCCATCTGACAACAATCAGGACTGAACTGCTACAAGTTCTAGTGCAGTCCTTCACAATCATCCTGATCATAAGGTTCATAATGTTAAAGCTGTGAAATGTGTATTGCTGGTGTGTTTATATCGATAAGTGAAAAGTGCAATTTGCATTTTTAAACACTGTTTACCATTTTAAAATGCAAATTATGAATTAACGCTGATGGGTGTTAATGTAATCTGCATATGCATGGCTCACCTGTGCTCAGCTCTATTAGCCGTAGTCGCCTCAAGATGCTTTGTGCATCTGCTTCCATTTGAATAAGTACGGCTTCTTAAAAAGATTTTCTTTTAGAGCTAATGTATATCCATGAAGGTCAGGAGATGTGTGGGCTTTGTTTTATGCAAATGCACTGGAACATTTTTATTGTTCTTTAATGCTGACCTTGCAGACACTTTAGCATCTTGTCTGCTGAGCCACAGGGGTAGTACAACATCTCTGGTGCACTGTTTTATGGACCTCCTGTATGTGGGGCCATCACACAAATTACGTATTCCCCAGGAAGAGACACTTTTGCCACATTTTCAGGTCATTTAAAACTGACACTTCCAGCCTCTTGTGTCAATTCTCTCCTAAAAGACAACCTTTTTCTGCCCCATGTGGCTCGCGGTGTGTCAAGTGCAGAGACTTGGCAGTGACTCAGCGCTGTCCCCGGTGACAGCCGTTAAGCTCTGCAGGAAGTGTTCTGCTCTGATTGATCGAAGCTGCTGATCTTAGACACTTTGCCTGCCACTGATATTACAGTGAGCACAAATTGGCAGAGTCAATGCCAGGTCAGGTCCCACATTACTGCGGTCGGCAGAGGATGGCGTCTCATAAAACTAAATCAATGTCCGTTGAAAGAGAGTTTCCTATAGACATGGAGATATTTTTGTGGAAAGATGTGTGACAAGCTAATAATGCTTTTGATATTTTAAATTGAAATGGTAAACACTGATTTGCATAATATGATTATCATTAGAACTTCTGTATGTTGTAGTTTCATTGCAGCTAAAGTGAAGGCTTTCTCAACGGACTGCACAGGTTTTCATGATTTTACTTTGTTATTTGGAGGCAACAGTTAATTGGAAATGCACTAATTAAATCACAGTTTGTAACTGCAGCAAATCCTTAGGCATTGCAAGATTTGAAATGACATAATAATGTTTTCTTACCTCTATAAAATAGTGGTGCAATCAAATTTGTATCTGTATTTGATAATACGTTTTAATATTTACATTAAATAACACAATTTAATCTCAAGATCTTATTTTCAAAACAAATGGCTGTGCCACTGTAACATAACAATCCAAAGCTCAAAACTCTTCCTGTTAAAAAGTAAAGTAGATAAGCTACCCCAGAGAAAGGACAGGCTGGAAGTGTGCTGCCCAATGAGAGCACAATATGTTGACAGAGAGGCTTAAACACAAACCTTTTTCAGAAATGATAATTATCTGTAAATGGAAGTAAAATGTCAAAGTTATTAACACTAATGAAAAACCTTTAAAGGACTGCATTAATCATTTGGAAGGTCATGGCAGAATGAAACTATAGGAATAGTTTTAAGGTCTGTAAGAGTTGTGTATCAAATTAAGAATCTTTTCTCTGTGTCTCATTCCCATTTGGTCCCTAAACAGAGAATGCTATTGTCTCTTTATCAAATATTTATAGCTGCAAAACAGCTCTAATTTAAGACCAGCTATTTTCACAACACATTCCCTGTGTGACTTTGAAGTGGAAACATGCTTGCTTTACTTCGGGCCAAAGTGAACACAGCTATATTTAGCTCCCATTCGTTGTACAAAAAGTGGGTCATTTCCTTCTTTCTTTTCCTCACAGGTTCAATCTTTTCTGTCAGCATCATTCACACTTGTAATATCTTCTCTGGCGTCTTCCAGGTTCATCTCTACTGCTTAAAAAAATAATTAAACTATCCCGTGTCTTGCTCTTTCCAGCGGAGAAATGTTCAAAGCAAAGCATATCTGCCGTGAGCCTTCGGGCTTGGAGAGGCAGCCTGTGAAGTTTGAGCACAGTTAACTTTAGATAGACTGTCAGGCCACATTAAAAGTCCTGAACAAAGTCAAACTGCCTGCTTTACTCATCACATAATGTCACAGAAAACTCCTCATGCATTGAGACCTTATTGTTTAAACAGCTTTTATTCAGTGATCAATGGGGGGGTCGATGCACCATTTCTTCTGTGACATAGTTCTACTGGCCGTCATGTGTTGTTAGTAATTATCTTTTATGTATGTTACCAGGCCAAGTTAATGCAACTGAGTTTAGGTCAGATTGTGTTTAAGACTTACGTATAACTTATAGAACTTATAAATAAAGCTTGGTATATGGCTTAATGTAGTTGGCCTGGAGTGTCCTAAATATGTTTGGTTCTGGAAACAAAAGTTAAGTTTGGTGTGGTTAAAACAGCCTAAGCTTGTCTGATTGGATTTTGGTGGTCTTCTGGGGGCTTCATTCAAAGCAAATTTCATTAATTTAATTTATTCATTCATCCTCTATGCAATTATTGTACAATGCAGTGCAGGTCTATTGTCAATATATTGTCTGACATTAGTGCAGAAACAAGAGTCAAATGTAATAAATGCATGGTAAAAATCCAGTGTGCAGTGCTTGCCTTATACGTACCTGATGTCTGCTTTTTTAAAGTCAAGGTGTGGTGGATTAAACCGGTAAGAACATGACAGACATTGTAAGGATCAAAACTGAGCCTACCATTCCAAAGTTACCCCGCAACCATTTTCTGAGCAGGGCTGCTTTATGAATTTTAATGTCCCAGGAAAAAAGCCATAAAAGGGAGCTGTATTTACGACTCACGAATCATTTGGGGTAACGGTTCTGTGCCCTACTTATTTTGGCGTTTGAAACAGAGGCACCTAAAACTGCTTGAAGTGCTCTCGATCCAGATTAAACAAATGCTCTCTGACTGACAGTGTAAAAAAAACAACTTGAAGCAAACTTTGAAGTGCTTTCTGGTGGATAATATGACAGATGAGATGTGTCACAGAGCTGGCAACCCTTCCTGTTTTTGCCCTGGGGAAAATACAAGACAAAAATGTATATCTTTATCTGTCCCACGGCTCAAGGACATGCTGTAGCTCAATGACTTTGATGTTCTTCAACCTGCACAATTAGCAGCCGTTATTACTAGTAATCACTTTTTACTCCTTTTTACACAGATCTTGCTTACAACTATGTTAACTTTCAGAATGTAATCTTATAAAGCAGACATTTCCTACAGGCGCCTGTCCAAAACATTGGGCTTCAGGTGATATGCCTTTCTATCTTTAGAGATATTCTAATTAGTCTTTAGTGAGGATGTAACAAGGCCCTGACGGTCTCTTCTGCCTCTTTAAAGATGGAGACTGTTACTAAGGACCTCAGGGTAGACAGCCGAGCCGGGCCACTCTCTCCGCACACATTCACACTCTTTCTATGCAAATGATAATTTGGATAGCGTCAGATAGATCCTGCAGATATGTAGGATATACAGAACAGATGTGGAAAAAGATTAGCAATGCATCCAATGTGATGTCATGTTTTGTGAGTGATTATCAAGTCTGACCGTTTTGTTGTCCACTTTTATATGTGTTGGAACAAGTAATGATGTTGACCTTCTCCACTTAATTTTCAATAACGTAGGTGAACATTCATTTCCAGGTTTCTGCTGTGTGCTAGGTTATTGATCATATCTGTCTAGCATGGTACAGGTAAACCCCAGCCTGGCCAGCCAGACCCATTCACTTTTTTTAGTGAAGCAAGTTTGTTCAGGAACCCCTCCCATTCAAACAATGCACAAATGCATTTCTATGCTATGTTCTTATTATTATTGCTCAGATGATGAAAAGCAGTAGCAGATGGAGGAAGCTGACCAACTCTTTGAAAGGCATGTGCCAATCCTCACACAATTACTCATTCCTGCCTTATTTATGCCTCAGCTGTGAGCGAGGTACTCAGTTCTGATTCCAAGCCTCTGTTAACAGCCTCTATATCTAAAGAGTGTCATTTTGTTGAGATGCTGTCAGTTTTGGTGCCAGACCCCATCTTTTCAGATTCCCAACAGCGTCTGTTGGCATCATCAGCTGCATTGGGGATTAAATGCATCTATACGCTCTTTTATTACTGATGTTGGCTATTAGCAGTTCATTATTAGCTTGGCTTTTTGCTAAATGTCCGAGAGCAGAGACCTCATAGATCGGATCTGGCCTGGCCTTGTATCTAGGTGATATAGTTGATACTTTGCACAAATATTTCATTCTGCTCCACTTTGAGAGTCGGCCAAAAAGAAGGAGCTCACTATGAGCCTGAGCGCCCACACAAACCAAGCTTCACTTTTAATTATAGATCTCCCACTTCCTCTTCTTTGAACCAGGCCCACACTGTAAAACCCAGGCTCTGTGGCAGCACAACATCGCCCTAGGCACCTCTAATGCCTGCCATAAATTGCGCATTGTTTGTGGCCAAAACAGAAACCAAAAATCATGACGAACAGTATTAATAACACACCTTGGAATTTAATTGATAACAAATTTAAATCCCCATTCAGAACCTTTTTTAAAATGTAAGAATGTCAATATTCATTTGTGTGTTAGCGTCACTAGCTATATGGGCTGTAACTTCAATCATTGAACTGACGTTAGAAGACTAATAAGGGTATAAATAAATATAAATAAATATAAATGTGAGACCAGCACAACAAATTAATCTTATTGACTTCTAAAATACTTCTGCTCATAACATCAACAATGTCAAGAGTAGTGTGACTCAGAGAGTAAGTTTGGGGCCAATAATATTAGTTATACATTGAATTGAAGGTGAAAAATATATAATTTGAGACTGTAACCATTCGGAGCCAATGTTTATGGGCCCCAGCTTATATTTGTGCATTTCACTGTCAGTAAAAGCTGTTGACCTGAGCCATTGATATATTGCTTTTCTTTTCAATATATCACCAATGTATTGTGATCGCAATGTTATTGATTGCAATATTTGTTTTGCAAATAATGACTCTGTTACGCTATAGTCTTATTTTTTTCTGTCATCCAAAAATGTCCCCCCAAAAAATTAAGTCTTAGATCAAACTGTGGTGCGTCCAAATGATAAAGTCCTAGTTTAGCCTGTTTAGTCCTGGTTTAGTCCTATTATAATCATTGATACTGATTCAGCTCCTGCTTTGACGAGTAGAAGTTAGTCCAGGAGTACACCACTATGGAACTTTCTGAGTGAGGTAGCCATTTCATGACAATACATTTCGTCTATTCCATTTTACACATATATCCATATGTATGCAGTTATATTGTATTGTAATTTCCTTGAGACCCAGATCAAATTGTCCATAAATCTTTTTCTTAATCAGGGAACAGCATTAGACCTCATTCAGGTTGCGCATCACATCTTAATACCCTCTTCATTCATTTCCTCTCATTAGCTCTGTTTTACTGAATCTCATTCACAAAAAGAGTGTGCCGACTCCTCGTTCTCCCGCGTTCGCACGGCGCATGTCAGGGAGGGCTGTGGAAAGAATATAATGATGCTATTTATAGTAACTGTTGCCGATTTAAAATAAAATAAAATTCCTTCTCCATGCCCCGTTATTGCCTTGAAAAGGATCAAGAGTCATGCATGTGTCCTTTTGTTTCCCATTTTCAGAAGCATCTCATCATCTTGTCAACCAAATCCAGCCTTTACTTTGCAGTTACCATTGTTCAGATGCTTTGGGTGGAAAATGTATAATTTACTTCTCCTCCAGAGCATTTGCTCACTAGTCATGAATTGAGTCATGATGGTGAGGAGGAGAGTGACCGGGGAGAGAGGGATGCAGGGAGGAATAAGAATTGAGAAGCAGAACAGGTTCGTGCTGAGCATCTCAAGTCGGGCTTTGTTTAAAACATGGCCAAGTTGTGTTTACCTCAAACAGCACAGAATCTGGAGGTTCACATCAAATGGATCATCAGCTCAAGAAAAGCACAGATTTCCCGTGTATAAAGATAAGCAGCTGTCACATGTCTTTTTTTTGCAAATCAAAGACTTATTGACATATTTGGCATAGTCTGTTGATCAAAGACAAACACTTATACTATAAAAGTGGCTGCGATAAGCACATTTTGATACAGGATTACACTTTTTTATGGTAAAAAAGCAATTATCTTGTTGAAAAGCCTCTGGTACAAAGCATTATTTAACTGTCTTTGTATTTAGGGCCCTCATTCAAAACCCTGTTTACTTAATGCATCAAGTGCACTTACATGCAAGAAGAGAAATTCAGATTGTCTTGGAGAAATTTTTAAATGTAATAAACGCCAGCTTAGTCTAACAAACATTAGTTTATTGAACACCTGGATATTGCAATGGTCGGGCTATTGCAGCATGTAAAGAAAATGTATTTAGACCTAGACATCTGCCCTTTACAAACTGATAATAATATAGGCTTTAGGAATTTATTTAATTATTATAACACAACAAAAAAAGATCTTTGCACATTCTCTTTGTGTCTTTCTAATAATGTGTCTGAGTCACATCCCTTCAGACGCTGAGGAAACACCTTATTTAAGTTCATAAATGTGTTATAAGTACATTGGTAAATGCACCTTTTTTTTTTTTTTTTTTTTTGGACTGTGCAGAAAATGTCCTTTCAGCTGCATTGATTTTGTGTAAACCTTTAGCCTCGCCCACAAAAATGCATAAGTCAGTGCACTGCTTTTCTCCTTTATTTATTTGGCATTTTGCTGACAGTTCGACTCGTAAATGACTTAAGAAAGAGCAGCAGCATAATGCATTTCTACAACATCAATAACACACAACAATGGCTGGTGCTGGGGGTTCAGACTCTGACAGTGTGTGACAAATATCCAATTGTCCCCAGAAGAAATTACTAAGACTTTACTCAATATACACTATTCTTGTCAAAAAGAAAATGTCTGTTGTACCGCCAACATGGAGCAAAGGCCATTTTGTATTGTTCAACAACCAATATTTTGTAGCCTTTCCATCCCATTACAGCCAGTGCTTTGTGAGCCCAATGTATCATTCTGTAGCCAAGAGAGTTATAGGAACCAGGAACTATTTCACCACCACATTTGTAACAAACATAATAAATAGTCTCATTGCTAAATCTACTAAATATTGTATAACGGGGCTCTATGGCTCAGATGGTAGGGTTAGTAGTTCGATTCCTGCTCTACCCGGTTCAAATTGTTGTTGTGTCCTTGGACTCTCTCCAGTTTCTGCAATTTTGCAGTATTACTCTTGCTTATCTCGGGTCTGTTTGTGCAGAACAGTTGTGCCTTTACATCGTACACCCGGAGTGAGCTTTTGGATATTGGTTTGCAATTTTCCGACGGTTTTATGGACATCCTTCGACTCCCTCCTGAAATCACTAGGACGCCGGTGGCAGCTCATTCTTCCCGGCCGGGCGGAAGTGCTCGCAGGCGTCGAGAACGTAAACAGAGAAGGGGTACACGGGAGGACTTAGAGCTAGGCTAAAGCTAACACCTCACCGGCTCTCTTTACCCAGTATCTTCCTCGCCAATGTACGATCGCTAGTGAACAAAATGGATGAGATTCGACTCAACATGACACACAGCAAAAGACTTCTGAACTGTAACGTCCTTATCTTCACGGAGACGTGGTTAAATAGTGGAATACCAGACTCTGCTATTGAGCTCACGGGACATCACATGCTCCGCGGACAGAACAACAGATGGATCCGGTAAGACAAGGGAGGCGGATTGTGTATTTATATTAACAAAGCTTGGTGCACAAACTCCGCTGTTGTTGGGAGCCATTGTTCAGCTAACCTAGAGTTTCTCATGGTTAAATGTAGACCGTTCTATTTGCCGCGGGAGTTCACCTCCACCATTATAACTGCAGCTTATATTCCCCCGGACGCTGATGCCAAGCTTGCTATGAAAGAACTTTATGCAGCCATCAGTAAACAACAGACTATTCACCCGGAAGCAGCGTTCATTGTTGCGGGTGATTTTAATCACTCTAACCAAATTTCATCAGAATGTTTCCTGTCACACCAGAGGGAACAAAACCCTAGACCATGTCTACACAAACATGGCTGGAGCTTACGTGGCGACACCCCTCCCCCACCTGGGACAATCAGACCACATCTCTTTGTTCCTCACTCCCAAATATTCACCCCTCATCAACCGTGTGAAGCCATCAGTGAAGACCATCAAGGTGTGGCCTGCGGGGGTAGATTTCACACTCCAGGAAAAGTTTCTACACACAGACTGGAGTATGTTTGCTTCCCAAGCCACCAGTGGTGCTCACACAGACATTGACTGCTACACCTCCTCTGTATTGGATTATATTAATACCACCATTGACAGTGTTACAACCCAGAAACAGATCACCACATACCCAAACCAGAAGCCATGGATGAATCAGGAAGTGCGACTCCTGTTGAAGACACGCAATACTGCCTTCAGATCAGGAGGCGCACAAGCCTACAGCACATCCAGAGCAAACCTGAAGAGGGCATCAAAAGGCCAAGCACTGCTACAAGCTGAAGATAGAGGGACACTTCTCCAACTCTGACCCTCGACGCATGTGGCAGGGCATCCAGGCCATCAGTGACTACAAACCCACCCACTCCACCCCTGCAGCCACCGATGTCAACTTCCTGAATGAGCTAAATGACTTTTATGCTCGCTTTGAAAGAGACAACAGAGAAACTGCAACCAAGCTCAAACCCTCAGTTGACCACCCCCCATTCACACTCTCATCCACTGATGTCTGCAAGGCACTGAGCCAGATCAGCACACACAAGGCTGCTGGACCAGACAACATCCCTGGTCGTGTTCTCAGGGCATGTGCGGAGCAGCTCGCTGGGGTTTTACAGACATTTTCAACCTGTCTCTTGCCCAAGCAGCTGTACCAACATGCTTCAAATGCACTTCCATTGTGCCAGTGCCAAAACACTCTAGTCCAAGGTGCCCCAACGACTACCGCCCTGTAGCACTCACACCCATCATCATGAAGTGCTTTGAGCGGCTGATCCTGGAACACCTAAAAGACTCCATACCACCCACATTGGACCCGCATCAGTTTGCTTACCGCAGCAATAGGAGCACAGAGGATGCAGTTGCTATGGCACTGCACTCTGTGCTCACCCACCTGGACAATAAGAACTCTTATGCACGTATGCTGTTTGTTGACTTCAGCTCAGCATTCAACACTATCATCCCGACCAAGTTAATAGCCAAACTTGAAGACTTGGGCATCAATACCTCACTCTGCAACTGGATTCTGGACTTCCTGACAGACCCCAGAATGTCCGATCTGGATCCACCTGCTCCACATCCATCACACTTAACACTGGTGTACCACAGGGCTGTGTGCTAAGCCCATTCTCTACTCCCTCTTCACCTCTGACTGCAAGCCTGTGTTTGGATCCAACGCCATCGTCAAGTTTGCAGACGACACTACAGTGATTGGTCTCATCAGCAACAACGATGAGACTGCCTACAGGGAAGAGATCCAGCACCTGTCCACATGGTGCAACGAAAATAACCTGCTCCTCAACACCACCAAAACGAAGGAGCTCATCGTGGACTTCAGGAAAGAGTCTAGAGGCACACACGACACCATTCACATCAATGGAATGGACGTCGAGCGTGTCTCCAGCTTCAAGTTCCTGGGGACCCACATCTCGGCTGACATGACCTGGACAACCAACACCTCCAGCCTGGTCAAGAAGGCTCACCAGCGCCTCTTCTTCCTGAGGACACTGAGGAAGAACCAGCTCTCCTCGGCCATCCTGGTGAACTTCTACCGCTGCGCGATAAAGCATCCTGACGAACTGTGTCACAGTGTGGTATGGGTGCTGCTCTGTCGCGAGCGCAAGGCATTGCAGCGGGTGGTGAAAACTGCCCAACGCATCACAAGGACTCCACTTCCTGCCATCGAAAACATCCAGAGGAAACGCTGTCTGCGTCGAGCTCGCAGCATCCTTAAGGACTCCTCCCACCCAGCCCACAGACTGTTCTCCCTCCTCCCCTCCGGCAGGCGTTTCAGGAGCCTCCGGACTAGAACCAACAGACTAAAGAACAGTTTCTTCCCCAGAGCTGTGTCTTTACTGAACTCTAACCCTTGCTGACCCACACCTCTCACAGACTCCTCTCTCACCCCCCACCATGCCACTCCCCTCACAGACTCTCCTCTCACCCCCACCATCCCACTACCCTCATAGACTCTTCTACCCCCCCACCACCATCCCACTCCCCTCACAGACTCTCGTCTCATCCCCCACCATCCCACCATCCCCTGCACTACTGCACCTTTGCTACCAACTGTTTACATTCCACTGTTTGCACTACCTTAAATCTACTGCTTACCTTAAGCTAACATACAATTGTTTACACCTACCTGTAAAATTCTGTTCATAGTTAGAGACATCTGTATATCGTGTGTGTGTGTGTGTGTGTGTGTGTGTGTGTGTGTGTGTGTGTGTGTGTGTGTATGTGTATGTGTGTATGTATGTGTGTGTGTGTGTGTGTGAGTATGTGTGTGTGTGTGCTTGTGTGTGAGTATGTGTGTTGTGTGAGGGTATGTATGTGTACGTGTGCATGTGAGTGAGTGTGTGTATGTGAGTGTGTGTGTGTGTGAGTATGTATGTGTATGTGTGTGTGTGTGTGCTGTGTGTGTGTGAGTATGCGGCATGTATGTGTATGTGAGTGAGTGTGTGTGTATGTGTGTGTGAGTGTCTGTGTGTATAGCTCTCCCGGTTTAATTCCCCTGTGAGTATGTGTGTATGTCAGTGTGTGTATGTATGTATGGTTGTGTGTGTATGTGAGTATGGGAATGTCTGTGTGTACAGCTCTCCCGGTTTAATTCCCCTGCGTGTATGTGTGTATGGTTGTGAGTGTATGTGTGTATGGTTGTGTGTGTATGTGTGTGTGAATGTGAGTGAGTGTGTGTATGTGTGCGGCGCGATGCGTGTGTATCACATTACATTTAGAGTACATATCCACCTGTAAATGCTGTTTATAGAAAAGAGACACCTGTAATTATATTTATGGCACACACTCACCTTTTTATAGGAATAACCATCTGTATATTTATATTCACTGTACATATTACCTGTAAATCCTGTACATCTCCATATCCTGCACGTACGCAACCATTGTATATATCCTGCACTTTACTGCTATTGCACTTCTGGTTAGACCTAAACTGCATTTCGTTGCCTTGTACCTGTACTTGTGTAATGACAATAAAGTTGAATCTAATCTAATAAGACACTTAACCCACCTTGTGCCACAGTACTGATTGTGAGTTTGGTGGTGGTCGGAATGTATGGCAGCCCCCCCCTCTTTGTCTACTCCAAGTGTGAATATATATATATATATATATATATATATATATATATATATTCATGAATGAATGAATATATATATATATATTTTTAAATATATATATATTATATATTTTATATATATATATATATATATATATATATATATATATATATATATATATATATATATATATATATATACAAAATTCTAAGTGACAATGTGTTAGTGTTGATCATTTTCAACCAGCAGCGCTCACACTGCTGTTCTTTTCACACAGTGACAGTGCTAACGGTGCTTAGTGTCGTTATGTTCTGTCAGGCTTGTTGTAATTGCTCAGAGAGAGCGTTTCCTAAAATAACTCCTCACTGGCTGTATTCCTGGCTTCAGGCTGTCAGCCAAACAAACTGAAATTAGTGTTTGATTGATGTACAGTTTGTCACAGTGTAATCCCAGCCAACGGCACTTTGTTTTTCGAAGATATTAAAAGTCTATCTCATTTATGATCTATGTGGGACATGTGCACTCATCAACTCTTGTCAACAATTGGAAATAATTCAGTCACATAAGTTTATCAGGCTGTGGTGTTTGTCGGTGGTGATTGCAATGTCAGCTGCATACATCGTGCCGCATACGCTGTGCTTTTATATGATACGCAAACTGAATTTGAGCATCTCTTTAACCTTGTTGGTGCCATTAACTGCATTAAAGCTACATTATGATCGTTTTTAAGGATTAAAAACAACATTGTGTGTATTATCTGTCAATTAAGCTGCTCTTTGTGATTAAAAGTGGGATTATTCTTTGATGGTTTCATTTCAAGAAACCATCAAAATTATTCTGAGAATCGATACTATTATTTTAATATTTGTCACAGTTTTATTCACCAAAGAAGGACCGTCAGTAGCTATAAGAAGTACAATGGGATGTAAAAGCAGCACCAGTGGCTGAAATTAGTTTGATGCTATAATGGAATTTTATTATTATTCATCTTCTTGGTTTATGGCTGTTTACACGAGAAATAGATTTTTTTCTAAAGGGGCCATTTTCTGTGGACATTACGCACTGTATCCACCTTTTTGTACCTGTTCCACTGAATTGGCAGTTAGTTTGGTATCTCTGGAAATGTAATGATGATGTAATAATGCAATGAACTAAAGCTAATTTTTATTGTCTTTTTACCTACTGACTTTTAGTAGAAGCTATAGCTATTGTCCTGAGTCCTCTCTGTTTTGGACAAACAATGACTGTCTGTGGCAAAGAGCTTTTGCTTCTGTGATTCCATCAGCGCCTGAAGAGACAAAAATAGCTGCTTAACCTGACACTGTAAAGAGAAGCTAAAAAATAATGACTTCTCTGTGTTTAATTAGACAGAAAGCTCTTAAGTAAATTAGTGGTCTTTTTTTCCAATTTCAAACAGTATTGAAAGTACTAGATAGAAGTTCAGCACATTACTCACATTTAAAAATGACATTGCTGCCATTACTGCATTGTGACATGGGACCTAGTATTGAGTGATGCTTATTTTCTTGTGGGAAATAAAATGTACCATTCGTCATCTTATGCCTCTAGATTATCTCTTTAGGAGGTCAGGGCAACCTCTAGGCAGCAGGCGCCTACATATCTGAGTCTTTACCTTGGATATGTTTTATGGAGATCCCCATGAATCTAAGGAAATGTCTAGATTGATGAGCTAGAATTATTAAGTTTTGTCTTCAATGTTATAATGGAACGTTATAATGATATATGATCTAGAAAGAAATGAATATTACGTACACTGCCTGAAGTTACAAATGTTCTCTAAATATATCAAGACTGCATGAGAACTTTGTGGCATGTTTTATTTTAAAGAAACACCCCAACTCAGTGCTTAGAAAATATGGTATCAAATATGTATATAAATTTGTAACTTCTCAAGACTGATACTACATTTACTACTCACAAAAAACACAAAAAGAGTGTTAATCTCATTTAATGTTTTCACTACAGTTCTACAGTGGCTTTGTTCCCAAGATTATGGAGTTCTTGAGTCTTTGTGAGATCCTCTGGTGCCATCTAGTGGAAAAGTCTGCTATTGCAGTTTACTGCTTTCAGATTGCAGTTTAAAAAAGCTATGCATTGTTTACATCTTGACATATTTCTTCCTTCTGTTTCTAGCAGTGCACTGTAATCTGAGCCAGAATGGCATTGACCACCAGCTGCACCCGGAGAACATGACGTCGCAGCTGGATGAGGAGGAGGATTCTGTGGACGCAGGGGCCGTACATTTGGACGACAGTAGTCCCAGCTACCAGGACGTCAGCCCCCCACCGTACCATCGCCCGCCCCCACCGCACCGCTCTGTGTCTGAGTCTGAGCTCACAAAGGTAAGAGAGTAAAGACATGTCTTTACAAAGAGACTGTTTCAGTAGATCTTACTTACACTTCCTTTATTTAAAACAATAGCACAATGATGTAAACTGAAGTGAGTTTGCTACGTTGCGAACTCTTCAGTAGAAAGACATTGCATTTATTAGAAATAGTCAAATTATTATACTTCTTTTCTAGTTTACTTTTTAAAGTTTATAAATTACCAATAATTCCCCAAAATATACAGATTGAACGAAGTGTATAGAATATCAGATTGTGTTTTTTGAATTTATGTCATAGGATTGTAGAGAAAGTTTATATGTTTTAGCTTACTTTATTAAAGTGGATTGCAATTGCAGTGTTTTACCACTTTGGGTCATCACAGACTGTTTATAAAATTCACAATTACACATTATCTTTTCTACACTGCATTTCTGGAGAAAACCTATCTCGGACCAAACACCTCCCTCAAAGCCTTGTTACTGGTCAGTTGTATAATGTCAATCAGCATGCATTCCCACTCATCTTAATTTGATCTGATACCCCACTAAATTAAAAAAATAATAATCTTAAAATCTATTTTTATGCTCTCCCAATATTATAGCAACTATACCTTCTAATGTTAAGTGTGCTTTGAGTTCCTTAAAGCACTAACAAGCCTTTCCCAGGGAGAACTAACACAGCCTCTTGAGTGTCTCCACTCTGATCGCTAAGCAGAACCTTTACCTGGACATCCTCAGCTGAAACTCAATTCTTGTCTTTAGTCCGAAGGGAAATCTAAGGCTTCTTAGTTTCTAAATGTGTTTTCCAAACAGTTACAAACCTAGCCTCTGTTGTTTTGGAGCTGTAAAGGTGATACACAGAGAGACTAGCCTTTCAGCTGAAAACCTCCCAGATGTCATGAGCTTTGTTCCAGCAGTGTGAAGACAAATATGAGCTGTGCACCACAACACAACAACAAACAAC
The DNA here is from genome assembly GCA_024416835.2 of Perccottus glenii. NCBI lineage: Eukaryota > Metazoa > Chordata > Actinopteri > Gobiiformes > Odontobutidae > Perccottus > Perccottus glenii. The sequence continues at coordinate 6,953,263 of CM044562.2, forward strand.
TCAGAGTGGTTTCAATCCAGGGTACGACACTTCTCTCTGACTTTATGCATTAAGACTTGCCCGGTGGATCTTCATTCAACATGTATCCAGTGCATCCAAAGGCCGAGCTGCGCATTATCAGTGGGAGTGTGTACGGCTATATCAGCTCTATTTCTGCTCACTGGGCAGTGTTCTCTGAAGACAGTGCTGAGAGTGATGCGTAGGAGCTCCTCACATTGATAAGAGTTTCTGTCTGAAATTTCCTTTGCAACTTATCATCTGCATCTGTTAAATCTGTGATTTTTTCCAAAGATGATTATTTTTTTTCTGCAATTACTAAATCAATATTAGCTTTGAAAATTATTTTAACAAATGTTACAATTATATATTGTCTGTGAAGGTTCTCAGTGATATATATCATGTTAATTGTTATTTTAATTAAAGCACAAATGTGCTTCATAAAATAAAGCCTATGTCTAATGCTGGGTTGACCCATTAAACATACATTGACACTTTGGGATAAGAACATGGCTCTCTCTTCACCAAATATGTAAATTAATCTGACAGAACTCTGTAATTATCAATTAAAATAAAATCTATTAATACATTTTTTTTTCCAACACGTTTGAATACACACTAGTGAAGCTAAGACTCCCATTAAACTGTGTACAATATAAAAATGAATGGTCAGATTTAATTCTTGCAAGAAGACGCAAAGTACAAACATGTAACAACGGTACAGGATGAGGTTTGCTTGAAAAAGAGATTTTATATCATGCAGTAAAGGCTGTAGGAGGTCGTTCACCCCATGACTAGACTAAACTAAAAACTAGCTAGACTAGTTATGTCTAGTTTATGTTTGGATTAGCATGAAGGACATCAGATTTGACATAATCTGAAGAGGACTGGGAGCAACCAGTAAGAATTAACCATTAGAAATGAAAGATTATTATAGCAATATTTTAATGTGTAATATAAAATAAGAAATATGTCAAATTATTACTTTAATATCATACTTACAGAATACTTTCTGTAAGGAACACATACAGGATTGTTAAAAATAATAGCAGTACAATGTGACTAACGTGAACAATCCATGTTTTTAGTATATTTTCTATTGCTATGTGGCAAACAAGTTAGGTGCAGTAGATTCTCAGAAAACAAACAATACCCAGCATTCATAATATGCACGCTCTTAATGCTGTGCAATTAGCCAATTAGTTGAAAGAGGTGTGTAAGAAAAATAGCAGTGTGGCATTTAATCATCGAGGTCATCAATTTTGTGAAAAAACAGATGAGAATCAGTGGCTTTAAGAATAAGGCCACCAGCACTTGTTGAACATGCATTTGAAAGCCTGAGGACAATGTTCAGAAGAACACCGTGCTTTGATTAAACTGCTATTATTTTTGAACAATACTGTACATGTTCAGGAAAGTAAGTGACGCCTCTTGTTTAGCCGGAAGTTACAAAAACCATACTAATACAAGGATATAAACATTAAAATATATCAAAACTGAGAACAACATAACTCATAAAGATAAAATGATATTACTAAAATGAAGAGAAAAGCATTGGATTATGAAAATCATTAAAGAGGCGTTGCCGTCCGATGAGCTCAACCAGCTGCTGAAGAAGAGTTCACCAACACGTTGCAGAAAGTGCTCCAACATGGCTGACCAAGAGCTGGAAGCAGGTGGAAAATATTTAACCAAAATCTGAGTTGGACACTAAACAAACTGAGAGGATCAAATATTTGACTAAAGTGAATCAAAAAGGCACTGAAGAAGATGAATCATCAGTGAGAATTAAAAGATCTTCAGTGACTACATAAGTCACAATAATAACTTCCTACTATATTCTATAATTGATTTAATAAATGGTATAGTATTGTAAGCCACTTACATTATATTATTAGATTATAAGGCAGCTGGTAAAAGGGAAAAACAGTTTTGCAGTAAATCTATTGGTCCTTGTCTAGTGCAAGTCATAAAAAATGTAGCTGTTCAGGAAGTAAAGACGTTCCCACCAAACAAGCATTCTTGTATCTAAAATATTGTAGCATTAAAGATTTAATAATAAAAAAAATAGGACACACTCACAACATGTATTTTTAAATGTAACCTAAAACTGGGCTTCAGAGCACACATCAACGACGGCTCTATGTCCACCCACCTCCAGAAGGGTCAGGAGGGTTACAGTCGACCAAAGCAGGGCACCATGACAGCATTCACATTTTGAACTGGAGAATCTACAGAATGTTTTCTTTGGCTCACACAAGACTTTATTGTCATGCCCTTCACATCACATTACAAGTACAGCAATTATTTTTAACAAGCCTGTTATGAAAATTAATACCATTATAGTGCAATTTAAAATGTTCCATTGTTTTCATCAGAATCATTTCCCAAACACAGCGGACAGTTGAAAAACTGGTTTGTATTGTTTATCATCAGCTGAAACCAAACCAACACCTGTCCAAAATAATGTTTCCTTGATCAAGTCTTTGTATTATTGGACTCGTAATTACGGCCCTCAGGAATGCACAGTATCTGTATAAAAGAGGCTGTACTGTTCACTCAGAGCCACTGCAGAGAAGGTCTGGACTGGATGCTCTTTCAGATAATACTGGGTTAATTTGTACTTTTGGATTCCATATTACACTAATAGTTTTCTTGTTCAGTTTAACACACAACAAATCAAAGTAAACGCAGGTCTATTTTTTTAAATTAATTTGTCAATTTTTGCATTTATTAGAGATTAATATTTTATCTATTTTTCAGAATGCATTACATTGTTCTCTTCTCTCTGCTGGCTGCCTGTGTCCTCGCTGATGGTAAGTTTTTGCTCAAATATTTTGAATGTCTTGACATTTTCATCTAAAAATATTAGGTTAGCTTCTATGTAATGTACTCTAAGGCTGTGGTTCAAAACTGGTCTGGCCTCGGGACCCACCTTCACCCCTTGATGACAAGCCGCCACCTAAATTAAGGAAAGTTTTCACACTTTTCAAATTCAGTTATTGAAAAGATTGTGCAGTTTAAATCTGACATAGCACAGAATATCACCGAATGCCAAGACAAAAAACATGTTTAATGATCAATCAAAACAACCAGCAGGTGGCAATGCAAGAGAGGGAAATATTTCATTTTAACTCAATTAGCTGCATTTGAATTAAAACCAAAAAGTGCATCTTAGAGACACAAGGTTTTAAGAATGTTATTGTAACTATAGCTGTGATAAACCTGCATCAGTGAAACCCTTCCTGAACAGCCCTGTATCAATAATATTCAATCAGTAGCACTTAATAAGTCATTGACCATGAGGCTGTTACAACATAACATTTCAGAAACGTCAGCCCTTGTAACAGACTCAGCAGTGCTTTCATGCAAAAACATAATAAATAAAAAAATTCCAACCACTGACAAGTAGTTCTACCCACTCACTGATGAAAATTAACACTTTACTATTAAAACTATTCAGTCACATATTCAAGCAGTAATCATAAAGCTAACATATTAACCAGAACTTTAACAACTTTAACAGACTCAGTTTGTATTTTCCTGCAAAATATATCAAATAAAAAAGTACAACTAACTAACTACTAAGACTCAAAAACGTTTAGCTAAGAAAATTTTCTCACTGAATCCATGACAATCAACACTCATGAACACTCATCAGAGAGATAAACAGATGGTTTCATTTATTGAAATGAATTTACTACCAGTTCCTTCACTAGACTGGACAACGCCGAAACTTGACAGCAGTGGTGGAGTCATAAATTAAAATTAAGAATATTCTTTTAAGACTTCTACATTCCAACAAACTCCAGAGGAAAAAAGCTCTTTAACAAATATTCCATTATTAATAAGGACTTAAGGACTCTAATGGACAAGAGAGAGACACTAAGTTGAATTGCTATCTGTGTGAAGACATTTAAAATGAAATGTGATTATTTGTACATTCTATAAAAGACAAATTATCGACCTCGGATGCTTTCGTTTAAGTTTAACTTACAGTGCTTCCTGAATGTATTTGAACAAAGGTTTTTAATGTGTTTTTAATATTGAAGGTGGTAATATGTTATCAACTTTAACTTGGTATGAGTGAGATCCTCTCTCCTCTCCCTCCTAGTGAGACAAAGAAGTCTCCCTCCATCAAGTAAAGACACACCTCTGTAACCAGATCTTAGGGTGTTGGCACATAGTTTTTAGTTCAGTTTTTGTTTCAGTTTTGTTAGTGAGATTGTTTTTTTTTTCACTTCAGGACAAAGCCGTGCCCGTCAAAAGACATGTTTTAAATAAATTTAACTCTTCTAGACCTTTTGCTAAATGTATAAACTACACAATTATTAAATTAATCCTTTAGGTTTATATCCCGCCTTCAATAGAAAAGTTTATTGTTTCAATTCTTCCAGGTTATGGTTATTCTTTTTAATCTTTATATTGTTTTTGGTGCATTTTCAAATTCCGGTTATTAATTTGGGTCAATAAACATTAAAACAATATTTCTCATAGACTATGCTTGGTGTGGTTGTTTCACTTTAATATTTCTATCCCTGTCTGTCTACAAACTTTCACTGAACTCAGATATAAACTTATATGAGGCTTCTTTACTAATTATTCTTTTGTCCTTTGACTGATTCCCCCATATTTACCTTAAGCGTAATACTACAGAATCTACCCAACCTTTACACACCTACACTGCAATATGGAGAAAAAAAAAGATTTTTTCAGTTGCAGTTTTTATCAACAAACTTAGTTTTTGCCACAACCTACTGTAATAAGTGTTAATCAAAACATGTCCGACCCACTAGCCTGGTATACTAGACCGTTTTGCTTTTTTCAATAGGAGGCCGGTCTGGTCCTTTTCTCACAGTAAATCCCTTCCTCTGCAATTTTGCAGACTGACCAATCACAAGCTGTTTGACTGCAAGAGGTCGTTTATTTCTGCTCTCGCCTTGGTTTTGTATAACCAGCAAAGTATAAAAACAATCAAATCGCTCTGGTGTCTGCTCTACTGCTGGTCAAGTTAATAGTCTCACTCACATGACTTCTTTGTTGACAACCAGCTGTATATTGTCGCTTTTTTTCGCGTCACGTCTGGCTTTTCTGTGATTGGTTAACATTACTCCCATAAACCCAGTCGGGGCTGGCTAGGCTACCGACCCACCAGTTGAGAACCACTGCTCTAAGGGTTAAAACATAGCTTTTGAACCGATGGAGGATTGCTCCATATTCATTTTCAATATCTATTATATTTTTATTATATGTATCTTATTGGGAATATGAACATTAAAATCACATTTTGTTTAAAATGTACCTGTATAAAGACAGAAATAGACATAAAGGTTGTGACTGCTGTGATTCCAGATGACGGCTACTCGTTCAGTTCTCCCGTGGGCTCAGGATATGGAACTCCATTCACTCTGACTGGAGAAGGCGACTCAATGCTGTGCGTGTTTGGGATGATTACAACTCCCTATTTGGGTCAGTAAACACTTGTTGGCCATAGGCCCATCTCATTCTCTACTGATGCTACTGACACCCTCTGGTTGTATTACATCAATATAACCATAGCTCCATTGTTAAGTCTCCTTAACGTGTGACTGGTTCAAAACATGTTGACTCCCTCTTATTCCATATTTAGTTGAAATGTTTTTCAATGATACTGTATGACTGAATCATTAAACTGAGAGAACAGAGAGTGCTAATACAAACCACTTTCTTCTTCAGCATCCAGTTCCGCTTCGGAGACGTCTGGTCTGATGTAGTTGGGGCTAACTACAGTCATCTGCAAGAGCTTGAGCTGCATGAGAACGAATCCATTGTCCAGATTTCTGGGAAATACTACTATAACTACTATTACTATTACTACTACTATTCTTACAACACTATTCAGTCAATAGTATTTGTCACCAGCGAGGGGCGTTCACTGTTCGCTGGCCAGCCCGGTGGATCTTCATTCAACATGTATCCAGAGCATCCAAAGGCCGAGCTGCGCATTATCAGTGGGAGTGTGTACGGCTATATCAGCTCTATTTCTGCTCACTGGGCAGTGTTCTCTGAAGACAGTGCTGAGAGTGATGCGTAGGAGCTCCTCACATTGATAAGAGTTTCTGTCTGAAATTTATTTTGCAACTTATCATCGGCATCTGTTAAATCTGTGATTGAAGCTTTTTTCCAAAAATGATTTTTTTTTCTGCAATTACTAAATCAATATTAGCTTTGAAAATTATTTTAACAAATGTTACAATTATATATTGTCTGTGAAGGTTCTCAGTGATATATATCATGTTAATTGTTATTTTAATTAAAGCACAAAGGTGCTTCATAAAATAAAGCCTATGTCTAATGCTGGGTTGACCCATTAAACATACATTGATACTTTGGGATTAGAACATGGCTCTCTCTTCACCAAATATGTAAATTAATCTGACAGAACTCTGTAATTATCAATTAAAATAAAATCTATTAATACATTTTTTTTTCCAACACGTTTGAATACACACTAGTGAAGCTAAGACTCCCATTAAACTGTGTACAATATAAAAATGAATGGTCAGATTTAATTCTTGCAAGAAGACGCAAAGTACAAACATGTAACAACGGTACAGGATGAGGTTTGCTTGAAAAAGAGATTTTATATCATACAGTAAAGGCTGTAGGAGGTCGTTCACCCCCCCAATGACTAGACTAAACTAAAAACTAGCTAGACTAGTTATGTCTAGTTTATGTTTGGATTAGCATGAAGGACATCAGATTTGACATAATCTGAAAAGGACTGGGAGCAACCAGTAATTATTAAGTAAGAATTAACCATTAGAAATGAAAGATTATTATAGCAATATTTTAATGTGTAATATAAAATAAGAAATATGTCAAATTATTACTTTAATATCATACTTACAGAATACTTTCTGTAAGGAACACATACAGGATTGTTCAAAATAATAGCAGTACAATGTGACTAACCAGACTAATCCAGGTTTTTAGTATATTTTCTATTGCTATGTGGCAAACAAGTTAGGTGCAGTAGATTCTCAGAAAACAAACAATACCCAGCATTCATGACATGCACACTCTTAATGCTGTGCAATTAGCCAATTAGTTGAAAGAGGTGTGTAAAAAAATAGCAGTGTGGCATTTAATCACTGAGTTATCAATTTTGTGAAAAAACAGATGAGAATCAGTGGCTTTAAGAATAAGGCCACCAGCACTTGTTGAACATGCATTTGAAAGCCTGAGGACAATGTTCAGAAGAACACCGTGCTTTGATTAAACTGCTATTATTTTTGAACAATACTGTACATGTTCAGGAAAGTAAGTGACGCCTCTTGTTTAGCCGGAAGTTAGAAACCATACTAATACAAGGATATAAACATTAAAATATATCAAAACTGAGAACAACATAACTCATAAAGATAAAATGATATTACTAAAATGAAGAGAAAAGCATTGGATTATGAAAATCACAAGAAACGTTGCCGTCCGATGAGCTCAACCAGCTGCTGAAGAAGAGTTCACCAACACGTTGCAGAAAGTGCTCCAACATGGCTGACCAAGAGCTGGAAGCAGGTGGAAAATATTTAACCAAAATCTGAGTTGGACACTAAACAAACTGAGAGGATCAAATATTTGACTAAAGTGAATCAAAAAGGCACTGAAGAAGATGAATCATCAGTGAGAATTAAAAGATCTTCAGTGACTACATAAGTCACAATAATAACTTCCTACTATATTCTATAATTGATTTAATAAATGGTATAGTATTGTAAGCCACTTACATTATATTATTAGATTATAAGGCAGCTGGTAAAAGGGAAAAACAGTTTTGCAGTAAATCTATTGGTTCTTGTCTAGTGCAAGTCATAAAAAGCTGAAGTAGCTGTAGCTGAAGTTCCAGGGAGCAGCCATTTGGCTTTTCTACCTATAAAACCCGCCGGTCAGCCGATGGGCTGGAAGGCTTTAGTCAAAGTCAAAGTCTGCTTTATTGTCAATTTCCACATGTACAGTACATACATACAGAGAATCGAAATTGCGTTACTCTCAGTCCCCGGTGCATACAGATAACATTATCATTAAAGCCTAAAAAAAAAATAACTCAAATTTAAAAATGTAGATACAACTATACAATAAGGGAGTGATAAAAAAAATACATAATAAAATTAAAAATAAAGCTAAAAAATCAATTTAAATAAAGCAGCGCAAGGTGAGTGACAGATATTGTGCAAATCAATAAAGTGAACAACAGTGCAGTTAAAAGATTTTTTTTTAGTGCAAAAAAATCACTTATTAAAATATCTTGTCTGGTTAAAGTGACAAGTGTCCAAGAGCAGTTATTTACTGACTGATGAGGTAGTGGAATGACATCAGTTCCATGCCGGATGAGGTAGTGTGCGGTGAGTGAGCAGACCAATGCTGCACAAGTGACTAGTGCATGTCATCATATAATTAGTGGGGGGGGGGTCATAGTTCAGGGTCATAGTTCAGTGGTGCCTGGGGGTGCCTGGGGGGTCATAGTTCAGGGTCATAGTTCAGTGGTGCCTGGGGAAGAAGAGGGGAGGGGGGGCAGGTTCGGGAGGGAGTTCAGCTTCCTGACAGCCTGGTGGATGAAGCTGTCCTTCAGTCTGCTGGTCCTGGCCTGGAGACTCCGCAGTCTCCTCCCTGATGGTAGCAGGCTGAAAAAGCTGTGTGATGGGTGAGTGGGATCACCTGTGATGCAGAGGGCTTTGCGGGTGAGACGTGTTCCATAAATGTCCTGGAGGGAGGGGAGAGAGACACCAATGATCTTCTCAGCTGTTCTCACTATGCGTTGCAGAGTCTTTAGACTAATATCCTTAATCAGCTGTGAACAGTTGCTTTTGTTATGTAATCCATGTGGGGCCTATAAAACCCGCAGGACAGCCAATGGCCTGGAAGGCTTTAGATTCAAGATTTTTATTCGTCACATACAAAATTATATACAGCATATATAACCAGCAGTGAAATGTGAGTCAGGTCCGCTCCATGGACAGTGCAATTATTAAGGAAAACACACAGATGAAAAATATGCATGAATATAGCTATGTAAGAATGAAATAAAAAAGTAAACAATAAAAAATATAAGAATAGAATATAAAAAAATGTGTATTGTGGGATTAAATCTAGATCGCAATATAATGTACATGAATGTAAACTGTGGACTTAAATATTAAAATGTACAGGGATGTACAGTGTGCATATGTGTATTTAGCTGTGGTCTTAAATATTAAGATACACATGAAGGTGCAAGAAGCAAATGTGCAAAACAGGGTGACACTGTCAGTGTGTCTATGAGAGGTAGTGTATGAAGTAAAGCCTTTTCAAATCCAACTAAAAACCTGCTCAGATCCAACTAAAACTAAAACCAACTAAGACCTGTTCAGAATCCAACTAAAACTTGTTCAGATCCAACTAAAAACCTGTTCAAATCCATCTAAAACCTGTTCAGATCCAACTAAAAACCTGTTCAAATCCAACCAAAACCTGTTCAAATCCAACTAAAACCCGCTCAAATCCAACTAAACCCTGTTCAAATCCATCTAAAACCTGTTCAGATCCAACTAAAAACCTGATCAAATCCTTCCAAAACCTGATCAAATCCAACTAAAACCTGCTCAAATCCACCTAAAACCTGTTCAAATCCAACTATTACCTGTTCAAATCCAACTAAAGCCTGTCCAAATCCATCTGAAACAAGATCAAATCCATCTTAAACCTGTTCAAATCCAACTATTACCTGTTCAAATCCAGCTAAAACCTGTTCAAATCCATCTAAAACCTGATCAAATCCATCTAAAACCTGATCAAATCCAACTAAAACCTGTTCAAATCCATCTAAAACCTGTTCAAATCCAACTCTTACCTGTTCAAATCCAACTAAAACCTGTTCAAATCCATCTAAAACCTGATCAAATCCTTCCAAAACCTGATCAAATCCAACTAAAACCTGTTCAAATCCATCTAAGACCTGTTCAAATCCAACTATTACCTGTTCAAATCCAACTAAAACCTGTTCAAATCCAATTAAAAACCCGATCAAATCCAACTAAGACCTGTTCAAATCCAAATAAAACCTGTTCAAATCCAAATAAAACCTGTTCAAATCCAACTAAAACCTGTTCAAATCCATCTAGAACCTGATCAAATCCAACTAAAACCTGTTCAAATCCATCCAAAACCTGATCAAATCCAACTGAAACCTGTTCAAATCCATCTAAAACCTGTTCAAATCCAACTTTTACTTGTTCAAATCCAACTAAAACCTGTTCAAATCCATCTAGAACCTGATCAAATCCAACTAAAACCTGTTCAAATCCATCCAAAACCTGTTCAAATCCAACTAAAAACCAGTTCAAATCCAACTAAAAACCAGTTCAAATCCTTCTAAAACCTGATCAAATCCTATTAAAACCCAATCAAATCCAACTAAGACCTGTTCAAATCCAATTAAAACCCAATCAAATCCAACTAAGACCTGTTCAAATCCATCTAAAACCAGTTCAAATCCAACTAAAACCTGTTCAAATCCAATTAAAACCCAATCAAATCCAACTAAGACCTGTTCAAATCCATCTAAAACCTGTTCAAATCCAACTAAACCTGTTCAAATCCATCTAAAACCTGTTCAAATCCAACTGAAACCTGTTCAAATCCAACTAAAACCTGTTCAAATCCAACTAAAACCTGTTCAAATCCAACTAAAACCTGTTCAAATCCAATTAAAACCTGATCAAATCCAACTAAGACCTGTTCAAATCCAAATAAAACCTGTTCAAATCCAAATAAAACCTGTTCAAATCCAACTAAAACCTGTTCAAATCCAATTAAAAACCTGATCAAATCCAACTAAGACCTGTTCAAATCCAAATAAAACCTGTTCAAATCCAAATAAAACCTGTTCAAATCCAACTAAAACCTGTTCAAATCCAATTAAAAACCTGATCAAATCCAACTAGGACCTGTTCAAATCCAAATAAAACCTGATCAAATCCAACTAAGACCTGTTCAAATCCATCCAAAACCTGATCAAATCCATCTGAAACCTGTTTAAATCCATCTAAAACCTGTTCAAATCCAACTTTTACCTGTTTAAATCCAACTAAAACCTGTTCAAATCCATCTAGAACCTGATCAAATCCAACTAAAACCTGTTCAAATCCATCCAAAACCTGTTCAAATCCAACTAAAAACCAGTTCAAATCCTTCCAAAACCTGATCAAATCCAACTAAAACCTGTTCAAATCCATCCAAAACCTGTTCAAATCCAACTAAAAACCAGTTCAAATCCTTCCAAAACCTGATCCAATCCGACTAAAACCTGTTCAAATCCATCTAAAACTTGTTCAAATCCAACTATTACCTGTTCAAATCCAACTAAAACCTGTTCAAATCCAATTAAAACCCGATCAAATCCAATTAAGACCTGTTCAAATCCATCTAAAACCTGTTCAAATCCAACTAAACCTGTTCAAATCCATCTAAAACCTGTTCAAATCCAACTGAAACCTGTTCAAATCCAACTAAAACCTGTTCAAATCCAACTAAAACCTGTTCAAATCCAACTAAAAACCTGTTCAAATCCAACTAAAACTTGTTCAAATCCATCTAAAACCTGTTCAAATCCAACTAAAACCTGTTCAAATCCAGCTAAAAACCTGTTCAAATCCAACTAAAACCTGTTCAAATCCAACTATTACCTGTTCAAATCCATCTAAAACCTGTTCACATCCATCTAAAACCTGTTCACATCCATCTAAAACCTATTCAAATCCAACTAAGACCTGTTCAAATCCAACTAAAACCTGTTCAAATCCATCTAAAACCTGATCAAATCCTTCCAAAACCTGATCAAATCCAACTAAAACCTGTTCAAATCCATCTAAACCTGTTCAAATCCAACTATTACCTGTTAAAATCCAACTAAAACCTGTTCAAATCCATCTAAAACCTGATCAAATCCTTCTAAAACCTGATCCAATCCGACTAAACCTGTTCAAATCCATCTAAAACCTGTTCAGATCCAACTATTACCTGTTCAAATCCAACTAAAACCTGTTCAAATCCAATTAAAACCCGATCAAATCCAACTAAGACCCGTTCAAATCCATCTAAAACCTGTTCAAATCCAACTGAAACCTGTTCAAATCCATCTAAAACCTGTTCAAATCCAACTAAAACCTGTTCAAATCCAACTAAAACCTGTTCAAATCCAACTAAAACCTGTTCAAATCCAACTAAACCCTGTTCAAATCCATCTAAAACCTGTTCAAATCCAACTAAAACCTGTTTAAATCCAACTAAAACCTGTTCAAATCCAGCTAAAAACCTGTTCAGATCCAACTAAAACCTGTTCAAATCCAACTATTACCTGTTCAAATCCATCTAGAACCTGTTCACATCCATCTAAAACCTGTTCAAATCCAACTAAGACCTGTTCAAATCCAACTAAGACCTGTTCAAATGCATGAGGATGTTAAGAAGCTGGTTTAGAGTTCAAGAGCCTGATGGCCTGGGGGAAGAAACTCCTCCTGAGTCTCTCGGTTTTAGCCATCAGGCTGCGGTAGCGCTTGCCAGATGGCAGCAAAGTGAAAATATGATTACTGGGGTGGGTGGAGTCTTTGATGATTTTTGCAGCTCTACTTCTGCAGCGTTTGTAGATGTCCTGCAGAGAGAGAGCAGACCCTGAAATGCGCTCAGCTAAGCGCACAACTCTCTGCAGGGCTTTGCAGTCTTGACTGGAGCTGTTCCCATACCACACAGAGATACATTGAGTCAATACACTTTCTATAGCTCCAGAATAGAAAGTTTTCAGGATTGCTGGTGAGAACCTGAATTTCCTCAGCTGTCGCAGATAGTACAGTCTTTGCCTGGCTTTATTTACCTGTGTTCGAGTGTGAGTAGTCCAAGTCAGGTCCTCAGAGATGTTTACACCAAGGTACTTGAAGCTACTCACCCTCTCCACAGGGGTCCCACTAATCATAGGAGGAGTGTAGGGCTGCTGCTGCGTCTTCCTGAAGTCTACAATCAGTTCTTTAGTTTTGCCTGTTTGACCTGACGCATGGCTCTTTTTCCAGAGCTAGGTGTGGAGGGTTGTGTCCGAAGCAATTGTTCTTTTTTTGCCTTCGTCGCACACATATGAGAGTTAGCCAACTCTCTTGCAAGCTCCACCAGGAAGTCCACCCGTCTTTCCTGCCTTCCGGTGCATGCCTGATACAGCACATGTGCATTCAGTGCTGCCATGTCAATCATGTTATAGAACACGGCAACTGGCCAGCGCCGTGTCCCTGTGCGGACAGTGTACTTCCGCACCATCTGGTCCATCACATCCACGCCGCACTTTGTGGTGTTGTAAAGGGTGACAGTGTTTGGCTTCCTTTTGGTGGTATTTTCAGTCTGAATCACGCTGTGCATGCTGCTAAGAATGTAGACAGTCTTCTTCCGTTTGGGCGCATACGCCGTCAGCGTAGCAGGTTTGCTGACCAGCAGTCACGTAGTGATGGAACCTTGGTAAGCCCCGCAAGATGACAATTGCAATAAATGCCATTAGTTCAGGAGGGCCATGAACCAATGAACATGCTCAGTTTCCTGTGCATGTTGAATAGTCCATTCTTGAATGCTATGAAGCATGTCAAGAGTGATGAAACATCTGCAGTGTGAACAAATTCAAATTGTGAGCAATGGAAAAGTCAAATGATATCACAAATGCATGCATAGATACTAATAATAATTCCAGTATCTCCTTCTCTGTATCGGAATAATGTCTGAAATATCTTCCTAAATAAAAAGATACAACTAAAGCTAAGAAACAACTAATAATGTTTTGCACTTCAGATGGCAGTCAATGTCTGCTAATTAGTAGTACAAACAAAAAAGTGGACAATAAAAAAAATATTTATGTCACTCCAGTCTGCTTTTTTGCTGTTTTCCACTTACTGGTTTGAAATTAAATAGGAAATAATATGAAATGAAACTTAACCTGAAGACAGATCAGACAGCTCTGAGTCCGAATCCGGCTGAAGTTCTATGTCTTCTCCATCTGAGTCACAAGGTTTACTTCACTCAGGATCATTTCCAAGGCCTGCTGAGTTCTCTGCTTTTAGCAGCCCTCCCTCCCCCACACATACAAACAAGCCACCAGCAACCATTCACACACACACCCCCAACCCCCCTGCAGATTGCTCAGGTAATGACCATATTTACACATGAATTGATGCTAATGATAGCCAAAAGACTAGCCAGTTAGCTTCCACTTGGCTAAAGGAGGGTTACAAATTTCTGGGACTTCTAGTGTTAAACCGTGTACAATATAAAAATGAATGGTCAGATTTAATTCCTGCAAGAAGAAGCAAAGTACAAACATGTAACAATGGTACAGGATTCCCAGGTGCAGGATTCATTCTGTGGCAAGTTATGTCTACTTCTAGTTACGTCTAGTTTATGTTAGGATTAGCATGAAGGACATCAGATTTGACATAATCTGAAGAGGACTGGGAGCAACCAGTAAGAATTAACCATTAGAAATGAAAGATTATTATAGCAATATTTTAATGTGTAATATAAAATAAGAAATATGTCAAATTATTACTTTAATATCATACTTACAGAATACTTTCTGTAAGGAACACATACAGTATTGTTCAAAATAATAGCAGTGCAACGTGACTAACGTGAACAATCCATGTTTTTAGTATATTTTCTATTGCTATGTGGCAAACAAGTTAGGTGCAGTAGATTCTCAGAAAACAAACAATACCCAGCATTCATAATATGCACGCTCTTAATGCTGTGCAATTAGCCAATTAGTTGAAAGAGGTGTGTAAAAAAAATAGCAGTGTGGCATTTAATCACTGAGGTCATCAATTATGTGAAAAAACAGATGAGAATCAGTGGCTTTAAGAATAAGGCCACCAGCACTTGTTGAACATGCATTTGAAAGCCTGAGGACAATGTTCAGAAGAACACCGTGCTTTGATTAAACTGCTATTATTTTTGAACAATACTGTACATGTTCAGGAAAGTAAGTGACGCCTCTTGTTTAGCAGGAAGTTACAAAAACCATACTAATACAAGGATATAAACATTAAAATATATCAAAACTGAGAACAACGTAACTCATAAAGATAAAATAATATTACTAAAATGAAGAGAAAAGCATTGGATTATGAAAATCACTAAAGAGGTGTTGCCGTCCGATGAGCTCAACCAGCTGCTGAAGAAGAGTTCACCAACACGTTGCAGGAAGTGCTTCAACATGGCTGACCAAGAGCTGGAAGCAGGTGGAAAATATTTAACCAAAATCTGAGTTGGACACTAAACAAACTGAGAGGATCAAATATTTGACTAAAGTGAATCAAAAAGGCACTGAAGAAGATGAATCATCAGTGAGAATTAAAAGATCTTCAGTGACTACATAAGTCACAATAATAACTTCCTACTATATTCTATAATTGATTTAATAAATGGTATAGTATTGTAAGCCACTTACATTATATTATTAGATTATAAGGCAGCTGGTAAAAGGGAAAAACAGTTTTGCAGTAAATCTATTGGTCCTTGTCTAGTGCAAGTCATAAAAAATGTAGCTGTTCAGGAAGTAAAGACGTTCCCACCAAACAAGCATTCTTGTATCTAAAATATTGTAGCATTAAAGATTAATTAATAAAAAAAAATAGGACACACTCACAAATTGTATTTTTAAATGTAACCTAAAACTGGGCTTCAGAGCACACATCAACGACGGCTCTATGTCCACCCACCTCCAGAAGGGTCAGGAGGGTTACAGTCGACCAAAGCAGGGCACCATGACAGCATTCACATTTTGAACTGGAGAATCTACAGAATGTTTTCTTTGGCTCACACAAGACTTTATTGTCATGCCCTTCACATCACATTACAGCAAGTACAGCAATTATTTTTAACAAACCTGTTATGAAAATTAATACCATTATAGAGCAATTTAAAATGTTCCATCCTTTTCACCAGAATCATTTCCCAAACACAGCGGACAGTTGAAAAACAGGTTTGTATTGTTTATCATCAGCTGAAACCAAACCAACACCTGTCCAAAATAATGTTTCCTTGATCAAGTCTTTGTATTGTTGGACTCATAATGACGGCCCTCAGGAATGCACAGTATCTGTATAAAAGAGGCTGTACTGTTCACTCAGAGCCACTGCAGAGAACGTCTGGACTGGATGCTCTTTCAGATAATACTGGGTTAATTTGTACTTTTGGATTCCATATCACACTAATAGTTTTCTTGTTGAGTTTAACACACAACAAATCAAAGTAACTGCAGGTCTTTTTTTTTTACTTCATTTGTCAATTTTTGCATTTATTAGACATTAATATTTGATCTATTTTTCAGAATGCATTACATTGTTCTCTTCTCTCTGCTGGCTGCCTGTGTCCTCGCTGATGGTAAGTTTTTGCTCAAATATTTTGAACATCTAGACATTTTCATCTAAAAATATTAGGTTAGCTTCTATGTAATGTACTCTAAGGCTGTGGTTCTCAACTGGTCTGGCCTCGGGACCCACCTTCACCCCTTGATGACAAGCCGCCACCTAAATTAAGGAAAGTTTTCACACTTTTCAAATTCAGTTATTGAAAAGATTGTGCAGTTTAAATCTGACATAGCACAGAATATCACTGAATGCAAGACAAAAAACATGTTTAATGATCAATAAAAAAAAACAGCAGGTGGCAATGCAAGAGAGGGAAATATTTCATTTTAACTCAATTAGCTGCATTTGAATTAAAACCAAAAAGTGCATCTTAGAGACACAAGGTTTTAAGAATGTTATTGTAACTATAGCTGTGATAAACCTGCATCAGTGAAACCCTTACTGAACAGCCCTGTATCAATAATATTCAATCAGTAGCACTTAATAAGTCATTGACCATGAGGCTGTTACAACATAACATTTCAGAAACTTGCTAAAAAAAATAATTTGTGTGTGAACACTCATCAGAGAGATAAACAGATGGTTTCATTTATTGAAACGGATTTACTACCAGTTCCTTAACTAGACTGGACAACGCCAAAACTTGACAGCAGTGGTGGAGTCATAAATTCTTCTACATTCCAACAAACTCCACAGAGGAAAAAAGCTCTTTAACAAATATTCCGTTAACACAAACTTTTACAAACCTGAACTTTCAACAATCACGTCCGTAGACTTTAAAAAGTGATTAATAAGGACTTAAGGACTCTAATGGACAAGAGAGAGACACTAAGTTTAATTGCTATCTGTGTGAAGACATTTAAAAATGAAATGGGATTATTTGTACATTCTATAAAAGACAAATTCTCGACCTTGGATGCTTTCGTTTAAGTTTAACTTACAGTGCTTCCTGAATGTATTTGAACAAAGGTTTTTAATGTGTTTTTAATATTGAAGGTGGTAATATGTTATCAACTTTAACTTGGTATGAGTGAGATCCTCTCTCCTCCCCCTCCTAGTGAGACAAAGAAGTCTCCCCCCATCAAGTAAAGACACGCCTCTGTAACCAGATCTTAGGGTGTTGGCACATAGTTTTTATTTCAGTTTCTGTTTCAGTTTTGTTAGTGGGATTGTTTTTTTTACTTCAGGACAAAGCCTTGCCCGTCAAAAGACATTTTTTTAATAAATTTGTGGTTTATTTACTGCCACGAGCAATCAACTATAATTAGGCTGTTTTCTTCTAAAGTCGACAAGGAACTCTGAACATTTTTCAATTAGCATTTTTACTCTAAGAACCTTCCATATGCCAAACTCTGATTCGACTGGGGTTAAGCTGACACAGACAACCAGCACCTTCTCACAGGCAGAGCCGTTTCCTGATCTCTGACCCAAGAAAGAGTTCTTGGACCACAGTGGACCAGCTGTCACATGTGGCCGAAGGAGCTCGGACCTGTGGGTATTACAACATCCCGTTGTCCCTCAGCTTCTGGCCCCCTCTGACCCACCGCCTCTGACTCCTAGCCTGGTTCTTAAGCAGGCTAGGAGGTAATTCTTCCAGGTTATGGTTATTCTTTTTGCTATTTATATTGTTTTTGGTGCATTTACAAAGTCTGGTTTGGGTCAATAAACATTAAAACAATATTTCTCATAGACTATGCTTGGTGTGGTTGTTTCACTTTAATATTTCTATCCCTGTCTGTCTACAAACTTTCACTGAACTCAGATATAAACTTATATGAGGCTTCTTTACTAATTATTCTTTTGTCCTTTGACTGATTCCCCCATATTTACCTTAAGCGTAATCCTACAGAATCTACCCAACCTTTACACACCTACACTGCAATATGGAGAAAAAAAAAGATTTCTTCAGTTGCAGTTTTTATCCACAAACTTTTTGCTACCACCTACTGTAATAAGTGTTAACGACATTTAAAAAGGTATGTGACATCATCAAAACAGGTCCGACCCACTAGCCTGGTTTACTAGACCGTTTTCCTTTTTTCAATAGGAGGCCGGTCTGGTCCTTTTCTCACAGCAAATCCCTTCCTCTGCAATTTTGCAGACTGACCAATCACAAGCTGTTTGACTGGAGCAGGTTGTGGTTGGCTGGATACTTTAATTAATTCGGCTCATTCGGATAGTCCAAAACATCCAAAATGTCGGACGCTGCTACCAAGAGGCCGTTTATTTCTGCTCTCGCCTTGGTTTTGTATAACCAGCAAAGTATAAAAACAATCAAATCGCTCTGGTGTCTGCTCTACTGCTGGTCAAGTTAACTAGTCTCACTCACATGACTTCTTTGTTGACACCTGGCTGTATAGCGTCCCTTTTTGTCGCGTCACGTCTGGCGTTTCTGTGATTGGTTAACATTACTCCAGTAAACCCCACCCTTGAAATCAGATGCAAGCAACAGTGTACCAGACTAACTTCTATACAATAGGAAAAAAGTTAGTCGTGGCTGGAAAGGCTACCGACCCACCAGTTGAGAACCACTGCTCTAAGGGTTAAAACACATTTGAACCGATTTCTCCATATTCATTTTCAATATCTATTTTATTTTAGGGCCCATAAAAAGTGTAATATGTTCATAAACTTGAATGTCATTTTTTTTTTTTTATATTTTGACCTATGTCTTACTTAATTTACAACTCACCAATATTCAAATGTTCTGGATATCATTTTAATAATATTCTTAAGCATATGTATCCTATTGGGAATATGATATATGATGCTGTGATTGCAGAGGACACCTACTCGTTCAGTTATGTTGTGGGCTCAGGAGGTGGGAATCTATACACACTGACTGGAGAAGGCCGAATCACTGGTGTGCGTGTTTGGGACGATAACAGCTACATTTATGGGTCAGTAAAAACTTGTTGGCCATAGGCCCGTCTCATTCTCTACTGATGCTACTGACACCCTCTCGTTGTATTATATCAATATAACCATAGCTCCATTGTTAAGTCTCCTTAACGTGTGACTGGTTCAAAACATGTTGACTCCCTCTTAGTTCATAATTAGTTGAAATGTTTTTTCAATGATACTGTATGACTGAATCATTAAACTGAGAGAACAGAGAGTGCTAATACAAACCACTTTCTTCTTCAGCATCCAGTTCCGCTACGGAGACGTCTGGTCTGATGTAGTTGGGTCTAACACCAGTCTTCTGCAAGAGCTTGAGCTGCATAAGAACGAATCCATTGTCCAGATTACTGGGAAATACTACTATAACTTATATTACTACTACTTTTCTTACAACAGTATTCATTCAGTTGTATTTGTCACCAGCGAGGGGCGTTTACTGATTGCTGGTGTGCCCAATGGAGCTACATTCAACATGTATCCAGTGCATCCAAAGGCCGAGCTGCGCATGATCAGTGGAAATGTGAACGGCTTTATCACCTCTCTTGCTGCTCACTGGGATGTGTTCTCTGAAGACAGTGCTGAGAGTGTTGAGTCCTCACATTGAAAAGAGTTTCTGTCTGAAATTTCCTTTGCAACTGAACATCTGCATCTGTTAAATCTGTGATTGAAGCTTTTTTCCAAAGATGATTATTTTTATTCTGCAATTACTAATTCAAAATTACCGTTAAAAATTATTTTAACAAATGTTACAATGATGTACAGTATATCATATATATATATTACATGATATACTGAGAAGCACAAAACTGCTTCATAAAGCCTATGTCTAATGTCTAATGCTTGGTTGACCTATTAAACATACATTAATACTTTGGGATTAGAACATGGCTCTCTCTTCACCAAATGTGTAAATCATTGTAAAAGAACTTTGTAATAATCAATCAAAATAAAATCTATTAACACAATTTTCTGACTGAACGTGTTTGAACACACACTAGTGAAGCTAAGAATCCCATAGAACTGTCCTTTTTTCTAAAATATAAAATAAAGGTTAATGACTACCCCACATTTTAAGGTTTAGCTCTTTTAGTTCAGTTTAGTGTGCAGGAATTTGTAGCTCCATAAGACAGACACAGAGATAGACAGACCAAAATCGCTTCAGAGTTTTATTTACTCAAGTACATTTAATTGTATATCATGTATTAACTTTACATAGAGCTACACTTAAATGACTAAGTTATATTTCAAGACAAGACATTTATTTTTGTATAGCCCAATGTCACAACAACAGCCGCCTCAAAGGGCTTAACAGACTGCACTAGACAACATCTCCTCTCCTTAGACCCTCCATCAGGGTAAGGAAAAACTCAAAAAAAAAAAAAACCCACCCTGGAAAAAAGAGAAACCTCAGGAGAACCACAGAAGGGGGGATCCACTCCCGGGACAGACAGGCCGTGCAGGAATGTGTCCAGGGCAGTTGAAAAATACATAGAAATACACAAAGTCAAAGTCAAATTTATTTCTATAGCACATTTACAGATGGCTGAGCCACACCAAAGTGCTTCACAATAAAGTGCTACGTAAGTGCAATAAACAAAGGAAGACAAAGAAGAAATAATAATTATAATATATAAACAGATATACAAAACATATTCACACAAAAAAACATTTATTACACACTCTGTGTGTGTGTGAGTATAAGGGGGGATGGGACCGCAACCAGCATCAAGGTAGATGACAGGTGGGCTGGGGGGTCCTTATACTGGAGCAAAGGCCGGGGAGGGGAGGGAAGACACACATCACCCATCAGGACAGAGGTTTGCGTCCAGCCTAAGAAGAGTTAGAAAAGAAAAAAAGTGCTAAATACCACTGCAAAATTAGGCAGGTGTAATAATAATATGAGCGGTTGAGTGTGTACCTACAGCTACAAACAGTGTGAGTGTGTACCTACAGCTACAACCAGTGTGAGCGTGTACCTACAGCTACATCCAGTGCGAGCGTGTACCTACAGCTACAGCCAGTGTGAGTGTGTACTTACAGCTACAACCAGTGTGAGCGTGTACCTACAGCTACAACCAGTGTGAACGTGTATCTACAGCTACAACCAGTGTGAGTGTGTACCTACAACTACAGCCAGTGTGAGTGTGTACCTACAGCTACAACCAGTGTAAGTGTGTACCTACAGCTACAACCAGTGTGAACGTTTCCTTATAGCTACAACCAGTGTGAGCGTGTACCTACAGCTACAACCAGTTTGAGCGTGTACCTACAGCTACAAACAATGTGAGCGTGTACCTATAGTTAAAGCCAGTGTGAATCTGTACCTACAGCTACAACCAGTGTGAGTGTGTACCTACAGCCACAACCAGTGTGAGCGTGTACCTACAGCTACAACCAGTTTGCGCGTGTACCTACAGCTACAAACAATGTGAGCGTGTACCTACAGTTAAAGCCAGTGTGAGTTTGTACCTACAGCTACAACCAGTGTGAGTGTGTACCTACAGCTACAACCAGTGTGAGCGTGTACCTACAGCTACAACCAGTGTGAGCGTGTACCTACAGTTACAGCCAGTGTGAGCGTGTACCTACAGCTACAACCAGTTTTAGCATGTACCTACAGCTACAAACAATCTGAGCGTGTACCTACAGTTAAAGCCAGTGTGAGTCTGTACCTACAGCTACAACCAGTGTGAGTGTGTACCTACAGCTACAACCAGTGTGAGCGTGTACCTACAGCTACAACCAGTTTGAGCGTGTACCTACAGCTACAAACAATGTGAGCGTGTACCTACAGCTACAACCAGTGTGAGCGTGTACCTACAGCTACAACCAGTTTGAGCGTGTACCTACAGCTACAAACAATGTGAGCGTGTACCTACAGTTAAAGCCAGTGTGAGTTTGTACCTACAGCTACAACCAGTGTGAGTGTGTACCTACAGCTACAACCAGTGTGAGCGTGTACCTACAGCTACAACCAGTGTAAACGTGTACCTATAGCTTCAACCAGTGTGAGCGTGTACCTACAGCTACAAACAGTGTGAGCGTGTACCTACAGCTACAACCAGTGTGAGCGTGTACCTACAGTTACAGCCAGTGTGAGTTTGTACCTACAGCTACAACCAGTGTGAGCGTGTACCTACAGCTACAACCAGTGTGAGCGTGTACCTACAGCTACAACCAGTTTTAGCGTGTACCTACAGCTACAAACAATGTGAGCGTGTACCTACAGTTAAAGCCAGTGTGAGTCTGTACCTACAGCTACAACCAGTGCGAGTGTGTACCTACAGCTACAACCAGTGTGAGCATGTACCTACAGCTACAACCAGTTTGAGCGTGTACCTACAGCTACAAACAATGTGAGCGTGTACCTACAGTTAAAGCCAGTGTGAGTTTGTACCTACAGCTACAACCAGTGTGAGTGTGTACCTACAGCTACAACCAGTGTGAGCGTGTACCTACAGCTACAACTAGTGTGAACGTGTATCTACAGCTACAACCAGTGCGAGCGTGTACCTACAGCTACAACCAGTGTGAGTTTGTACCTACAGCTACAACCAGTGCGAGCGTGTACCTACAGCTAGAAAAGGTGCGAGTGTGTACCTACAGCTACAACCAGTGTGAGCATGTACCTACAGCTACAACCAGTTTGAGCGTGTCCCTACAGCTACAAACAATGTGAGCGTGTACCTACAGTTAAAGCCAGTGTGAGTTTGTACCTACAGCTACAACCAGTGTTAGTGTGTACCTACAGCTACAACCAGTGTGAGCGTGTACCTACAGCTACAACTAGTGTGAGTTTGTACCTACAGCTAGAACCAGTGCGAGCGTGTACCTACAGCTAGAAAAGGTGTGAGTGTGTACCTACAGCTACAACCAGTGTGAGCATGTACCTACAGCTAGAACCGGTGTGAGTGTGTACCTACAGCTACATCCAGTGTGAGCGTGTACCTACAGCTAGAACCAGTGTTAGCGTGTACCTACAGCTAGAACCAGTGTTAGTGTGTACCTACAGCTACAACCAGTGTGAGCGTGTACCTACAGCTACAACCAGTTTGAGCGTGTACCTACAGCTAGAAACAATGTGAGCGTGTACCTACAGTTAAAGCCAGTGTGAGTTTGTACCTACAGCTACAACCAGTGTGAGTGTGTACCTACAGCTACAACCAGTGTGAGCGTGTACCTACAGCTACAACCAGTGTGAGCGTGTACCTACAGCTACAACCAGTGTGAACGTGTACCTACAGCTACAACCAGTGTGAGTGTGTACCTACAGCTACAACCAGTGTGAACGTGTACCTACAGCTACAACCAGTGTGAACGTAAACCTACAGCTACAACCAGTGTGAACGTGTATCTACAGCTACAACCAGTGCGAGTGTGTACCTACAGCTACAACCAGTGTGAGTTTGTACCTACAGCTAGAACCAGTGCAAGCGTGTACCTACAGCTACAACCAATGTGAACGTGTACCTAAAGCTACAACCAGTGTAAGCGTGTACCTACAGCTAGAACCTGTGTGAGTGTGTACCTACAGCTACAACCAGTGTGAGTGTGTACCTACAGCTACATCCAGTGTGAGCGTGTACCTACAGCTAGAAACAGTGTGAGCGTGTACCTACAGCTACAGCCAGTGTGAGTGTGTACCTACAGTTACAACCAGTGTGAGTGTGTACCTACAGCTACAGCCAGTGTGAGTGTGTACTTACAGCTACAACCAGTGTGAGCGTGTACCTACAGCTACAACCAGTGTGAACGTGTATCTTCAGCTACAACCAGTGTGAGCGTGTACCTACCACTACAGCCAGTGTGAGTGTGTACCTACAGCTACAACCAGTGTGAGTGTGTACCTACAGCTACAACCAGTGTGAACGTTTCCTTATAGCTACAACCAGTGTGAGCGTGTACCTACAGCTACAACCAGTTTGAGCGTGTACCTACAGCTACAACCAGTTTGAGCGTGTACCTACAGCTACAAACAATGTGAGCGTGTACCTACAGTTAAAGCCAGTGTGAGTCTGTACCTACAGCTACAACCAGTGTGAGTGTATACCTACAGCTACAACCAGTGTGAGCGTGTACCAACAGCTACAACCAGTTTGAGCGTGTACCTACAGCTACAAACAATGTGAGTGTGTACCTACAGTTAAAGCCAGTGTGAGTTTGTACCTACAGCTACAACCAGTGTGAGTGTGTACCTACAGCTACAACCAGTGTGAGTGTGTACCTACAGCTACAACCAGTGTGAGTGTGTACCTACAGCTACATCCAGTGTGAGCGTGTACCTACAGCTACTGCCAGTGTGAGTGTGTACTTACAGCTACAACCAGTGTGAGCGTGTACCTACAGCTACAACCAGTGTGAACGTGTCTCTACAGCTACAACCAGTGTGAGCGTGTACCTACAACTACAGCCAGTGTGAGTGTGTACCTACAGCTACAACCAGTGTGAGTGCTTACCTACAGCTACAACCAGTGTGAATGTTTCCTTATAGCTACAACCAGTGTGAGCGTGTACCTACAGCTAAAACCAGTTTGAGCGTGTACCTACAGCTACAAACAATGTGAGCGTGTACCTACAGTTAAAGCCAGTGTGAGTCTGTACCTACAGCTACAACCAGTGTGAGTTTGTACCTACAGCTACAACCAGTGTTGTAGCTGTAGGCCAGTGTGAGTGTGTACCTACAGCGTGTACCTACAGCTACAAACAATGTGAGCGTGTACCTACAGTTAAAGCCAGTGTGAGTGTGTGCCTACAGTTACAACCAGTGTGAGTGTGTACCTACAGCTACAACCAGTGTGAGTGTATACCTACAGCTACAACCAGTGTGAGTGTGTACCTACAGTTACATCCAGTGCGAGCGTGTACCTACAGCTACAGCCAGTGTGAGTGTGTACTTACAGCTACAACCAGTGTGAGCGTGTACCTACAGCTACAACCAGTGTGAACGTGTATCTACAGCTACAACCAGTGTGAGCGTGTACCTACAACTACAGCCAGTGTGAGTGTGTACCTACAGCTACAACCAGTGTGAGTGTGTACCTACAGCTACAACCAGTGTGAACCTTTCCTTATAACTACAACCAGTGTGAGCGTGTACCTACAGCTACAACCAGTTTGAGCGTGTACTTACAGCTACAAACAATGTGAGCGTGTACCTACAGTTAAAGCCAGTGTGAGTCTGTACCTACAGCTACAACCAGTGTGAGTGTGTACCTACAGCCACAACCAGTGTGAGCGTGTACCTACAGCTACAACCAGTTTGAGCGTGTACCTACAGCTACAAACAATGTGAGCGTGTACCTACAGTTAAAGCCAGTGTGAGTTTGTACCTACAGCTACAACCAGTGTGAGTGTGTACCTACAGCTACAACCAGTGTGAGCGTGTACCTACAGCTACAACCAGTGTGAACGTGTATCTACAGCTACAACCAGTCTGAGCGTGTACCTACAGCTAGAACCGGTGTGAGTGTACCTACAGCTACAACCAGTGTGAGTGTGTACCTACAGCTACATCCAGTTTGAGTGTGTACCTAAAGCTAGAACCAGTGTGAGCGTGTACCTACAGCTACAGCCAGTGTGAGTGTGTACCTACAGTTACAACCAGTGTGAGTGTGTACCTACAGCTACAACCAGTGTGAGTGTGTACCTACAGCTACAACCAGTGTGAGTGTATACCTACAGCTACAACCAGTGTGAGTGTGTACCTACAGTTACATCCAGTGCGAGCGTGTACCTACAGCTACAGCCAGTGTGAGTGTGTACTTACAGCTACAACCAGTGTGAGCGTGTACCTACAGCTACAACCAGTTTGAGCGTGTACCTACAGCTACAAACAATGTGAGCGTGGACCTACAGTTAAAGCCAGTGTGAGTTTGTACCTACAGCTGCAACCAGTGTGAGTGTGTACCTACAGCTACAACCAGTGTGAGCGTGTACCTACAGCTACAACCAGTTTGAGCGTGTACCTACAGCTACAAACAATGTGAGCGTGTACCTACAGTTAAAGCCAGTGTGAGTTTGTACCTACAGCTACAACCAGTGTGAGTGTGTACCTACAGCTACAACCAGTGTGAGCGTGTACCTACAGCTACAACCAGTGTGAACGTGTACCTATAGCTTCAACCAGTGTGAGCGTGTACCTACAGCTACAAACAGTGTGAGCGTGTACCTACAGCTACAACCAGTGTGAGCGTGTACCTACAGTTACAGCCAGTGTGAGTTTGTACCTACAGCTACAACCAGTGTGAGCGTGTACCTACAGCTACAACCAGTTTGAGCGTGTACCTACAGCTACAACCAGTTTTAGCGTGTACCTACAGCTACAAACAATGTGAGCGTGTACCTACAGTTAAAGCCAGTGTGAGTTTGTACCTACAGCTACAACCAGTGTGAGTGTGTACCTACAGCTACAACCAGTGTGAGCATGTACCTACAGCTACAACCAGTGTGAACGTGTACCTATAGCTTCAACCAGTGTGAGCGTGTACCTACAGCTACAAACAGTGTGAGCGTGTACCTACAGCTACAACCAGTGTGAGCGTGTACCTACAGTTACAGCCAGTGTGAGTTTGTACCTACAGCTACAACCAGTGTGAGCGTGTACCTACAGCTACAACCAGTTTGAGCGTGTACCTACAGCTACAACCAGTTTTAGCGTGTACCTACAGCTACAAACAATGTGAGCGTGTACCTACAGTTAAAGCCAGTGTGAGTCTGTACCTACAGCTACAACCAGTGCGAGTGTGTACCTACAGCTACAACCAGTGTGAGCATGTACCTACAGCTACAACCAGATTGAGCGTGTACCTACAGCTACAAACAATGTGAGCGTGTACCTACAGTTAAAGCCAGTGTGAGTTTGTACCTACAGCTACAACCAGTGTGAGTGTGTACCTACAGCTACAACCAGTGTGAGCGTGTACCTACAGCTACAACTAGTGTGAACGTGTATCTACAGCTACAACCAGTGCGAGCGTGTACCTACAGCTACAACCAGTGTGAGTTTGTACCTACAGCTACAACCAGTGCGAGCGTGTACCTACAGCTAGAAAAGGTGTGAGTGTGTACCAACAGCTACAACCAGTGTGAGCATGTACCTACAGCTAGAACCGGTGTGACTGTGTACCTACAGCTACAACCAGTGTGAGTGTACCTACAGCTACATCCAGTGTGAGCGTGTACCTACAGCTAGAACCAGTGTTAGCGTGTACCTACAGCTACAGCCAGTGTGAGTGTGTACCTACAGTTACAACCAGTGTGAGTGTGTACCTACAGCTACAACCAGTGTGAGTGTGTACCTACAGCTACAACCAGTGTGAGTGTGTACCTACAGCTACAACCAGTGTGAGCGTGTACCTACAGCTACAACCAGTGTGAACGTGTACCTATAGCTACAACCAGTGTGAGCGTGTACCTACAGCTACAAACAGTGTGAGCGTGTACCTACAGCTACAACCAGTGTGAGTGTGTACCTACAGCTACATCCAGTGTGAGCGTGTACCTACAGCTACTGCCAGTGTGAGTGTGTACTTACAGCTACAACCAGTGTGAGCGTGTACCTACAGCTACAACCAGTGTGAACGTGTCTCTACAGCTACAACCAGTGTGAGCGTGTACCTACAACTACAGCCAGTGTGAGTGTGTACCTACAGCTACAACCAGTGTGAGTGTGTACCTACAGCTACAACCAGTGTGAATGTTTCCTTATAGCTACAACCAGTGTGAGCGTGTACCTACAGCTAAAACCAGTTTGAGCGTGTACCTACAGCTACAAACAATGTGAGCGTGTACCTACAGTTAAAGCCAGTGTGAGTCTGTACCTACAGCTACAACCAGTGTGAGTTTGTACCTACAGCTACAACCAGTGTGAGCGTGTACCTACAGCTACAACCAGTTTGAGCGTGTACCTACAGCTACAAACAATGTGAGCGTGTACCTTCAGTTAAAGCCAGTGTGAGTTTGTACCTACAGCTACAACCAGTGTGAGTATGTACCTACAGCTACAACCAGTGTGAGCGTGTACCTACAGCTACAACCAGTGTGAACGTGTACCTATAGCTATAACCAGTGTGAGCGTGTACCTACAACTACAACCAGTGTGAACGTGTATCTACAGCTACAACCAGTGCGAGCGTGTACCTACTGCTACAACCAGTGTGAGTTTGTACCTACAGCTAGAACCAGTGCGAGCGTGTACCTACAGCTACAACCAATGTGAACGTGTACCTACAGCTACAACCAGTTTGAGCGTGTACCTACAGCTAGAACCGGTGTGAGTGTGTACCTACAGCTACAACCAGTGTGAGTGTGTACCTACAGCTACATCCAGTTTGAGCGTGTACCTAAAGCTAGAACCAGTGTGAGCGTGTACCTACAGCTACAGCCAGTGTGAGTGTGTACCTACAGTTACAACCAGTGTGAGTGTGTACCTACAGCTACAACCAGTGTGAGTGTATACCTACAGCTACAACCAGTGTGAGTGTGTACCTACAGTTACATCCAGTGCGAGCGTGTACCTACAGCTACAGCCAGTGTGAGTGTGTACTTACAGCTACAACCAGTGTGAGCGTGTACCTACAGCTACAACCAGTGTGAACGTGTATCTACAGCTACAACCAGTGTGAGCGTGTACCTACAACTACAGCCAGTGTGAGTGTGTACCTACAGCTACAACCAGTGTGAGTGTGTACCTACAGCTACAACCAGTGTGAACCTTTCCTTATAACTACAACCAGTGTGAGCGTGTACCTACAGCTACAACCAGTTTGAGCGTGTACTTACAGCTACAAACAATGTGAGCGTGTACCTACAGTTAAAGCCAGTGTGAGTCTGTACCTACAGCTACAACCAGTGTGAGTGTGTACCTACAGCCACAACCAGTGTGAGCGTGTACCTACAGCTACAACCAGTTTGAGCGTGTACCTACAGCTACAAACAATGTGAGCGTGTACCTACAGTTAAAGCCAGTGTGAGTTTGTACCTACAGCTACAACCAGTGTGAGTGTGTACCTACAGCTACAACCAGTGTGAGCGTGTACCTACAGCTACAACCAGTGTGAACGTGTATCTACAGCTACAACCAGTCTGAGCGTGTACCTACAGCTAGAACCGGTGTGAGTGTGTACCTACAGCTACAACCAGTGTGAGTGTGTACCTACAGCTACATCCAGTTTGAGTGTGTACCTAAAGCTAGAACCAGTGTGAGCGTGTACCTACAGCTACAGCCAGTGTGAGTGTGTACCTACAGTTACAACCAGTGTGAGTGTGTACCTACAGCTACAACCAGTGTGAGTGTGTACCTACAGCTACAACCAGTGGGAGCGTGTACCTACAGCTACAACCAGTGTGAGTGTGTACCTACAGCTACAACCAGTGTGAGCGTGTACCTACAGCTACAACCAGTTTGAGCGTGTACCTACAGCTACAAACAATGTGAGCGTGGACCTACAGTTAAAGCCAGTGTGAGTTTGTACCTACAGCTGCAACCAGTGTGAGTGTGTACCTACAACTACAACCAGTGTGAGCGTGTACCTACAGCTACAACCAGTTTGAGCGTGTACCTACAGCTACAAACAATGTGAGCGTGTACCTACAGTTAAAGCCAGTGTGAGTTTATACCTACAGCTACAACCAGTGTGAGTGTGTACCTACAGCTACAACCAGTGTGAGCGTGTACCTACAGCTACAACCAGTGTGAACGTGTACCTATAGCTTCAACCAGTGTGAGCGTGTACCTACAGCTACAAACAGTGTGAGCGTGTACCTACAGCTACAACCAGTGTGAGCGTGTACCTACAGTTACAGCCAGTGTGAGTTTGTACCTACAGCTACAACCAGTGTGAGCGTGTACCTACAGCTACAACCAGTTTGAGCGTGTACCTACAGCTACAACCAGTTTTAGCGTGTACCTACAGCTACAAACAATGTGAGCGTGTACCTACAGTTAAAGCCAGTGTGAGTCTGTACCTACAGCTACAACCAGTGCGAGTGTGTACCTACAGCTACAACCAGTGTGAGCATGTACCTACAGCTACAACCAGATTGAGCGTGTACCTACAGCTACAAACAATGTGAGCGTGTACCTACAGTTAAAGCCAGTGTGAGTTTGTACCTACAGCTACAACCAGTGTGAGTGTGTACCTACAGCTACAACCAGTGTGAGCGTGTACCTACAGCTACAACTAGTGTGAACGTGTATCTACAGCTACAACCAGTGCGAGCGTGTACCTACAGCTACAACCAGTGTGAGTTTGTACCTACAGCTACAACCAGTGCGAGCGTGTACCTACAGCTAGAAAAGGTGTGAGTGTGTACCAACAGCTACAACCAGTGTGAGCATGTACCTACAGCTAGAACCGGTGTGACTGTGTACCTACAGCTACAACCAGTGTGAGTGTGTACCTACAGCTACATCCAGTGTGAGCGTGTACCTACAGCTAGAACCAGTGTTAGCGTGTACCTATAGCTACAGCCAGTGTGAGTGTGTACCTACAGTTACAACCAGTGTGAGTGTGTACCTACAGCTACAACCAGTGTGAGTGTGTACCTACAGCTACAACCAGTGTGAGTGTGTACCTACAGCTACAACCAGTGTGAGCGTGTACCTACAGCTACAACCAGTGTGAACGTGTACCTATAGCTACAACCAGTGTGAGCGTGTACCTACAGCTACAAACAGTGTGAGCGTGTACCTACAGCTACAACCAGTGTGAGTGTGTACCTACAGTTACAGCCAGTGTGAGTTTGTACCTACAGCTACAACCAGTGTGAGTGTGTACCTACAGCTACAACCAGTGTGAGCGTGTACCTACAGCTACAACCAGTTTTAGCATGTACCTACAGCTACAAACAATGTGAGCGTGTACCTACAGTTAAAGCCAGTGTGAGTCTGTACCTACAGCTACAACCAGTGCGAGTGTGTACCTACAGCTACAATCAGTGTGAGCATGTACCTACAGCTACAACCAGTTTGAGCGTGTCCCTACAGCTACAAACAATGTGAGCGTGTACCTACAGTTAAAGCCAGTGTGAGTTTGTACCTACAGCTACAACCAGTGTTAGTGTGTACCTACAGCTACAACCAGTGTGAGTGTGTATCTACAGCTACAACTAGTGTGAACGTGTATCTACAGCTACAACCAGTGCGAGCGTGTACCTACAGCTACAACCAGTGTGAGTTTGTACCTACAGCTACAACCAGTGTGAGTGTGTACCTACAGCTACATCCAGTGCGAGCGTGTACCTACAGCTACAACCAGTGTGAGTGTGTACCTACAGCTACATCCAGTGCGAGCGTGTACCTACAGCTACAGCCAGTGTGAGTGTGTACTTACAGCTACAACCAGTGTGAGCGTGTACCTACAGCTACAACCAGTGTGAACGTGTATCTACATCTACAACCAGTGTGAGCGTGTACCTACAACTTCAGCCAGTGTGAGTGTGTACCTACAGCTACAACCAGTGTGAGTGTGTACCTACAGCTACAACCAGTGTGAGTGTGTACCTACAGCTACAACCAGTGTGAGCATGTACCTACAGCTAGAACCGGTGTGAGTGTGTACCTACAGCTACAACCAGTGTGAGCGTGTACCTACAGCTACAACCAGTTTTAGCGTGTACCTACAGCTACAAACAATGTGAGCGTGTACCTACAGTTAAAGCCAGTGTGAGTATGTACCTACAGCTACAACCAGTGCGAGTGTGTACCTACAGCTACAACCAGTGCGAGTGTGTACCTACAGCTACAACCAGTGTGAGCATGTACCTACAGCTACAACCAGTTTGAGCGTGTCCCTACAGCTACAAACAATGTGAGCGTGTACCTTCAGTTAAAGCCAGTGTGAGTTTGTACCTACAGCTACAACTAGTGTTAGTGTGTACCTACAGCTACAACCAGTGTGAGCGTGTACCTACAGCTACAACTAGTGTGAACGTGTATCTACAGCTACAACCAGTGCGAGCGTGTACCTACAGCTACAACCAGTGTGAGTTTGTACCTACAGCTAGAACCAGTGCGAGCGTGTACCTACAGCTAGAAAAGGTGTGAGTGTGTACCTACAGCTACAACCAGTGTGAGCATGTACCTACAGCTAGAACCGGTGTGAGTGTGTACCTACAGCTACATCCAGTGTGAGCGTGTACCTACAGCTAGAACCAGTGTTAGCGTGTACCTACAGCTAGAACCAGTGTTAGCGTGTACCTACAGCTACAGCCAGTGTGAGTGTGTACCTACAGTTACAACCAGTGTGAGTGTGTACCTACAGCTACAACCAGTGTGAGTGTGTACCTACAGCTACAACCAGTGTGAGTGTGTACCTACAGCTACATCCAGTGCGAGCGTGTACCTACAGCTACAGCCAGTGTGAGTGTGTACTTACAGCTACAACCAGTGTGAGCGTGTACCTACAGCTACAACCAGTGTGAACGTGTATCTACATCTACAACCAGTGTGAGCGTGTACCTACAACTTCAGCCAGTGTGAGTGTGTACCTACAGCTACAACCAGTGTGAGTGTGTACCTACAGCTACAACCAGTGTGAACGTTTCCTTATAGCTACAACCAGTGTGAGCGTGTACCTACAGCTACAACCAGTTTGAGCGTGTACCTACAGCTACAAACAATGTGAGCGTGTACCTACAGTTAAAGCCAGTGTGAGTTTGTACCTACAGCTACAACCAGTGTGAGTGTGTACCTACAGCTACAACCAGTGTGAGCGTGTACCTACAGCTACAAACAATGTGACGTGTACCTACAGTTAAAGCCAGTGTGAGTTTGTACCTACAGCTACAACCAGTGCAAGTGTGTACCTACAGCTACAACCAGTGTGAGCGTGTACCTACAGCTACAACCAGTTTGAGCGTGTACCTACAGCTACAAACAATGTGAGCGTGTACCTACAGTTAAAGCCAGTGTGAGTTTTTACCTACAGCTACAACAGCTACAACCAGTGTGAGCGTGTACCATCTACAGCTACAACCAGTGTGTACCTACAGCTACAACCAGTGTGAGTTTGTACCTACAGCTAGAACCAGTGTGAGCGTGTACCTACAGCTAGAACCGGTGTGAGTGTGTACCTACAGCTACAACCAGTGTGAGCATGTACCTACAGCTAGAACCGGTGTTAGTGTGTACCTACAGCTACAACCAGTGTGAGTGTGTACCTACAGCTACATCCAGTGTGAGCGTGTACCTACAGCTAGAACCAGTGTTAGCGTGTACCTACAGCTACAGCCAGTGTGAGTGTGTACCTACAGTTACAACCAGTGTGAGTGTGTACCTACAGCTACAGCCAGTGTGAGTGTGTACCTACAGTTACAACCAGTGTGAGTGTGTATCTACAGCTACAACCAGTGTGAGTGTGTACCTACAGCTACAACCAGTGTGAGCATGTACCTACAGCTAGAACCGGTGTAAGTGTGTACCTACAGCTACAACCAGTGTGAGTGTGTACCTACAGCTACATCCAGTGTGAGCGTGTACCTACAGCTAGAACCAGTGTTAGCGTGTACCTACAGCTACAGCCAGTGTGAGTGTGTACCTACAGTTAAAACCAGTGTGAGTGTGTACCTACAGCTACAACCAGTGTGAGTGTGTACCTACAGCTACAACCATTGTGAGTGTGTACCTACAGCTACATCCAGTGCGAGCGTGTACCTACAGCTACAGCCAGTGTGAGTGTGTACCTACAGCTACAACCAGTGTGAGCGTGTACCTACAGCTACAACCAGTGTGAGCGTGTATCTACAGCTACAACCAGTGTGAGCGTGTACCTACAACTTCAGCCAGTGTGAGTGTGTACCTACAGCTACAACCAGTGTGAGTGTGTACCTACAGCTACAACCAGTGTGAACGTTTCCTTATAGCTACAACCAGTGTGAGCGTGTACCTACAGCTACAAACAATGTGAGCGTGTACCTACAGCTACAACCAGTTTGAGCGTGTACCTACAGCTACAAACAACGTGAGCGTGTACCTACAGTTAAAGCCAGTGTGAGTTTGTACCTACAGCTACAACCAGTGTGAGTGTGTACCTACAGCTACAACCAGTGTGAGCGTGTACCTACAGCTACAAACAATGTGAGCGTGTACCTACAGTTAAAGCCAGTGTGAGTTTGTACCTACAGCTACAACCAGTGTGAGTGTGTACCTACAGCTACAACCAGTGGGAGCGTGCACCTACAGCTACAACCAGTGTGAAAGTGTACCTATAGCTACAACCAGTGTGAGCGTGTACCTACAGCTACAAACAGTGTGAGCGTGTACCTACAGCTACAACCAGTGTGAGTGTGTACCTACAGTTACAGCCAGTGTGAGTGTGTACCTACAGCTACAACCAGTGTGAGCGTGTACCTACAGCTACAGCCAGTGTGAGTGTGTACCTACAGTTACAGCCAGTGTGAGTTTGTACCTACAGCTACAACCAGTGTGGGTGTGTAGCTACAGCTACAGCCATTGTGAGTGTATACTTACAGCTACAACCAGTGTGAGTGTGTACCTACAGCTACAGCCAGTGTGAGTGTGTACCAGTCGCGATTTCTTTAAGACTGCAAGGGAAGCTCGGCTTCCCTTATAAAGTCACAAAATTAATGGTCAAATATGTACTATTGTATTAACATTTTATTGACTAAAAATGCGTTAGGAAACGTTCATCTCAAAGACGAGTTCGTTCAGAATCAGTTACATATAGCAGGTCGGCTGACTCGATTTTCTTCTCATACATTCCCGCAGCGTCACAGTGCATTTCCCTATTGAAGCCCAGCGTCCATTGACTTCAATGGGGCTGCTTTGAACATTTTTTTTCAGCGCTTCGAAACTAGACAGTCATTGGATAAACGCTGCGATTATGTCCCGCCCACGGACGCTCAGCGTCTCTGGGGTGAATGGGGAGGGCTGGCCCGGACTCCGAGCTTCTGCGTGATGATTGGAGGGTCCTGTCGAAAGACTGCATCTCCTTTTGACTGACAGCGATTCTGTAATATAAGGAATCACTGAAGCTTTTCGCGCTCAGTCCCATCGCGGATTTCTCAAGTTTAGTTGAAATAAAAACTGCTGCAACCTATTTCTTTGATATTTGCTTGGCGAAATTGCTTGATTTTCATCATACATTTCACACAATTATACACCACATTCCTTGTTTCAGTTTTACAGAGTTTAATTATTTTTTTTTAGATCGTTCATTCATTCATTCCTTAATTCATTCATTCATTCATATAACGTTAGTAGGCTAGGCTAGCGTCGTGGGTGAAACTGCGCACGATGGCAGACGGTGCTAATATTGTCGACCTGATTTTGGCGACGCCATTTGAAAGTGTTCCTTACGAGGAAAAACTTAGAATTAAACAGCAGGGCAGATCAACACCTAAGATTGATTTAGTGCAAAAGATAGGGAAAAATAACAGGTCTTTTTAGCTCTCCTGGTATGACAAAGTTAGCTGGCTGACTGGAAGTGCTGTGACAAATAAAATGTACTGCTGGCCATGCCTTTTGATGAAACCATCTCACGGATGTGTTGTTTGGTCAAAGGTGGAGATCTGTCTAACTTTGACAGGGCATATATTCAAGATTTTTTTTTATTCGTCACATACAAAATTATGAACAGCATATATAACCAGCAGTGAAATGTGAGTCAGGCAGGCAAAGACATGAAAAGAGCAATGAACATGTGAGTGCATGTGCAAGATTTTTTGATGTTTCGGGGGGGCGAGATGCCCAGTCCGTTTTTGAAATATTAAATGAGAACATGCAGGGCTACAATTTTAAGGACAAGCTTGTGGCACAGACCTATGATGGGGCTGCTGTCATGGCTTCGGATCTCAATGGTCTGCAGGCCAAAGTGAAAACAATATCCCCCAGTGCAATGTTTGTGCATTGCTATGCACACCGACTGAACCTGGTGCTGTCACAGGGGGCTAAATGCTTGCCTGAGTGCAGAATTTTTTTGCATCACTCTCTGGATTTGCCACATTTTTTTTCAAAATCCACAAAGAGGACATCTTTTCTGGAGTCTGCAGGCTGTTCAAGGTTGCCCAGAAACGCTCCTACTCGATGGAATTTCACATCACGGATAGTGAGCACTGCGCCAAACAATTATGATGGCCTCCTGCAGACATTTGAGAACATCATTGCAGATACAACAATGGATGATGATACACTGGATTGTGCCAAAGGCTTTGTGAGGAAACTGAAGGATTTTGAATTTGTGTTCATGTTGTACACATATGAACAAATCTTCTCTGAGACTGATGTGGTCTTTGATATTGTCCAGCAGAGGGCGATGGATGTTCTTTACTGCAAGAACAGAATTGAATCTCTTCTTGCATTTGTCAAAGAGAAGAGGTCAGAGGGGGCTTTCCAAGCCATTTATGCCAAAACAGCAGATCTCACATCAGACCCACGAGATGAGCCCATGAGAAAGCGCAGTCTGACCCAATTGCAGGATCCCTAAGTGTGATACAGAAATCTGTACATGGCCATCCTTGATAACATCTTGGAGCAGATTCCTCGACGTTTTTCAAATTTGGAAAGCATGCTCTTCTTAGAATTAATCAATCCAGGGAAATTTGATGACATGAGACAGGTATTTCCAGAGGAGGCCTTCCAAAGTGTCCTGAAAAGTTATGGCCATCACTTTGATTCAGGAAGACTGAGGTCAGAACTTCAAGTCCTGTATTCAGATCAGGACTTGCAGGGTAACAGGGGAAAGCTGTGTGATTACTTGGTGTTCCTTAAAGACATGGAGTTGGACAGTGCAATGCCTCAGCTTTACAAACTGTTCTCATTAGTGGCAACAATTGGAGCTACATCTGCAGGTGTAGAAAGGAGCTTCTCCTGTTTAAAGCGACTCAAGTCCTACACCCGAAACACAATGGGCCAAGGCCGTTTAAGCAGCCTAGCTCTGCTGGCCATTGAGAGGACACTGGTCAAGTCACTTGAAAAGACTCATAGGTGGTACGACAGGGTCACAGACCATTTTCTTGAAATGGAACGTAGGGCAGAATTTACTTTTAAATAAATAGACAATTTTATGATGTAGGCCGAAAATGAGCTTCCCCTCTCTGACAGACCAGTCAGAGAGGGGAAGTACCACTACCACTGGTGTGTACCTACAGCTACATCCAGTGTAAATGTATAACTATGATCAATCAGTCTCCATACGTTTGGTGAAATAAGTATGTTTTGGGGCGCCCTATAAGAAAAGGCTCTGTAGCCAGCAGACTTCTTCTTTACTCGAGGAAGTTGAAGGAGGCCAAATCGGCTGATGAGGTCAGATAGGTAAGAGGGCACGCGTCCACAAAGGATTTTATATGTTAACAGGAGAACTTTGAAATCAGCTCTAACATGAATAGGAAGCCAGTGTGATGAAGCCAGGACCGGAGTAATGTGATCGAACTTTCTGGTCTTTGTTTAAAGTCTGGCGGCTGTGTTTTGGACCATTTGTAGTCTGTGAGTACATTTCCTCGGCAGTCCAGAGAATAACGCATTGCAATAGTCCAGCCTGGATGTGACAAATGCATGAATGAGAATTTCAGCATCAGCTAAAGAGAGGCAGGAGCGAATTTTTGAGATATTCCTCAAGTGAAAAAAGCCCAGTTTAGTGACCTTACTAATGTGCTGCTGCAGTGATGGTTTGGGTTAAAAAAAATTACAACGAGGTTCCTCACAGTGTTGCCGTGCTCCAACACAAAGTTGTTGATCGAGACACTAAGATTTTTGAACTTGTGCCGATGACTGGCAGGATCAAGTAACAAGAGCTCTGTTTTATCCGAGTTCATATGGAGTAAGTTTTGAGATATCCATGTTTTAATTGAAACAAGGCAGGCCTCTAGATGCTTGATGTCAGTAGAATTATTCGCTTTTATTGGTAGATTCAGCTGTGTATCATCGGCATAACAGTGGAGGTTTACTACATAACTTCTGATGATTTCAAGAACCCTGTGTTTCTTTAAAGCAGCACTCAAGCAGGACTGGACCTGTGGCTCATACAGTAAATGTTTCCATAAAAATACTTGGTTATAATCCCACTTGATTTGGCGACTTGGTCAGTTTAACCTCCTAATTTTCCTATCCAATCCAACTTTATTTATAAAGCACATTGAAAACAACACAGTCGACCAAAGTGCTGAACGCAAACTCTACAGTAAAAGTAATACAGTAAAAGTCAACCCTCAGAGTTAAGAGAAAATAAATGGGCTTTAAGAAGGATTTTACAAACAGGAAGTGACTCGATCAGTCTGATGTGAGTCTCGGAGTCACCTCTAAGTTTACGTTTGGTCTTAGATAATACCAACAAAGCCTGAGCGAGCCAGAGGGGGGTGTCGGACACAAGCAGATCAGACAGGTACTGAGGAGCCAGGCCATGAAGAGATTTAAAAACAAATAAAATAATATTGAAATCAATGCGAAAGTGCACAGGGAGCCAGTGAAGGGATTGGAGGATGGGTGAGATGTGGGCAAAGTTACGAGTTCCAGTTAAAAGACGAGCAGCTGCATTTTGGATTTGTTGTGATTGTGGAAGAGATGATTTGCTCAGACCGGTGTAAAGTACAGTGCAATAATCTAAACGAGCAGTGATAAACGCATTTCAAAATCGGGTCAGGATGAAAACAATTTTACTTTAGCTAGTTGCCTCAGCTGGAAGAAGCTGGTCTTCACAACTGCAGTGATTTGTGCATCAAGTTTTAAAAGCCAGTCCAGCTTCACTCCCAATTTTTGCAAATTTTGCCATTTTTGTTTGGATTTCAGTTCATTTGAAAACTGTTTGTGATATTATGTTATCTTATCTGTCTTATCTTATCTAAAATAATTCAACATACTTATGCTTGAATTCTTTATTACTTGAGTAATAATAATGAAGCCACATTAACTTAGTAGTTATTTTTAAGAAATTGTACCTTGTCTTCTCTTTGTTTTTTGCTTTAAAACATAAATGTAGCCTTAATATCTTAATGTGTACTATAAAATAAGTAATATGTCAGATTAGTACTCAGAATAGTCTCTGTAAGGAACACATACATGGTTAGGAAAGTCTCACATGATGACACAATGATGCCCTTTAGTGGCAGGTGAGCTCATTAGCAACACAAACAAAGGAGTCCTGACAAATACAGTCAAGCATTGAATGTGATTAAAGGTTAGGGTTCTCAGATCTGGTTGATCTGCAGGAAGTTAGAAACCATACTAATAAAATGATATAAACATTAAAATATATCAAAACTTAAAACAAGATAGTACAAACCGCCTCTAAACAATTTAATGTGCTTCAATATCAAGAGGCAGCGTTGTTTATCCGATGTATAGGTCTGGGA
Organism: Perccottus glenii; assembly: GCA_024416835.2. Taxonomy (NCBI): domain Eukaryota; kingdom Metazoa; phylum Chordata; class Actinopteri; order Gobiiformes; family Odontobutidae; genus Perccottus; species Perccottus glenii. The sequence continues at coordinate 6,992,877 of CM044562.2, forward strand.
TTCCGGTGTTACAAGATAACACAGAAAGAAAATAATATTTAGGCTATCATAGTCTAATTTAAATAATTCAATTTTAGACGTTTGAGACTGCACTTCCCACAATCCTTTGCAGAGTCACAGCAGCTGTGCGCTCCGGCGCTTTCACAGCAAAGTGATGAGAACACCCCAAACAAGGTACAATGAGAGAGCGTTGACTTTTGCATTCCGCCTTCTCCGTATCTTCGTGAGTGATGCTCGTCTCTGTGGAGTAACACAATGGCTGTCGAAGGTAAGGCTCTTTCCCTTGAGCTTCCTACAGCCTCCGGTCGATTGAATATCTTATTCTATTTCACCTTTATGTAGTTCCGTTTTTTAATTGAGCCGTGTGACCAGACACTGTTGGGTCAGCAAAAAGCGGGCGGTGTTGCCTGTCTGCGTTACGCACGCTGCCAGGCTGTATATCCCTGTTATAATTGCATGTACAGTTGAGATGCCACGCCGCTGCTTATCTATGCACCGTGCATGCACAGCTCTCAATGCGCAGACTCTTTATGCTGCTTGATTGTCGCCGCGTGTGCGTGGAAAGCGAGAAGCGAGCTCTATAACAGGTTCTAGTAGCGTTACCAGATTTTTTGGAGGATGTGCTGAGGAGTCTCCGCTTAAGGTTTCGTGATACATTTCAGTTTACAGATACGTCTATGTGGAAGGTGTTGCCATGTGGGAACAAGAAAACCAGTGATTGTTAATAGTTAGTGTTTGGACATTTGAGGTAAAAAGCAGTGCGCGGACATCGGCCACTTGAGTCTCAGGATGCTCGGGCAGTCTCCTCACCTGATCGGAGGTATCCAGTGGGTTCAAAATCCAATGAGAGGTATGTCAGGAGAGAGGGTGGGAGGGGCACATAACGAGTCCTGCGTTTGTTGTCTATACGCAGGAATGATTGGTATGGTGCTGTACCAGGTTAAGCTATGGCCAAAACCAGTCAGTCCTGTTGCTACACTGCTACGTAACAACCAGCCTGACTAGTAGACTGACAGAGAGCATTGAATGAGTTTTTCTCATTGGTATGTAAAACCTACTCCTCAAAACTATTTTTATACATAGATATATGTATATTTGTGTCTGTCCTGATAAAAGCATGTACACACAGTTAAAACTACTCTGTTGCTTAAAAGATCACAATATTTCCAAACACTATCTGTGGCTTGCTCACTCTAAAGTAATGGCTTATTTTGAGTCACTCTACCTCCACTTGTCAATAAGTAAGAGCTTTAAACAAGAGCCATAATCAATAATCAAAAACAAAGTGCCTAAAATAGGTAAATCTATTTATTTGTGTCTTGGTGAATGCAGTCATAAGTCACTTGAGAGTCACGTCTCTTTCTGTTGCAGTGGCAGCTGTGTCTTCTCCCAGAAAACTGACAGAAAGTGCACTTCTGATGCAGCTGAAATTTACCAGACCTGCTGAAATCTAATATTTGTGTGGACTAGTCCTTGAGTTTTCACATGGATGTGGCTCAGAGCGTTTTCAGAAACTACTTTAGATATGTCTCTGTTTTAAGCGCTAAATACTAACACTACTAGACCTTGTTAAAATGATTCATGTTATTAGCAGATGATTGTACATTCAGTTCTTTGGCAGCCTTTTTTTCTTTTCAAAAACACAAGGAGTAGTAATTCCAAAGCCAGACACTATCAATAATGTCTTTGTCATGGCCAGTGATGCATTCTAATTGAAATCCTATTAAATTATATTTCTCTAAATTCAATAAGAAGTCACTAATCCAATTGAAGTGGCTCTGCTGCAAAAGCAAAGTTTCTCTTTTAGGTTGGACAAAGTCTGCTCTATCATGTGCCACAATCACTTTTAAATAACCGCTCAATGTTTGTAAAGAAAACTGTAAGATGAAAACCATAGGTAAACTAAATAATTTATATCACGAGAGGACAAAAAGCTTTCTGACATAGCAGCACTTTGAGGGTGTCCCTGCCCTGGGTTAATGTTTTTTTGGAAGGCACTTGTATGTGGCAGTTTTTATGGCAGATGCATTTCAGAAACACGCAAATACTCAAAGCAAAGAGATTATTGGAGGAGATTAATATTCACTATAGGATAATAAAGCTTTGCTTCAGTATAAGAAAAAATAATCACTCAACTAATGTATATATGGGATTTACTGTATGTCTTACAAAATGTTTTCTCTCTTGATTCAAAGCTCTTTTTGCTGCTTGTTGCTATACTGTCAATAGAAAAATATATATATAACATTATTATTTTATTATACTTTCTGCCGGTATATTATCAGTTAAACAAGGGAAAAATAAACCATGTACACTTTCCTGTCCCATACTGGTTTTGTTTTAGCTTAATTCACCAAAAGTCTTTGTCCCTGGTAGTTTACTATCTACCCCTTGGTTATCTATTAACTTGGATACAAAACTGAACTTGATTTAATCAAACAAATTACCGTATTTTTCGCACCATAAGACGCACTTTTTCTTCACCAAATAGTGGGAGGAAAAGTGCCTGCTTCTTATGGTCCGCAGGCACTTTTTTATGGTCCGCAGGCTGCCGCTCTGCAACATAAGACGAGTTGCAGCGCGGCAGCGGGTTATGGTCCGAGTTGCAGAGCGGCAGCGAGTCCCCCGGGACTTTCCGTGTCCCTGGAAACTGCATCATCCCTCCCCCGCCCCGTGTCCAGGCTTCTCAGTAGTCCACTGAGATACTGGCAGAGTGGCAGCGGCCCCCCCCCCCCCGTGTCGCCTTGCCTTACCGTAGTGGCAGGGCGGCAGCGGGTCCTCCTCACCTTCCTTACGGAAGCCGATGTGTGCAGGAAGGCGCGATGCTGCTGTACTGTGTCACCGCCGTATGCTATTGGAGGATAGCATGTAGTAGGCGGTGTTACAGTACACAGCAGTGCGCATGCCCTTCACTCCAGTCATATAATTCAAATATTATTCTGTTATACTTTATTAAATATTTTATTACACTATTTGGTTCAGAATATTTTTTTTCCTATTTTTCTCCTCTAAAAACCAGGTGCGTCTTATGGTCGGGTGCGTCTTATGGTGCGAAAAATACGGTATATATAAAAATGCAGTTGAATCAAAGCTGAAAGACATTTTCTAACTCAAAACTTTATTATCCTAAAAATTAAATTTAGTTCACGTCTTAGCTATACTGTGTAATGTGTTTTCAGTACTGCATGTGCATGTCTATTATAATGTCGATTTATCAAGAACTGCAGTTTTCCCTCTCTTTGATGCATCCATGTACATTTGCTTTGGCTGGCATTGCATTGTGACTAATATTCTTGCTCACAATGCATCACAATGACTCAAAAAAATGCAATACTCGGCCTCTGTTTATGTTTGTAGACCCCTACACATTTCAGAGGCTCAGTGTTGAAGCTTCTGTTTACCCCCTCGGCTCCGGCTGTTCACTTCACTTCTCATCTTTTCATTACGCCTTCTTCCGTCCTGCCATACTCCCTTCCCACTCTCCCATTCAGAAAACCTAATCCAGCCCCAGATCTAACCCAAAAGTGACTTAACGGGGAAAAAAACATGTTTATTTGATTCGGGGCAATAGGATTACATCAAATAAGTTAACAGCAGTCGTACAGTAAAGGGGCACCCTCCTCAGTGTCGGACATCATTATGGTGACACCAGATGTAGCAAATGTTAAGGCCATGTTACATAAGCGACCCTTGGATCGACTTACAGCCATCTTTGATGTTCCACCAGGCTGATGAATGGCGATATAAGCAAAAAGTAAAAATAGAAATATCTACATTTCACAAGTCAGCATGAACAATTCTCTCTGATCATCTAAAAATACCCTAATAGTATGATACAGCAGCTCTTGTTGGGCTCGTGAGAGCAGATACCTGGTTGCTTTACTTATGATTTAGAAGGATGAGTCTCTGGCCTCTGTCAGCTGCAGAGAGAAGCTTCCACAGCTAAACTGAAGACATTAGGACTGTGCACTGATGCAGAAATATGACAGAAGTGGCGTCTCAATGGAAGCTTCATGTAAGTCGCTTTGGATAAAAGTGCCCGCTAAATGTAAATGTATGTTATGAGTTAACAACCTCAGAGTTAATTCATTTTAAGTAAAATGGTTTAGCATGATGATTTGAACAAGTGAGACTAGTTCACAGCGCACTTGGTGTCCCCAATCTGTAATTGCCAATATGCAACCATCAGTGGGATGTGTGGGAAAAACATGTCAGATCATTGGAGTCCCATCTGACAACAATCAGGACTGAACTGCTACAAGTTCTAGTGCAGTCCTTCACAATCATCCTGATCATAAGGTTCATAATGTTAAAGCTGTGAAATGTGTATTGCTGGTGTGTTTATATCGATAAGGGAAAAGTGCAATTTGCATTTTTAAACACTGTTTACAATTTTAAAATGCAAATTATGAATTAACGCTGATGGGTGTTAATGTAATCTGCATATGCATGGCTCACCTGTGCTCAGCTCTATTAGCCGTAGTCGCCTCAAGATGCTTTGTGCATCTGCTTCCATTTGAATAAGTACGGCTTCTTAAAAAGATCTTCTTTTAGAGCTAATGTATATCCATGAAGGTCAGGAGATGTGTGGGCTTTGTTTTATGCAAATGCACTGGAACATTTTTATTGTTCTTTAATGCTGACCTTGCAGACGCTTTAGCATCTTGTCTGCTGAGCCACAGAGGTAGTACAACATCTCTGGTGCACTGTTTTATGGACCTCCTGTATGTGGGGCCATCATACAAATTATGTATTCCCCAGGAAGAGACACTTTTGCCACATTTTCAGGTCATTTAAAACTGACACTTCCAGCCTCTTGTGTCCATTCTCTCCTAAAAGACAACCTTTTTCTGCCCCATGTGGCTCGCGGTGTGTCAAGTGCAGAGACTTGGCAGTGACTCAGCGCTGTCCCCGGTGACAGCCGTTAAGCTCTGCAGGAAGTGTTCTGCTCTGATTGATTGAAGCTGCTGATCTTAGACACTTTGCCTGCCACTGATATTACAGTGAGCACAAATTGGCAGAGTCAATGCCAGGTCAGGTCCCACATTACTGCGGTCGGCAGAGGATGGCGTCTCATAAAACTAAATCAATGTCCGTTGAAAGAGAGTTTCCTATAGACATGGAGATATTTTTGTGGAAAGATGTGTGACAAGCTAATAATGCTTTTGATATTTTAAATTGAAATGGTAAACACTGATTTGCATAATATGATTATCATTAGAACTTCTGTATGTTGTAGTTTTATTGCAGCTAAAGTGAAGGCTTTCTCAACGGACTGCACAGGTTTTCATGATTTTACTTTGTGATTTGGTGGCAACAGTTAATTGTAAATGCACTAATTAAATCACAGTTTGTAACTGCAGCAAATCCTTAGGCATTGCAAGATTTGAAATGACATAATAATGTTTTCTTACCTCTATAAAATAGTGGTGCAATCAAATTTGTATCTGTATTTGATAATACTTTTTAATATTTACATTAAATAACACAATTTAATCTCAAGATCTTATTTTCAAAACAAATGGCTGTGCCACTGTAACATAACAATCCAAAGCTCAAAACTCTTCCTGTTAAAAAGTAAAGTAGATAAGCTACCCCAGAGAAAGGACAGGCTGGAAGTGTGCTGCCCAATGAGAGCACAATATGTTGACAGAGAGGCTTAAACACAAACATTTTTCAGAAATGATAATTATCTGTAAATGGAAGTAAAATGTCAAAGTTATTAACACTAATGGAAAACCTTTAAAGGACTGCATTAATTATTTGGAAGGTCATGGCAGAATGAAACTATAGGAATAGTTTTAAGGTTTGAGGCAAAGAACCACAATTTTAAATTAGATTTGTCAGCTCATCGTTGTTGTTTCTGCGTAGTTTGTTTATAGGACATTCAAGTTCACAAGAGTTGTCTGTAAGAGTTGTGTATCAAATTAAGAATCTTTTCTCTGTGTCTCATTCCCATTTGGTCCCTAAACAGAGAATGCTATTGTCTCTTTATCAAATATTTATAGCTGCAAAACAGCTCTAATTTAAGACCAGCTATTTTCACAACACATTCCCTGTGTGACTTTGAAGTGGAAACATGCTTGCTTTACTTCGGGCCAAAGTGAACACAGCTATATTTAGCTTCCATTCGTTGTACAAAAAGTGGGTCATTTCCTTCTTTCTTTTCCTCACAGGTTCAATCTTTTCTGTCAGCATCATTCACACTTGTAATATCTTCTCTGGCGTCTTCCAGGTTCATCTCTACTGCTTAAAAAAATAATTAAACTATCCCGTGTCTTGCTCTTTCCAGCGGAGAAATGTTCAAAGCAAAGCATATCTGCCGTGAGCCTTCGTGCTTGGAGAGGCAGCCTGTGAAGTTTGAGCACAGTTAACTTTAGATAGACTGTCAGGCCACATTAAAAGTCCTGAACAAAGTCAAACTGCCTGCTTTACTCATCACATAATGTCACAGAAAACTCCTCATGCATTGAGACCTTATTGTTTAAACAGCTTTTATTCAGTGATCAATGGGGGGGTCGATGCACCATTTCTTCTAACTTAAAGCCTGAAAGGATTGTGACATAGTTCTACTGGCCGTCATGTGTTGTTAGTAATTATCTTTTATGTATGTTACCAGGCCAAGTTTATGCAACTGAGTTTAGGTCAGATTGCGTTTCAGACTTACGTATAACTTATAGAACTTATAAATAAAGCTGGGTATACGGCTTAATGTAGTTGGCCTGGAGTGTCCTAAATATGTTTGGTTCTGGAAACAAAAGTTAAGTTTGGTGTGGTTAAAACAGCCTCAGCTTGTCTGATTGGATTTTGGTGGTCTTCTGTGGGCTTCATTCAAAGCAAATTTCATTAATTTAATTTATTCATTCATCCTCTATGCAATTATTGTACAATGCAGTGCAGGTCTATTGTCAATATATTGTCTGACATTAGTGCAGAAACAAGAGTCAAATGTAATAAATGCATGGTAAAAATCCAGTGTGCAGTGCTTGCCTTATACGTACCTGATGTCTGTTTTTTTAAAGTCAAGGTATGGTGGATTAAACCGGTAAGAACATGACAGACATTGTAAGGATCAAAACTGAGCCTACCATTCCAAAGTTACCCCGCAACCATTTTCTGAGCAGGGCTGCTTTATGAATTTTAATGTCTCAGGAAAAAAGCCATAAAAGGGAGCTGTATTTACGACTCACGAATCATTTGGGGTAACGGTTCTGTGCCCTACTTATTTTGGCGTTTGAAACAGAGGCACCTAAAACTGCTTGAAGTGCTCTCGATCCAGATTAAACAAATGCTCTCTGACTGACAGTGTAAAAATAACAACTTGAAGCAAACTTTGAAGTGCTTTCTGGTGGATAATATGACAGATGAGATGTGTCACAGAGCTGGCAACCCTTCCTGTTTTTGCCCTGGGGAAAATACAAGACAAAAATGTATATCTTTATCTGTCCCACGGCTCAAGGACATGCTGTAGCTCAATGACTTTGGTGTTCTTCAACCTGCACAATTAGCAGCCGTTATTACTAGTAATCACTTTTTTCTCCTTTTTACACAGATCTTGCTTACAACTATGTTAACTTTCAGAATGTAATCTCATAAAGCAGACATTTCCTACAGGCGCCTGTCCAAAACATTGTATGCTTCAGGTGATATGCCTTTCTATCTTTAGAGATATTCTAATTAGTCTTTAGTGAGGATGTAAAAAGGCCCTGACTGTCTCTTCTGCCTCTTTAAAGATGGAGACTGTTACTAAGGACCTCAGGGTAGACAGCCGAGCCTGGCCACTCTCTCCGCACACATTCACACTCTTTCTATGCAAATTATAATTTGGATAGCGTCAGATAGATCCTGCAGATATGTAGGATCGCTTATACAGAACAGATGTGGAAAAAGATTAGCAATGCATCCAATGTGATGTCATGTCATGTTTTGTGAGTGATTATCAAGTCTGACTGTTTTGTTGTCCACTTTTATATGTGTTGGAACAAGTAATGATGTTGACCTTCTCCACTTAATTTTCAATAACGTAGGTGAACATTCATTTCCAGGTTTCTGCTGTGTGCTAGGTTATTGATCATATCTGTCTAGCATGGTACAGGTAAGCCCCAGCCTGGCCAGCCAGACCCATTCACTTTTTTTGTGAAGCAAGTTTGTTCATTCAAACAATGCACAAATGCATTTCTATGCTATGTTCTTATGATTATTGCTCAGATGATGAAAAGCAGTAGCAGATGGAGGAAGCTGACCAACTCTTTGAAAGGCATGTGCCAATCCTCACACAATTACTCATTCCTGCCTTATTTATGCCTCAGCTGTGAGCGAGGTACTCAGTTCTGATTCCAAACCCCATGTTAACAGCCTTTGTATCTAAAGAGTGTCATTTTGTTGAGATGCTGTCAGTTTTGGTGCCAGACCCCATCTTTTCAGATTCCCAACAGCGTCTGTTGGCACCATCAGCTGCAGCTTGGGGATTAAATGCATCTATACGCTCTTTTATTACTGATGTTGGCTATTAGCAGTTGTTACGACCCTGGCTCAAGGGGTCGGAACAAAGAGAGGACACGAGCAAACAACATTTTAAGGGAAAAATAATTTCTTTATTGAAACCAAAATCAATATAACCAACAACAATTATAACATGGCATGAAATGTATGCGTCTGTATAATCAGTGGTGTAATGCTAGTGTTGAGAGTGAGTGAAACAAAGCAATGTGTGTGCGTGTGTGTGTATGGTGTGATCAGCACCCATAATGTAAACTTAACTAACCACAGAGGAAAGCTAAGAACCAAACCAAACCAAACTAAACCAAAATCAACCTTCAAACCAAGACTAAGTCAAAGCAAACAAACCAGGTGGCAGCCGGTCTCCGACCTGCAAGTAGGCAAACCACACCGGAGGCCAAACACACCAGGCCATAAATAGTCACCTGACCCAACAACCCAAGCCCCACAGGTGTACCCAGTCAGGAAATCACAGGGGCATCACAAGTTCATTATTAGCTTGGCTTTTTGCTAAATGTCCGAGAGCAGAGACCTCATAGATCGGATCTGGCCTGGCCTTGTATCTAGGTGATATAGTTGATACTTTGCACAAACATTTCATTCTGCTCCACTTTGAGAGTCGGCCAAAAAGAAGGAGCTCACTATGAGCCTGAGCGCCCACACAAACCAAGCTTCACTTTTAATTATAGATCTCCCACTTCCTCTTCTTTGAACCAGGCCCATACTGTAAAACCCAGGCTCTGTGGCAGCAAAACATCGCCCTAGGCACCTCTAATGCCTGCCATAAATTGTGCATTGTTTGTGGCCAAAACAGAAACCAAAAATCATGACGAACTGTATTAATAACACAACTTGGAATTTAATTGATAACAAATTTAAATCCCCGTTCAGAACCTTCTTTAAAATGTAAGAATGTCAATATTCATTTGTGTGTTAGCGTCACTAGCTATATGGGCTGTAACTTCAATGATTGAACTGACGTTAGAAGACTAATAAGGGTATAAATAAATATAAATAAATATAAATGTGAGACCAGCACAACAAATTAATCTTATTGACTTCTAAAATACTTCTGCTCATAACATCAACAATGTCAAGAGTAGTGTGACTCAGAGAGTAAGTTTGGGGCCAATAATTTTAGGTATACATTGAATTGAAGGTGAAAAATATATAATTTGAGACTGTAACCATTCGGAGCCAATGTTTATGGGTCCCAGCTTATATTTGTGCATTTCACTGTCAGTAAAAGCTGTTGACCTGAGCCATTGATATATTGCTTTTCTTTTCACTATATCACCAATGTATTGTGATCGCAATGTTATTGATTGCAATATTTGTTTTGCAAATAATGACTCTGTTACACTATAGTCTTATTTTTTTCTGTCATCCAAAACTGTCCCACCAAAAAATAAAGCCTTAGATCAAACTGTAGTGCATCCAAATGATAAAGTCCTAGTTTAGCCTGTTTAGTCCTGGTTTAGTCCTACTATAATCATTGATACTGATTTAGCTCCTGCTTTGACGAGTGGAAGTTAGTCCAGGAGTACACCACTATGGAACTTTCTGAGTGAGGTAGCCATTTCATGACAATATATTTCGTCTATTCCATTTTACACATATATCCATATGTATGCAGTTATATTGTATTGTAATTTCCTTGAGACCCAGATCAAATTGTCCATAAATCCTTTTCTTAATCAGGGAACAGCATTAGAGCTCATTCAGGTTGCGCATCACATCTTAATACCCTCTTCATTCATTTCCTCTCATTAGCTCTGTTTTACTGAATCTCATTCACAAAAAGAGTGTGCCGACTCCTCGTTCTCCTGCGTTCGCACGGCGCATGTCAGGGAGGGCTGTGGAAAGAATATAATGATGCTATTTATAGTAACTGTTGCCGATTTAAAATAAAATAAAATTCCTTCTCCATGCCCTGTTATTGCCTTGAAAAGGATCAAGAGTCATGCGTGTGTCCTTTTGTTTCCCATTTTCAGAAGCATCTCATCATCTTGTCAACCAAATCCAGCCTTTACTTTGCAGTTACCATTGTTCAGATGCTTTGGGTGGAAAATGTATAATTTACTTCTCCTCCAGAGCATTTGCTCACTAGTCATGAATTGAGTCATGATGGTGAGGAGGAGAGTGACCGGGGAGAGAGGGATGCAGGGAGGAATAAGAATTGAGAAGCAGAACAGGTTCGTGCTGAGCATCTCAAGTCGGGCTTTGTTTAAAACATGGCCAAGTTGTGTTTACCTCAAACAGCACAGAATCTGGAGGTTCACATCAAATGGATCATCAGCTCAAGAAAAGCACAGATTTCCCGTGTATAAAGATAAGCAGCTGTCACATGTCTTTTTTTTGCAAATCAAAGACTTATTGACATATTTGGCATAGTCTGTTGATCAAAGACAAACACTTATACTATAAAAGTGGCTGCGATAAGCACATTTTGATACAGGATTACACTTTTTTATGGTAAAAAAGCAATTATCTTGTTGAAGAGCCTCTGGTACAAAGCATTTTTTAACTGTCTTTGTATTTAGGGCCCTCATTCAAAACCCTGTTTACTTAATGCATCAAGTGCACTTACATGCAAGAAGAGAAATTCAGATTGTCTTGGAGAAATTTTTAAATGTAATAAACGCCAGCTTAGTCTAACAAACATTAGTTTATTGAACACCTGGATATTGCAATGGTCGGGCTATTGCAGCATGTAAAGAAAATGTATTTAGACCTAGACATCTGCCCTTTACAAACTGATAATAATATAGGCTTTAGGACTTTATTGAATTATTATAACACAACAAAAAAAGATCTTTGCACATTCTCTTTGTGTCTTTCCAATAATGTGTCCGAGTCACATCCCTTCAGACGCTGAGGAAACACCTTATTTAAGTTTATAAATGTGTTATAAGTACATTGGTAAATGCACCTTTTTTTTTTTTGGACTGTGCAGAAAACGTCCTTTCAGCTGCATTGATTTTGTGTAAACCTTTAGCCTCGCCCACAAAAATGCATAAGTCAGTGCACTGCTTTTCTCCTTTATTTATTTGGCATTTTGCTGACAGTTCGACTCGTAAATGACTTAAGAAAGAGCAGCAGCATAATGCATTTCTACAACATCAATAACACACAACAATGGCTGGTGCTGTGGGTTCAGACTCTGACAGTGTGTGACAAATATCCAATTGTCCCCAGAAAAATTACTAAGACTTTACTCAATATACACTATTCTTGTCAAAAAGAAAATGTCTGTTGTACCGCCAACATGGAGCAAAGGCCATTTTGTATTGTTCAACAACCAATATTTTGTAGCCTTTCCATCCCATTACAGCCAGTGCTTTGTGAGCCCAATGTATCATTCTGTAGCCAAGAGAGTTATAGGAACCAGGAACCATTTCACCACCACATTTGTAACAAACATAATAAATAGTCTCATTGCTAAATCTACTAAATACTGTATAACGGGGCTCTATGGCTCAGATGGTAGGGTTAGTAGTTCAATTCCTGCTCTCCCCGGTTCAAATTGTTGTGTCCTTGGATAAGACACTTAACCCACCTTGTGCCACAGTACTGATTGTGAGTTTGGTGGTGGTCGGAATGTATGGCAGCCCCCCCTCTCTGTCTGCTCCAGGTGTGAATAAGTTAAATAGAAGCATCATGCAAAAGCATATATATATATATATATATATATATATATATATATATATATAATAATAATAATATGCACATCATTTACTAAATACAAAATATTAAGTGACAATGTGTTGATGTTGATCATTTTCATCCAGCAGCGCTCACACTGCTGTTCTTTTCACACAGTGACAGTGCTAACGGTGCTTAGTGTCGTTATGTTCTGTCAGGCTTGTTGTAATTGCTCAGAGAGAGAGTTTCCTAAAATAACTCCTCACTGGCTGTATTCCTGGCTTCAGGCTGTCAGCCAAACAAACTGAAATTAGTGTTTGATTGATGTACAGTTTGTCACAGTGTAATCCCAGCCAACGGCACTTTGTTTTTCGAAGATATTAAAAGTCTAGCTCATTTATGATTTATGTGGAACATGTGCACTCATCAACTCTTGTCACCTATTGGAAATAATTCAGTCACATAAGTTTATCAGGCTGGGGTGTTTGTCGGTGGTGATTGCAATGTCAGCTGCATACATCGTGCCGCATACGCTGTGCTTTTATATGATACGCAAACTAAATTTGAGCATCTCTTTAACCTTGTTGGTGCCATTAACTGCATTATGATAGTTTTTAAGGATTTAAAAAAACATTGTGTGTAGTATCTGTCAATTAAGCGGCTCTTTGTGATTAAAAGTGGGATTATTCTCCCTGTTTGATTTCAAGAAACCATCATAATTATTCTGAGAATCGATACTATTATTTTAATATTTGTCACAGTTTTATTCACCAAAGAAGGACCGTCAGTAGCTATAAGAAGTACAATGGGATGTAAAAGCAGCACCAGTGGCTGAAATTAGTTTGATGCTATAATGGAATTTTATTATTATTCATCTTCTTGGTTTATGGCTGTTTACACGAGAAAGAGATTTTTTTCTAAAGGGGCCATTTTCTGTGGACATTACGCACTGTATCCACCTTTTTGTACCTGTTCCACTGAATTGGCAGTTAGTTTGGTATCTCTGGAAATGTAATGATGATGTAATAATGCAATGAACTAAAGCTAATTTTTCTTGTATTTTTACCCAATGACTTTTAGTAGAAGCTATAGCTATTGTCCTGATCCTGTGATTCCATCAGCGCCTGAAGAGACAAAAATAGCTGCTTAACCTGACACTGTAAAGAGAAGCTAAAAAATAATGACTTCTCTGTCTTTTTTTCCCAATTTCAAACAGTATTGAAAGTACTAGATAGAAGTTCAGCACATTACTCACATTTAAAAATGACATTGCTGCCATTACTGCATTGTGACATGGGACCTAGTATTGAGTGATGCTTATTTTCTTGTTTGAAATAAAATGGACCATTCGTCATCTTATGCCTCTAGATTATCTAGGGTAACCTCTAGGCAGCAGGCGCCTACATATCTGAGTCTTTACCTTGGATATGTTTTATTGAGATCCCCATGAATCTAAGGAAATGTCTAGATTGATGAGCTAGAATTATTAAGTTTTGTCTTCAATGTTATAATGGAATGTTATAATAATATATGATCTAGAAAGAAATGAATATTACGTACACTGCCTAAAGTTACAAATGTTCTCTAAATATATCAAGACTGCATGAGAACTTTGTGGCATGTTTTATTTTAAAGAAACACCCCAACTCAGTGCTTAGAAAATATGGTATCAAATATGTATATAAATTTGTAACTTCTCAAGACTGATACTACATTTACTACTCACATAAAACACAAAAAGAGTGTTAATCTCATTCAATGTTTTCACTCTGCAGTTCTACAGTGGCTTTGTTCCCAAGATTATGGAGTTCTTGAGTCTTTGTAAGATCCTCTGGTGCCATCTAGTGGACAAGTCTGTGCTATTGCAGTTTACTGCTTTCAGATTGCAGTTTAAAAAAGCCATGCATTGTTTACATCTTGACATATTTCTTCCTTCTGTTTCTAGCAGTGCACTGTAATCTGAGCCAGAATGGCATTGACCACCAGCTGCACCCGGAGGACATGACGTCGCAGCTGGATGAGGAGGAGGATTCTGTGGACGCAGGGGCCGTACATTTGGACGACAGTAGTCCCAGCTACCAGGACGTCAGCCCCCCACCGTACCACCGCCCGCCCCCACCGCACCGCTCTGTGTCTGAGTCTGAGCTCACAAAGGTAAGAGACTAAAGACATGTCTTTACAAAGAGACTGTTTCAGTAGATCTTACACTTAAACAATATAACAATGATGTAAACTGAAGTGAGTTTGCTACGTTGCAAACTCTTCAGTAGAAAGACATTGCAGGCCACATTTATTAGAAATAGTCAAATTATTATACTTCTTTTCTAGTTTACTTTTTAAAGTTTATAAATTACCAATAATTCCCCAAAATATACAGATTGAACGAAGTGTATAGAATATCAGATTGTGTTTTTTGAATTTATGTCATAGGATTGTAGAGAAAGTTTATATGTTTTAGCTTACTTTATTAAAGTGGATTGCAATTGCAGTGTTTTACCACTTTGGGTCATCACAGACTGTTTATACAGTTCACAATTACACATTACCTTTTCTACACTGCATTTCCTGACTGGAGAAAACCTATCTCGGACCAAACACCTCCTCAAAGCCTTGTTACTGGTCAGTTGTATAATGTCAATCAGCATGCATTCCCACTCATCTTAATTTGATCTGATACCCCACTAAATTTAAAAAAATAATCTTAAAATCTAATTTTATGATCTCCCAATATTATAGCGACTACACCTTCTAATGTTAAGTGTGCTTTGAGTTCCTTAAAGCACTAACAAGCCTTTCCCAGGGAGAACTAACACAGCCTCTTGAGTGTCTCCACTCTGATCGCTAAGCAGAACCTTTACCTGGACATCCTCAGCTGAAACTCAGTTCTTGTCTTTAGTCCGAAGGGAAATCTAAGGCTTCTTAGTTTCTAAATGTTTCAGAGTGTTTTCCAAACAGTTACAAACCTAGCCTCTGTTGTTTTGGAGCTGTAAAGGTGATACACAGAGAGACTAGCCTTTCAGCTGAAAACCTCCCAGATGTCATGAGCTTTGTTCCAGCAGTGTGAAGACAAATATGGGCTGTGCACCACAACACAACAACAAACAACTCAGAGTGGTTTCAATCCAGGGTACAACACTCTCTGACTTTATGCATTAAGACTTGTCTACCTTCACAGTAGAAGTTTACGTTAAGTTTAGTTTATGTTCATCATGCAGTCTTTGTCCTAATGCTAATCTGAATGGGATATTATGTGGTCTGTAGGAACACAATCACTGCTTCTTAGCCACAAAAGGCCAATCAAGACTTAAGATATGTTTTTGCATTGCTATTTGGTAAAAAAAAAAAAAAAACAATTATCTTCTTTAGGTCGTTACACTTGATTGTATTGCTACTGTTAGTATTTACATTATGGTGACGATAGATTCTGCATTATGTGGACCGTTAATTAGGCGAGAAGTGAAACACATGCCTAAAACTGGCACTTAGACTCAGAGAATGCATATAATGTCCATATAATTGTCTCATCTCAAAATAATCTGTATATTGTGTATTTATTGGATCCCAGTGTCAGAGCAGTGAGTGTCTCTGGACTTTCTTTAAGTCTTATTAAATCTAAAATCTAACACACTCCCTAGTTAATTCATCCAGTGTCCTGAGCCATGTGAGGAGCTCTGGACTGGCTACACACTAAGGCTTGTTTTCATCTTGTATGTTACAGATTAATTAAGGCGAGGGGTTTTCATCTGCTGCCAGTGTTGGCTGGAAGAGAAGTGCAGCGCAGCAAAGCGAGGGAGAGAGAGGGCATGGTAGAGCTGTTAATTAGCTGAGCAGAGGAGATAGGGCGCTGCTTCTCAAACAGCCATTCACTCCGTCAACATGACACTAATGGCACTGGCCCTCTTGCAATCGTCTGTCCAATCACACTGAGGGGCTGCAGTATGTGGCCGGGACACTAGAGGGCAGTGTGTAACAGTGAACTGTAGTATTTCAGGTAGACCATCAGAGTATTCACTGGCCTTCTTAGAAAACCATCAACTACACAAGCAGTTACTGTACAATATACTAATGTGTGGAAAATAGTCAGTATAGAATCAGCATCTTATTGATTTGCCCTTATTTTATTTTTATCAACTTTATGTATCTGTGACATTCTGATTCATTGCCACAGAAACAAATAACCCCTAAAAATGAGAAATTCTTCACATCAAATCCATGGAGACGAGCTCATTAGTTCAACATCATATCGCAGTATCTCAAAATCATGAAGATGTTAAGTGTTTCACAAAAAAATGTTGATTACATTTGAACCAGTTTTGTTCACAAATTTTTACATGTTGGCTACTTTATGTTGACATAAGAACAGTTACAAAGCTAAATTTTTCCATTTGGATGAATCAGCAAATGTGACACATTACATGACAAACAAGATATATGATGAATAGAGTTCTTGTATCATGCCTTTATTTAACCTCACCAATTATCATAAGAATGAATTTTTGTTTCCATCCATCCATCCATCTTCTACCACTTATCCGGGGCCGGGTCGCGGGGGCAGCAGTCTTAGCAGAGACGCCCAGACTTTCCTATCCCCAGACACTTCCTCCAGCTCTTCCAGGGGGACACCGAGGCGTTCCCAGGCCAGCCGAGAGACATAGTCCCTCCAGCGTGTCCTAGTTCTTCCCCGGGGTCTCCTCCCGGTGGGACATGCCCGGAACACCTCCCTAGTGAGGCGTCCAGGAGGCATCCGAAACAGATGTCCGAGCCACCTCAGCTGGCTCCTCTCGATGTGGAGGAGCAGCGGCTCTACTTGGAGCTCCTCCTGAGTGACCGAGCTCCTCACCTTATCTCTAAGGGAGCGCCCCGCCACCCTGCGGAGAAAGCTCATTTCGGCCGCTTGTATCCAGGATCTTGTTCTTTCGGTCATGACCCAAAGCTCATGACCATAGGTGAGAGTAGGAACGTAGATTGACCGGTAAATCGAGAGCTTTGCCTTACAGCTCAGCTCCTTCTTCACCACGACAGACCGGTACATCGACCGCATCACTGCAGAAGCTGCACCGATCCGTCTGTCAATCTCACTTTCCCTCCTTCCCTCACTCGTGAACAAGACCCCAAGATACTTGAACTCCTCCACTTGCTCTCCACCAACCTGAAGGGGACAAGCCACCATTTTCCGACTGAGAACCATGGTCTCAGACTTGGAGGTGCTGATCCTCATCCCAGCCGCTTCACACTCGGTTGCAAACCGTCCCAGTGCACACTGAAGGTCCTGGCTTGATGGAGCCAACAGGACAACATCATCTGCAAAAAGCAGAGACGAGATCCTGTGGTCCCCAAACCAGACTCCCTCCGGCCCCTGGCTGCGCCTAGAAATCCTGTACATCGATAATGAACAGGAACAGGAGTCGAATGCCTTCTCCAGATCCACAAAACACATGTGGACTGGTTGGGCAAACTCCCATAAACCCTCCAGCACCCTGGAGAGGGTATAGAGCTGGTCCAGTGTTCCACGACCGGGACGAAAACTGCATTGTTCCTCCTGAATCCGAGGTTCAACTATCGGCCGCATTCTCCTCTCCAGTATCCTGGCATAGACTTTTCCAGGGAAGCTGAGGAGTGTGATCCCTCTGTAGTTGGAACACACCCTCCGGTCTTCCTTCTTAAAAAGAGGGACCACCACCCCGGTCTGCCAGTCCAGAGGTACTGTCCCCAACTGCCACGCGATGTTGTAGAGGCGTGTCAACCAAGACAGCCCTACAACATCCAGAGACTTGAGGTACTCAGGGCGTATCTCATCCAAACCCGGTGCCTTGCCACCGAGTACGTACAATAAATGACACAATACAATCCATTTACAGTTTTTATTTTCTCCAACTATGTTCTATCTACTACATTCTGTTTGAGTTTGTAATTGATTAAGTGATAAACATTTTGAATGCACCAGCATATTATAGGGTATTCTATCCACATGACCTGAAAGAGTACTGATGAGTGAAGCAACAAAATATATTTTATCGGCGGAGCCAAACAACTTAAGAAATCAATATCAAATTTAAGTGGTGCTATAATGAAAATAATTTACCATTAGGCTTCAATTCAAAGTACTTCTGTAGAGCTTTTCAAACCATTGATTCAAAAACACAGATATTCTCATCTTGTGCTGTCTCTGCCTCATGACGCTTTGTAATGTTCTCACTGTTAATGTATAGATGAATAATGTGCTGTAAATTTACAGTATACACCATTGTTCATTGTCATGAATGTCATTTTCTATTTATTTACTTTTTTTAGCTTTTCCTTGCTCTGTTGCTATGGTAACATGAAGAATACATAGTTAGCAGGAATGAGCTTTCATTTATCAATTAAAGCCAAGGACAGTCCACACTAAAGACATGAGTGATGATGCTATTCATTGTATCTTGTAGCCTGCAAATGCAGTGTGTGTTTGCTCCCAGATGTATTTCACTTAGAAATGAAGCTTGCTGCTTCTCACACCCTTGTGCTGTCACTCACATCTCTAATTGGGCCAGAGTTCCTTGAGCACATTGCTTTGAGCAGTATGTACTGATGCTTTCCTTCTCGTGGGTGTTTTTCTCCCTCCGCCCTTTTGGCTTGGCAGGCTGGCTGGCAGGCGGAAGACACCAGCTCACCTATTGTACAGGCCCTGGGAAAAAAGCTATGGGCTAAATCAGTGCAGAATGTAAAACATAGATGGCGATTGACTCACAAAGTTATTCCACTTTGATTTCATTCCTCCTGCCTTATCTTTCAGTCCATCCTTTACTCCATTTTCCTATCTTCCAAATGATCTTCCTTATGCATTCTCCTGTTTTTGTCTTAATGGTCAATAAATATGTTTGAAAAAACATGTAACAAATGAAAAGGTACCCAATGTTTAGTTTAGCTGCTTGGTAAAGGTTAGGAAAAATACCATCATATTGTAATTCAAACAATAAATCTGTTATATATCAACTAGCAACACAATAAATTTAACACAAAAACGCACACAACTGGGAACAATAGACAGATAATAGATGACAAGCTGCCGGATGCTCATGTGTGGCACAAATAGTTCACAATAGTCAGTAGTAGATGAGTAGTCTTTAAACCAAATACCTTATTTGCTGTTTTAAGTTTTACTTCTATTAATATTATTTTACAGTAACAGTAGTTTTTCTTGCATTACAGATTTTCACTACTCTGCCTGTCTTGGCTTTTCAACATGTTTTTATGATGGAAACAATATTAGTCTTCCTCTCTGGGGGTTTTGCAGAAACATGAAATGAGCAACAGAAATGTCCTGCAGTTTGCCCTGCTCTATTCATCCTGTCTCTCACTCTTTATTCCATCTTACATCTGCTGCCTCAGGCTCCTACTTCGGGTTAATTAACACAAGAGGTGAGCTGTGTTTAACGGTTAATGTGGTTTCTCCTTGCTGCGATATGGCTCCCTCATCTTCCAGCAGATTCGGCTTGTATTGCCAAGCTAACAAAGCCTTGGCCTCTCCTACCTGCTTCCTATCTGCTTTCTTTGGCTGTCTGTCACTTCTACCGCCTACCTGCAGGGGATACAGCCCATATGCCAAAACCAGCGTGTATATCTCCCTTTGGTGTAGATTGTTAGAGAGGGACAGAGGAAGGCAAGCAGAGAGGAAAGTAGTAGCATATAATAAGAAATAGGTGAGAGAGCTACAATATGTGGGGAAGGAAAGTGAGAAACAATGATACATCTGACAGAGCCAGATTGAATACAGGGAAGAGCTGAGGTGTTGGAGGCTGCCAGTGCCTGTTATTCTGCTTTCTCTTTTGGGTGGAGAACAGAAGAAAAAGAAGGCTTTTCCCCGATTGCTATGCTTCACCATGCGGCAACCAGAGTGCACACTGGAGTGGAGGGGAGTGGATGTGAAATTTTAATCACCTCTCGCTCTCTGTCTCTGGTTGTAATTTTAGTAGTCCCCTTAATCAAAATCAAAAGCCGGGCCAAAGGGTTTCAACATGTATTTGGCAGAAAGCAGTTTTTACTGGAAGTGTTTACTAGAAGGATGAAGCATCTTGCAACCAGACTCTATAATTATATGGACCATCCTTGCAAACATTCAACATATGCACATAATAAAACTGTATTGGTGTTTTAATCTCTGCTACCTGTAGAGGGCACAAGCATAATACCGTTCTCTAGTTTAGTTTCTAGTGAATGTGATACAAAGTACAGTGGCATTGTTAGATCTAGAAAGAATAGGCTTACACATTTCAATTTTGAAAACTGAGAAATCTATTGTCACTTCTTAAAGTACTTATTTTATTTAAGTGCACTCTGATTGGTCAGATGGCATGCTTTGTTATTACACTCTAGAAAACATCTTGTTTTTATTGGTCGTTCCTAGATGACCATTTTGTTACTGGATTTACAGTCGACAGCAGATTAATCTACCTCTGGATGTAATTGGGTAGCGATAGAACCGATGAAGGATTATAACTGTGAACATCACATGACAAACCTGGGTATGTATTGAGAATGTGATTGGCCAAGGTTTCCTCATGTAATAAACAGTAGATGGCACCATAAAACTTGTTGTTTTCACAAATTATTGCTTCATATATATGTATATGAACCATTTTTCCTAACAAATCAGTTGTGTGTGTGCATGTTATAGTACTAAAATTAATCTTAAGTGAACTATTAGTGGAAGAAAACAAGATAAGACAGGACTGAAAGGCTAAATCGTGTTATACAATAACAGGTTCCCAAGACGCCTCTAAAAATTGTTTACATGTTGTGTTATTGACTTACCAGAGTTATGCGTCTCCTTTTTATTAAAAGATTTACAGTGTATTGATCTGTGAGAAGGTCACACTGCAGTCAGTAAATGTTATATGACACCAACAGTTGGGTCAGGTGTCACACATGGAGACAGTTCTTTCTCCAACCAAAGCGCTTAAATAAAAGAAAAGTGCAATGTGAGCCAAAGCCAAATTAATGTCTTAATTGTCTAATTCATACTTTAAAAAATGTATCATGTTTTGTCTCTAACAGCCAGGATACGTGAAGCTGTCCAAACCTGTTGCCCTTTGGACCCAACAGGACGTCTGCAAATGGCTGAAGAAATACCAGATCTACAGCGACTCCTTCAAACAGCATGACATCACAGGTACATTTACACTGGCCTTTTAATGAACTGTCAGTGTCTTAGCAGATTAGATGTATATACTTTGTATTTCCATTAGCATTGAAAACTAGTAATCAAGACCCAGTATAATATATCTAATATCTTTTGGCATGTGGATTTTGTGGTAAAGCTTTAGAAAAAGTTTATTAGTGATACAATTTACTTTTAAAAAGTAATGTTGTACATGAAACAATTAGACTTTTTTCTAATAAATAAAAACAGTAAAATGTTAAACTTGGACCATAATCAAGAGTTCTTTAAAATGAAAGTAGTAGTTTGCCAAATAGTGAGCCCAGATTTACCATTGCTTGTTTAGCCTTCTATCTTTTTTGCCTTTACCCTGTCCTACCTTTTTATTCCAACCATAGAACTTTTCTAACATGTTATAATAAAAGTATATTTTCAAAATTCAAAATAACTTTCCCAAGGGGAAATTCAGTTGTTAGGTCTCTTCAGATTAGTTGAGTCACAAGTCTTCATCTGCCTTGTATCATACTGATTGATTGTAGAGTAAGGAGTTATTGTGTTGTTGTGTCCTGCAGCTGCTCTCTGTTCAAAACCCAATGCAGGGGATGGTCTATGTTGTTCAGTATAGCATCCTTTCTTTTTTTTCTCAAAAAATATCCTGCTTTAATAGTTGAGCCAAGGAAAGAAAACATCTTAGTTCAAACTTCTAGTTATATTATTTAAATGAGTATAAAGGACCAATATGAAGTTCAAATCTTGATAAATTACAGCTTTAAGACCACACTAAAATTTTTTCAAGGTAATTTACCCAGTCTCATTTATTGCACCCAGTGTCTACACCCTGCCCCTTACCCCCTCTGTTCCTCCAGTCTGTCCATCCCTCCTCTCACTGTCAGCGTTACCATTGACAACAGTTGCCATGTCAATCACAGCCCTAATGAGGCTGCTCAAGGTCACCCAGTGCTAACGACACTGAGGGCCACATAGCAACAGACACTCACTAATTGCCATGCACTCTGGCTCTCGGAGCACGTCTGATCCTATTAATATGTTTATTTGTTGCTGTGGAGGACCTCCTTGACTCAGAGGCTGGCTGGATGGATAAATGACTTGACTTAAATGTGGTAATGATGAGTGGCATAATGACTCATGGTCTGTGTTTACCCTTTTATTTGAACTGTTGTGTGTCAGTAAAGAGAGCGGGCAATTAGCATCCTTTGTTGAGTGATTGGAGCGTGTGTCTGTAGCCTTGTGTTGGTATTGATTGCCCACATTATGTTATATAAAGTCATGCATTAAATTTTTGAAGATTGATTTTTATTCCATTTTCACTTTAAGTGCAGTTGCATTATGTCTCA
The DNA here is from genome assembly GCA_024416835.2 of Perccottus glenii. Classification (NCBI taxonomy): domain Eukaryota; kingdom Metazoa; phylum Chordata; class Actinopteri; order Gobiiformes; family Odontobutidae; genus Perccottus; species Perccottus glenii. The sequence goes on from CM044562.2 coordinate 7,015,512, forward strand.
TGCCCAATCTTTCATATTATTTAGTGTAGAGGTTAATTGTGCCTTTTGTTTGATTACCATCTTACAACACATGGTCTATAGTGTTTAACTTTTGATAATATGTAACATACTATATATTATATACTGTAATGGCTATATTGACAGAAAAAGTTTAGCCTGGTAATGGATTAATGACTACATTATTTTACTTTGTGAAATCCAAATACTCTATTAATTGTAGTTTTTCTTCTGTTTTAAAAATAGTAAACAAATGGTTCAGACAAAATACTTTGCAATTAAAACCTCTTCTCTAATCATTTCTATGCTATAAACAAAATGTAGTAATCTAGTCCTCATTAGACTAAGATTTGTCAATTATGTAACGCCACAATAAAAAGCCCCAGTGTACCTGATAAATATAATGCATTTGGTTCTGCTGTGAGAATAAAGTATGTTTTCTCTTACTAGTCTTTGGGTGATTAAACCATCATAATCTGGCCTTCTAATGAGGCATTAACATAACGACCTGTGGTTGTATTAAGGTCTAATCATTGTTCCATGCAGAATCACAGAATGGTAAGGGTTAACTAAATATCCATGCTCGCACATAAAGTACACAAGACCACACAGCCTTGCTTTCCTACCGGCATAATTATGAGATAATGCTATGCACGAAAACCTGTGTGTAATTCAGTTTGTCTTCCCATCTAGCATTAATTAACAGAGTCCAATTAAAACAGGCCAAGCCACACCAATTTAGCTCACAAGGCAATTTGCATCCCAATCAATCTATGAAATATCATGCCAGTATTTTTCTGTTTCCTATTAGAACAAACAAGAAAAAACAAATCATAATGTTGTGGGGATGTCATGTGTAGACAAACAAACAGTGAGGATGAATACATTTGTAAGTGCATGCAGCGGTGCATCACTGAGCATCTATTTGTTCAGCGCTTCAGAAGCTCTGGTTGTGACCCTTGAAATCAGAAGGATGTGAGCGGGCATCAATGACTTTCTTCTGTTGCTCAAATTTCAACTTTCGTTTGCAAATCTGTGGTTTCTTCAGATGAAAGTTTATTCAGTGTGAATATATGTTTTCTTTAAATGGGAGTCAGTGGTTACATGTCAGCACTGAGCAAAAAAAAGAGTTAATGGTATCAAAGATATTAAAAGCAACCATATGTCAATTTTCAATATGTAATGTATAAAAGACATAAGACAACGAAAACTCAAAATAAATTATTTTGATGATTTTCAGGCCATATAATTTGAGGTAAACTGTTAGTAGCATTGTATTGCTTTAAGTCATGGATGACCGTATTCCTTATTTGATTTTGTTGTTCCATAGAACCCAGTTATATTTGACATTTTTGCTCCTACATCTCCCCTGAGTGGATAAACTGAGTGCTATGAAGGGGAAGCACACCCACAGAACACATTTTTGCATGAAGGTTTAGAACTTTTATGAACCACACTGATTCATTTCTATTTTTTTCAAAGTGAAATGAGACTTATTTTCCGTAACAACAGTGTGTCCCTACAGGGTGTTGTTCACATGCTCCAAAAAGGATAAGTGTGATGCATTGCCCATTATATATAGCTCTTAGTTTTCATATTAGCACCCAACAGAACTTAAGAAGTACATCATTCAAAACACAGAAAAGTCCAAACCTACTCTTTAAGCATTGTTTCCATCCCATCCATCTATAGCACAGAGCCCAACCCTCTTTCCGCTGCCAGCAGTACTCAATCTCTCTTGTCTCGGCAATGTAGTCATCCCTCCTAAAGTAGCAAATCAATAAACACTCTATTCCAGATCATAATTCACACAGGCATCTGTGTCCTTCCTCCTCTGACATAAAACAACGCAGGGAAATGCATTTTACTGCATATAAGGCCTGCTGCAACATTTTGACGCGAAATGACTTCAGTATGCAGCAGCTGCCTCCTGCTAGGCTCCTGTAACCTCAGCCAAAGAAATCAATATTTCCTATCCTCCCTATGGCCAATGTTGCCAAGACACATTATTTTCCCACTCCCAACAGAAAAGGGCTTGAATTTTGTAATGACACCCTGCTGTCATTAAAAATGCATTGAAGCGTATTAAGGCATAATTAGTTATTAGTCCCTAATCTGTTGTAATTTGTGAAGGAAGATCTTTGCACAATAAATGGGTTAAACACACAATTTCTCTTACATTAAACAGCCTTGGGGTCCAAGGTGTGGTGTTAATCAAAGGCAAGGTTGTTGGAGATAGAAAGAGCTGCATCACTTTAAAAGAAACTTTTTCCACAGACAAACCTAAAGCCATCCTTTTTCCACATTCCCAAAGCCTCATGACAGTTGGGTCTCATTCTCCACAGATGCTGAAGATAGTTATTGCAATATGTGTAAGTTGGGATTTCAAGATGAGTGTCTGTTCTGTTTCTTATAAGTAAATGCAAATGTAGGTTTTTATGCATTTTATTTTGGAATGGTACAAACTTGGTCTTTGATTGAAATGGTTTTCAATCAAACATAAGAGCAAAGTCAGTAAGAGGCCATTTATACAAAGTTTTTTTTGTTGTTGTTTTTTACTGAAAAATGCCAAGATTCTGATGTATTTGGGCCATTCTCCCTCCAAGAGTCTGCAAACAATGTAAAACTTAAAAACTAATTTTCTAAAATACATTGTTAGTAAGATGTATGCATCATACTGAGGGAGTCGCACTGATAAACTGAAGCATACCTTCGCTATAGCTTTTTTTGTGTGTATTTTGAATAGAGCAGCAGCAGGGTTGACAGTGCCTTTACTGATCTGGAGGACATACTACAGCATTTTAGCTTATTTGTTTATGCCTGGCAGCATGACTCTTGGAAGTTTTTACTGCCAAAACCTGCCTTCTTTTAATGGCGAAAGCTGATAAATATGTCCGTATGTGATTTAGGTGGCTTAACATTCTATATGCGTCTACAACAACCCTCAGCAAAAGACACGAGGTCCCAATAACAAACGTTGTTATGTTACACCATGGGAATGAGAACAAGTTTAGAGGTACAGTAAATTGGATAAACCAGTCAGACACAGGTGTGGATTGGGACGTTAGCTGCAGAGATCATCACCATCTCTCAACTCTGTGTTTTCTCACACAGAGGAATTTGATGATTGATGAAAATGCTCCCTCTTAATACCCACTGATGTGCTGTGTCATAATGCCTCACTCTGAATAATTAATAGCAGGTAATATTTGTGCTTTAATGAAGGGTGGCAGCAGCTCCCAGAGCCTCATTTCATTTCTTAAAAGCTGTGAATGTGACCCTCTATGGTTTACCTATCTGTCATAACTCAACACCCAGCACCTGTCAAGTCCAGTCCAGGGTCTCAAACCAAGTACAAGATGTATTTTTGATGAGCTGGAGAGAAGGATAAAAGGTGACATGTGGTATTTTAACACTCCCAGCATCAGACCTTAACAGGGTTTGAGTGATGGAGACAATGAATTCAAGGCGCTGCAGACTGTCACCCATAAAAGGCCTGCAGTGTAATAGAGGAACAGATACAATAAACAAGGGACTAACCTGGCTTCATATCATCTCACAACACAAGTACTCCACTGGTGGCCATTGCTTTGTGTTGTATCCAAAAGGGAAAGTTTAGCCACTAACTGTTGATGAGTCGTTTGGAGGCAATTTTACACAGATGGAGGGAGTTGTAGTTAATGCTGCCATTGGCAAGGTGATTATAGAGCAATGTGTTGTGTAAAATTAATTACCGTTTGGCAAATTGCAATTTTGCATCTGTCATGGAGGTTATGCGTTTGTCTGATTAACAACTAATAAGGTAGTTCATGGACCAGCGGCACCAACTACGCATCTCAGTGGCAACGTCATGAGTCTTTATTTTTATTTTTATTTTGGGCCTTTATGTCTTTATTTGATAGACATTAGACTGACGAGAAACAGGGTGACAGAGAGGGGAAAGACATTGGGCAAATGAACCTGTATTCGGCATGGGCTCTACCAACTAAGATAGAGGCATTAATATGTTATTTAAACAAAGAGACCAGAAAATCAGAGAAATTTCCAATGTCTTAGATTCTTTTTTGTTGGTTTTATGTGACGTGGTTTGTTTGGTTCATTTTTATTTGTGGCATTTATCTGGATGGTGTGGTTTTGAGTTAACAAAAGAAAAAAATAAATTTCTACTTTTAGTTTGTATTATGTGTATGCTTTGAGTGGCAACTTGTTGTTTTTGTTTCAGCTGTAAAAGCTTAGCACCAAAGTAACATTACAGCAACAGCACTTCTCTCTTGTCTTTAGACATCACCTTGACATTTGTTACCATGGAAACACCTTTAAAGGAACTGGCATTAAAAGTTGCTCATTGTTTACTGTGTGTTTGTGGTTTCTTAATATATTACAACTAATAAAATAAAATGGACTTTAGGCTTTTTACAGCAGCCTCTGAGTTTTCAAATGTCACTGCTTTTTCAAATGTGGAGCTCAGAACAGATCCAGCTGCAAGCTTTACTCTTAGCGTAATTAGTATTGTTAATTACAATCAAATATTATTTCTGTCTAGCCCAACCCTGTGAGCCCAGAGGGGGTTTCCGAACTAAACACTTGAAAAAGAAATCAAAAAGCCCAGCTCAGAGATTGAAGTCATTACAGCAGGCCCACACTGAGCCTATTGTAATAAGTGTTTGTGCCTCTCTGTGGTCACATGATCGCTGCTTCATCACTGTAATCTTTTCACACCGTTACCATTGCATCCTGTCGATTCCCCCCCGCTGTGATCCAGCAGAGGTTTCCACGCTCAGGGTCCACAATGGGGGACACAGTGGAGCTTTTCACAGTGCTGTCTCATTATCATTTTTTTTCCTTCTGAATTAGTTTATTCGACACCCAGTAGTTTGGAGAGGTCAACTTTAAATGAAGTGGGCTTTAATTACTGGCATGGTTAAAAAAATAATTATATAAAATAAAAAGAGTGTCAAGATTGATTTTAGTGGAACTGAAAATTTACCAAGTGATAGAAAGTTATTTGTCATACATATTATATATATGATATATAATGAGATATATTGTGAGACAAACATCAGAGAATAAAAGTATTGGAACAAGGAAAAAATTTCTTATTTGGTTTACACACCGCTACAATAAGTGTAAATGCAAAATATCTAAAAGCTTAAATTGAGTGAATTCTATTATGTCAGTAGTTTATGAAATCCTATATTTTTTGAGCCCCTTGACAAGCTTTCTCTATTGTATTCACATCGTCATCATCATTGTTCCTGGTTTTGAAAAGGACACAATCATAGCAGACGGGATATTCCTTATATTTTCCCCTGAACAGTAGATTTGGTTGCTTTTCTCCAGACTCCAGGCAGGGCTGACATTGGTTGCTGCAGTAGCCTTGTAGCTCCAGGGCAACAACAGCCTAGTGACTCTGTCAGTCAGCAGTGTTTACCCTTTAGGACTTTAAGCCGTGCCGGCAGTGCATCCTGGTGAAGGATATGCCCCGCGCGTCTACCTTCGATCTTTTGTTGTCATCAGAAAGTTCCAATACTCTAATCCCATTTATATTCTGCTGGCGTGAACTCACAACCCAACGCTCAACGTTTACATCACTTGTTCCACTTTTTGACACAGTGTAGTGCAGGTTTTGGGATGTTGCACACCAGATGCAGCTCGGTGACATTCATCCCCAGAAGACACACATATGGGCTCACAGCTGCGCCAGAGATTTAAAGAATATGTGTGACCGCTGTGAAGATTTACCTGAAAAGAAGTAGTTGTAGAATACATTCTGGCTTCTGGTTCAACTGCCAAAACATGTCACAGCTGAAAAGGGAGCCTTTTAGAAGTGGGATGGTGAAATGGAGAAAGGGAGGAGGGTTAATTTGGTTCTTTTGTTATGCTGTCTTACATATACAGTAGTTGCCCCCACGTTGTAATTAGCATAGCATTTTAGTGCCACAAGGAAAATCAGACTTCTCTAAAATCACTATTGTGTATGGATTTCTATTGGATATATAATCATACTGGGCTTTATACAAGGCTGTGTGTGTCTGAGTCCACTCCAGACTCCCATTCATCAAAGCCATGCTCAACAATGCAAGGCTATAGCTCCAGATTTATCTGCTTTGGGCCAACGCTGCTGCTTACACACACCTCATTAATCTAATTCCTAAGTGCTCCAGTGTGCACAGTACATCATTGTGTTTTCTGAAACATTTTAGAGAATATGCTTTTTTTTTAATTTCACACATAAAGAACACATACATAGTCTATTCATTGTCTACTTTTTCAGGCAGCACACCTTAGACAGTGTAGGGACTGTTTATGATGCAGAAACAGAATACAAATGCTGGCCCATTGCATGATCGAAATGATCTTGGATCAAACAAATACACTCAGCTCTTTAGAACCCTGTAGTTTTTCTTCTAGGCCAGCTGGAGCGCTGTGTATACTACAGTCATTATACACAGAAATAAGTAATGGCAAAGGTCATCTCCAAAACAAACATCTTTTAATGGTGTTTTTGTCATGGTGGTGTTTTCCGGAGCAGCTCTAAACTCTGATGCCTCAGTGTGGATCTAAACATCTCACAAACAATATATTATCAGTTCATACTGTCGTTGTGTCCTTGGGCAAGACACTTAGCCCACCTAGCCTTCAGTGTCTGTGACATTGGTGTATGAATGTGTGAGTAGTTTGGAGGTTGGAGATGTCGTAGGCCCAAAATGGCTGCCACGTCTCCATCACCAGTGTGTGACTGTGGAGTAAATGAAGCGCTTCGAGAGCCTTGAAAAGCGCTATATAAATCCAATCCATTATAATTATTATTATAACACAAGCCACATTTACACACTTAAGTTTGCGTTTGTTGATCAACTTACTGGGAAATAGTTTTCTGAGACTTGCTGCAAGATTGTCATTTTCATTAAGGACACCTCATTTACCTTTTATACTGCAACAAAGCTGGTGACATTCTTAAACAAAAATACCTCCAAGGCGTTACTTAAAGGTTTGGAGTTTTGTTTGAGAAGTCCAGCTTACTGTTTTTTTGGTTTTTTTCAGTTTGGCCTTTATTTGATAGTAGACAGTAAATACACAGGAAACAGGGTGAGGGTGAGGGGTGTGACACTGAGCAATATTTTTTGTAAATTTCTGTAAATTATTATTATTTTTTTTAGTAAAACGTGGAACATTTGGCCAGCCCAAGGAGTGAATATCCTGAATTCATGCTCAGTTTCCGAACAGTTTATTTGTGACAGTAAATAACACAACAGGAAGTAAAACACCTACCAATAATTGTTTCAGTTGTTTGGACATCGCAACTGCAGGAAAGCGCAGGAAACAAGGTATTTTTTTGAAGTGGAAGTGGGGTCCAGTCCTGTGCCCACTCAGACCCAGAGGACTCAAACCCAAAACCTTAATGCAATGAGGCTACAGTTGTAACCACTGCTAAATACTGTAGGGAACACGTTCTTGGATTATGAGTTAGGGTAATTACCATAGTCATCACTCACAATAATTTATTTTCCTTTCTGAAGAGATACTTTATTGATCTCAAGAAAAATTCAGGACAGAAGAAAGTTCAAATAAACCCGATACAGGCGGACTACCACAACAAGCAAGGAAAAGTCAGCTTTCAACTTTGTGGCAGTTTATATGCACTAAAAATGTTGGAAGGTTAAAAATTATTTACAGTCTTCAAATATGCATGGCAGACAACAAATGTGAACTCTTAATATTGCAGCGTTGGCACTGAGGGAGACGAAAGTTAGAGCAGTAAAAAGCACTGAAAACTCTCTCCCATATTAAAGTAGTAAATTTACTTGAACAGCTTTATGAAAAACTATTGAGATTATAAACTCATAAAGTTGCAAAAAAATCAGTAATTATTATGTGCTGTCCAACTGTGAAACAGCAAACTTGAATGACCATATCTATTTTGTTATTTGTGCAGAAGTCAGTCCAACTACATACAATAACCTATTTTTATTTCTCATCGTTTCTTTAAGTGAAACCAGGTGTTTGAATGGGCTTACAGTTGTGTTGTACCTTTTAACTTTTAATTAAAACTTGTGTATGTTATCTAAATTATTCTACTACAACTTTGCTTCAAAGAGAGGTAACATCAAACATACAGCAGTATATAAATGCAGTATATGTCATGTCCTTCACGACTCAATGTTTTTTCACATGGCTTTACTTTCAAAGCACCAAAGTATCGGTATTTATTTCCTCTTGACCAATTTCAGCTCTGCCCTCCTCCTCTTGTCATGGCTGTGCTACACCACTCACTGTATTAATTTGGTTTGAAAAAAATCCCAGCTGAGGCTTGGTTGCGACTGTTCAGGCCAGTGACTCAGATCTGCAGGGCAATACAGTGAAAGCTTGGATTCCTTACAGCAGCTCTCCTTCCTGGCTGCGCTGATGCTTCACAGACTGGGAGGAGGAGCGACTGGCACCCACTGCCGCTGAGAGCTGGCACTGATTTCAAACCTCCAGCACTACATGCAGCACCCCACCTGGTGCTATTAATACACTTCCACCATGAGCGGAAGATATCAACCCTGATTTAGTTAAATATCTTTGGGGAAAGCAGCTTAAGTGAATTAGACCAATCGCTTTGATGAATGATTTTGGAAAGTACCGAGAACGTTCATTCAGAGGAATAGTCACAGGTGGCACTAAAGTCTACTCAGGTTAAAGTACTGTTTATGAATTATTGCCTATTATTATTATTATTATTATTATTATTATTATTATTATTATTATTAAAGTATACCACTGTGTTTTAAAAACTAAATAGAAACACTATTTCTCATTCAATCTATATTCTATGGTGGACTCTCACCAGTTTGCCTACCGCAGCAATAGGAGCACAGAAGATGCCGTTTCCATGGTACTGCACTCTGTGCTAACACATTTGGACAATAAGAACACTTTTGCACGTATGCTGTTTGTTGACTTCAGCTCAGCATTCAACACGGTCATCCCATCCAAGCTAATAGCTAAACTTGAAGACCCTGGCATTAACACCTCCCTCTGCAACTGGATCATGGACTTACTGACCAACAGACCCCAGCAGGTCCAATCCGGCTCCATCTGCTCCAACACTACCACACTCAACACTGGTGTACCACAGGGCTGAGTACTGAGCCCCTTCCTCTATTCCCTCTTCGCCTCCGACTGCAGGCCTGTGAATGGCTCTAACACCAGCATCAAGTTTGCGGATGACACTACTGTGATTGGTCTCATCAGCAACAATGATGAGACTGCCTACAGGAAGAGATCCAGCACCTGGCCACATAGTGCAATGACAATAACATGCTCCTTAACACCTCCAAGACGAAGGAGCTCATTGTGGACTTCAGGAAAGAGTCAAGAGGCACACATGACACCATCCACATCAATGGAACGGCTGTTGAGCGTGTCTCCAGTTACAAGTTCCTGGGATCCACATCTAGGAGGACCTGTCCTGGACTACCAACACCTCCAGCCTGGTCAAGAAGGCTCACCAGCGACTCTTCTTCTTGAGGACACTGAAGAAGAATTGTCTGTCCTCAGATATCCTGGTGAACTTCTATCGCTGTGCAATAAAAAAGCATCCTGACCAACTGTGTCACAGTTTGGTATGGGAGGGGCTCTGTTGCAGAGCGCAAGGCACTGCAGCGGGTGGTGAAAACCGCCCAATGCATCACAGGGACTCCACTTCGAGCTACGGAGGACGTCCAGTGGAAACGCTGTCTGCGTCGAGCTCGCAGCATCCATAAGGACTCCTCTCATTCTGCCCATAGACTGTTCTCTCTCTTGACCTCAAAACCAGGACCAGAAGACTGAAAAACATTTTTTTCCCCAGAGCTGTCTCTTTATTGAACTCTGCACCCCGCTGATCCCTCTGCCCCTCATATACCTACAGTAAACTGCATTTCGTTGCATTGTACTTGTACATGTGTAATGACAATAAAGTTGAATCTAATCTACTGTAATCTAATTTAACCTAGTCTTGACCAAAATGTTCATAATATCTTTCTTTTGGCCTGTCACATGGAGTTGTTTAAGAGACAAGTAAAGCAGTACAAAGTGTGCCTCTGTTGCCATGCCGATCTATCTTTGGTTACACAAAGAGGTGCCAAGAGATGGTTGGTCAATATTTATAGACCCATAACAGCATGGTTTATGTGCATGTCGTTTTTTATGTCAGTTTGAACGTCTCTACAACTTGGTGCCCTTTACCCAGCTTTAATTTATCAGCCTATATGTTCCACCTCGCTAATCTTTGTCTTTGTATCCACCGCTTTAATATGCATCTTTTAATATGCACCTCTTACTTTGACTACATTGACTTCAGGAGGATGCTAGGTTTGTCAGTGTTTATCTGTTGGATTCTTGGAGCACCATTTAGTGTAAGAGCATCCTAACTCGACCATCAAATGAGCACCATAGAGTTAAGAGTTTGTTTGTAATAGGCAGCAGGAAATTGGTTTAACAACATAATAGCGCAGATACTTAAGGGCACCCACTTTTCACATTCGTTTTTAGTTGTGGCAGCTCTAGCACTGCAACTTATCCGTACAATATGTCATTCAAACCTGCCAGTACAAAGCTCAAATTATTCTGGTGGATAAGAATTATCATCAAAGGCTGGTCGGAAATAGAAGTCAGTAATGAAGTTCAAATCCAGTCAAAATTGGCTACTATTAGCGCTTATATAAAATGTCAGTGTAAAAGTGCACATCCCCAGAGTGAAAACTAAAATATTGACACAGTAAAGGTTTCAGTTTGCACGTTTCTAAAATGCTATGGATGAGAAAAGAGATAAATATTGGTTTGTTAATGTGAGATACTATTGTTCTTGATGTGGATACCGTTTTATAACACTCTTTTCTACAGTATCTGCAAGATAAATAAGTTTGCTAAGATAACAGACTTTAACTTATGTATGGAGGCTGTCACACTTGCCACTGCCATAAAAGTCACATACTGTGCTCTCTTCTTCTTTTCTCAGCAGTAATGCACAAAAAACATGTTCAATGCCACAAGTCCTAAAGATGAAGATGGCATTCTCTCATAACAAAATTGACAGTGGTTCTGTATTTGTAGTGGCACTGTTGGGACAGAATTGTCTGCTATGTATTGAGCAAAAAATCAATATGAGAATGGAGGGCTTATAAATGATCTCATCTGGCTTTATGTACCAATACATGACCTCTTTTCACTACAATGCGGGTTTAAATTAAGTTCTTTTTCTTAGACAAAATAATGTCTTCCCAATAAAACAAGTGGTCAACTACATCCTTTTGAAAAGTTGGAAAAGTACTGACTTGTGTCTATGAGGCTCAACAGGGCAAAGAAACACTAATGGGTTTCATGAGGTCTCATGATTACTGCATAAGAGTACTCTCTGCTTACTGTGTATTACAAAAGCTGCAATAGCAAGCGTTAATAATTACTCTACTTCTGTCAACAGCCCAAATCCCACTCATAGAGAATGATTTGGTGATTAAATTATGAATTTTATACAAGGCTTTGCAATTAGATGAAGAAGCTTTAAGGGAATTTTGCTCAAGGGATATAAAGTACTGATAATTATTTTAAATGTTCTGGCTTCGGGAGGGATAGACTTCACAGTGAGGGTTGATATTTAAACAGAGTGTAGCTTCAGAATCTGCTCCTGTGGGTTATTAGTGTCTTTAGTCTATATTTATTAGTGTGTGCGGGCCAGGGTCGAGGGTTTAACAAGGATGGAGGACACAAACCCTAACCTTAGTCCGTCCTGGGCTATATCTAGGCTTTAATTCTGGTTCAAACTGGGTTTATTTCCGGGATATATACCTGGTTTCTTTCAAGTACAGTTGCAAATAATTGACATTTTGCACACATTTATAATTATTTGTTTGGTAAACAATGCAGGATGATGTTTTAAACTGGTTATTGGAGACTTCTTTCACACCAAGTGTAAATAAAGTTTTTTCAGATATCTGCAGTTGGTCAGGTCAGACCCCTTCTGCTTATTTGCCCTAACCTCTGACCTTGTTTCGTGTGGTCGCAGGGCGAGCTCTGATGAGGCTGACTGACAGGAAGCTGGAGCGGATGGGCATCATGCAGGAGGCACAGAGACAACACATCCTACAACAGGTTCTACAGCTCCGCGTTCGAGAGGAAGTCCGCACGCTGCAGCTTCTAACACAAGGTACACTTTATTCAGAACAACTACAAAACTACGGAATTAAATCTTTAAAAGCCCCAGCCTACATGGGCCCTGTGATACAAAGCCAGTTGAACATGCCCTGGATAAGTTGGTATCACGGAGCGGGTTACCCACTCTTTGGGTTAAACCCTGGGTTTCCCTGTAAGCTGATTCATGTCAAACAGGCAGAGTTGGCAAAATCACATATACAATATCTTAACATGGAGATTAACAGAAAACTACACTAAAACTCATCAGAAAAATGAACAACACTAAGCTGGCACAAAGCTTAAAGGCACAAGAACAGAGTGAACCAACAACCAGAGAGGAAGTAGGAAGACAACTGTTTGAATGCTGCTAACTTAAAAAAAACTCATTATGACAGAGGTTATTGTTTGGTAGATCCCAATATAATTAAAGCTTTTATGTCACACACCTGCTTCTGGTTCGATAGAGCAAAAACTCCCAGAATAAGTGTATATTAACCTTTACATAATGTCACTTTTGTCCATATGGAGCAGGTTTACGGGAAGTCAGATTGACCTCAATTGAAAATGAATCAGCTGTGGCACTGAAAACCCAAGTTAAACCCCAAAGTTCCCTCTCTAACCCCTGTAATCCAGTTTTGTAGTCCAGGGCCAAGATAAAGTGAATTTCTGTTTTGCAAAGATTGTACACAAGAAGAGTGACATCTCAGATTAGATTAATATTCATGTCCTTTACTGTGCAGCATTTATGTGCCATCTGTACCCTAGTGACTGCTGCATGTTTTAAAACCCTCAGGAAGTGATGAATCGAAAATGATTATGCAACTAAAAGATTCCAACACAAGTGTTCTAGTTTGCTATCTGGAGTGTGACATGATCACAAAGCCGTCTGTTGGGTAAAGACACCGCACTGATATTAAAACATAAAACTTGTTGTATTATGGTCTGCATAGGACTATTAATCACTTTGGAATAGCACGGCTCTTGAAAACAACATGTGTAGGAGGTATTTCTTTCCACCACTACTGGTCCTTTGAGAAAAGCGAGCGCCGTGATGACTTTGCAGGCGAAGTGTTAAAGCTTGAGATGTGTTAAAGCTATAAATATTCAAACCTTGTCACATTATATACTATATAATATGAACTCTATTGCACCCCAAATAGATAAAAACGTACAGGTCAATGCCCAATTGTGAAGTTTATGTGAACACATAAGGAATTTAAAGACTCTCATATTTTATATCCATTTTCTATTATTCAGTAATAATAAAAGTTATCCATGTTTTGACATCTTACTTTTATTTAAAATGAATATATATTCCCTTAAATTCTGCAGCTAGCTCTGGTTAATCTCACCTTCTGTTTATGTATAAGACATGGTTAGTTCAGGGAGTTTTAATAATAAGTTGTTGTTGCATAACCGACCTCAATCTTATTTCAGGAGTTATGTTTTCTTCCCTGATGCTCGCGACCCCCTGCAGTTTCTCACTTTAACCCTGTGTCTCTGCACATCTCTCACTCTTCACACTGTGCTTCCTCTGTCACATATTTCATAACAACAGCCAGGAGCTTATTTTTTTCTCCTCTTACTTTCTTAGGGCGTTAGGGCGTTTGCATTTACTATCACCAGAGCATAGAGTTGTAACTAAGACAGATGTAACTGAGACCAGAGTGCACCAAGATTGTGTCAAGGCCCGGACCTGTGTATGACCAGAATAGATACCAGAACTGTATTTCTACTAATAATACTAATTACTAAGCTCAAGGTCGCAACAAGCCATCCTTGGTGCGACCTTGAGATTAGTAATTATGGAAGTCTTTCATCTACCTGCAATAATGATGTGGACAGTTAAGTCATTTCAGAAATCTGCTGGTCTTGTATATTTATGATAAACACAAGGAAGAGAAAAAATGTGTTTAACCCCCAAAAAACTTGGGAAACAATTTGAATAATAACAATAATACATTTTATTTCTAGGCGCCTTTCAGGACCCTCAAGGTTGCCTTACAATAGAAACACAACACACGAGAAAAATATCATCATAAACATAAAATACAATAAATAATTTAGCTAAGAGTGAAATTATAATAGTGATGGGTATCTGGTATTGTAGGCTATTGTAAACAAATGGGTTTTTAGACGTGATTAAAGGTAACCAAATGTTTTTTTCCGTATGTGTTGGTGAGTGTTCCAGAGTCAGGGAGTGTCTCTGAGTCCCATGGTGGACAGACAGGCAGATGGAGTGGACAGGAGGGTGGCCGAAGAGGTGTGTGTATGTGAAAAGTGGTTTGTGAGGTAGCAGGGGGCCAGGTTATGAAGGGCTTTGATTGTTAAGAATAGAATTTTAAATCATGTAGTGGATGGGGAGCCAGGGGAGTTGCTTGAGAACAGGGGGGATGTGTTGTGTGGACGGGTTCTGGTAATGATGCGGGCGCCTGAGTTCTAAACCAGTTGGAGTCTATGGAGGGATTTTTGAGGTAAACCGTGTAGGAGTGATTTGTAATAATCTAATCGGGATGTGACTGACAAGTGCATTACCCACTATGGCAGTACTGTCGGGGGTGAGAGTGTAATACACCACTGTTTCTGTTAATGGTTAGTTTCCACGTTCCCTCTCTGTCCCTCTGTTCCTGGCTCTCTCTGGACTGTATATTGATGATATGGAGAGTGACAGGCCACCAGCCAATGGCCTCAGCAGGAAGCAACCCATTAGCAAATTCTGTCTGGACTGTGGAGAGACAGGGCAGAGATGAGAACACAACAAGATCTGATGGCAAATACTTAAAAGACAAACAGGTTTATGGGAAAAGTTATGGGCCTGCTTTATGCTTTATTAAATCAAATCAAAGCATTTCTCTTTACCAATGTAACTTTACTCAGTTGTGACTTTGAAAATAGATGTTTGTGTTGTTTTGTTTGACATGAAGCATTTTTGCCATCACAGTGATTGAACGTGGATATAGAAGGAAGAAAAACTCGGATGTTGCTTCCAGAGATGCTTTTGGCACCGAGCGAAAAATTGGCGAAGCGAAGTGACGGTGGAGCATTACAAGGCCCAGGGCACGGCTCCTAGAGCTAACGTTGCTAGGGCAAAAATCCAGCTGTAAGCAACCGAGCTGAGGGAGAGAAACGAAAATGATAAAGTAGGAGGAAGTGATGATGAGAAAGTTGAGTGGGGATAGATGGAGACAATGGGTGGGTTAGAAAAAGACAAGACGAGGAGATGAGAAGCAGCAAAAAAAAAGTGTGCGAACAACCTCCCCCTGAGCTTTGAGATGTGATGGAAGAAAATTCTCAACCTACAACATATCGTGTTTCTACCTTGGCATTGGTTTCAAAATCTCTCTGAATTCTATTCTTTAGCAGATTTTCCCCCATTTGGTGCAATATGCCACATTAGTCCAGCCTCTCCACAGAGGTTTGATTGAAACTTTGAAAATATGCAACTCATTTGAGCTTATAATACTCAAGCAAAGCCTTCAAGTGTTTGTTTACATTTTGTGCACTCTTACTCAGCCTGCTGTCCATCTGCCTATGGTGTAGCACAAAAAGTGGATACTTGCTTTAGTTCATCAACCGTGCTTCAGTGATGGTTGTGAAAGGTGGACAGTAGAAATTATGAGGTAAAAAGCCTTAGACATTTTATTTGGGCAGTGCAGAGATGACAGCATCAAGCCACAGAGTGATCAGAAGTATGCTGCAGGGACTGGGCCTGAGAGTCTGGGCTTACTGTTAGTTTATATGTGCCCCATGGACTTCCTGTCTTACTGTATATCTATTAGACTGTCCCTCAGCTGGTCTTGACCTAGTCCTTGAGCTTGGGTCGCTTAAAATAACTTTTTTATCCACTTTTATTGTCCTAAACAATTGTAATTGTTCAAAGAGATTTATGTTGGGTTTTCTTAGTGATTTTTAAATTGGAATTAGAGAAATTGGAACTGACTAATTGTGTGGTCGGTGGTTATGAAGAACCTGGAACTCGTGTTGAATCATTTACATTTAGAATGGGCGGCAGTAGCTCAGTGGGTAGAGTGGTCGTCTTTCAACCGGAAGGTAGGCGGTTCGATTCCCACTCTCCCCCACAGTTCATACTGTCGTTGTGTCCTTGGGCAAGACACTTAACCCAACTTGCCCCCAGTGACTGTAACACTGGTAATTAAATTAGAACAATGTAAGTCGCTTTGGATAAAAGCGTCAGCTAAATGAATAAATGTAAATGTAAATGTAGAATGATGTTGGACTTGGGGAAAAGCATAAAGCTGATACAAGACAACGACAACGTTAGTGGAATTGACTGATTTGTGAGCCATTGAGGGAAGCAGGACTGTGCTGCTCAGTGATGATTAATGCAATTGTTCTTTATTCACCAATACAATTCACAACTGACTGTGCTTGTCTCCTCGGTAAACCGCTTTATGTGCTAGTTACGTGCACTAGTTTTGATGCAGACAAACTAGTTTCAGTTTTGTTTCAGTCTTTTTTTTTCTTCTCCATAACATTTACTGCTGAGATCTCTGAATTTCTTGCTACAGTTGCCCCAGCGATGAACCCTTTTTAAAGCTCTTTTCATTTTGCAATCTTGATTCAAAATGTATGAATCAACTGCTCAGCATTTTTACAGACTCAACAGATTTGTCATGTGCATACGTATAGAACCTCTACTTTGAGCACAGACAGAAAATGCACCACATACACTATAATACTGTTTTAGACAGTTAAGATGTGCTGTATTTTACAATGGACCCCATGTACAATTAAAATAATTGTGTAATAAATGACATGCAGGGGTAGGCTGAGGCAACGGACCAGAACTTTCCTACTAGATACCGTGTCTGTTTCCAAAAACAAAATTACTTTTGAGTGGTACAATTAAGCTGAAGCATTAAGAAAGTTTAGAGAACAGTCATGGTTATAATTTGAAAACACAACAAATATTATGTTATATTTACTAGTGTTAGCATTGTAGACAATAACAAAATGTGCCAAAACTAAAACAGGACCAAGCCAGGGCCTTAACAAATGCACAATACATGGAAAGACATATCATGTTGTTTTTTTATTCTTTTTTTTCTGTGTCTTTGGTGCAATTAAACAATAACATAGACATTTCAACACAGGACTGTGCTTCAAAGTAATAAGCTCTAATTAACCAGTAGTGAGGACAGGATGCCAAACAATAGCAAGAATTAGTCATTCAAATGTAACCATTATATCCCCATTGGAATATTAAATAAAAAAAACTAACTACAGCAGATGCCAAAGATGAAAATGAATTAAAGTGAGGATCTATCTCTGAATGTTAATGCAGCTGAGGTAACAACTTAAACTTAAATGTACTGTACATAAAATTAAAAAGATTCTCTGAAGCAAAAGGAGCAGAAGGAACACAAACGAGAGAAAAGCCAGGTGCAGAGAGCCAGACCAAGGTGTTGTAATTACTGCAGTGTACCCAGACAGAATTAGCTCGACGGACAGTGATTAACCTTTAAGGCTTGCTGGGCCAGAGGAGGGAAATAATTAGATTTGCTCTCTCTGTGTCTGTCTTCTGTGAGTGAGTGCTGACTGTGGCTTATTGCTTACAGTCAACAGAGATGAACCCCAAATAGAAAGTCTTTCGCAAACAGAAAGCTTTATTGTGTAAAGTAGACACAGGTGTAGATCCACTGGGCAAGAGTTGATGCATTCAGGACAGGAAAATAATAGTCCCTTTTTTTTTTTTTTTACCATCTTGTAAAAAATATGACTCAAATGGATGGTGTTAAAATACACAGTCCTCATTTAAAGTGATTATGCATAACAATTATCCCAGAAGCCTTTGTGCAGTTCTTTATCAGACACAACTCTGTTTAGTTTATATTTAGCCTGTCTCCATAGAAACAAATGGATAAGACCTCAGGTTCCTCAGGTAAAAAACACATACATCTATATTTTCTCAAAGCCAAGAGTATAACTTTATTTTAACTCTGTGATGGCTCAAGGCTCCAAGCACCAGAAACAAGGGACTAGATCTGTTTTTCTGTTGGGTTTGCTCTGTCTTGATTATGTCATTGTTTAGATTAGTTTGTAAAATGTCCTTCTGACTGCATCTTTCTGAATGAACTGTAATCCAAAGACTAAAAGCTGTTAAGTCATCACATTGTTCCTCTTAAAAAAGAATAATTATATACACTTCTCAATTTCATGGTTCTTACTATTTCAGCGTTTTCAATAACAGGACCAAAGGCAGTAAATATGCTATTACTGGCTTGTGAAATCATCATTCTTAAAGAAAGTTGAATTACACAGCTGACAGAGCTCTATGAAAGTGTCTGTCTGAGTATATAGTGCTAATCTGTGAATGTAGACACTCGCTCGCTGTTTATGCTTCATTTACTCAAACCAAGAGACTTATTTAGAACCGAAATGAGATGGAGGCTGTACAGTGTAAAAAAAATGAACACAGTGTTATGTTCCATCTGAAATAGATTTTTAAAACGTTTATGATAGTCTAGCAAAGTTTAACCTTCAATACAAGTAGTAATGCAAGTATTACATCTAGGAAGTTTTAATAGGAAAACAGAAAGAAAATTTTTTTTTTTTTACATAACCTCTAATTATGCACAAAAGTTTTAATAGTGAACGAAATAAAACTCCAGTCACTGGTAGACTTTTCAGTATTGTACATTCACATCAAAGTAACACTCTTTGCATTTGTCTTTACTAATGCAAGAGAGCATTATAACTTTTAAAGGGAATTCATCCAAAAGTAGCTTTGCCACTGTTAGTGTTGATGGGGGTCTCAGTCTCAGACATGAGACATAAAGGAAGAATTTCATTGAAGGATGTTAAGAGTCCTGGGCATTACCTCCACTGCAGGCGCTTGAATGAATTATCTGCCTCTGTTACGTGGCTTCAGACAAAATCCTCGAAGTTAGAGATTTACGCTGAAAGGGTGCCCCTCTTCTGTCTTTTTTTGCCTTGAATTATAACTTTAATGAGCTAAGTTCGCTGACTTGAAAATCTTGGCAACTGTAACTTAAATGAGCTAAGCACAAATGATGGTATGAACGGTTCAGTAAAGGATTTGGTGCTTTGTCCATGTATCAGATTAACACTTGCTTTATGTTTGGACAACAAGCATCAAATCAATAACAAAGGATGTGAGAGAGTAACTGGGCTTAATTTGAACTATCTATACACTGGCAAATACTTTATTCTTCCTAACACTAACAAAAAACTGCTAGTATATCCATACCAAGGTAAAAAAAAAAAAAAATAGAAATAATGAAAGAAATACTGTGGAGTTGCTCTTACAACTCAAGGAGCTCCAAGTCAATATTGTCCAACCTTTGGGCTTTCTAAGCAAATGAGAAGTCTGCCTCCAGCGTCAGGAGCAGGAGCTTTCATTATCCAACTTCCTTCCTCAGGAACTTTCCCTCTGTGGATCTCCTTTGACTCCATCTTTGCAACCTTCCTTCTTCTTTCTAGCTGCAAGGGGAGTCAAATTAATTATTTTCCTTAATTTCCTGTCAGTAGGATCCCTGTCTCTGGATATCCATCTACAGTCAGTCCTAGTGCCATTTGTAGGTGAGCCTCATGTATGAATGATACCAGATCCTCCTTGTTAGGGTTAGAGGACTGCATCAAGTGGACATGTCGATCATGAGCGTGTTGACAACTGGCATTACAAGTAGAGTGTAAGGATTATTACAGCCTTACACAGTTTTCAATTTGCCTTTAGTCAATTCCCTTGACTCACATTTGGCAGCATGAGGATGGCTAGAAAAATGTCAACGTATACAACTTATATTTTAATAATTTTTCAGCTTAAAACTTTTAAAGCATTCTCCACCTTAAGTGTCGTCTGTTCCGACTTTCCAGTCTGTGTTTGTTATCATTGTTTTGACATCTATAGAGACCACGTTGTGTTACTTTATTGCATCAGAGAACATCATACAGTGTCATTCAATTGCTTGATAAATAAAATAAAAAAAATAATTGGAAACTGCATAGTTTCAGTGAGGGATCCTACATTTCAGGGCTTGTCCAGGGTTGGCAGAAAAATGTCATTTAGGATTCTGTACATCTTTTACACCAAGACATAAGTATTATTTTCTCTTACAACTGAAACTTACTTGTGTTTCAGGCCAACCATTTTTGCCATTTATTTTGTATGGCCACACATTATCACCAATGTTTTTATTTTCTTTATTTGACCTTTATTTATCCAGGTAAAATGTTTTAGAACTAGTTCTCATTTACAAACATGTTTGTTTCCTACAGATCAATGATGCAGTAGTCCTCTTCTGCTTTTGGATAATCTGCCTCCATCTAGCCCAATCCTCTGTGTCCTCTAAAGATTCATGCCACTACCCAGCCAGCATTTCCACATGGGCCCCATTTGGGCTCAAATATGGGTCCCTAGTGGGTTTGTCTGCAGTTTCCAGGGTGGCCCCACCTGTGTTAGCTCAAATGGGCTTTGATTAGGTTCAGAAGTAAAGCAGAACTATGCCAAGTTTTTCTTTACATTAAATTGTGATCAGAGACCGTTAGTGACATCAACAAGAAGGAGAAAGACATAGTTCATTTTTATTGTCTCTGATTTTAAAGACAATGTGGATGACTTAAATGAAGCTTCACATTAGCTGCTAATATGTCTCATAGGCACAAAATACATGTCATTTAGGAGCAAATGGCAAGACTACTTAGACAACAAAAGTGTGTCCTAGTGTTGCTCATTAACACTGTAGGTCCCACAGGTCTCAAAGCGTAAGTGCAGACATCAACAATATAGCTACACCTCACGCAGTAATAATGCTAGGAAATGTGAGGTTTAATTGAGTCCCCTGTTGTGAAAGCAAAAGCTCCTTTCATTAAAGCGTGAATTGAATCTGGCCCTGATAATGAAGGTAGAGCAGGCACCCCAGAGCTGGTATGGCATTTATTCAATCAGTAAATGGAGAGCAGTTGTTTTCTCAAATGAAAAAGATGGAGAAAGTCTGAAAGAATTGAAAAGAAACCAATTTAACATATTGGAAAAAAATCCCCACTGCCCCCAGAATACTTTTTATTACTTTAAGCTATAATTATCCTTGACATGTAGTGAAGACTCCGCGCTTAGGGCCTCCAATTACCAACTCACTCCAAATGCTTTAGTCTGGACAGCCAGTAGAGATGGGATTGGTCAGTGTCAAGGTTAGGTGAAGCACATTTTATTGAGTGTACAGAAAACCATACTGTACATTTAACTCGTTAACAATGTGGGGGTCAGCAAAGACCTTATTGAGATCAGCAGGAAGGTAGAGGAAGGACAGAGGCACCAAAACAAAATCAACAATATTTTTGCTATGTTTTTTGCAAATAAATGTGTTAAAATACAGATTTTAGAGAAAGACGCATGTTTTGAATCATTTTTTCTCCTTGATAATCCCTATGTTGTAGAAGTGTCACAAAGATATAATGAATTCAAACTGGATTGAGACACAAAAATGAAAACATTTAAAACACAACTGTATCCCTGGCTGTACATGACACTTAGCCTCTGACCTGTGGTATGTTTACAAATATTAAATAACATAATCTTTTTGACAGATTGCAGCATTAACAGATTCTCATAATGGGACTGTTGCAAAGAAGAAATGATAGAAACCTTAGCCATCAACATGCTTATACAAGTGTGGTCTTGCATCACTAAAGGCCAAGGCTGTGCTCTGATGCTGTTATTCATGCGAACCTAATGGAGTTCAAAGATCCTGCAGACCCTGTAAATTGTATGTTGGTGTAAAATCAAAGCTGAACTCTATATAACAAAAGTGACCCCACCAGTCGATGAAACCCAACATTCAATAGCTGTGTTCTGTTATGCCTTTTTAAACCAGAAGCAGCAGGTTGGGTTTCATGGCCCAGAGCCGCATTCATTAGTTTATAGTGAAATAAGAAGCCATTAAAAAGCCATTGTATCAGTCGCCTGGCAGCACGGCTGGTTCCACTTAGTCTGAAGCAGCCTCCAGCCCCTGACCACCTCCGGACATCCAGGAGCCCAGACGGGTCGGACACACCAGACTCCTGAGCACGCGCCTTGAGCTTCCCAGCATTTTCTCGTGATCGGACCGACCTGGATCAATAGCTATAGGACACTTACTGTACTCCGAGACTGGCCATTACCCCATAAACATGCCCAACTGCTGGCTCCAGACTTGTTCTATGCGTGTGTAATGGAGAAGATAAAAATGGCACTTATAAAGTACTTTTGACCACAATTTGTCACCACGGCAACTGCAGATTGGTTTGTCTGTTAGTTAATGCATCTAAAGGGATATAAAATGCTAATGCGTGAGGATTGTTTTATTGTGAGTAGGGTTTACTCATTAGCACACACAAGCAGCATTGACTACAGTCTTTGAAAAAAAAAAGATCGGTTTAATGAATATTTATGGGTTAAACATTTCTTTGATTTTGCTGTTTACTGTATATTTACAAAGATGAGAACAAAAAAATGCAACTAACTTTGGAGAAGCACATTTAGTATTCTATGCACCTAGTCTTGGACAGAAGCTTCAGCGAGTCACACATTAACTATATAAGAGGCCATTAAAAGAACTGCATCATTTTGAAATCTATTTCAACATCCCTGCTGGAATATCACTGATTAAGGAGGAGTAATCATTGATCTTATTATTCATAGTGGGAATTTAGTAAAGTGTTGCTATTGCCAGCTCAACCAATAACCCAAAACAACACTTAAAGGGGCGGTGTAAAAATGGATTTTAAAATTTATATAACCTTTACATGTAATAGATGCTATTTATGTATAAGTGTTTTTGTATGTGTGGACAAAATGTTAAAAATAAAAGGGCCAATATAAAAAAAAAAAAAAAAAAAGATTAACAGGAGGTGAGAGGATACCGAGGACATTATGGAGTAAATTGGGTGCAACGAGTAGGTACATAAAAGGAAATGATGTATATTAGGCCAGCCTAGGATCAGATTTCTCGTTTTGAGGATTTATGGTACAGCAGTGGAGCCGCAGCACACCTGATCATCCATTATTATTGTAACATCTCTCACTTCCAGGGCAAGCATGATTGATGGAGAGCCGTTAATGACTTTGGGTTGAAATTGTTATTACGACAAAAGCCGGATTTTAATAGGTGGTCTTTGCAATAGCCCACTGGCTTATGAGCAGACAGTCATTTGTCATTTAAGTGATGTTTAATGTGGATCAAATGGACACAGAGCACTAATAAAGGTCACTTTTGAAAATAAGTCTTGTGTACGACATGGGGTGTTTTGGGACTTCTCGTCTGAAAAGCGCGAGTGATTGTGACTGACAGTAAAAAATAATTTGAATAGAGAAAATTAAAGCAAATCTTGCATAAAAAACACTGATCAGCCGGCCTTACTTTGGTTGTAATTGGTGCCATTAGTCTTTTTAAGCTTGATTGCCTGCCAAAATGTCAGCCTATCTGTTTTCCCCTATTCATATTTTCTTTTCTTGAACTGTCAGTAATTAAAAGTGTTTCACTGCTTGTCGGGTTTTCTTTAAAAGACTTGAAAACATAAACCACAAAACACAGGAAAAGAAAGTTTGGTTTGCTTTTAACAAGAGGTGTAACTATTCTGTGTGACTGTCGTGCTTTGGGTCAGAAGGAAAACATTTTAATATGACAGATAGAGAGGAAGAAGAGATATAACACTATGTTCCAGATGACTCATAGTTAAAGTCTTACCAACCCTGAAGGAGACTTTCAGCAACATTTATCTTAAATAATTAAGACATGATGTATGTATAGATATGGAATAATAAATTAAACTGTTAAACTGAATCAAGAGAGACCAGTGCATGATAAATGGAAAGACATACCGGGGAACACTTTATTCTCACACTGATGACAAACTCATGGTCAGTTTTCGAGTGCTTGTGTAGAAAGGGGCAGACATTCTGGGATCAAATAAATTGCACTACTACTTTTATTAGAGGTGCATTTACTTTCTCAACAAGACAAATACTTTTTAGACGTTGTATCCTTGCTTTTGCAAAAGATTATATTTGGAAGTCAGTAACTGCATGGCCATGGGAATATTGTACAATATTGTAGGACTTGAAGAAAAGGTTAAAGAAAAGCCATGTGGACTAGGTTTTCAGCCTTTACTTTAAGCTTTTCTTCAAGATGTCCTGAATGACTGGGAACCTTCACAAACACATTAAAGGACTTGCAATGTTTAGATGCCCTCTTTGGTCCAATAAAAATATTTTTATATATAAAGATCAATATAGAAGACCTGACTCTTGACTAAATTACCCTGAGTTACTAACTTTTATTTGGCTGCAACATAATTTCATTTAAACTCTTATTGGACAACTGTTCTGACATAAAGTGTGAATGGAATACAACTGTGGTATATGGGTTCTTATTGGTGTAGATATTGCCTATATATTGTTTCTTGTACTGGCCACTGGCTGACTCTGATTTTCCCTTTAACTTTCCCATGCTCAGTATGTGCGTGCTGAGAGGGCAAAGTTTGGCTTGAACTTGGCCTCCATTAAAGATTTAGTTCCTTCACAGAGGGGAGTTATTAGAGACAGGGGCCCAGGCTTCTCGGGAACATGTTTCACATCACCACCAGTTTGTTGCATTGTCAGAAGATTAAAGCGCATTTGTTGAAAGGTCTTTTTGCTATTCCACTTGATTGATCTGCATCCACCCCCTACCCCAATCCTGCTTTCATCGCCAACTACAAAGCTCCTCTCCTTGTCTTTTTTTCACACTTTCTGTTTGTTTTATCATGTCATGCATTTCTTTTGTCTGTCTGTCTCCTCGCTGTCAAGGGCACTGCTTTTCTCAGGCAAGATCTATACATTCTTGTGTCTTCTCATGTTAGTTTTTTTGAGTTTTCTCTTTGGTTGTTTTGTTCTGTCTGGTCATTGGTCTGTCTCCCCTGCTGGTCCCTGCTTGGGGGACATTCCTGATGTAATTATAGCTTTTGATTATGGTCCAGACTGACCCGATGTGGCCTGGCCCATGTGTAGCTCGAGTCTGGCAGCCGCTCATACCACTCCGGCTAATGAGGACGCCTAGTGTTTCCCACTGCTGCCTGACTCCTTGATTTATTGTTGCTTGTTTCATACCTGCGGCTGCATTTCTGTACACGAGCAACCAGTAAATAATGAAGTTTACTCTCAGACTGATTCCCTGTTCCTGCGGTGCTTTGCAAAAAAGTATACCGATGCTAAATAGCTGCACATATCTAGCAGTGATGTAGTGTATAATTTCTCTTTTGGAAATAAGATTCACATGAGGCATCACACTACAGAATGCTGAGTAGACATCAAAGCTGGATATGAAAAACATTGTGCGCATAAAATAAATGTGCATGAAGTAAATGAGGCAAGGATAGTAACATGTACTTTGGACTCTGAAAATCTTAAGCTGAGCTAAGCTTTTTTTTTTTTTTATTAAAACCTCACAATCTAGTCACAATCTAATAGTAGTAGTAAAAATATATTGAGATCCCAGTTATCAAACAGTTTCATAGATTGTACATAAAGATTGAGGGCACGTCCACTCATCATTTTGTTTTCTTCTGCTTGGTCCCACGGGTGACTGGAGCCTATCAAAGCAACTCTGGGCTTGAGGCGGAGTTCACACTTGGACAGTGGACAGTTGGTCGCAGGGCTGAATTTTAGATATAGACAGTGACACACAACCATTCACTCTCACATTCATGCACTAGGGACGCTTTAGAGTTGCCAAATGAACTATACATGCATGTGTTTGGGCGGTGGGAGGAATACCATTATGACTCCTCTAATAAATGCAAAAGTAGCATGACGTTTTACTTTTCCGTATAGAAAGTCCTTTGTCATTTTATCACATTTATCTGTTATGTCAACCAACATGTCTGACCCCCCACTAATCTAAATCATTACATCGAGGAAAATGTCTGAAGGATAGTTTTCACTAAATTGCAGGGAACACTATTATCAGTCTATCAGTAATAACATGTCTATGGTTTGATCGAATACACTGTGACTTTTTAATGAGCTTCCATCTAATGAAACAGCCACCTGTGACTGTTACTGAGTAAAGCTGTAATTTCCTACTTCAGTACGGTCACTGCTTCCATTAGTGCATATGAATGAACACAGTATAGACAGGCTTCATGTAATGGGCCATACACCAGCACCACTCACAGGCTCATCAGACCTCATGCACAAACACAGTTACAGCAGCTTGTAGTGTTTACACTGATTATAAGAGGTGGGTTCAGTTAGTGTTTATAACCTTGAGAAATCAAAGGGAAGCATTGTAACCTCTGATATTGCATCCAGAGCCATAAAAAGGCGCACAAGGGCTTGGTGTCATAACTGTAATTATACAGATAGAGAGGAAGTAAGAGGTGAGAGAGCTACACTTGAACATGAATTGCTCCATGTTTCTCTAAAAGTCCAATTTGTTGTAATTTCTTGTGCCTGAAGGCAATGACTGTGATGTGCCCACACTTTAACACTCCTTTTATAATATTTCCTTTTATCATACAAGTTTCCTGTCATTGGCTGTTCTGTCATTTAAATGAGCTATAAGCAAACTTTGAATCTGAATTAATATAGCCCTACCTGCTGTAACAGACTACAGACAGTGAGTTACTGACATGTTGCATGTTGGGAATGCATTTTGAATCTACATGTAAATGTATTAAAGTAGTCTCAATCAAATTTGTCAAAAGACAAAAAAATCACAAAAAAAGATTGCCTACACAATTACATTTACATTTAGCTGACAACTTACATGAAGTTTCTATTCATCAGTGTTACAGCTGGAACACCACAGGAGGCAAGGTGGGTTATGTGTCTTGCCAAAGGACACAACGACAGTATGAACTGTGGGGAGAGCGGTAATCGGACCGTCAACCTTCTGATTGAAGAACGATCGCTCTACCACTGAGCCACTGCGCTCCTACCTCAAATTTTGAAAATGTACATTCAATGTTTTTTTATGGCAAAAAGAAAAGGAGCGGACCAACAAAAAAATAATAACCGAATATATTGCTATTTATAAAGCTAAACGATACTTCATGAACAAATGAGTCATCGGTCCGTCATTCTTCCTCACATGATTCTACTCAAAGTTCCTCTGCTGCCTTTGGTCATAAGGCTAGACATGACCTAAGACCTACCCTAATGTCTTCTTACGCATGTGGCAGGTGTTTGCAAAAATGCTATAATAGTTTAAATGTAGTATGTGTCCATTGTTTCCTGAAGAGTCAGACTCTATCACCCGCTGTTTTGGAGATGTGTCTGTAAAAGTAATCTTTGTGATCTTTGATGTCAGACATTGTGGGTGTCTCTCTGTGGGTTAAGCTTTTGGCGGTGGAAAGTGGAGAGTTATTACGTGTCAGTGTTTTAAGTGCTGCTATAAAATGGGCGCAGAGAAACCATAAGAGGAGGCACGAGGCAGGCAGGCCATGCTCTGCTATGCCAGTCATTTACAGCCCTGGCACAGTCATATTATGATACACTGCACACTTGGGGAGCATGACACCAAATCTACCCAGCAGATATTTATGAGGAATAAATTATTTTTCATTATGCACATATTAAATCATCAGTTGAAATATTAGACGACTGCTCACTCCGTTTTCATCAACGTGATTTCACCCCAGAGGCTGAAAACACTCATTCAAAGTCTTGTTTTTGCTTCAGAGTTTTACCACACTGACTTGGAAGTTGTTCGCATTTGAGGGGCTCTACCTCTACTGTCTGACTCCGAACAGACAGCTGCTCAAGCAAACCCAAGAGGAATTTTGTGAGAATAAAGCTCCATGTGTGATCTTTTAGGGGACATTGTAAGCTTGTGTGTTTGATTACTATGCACAAATACCTCAGGAGTCAATGCTAATATCCAGCTTCTGTGCCTTTTAACACAATCCAAGAACATCCTCCAGAATTCAATGGAAGATGCTGCTGCACAATCCTCATGTTTACACTACAAAACAACAATACCTAGTGATAATCAATAATACGGTTGTTGGAAATGGTGGAACGCTGACATAGCTAAAGTTTCCATTTCAAAAAGAGGATTTTGAGTTTCTTTCTCATTTCCCCGTCCTCTGTGAACCCACTACTTCCAGCTAAAATAATAAGGGCTGTGGTGACTCACCCAGTAAACGGTTGTCAAGTTACGTTACTACAAACAGTGAAGCATCTGCGGAAAGCACTGTGAGCTTGTTGATGTATTTGCTAAGGGCTCCAAATGAACGGTGTTTTTTCTTGTGTCTTGTGTATACAGTAACTAGACCTACGAGACAGAGAGGGCAGATTAATGGTGTATTACTGTATAGTGGGGTGGTAGAACTAGCTCCAGTGGCAGCTCTTAAACTATGAGGGCATCAGCCTCACTTTATCTACAAGACACACTGCTATGAATTGAAAAAAGGCATATAAGAAAAGATCTTGTTTGATGAATTAAATCAGATTTGAAATCATATAGCATAAAAGACAACTAACAAAATCATACATTGTTGGAAAATAATGAATAAATGGTAATAAAAAAATTTAGTTTGGTGATAAGAAATTATGTGAAAGAATAAATTATAATATTCAAACTTTTGTAACTGTGCAATTATGGTGCAATGCAACAATTGTTTACCCATTAATGCCATTGATTCTAGATACATTTTTTTATTCCTCTTTTTTCATAAATGACCACAAGATGTTGCCAATCAACTGTGATCTCGGCTCTTTGTAACTTTTTCTATAAGAGTTTTCATCTTTACATACATTACATATCTTTTCAATAACTGCTGATTGTAAACGCTGGCTCTGTATTGATTGGAACAGTTCATTCACTTGATAACCGTGCAACAACAGTCTGTGTATAGTCATATCATGATTTCAGATTGCAGGTTACATATTGTGAGTGAGTCACTGTTTGCTCTGTTGAGTGCATTGATGTGTGTCAGGAGTGTGTTGATCTATGTGTGTACTCATTTGGATCACACACCCATAGGACATTGTGCATTAAGTTTCCCAGAAGAAGAATGTTAATGTTGGCTCACTGGCCTGGTTTCTTTTAGCTTAATGTTTATGCATCGCTGTTAGGTCTCTCAAAGAGAGGAAAGTAATCTCCATTTTGAAATACATTTTGACAACCCCCCTGTTTGTTGACCAATTATAATTGAAGAGGTTGGAGAATGTACTGTATGCTAACAATCTGTCAGTGCAGGTCCTTTTGTTTGAGGTTAAAGCTAGCAGCATTGATCATTTAATCCAGTTTGTTTTTTAAGTAACAAAAAAAATCTTTCTTGGCCTCTCACCACAAGCATTTTTGAAGTCCCAAACCAAAATGTTTTTTGTCTAAATACCACCAGACTACTTTAAGCATTAATATTGTCACAGCCTAAAACAAGATGTATGTATCTTATTAAATTTTATCTGTGCTTGTTTGAAATCTTAAAATAGTATACAGAGAGTTGTTTCTCGGTAGATTTATTTTGTTGTGTTCCTGCCGCATTCCTCGCCTGGGAAACCTTGTAAATTGTGTATTCCTGATGGTAGCTAGATTTATATTTGTGCATACTGATAAAGCCTGTTTTTACAGCATAACTGCTATTCATAGACCCTTCATACACCATTGGAAACAAGTATTTTACGTGTGTGCGTCATGTGGGATTGGGTTTCCAGCAGAAGCAGGGCGGCTGTAATTAATTAAGGTATTGGATGGACAATCCGATATGATACGCTCTCTCATGATCTGCTGGGTTATTAAAAGGTGGGGATTATTTCATTTATATTCAAAATTAAAATGTGCAGTGTCAGTCCGATTGGTTTATTTGATGATGGAGGCTGTTTTGTCCTGTCTTCACTTCATAGACAGATCACAGAGATGTGGAAAAGGAGAAGAAGAAAGAAAGTGGTTGGATACATGAAACTGTTTGTCAAAGTCAAACAGCAGTTTTTAAAATCTTATTGAAGGGTGTTCTAATAAAATAAATCCATTAATTAGTACATTTGAGCTGTCGTGTTTAATTGAAATGGAGCTCTCAGTACTTTATTAGAAAGTATTGATTGTGTTCATTTAGAGACGACATTTCAAAGGTGATCATTAACAACATTAACATTAGTTCTTAATAGCTGTTTTTAGTCAGGGAAAACTTTTTATTTATAAAGCCATAAATATTCACCCAGCCTTAAATGGTTTTGAAATGACCTTTATTAATATACATTAATGTCTCTGGTTTACTCTGGGTGCTCTGATTTCCCTCACCAACAATGAAAAATATGCACACTAAAGGCTAATCCTCCAGTCAATAAACATAAGTAAGATTCTGGTTCAAGATGGTCCCCAGGCCCCATTCAGTGGCTGCCCACTGCTTCTAACAGGTTTCCCCAGCAGCACATGGTAATGGATGGGTTTAATGCAAAGAATTCATTTAGGTCCTTAATCTTTTGTGATTATGATCACAATATCCCACAATGCTTTTTATGATACTGTACCTTGTGTTATTTTCATTAGAGACAATAGATTTGAGGAAGGTTACGATGTGGAGCAAACAGACAAAATGTTTTGTCATTGTGTTGCAGAGCCCTAACTTTGAAAAACCTTAAAATATTGAGGCATTTACTGATGAACAGGTTTTTACGGAAAGTATTGATTGTGTTGATAAATTAGAGGTCTCAGAAACTCAAGTAGCAAATATGATACAAATGGTTTTATAGGGTTAACCGTCTGTCGAATTTGTCAGATGTGATCTTGGAAGTTTTTCATTGACTTTATAAAACATTGCAGCACTAAGAGTTAGAAAAACAAGCTGAAGCTCACTGATACTGCGGGTTTTCAATATAACAAAATCAATACAGAGCCACCCTTTACAAAACAAACTTCAACTTACTGTTGATGAACAACCAAACCTTTTTCTTGTTTCCTCATCCGGAAAGGGAACACATCATGTTGACACACACCTCAACAGGACAATGCATCTTCCACATGACACTGAGAGAGACGATAGTCATCAGATGTTATTATGTTTTGATTGGGGATGCCATCCATCCTGGTTTACAATCCCACCGTAACGCCGCACAAATGTCAAGCACATGCTTCAAAGTTGACCACAATGGCACATTTTCTGACAGTAGGTAGTCACTTATACGTACACTCACTTAGCTCTGGGATTCTTCAGACTAAAAAACATCACTCATACAATTTTATAGATGTTGGAAGAAAGTCTCAGTGGCAGCTTTTAGAAACAAGTCGTTAATCAATTTAAAGTTGAGGCCCATCACCAAATGACCTTTTCAAATAACCGGGCTTCATCCAAATGAAAGCACACAGCCATCCAGTTTATTTCTGACTAGCTGCCAACAACATTGCCTTATTCATCACTTGCACATTTGCAGGCCAGACTGTAAACAGAGCAGCCGATCTGTCTGACTCGCACAACAGTTTCTGCAAAAGAGCACAGGCCGACGTGTCACATTTCATCTCTTGGTCATAATCCTTTTGCTTACACTTTATGTAACTGCCAATGGGTGTCTCAATGCACCACTGTCCTGTATTGAACCTTAAAATGTCTCTAAGTCTCTGGCCAGACTTTAGCAAGGAAAATAAAGCCCAGGCAAATACAGCGAGTCTACATAACCAGCTCTCAAAACATGTTCAAAAATGTAATTTTCTACCTGTGCGCTCCAGGACAGCAGTGTTGTATTTACACCGGGCGTGGTGTGATTTTCTGTTGGGCTATTAGTGGCAAAAGACTGTTAAACAAATCCTGCATAGTGTATCTTAAACACAAGGGAATTCTAAGTTTTAAATGTTTTTTTAGTTCGGAAGCATTGGTTTAATCTTTTATATAATAAAATATTTCTTCATTCCAAACCCACATTATGTTTATCCATGAGTCATTGAGTCCTGCGTGCATGTCTCCAAAAGTTTCCATCTCAGTGCATCTGAAACCTTGTGTTCAAAATGCTGTGCAGGAATCCGATGCGGGACATGCTTTCTTGTCACAGTGCAGTCTGTGAGATAGAGAGAAAGTAAGGAGAGAAAAGTGAACTGAGAGACTACTTCCACTGCATCAGGCTCCTGGGAAATCTATGCAGGCAATATCCAAACCATGGCACCCGTCTCCTGCCACCTTAGCCCTATACAATTACAATACTATCTGACAAAGATATTGAGCGCAGATCCCTTGCCATTAACAGGGATGCAGCCACCGTTTGATGTAAAAAAATACCAAAAATGGTATTAACCCTGACTTATTGAAAAGAGAGGCCATGTATCTAGATTCCCACAAAATATGTTGACTTTTTGAGGTTGACAGGACGATGCACTCACGTCTGAAGTGAGGGTTGTGTTTTCAGAAAAGATGACCTTATGATCTATTTTATTCTTTCTTGTAAAAGTTCAACATTAAATAATTCAACTCCTGTACTCGAGTCAAAGTTAAAAAAGTACATTATCTGAAATGTACTTAAGTAAAAAGTACTTTTGCTGTCAATGATACACAATACATTTGTGATAAACTCCACACATTTTTACAGTTTACGGTGCAATTAAATGTAAGACCTAGAAGAACAAATTTAATACTTGGACCTGGTTTTGACACCACAAAAGTTCATACATTTTTAATACTTTTATAACCTGGAGGTACCCTGTTAATGTTGTCTTTGTGGGAAGTTTATAGACTATTAACTTTAACACAATGGAGCATAGCATTGCTCACGTTAAACTGATTTACAGAAATGCAAAATAAGCTACATCATAAATTATTATTGGAACCAACATCCTCAAACAGTTCTCTTAAATACAGCCATGGGCGTCCAGTGTGTTTCTTTCTTCCTCCATATCGCTGCAGAAAAACCCCACACTGGCCAGACGCCTTCTCTTATTTTTGCGGTTGACCTTCCTTCTCGTGTTAATGTAGTATGTGGCAATGAGGCACAGAAGAAGCTATTACATTTGTATGGTATTTTTGGAGTAGGAGTTACAAAGCCAGCATTGTGTTTTTACTATAGACCAACTGTTGTTACAATATGGATCTATACAGCAGTTCAACAGAAGAAAATGGTTGGGTATGGTCAAAATTGCATATTTCTGTAAATTACAAGGTAACCTGTCATTCTAATAGAAATTAAAGCTAATCAAGTTAGCATTAGCAGCGTTTATTAACATTTTCAAGTATTGTATTGAGAAATCTATTCATCATTGTGCAGTCTAGGTTGCCCCTGGCTGAATCAGTAGAGTGCATGCCTAAAAGGAATAAAGGCAAAAATTATACTTTTAGAATTCTACTGCTTATTTTTTGCTGTTCACCTTATTTCATTTTGCTGTATACAAATTTTATCTCCTTCCAAAGCAACTAATGTTGAAAGATTCATGCTCACTTCACTTCCCTTAAATGATCACACAACAGATTAATATTAAGGCTCTAAGAGCATCACAGTACTGAGCCTTTATTATATCATTGTATGCATAAAATCATGAATCCATTTTTGCAAACGCACAGCAGTTTGTAACAATGAGCCCTACACAGTATTCGCTCAAAAATGTATTCTTTTTTCAGGTTTTGCATATAGTCGCATTTACTGTAGCTGGAAGTCTGGGAAATAATAAGGAGAGTTTTCAAAGATAAGTGTAGTATTTTTGCATTGTCTTACTTTTTTTTTAACTGGAGAATTGTGCACCTTAAGGGTTTTACCAGAATACGCACACGTAGAAGAGCAGGTAATCAAACAGCTCATGAAGCACCGAGAGAATCGCAGCAGAATTCAGGCTGTCAGCAGAAAAATGTGTAAAATGCTCCATAAAGTGACTTTAAGAAGTATCATTCTGTTCATGTTAGATGGACCTATCTCACGTTTTGAGAAAAGGATGAAATACATTTGGGGTTTAAATGTAACAACTGCCTTTTTGTTTTTCAGACTTAGGTGCATTTTTTTCCCCCAAAGATATTCCTTTTTTGACCTGTACAAATGTCTTCTGGTAAGTCATGTGCGTGACATTGTTCATGGATGTCACAGTGAGAGCTTTATGACCATGTAAAGTCTACTATCTTTCTGTCTCCTTCTCATCAACAGATCAAACTGAGAGCTATCTGGTCTAATTGTTACTTGTCATGGATTGAATTTGGTTCTCTTGTTTTCTGAGCTCTTCAGTAAGTCAACTTTAAAAATGATTGGTAGAAAGTCAAAGTAAAGTGGAGACTGTCTTCTTTGTTGAGTGTTATTGGTGTTAATTATGTTAAACACATCAGCATTGATTAACTAGTGCTCTGTGTAATTGACTCAGAGACTCTCTTGTGCAGAAATACTGCCTAACAAGAAAATTTGAGATGCCTCCTGGCTGCAGCCTGAAGGAAAGTTGTTTATTGATACAGAGATATTCATAACCATTATGTCAGGTATACTGTCAAACAAAAAGTCCTGGAAGTCTTGTTACTTTGTAAAAATCACAGCATAGGGAATTAAAAAATAAATCTCTGACTAATGACTTATTTGGATTTTTTCTGACCTTGGGGCTATTATGGGCTCCTGGAAGCAGCCTAACCTCGGCTCTTTACAGTATATTGTTGTAGGTTATTACATTACTAATGCCAGAGACACTACTTTCCCTCAGACTGCAGGGAGTTGAGTATTGTCCACTCTGACAAGAAGCACAGTAATCACAGTAATCATGAATCACTACTGACTTTTATTTTCAAACACCACTCTAAACCTTGGCAGTGAGGTTAGGGTTGTCTTTAGAGGGAGGTGAGGGCATAACTTCTCAATGAAAACACTCAAAAGACTGTCTTCAGGGCTTCAGTGTTGGACTCAAGGACACTTTAACCGAATGAATGGCCACAATCGTAGAGGACTTGGTCCTTGGTCCACAGATTGAAAAGTGGCATTGGCAGTGGCAGTGTTGTCACCACCTCTTGGCCACAAAAGCCAAACATGATGAGATTTGAATGGGACTCACTACACCGGTCACAACCAAACCAATCTCTCCTCCGCCTTTCAATGCAATACAACACTCTTAGTACCGTACTCATTACATGTTGAATATTAGGTAGGCTGCTTTAATATGTTTGTCCTACTTAGAGTACAATACAGCAACGCTAAGGTGATGTGAAACTAACATATCACTGTTACATCTGTGTACTTATTGGTTAGCCCGGGTAAATCTGTCTGACATTAAACCTGATTGTCCCAGTTTTCCCAGATACAGGCTGAAAAGTGACTCCTGAATTCACTCGACAAAAACTTTAGCAAAATATTGTCTACTTAAATATCTACTATTGCTTTTGCTATTGCCTTTTACAATATGCTTTAAAATGGGATAGGAAATGT
This sequence comes from Perccottus glenii, assembly GCA_024416835.2. Classification (NCBI taxonomy): domain Eukaryota; kingdom Metazoa; phylum Chordata; class Actinopteri; order Gobiiformes; family Odontobutidae; genus Perccottus; species Perccottus glenii. The sequence goes on from CM044562.2 coordinate 7,050,970, forward strand.
GCAGGCGGCACACTGCTCATTTCTACTCTTTATTGATTTTAAATGTGAACATAAAAGTGACGCATTAAGGCTGTGTCCTCAGCTGCGATACACTGAATGTTCTTTATGCTTTTTGTAGCAAGCCTCAGGTCAAATCTCCCCCGTCTAAATGAATTTATAATGTACAGTTCCTACACAATCTGTGAAAGGAGTGTGTATGCAAGACTAATATGTGATTTGGAGCAGGCATGTTCCTTACTCTATCAATAATTCAGGATGTGGTGGCAACAGGAATGGGTCTCATTTGAATATAGATCATACTGTCCAAGTAAAACCCTTCCACATTTTCCATTTTGTTTCTTTATTCACTATTGTTTGCTGAATATATATGTCCATTGTGCACAAAGAAATGGTCCAGTAGAACAGAGCTGGCCGGTCTTTGCTATTCATTTTTGTAATGAGCTCTTACGGGACGATTGGGAGTTACTGTACATGTTTATAATGTACATCTTTTATTTAGACCAAATCCATGTGGCATATATGCTGGGTAAAAATCTAAGAACTGCTCCTCCTTATGTCCGCTGCTTGACACCTAACCCACGTCACTTCAGCGGTCCATCTTTAAACTAATCCTTTATTATCGCTCCATCAGAGTTCTGGGCTGGTCCCAGGTGAACAAGTCGACCATAGGGAAGGGGGAGGGGGCCCTCCAGACTGCAGTGTTCAGTGTGCCTTTAAGTCAAAGTCCTGTTAACCCCCATTAGCCTCCACAGCTTTGTACAGAGGATTAGTGGAATATAAATGGCCTGTTGCTCTACTGTCCTCTGCTTTACTGGAAGTGTCGAGCAACAGTGAGCTATGAGTCGGGTTGAGCAGGTGTTTATTGAACCTTAATCTCTCATTAAAGCACTCGTAACAGTGGGAATACATTAGTCCACATGTTTCAAATAGTGGGAGGGTGTGTGACCTTGACTTTAAGAGCCTTAGATTATGACTGTAACAAAATGCCAGAGGCTTTGAAGAAATGAATAACTGATATTTAATGCAGGTTTATGGCAAAATCAAAAGGCATTACTTAACTAAACTATTGCTAAAATCCTATCAGCAGAGAACAACGTGTTGAGCTGTAAACACATTAATTAAATATAGGACATTTCCTTCATGTTAGAAATATTTATCATCAAACCCAGGAAATGTACAATATGCTCCTTTTCAGCGCAGCTATGCCCAAGGCTAAGCAAATGTTAGCAAAAGAAAAAAGCCATTGGTTTTAGCAAAATAATAAGATTACGTCATTAGTGGCGGATTAGATTACAGGAGAGTTTTTCAGATATACACACGTGGAGTACCAACAATTTTGTCCACGTTTGTATGTATTGCTAAGGAACTATAATCCATCACTGAAGACCTGCCAAAAGAATATTGTTGTAGTGTAAACAGTGCTTCAAACACAAGCCCTAAACCTTAACTTAACCAAAAACCCCTGAGAGGTTAACTTTTAATTTTCTCTCTCTCATTTTCCATTGCCTTTTATCCCCTCTCTGTCTGCCTCCTTTCAGGCTAAAATAAAGCAAAGCAATATAAGATTTGTGGCTTGATGGAGAGCCACAGCCAGTCCATCACTCTGCCCTTCTTTTATATTCCATGTGTGTGTTTGGACGTGAACAGAAAGTGCTCTTTTATAGTGTGTTTGTCACAGTGCGAGCTGTGCAGGGCCACTGACTGTCAGTCTAATTCCATTTCTATGGGAGACAGAGATGCGGCGGGAGATAGTGGTATGGCACTGCGCTGCCTGGGCTTGTGTTTCACTGAAGCTTCAATTAAAGTCAGCTGGCTCCTGGGGGTGAGAGCAGAGGAGTTGTGGCCATCGAGCACGCTGCAGACGCCCTCTATTCACCGAGACTGATCGAAAGGTTCCCTGCCATACAGAAACGCTTGACAGCACACGGTCTGATGGAAAATAGTGAAGGAGGAAAATTCCCCACATACTACCTGTCAGAGCACTGCTAGTGCTGCTATTAGAGGCACTGACTCGCAAATATGGCTGAATATTCAGATGGTAATTTGGAAAAAGTCTGTATAATTACTGCCACTCAAATGTAAACTAGTTTCCAAGAAATAACTATAAAAATTACATAGTTATGTCTCCATTTGTAATTTTCTGAAATGCAATGTTTGAACATTTTAAATTTTTATCACAAGTGAGGTAATTGGTCTTTTTGGCATTGTCTTTGTCTTAGGCATTACTTTCTCTCATTTCTGTGTTTCCCAAACTATTTCCTCTTCATTTGTATTGCTTACCATTTGTTTTGCAGGTGATAACTGTTGATGTTGAGTAAAAGAGTCTGAATTCTCATGAGAGAAGTCTATCTTTGTGGTTTCTACAAACAGGGGACAGTTGTGGCAGTCCTGGAGGTTATGGGTGTGTTTTAGGTTTGATGTTTAAAAGACCATTATTAATGTATATAGCCCGGTATCATTAGTCATTTAGCAGACGCTTTTATCCAAAGCAACTTACATGAAGCTTCCATTCACCAGTGTTACAATTACCTTTTACATTTTTAGTTGACGCTTTCCTACCTTCCGGTTGAAGGACGACTGCTCTACCACTGAACCACTGAGCCACTGTGCTCCTCAATCAATGACTTGTGGGAACTCCATCTAGATGCGAGATTGAGTTACACACCAAACTTCAGTTGCTGAAAACAGAGGCCTTCACTTCAATGAATATTCTGATTGTGTTTTATTACTGTATAAAATTGCATGACTGGTACCTTCTGATTTGAAATTGCCAAAATGTTGTTGTTGGATGCTTGGCGGGGTCCGTATTTTGGCCTGCATATGTTTTTCTGGTTATTAATCATAGTGGCATCTCATTTTTAGCAGCTTATTCCTTAGAGAGCTTGCCGAATGTCGCTGCCGCCGTGACATGAGCTCACCACCTCCATGGGAATAAATGTGCTTATGCTGAGAGCCGGTATGACTCCTGCGTGGCAGCAGCACTTAGTCTGCCTCTCTCAGGGGCTCGGGAACTAAATCTAAATGTTTACCGGCAAACACAGAGACATAAGTAGAATAGGACCCAGGGGAATACAGTTCTGACCCGCTTTAGAGGCTTTTTTAAGAAATAGCATTATAAGCTGTTGCAAGGATTTGTTAAAGCAACTTACATGACGTGCTCTCAGAATATGTGACACTGAAGCAGTAAACCTCAAAACTGGGTTTAGATTGCACACAACATTTCAAGTTTGATGAGCTTTTTTGTTTGTTTATTTCTTTCAGTCATCACTTAATACAGCAAAGACTTTTTGATATTTTTCTCTAAAATATTTGGTTTTCGCTCTCTTATCCTTTACAGAATCCATAATATGCATCGTGTACAGCCAACACGTTTTATGGACCTCTCCACTTTCCCTTTGCTAGGGTTAGGGTTAGGAGACACTTCTTCCAAACTGCAAACTACTCTCCAGTATTCCCCACTTCTCTTTTTTACAAATCCAACTCAAGTAATCGCTCTTTAATCTCGATGTATGATGAACACAAATTTCCTCTTCTTCTCTCCTGCGATTGAGTTCTGAAGATGTAAACACCGGAGTTCACTGCTGCTGTGTTGCATGAAGAGGCGTCCTGTATAATTTCAGGTTGAAGCACAGAGCACACTTATGTGTGTATTTGTGCACTAATAACCATTTTTGTCAAAAGGCAAATGAATAATTGACTATGATTTGCAGAAAGGTTCTGTTATCTCAGATTTCAGAGTGACGCCATGAATAGAGCAGTACTTGAATGAACTGCAGTTTTTAGAAGATGGACAATTTGCTGGTGTCTCTTAACAGGGCAGTGTGACAAACTGACCTTTTAGACATGTTCATTTGTGCTGTTAAGCTTTGAAGGTGCCATTGAAAAATGTATATATCAGATCAACTATTGCTGCTCAAAGTACTTAAAATGTAATATAATAGAATTTTGAAGATTAAAGACACTAACCCTAACACCAGACCACCATAAAAAATCTGTTTTTTTTTAACTGGGCATGTTTGTGGTGGTAATAGCCATTTACTGACACAACTATTGCATTATTGCTAACCAAGACTATATTTAGTAATTAGCAAGAAAACAAGAATGTATTTGATTTTTATTTAGCTACTACATACTTCCAAGCTCCTGAATCAGCCGTAAGATGTGTTCAGATTATTGTCTACTCTTATCAGGAAAAAACATTAAAGTGTTAAAAAAAGGGTTCACTAAATAAGCCGTCATTTGTCGAACCAGACAGTATGACCAGTCTATAGCTTTGCCAAACATAAACAACAGAAGTGCACGGCTCCTTTTTCCTCTTGTCTTCTATGTATATCTCCACTTGCTTTGTTCCGCTTTTGTCAGCCATTGTTAACTGTTCACCTCCCACAAATTAAGGCCTGTATTCAGCCGTCAATCAGCGCACGCTTTGGAAACACAACGAGTAGATAAAGAGGCGAAGGCTGTAAGGCTTATTTGTCCATCAACTCCCTCTTGAACTGACTAAGAGGCTGAATCACAGCGACGGCGTAGGATCGCTGTGGTATTCACTTTGATTTCTGAAGCTGTTATTGTTGTTTAGTTTGTCAGCGCTACCTGCCTGCCTCAAAAGCACTGATCTGTAAAGAAATGCACATCTCCTCCTCCGCCGCTAATGACGAATGCTTTTGTTTAACAGTGGGTTTAGTGCACAATCATCTTGACTCTTGAGTTAGAGCAGGTCAAGTAGATTTTGCCTAAGTGCCTTGTTCTCTCTCAGCAAGACGGATGATTCATTTTTAAAGTGGTTTGGGCATGTGTTGTTAGTATGCTGCCTTTGATACACTACACACCTCATCTGTTCTGTGTCAGAACAAACCTATGTGAGGAAAACACAGACTTACAATTAAATACAGGTCTCCAGATATACCCACACTGTCGCCTGTTTGTTAGCTGGCCCCCAATACTAATTACAAGCCATAATTATATTGCAGCGCAACACCAGACCCCGTATACATTTAAATTAGACGTTGTTTGTTTACCCCCTTTGAATTCAATCATAATTCAATAACCTGCAATTAAAATTCTCAAGGTAATTTGTTTTATTTACGCTCCTCGTCTCCATCCGAGAGCAGAGCGAAATATAAACAGTTTGGTTAGGATGTTTATTAAAGCCATTTGAATTCAAAAAGCAGCTTTGCAGATTGGCTTTTCATTTGCATTCTTACAGATTAAAATAATGACTCCAAAAACATATGTATATATATATATATTTTACAACACAGAGGAAACACCTTGTTGTGCAATAATTTTCTGCCCTATGTTTGATGAGTTCATAACATGAAAAAGAACAAATAATTCCTTTTTCTCACAAGTTACACATTAATGTCTGGAGCAGTGTAGTTGCAGATTATGTTGTTTCCGTCTGTGCTTATTTTGGAAACTGGAACCATCACAACCATAATACAAAGTATGTAATGTATCAAGATAACATGACGAGCCCCCATATTGTCATAATCTGACCTGACTTAAACATAAATTATTGAGAGTACATTTATATTACCAACAATAAAGTGTTTGAAATGTGTTTGTGCGTGGTGTCAGTGAAGCTCAGGCGAGGTGCTTCTTAAACTAGCTAAGACTGCCCATTGTTATTACTGTTATTGTTTGTTGGGCCAGGCTTTAGTGTCTTGGGTTTTCTGTAATTATTTAAAAGAGCAAATTTTACGTCAGGTGCTTGGGAAAAACTTGATTAGCATTTGATTTGCATTTGTGTCACCACTTCAGACTTGCCACTGCTTTCAGAGAAGCCAGAGTAGTTAACATGAGAACACTTCACTCAAACCAAGTGAGCTGATCAGATTAATTAGGCTCCTGTAGACTTGGGTCTCTTGTAAATGAGATAAATAAATGTTTATTTGAGCCTTTCAAGAGGGGTGCAGTTTGCAGCAACAAAATGAGGAAACACACTTTTTTCAGTATTTTGTGTTTGAATAGTGACACAAAATCAAACTGTGCCAAAAGCTTTAGAACACACTTCCAAGAGTTTGTCATGTTTGTAACATTTTATTCTTCCCTCTCATGTCACCAAATCCTGCTTCTCCTCCCAGCTTCACTCTTCACCCAAAGATATCACAGTCTCTTGCTTTGTTCTCTGCAAACTCTTATTTGTGCCTAGAGCAGGTGTTGTGTGCCTGGCAGGTCTTATACCTGACATTTTATCAAAATAACCTTCAGAGCCAGGATAAAGCTTGGGCAAACTTGTCTTCTAATGAGTTTAAATAAAGAAGAATGCTATTGCAGGCGGCAGCTGCGTTCTTTTAACATAATTCATCATTGTTTTGTTAAAAGTTTGTGTTCCTCAGTTTTCAAGAGGTCTGTCTTGCTCCCGCTGGACACATTTCCTGTGGTTTCCTCGCTTCCCATTGGCTGAGTCAAATGTGGGCGCGACTTTAGTGTCCAATAGCTGGGCAGTTGTCTCTCACTGTGAGATTAGTCAGTGCCTTGTAGGTGGTGAAAACAGGTGACACGTTTATTTGTGGGGCGTTGTGCAACGGAAGCTTCGGTGATTAGTCATGATTTGTGCAAATGTTCCCTCGCTTCACTTTCATTTTCCAAAGACACAGATCAAGGTTTAAAATAAACCACAGGCTGGATTGTGCTTCAAAGTGAGGCGACTGCAGTTATCTATTCACATAAACACGCCCTGTGTGGAGTATGACGTGGCATTGTTTTTCATGCTTGAGTTGTCAATGCAGAAGCATCAAGAGCAATGCTTTTTATTTACTCTTACTTTACAGGCCAATATGTTAATGTTTAAATATTTGGGTGTGTATGTATGTTTGGCCTTTTTATTCAGAACAGTATTACCAAAGTGAATGTGGACTTATTGTGTGATGAAAATGCATAGCCTACATTTGCTAAAGTTAATATCAGTCAAACCTAAGTTGAGTGGCTTTGACCAATTAGGAGCATTATAATGGATTTAGGCTTTGAAAACAGCGCTATGCAAAGAATAAATTACAAGCCTCAATTAATTGTTTTCCATCTGTTTTTGCAAATGAACTCTTCAAATGCATAAAGACAGCATCCTTTATGGAATCTTATAAGACTCCTTTAAAGTGATGCATTTGCTTTTTTTTTTTTTTTAAGTAAATCATCCCCATTGTCAGGGAGTTTCAGGAGACATTTAAATCTTTAAGTGCTTCTCAGAGGGCCACTTTCCTTTGCTTTCACTTTCTTCCAGAAACAATAGCTATTTACCAGTGACTCGTTAAGCTTCATGTTGACCTCCCTCAGTGAATCCCAGTGTCTGTTGACCCAGATGTATTAAGACACTACAGGTTGACTCCAGAGAGAGATGAACACACTGAGAAGAAACTCACACTAGCGACACAACCAGCCAGTCATGGCATGGTGTAAATGTGTGTATAATTTGAACTCATAAGGCTGCTGTGTTGTCACTGGAGGCCATGTTGCAGCAGCAGCAGCAGCACGTATCGATGCCTAATGAACATATAGAGCAGATTCCCCACGGTGATGACACCCACCTAAAGAGTCTCTCTGCAGATACCCAGCACATGTGATCATTAATATTTATTGCCTGCAGATGCCCCCTGCGCTTCCACCAGGACCCACACACCCTGTCACTAACATTATATCCGTTTGCACACACAACGCGAGGGATACTCAGCAGAGAGGTGACAGTGTCTAGCTCAAGGGCGATGTAGAGACGTAGCGGTGCAGCGGTGGCAGGTATGGCCCCACTGGGAATCCTCCAACCTCGTCATGTATTCAAACCCCAGCTGGTAAATACACGTTTAATGCTATCGAGTCAGCAGGGCACAGGCGGCGCGCTGCATACCAGATCAGACTTTAGGTGATTTACTTTGAGGCTGGCAGCCTGCGAGGAAGATTTTTAGTGTCAGCACGGAGGAATGAACACAGCCTTACAGCGTATTAAAGCTAATTCTCTTCTACAGTATGGACCGCAGGGTTAGCAGAAGATGCAGCAGGAGTTTTCTGTCTAAATAGAATTCAGTCTTGGCCATTGTTTTGCCATGACCAAAATCTAAATACAAAATTACTTTGATCTTTACGATAGCTTACTGCCAACACTTATGACCCTGTTCAAAACTAAAAGCACTAAAATGAGTCCTGGTTTATTAATTGGCCAGTACTGAGATATTGGGCTAAGCAAATGTATTTATTACGTGTTATTAAAGCAAGTGGAAGGTGACAAACAACATGATAAGAAAGTAGTGCATTCATATTCATTGATGAATACAGGGACAGGAGTGATCCCTTCTTTAGCATATGTCCCTGCTTTTAGACACTTTCACTCAAGCAACTGCAACATACCACTTTTCATTTTCAGCAAATGCCTCCTTTACTGTAATCTTATTTTGTTTTGTTTTTTAGTTTCTCCTCAGTGAATATTGTTTTTGAACACTTTGTATTTTTACTAAAAAAAATAAATAAAATGAGGGTTTACTTTAGACCTATAGCCCTCTACTTTCAGGTATTGTTTGTTTGGTTTGGACCAGAGTTCAAATACACATTCACGTAACCTCAAATGAACCAGAATATTCTAAGAGCTGAAGGGTTTAACTAAAGTGAACCAAACAGGGAAGATGTGATTGACACTTCACTTAAATGTAAAGTCAATCACCTAAATCTTCAACACAGATGTTTTTTTTTTTTACAATCTCACTGTAAGAACTTGGAAGAAAACAGACTAATATCCTGTGGCAAAGAAATTATTATTAGATCTGTTGAGTCAGAGAAATAATGCCCCACTGTGCCTGCAGATATTCACCATTTTGTGTTTTTCTTTTCCTTTCCTTGCCTCTTTGAAACTCATCTCACACAAAGCAAATGCTACAAGTCCAATCCTGTTTGTGTGAGAATTGTTCACATGGATCGTGGGAAAGAGCCGAAGCAGAGGCAGATATTTTTCTATGCAGAAATACACTTTGCACCAAACAAGCACAAAACTAAGTTTCAGAATACTAACTTTTTTTAAAGTTTTTGTGCTGTTTTTATGTCTCTTAAGTGTTTCTCTTATTATTATTTGTATTAATAAATGCATTGCAAAGGCAGTAAACCATTAGTGAAGAGTAAATGCAATCTGCCTACAACATTTTTGCTTTTGCTGATTCCTTTATAAATAAATAAAAATGAGGCTCACTCTCAAGGAACTCCATTCATTCCATTACACCCACACAACAAACACAAGTACATTGTGCACTCAAACTCTCTGGCAGATAAACATTATGCTCAATACACTGTTGTTTTTTGAACTCATTCCTTATGTAATTACCAAAATCCCAATGACACTCGCAAGAAATCACAAGGAATTTGAAGTTTTAACCTAAGAGGAAAACTATTTTTTTGGTCTTGACTATTGTTTTGTCGAGTATTTTATTGCTCTTGTATTGTATTTGTCTGCCAAACTGCTCCCCAACGCTGACTGCATTTCTTTACATTTACATTAGAGGACATAATGGATTTTCTGAGAAGCACCTTTGAAATATAGGCTTCCCAAAGCTGAGTGCTGCTGCGTTTAAGTTGTCACTGTGTCAGCGCGGATAATGATGCCATCAGTGGTGCCTTCAGGGAAATAGTGGATGCACAAGTCAGATTTAATGGAAATAGAGGGGGAAAAGAATCAAAGGTTTTGGGATCATTTGATTGTTTTTTAAGAGTGACATTGTGCTGACAAATGTAAAGCCTAATGACATCCCACAGAAATGAAGCACACCATGTCATTATTATATTTTCCTGTGTGCAATGGAAACATCCTTAATGCATATGTTTGTGGAGCTCATTTATCTTGCAATGGAGACATTTAAAAGATTGCATTGGCCTTGTTCCAAAGTCCACCAGTGGCCTCTCCTGGTACTGCAAGAAAAATATCTGTTGCTCCCAAGTCTCTCTCATGGAACCCCTTAAAAGGTCCTCGAGGAAGGGAGCCACCATACTGCGATATACCTCCGTCCACCAGAGGGCAGGCTCCAAAAGCAGAAATATAAGGAGAAACCCAATGGCGACTTTACAAGTGTAAAACTCATGTTTACAGCCTGGTACAAAAGATGCCTCAGGTCTCTAGAGCTAAGTTTTTACTACATGACAACTCTGGGGGGGGTGAATGATTAATATGTCCGTTTATGATATCTGAAAACTATTGTTTTACTATGCAATAAAAGCCGAAAAGCCCATATGTAACCGCCATTTTATTGCCCTGTCATAACGACAATATGAATAGGGAAGCAATGGGCAGAAGACATCCATATTTTTGGATTTGATTATTGTAAGCCTTTAGACCATAATGTTTTAATTTGTTGCCTTTTCGGTGATAGGGAATGCTCAATGTGTCTACTAACACAGAAGTAAACACAAAAAACAGAATCAACTTGTGTTGTGTGAAAATAATGAGTAAATAATAGCAGTCATCTTTCAGAATGGAGGTGATTATAATATTACTCACTTACTAAGAAAGATGTATATCTACTGTTCAAACTCTCCAAGAATTAAAGGTGTGCTTTTTAAAGTAAACCCAATTAAATCCTTTACAAATCATTACTGGGTTTGACAGCTTGTAATGGCATCCTAAGAAGTGCTCTTGGCGGAACAGAAATCCAATCGCTGAAGAGAGATCCCATTACTCCACTCACAAAGGGAAGCAGAGTTTGCAGAACTGGCGCCATGTGAGGTCATAATTACTCACTTAAAGACTTTCTCAGGAGTTCAGGGGAGAACAGGGAGAAATACATCGGGACGTCTTACTCAGAGCGAGCACCTCTTGTGCACTGCCCACATCGCATATACTGTCCTCGCTGCTGTCGAGTCATCACATTTAGGAAAAAAATAAGATTCGCTGTGCCACAAAGATGGATGATCCCCTTTAACCTCAGCTACTAAAGCATTTTCCTCATTTCCCGAAATAGCACGTGAGCCATTTTGTCTTACTCTTTGAAGGCCCCTCGTATCTTAACGTTTAAGTGCTGTTGACTTTGAACATGCCCTGCTGGAGTCTCCAAAGGCCACCGTATCAGCTACGTAACGTGAAGGCAATCGTTTTCTTCAAGTGCACTCTTACTGCGCTCAACAGTCATCTCCCAAGGGCAAAGTGAATAGAGCACTAGTAATAGACTTGTTTTCTCTCTATTATATAGTATAAGACTGTCTGTATTTGTCTGGTGTATCTGAGAACTACTCAAGGTAGTGGAATATCAATGACAAGAGACAGCAGAGACTGTCCTTTTTTCTACTGTTGCTGTTGTAAGAGTGGCCAAAAAGATACTGAAATAAGAAATAACTACGTTTGTTTAGGCCTGGCCATCAGGTTAGTGTTTTTCCAGGGCTCTGATTAATAAAGACAATGTTAAATATTGCATTATGGGTTAAAAAGTCAAGAATCAATCTTTCCTTAAAAGGTCTAGGGTCTCATTGACACAGGAAAGGCTATCCTTCGGTGATGTTGTGACATGGTAGCCCTTCAAAAACTAAGTTCAACCAAATCCTTTCAGTTCTTTCTAAAATATTTCTACACTTAAGGAATAACATATACTGTACATAAGAACAGACATCATAAATGTCTGAAATGCTGTGATACATGTGAACGTGACACTGGAAATATGAAGCATGTGTGGAGTTAAAACATGCCAATAGTCTATATATTTTTGACACCATTTTTTATTATTATTGTTATTATTAAGAGACATTGATGTTTGGCTGGCTGATGATGGTAATAGTTTATCTTCACTGCAAGATTTAAATGAAGAACCAACCACTGATAATGGCACACTTTTAAGCCAGAGTCATGTTAACCTATAGCAGTTATTATTTTGATGTAGAATATCCATAATATACTGGCTCTTGTGGAAACACACGCAACTTGTGTTTCTCCTCATGTTCTTTATTGAAAGGCGGTGTTCAGGACAGACTCATGGGAAATCACAGCCTCTTTATTCCATCAATCAGGTCACTCAATTAACAGCGAGGAACTATTGATGTAAAAGGATCCAGTGAAATAAAGACCTCCATCAAAGACTCTTTTCGGTTGATCATTTTTAATGAGAACACTATTTTTGTCCTGTTTACTGCAGATGTTGAGATAAAAGATAAGATTATAGTTTGAGGAGTGGTCACTTTCCCATGTTTTTCCATAGCCATAACAGATGTTGATTAAAAGGCAATGTTGTTTAATGTTTAGGCATTTCAGAGAAGCCGACAAGCAAATATTTACTTTTATATAAACAGGCTTGGGATAGATATTATGATTATTATCAAGGCCATGATTGCTGAAAGTTGTTGAGACTCTAAGACGCTGTAGAAAGCCTTTGTGTAAAATAGTGCAGATGGTTGAGGGTGAAACTGCAACTGCTCTTGTGATTTTTCTGTGCCTGAAGATTTTTCTGTTTGCTTAGTTTGGATAGATGTACTCAAATTAAACTGCAGCCACTGAATGAGACTTTTTTGAGGATTAAGACTAATCCTAGCAAATCTAGATCAAGACTGTTGTTAGTAATCACATTATGCATTATGAGCAAATTTCATCATAAATGCTAAATAGAGCATTTATACAGCGCATTTTTGTACCCTTCCCGTGAACTCAAAGCGCTTTACATGATGCTTTCATTCATCCCAATCACCCACTTTCTCACCTGGGGCAGACTGGAGGGGGGGGGCTCACCTCCACGATCACACTCCTCCCGGTTATTAGACACCCCACTAACATCAATGTCATACTGCAATCTACACTCATTTTTCACATCTGTACTGTACATATGCACAGTCTATTTTATCTTATCTTCTACTGCATGTATATAAGGGTTATATGGGTGAATAAAAGGTAAATGTTGTAAATATTTTCTATCTAGATTCACTCAGCAGTGCTTACAATGTGTTCATTGCGCCACATTAGGTTGTTTTTTGAAGGAGGGCCTGTGTAGCTTTGTTAATTTGCAGTACAGTTTTTTCTGTTTCACATGAGCACCCTCAACAGACTTTACCTATCTAATTTTTGGAGCAATCAGTTACTCTATATTTTAGGGTTGTTGTATTTTTGCACACCATGTGAACAACAGATGAGGGTCAAACACCTACCTCCATGGCCACAACCACTCATTTTTAAGTGTTTCTTTCTTTGTGTTTCTGTTGTTTCCTTGAGTTCTTTTATTAAACTACAGAGAGCCCAGTGCAGCATTTCAGGAATAAGTGTCCCTCCTTTCATTAAATTGGCCCCTCAAATGCATTTTTAAAACCCAGGGCACCACCACAGAGAAGAAAGTTTATGGTAGTTCGGAAGTGTCTTTAGAACTGAAGTCCAGAGTGCTGCAAAATCCAAAGTGCACCATGTAGCACAACCAAGTGGCTTCTTGTGGCCAACCTGGCTTTGTTATTGTAAAGCTTTGGTTTTATGGTGTCCATATGTACGGACAGAAAAATAAAGCAGATAATGGCATATTCCCCTCTACACAACTCAAGTTTGTTGTCTGCCCATATTTTACAAGTAAAAGTAACAATGCAAACTCCCAACTTCCCATTTTTGGCAAAAGATTATGAAAACTTGCTATTATCTGGCTTATATTCAAGTTTATTATTAGTATTTTTAGTTTGAAATCTCCGAGACTCAAAGATGTTCATAGACCAGTGTTAGCAGCTCTAATTAGACTGTGACAGGAGCATGACTAGCCACCACTGTGTTTCTGTGGGGACTGATGTATTAAAAGAGATATGAGAATGAAGTCAAGATCACAGCCAAAATATACAAAGAAAGGAGGAGACAGGAAGCTCTCTAAGAGGAGAAAACGACTCTGTGGAAGCACAACGCTGGATGGCGTGCACCAGCTAAATAAATTATCACAAGGCTATTTTAAGCTAAAGTGTAAATGCAGTAATCCTTGGAGCCGGAGCTGCAAAGAGCCACAAGAGGAATACGGTCCTGCCTTTATCTCCCCTTCTTCCTCCCGCCCCTCGCATTCACACAACCGCCACCGCACCACTATCTTCTCTCGCTTTATCCCTTTCCCATTTCTCCTTTTGCTTTTTCTGTGCAGCCTTTCATATGGTAAAAGCTTCCTTTCTGAGTCGGAGTATTTTGCTTATCGTCTAGCTCTCTTTGGGGACTCTGTGGAAGTCTATTGTCATAAACAATAAGAGAGTTTTCAACAAGACAGGGAGGGGAAATATGTCAGTGGCACACAAAAAGGCAGTAGTCCGTAGATATTAGGACACAGTGGACCATGTTATATTTTAGACTAAGGTAGGCCTTAACCAAGTCATTTTGATAAGATTTATAGTTGGGATGAAGCCGTAGAGAGACATTTTGGATTTGTCATGTAGAATGTAAAATGTTCCCCAACACTAGACATAGTAGGCATTAAATACAAATCTACAAAACTTTAATTTAGAAAAAAGACAAACCCAATCTTGTGCATGTGCCTTTACACATCAAACTTGTAGGCATCACATCTATATAATTTATCCACATAAGCTGTGGCTAAAAGTGGCTCTTAAATTAACTTCATTTACCAGCCATTGTGACAAATTGACCCTCAGTACAGTACTCCTTTATGCAAGGTTATCTGTTCAAACAAAGTATTATCCTTGCCTCCAAAGCAATGTACATGCTTTTACAGTGCATTATTTTGGATTCTGTTGGGCTCTTTGGCAGTTTTTCTTGGTGAAATGGTAGTTAGGACAGCATTAGAACAAAACCCAGTCTTAACAGTACAACACGTACTTTTAACTCTTTGACTCTTGCACACTTGCTTTTTGACATTCTCAGACTTCCTGCTCTTTAGCCTCCACCATGTTTAAGCCCTAAAGGCGGTGACAGCTGTGTGTCAGGACGGATCCTTCGCGATGGAGCGTCGCTGTAAAGAAACACTAGTAGGCTCAGTTTGACGCTCCCCCGCCGAGCGACTACAGGCAGCCCAGGCACACTAACAAACAAATCCAACTTGACACGAGTTTGAAAAACCAAAAATACAGGCACTTTGAGAAGCGCCAGGCCTCTGTGTATCGCAGCATATAATAGATGTATTTACGTAACCTCGCCGGGCTTGGCTGATGAGAAGCGCTGCTTTAAGGAGATAGATGTAGAAGGAGGGGAAGAAGTTGCTGTCACTTGTTTTTGTTTGTGAAATCAAAAACGGAGATGAAGCTCGCTCAAGTCACAGAGTGAGATGACCTATTTTGAACACATGTATTAGATATGAATGCTTCTATATCCATGTCCTACATCCAGGCTTCTGTTTCGGGGATTTTATTTCACTGTTCATATAACAATTGACTTCATTTAACAATCTGTTGAGGAGAAATATCAACTTAGTCTGTAAAAAAAAAAGTATATCTCCAGCCCAGATTAAATACACAAACCTGTCATACATCACAACACTCACCAGGATATAACAGTAATCAAATAACTGCTCAATAAATAACTGTGGATAATGGTATTTGAATAGATGCAAAAAGATGACTGACCTCTGCTTTTGAGTGTGACAAAGAGAAAATAGAAGAGAATTTACAAATGACCATGAAGAAGGGATAAAGGGCTGGAGAACTACACAGGTGCATTAAAGATTGTAAGAAAGAGGCTACACTGGAAACTGAAAGATATTAACGCTTACCTTCTTTTGTGTAAATATGAATCATTATGAACCGGTTACACGTGCACCACATGTATTAGTGGTGCTATATAAAGTAATGCATATCAGACCAAACACTGATCAATACATAAATCAATAAAAACATTGTGGTGTAAGAGCAGATAGCCTTTTCTGGCCTTTTCTTGAAGGTCTAATGGGTAGATTGTTGTCGTGGTTTACCGTATGTTTGTAAGTATGGCTGGTAAAGTGGGTCTTGTAAAGCCTTGTATCAACCTGGGGGAATATCTTTCTTTATATTAAGCAGTGAGACCTTGGGGAAGGACAGCAGCAACATTACCGCCTTAGGAAACAAATTAACAAGGAAAGATGCAAGTCTATTTTTTGTCAACCACAGTCTTGTAGTTATGTAACTGCAAATGTAACTGGTCCAGCTATATTATTTATATAATTACTCAGAATGTGTGATTTGGGTTCATTGCTGTTTTCATTCCTCCTTTATACAGGGCTAATCTGTGTTTGTCCTCCAGCTCCCATCTTTACTTCTCGTTCATGGCCTCAACATGGAAGTACATTCCCATTTTCTTTTGTTATATTCCTTATGGGTGGAGGTCAGTTGTCTTGTTTTGTCCATTGTAATCCATTGATTGTAATGTAATCCATTGATTCATCCATTTATCTTTTTGTTTTTCCATTTGTGCATTTGTTTGCTTGTTGTGTATCCAAATGAGTATTGTGATTTGTAAAGCTAATGTGGTCTTTGTAGGAAAACTAAAGCTAACATTTATTTCATTCAAAATCCTCATTTGAGAGAAAATCCTCTTGCAAGCTGGTATTGGCCAACAAGATTTCCCTTTTTAAAAGCTACATTATGTCTATGTAAAAGCTTAAAACTGTCAACCCAAAAGAACATCCTTCAGCACAGAGTCACTCTTCGAGGACAGAAAAAGGGCAAATAGCTCTAAAAATCTTTTCTTTGACATAATTACTATAATCTGCCAAACCGAGCAGTGTGTGAATTACTCCCTGACATGAGGTTGCACGATGAGAATAACCATTTTGCCATGTTTCTGCTGTGGGTATTGTGTAATTGCATGTCGATATGTATGTATGTGTGTGTCTATGGGTGGCAGAGAACCCCCACATTGTATCCAGCTATTCAGAAACCCAATTACAAGTCCCGCTCATCACGTTTAGGCCCTAACAAAGGAAGGTCTGATCTGTTATTAATTCACTGTTCTGTGGTTTTCATCTTATATGTTCACTCTTGGATGCCGTTTCCCCCTTGTGCCTCAACCACCAACGACGACGTTACACATGAGCTGCAAACATCTGAACCGTCGAATGCGCTCTTCTACAGCTTCACTGGATTTGTAATCAAACAAGGGTTTAATTAATGCACACCTCAGCATGTTACCGCTGCTGTAGCACTGCAGAGAAATCCCCAACAAGGACTAGGTGTGCAGTTTGTGTCCGTGCAGCTTTGAAGTTAAATGTAGTATGTCTTCATATAGGCTCCTTCCATGTGTGCGCTCAGCGGCACGCCTGACAGGTGGCAGCGGGGGACCTTTAGATGGTTGAAAAGGCTGCAGTAAGAAATGTTTGACACGTTGTTCTAAAAATGTATTTTATAAGAAGATTGGAAGTTAGATTTAAAGATACACTTGTGCTTAAAGGTTGTACCTAATGATTGTGTGAAGTTCTGAAAGTAGTGGCAGTCGATTTAGCTGCACATCACTCAGTTAAATGAAGAACTCAGTGTCAAAGGGGTGGCATAAGGTGTAAAAAGGTTCAAATTGAAACATGGACAGAGGCTTTCTGGAGAAACACATCTGAACTTTTCCTTTACAATTGTGTTAATGCAGTAGGTGAGATGTCCAGAGAAAGTCCAGGTGGATAAAGTGTAAAGAGACATAGAATCACTGCAGCGGAAATCAGTGTTGCTAATATCAATCAGTCAATTTGTGTATTTGAACGTACAGTATGCTCACCACACTCTTATATAAATAAGCTGGGAAGAGTGCAGGACTCTGTGCACTTCACTTACAGCACCAGACACTTGATATCAACTTCACCACCACTCACATAAACCACACCCACTGTTGGAACACACAGCTATCACAAGAATATTGACACCCGCATAAAGTGGAAACACAAACCATGGCCTCTGGGCCTATGTGGATTGTGTGTAATAAATTGTAAACTATCCATGAAATGAAGGCCGGAGGATGGGTTTTCTTTTGCTGCATAAAGGCGTAAAGGTAGCCGTTTGAGTGTGACAATTGAAAGTATCCTTCAAATGAAGACATAAAGCTCAAAGAGCTGTTACTTCAGGTGTGGAGGAAACAGATATCCAGTCTCCGAGGGCAAAATGAAGAACCTCGTTTTGCTGACAGTTTGTCAAAGCCCTCCTACAACTGTAATGAATTTCATCCCTCTGTGGTGTGTGGTCCCTGCTCCGATAAGCCCTGGCACTAATGCACTTGTGTGTGAGTGTGGGCCGACATGCTGTTTACATGCTCACAGACACAGCTTGATGCATTGCATTGATTTGTCAATAATGAAGAATACTACAGTATAATGTTAGAGTACCATTAATCACACTCAACCAGAGAAAGACTTAATCTTCAGCTAACTTTGTGGACAAAATTTGACTTGAAAGTAAAACAATATTTACTGCATTATTAATAATTAATCAATTTCACTGTTTAGTGTTCAGTATAATATGAATCGTGGTAGTTTGGAGGAATAAAGACAAAAGTTCCTCAATAGGAAAAGCATAAGCTAAAGAAGAACTTTTTTCTTTAGCTTCTTCCGACCACAGTCACACACAGAGAAGTTGTCGGCGTTGGGCGGCTGCCATGTTTCTTTGTGCCTTGTCATCACATGGTCCGACTGAGATCTAAATGTCACTTGTCTCGCTCTGAGTTGTCGGCCTGACTCATGCTTGTTGTCTTCACTCTGCATCTCAAACACTTTGCGCCGTTTGATGGACACTGCCCTCCACCTCCTTCAAATACGCTGCCTGCAAACTTAATGCTGGCATTGATTTTCTACTGCCATTTCATAATTATCTCTGCTCTCTTTTTACTCATACTCCCTCCTCTTTTAGACTTCTTTTATCCCAGCTCTCTTATCTGCCCTGTTCTTTCGCCCTCTTGTATTTCTCTAATTCCTTCGCCCCAATCCATTTTTATGCCTCAGTGTTCGGGTGCTCGTTATCTCAGCTCTATTTTCTCCCTGTTTGATCTCAACTTCTTAATTTCCCCTCTCATCGACGTCACTGTGCTGCGTTTCCTTTAGTTCCCTCGCTTTCTCTAATTGTCGTCACTGCTTTCATGCCATGTGTGCTTTGCTCAACTCCTCTCTCAATCCATTACGAACACTTTAACCATTCTCACCCAAGCAATGTGAGGTTCACTTGGAGTTGTTGGTGCCTAATTTATATCTTTTTATCAGCAAAAAGCAGAGGACACCACAACACACTTATAATAAAGAAATGTTAAAAAAACAACTTTATCTGATTTACATTTGGCCAATCAGATTAGACTTAGACACCTTCCCAAGATGCTATAATGTCATTAGCTCATACGTCTCATAATACTGCTCATTGACTGCCCCAGAGACACCGACTAAAACTATGGTACAATAAACTGAAACTCAAATCATAACAACACTACATTTGGCATTTATGTAGAACGGCAAACATCAAATAGCAAATATATCTGACCTTTGAACTGTGAACTGTGACCTATGACGTTTTGCTTCATACACGTGTTGACAATTGCCATAGACCATTTAATTTATTTAAATTTAAACCGTTTAAAGCCGGCTTTAGGCAGACTTTGTTTCTCTCCAGAAGCGTCCAGAGCCAGTTTATTCTGTGTCCGTTGGAACCTCCTTCTGAATATCCAACTTGAATACTAGACTTAATTGGGATGCAGTTCAGCTTTGTCACCAGTGGTTAACACAACTTGGTTACATTAAATGAAATGCTAGATTCGGTAGACAGGTTTCCGTTGTTCTTGAGAATGTTGTAAAAGTGGCGTAATCACACTGGGAGAACAGTGAGGAGACTTGTGACCAAGACTAACTCCAGCCCCAACCCAGAGCTAGCACTATTAGCACTTGGTTCATTTGGTAAAGAGGGTGTTTTTTCTGTCCCCAATCCTTTTCCTGTTACTCACACTCATTAATGTTTTCCTGTGTTTTTGCAGCGTCACTGGAGTGCGCACCATCTTCTCCGTAGCCCGACCCAGATGGACCAGTCTTCACCATCCAGACCCACAGTGTATGAGATTCCCAGACATCTTCCTCGACAAATCCAAGTCAACAAGTCACACATTTGGTTTCCGGTGTTTCCACAGACTGATCTGGGAAAATTTCCCTCTTGTTCTGACTCATCATCTCTTCCAAACAAATTCTCATTGTTTCCTGGACCCAGACCAATAGTTTCCATTACATTTGTCCCGTTGCAAGTGATTGCTGCCCTTTGCTGGAAAAATGTCTCACATTATGACTCCTACACTCATTCTTTCATTTTTTTTCTTCACTCCCAGGCGAAACAGCCATGCCCATCATTCCTACACTCCCTCCAAGTACAAAGATCTTCAAAATATTTACAAGCCCGTTGCCTCGAGATTGGAAAAAAGTTATCTGTATGCAATAATTTTCTTTAGGGATATATTCCAGAACAGCTTCTTTTGACCCAGTTTAGACAATGTGTTTAATGATCCAATCACAAGTGGACAGCACTAAAGACACACTGTAGTTGGCTCCATAGACCAACCGGGTTTGAGGCTGTACTTGAGTAGTCTCCAAGCAATAGTATTCCTAATTTAGTCCTAATCCCTAGTTTTTTTTTCCTTTCTAAACTGTGACTTCTGTTCTTCTACTTCTCATTTTCAGATAGTTCAGACTTTAGAGTAGCACTTTGTGTCCTCTCCAGCGAGTACATTGCACAACACCTCTTCTATAGTGATAATGAAGACCGTAGCGAGTCCACTGTACTCTCTCATATAGTTCCCAGACACACTTTACTGTCTGCTGTATGTCACAATCTCCTTCTCCCATAGATTTGTGCTGCAGTGTCCTTTCTGTACTGTACAATATATATTCCTACCCTATCCACTTTGCCCTCTGACTGTATTGTGGAATGGTCCTTTCTCATGAGAACTTCACTGTGAAACCAACCAAATGTTAGAATAAACAATGAGCCTAGTTGAGTTGGTTTTGAAAGGAGTGTTGCTGTGAAAAGCAAATCTGAAGGAGACAAAATGGATGTAAGAAAGGAAATTCCCCCATGTGTCACTAAACACACTGTGCTTGTGAGTAAACGGATTTGTCAAACCTCTTCAGAAGGAGGGGATGCCTGAAAATGGAAGGGGGGGAGTACAAAGCAAGGTTAAAGGGCTTGTGAACCGCTTTGACTGGAGCTCCTTGGCTGCTAATGAGGAGAGAAAAAAGAAGAACAGACATCAGCGCTAAGAAAAGAACAGCCTTCTTCATTTCCTTCCTCTGTATTGCCGTCTCTTTACTGTTTTGTCTTCTTCCCATCTCGCTGCTTGAGACTATTTTTAGATTAAATATACTGAAAATAGCATACTGAGATGTGCAGAAATGTGGATGTTGTCTGTCAGTCTTTTAGAAACAATATCTTTCTATTTATCTCAAAGGAGAAATCTGCTGTCTTTGTGAATAATGGCCAGTCACTGTTGTAAGTATAGTTATTGCACTTGAAAGCACGTGTCTGTCAAACATAACATCTGGACCATTGTCACCAACCACTTTCTTTTTGTGTAAATACAATCCTGTAGCCACTTCAAAGACCTCTTAATATAAAATGTTGGGTAAAGTTTTCTAACACTGGTGTAGCATGAGCTGTTTCTTTGTTGAGCCTCAGATGAAGACACAACTAATTCAGTGAGAAATGCCTTTGATCTTTGATGTGTCTGCAAACCTCCAGATATGTGCAATAATGTTTCCCTGACAAAATGACATTTGACATCAAAAATATTATTTGTATCATTGATTTGCGAATGAAGGACTTAAACATTTTTTATATTTTTATGACACAATTTGGTCGTTTTCTGTAACACAGCCTTGTGTTTTCCTTTTCTGCCTAAACAGTATAGTCCCATATAGCCCTCTCCGTGAAAAAAAATTGTAAAAAAAATACACAAATTGGAAGTGGCCCAGTGAAAAGGAGCCTTTACCTTCTGTTTTTACAGGTGTCTAACCGACCGCGGACAAACTGAGCACTGCTGGAGGAGAGCCATGATTGTCTGAACATTGTTGAAGGTTGATGGTTTTGGACATTTAATAAATCTGACCAATTTATTCTGGGTAAACCTTTCCCTGAAGAGCTGCTCACATTGTTGCACTTTCATCACGAGATGTCGCCAATGACCCGCCCCACCTTTAACAGCAAGAAAAATGAGAATAAAAATGTAGCCACAACTTTGCTTCCATGCATTTACGTAACATGTCATTGTTATTGTGTTTTTAGTCTCTAGAAAAAAACTAATTAAATTTAATGACGGGGTTACTCATTTCTTGTTACCTACTGTTTCCTCTAAAATGCTGATCTTCCACATAGCCCTTGTGTCCCCTTTGCTGCATTGGCTTTGGGAGACTGGGACAAGAATAAAGGGGTCACTGCTAACCCGGAGAGCCATTGGGTTTTAATGGGATTCTATTTGTACACAAGTCCCACTGTGTCCTGCCATTCAGTGTTTGGATAGTAGCAGTCCCCTAATGTGGCAGAGGGACAGTGGCTAGCAGATCTAATAGTATTGATCACCTCTCTGGGACATACAGTGGCTCTTCTGGGATTACAAATGTCTCCAGGAGGTTTGTGCAGAGGTGAGGGTTGCTGCTTCGCTGACAGTCACATGGGAATAGAGTTGTTCAGGCTAAAACACAAGTGGCTATTTCACAGTCGGCTGGAGATGCCGTGTCCGCGTCTGTCAAGGCCAAAGGAAGAGGGAGGGCCTATATTTCTGTTGCGTTCAGGACTTAACCCTCACTTCCTTTGAATTTTTGGACTGGAAAGTGTGACTCTGGGAACAAACAGAAATAGAAAGATTAAGTTTGGTTCACTCAGGCAAATATTCAAGACAAGATTATATCCATGGTCTAATAAATGAATTGGTACAATAAGAAGCAGAAACTAATATGTTATAAAATGATCCATTTCATTTTGTTTTTGAATTTGATCTAAAATGTTATTACATGTTTCTCAGGGTTTGCAGAAAACGTAGATAATTGAATTGAATTGAAGGGTTATTAATACAGCTTTGAGGTTGTGAATATTTGCTCAGACACAGAACAACGGCCAAAGCCCAGTTCTGCCCTATAACTCTGCCGAGACATACATAAGTCTGATTGACTGGTGGTTCTACACTTTATGATCCACTTACATTGTATTTCATCATATTCCTAATGGTGACCATCTGAACAAAGCCTTCTGTCTGGGACTCAATTTCAGCTCTGTGCTTTAGTGTGACTTCATGAGATGTTTAAAGACTTTGTAAAAAAAGTGAACCTTTGGTCTCAGAATGCCTTTGAAATGAATATTTACCAATTCCACAGTGACAGTAATAACTTAAAGTGAGAACCCAGATCCCCTTTACGTAACAAATGTAGCAGCATGTTTTAGTGATCTGTATCCTGACTGTGGCACAGCAATATCCGCAGTGTGGGCAGTAAAATATAGTAATATATACTCTCCCCTCTTGCACAAGGGAGAGAATAGATTTTCCTCTATAGGCAGGAGGAAAAGTTTGAAGGAAAGTTTCTGGCACTTGGTTATTCAGGTAAAACCAGCTCATGATGTGGCACCTGTGCCAAAATGTCAGAGGACTTGCCCCGACTGGCTCAGCCCATAGTCTCCCAGAACAGAAGAGTAGGAGGCTTGGCACGTATTTACAGAAGCTATGTTCAAAAGGATGCCAAACCTAACCTCAAACAATGTTATTGCACAATAAGAGGAACACACATGCAACCACAGCCCGTTCTTATCCAAAATGTTATACTACCATGTTTGGTCTGGCCCGTTTCCGTTGATACTTAAGGCACAATTTAAGTTGGCACACCGACTTTTGATATATACCACATTAAATGCTTTGTGATTTAAGAGTTTGAGTCAATTACTCAAGTTCTGTAAGAACTGTTGATGTAGCATTTCAAACAGTTTATGTTTATGTAAAAGTAAACCAAGACACATGGGAGCAGGAAACACCTGTGAAAGACCTGTGACCTATGAGTAAAGATGCATTTGAGATTTGACCCCTGACAAGAGGTCATTGACCAAACATGGGTTTATTACATCTTGGCATGAGAACAAGTTCATGGGCATTCATGTAAAGAAATAATACACCTTACACAAGCACATGGTTTATTAATAAACAGGATAAAAGCTGCTGACACCCTTTGACACAAATCTAGGTTGTTTGTTCTGTTATGTTATGTTTTTTTAACGACGGCATGCAGACTCTTCTCTTTGACATATAATGTGCCTATGATGGATATATATCGTATGCTGTCGATATCATGAGTATAGATAATAAATGTATAAATCTCATAAACTCAGTGTGCTTGTTTAATGTTTGCATTTCATGTTTAATGACATTAAAAAAGAAACTTTGATCTGTCTCCAAAGTCGATTTAGAGAGATTAGATATCCACAACCTGTCAAAAAGTAAAAACATTGGAAAATAATATCAGAATTGTATATTTGGGTTTGGATTGACAATTGGACCAAAATGGCAGCTTGTAAGTACACCAAACATCAAGACCATGTAAACCTCAGTCCCAAATGTTAGTAGCAGACAGAATGAGAAAAGATTGACAGAAGAAAGACGGAGAGTTTGGCAGGAGGTCCTCGGTGCAAAAAACATACCCGCCTCCTTCAAACCCTTTGCCAATCTCCATAGGCTTAGTTTTACTGCACTTTTTTGTACCTTTGATATGAAAGCCTGTTTCTGACACACACACGAAAAAAACAAAGAAGTCTTAATTATTACTTCCGAACTCAAAATGTTGACTTTTAATTTCATTGAGATTAAAAGTCAACATAATGAGAAGTGAAAATATGTATATAGCAATAACAAGATAAAATGTAGAAGTAATCAGAGTTTCAATTTTATTTTAACAAATTCATTTTGCATTCACTGCTGGAGGACTTTTGGATTAAACTATTTATTTTGATTTATCTTAGAAAATTATAACCATCACAGAGATCAAAACAGTATTCAGATTCAATGAAGGATTTCAAACTCACAAGGAGGAGGATGAATATAGTATGACCGTAACTGCATTACAGCCTAAATGATATGTGATTGCTGCTTCATATAAAGTATATATCAAACTGTGAACCCTGAGAATTACGGCATATGATTAGGTGTGAGGAGAGATGAGACGCCTTTACCACAGGAATCCAAAAGTTACACGTTCACCCCATAAGTGTTGCATTTAGGTCATATAGTCTTCTCTTTTAAGCTCATTTGCATTTCTAAATGCATTGTATATTTATTCATTTACAGAGAGGCAGGTCTGAAATATTAACCCAACAGTAACTCTGCTCTGTAAGCTGTAAACCCTAACTTTACTCTAAAAATTAAAAGATCATTATGAGATTGTAGAAGTGCTTAGACTAAAATGTGGATAAAAGTAAAACCCGACTACTCTACACCTCACTGTCCTGTATAAATAATAGCCTCTCAATTGTCTGCTGTAATTCTATTTCTTGTATTTCACATTGACACTCTGTCT
Source organism: Perccottus glenii (assembly GCA_024416835.2). Lineage (NCBI taxonomy): Eukaryota > Metazoa > Chordata > Actinopteri > Gobiiformes > Odontobutidae > Perccottus > Perccottus glenii. The sequence continues at coordinate 7,076,334 of CM044562.2, forward strand.
CTATTTATGTAGCCCCCTTGTCTTTGGTCTCTGTGTCACCCTCGGCTTGTTGTTCACAACAATTTGCATTCTTCTGTCAGCCCCTGAAGTGGAGCAGCGGCAGTATGAATTAAACATCTGAGACAGAGCTCGCTGGGCTCCTTCGGAGTGTCAGGACAGGCTCTGGTTCTCAGACAGAGGGCTGTGGCCACACATTGTGACATACTCTGCTCTTGACTCTCTATCACAGAGAGCAGTGAGGGTTATCACTTATCACATCGGTTTTACTTCTTCTTTTATCGTCAAAGGAGAAGCAAAGGAGCTGTTAATAGTGGTAACGCTCTACAATGTGACAATTTCTTTAAGCGTGTTTTTATGTGGTCTCCATGTCTTCGGTTGTTTACTGTGTGACATACCTCGTTGTTGCTTTCTGTCCATCTTGCTTTTATCCGAATCTGTTACGATACCATCTGGGAAACACGTTTATATTATGTTGCTTAACAGTGCATCATGCTCACAGGCTTTGTCCAGTCTTGTATTTATACAAGACAACAAGCTCAACTTAGGTGTTAATGGTTTGACCTTCTTGATGACCTTCATTTTAAAAAAATAAAAACTTTGTAAATATGATAAACCTTTAAATAGGAAACATAGTAAAGCTCTTATCTTGCATGTGTGTCCATCCATTTAGTAGTGGGTCCTTCCTGTTCCACATATCAAGTCTGACTGATTATAACATAATCTTTTTCAGGCATTTCTCTGGATGTCCAAAAGTTTAACATTGAATTTTACTGCCTTTTTAATGGAACAAAAATTAAGAGGTCAGAAGATGGGTTAAAACTTAAGGACACTGAAGTAAAGGCACTACCCAAAAGCAAAATTCAAACCTCTCTGTTCTGATCTGTTCTGATACATCTAATGGTAAATGTGCATATTCAGACTTATTAACAAATAGTTAAAGTCATAACATGCTTGTTGCTTGTTGCTATCGACTAATGAAGTGCAGAGTTGGATACCAAAACTAAGTTGTGGTGAAATAACAACGTTCTACCCAAACACACAGACAGCCATGACATTTACCGTCTTAAAATGTAGTTCTGTACGGGAAGTGCTGCATGTGTTTAATCACACACAGTTTTGGCAACTATGGCTTCCTGTGACCTCAGTCTGCCAGCAGAAGCCCCCTATCAGGCCGAGCTGGTGTTAATTTGCTGTAGTTCGCAATGACATCCTCTCGGTCATGAACTCTCAGTACAAACTCCTGCTACTGCTGCGCTCCCACCGGTGACATTTAACAGGGTTTATCTCCTTCAGTTTAGCCTCGGCCAGTGTCACTGCGGCACAAGAGAGCACACCCTTCTGTTACTAATTTACTCTGGCAACCTTTCAAATATTAAGGGGTCTTTTTAAGGTCAAACAAGTGTTAAATTATTCTGCTGCAAATCACTGTATTGTGAGTAAAAGTCATGGATAAAATGTGATGGATCCATCTGTTGCACTCGTCCTTTAATATTTCAGTAATAGTAGCTTAGAGGACTTAATAAGCTCACTCGCCTAGAAAGTCAGTACCGAACATGAGAAACAGCTTGTGTACTGTGGAGTTTGTACAGTTGTAAGGTTATCTTAACAGCACGCAAAACAAGGTTGTTATGTCTTAGCTTTATGTTGCTCTAAAAGGCCCACAGGTAAGCAGTCCAATGCATTGTACAGAGTTGTAGAGTAGAGCTGGCCCATTGTCAGAGGAGACCACAAAGTGTCCTAACGTGAGTGCACATTAAACTTTCATCAGCTTGAGCTTGTATACCATCAGCAAACTTCGCACTTTTTTGAAAAGTAGGACACAAGTTATTACAGATTCAATTTAATACCTCTATTGTTAAGTGGAGGTATATCATATGATGACATCACCTGTCTATTACACTCAGCTTTGGTTTAAACGGTTAAAAAACTACAGCAGCCTAAGAGGGTCATAACTTGGACTTTCTGAGGTTCAAACAAAATTGAACTTGAAAAAAATCTATTTTGCAGGATTATTTATTTTTTTATAATTTCCTGATTTTCCAGCCTACCTCAACCTTGTGAGTTTGTTTAGGCAACAAATTCAAACCCGTCTGCCAGTGTAGAGCCATGACAATTCTCTGTCACACTCACCTTCTAATGAGCAGGGGCTCTGTGTGCTACAGGCCCCGACAGAGCCAAAATGGCCGGCTCGTTTCACACAGATACCCCTTGATCTGCCAGTCTTTCTGGATTTTGTGAGTGTCTGTTGTGACGGCTTCACACGGGAGCCTTGTAGAAGAAGAAGAACAAAAATAAGAACAAAAAGTGATGTAACACAACGCCTTTGGCAAGAAAAGCCTTATTCTTGTTTCAGTATTCGCTGCAGAATTGGGACCGACAGATGTGTTGCGTGCCATAACCTCAGGGGTTTAAAGTATACCACTGTTTGATGGTCTTTTCGCTTTCATCTACTGTCTATGAGTCAATACCCATTACACTTTTCCTTCACAATCTATCTACCTGGACACAATATTTATTTAATGGCATGATACTAAAGTAGGTAAGCAACAGAAAAAAAATATTTTATCTCCTCTTTTTTTCAGTAGAACAATAGATCTCTAGTGGGACCTGAACTCCCTCAAAAACTGATTGTGTTTTAACTGGCAACTAAACGTAACCATTTAAGACATACATGATTTTCTATTTTTACTTGTTTATTTTAATGCCTGCAAACCATTAACACAGAGAATGTAAAATGCTTGACCTTGGTAACAATGAGAAATTGTGGAAATGTTTACCTGGTAAATGATTAACATGTCCGTCCTGAACTGCCACTAACACTGCAGCACTGACCATCCCAAAGGTTTGTCATAGGTCATATTTGTCTTAGAGGTTAATGGTCTTTTTAACAGTTACTGCTTCATTACCATTAAGAAGTTGTGGTCTTTCAGATATATTTAAGCCAAATTCATAACAGCTGCAGGTAATAGATGTTTGGAACAAACACAAACACTCCTCCCACCTTGTTATGTAACCTTGTATGTGGGATCTGGTTAACCATAAACCTTCTGATACTATCTCATAGCACTTAAGCAATCATTTCAGAGTCACGTTGTGAATGTGTACTCAGCTATTTTGAAGAGATTAAATCAGAGAACTGCCTGATTGTAACATTTTATACTTTTCAGTCTTTTGGCAATAAAAATGTCCTTGACCGACTTTGCCACAAATACTGTTGTTGCCAATTGCAGTTTAAATTTTTATATACCAACTCACCACAGCAGCTCAAAAGATAACAGGAATGCATTTCCTTTGATGCTACTCTGGTGCTGGTTACATATCAATAGCATGTACTAAGACGGAAAGAAATGGTTACCCCAGTTCAGATATGATCATGCAAAGAGTGTTTATGACTTAATTATTTTGTGAGTTGGAACACTTACTAAAGATAACACACAGTTAAGAGGAAGTCTATCAGTCCAAGTATCAAATCAAGAAAGTACCGGAGGTGTTAATGATCATGGCGTCAAGTCATAAATGGACACTCAGTGACTAGTATAGAGTGTGTGTACAGACATCACTGCATTGTGGGTCACTGGTGTCATTTTCCAAGGCCACTAACCAAAACGAAACAAAACTTTATCTGCATCATGCTCAAAAGTTGTGCAAAAAAGAGAAGGGCTATATCGAGACAGACTACTGCCGGATAAAAAGAGACGGTACCTCAAAAACGTTTAAAACGTTTCTGCGAAGGTTCTCAGTCACCTAGGATATCTTGAACAAAAGGTTGAAGTAAAAGCATTTGTACTCACTTTTCAAGGTGAAGACGTTTCGTCTCTAATTCTAAGAGACTTTATCAATTCTGAGATCAACTGGTAAGAGAGCTGAGCTTATATCTCTAGCGGGAGGAGTTTCCCCTGAAACCAAACCTGATGGACCAGGCTGTTCTGGTCTCATAGTCGTTAGCTCTGAAAGGGAAGTGTGACTCCTGATGTGAGAGTCGTTAAGGCGCAGGAGAGTTGTTAGTGACACTGCTCCATTCAGATGCAGAGTCGTTAGTGATACTGTTCAAAGAAGGCTTTTCCACAAAAATGGCTTTCTTCCCAAGCTGCCAGTAACAAGCTTCAATACTTATGCCCCCTTACGTTGCTTCCAAGTACTAACTATAAAACAGCCCCGTTTGGATCTTCCTACCTTGTCGGTCATGCAACCTGACATCACACCAAACAACACAACAGGTTTGCCTCATCGCCGAAATTATTCATAAAGCTTCTCTATTGTATATTACCAATGTAGCGCTACTGTGGCCAAAGAAAATGTCACCTCAATCTTGTCAGCCACTACTTTGCTGTCATTGTGATGTAACATTCCGGTGCTCTATATCATAAACAGAAAAAAACAGACCCTAGACTATCACTCATGAATTTAAACTATAAACATGTGAAAGCAGTGGAAGTCAGTATAGCCAGAATGTATTCATTCAGGAGTGAAAACCAAAAAAGAGAGAGAAAAATTTACAAAAAAATTGGCTTTTATTTACAGCCTATGTAGATAGTGATGCTAATAGCCTGAGAAGTAAGCCAGCATTAGGGGCTAAGATATCACACAGTCCAATAGTCACCTGTTGCTGGTTGTTTAAATTAGAATAAATACAAATAGACATAGAGAAAAGACTTTTCACTGGCTCACATTGAAAGCTTTTTGAAGGTCCATTGTATGGACCACTTTTTCACAATAATTCTCATCAAGGCAATTTATACACTGTGTAACAATTTACAAGATTTAGAATAAGAAATATTATTTTTATAATATAATTTATTTTTATATTATAATTAAAACATTTTAAAAGAGGAGTGCAGATAAAAACACCTCTAAAGAGGAAGGTTTTTAACTTCCCCTTGAACATTGTTAAAGTGGATGCTGTTCCAGGTCTTTGCTGCACGAGCAGAAGGCCTGTCCCAGATGTTCTCAGAGTCCGAGGAGGTTCACAAGCAACTGGCATGTCAGAAATATACTCTGGTGATAAACCATTAAGAGTAAACTTGTAAACCAGCAGTTCTGTTTTAAAGTCTATTCTCTGAGCAACAAGAAGCCAGTGCAGAGATTATAAAACTGGACTGATGTGGTTGTACTTCCTGGTTTTGGTTAGAGCAGCAGCAGTGTTCTGAATAAGCTGCAGCTGTCTTAACCCTCGTTTTGAGAGACCAGTGAGCAGTCCATTACAGTAATCTAACCTGCTGAAGATAAAAGCATGCAGTTTCTCTAAGTCTGGTTGAGACATCATCCCTTTGACCCTGGAAATGTTTTATGGGAAATGTGATAAAATGCAGATGATGTAATTGACTTAATGTGACTGTGGAAATTCAAGTCTGAGTCCATGATGACCCCTAGATTTCTAACCTGATTTTTAGATTTTAGAGAAAGGGACTTGAGAAGGGGACTTGAAGGTGACTGCTAACCCTTTCTCTCTGTTTCTGTGGTCCAAAGATGATTAGTTCGGTCTTGTCTCTGTTTAGTTGGAGAAAATTATTTTGCATCCACACATTAATCTGTTTGATGCAGTGACACAGTGATTGGTCCATTTTTACCTGCTGTGAGTGAAATGTAAATCTGAGTGTCATCTGCATAGTTATGGTAGGATACATTTACATTTACATTTATTCATTTAGGCGCTTTTATCCAGCGACATTACATTACCAGTGTTACAGTCACTGGAGGCAAGGTGGGTTAAGTGTCTTGCCCAAGGACACAACGACAGTATGAACTGTGGGGAGAGCGGGAATCGAACCGCCTACCTTCCGGTTGAAAGATGACCGCTCTACCCACTGAGCCGCCCGTCACAGCTGTGTATTAACTGGCCTAAAGGAAGCATGTAAAGATTGAATAATAGGGATCCCAAGATAGACCCCTGTGGAACCCCACATGTCAGGGCTATTTGGTCTGACACAGTTACCAACTAAAACAAAGTACTTCCTGTCTTCAAGATAGGACTGAAACCATTTAAGGGCAGTTCCAGAGATGCCTATCCATTCCTCTAATCTTTGTGAAAGGATTCCATGGTCCAATGTATCAAAAGCAGCACTCAAGTCCAACAATATTAAGACTGAGACTTTGCCTGCGTCAGTGTTCAGACGGATGTCATTTGTGACTTTGATAAGTGCTGTCTCAGTCTGTGATGGGCTTGAATCCTGACTGAAAAGGATCAAAGCAGTTGATTTTAGAAATGTAGTGGATAAAACATCGAGGCAGCCGGTGGATAAACTCAGACTGGAGACCATTTTTTTTTTTATTGTTCTGTCATTAATGGGTGTAAAATGTCTTAATCCAACCAAGTGTCTCCTAGATGGCTGCAGTGTTGTCTTATGCCCTGTGGACTGTGTCGCATGTTTAATGTCATCAGTCTGTAATTTGTTGTTATGTTCATATACCAATTTCCAACACAGGAAAAACCCACTATCATCAGTGTACTCCTGATAAGCAGTGCTATAGAGTATTTAAAGCTGATTGGGTAGGGGCACTTATGCTGAATGCTGAACAATAACCACTTGATGTGACCAGTCAGTTTAAGATGCCTGGCAACAAAATGGTGAATACAAAAACTGAGTGAACAAAAGCCATTGTCACTGTCTTGATTGGCCTACATTGTTAGATTTATCATCAAATCTCTCACAGAATCTGATTACTGATGACGCTACATAAAAATGATAAATGGCCCACTAAAATTAAAGATGACACCACTCTTGCTCCATTGCAGATGCAGTAACACAAAGCTCTGGCCCTGTTTTCCTTAAGACACGTTGAGAGTGGGGACAGATTTATCGATTGAAAGTGCGTGTTGGCGCTCAGGGACATGAGGGGGATTAAGTATCTGCAGCATCGTAGTGTTGACGCTTCTGTCGCCTTTATAGCTCCAACATGCCAAGACTTGTGCCAAATCGAGTGGGTACTGAGGTGGGGGGCTGTCTGAGAGGTCACTGGAGGGGTTTGGGTGAGATTCTAGAATGGGATTGTGGGTAATTTTGTGATGATGGGGGAAAGAGCGCTGGGCCAACTGGCAGCGTCTGGATCCACATTGCCCGCTGGGTATCCGGCTTGGCTCACAGTCTCTTCTCTGCGACAGCTGGGACCTGGGTGCCAACAGACACACAGCTCACAAACATACAGCAGCTAACATTACCAAAGCAGGAGGACAGTGTTGGACTGGAAAGCAAAAAATAGGACATGTTTCACAAAGTGTGAGGAGAGATGGAGTTTGTGGAGTAATTAGACAAGTGGGGATACATCTTTCACAGTTTTAAAATTAAAACCAAAATAGATGTTGAGAGATCTGCAGAGATTTTTTTAACTATAAATTTGAATTCTGTATGCAAGCATAAATCTCATCGAACCCCAGCTGGCATTTGGTTTCATTTAGTTTTGTACACTCTTTCAAAAATAAACTCTTGCTCCTGCAATTCAGCATTAGTATAAAGAGTAAAAGCATAATATGCAGAATTCTCAGATAACTATATTTAAGTAAACTTGGAGCCATGCTCAATACTCTCTTTTAGAAAGTCAGAATCTCAAGTGTCAAACCAAGTTTTTTCAATGAACTCTGACCACTTTTGATGTCCTCATAATGGGTTTATGGAAACAATCACTTCCTCACTGTTCTGGAGAGCCATGAGAGTGGATTTCCATTACAAAGAAGACTTTTTTTTCTTCTCAGTTGGTTGAATGGGGAATCTACTGGGCTCAGAAAGTTAGGTTTTATATTATTCATATTTGTCGCATGAACCTCTGGCACAAAATCTCCACATTTAAATCAATTTGAAACATAACTGAACTTTAAATTGCATAAGAAACTTATTTTGTTGCAAAATATTGCTTTTCCTTTTTTTTGTCAAATGTGAATTATGGGTAAGGGTATGTCAAACCATAACATTAGATTTCATTTATAGAGCTTAATAAGCTTCATAATTAAAATGGTAGAGTTAAACAGCCCTCTATTTGCTCCTCAATTTACAACTACAGTAAGAGCAGAGATAAGAGTGCAAGCGGATATACTATATAAAGACTCCAAATGGAAAAAAGAAGACAAGGCTTTTAGAAAAGGCGGAGACTGATTATATTCAATGTTATATCTGTTAGGTACCTAAGTACCTTTATCACATACAGACATCCCTCCACTTTCTATCTCAATGACAAGTGTAGAGTAGTTTTAGAGAAAAGGGTTCACTAACAGAAGGGTTGTGTCCCGCAGCATGCAGTTCCACAGGCCGTGGTCCCATGCATCAGGGAGCCACTAAACCAGGACACAGTTTTTGGAGAGCAGCCTGGAGTGAAGTGGTGTAGGTCGAAGGCAGCCGCAAGCCGCTCGGGAGCCAGGGAGGTTAATGGGAGGAAACTAGGGAACCGCGGAGGTGAAGCCAAACCTGGCAGTTTTTTTACGTGCTGACAGAGGGACTCGGCTCATTTGTCAAAGCACTTTGTAACGGCTCACTACCAGCAAAGTGTTCACAGTAAAAAGATAAACAGCCCAATACAGTTTTACTCTAATGTCATACCACTTAGTTCAAGCTATCAGTAAGCTCTTGGTTCTGTTTATATAATAATATATGTTATTTATTGCACCTTTCAAAAGCTCAACACTGCAGCCTAACATTATAGTGGATAAGGCAGGTTTTACGCAGTGACTGGGGCTTTGCAAGTCTTTCGGGGAAAGTTATTTGAGAGAAAAGTAGTTGAAGAGAAGTGATGACATACAGAGTAAAGGCAATCTATGCTATTGAAAGGGAAGTACAATTTATAATTTAAGTTTGTAAGAAAGTGTAGCATGTGATATAGATGAGAAGGGAACTTCAGGCCATGGGGGAGGTGACCATTGGATGAGTGAGAATTAGATTGAGGCCAGCCATATTACTTTATAGAAAAATATGACTTAGAAATGCTATTAACATGAATTTTCTCCTGTCTTAATTTGACCTTAAAGGGTTCATCTATTAGATTAAATAAATTTTTAACAGCCATACTGTTTTTGTTCCTTTCTATACCAAAAAGTAGTTGGGCATCCATGGATAAAAATTGGATTTCCGATTGCAGAAGTGCCAACAATTAGAGAGTCAAAGCATCGCATGAAGCGGCTTGTTTTAGATAAACAGTTATGATTAGTGCATCAAGATTTCCCCCCGAGGAACTGCTCATCAGGCCTGGTGTATCAGAAGTGTACCAGCAAAACTCAACACCAAATGTTTTTAAATATTTCATAAAGATAGTGAACAAAAGTGGGCCTAACGCAGAACCTTGTGGGACACCGGTGGAAAGAAAATATGTAGCTTGATAGGTAAGAGGGAAACCAAGAAAGGGGGTAAGTGATACTACAGTAAAAGGAACCAGGAGAAGTTAAGAGTATATATTTGGCAGTGTAAATATAGGCTGATTTGAAAAGAAATACGGTCTGGTATACCAAGCTAGTCTATACTCGGTTATAGGTAGCAACCTCTGACTGATTGGCCTTTTCAGTCAAAATCACCAGCACATTGTACCTCAGTGTTTTCACCCTGATATGTTTTGGCAGCTGAGATAACCTCAGTATTAAACTCTACTGAATATGGAATGAAAGCAGCTGGGGCACAAGGTTGCATCTGAGGCCTTTTGAATGCATGAAAGCCTGTGTGAGAGTACGTATCCTGACTCTCACACAATGGCTTTCATGGATTCAAAATGGCATTCATTTTTCACACAGCCACCCGCGCTTTCACTTTCACAAGCTTCATGAGTTGTGACAACACTTAAGCAAATGTGCCAATGGACAAAAAATGGACAACGAGCATCCCTTAAGAGAAAGGTAGTGAAACAAATCTAGTTTGTTTAAGTGACTTGTGATCAATTATTATTGTATGCTGTTGCTCAGATGCACAAAAAATGTAGTATTAACTAAAACAAGCAGTCTGATACACTAAAGTTTAATTTCAGATTGAGATATGCTGACTGCAGTTTTATACAGTTTATATTGTAGTTTTGAGTATTAGCATGACATTTACTTACTACTAGGTCTTTACTTGGTCTAGCTTGGTCTAGCTTTTGACTCTGTGACTCTCTCAAAGTGTTGGTCTTCTCTTGGTAACCTCTAGTGAGTCTCTGCCATGACTCTGTCTTGGTTAGTGTAATCTTGACTACAACACAAGAAGTAGCCTCTTACCAGACCTTTGTGTAATTTCTGTTAAGCACATTGAGTTACTTTGGTACAAAAGTGCTCTATAAATACATTTTCTTCTTCCTCTTCCTCTTCTTCTTTCTCCTTTTCTTCTTCTTCATCCTCTTTGCCGCTTAAGTGCATTTGAGAACAGGATATCAATGCAAAATTTAAAGCACGTTTATGAAACCAGAGGATATCAAGACTAAGATTTTCAGGGTTCAAGATTAAGTAAAAACCAAGACCAGTTTCTAAAATTGGTTCGAGACTAAGTCAAGATCCAGGAAAAATGTGTTTGAGACCAAAAAGAGACCAAGACCTTAGAAAATGGTCTTAAGTATAGCTAATACTTGGTTGTCTTTTCTGATTTGTTGTACCCTTATCAGATAGAAGACAACAATACAGTATACTACAGTCTTGGTTAATTGCTAATCATGTGATATACAGTAAGTTTGGCCCTTTATTTAAATATAATCAATGCAATGTTTTGTGATAGCCCTGGATCAAAAAATTGCAGTAGTGCGGGGGCACCTCCAGTCTGTGTGTGATATATTTGTAAGCTGAGCGGCTGGTTGACAGGTGTGTTAGACTGACAGACTGTGGTGTAGATGTGATCTGCAGTACACCGACAGGCAGTCAGAGGTAAAGCATTATTTATGAACCCGTCTTTTTATCTTCCCATTGAGCGGCATGAGAAAGGTGCCACCCACCCCTCGCCCCCACCTCACCTCACAAACAATCCCACAGAGGGAATATGAGGCTGGCGTGATGCACAGCAGCCATCCAGCCTCCTGTGCTTCTCTTATCTAACGACTCAGGACAGCACCACTTTGTTGGAGCTCACTTTGATTAATTGCTGATACACTGAGCTGCTCTATTTACTGCATGTAGGTCAGACTGTACCTACTTAACCATTAGGTGGCAAAAAACCCATGTGTTCCCAAAATATGTTAGTTAGTTTGAGTTTACTTACTCTGAGACACACAAGGATGATGTTGCACCTGGATTCAAACCAAGACTAAAATATTTTGTGTCAGCGTCGGCTACATTCGAGGTAACATACTGTATTTAGGTCAGTTGTTTGCCTCTTTTTCCTGAATGTGTCTGGACAGTGCTTTCATTTTTACATAAATTACAAGCCCTAGAAGTTGAACTAATAAAGAGTAAAGTCATCCTTATAAACTGGAAATTGGCAGTTTAACCAGTTGAGTTTATGAGGCCAAAGGTGAACCGTGTGTACAGAGGTCAGAGCACTGTAAGTTAGGCAATAGGCATACTGCTGGATAGGTCTCCATCAAAATAATATGGCTACTCCATATAAAGCTGCACATTCAAAATCTTTTTGGATTAATTTGGCTTTAATCTTACATTCAACTGGACAGAAGGAAAACAGGCAGTCACAAGCTAAATTTATAATGTTTGAAATAAACTTTTTATTTATTTGAACAAACATCATTGGATAGATTTCTGTGGTAAAAAATGCCCCAGTCATTTTTTGGGAGAAATGTTTATTAATTACACGTCAACACAAGGATGACATCCATAAGACCACAAAACAAACTTCTAGTCATTTATCAATTGAAATATTAATGAACCTAAAGAGTTGCATGTCTCTGTGCAACAAGGTGCTGATAAGAGCAAGCATCTTTTAACAACATAGTCCCTTTTTACCTCATTGACATTGCTTTTTGCGACTCATGTTTTTTTACAACTATTGTGCAAAGTCGCCGTTGTTAGTCTTTAGAAAGGTTGGTTAGGTTAAGAAAGCTGAAAAAATACAACCTCCATAAAAAAGCCTGTTATGTTTTCTTAAAGAGATGTTGGCTGTGTTAGAACCATCAGCAAAATAAGGGCTGCAGCTGGTGAAAATAGTGCCTCGTATTTAATGATAAACCTTTCATGAATCCATCTTATTTAAACCTACAAGGTTTGTAAATACTAATATAAAAATCAGCAAATCTGTTTAACAACTGCTAAGACTCTTAACACCAGTCTAGCCCTCATCCCTCTCTCCACTTCTCTGGGTACTCACCTTTTAGGAACTTAGCCATATGTTTTTGATATATACTGTATGTAGGGGCTTTAAAAGTCCGTTTGAAAGGCCAACTATTGAGGACTGACTGTAGATTGTCAGTAGCAATAATAACATTAACATTAGCGAGGTGTTATTGTACTTTGTGAGCTTTGTTTGATTTTCAAAAACAGTAAATGTAAAAACGTAAACCCTATCTGACCACACTGGAGCACCGTCTGTAACAGCAACACTGGTCAGATCTGCCAAAATCTTTTATTTTTTTAATTTTATTTTTAGACCCTTTTAGCCTTTATTGACAGGAAACAGGGTGAGAGAGGGGATGACACTGGACAAATGACCGGTCTGAGATTTGAACCGGGTCTCCTGTGTTCTTGTGTATTTGCGAGTGCTCTACTCTACCCCTACGAAGCGTTTCCCTATGAGACCTCTTATAGTGTATGTGTGCATGTGTGGAGACTATGGTCCAAATGGTTCCCAACATTCAACATTTTCAGCGCAAATAATTTGTTCACATTTCATAAACCCTGTAATTTGCTTGTATTGACCTGGTGCTACACGTTGTGGCCAATAATGGCTCTAATAGTTTTAAATTGAATCTAGTTCAGTCAAAAAGATTTGGACTAGAGCCACTTCTGCCTCACATTACTTTCATTTAGACAATTTGTCAGGGCTTAATGACTTGATGTGGAGTCAGTCAGAGTGCTGGATGAAATACAAAGATACGAGCTAAGCTGTCAGGACATGCTTCGACACAGAGTGAAGCGATGAGGAAGCACAAAGAAGAATTTAGAAAATGTTAGTATAGACGTGTATCTGCAAATTGAAGTAGATATGGTTTCACACAGTCAGAGCAAAGCAGAGAAAGAGAGAGGAAGGAGCAGCTTTTAAAGAAAAAGGTCATGATACTTTCTAAGAATGAGTCCATTATCCCTGGAGCAGCTGTCTCTAAAGTATATGCTGTCTGTCTGTTTGTATGCATCCCTCACCTCCTCCAACTAGATCCTTCTCTGTCAGAACTATAACAGCATTATAACTACTCCTAATGTATGGCACTGACATTTGTTTAGTTTTCAATATGATCAAAATTGTACTACAAAGACTGTACAATTATTTATCTGAGGATGTATCTACCACTCATTTTATTATGATAAGTACAGATCTGAGTGGAAATCTCTGACATCAGTTCTGTTTCCTCCAGGTCTACATGCTGTTACAGGTATTTGTGGGACAGGTCATATCTGTCCATGACCACGTCTTACTTACAATACTTGACCATTTTCACATCTTTGAAAGACCTTTTTGGTTTTTAATACATATTCTGTGTGTTTTCAACATTTGCTTTTATGAGAAATAAGAAATATTGCTTGTAAATAGATCAGACCCAATTTATCAATGATGTTATTGTTATTTAAGGTTTTTCTAACTTTTTTTTTCCCCCATGAAAGTATTCAGGTTTATTGTATGAGGTTCACAATGTTGTTTTTTTAAGATCTGTTTTGTTGAGGTATTTTTTTTTTTTTTAAGTTTTGATTGCAGAGTTTTTGGCAAGAAACTATGATTTGAATGACTGGCTTCATTTTAAAGATAATGAAGTAACATAAGAGGTTTATGTTTGGCACACAACTCTGTGTTTTTTGTCCAAGTTCACTCTGCTCTCTCTCTTTCTTCTAACTTCGTTCCAGTATATGTCTTTTTTTTCTCACTCCTTATTTTCTTGGTTTGATAGAAGCCTAAATAAAACACCATGGATTGGTTGAGCCCATATTTCAATGAGCTTTACAAATAAATGTTTTAACACTGCAGCTATGCACAAAAATATTCTGGACTTTTTCTGTTATTTAAATTTTGAAAGATTCAAAGATATTTCCTGAAATAGCTGCAATCTTTTCTAAAGCCCCTCTCACATAAATAAAAACCTGGTCTACTTTGTTGATTCTTAAGCAGACTTTTCCATTTCCCAAACAATAGACTGAAGACATATTTTACGCAGCAGGTCGACTGTATCGTCTGAGTCTCAGCGCTGTGACTGAAAATAACCACAGACTTTTTTATGTAGCTTCCACGGAGCCTTTATCAAGCATACAGGCTGTTCACATGGAAACAAATGAGGACAATATCTTACAATATGTGCCTTTCAGGTATGTAATCCGACACTGTGCTCTGTGAGAAGAACTCTGAAGACTATTGAATGAGTTTACCCGAGTCAGAAAATGGCCTCTGTGCATTTTTAAATTTGATGTAATCAGTCTATTCCATAATAAGCTGTGTATAAATCAGATGAACAGGGACAGTTTAAATATAAGGTGCAGTTGTTGCAGCTTATTTGTAAAAGGTGTCCCAAGGAAAAAATAGCGCGGCTTATATGAGAATTTCTACTTTAAGAACGTGTCAAACTCATGTGGGTTCAATCACTGTGGGACAAAAGGGAAGAAAAATGTGATGAGTGTTTAGATTTTTGCTGCTGCGCTTGATAATGAGGCAAAAATATCTTAGTCTTAAAGGGTTTAGGAAAAGCTTTGTTTGTTTTTTCCTTTAAAACAGAATACATATAAATAAATCATAAATAAATGATACGGTATGTTATGCATGTAGAATATCTTGAAAAAGATGCGGTGTGTGGAAAAATAATGCAAGGACAAAATGACTTGTAATGAGTTTCTGAAGTGGATATAATATTTGATAAAAAACAGGACCCTGGACTGGCTTTCCCTAATCACACTAGTGCCATTCATTTCTGTGTCTGGTTTAAAGCCTGATTGGCCCATACAGTAGTTTGACTTTTTAATGTACACAGTGCATGTTGACATTGCAATTATAATAAATTCGCAATAGATTGTGAAGCTGAGGTCTCCAAATATGCAAATGTGCGTTTGATTTAAACCTTTTGACCCTTTTTCATTCCCTTCCTGTAGTTCAATAATGCTTTCAGATTTGATTTTTCAGCACTTACCCTTTAAAACAAAACCCAACACATCACAACAGGTCCCAACTTTGTCCTTCAGTCCTGGCAACACAAAGTTATCACAAGTCAACCGAATAAAAAACTGGTTCTTCTGGTAAACCTCAACATGACAACGGTGAAAGTAAATCGAAAACAGACACTGTCAAGTGATTACCAGTCAGTGTCAAACGGTTTGTGAGTCATGCTTGTTTTTTGTTGTCATTACCCATGTGTTTTTGCCCCAGGCCTCGTGACATTAACCTCTGAGTGAGTAATGTGAGTAACTGTTTAACCGCTAAATTGCACAAACCAGATTTACAACTCAAGCCTTCTTGGTCTCACTCTTTCCACACCTTCATATTCTCATTTTTCTGCCATCTAAACAAATTAGGGGGCAAATGAGGGGGGTGGAGTGATATGGGTGATGAGGCATGGCAGAATGTCAGCAGATGACAAGCGGCACAGATGGAAGCGAAGAAGGAGCGCGAGAGGAAAGTATTCCCTGATAAAACTGGACTTGAAAAGAAATGATTAATGAGGCCAGATGTTGGGCATCTTTTAGAATGAATCATCACATTCCCCATGACAACGCCAAAACTAAGACCTGTCTCCCCCAAACTCAAACACACAATCAGACAAACAGTAACTTTGCCTTTTGGGTGACATCATCTTATTAAGACTCAACTCAAATCTTGAATAGAAAATACAAATAATCTGCAAACTGCTGTGTTCTAATGATTTAGGAGTTTTTTTCAAAGTAGACACAAGGCAACCATTAGCGTTTTTTTTTTTTCTCCTTTTAAAATATTTAAATTTTTCTTACATTTCTTAATCTAAATCTTGTCAATGTTTTTTGTTTTTTTTCTTTAAAGCACTTTGAGTTACCCAGTGTATGAATTGTGCTATATAAATAAAATGATCTTGCCCTGCCTTATGGGTGAGGCATCAGAATGTAAAATGCAGGACTTTGAACCTGAGAGCAGATTTTACAACCAGAGTTACATTTGATAGATTTTTTAGTCCAAGCACAAATTTAAGTGAAGGGCTTTTCATCAATTACAGAAAAAGGCCTTCATTTTTTCAAACTTTTTTATTGGACCAGTTTAATAGGAGAGTAGTATTTGTAGTGAGCATTACTAAAATTTAAAGCTAAACACAAAATGTTTCTTGTTGTTAATAAACAGTTATTGTTAATAACGAGCAGCAGTTTAAAATGTAGAGTCTGACTCATGTAGCAGGGTGGAGATGAGAGTCCTACCGTGAGTAAACATTGCATTTCCTGCCAACGTTGCAATTCCCTAAAATGTCAAAAACAGGTGCAGCTGCAGGTGTTGATTTAAAACTTCAACAAGCTGAGAGTAAAACAGAAACCATCTTTATTTGCTGCAGCAACAAATACTGCAATAGTTCTTGCAACGCATTTATGTTGTTAAAGGGAACTGCAGAACTTTTGATCTGTAGAGGTCCCAGACCGCACAGTATTCACCAACATCCTTTTTTGTGTGGAAAGTGGAAATTATCCAAGCAGCAAGTTTGGAAAAAGGAACATGGAAAGTTACACAGGAAATTTCTATCCTACTGAGGGGACTGAGTCAATGATTCTACAGATCTCATGTCTAAGAACCATCAACATGATTTTGAGAATATATATACAGTATATGGGCTAAAAGTAACTCAATTCCCCTTTAAGGTTCATAAATAGAATTATCTTATGTAGCACACAACTTTCCATGATGTCACTGTTTGCTGACCCTGCTCTCCTGTGCTGCAGTGGAAACACAGACCAAACCATGACTGTACCAACGTTCCCAATAGATTAGCCTTACTTTAGTGGAATATGAGCTGAACCCGGACCATTCTGTTGTAGTTTGCAGTCCTACCAGCGTAGTCTCACTGGAATTGTTCTTATATTTGGATGGAACAGCATAACATAAACAATGATAACATATTCCTGATCTTGCCACCTGTGTTGTGACAATTGAAAATGTACAACGGTGAATTCATTCCACAAAGTTGTCTCTTTGGGAAACAGATAACAGACAGTGATGCCATGACAAACAGGCCAGAACTTTGACTAAAAGAGCTGTGGGACTGATTGAGTGGGAGTCAATGTGGACTTGCTGCTCTCAGAGAGATAGCTCCAGGCAACTGAATGCTAAACGCTGTAGCCTTGGCTATCCTTTCAAAGCGCTGTACTCTCTGTGTGTAGGATGCTTAGTGATCTCCTCGTTCTTTATTTATTTAAAGTGACCTTTCCGCTTCCAAGACGAGATTGCTTTGGGCAAGCCGAGTTGGGCCTAAATGAGCAGGGGTGTGGGAGTGAGCACTGCTGAAACTCTACGATTTTAACCCCGGGATTGTTCTGGGAAGGATGAGCCACAGACAGCAGCCAGTGAAGCATTTCAGGTTAGATCTGGTGATAGGTTTTTGTCCTCATTAAAACAGAAATTCCTGCCACTGCTTCCTCATTTGTATTCTCCTGTTATCCATCAGAGGTGGGTTTAATTTTGGGGGGATTTGGGCCCCTGTTTCATGAAACTCAAAGACTCAAAAGAGCAATTCTTATCCTAGTGCTGTAATCAAAACCACAAGCAAGACTTTTTGGGACTTTGGCTGAGTCAGGACCAAGACCAGTGCATCATAGAAGGGAGTAGACAGTGATAAGTCCAATCTCACATCAGTGGAATTTTGTTAGTGCTTGGTAAAGGAAGGGGTAAAAAAAAAAGGCTTATAAGTGATTAAACATGTATGTGATGTTCCTGAATGCATTTGAAGAATATTGTTTTTCAATTTCAACAATGGGGTTATAAAAAGAAATCACAATCATGGTCTTTCAATATGATTAAAAATCCAGTGTCTTCCATGGGTCTAAGACAAGAAAAAAGCCTAAAATCTGTCTTAAGACCAAGACGGTATCAAATACTATACTCACTTTGTGACAAAAACCCTGGTCTGAGGTGTAGTGATCACAAAAGACCTATCCTTCAGCACACTTGTGGAAGAATGTGCCAATCACTTGAAACACTGGGTCCACTTCAGGGAGCCCAAACCAAATGAGTGTCAGTGTCATTAAATCTCTGTGCGCATATTAAATTGGTAATATTCAAAAGGTGCATGTGCCGATATCATTGCTGGAGAAAGTGCTGATGCTTCGTTGGGACCTACCGGCTTCACTACGCAGGGATTTTACATTTAGAGATCCTCGAATTCCCCCAGGGTCCACACTGCAGAGTAATCCACTTAATTTACAATTACCCATGCGAGCCGTACTTGTACAGACTGATAAACACTCTCAAGTAATCCCAGCGATAGACCTGGTGTGAGTGAAATGACACCACATCCCCAGTACATGATACGTTTGGTTTTCATACACATGGAGGGCACAGGAACACATCGGCACAGCTGCTTCCACTCGGTGTGATCCCGTTCCCTGTTTGAAGAGATCTGGGGTAAAGCCGGTGTGCGCTGGCTGAATGTCAATGTTTTAACTCCTTTTAAAGATCAAAGGCCTGCCTCCGCTGCTAACACCTTTCAACTTTAACCCATTTTCACTTAAGTATCTCTCTACTGCAACTCAGGTCGATAGCAACAGAAGTCCTTAGAATAACAGTGGAGTTCCAATGTATTCACAAGCAAAGGACAGTTTTTCACTTTGGAAAGAACCAAGGACAGAACACAATGACAAATTCTTGGCAATTTTGGAAATTGAAGTCAAAAGCTCTCATTAGTCATAATCACTTACAACATTTTTATTAACCTCTAATAATTTTGTGGTTAACAAGACCACACCTTAAAAACCACATTAAGTGGATGAATGAAAATAATAGTCACAGTAGGTCACCTGTCTCCACCCTGCTGTTCCTTTTAATTATAATTATAGATGCAACAGTTGAACTTAAATTAAAGAAGTGGTTTGAAAAAGTCTGGCAAAGTCATTCTGCTGCTGACGCTGAAGTTTGTTTAACACTTCTTTGAGCATTTGGATATAAATCAAGTGTTTTACGGCACTCACGGATTTTTGTCTTTGTGCTTCCCACATCCCAAGATTCACTTTGAATCAAATCAATCTCAAATCTCATTGACTCGTTGTGGTCACATGCAGCTTAGTTTGTGTTCAGTTTGTGCTCCTTCTCTTTTTGGATTTGTCCATATTCAAGCTTCAATTCAACACAAATCTTTTATTTTCCCTGTCTATTCTTTTCTGGCCCTGTGACTAACACCTCTTGGTTTCCTGTGTTTTGAGTCATCCATTTTAATTGTCTATTTTCCCATCTCTGGACTTAGGGCAATGTTTACTCAATTATTTATTTCAATGTGGAGAGGTGTGCTAAGAGAGGAAGAATGAACAAACATTGATTGGTGGTGATTAGCCTTTAGCTAATGGTTTGAAATGGTTTGGTACTTGAACTAATGTGAAAACACAATGAAAACAAACACATTTCTCCTGTTTTTTGTGATTCACATCCAAAGCCTTTGAGAATGGCACATGAAAGGCTTGTTTCTGGAGCGACAGATGTGGCAGATGAGTCGACGGAGGAGAAAATGGCACCGTGTAAAAGGTTAGGATGACATGTGAGGACCTGTTGTGACTGCTGCTCAGACCTGACAGAGCAGGGTTAATTATGGATGGCCTCAACACAAAGTGGCAGAGCGAAGGCCGTGCATTAGGAAGTGTTATGTTTTACCGCAGTCTGTGGCCATGCCCACTTTCGAGGCGCTTTGTGTCATGAGAGGTTTAGGATATTATTACAACATCCCTTTTGAGGACAGTGCGGCTGCTGTGAAGCGGTATTGAAGAGACTGTCTCAAAAGGACATATATTCTTCCATTCAGGAGATTCCCTATAGACAGTGCAAACAGTCATATTGTATAGGAAAGTGCTGATGGCCCATAGAATGACTCTTTAAATGCACACCTGCTAGAAAACAAGTTAAAAAAATGGCCAACACAAAGACAACCAGAGGACCTGAATAGAACTTATAAGAAGTTGCACATGTATTTAGAAAGAAAAATGTAAAGTAAAAACCTCTAATCAGCAGATTTTGTAAGTTCTTTGGGTGCATTCCTCTCTGTACCTTCCACTTGTCCATTCACTGAGAGACAAACCGCAGCTGGCACTCGAGCAGCATGGCATTGATTTTTTAAACAACTCTTTGCCTCTGTGGCTCCTGAATGCACCTCTCAACGATCTGCTGTGTTTTTACATAATTGTGGAAGCACTGCAGGCTCATACACATTTGATCGTCCAGATGCCGGAATCAGCTCAGTCAGCCAAACAAGCTCGCATAAGTGGATCTTAAGAAGATCTTGGAACAAAGTCATGTCGCAAAACTAGTCTCCAAAATCAAATTAATCTAATTCTGTTTTACAAACTATTTAGACACGGAAAAGCAACATTTTAGATGTGTCGACATTAACTGCATATTAAGTGAAATTACCCAATTTATTTTCTATGCTGTATCTTGTATTTGAGAAAAACTGTTTCATCATCTAACAGGATTTTCAAGAAAAGGTTTTCAACAAAAGCATCTGGACATGGGTTTGAAGGTGAAGATATTTTGTTTCATCCTTAATCCAAGAGACTTTTGTAATAGAAATCATCTGTGAAATGACCCTAAGATGTCATCTTGGGTTGATTATAAGATTATTAAGAATTTAAATAGATCAAGTCTTTTGCCAATTACATGCTCTCTCCTGAACGCTCCAAATGGTTTACAACAAAAACGTCAACAAGGAAGTAATGACACAGAGAATTTGGACACTTGAAGACGTACACTAACAGACAACCACTAACTCTTACATTCATTCTTTTGGTGCAATTTCAGATTCACCAGATCACCTGTACATGCATGGGTTTGGACGTGAGAAGAGGCGAGAGAGTCCTGAGGGAACCCATAATAACATGAGGAGGACACCCAGAAAGGCCAGCCCTGAGATCAGATCCATGACCTTCTAGTTGTGAGGCAAGAGCACCACCATGATTCTCCCGTTTCCACAACAAAACAGTACAAAAAAGAAAAACAGAGAAAGGGAAGGCAAAGTGTAACGTGGAGAAATAATGGCAATGTTTAACTAGATGGATTTGACAGTATTGGTTTAATATAATGTATTTGTCTTTATTGGTAAATTAACCATGTTTATACACAAAACCCAGGATTTCTGCTTGGTTGCTATGCTGTTGTTGGGGTTTAGGGTTGGGGAATAGGACCAGGAATTTTCACATCATGCATCTTCAACAACATCTGACTCATTATTGGGACACCATGGGCAGCCTGGATTTTGTGTACCACTCCAAACTACGCCAAACTAACTAAAAAAAGAGCTTAAATCAAAAAGAGAGTATGTCCGTTATAAAAATTGTTTTGCACATTATATATATTTGTGCCTACTGGATTCTGGAAACTTCCAATAGGAACAAAAGTGTGACCTGTTATCATTCCATACACACACAGCGATAGTCTAGACCAGGTGCAAACACACATTACACTTTGAGATACAGTATTCACACACACACTGTGCCTTTGTGGTTGCTGGAGCCCGGCTCGTTACATCATCCAGCGAGTTTATCAGCCCCTCATCAGGAGCAGCCAGAAGACTCTCAAAGGCTGTTTTGTCTTCCTCTTACCTGAAACTTGGTGAACCCACAGATTACTTTCTAGTCGAAGGATTTGTTTACCGTGGCCTAAATTTGCAAGTCTTTATCGGTGGCTGCCTGTAGTCACTGAGAGGAAATGCTTTACTGTGTTTATCAGCACCAGGTGAACTCAAGCCTCTATGTAATCCGGGCATTTGCATTGAAACGGAAGAGTTTATTTAGTCAGAGTTTAATGCAGAATGGCATTGAGCCTCAGCCAAGTTATTTAAATATTTGTACTATGTCATTATGAGAGTTTTTTATTGAGATACTACAACAATAAGTTTTTGCACTTAGACAATTGAACCATTCTGGCATTTAAAAATCCAGTCATTGCTCAATTAAAATGTTTGTCTTGAAGAAACGGACATTTGAAGCTCATCAGAATCCTGTGGAAGGCGCCATTTTGATTTAATTTTGTTCCAACAATAGCCCGGAGCGGACAAATTCAGAACTTTGTGTTTCTTTTTGACTACTTTTACATCAAAGGTTTGGGGCATAAAAAACTAAATTCATTCATTCATTTATTTTTTGCCACTATTAAGGGAGCCTATCCCAGCAACTTTGAGCCTGAGACGAGGTACACCCTGGACAATTTCTAGTTGGTTGCAGGACTGACATTTAGAGACAGGCACTGACAAACCCTCAATCACTCTCTCACTCAGAGTCTACAAAGGAACTGGAGGAACAATCATTTTAGGTTTAGGGCTAATTTTGCTAAACCCCACACAGAAAAACGAACACCTACTAACACCACTATGCTGGGTTAGGTTAGGGTTAGGGTTAGCACAGTCAGTAGAGCGCATGCCAAATACCCAGGGAGACCTGGGTTTAAATCTCATTTGCCCAGTGTCCTTCCCCGCTCTCTCACCAGTTTTCTGTCAATCTACTGTCTATCAAAGAAAAGCATTAAAACAAGAAATGTGAGGAATAAACATGCAATCTGCACTTTCACCACCAGGTGTCACCAAAAGGCCTAGAACTACACACTTCTCCTTTAACCAGCTGTGCAAACTGTCACAAAAGGGTACTTAACAAGGACTTACATTAAAATAAATATGGCCTAATGACAACCATGTAAAAAAAAAAAGAAAATAAAGAAAATTTGACATTTTTATGCACAATTAAGAAAAACTCCAGAATTTATCAGTAGAAATAATTGACAGCTCACTTACTATTTACTGTTTATAAAAGTGTGTACTGACATTTTCTCTCCTCTTTCAGTGAAATACCCCTGTTATGTTGACAGAAATCCCAGCATGGAAGAGGTAGAGTCTGTAGCATCTAATTAAAGGAATGGTGTCATGGGTTTCCTCTCATACACTTTGATATTGTCAGATTAAAGACGTACATTTCACACACTTTCTGCTCCTTGAAAGGTTTCACAGCTGGCCATGCCTTCTTTCATATCTCAGACTAGTTTCCGTCCTACAAAGAATGTGTGATTGAAAGGGAGAGTTTTTTTTCATAGTGTGGAAATACTGGAAGTGCACACACAGAAGGATTTAGGGGCAAAGCTCACTGGAGCGACTCCCAGACCTCACCACGATCATGCACAAACCACAAGGCTCCAAACAGTTCCAAAACAGTGATATATGGATAAACAGGGGCGAAAACTGTCAGGCTGCACTGGTTAACAGAGCAGTCTTTGTTAAAAAATAAAGAGCTATTTCCTTTCTGTGATCAACATTAACAACCTACAATAAAACAAATAGACAAATAGCATATTGTGTTTTTTAATGTCTGTGTCAACTGTTGATGCAGTTTACCTTCATGTCTGTGTAGATAGAAATGTATGTTATGTTAATTTCCAATTTTACAACCACTGACAAACATTTCTGTCTCAGTCATCCAAGTCATCACAATAAAAAGGAATAAGAAGGAGGCATTTGGACAAGATGTCACTCATTAATAGGACATTGGTCAATCCTAAAGCAAACTGGTCAGAGTTTATATCAATATGAACTTAGGTCCTTCGGATGATGGTCAAAATGTCTTCTCTCTTTGCAGCTTTGTGCAGTTGCTTTTTTTGAACTCTGTTTATCCTTTGACAAAGTAAGCCATTCATTTATTAAAGCTTTTGGTGACATTGATATCATCTAGTAATCGTTTATTTCATTTTGTCTCTGTCCAGATAGACTACAGAGTCTACAAAGGAACTGGAGGAACAATAATTTTAGGTTTAGGGCTATTTTTGCTAAACCCCACACAGAAAAACTAACACCTACTAACACCACTATGCTGTGATGCAACTGATCCCCCCACTTGGCACTGTGTCTCCCAACACTCACCTCCACATTGTTGTACAAGTGTAACATAAGAAAACAAGAAAGGCTATACAGTGTATTATGTGTGGATTATTAAAAAAAATGTTTTTCATATTGTGCTTTGTGGCCAATCAGATTGCAACCATGAGGTTTGACCTGTGACACAGCAACATTTATTGTCAATTGTTTTTCTCTCTTTCTCAAATCCTACAGTAGCTTCCTTACATGACATAGGAAAAGCTACATGGAAAAACAAACATTTATATAAAACTGTATTGAAAAAGTTATTGTTGTTTAGTGTTTAAATGATGCTCATTAGTTTAGACAATAGTTGGGTTCACATCGTCATTTAGCGACCTAAATAACCCCCCTGGAGTCCTACGCAGTGAATCCAAATCCCTAAGACATAAACCAGACATAGACCCTCCAAAGACTGACACCGGTGGAAGGTTTAACAGCTGTGCAGTGGTATGTGCCTCTGAGCTATAATATAAAGCTTCTCCAAACTTTTCCAACATAAAATACATGAGCTCGAGAGGAATAATTCAAGGATTTGCGTTCGGTCTGCTTACACTGGAATAATCAAGACAACCACTGAGACAGGAGCAGTCCACTGGAACAGCACCCAGGCCTTCATCAGCTGCATATTCTGACGATGAGTAGTGTCCAACCGCAGGATCCTGGCCCGTCTCCCAGCCAGCCCTGCTAATTAGTCCCCCTCTTCTGAGCTAATTGGCCAATAAAAAATGAGGATGGCCTCTTCACCGAGCCTTAGTGTTGTGGCACCAAACGGCAGCGGGAAGGATTATGCAAACTTATGAGGCATGGTGACACTCAGCCAGAACCACTCCTCTGTTATTCATTTCCTTGTCAAATGGCTCTCCTGTGTCATGTCAGTGTGGTTTGTTTGTAGATTTGGCAAACTTTTAGTCTTGTGCTGACTTCTAGCAACTTAGTCTTATTAAACCTCTTCATGTTGTGACCATCTGGTTGTCCTGGCTTTTGTACAAATCAACATGGAAAGCCACCATTTGAGCTGCATGTAGTCTCTAGGCTCTACCAGTGTTACAACATGTTCAAGGCAAAATTTAATTCTTATTTGGTTTGGATTCATTGTAAAAAAAACAGCTGGGAGCATGGGTTGGTGATTCAATGTGCTCCCCAAGAACCTGCTCGACAACAGGCAGAGATCATATCAGTGAATGTAGATTTGAAAAAGTTGGATTAAATGATTATGGGAGTGGATAAGCAACCTCTATTAGTCTTTTCAGAATGTTTGTTAAAAAGAGGAAATGTGATGCAGGCTCACCCAAACATATTATAAAAAAATATGTCATGCAAAAGCTATAACACATAAAAGCCTATAATAAATAAAATCTGTTTAAACATGATTAAAAATAGGCCCACCTTTAAAATAGATTAACTTAAATCGTGAAAACCTTAAAAGCTTAATAATACTTCTATTTATTCTCCTCTTTTTTTTATTGAACATTCCCCTGATATAGCCTGGCTACTAAACCAATCACATGAATAACAATAAAAGCAGAATAAAAAATAAAGTAAAAGCGAATGTTTAAAAAGAAGACGCGTTTTCAGAAGAAGTAATGTTCTTGAGTCGCCAGAGCTCCTCCAAACTCCTCTTCCAGTTTCACAATTAGATCATTTGCACATGCAGAGGACTCTGGTTATGAATGGGTGTATTCCCTAAGTCCCGCCTCTTCCGTTCCCCACACGCGGGCCAATCAGATGCACCGGTGCGCCTCGATGGGCCGTCACGTCAGCTGCCGTCGTGTCGGGATTGGAATGTTACCGACTAACAATCGGAACAACTGAGCACTCGGTAATTGGACACTGGGATAAAGGAATCTCGTTTTTTTGAGCATTTTCCTCCGCTGTTTACCCGGTGAGAAGACAGAGGTGTGGTTGCCCGGGTAACTCACTGCCTACGGTGCTCTTTTATCAGCTTTTTCATTTGAATATTTTACGCGTAAGGGACTGAGCGTGTAATAAATAAGAAGCGAAATGCAGGGATTCGTCAGGTTACATTTGTGCTGCTGAGCTACGTCGCTTTGCTCCGCTTGTGCTTCTCTTCATACGGGACCATGGAGTAAATAAAAGACGGGGTCTAGGACTAATCCACCCGAGGTATTCGTCACATTTGGGGCTTCTACTCCTGGCCAATGTGTTAGCGGCTCAAGCGTCTGAAGCGGGGTGTACCTTTCCGTCTGGGAGATCCTAGTGGACCCCAGCCGTGGGAGAGAGTTCCCAGGCGGCTGGCTGCGGTGAGTTACCCCCTGGATAAGCCACACGAGTCGGTCTGAATGAGGATAAAGTAACCCTGCTGGAGCCGGTATGTTAAAACTCTGCACAAGCGGGAGAAATAAGGGACAAGACTTTTAAAAAATCGCCCACATGCACTGGAACAATTTGTGGCTCTGGGAAGCGAATACTCTGAAGGGGGGAGCCGGAGGATGGAGCGGTGTTGCCGGGGTGAGTGAGAGCCAAACTTGGGGCTACTTTACATTTCTTGTTGTCGCCTCAGTTCCCAGGACACATGCAGGCCAAAAAACGCTACCTTATCCTGCTCTCCGCCGGTGCGTGTCTTGCGCTCCTGTTTTACCTCGGGGGCATTGAGCTCCCACCGGCGAGGAGGACCAGGCATGACCGCAGCAGGAAGGAGCTGCCCTGGCCCCACTTCTCGGACCCTTTACAGCCGCTGCAGTCCTGGGACCAGACCGACACGGAGGAGTACAATGTGCACATATCTCCAAGACAGAAGAGGGACGTCAATACAAGTGTTTACAGAGGGAAACGGTGCCGCATGGAGTCCTGCTTTGACTTCTCTATTTGTCAAAAGAACGGATTCAAAGTTTATGTTTACCCACAGCAAAAGGGGGAAAAGATTTCAGAGAGTTACCAGAACATTTTAGCCACGATAGAGGGCTCAAGATTTTACACTTCGGACCCTGGACAGGCGTGTCTGTTTGTCTTGAGTTTGGACACTTTGGACAGGGACCAGCTGTCCCCTCAGTACGTCCACAACCTGAAAACCAAGGTCCAAAACCTTCCCTTATGGAATGACGGAAGGAACCACCTTATTTTTAACCTATACTCCGGCACATGGCCAGACTACACGGAAGACTTGGGTTTTGACATCGGCCAAGCCATGTTAGCCAAAGCCAGCATCAGCACTGAGAATTTCAGGCCCAACTTTGACGTTTCCATCCCGCTCTTCTCCAAGGATCACCCGAGGACAGGCGGGGAGAGGGGCTTCCTCAAATACAACACCATCCCACCTTTTCGAAAATACATGCTGGTGTTCAAAGGGAAGCGCTACCTGACAGGGATCGGCTCGGACACCAGGAATGCCTTATATCACGTCCACAACGCGGAGGACGTGGTGCTGCTCACCACATGTAAGCACGGCAAAGACTGGCAGAAACACAAGGACGCGCGCTGTGACAAGGACAACGCCGAGTATGACAAGTAAGTTGCACTTGGAGGGGGGTTAATGAAAGAGGTTTGTGCTACTTTCCTTAAAGTGACAGCTCAGGTTTCTCTTTAGGCTTAAACCTGCATCACTTCAGCTCAATACAGTTAGGTTCTGCTCAGTTAGGTTTGTGTTTGTTTACACAACTGAACTATTCAAGCTGTCATATTATGAGCTGGAGCAAATCTCATCTTAATCTCCAAGAATAATAAAGGCGAGGATGAGATAATTTTAGTCCTGCACTATTGCACTAGTTTAGTATAGTGCACCTGACTGTCTGTAAGAATCAGTGGACAGTGCACAGTCAGTTTGACACAGGAACTTTGTGCTTCACAGTCAAAGTAACCACACAGACAGGGATACAGCTTCATGGGAACACTACACACTTTGTTTTTATGTGCCTGAGTGAGTTACTTGAGATGCCAGTATGTAGTCCCAGTGTTGTTTTGTTACACCTGTCGGCCTCGCTCTTACTGACTTTCCACTTTTTATAGAATTAACCATGAATTCCTAAAAAGAACCTTAAGTTTAAAATCTCTCTAGACTGATCTGTCATCTACATCTAACAGGCCGGTCTCTGTGGGTGAATATTAGCAGTGATCATTATTATATGTCAGCCCTGCAACTGGCCACAGTCCAGGGTGTACCCTACCTCAGGCCCAAAGTTAGGATAGGCTCCAGTCACCCACGACTAAGCAGAAGAAAATGAATGAATGAATGAATCATTATTATTGAACACTGTCATTCAGTTCTTACCTGAAACCATGACTAATGGGTGTAATTGCACTCAACAGTGTATCCACATGAGTTTCTCCAGCCCTATTGCAGGATCTGAAAGAATCATTAACTTGTAATAAACATGTAGTAAAACCCTTGTAGCCCGCTTGGTTTCAAAGGAAAACCATGAATACATTTAATCAGTCATGATATTCAATAAAAGTGCTGCTTGTTTGGTTCACTAGACGATCATAAAAGTTCTTCCCAGGTTATTTCACAAACTAAGATCTTTTGCATTGATTAATAAAGAGTAATTAGATTTTTATTTTATGGGATTTTTTGCTTGTATTCAATATTCAGAACCTAAATCCAGCCATAACAGTCATCACTTATTTATGAAATTTCTCATAGGCCTGAAAATGTTGGTGTTATGCAAACGGTCTCTGGTCAACTGTAAACATTGGGGACTAGTTTGGTCAGTCCACCCATTAGCACATCTCAGAATGCTTTTTGCAAGTTGTAGCCAATTTATTTATTCAATTTAGCAAGCTTTTTTGCCGAAATATTCTATTTCCCCACAGTTGGCAGAAAGATCCACTTGAAATATACTTTCACATAACCCTTGGCATTCCTCCCGTTCTTAATACATCCTATTTAGTGAACCCCCTCTTCTCCCTTTTGCCTTGCTGCTTCTCCTGGAATCCTCCCCTGCGGTGCACCTCCACCCCCAGCGGGAGCACCTCAGCCTCTACCAGGATATGCACAGGCATGTTTTATTTACACCCTGTACTTAGCACAAATGAAGTGAAAGTTTACCGTGGGAGTTTTGCTTTGTAAACAGGTTATCAGTGTTGTGTTTGACCTTGTCTTGACAAAATGCTGGCTCCCACTTAAAAAGGTTTCTCACACCAATTTGGTTGCGGTGTGTTGAATTACCAAGCTGTGCATAAATCAGTCACAGTGTGGTAATTATCCTCTTAATTTCTAGGAGTTAGCACCATCCTTTCCACTCAGCCTCCAGGGACAGTTGATTACTTCAAATGTATTGGAGGTCTCAGCTTTTGTCGAGGTGGTAATTAATGATTCCTCAACAGCTGTACACAGTGACACCGCATTTTTAATATAGAAGACATCTACTGACTGACAGTATCCCCTTTTAACCTTCCAATGACAGCTCAGTGCATACCAAGACCAAGCAACTTCATTCAAATGTGCTGTTGATAACTGGGCAAAAGAATGAAACAATGCAAAAATATGCAATGTGAGTTTGAAGCCTGGCTGTAAATGTGCATATTTTAATGTAGAAAACATCACTGACTAGCTCCTCTCCAGGATATTTGTGGTAATATGTCCTGCCAATTTATTTGCTGGTTTCACAAGTATTCCCAAAAGAAAATGGAAAGTAAAAAGCAAGCCAAGGACAGCTCTTAAACTGTATATGTTATAAGCTCCAGACAAGCTTAAAAAAAAAGAAGCACTCAGCTTAAACTAACTTTATGACTTCACCATCTTTCTTCTTTTACACCTCTGTCTTTTTTGCTATCTTCCGTTGAGGATAAATCATAATCAATAGTCATAATGGTACTTTTAGGTGAAGATGTGATGAAGATGGAAATATTTTGCAACATAAAAACTCCATAGGCATGTGATATATGTTTATATAGCCTGATTACACATGAAGCTCCTCTGGTCGGGTTCACTTGTTTGTGAGTGACATCAGTTTGATCAGCGGTTATCCACCTGTGGATCCTAAGCCTTTCTAAAGCCTACATAAACTCAGGCATGTGCTAACATCACTTATCGGCGTCATTTCCGGTGGGTATGCGTGTATACCAGTATATACAGCACATCAGGCCTAAACGAAAGGACATTGTGCAGAAAGTTAACCTCTGCATATTTCTATCCAATGAATCACACAGATAAGACACAACGTTTTAACTGAAAGTATAAAGTGCCAAGAGGAAGTGACTTTCACTGAACCTGAAATGACCTTTAAAAACACTTCACACTTAAAGTTGTAACGTTAAAAAGAAGAGCTTCACATGCACGCACTTGTCTAACCATTCGTCATCCTTTTCCATTTCACGGATGCCTTCTCTCACACTCTGAATGCGTCTGGGCCCGTGTCACCTGGAGAGGTGTCATCCATTATCTGACATGCCACTCATTTGTGGTCAGTCCTCCAAAATGTTTCCCAATGGTCTTTCCCTGTTCCTCCTCTGTGTCTTAAATCTCAGTTGCCCACTCAGCTGATTGACACTTGCCCAGACGTCCCAGACGCACCTCTAACTCAACATGTCTACTTTAGTGTGTTTCATGGTTGATTTATTCAGATCAATACTGTGGCCTGTTTGTCATTCTATTTCCAACATTGATTCTGCAAAACGCAATAAATCTCGTTAGATCTTAACCCAATCATTTTTCTAGTCCAGTGAGTCTAGCAGGCGTAGTCGTGTAAACTATAGGTGACTCACCAAGTTACTTTGGTTTCCTTTGTTTGGAACTTGTGCCACTTTTACATTCGGCCCAATACACACAATACGTTTTAAGCCATTTGACATCATTTAACTTGGATAAAATTGGTTCCTCTTAACCCATAATAATGACAGAAAACCCTGGACACAGTTGTCATATTTGATTTTGAATTGAAAACTGCTAATTAGTTTGTACAACATTTTGGATATTTTGGTGTTTTTCTATTCTCCCTACATCCTTCTGCTACCCCCACCCAAACAATAGCACTCAAAATTGTCTCTAAAGTCAATATGTCAATTCCAGGGAAGGCTCTTTTTATTCATTTTTGACAGTAAAAAACTGCTCAGGCAATAGAAAAAAGAAAAGGTGTAAAGAAGACCATTTCTAATTAAGAGAGTGATAGTTAGCTGCTTGTTATGCTGGTTAGGACTAAAGTTGCAGCTCTCATTTTTGCTTTCCTGTTGCTGTGAAACATCAAGCAACAACACACACTAAAGTTATAATCAGCCTCAGCTCTGAAAGGGTATCACTGTGCTTCATCCAGTTCTCATAATAGGCCTATGCCCTGACAAGGTACTCTGTCAGGTAAATTGATCTCTAGTTGGCCGGTCACTGTGTGAGCGCTCCTCTTCTATAGGCTGAGGGCGGGCCTTGAGGAGATGCTGTAGTGCAGACTCAGGAATGCACACACATGTCAAAGCAGCTGTGAGCAGTGGAAGAGGGAGCACTGCCAAGGCGAGCTTTACTGTAATGCACCAACACTCTGTCTACCTTCATGTGCTGGACAAACACTGAGAAAAAGAAACCTGGGTGAAGACAAACTCTGGTCACAAGCTGTTTACAATCAATATGCACCACCTACACTGCTGCACATCTATTCATCCATACCTTGTGAACTTTGACCCCCGAGGAATGCTGATCACTAAAGGAATGTGGCAGCAGGGCACATCTAAAGCAAGTAAAGGTATCTGTACTGCCTCTCACCCACTCATGACTCTGCACCACGCTAGCTGCAGTTATTCAATTGATTTTCTTAGCTGCAATCGCTTTCAATTGGAGTCACTCCGGTCCACTTCCATGGCCAAGTTCTGATGAAAGGCCCCATTCACTGCTACATTATCCACTGAGGTCTCAGGACTGCTGACAATGGCTGTGTGAGACGACAGTGGAAAGCAATTACAAGCTTCACAATTGAAATATTTAATATTAGGGATACTTTTAACCTGAAACCTTTTCTAATACTTTCTATTCCAACTTTTTGGTTTTAGTCATGAAAAAGACTCTTCTTTTTAAACGTGAAGACTCTTTTTAGAGTGACTTCCTCTACCTTTTTTATTTTTTTTTTTTTTTTTAGCAGCATTTAATAACCATTGTGTATATTTTACTTTTAAAGTACTCAGTAAG
This sequence comes from Perccottus glenii, assembly GCA_024416835.2. Classification (NCBI taxonomy): domain Eukaryota; kingdom Metazoa; phylum Chordata; class Actinopteri; order Gobiiformes; family Odontobutidae; genus Perccottus; species Perccottus glenii. The sequence continues at coordinate 7,108,450 of CM044562.2, forward strand.
GAAACATAACTTCTGTTCATCTTCCATCTGCCTTTAGGCATAAGTACATTGAGACTGTGTCAAGCCTCCAACAAACATGTCTCCACAGCACTCCTCTCCTTTTTAGTGAGATATGCATTATACTGACCCCAGAAAGACCCAGTCAACATGGTTATTTAGACCAAATCTATTAAAAGAGTAATGCCAGGCATCTGTGTGATTTAGCCCAATTAAAAAGGCAAAACATGGCAGTATGTATTTAGGTGGAAATCAAACATTACCATAAACATTTGAGTGAAACTAAAGGGAAGCAACAAGGCAGCTTCCATGATAGCTTCCACATTATTTAAGTCGATTTTAAGTGGTTGTAAACAGCAAAGGCAATTAAACGCTAGTGTGTTAGGAACCACTAATACCGGGACACACCGTTCTTGTATTGCGAGCTGTGTGGGTTTAAAGCCCAGTCATAACGGACTGATTATATATTACTGTGATATTCTTTCATTGTACAGTATTAGTTTAAAAGTACAACACTTAAATGTGAATGACTCGGACCTTTTACTGTGTAGTGCAGTGTAATCAAGCTACAGTTTTGTGCATTAAACAGGAACTTCAAATCCTTTTACAGAATAGAGCTGTACAAGGAGGTGCAATATTTCTATGGCTTTCCATTTCCCTTTCTTCCAAACACTAAAGCAAAAATTATGTGAGCATTTTATTACCGAATGACCTTCAGGTGGCTTGATTGTAACTCTGTTTTCAATTACTCTAAAAAAGTCCCTGCATACATATGGCACATTATCCTGAACAAAGTGCTGCCAATGCAACGTGCAGATGTCAAAAGTACAGACAATTGTTCAAAGTACATTATCATTACCTCTGAGTGTTCCATTAGAGTCTGGCTGCACATATTTTTTTCTTTTATTTGGTCTTTGTTAAGTCTTTCTTCAGCTAACGGCGGTGTCATCATCCGCCCATTTAATACTTAACCAGCTTTGTTGGCTTTATTGACTTTGCACTTTAGCTACTTCACTGGCAGCTGCTGTGCAAGGTCACCTGGAGAGTATGAAGAGTGCTAAAGTGAACGACAAAGAGATGTAGAGGAGGAAGACGTCAAGAGGAGCTTCAAAATAAAATGTGAGACGGTGGGAAAGGAGTAGGAAGTGGATGGTAGTTGAGTGTTAACTGTGACCGGTTGAAGTAGACAAAATGAACAAATCAGTGCTGGAGTGTGTAAAATATCCCTGCTTGAATCTGCTTCTTTTTTTTTTCTTCTACAGGGCAGTGCTTTTCTGTGATGAAAATTGTGATGTGATGATGAATTTGAGGGGTCTTGAAATACCACTCTGACCTTTTGTGAGTTATGAGTTTTTCTCTCTGGACAGAAGGTATTTTGATTTAGTGGACAGGGCATTAAATTATTTTTGTTTTTGAGACTGGAGTTCATCTGGTCAGAGTTATTGAACTATAAAGTAAAAAAGAAGTTTTATTTATTTTACTTTTTAACAAAGTAAGGAAACCAAGACTGTAAAATGTTTCTTCACAAGTGCGTCAAAGGAGATGTAGTTTAACGAAAATAAGATGATGATTGCATGCTTTTAAGTAACTTTGAATGTATCAAGTCAATCAAGATGTGGTCTGAATTATGATTATGGCTGTGTTTAAAATTTCAAAGCCCTTTTTCTTTTAAATTGAATCAGATGCCGTGTACCCTTAACTATAAAAAACATATCATAGAAGCTGTGTTTGACATTTTGTTGACCATCATGGACTGAAAGGCTGAAGCAGAGTAAAGAGAACCACTTCCTCTACCTTATCTTGGTAAAACACCATTAGGAGCAGGAACACAAGCGTTCACCTGAATGTCAGCGCAGCCAGTGCCTGATAGTGGACTTTCTGTTGTGTGTCTGGAGTGCTGAGCGAGGAGCATACGCATTATGCAGCTACCTCACTGTTTTGAGAGTGTCACACTCCCCGGGTTGCCATTGTTTATGTTTCTGTAGTAAGATTAATAAATCATGAATATTTCATGATAAGCAGCTCCCTCTTAGATTAAGTACAAGCTTGTGAAGGAGATCGTTAATAATGCGGCTTATAATTAGTTTGAATGCAATGCAGCTTAATTAGGAGTCTTTGATATTTGGGTGTGTGCATGTGTTAAAGCATAATGTGAAATCTTTGTTTGTTATTTTATCTTCTCAATCTTTGCATCAATTCCACATCTGTTTTTCTCTCACTTCTTTGTCTTCCTCTGTCTCTTGAAGTGATGGCATTGAGAAGCTCCTCCACTGGCTTCAGCCTCATTTGGTTTTAAAATCTGGGCCAAGTTTCTGTGATGGTTGCGTGAGAAGTCAGCGTTGCTTTGTCAGAGCATTTCTATCATTTCTCAGTCTGGCAATGTGCCTGTCTTTTTAATTGGATGAATTTTTTCAACAGTAACATTTGTAACTTTGCAACAGCTTCTATTAAACAGGAACCTGAGCCTAGAAACATGAGTATGGGATATTTAATAATGTCATTTTTATTGAATGTTTTTGTCAAGTGCGACGTGATTGCAGTTTGTTGTGACATTTACAACAGTGAACCACAGGAATCGTGTTTTTTCTCTAAAGAGTCAAACCCCGTTTCTCTATCCTATCTAACATGGCATCACGTTGGGCACACAAAGCAGGACAAATATAATCCATTATTTACATGGCTTGAAATTTGGATTTGCTTACTTTATTAAACACTTACTTGCTTAATTGGAGAAACATATTTTTTTATAATATTCTCTTTTGATTGAAATGAGTAACTTTAGTTCAGTTTTTAGTCACTATCACTTGAATATCTGGCTGTGTGTTTTTGTGAGTTGCTGAAGATTGTGGGACTGCTGTTCCATTTTAATGTGTTCAGGTCTTTGTCTTCGGAGGCGGCCGCGTGAACGTCGGTGTATGTGTGTATGGCTGCTGTAGAAACAGTGGGGTTGTGACCTCGCTGTCTGTCCTCTTGCTGAGTGACGAGGGCAAAGCCCCGCTTGCTGACCCACATTTATTGAGGGATTACCAGCGCAGCCAAGCCGCCTCTGGCCTCAGAGGTGCTGGTAGTGCGTGGTTTATGGGGGCACAATGAGGGGCGAATTGGGGGTGGGTCGGACATGAACTAGGCCCAATCACAAATGAGATCAGACAGAAACCTAAGTGAAGCCTCCTCGTCCTGTGTCCTTCCTGAGGCTCGGCTGCAGGGAGATTGATCAGCTGAGAGGGATCCCCCAAATGAAAATCGATTGAAGTATTAACACAGCAGAGGTCCGTCCCCTGGAACTCATTTCCTCTATTAAAAGCTGCTTACTTCCACTCTGGTGGAAAAATAGTGCTTGTGTTGCTTGTGGTAACTGTGCTGAAATGGAAGTGAAAAATAACATGGCGTTATAATATTAAAAGTGCTTTTTGTTCTCATTACTGTCAGGGTTGTAGTCCCCACCACAGAGCAGTGGCCAATAAACAAGACCTTTGGGACTAAACCCCAGTTGACTCAAGCACAGCCACAGAGAACTAAAGGAAGACTGACTACCTGATTTCTCTTTTTCAGTCTCTCTATTTCAGTTGGAGCTATTGTGATGGTACACAAAGTTTGCAAGAAGACAGGTGGGAAAGTTGCAGTGCAGAACAGAGCAGACAATGTTAGCCAGAGAAAGAAGCTGATTGGATACTAGCAAACTCAATTAATGTCGACAGGCCGTGAGTGGCTAACAAAGAGATTGCGGTTTAGGAAAGACATTTGATTGGCTTCTCATTAAGTCTTCTGCAGTGGAAGGATGATTCAACGTTGTGGTTTCTGTGTGTGAGTTTGGAAAGCACAATTAAGTTTGTATTCCTTTGAGCAAAGTGATCAAATCTCCTGGTTTTAGGGAATGCTGTGATGGATTAACATTTCTGTACATTCTCTAACCTTTGCATATTTTGCTTATTGCCCCCTTCCTCAATCTAAACTACAGATTCTCTGCACAAACTAGTATAGTAAGCCACACATACGTCTGAGAGAAACTAACATGACCTTTTTGTCATCATAAAACCACTAAGGGAAGTCAATTCTTCTTTGATGACTGTATTTGTATTAATTTCCATCTTTCGTTTGCTCAATTGATTAACAGAGCTGACAAGGTTTCTCTATGAGTTAATTCCATTTTTACACCTAAACTGTGGACTGTAGTAGGTTCAGTGTGGGTTAGTTTATGAAGTGTAGAGTTGTGCCTGAGGATCCTGTTTAGCCCTCCTGAATGACTCTGCGGGCTGTGGAGCACCTGACTAGAGTTATCTCATCAATGAAGGGCAGTGAGCTGAAACTATGGCCTATATTCACTGTCAATGCCTTGCACAGCCATTGTAGGAAGCATAGACTGAACATTATTGAGTGACACTGTATCAGTGCACTTTATTGGAGTGCATGTCATAAGCCCTGCCTCTCAGTTTTTATTTTACTTTATGACTAGTTTAGCTTAAAGCCAGTATTCTTTTTATAGTCACACGTTATATTGTTTTGTCAAAGTCACATTTTTTCCAAAAACAATTGTCTAATGTGGAAACAGGAACTAATCATTCGACCAGTGTGCAACTGGAGGTGTTTTTATGAGTCTCCACTTCCTGTTTTTGGTTCCAAATGATAAAATCACTTCCTAAAAAATGGAAAAAGCAGCTCATTTTCACTGAGCGCTACATGATGCCCCGATTATACTCCTAATAGGGGCAATCACGGATCTTATAGCAAAGGCCTATTTCTAACTGGTAAACAAAGCTGATCGACATTATCAGTGTTTTTTAGGGATCAAGCGTCGTGTAAACTCTGAATGCCACTCGAGGCAGTGCTGTTGTTCCAACGGTGGAAAAAGGAGGGAGCAAGGAGGTTAAGTTGCTAGTTTTTATAGCTCTGTAGAAATGCAGCTTTTATGGCCTATCTATGGCACATCAATGAAGACGCACATTGTTGACATCAGCAAGCGCACGGACCTCCCTGCTTCACTTCTCCCCACCGTGAGGGCAAAAACAAACACTTAACCCCTCCGCTGGTATTCATATTCAAATAGTAATTGGCAAAAAAAGGGGGCAAAAGGGAGGAGGGAAGGGGAGCGGGTTAAAGAGGGCAATAGCTTAAAAAAGCATTATGTCACTGAAGAATGTGTGCATGGCTCAGTATTTAAGGGCCCAGGGCTCGAGGCAGAGAAAGAGGGTTTTGTTGGAGCAGATCTGGCTGCCTGGCTGGCTGATGGAGGGGCTCTTTTCTACGTCTGGTTCATGGTGCTTTATGACCCAGTTTGACTTCCACTCTTGGGGTGTAAAAGTTGGGACAGCCCTCAGGCTCTCCAAAGGGGTTCTATTCACTGAAAGTTTGCCCTATTTCCAGGGGGTATGCTTGGGCCTTGTTGACATTGCAGCCCCTCCATATGTTCTCAGTTACTCCAGCATGTTTATTTCCCATCTCTGTTTCTCGTCGCCGACTGTCTTGGACTTTGTCTTACCTTTCCCTTTCCCATTACTTTTAGAAATTACATAGTTTTTACCCTTGAAGTTCTAAATCAGATCTAATTATTTTGATCCAGTGTTTAAATTTGATGTTTCTTTTGGATTCACAAGTTCACTATTTTGTCGAAACACTTTATGACTAGCATGTGTCTGTTCTTTGTTATGAGATCAGTAGAATCATGTCTATCTTCCAAACTTTCCTCTCTACTTGTAAACAAACAGAGCTTCCGAGGGATCTGCGCCCTCTGCTGGCTAAAAGTTCCACAGAGTTGCTTTAAAGTCAATAAATCAACACCAATGCAGCTTGTGAGATAGGATGTTTTTGCAAAGTTTCACCAACAGACCGAAACTAACAACGTCTTACAGTTCTATGCAAGAAACTCTGGGATCGGGGTTTATGGTAGATTAATGCGTGTAATCTTTTGGTGAAATCTACAAGACAGCTGGCAACAACTGTGGCTCATACAATGCCAACTCTGACAACAATGCTGGTTTGGCAGAGCACATGACCCTTCATGGATCAATGGCTTTGCCAAAACTTCCTGAGAAGGAGGAGGAAATGAAGGAGGAGGGGTGCTGGTTACAAGGGAAGAAGGCATCTGGTCCCACCAAGGAGAGTCCCAGCATGCCAGAGCGTGGGTGTGTGATTGACTAAAGGGAGGAAGCAAAGAATCAGTGTGGTTTTATAGTCGTTTTTTCTTTTGCAGATTGTTTGGCAGTGCGGTTGCGTGGTGTTTATTCATG